>CM058163.1:15526803-17926803 GCA_030254885.1 Vitis rotundifolia | reverse complement strand
AGCTTCATAGTAACAACAAAGGTAGATTTATGCTTTGTTGAGTGTTGTCTTCAAGGGAGAAAAGGTTCTCCTTAAGACCCAGACTTCCAAATTAAGAAGCATCAATGTTATTCCTGCACCCAGGCCATCGGAGGTTTCTATGGTGGCAGTTTGCCGATTGGAGGAGTGTGGAGGGGGAACCCCTCAGAAGGTTGTGTCGTTTGCAAAAGTGGTGAGTAGCAGTATGAGGGAGGTGAGTGAGGTAGTCTGGCTTCAAATTGTGTCAGCAGGTTTTGAAAAATTCTGAGCTTCTCAAGAAGTGCTTAGTGTGGAGATGGGGGGTTTCTACAGACCAAATGCCAGTTTTGAGTGATTTGAGATCTTAGGCTAGGCATTGTTAGAGATTAAAAGGTAATCTTCACTTGTCTTTGATGGGGGGTTCACTTATTTTGTTTGAGTTTGAAAATCATTTTGAAACCAGAAAGGGTTTTTTTTTTTTTTTGATAGGAAACGACAAATATATATATTGATAGAAAAAGAAGTACAAAAGGAGGATGAGAAATCCTCCCACCAAGGAAACTAGACTATAAAGATACAAACCCAAGAAAGTACACAATACAGCAAGCGAACATTCTAGATTGGACCACTCCTTAAGGAGAACACACTGCTAACCAATTTAGTTGTAACACATTAAGGGGGGTCCCCTTAAAGGCCTTGGAACAGAAGGCCCAAAGAGAAGCAAGGAAAACTATAGAATCCCATAGATACTCTGAATTCCTTACTTTATCCTCAAAAATCCTCGCGTTTCTTTCCTTCCACACAACCCAAATTATAGCAGTGCTTGCAGCTTGCCACAAGACTCTCCCCCTCTTAAGAGGCTCCAAAACCATCAAATTTGATGGACATCATGTCAACGATGCTCCTCGGGGTGACCCAATCCAAATTGGCTAAATGAAATAATTTGTGCCATAACTCCGTCATCAAGGAGCAATGAAGGAAAAGGTGATCTACAGATTCTCCTTGCTTCATGCACAGAAAACAAATATCAGGACTAAGGGCTTTGTAAGGTCTTCTCAATTGTAGCATGTCATTAGAATTTACCTTCTTGTGTGTCACTAATCAGGCAAAGGACCTCACTTTGAAGGGGACTTGAGATTTCCATACAAACTTAGAAGGAAAAACCTGAGGAGAACCAGAGAAATGGGATAAGGCCAGAAAGAAAGATTTGACTGAAAAAAACCCTGAAGATGATACAGGCCAAAATCTAGCATCTGGAACCGAAGGTGATAGATGCAAACCATCAAGAGACCGCATAAGGCCTTCTAAGTCTTCTATCTCGAGATCTGAAAGGTTACGGCGGAAATTAAAGTTCCAAAAGAAAGGACGAGAAGAACCGAGAATCGAAGAAATAAGAACATTTTTATCCAAGACTACTCTAAATAGTCTTGGATATTGGGATCCCAAAGGTTGGTCCCCCCACCACACATCTTCCCAAAAACGAATTCTTTCCCCATTTCCTACCACAAATTGAGTCAACATGGAAAAATCCGGAAGGACTTGTGCAATAGCCTTCCAAGGGCAACGATGTGACCGTCTGACTAAAGTGTTAGCATCCCAATCATTAGAGTGTGAACCATAAATGCTTAAGATGACTTGATGCCATAGAGCTGAGTCCTCTTTAGGGTACCTCCACAATCATTTTCCTAATAGAGCAATATTCCTTAGTGAAATCTTCCCGAAATCCAATCCCCCTTTTGCCTTCGGATTACACACTACATCCCAGCTAACTAAATGATCTCTTTTGCCTTCCCCAATCCCTGACCATAAAAAATCCCTTTGCAACCTCTCAATTTTTGTAGCCATTGAATTAGGTATCTTAAATAAGGAAAGGAAGTAACAGGGCATGTGTGTGAGGCAAGATTGAATAAGAGTTATCCTACCTCCAAAAGATAAGTAAGCCTTTTGCCATCCATCTAATCTTCTTGAGATTCTCTCTACCACTGGATCCCAAAAACCACACGCCTTAGGATTCCCTCCCAAAGGAAGACCCAGATAAAGTATGGGCCAATTAGAAACCTTGCAATCAAGCAACTTAGCCAATCTATAAAGATGATTCTAATCAAGATTGATGCCATAAATATTACTCTTGTCAAGGTTGACCTTGAGCCTAGAAATATGCCCAAACACTAACAAAAGACTTTTGAGGGTTTGCAATTCTTCCTTCCTAGAATTAGAAAAGAAAATGGTATCATCTGCAAATTGCAAATGGGACACCCTAGTTCTGTTTCTACCCACCTTGAAACCCTCCAACAAATTTCTTTCCTCTGCTCTCAATAGCATCCTGCTCAGAACATTTGCGACTAAAGTGAACAAAAAAGGGGATAAAGGGTCGCCTTGTCTTAAACTTCTAGATGTCTTAACCCACCCTTTAGCTTTTCCATTCACTAAGACAGCATAAGATACCGAGGACAAATAACCACTCATCCACTTCATCCATCTAGGACTGAACCCCTCCTTCTCCAACACATGATCTAGAAAATCCCAACTCACGTGATTGTAAGCCTTTTCAAAGTCAATTTTCAAGATGACTCCTTCCTCTCCTGATTGTCTTCTCTCATCCACTATCTCATTGGCTATGAGGACCGCATCCAAAATTTGTCTCCCTTGAACAAAAGCGCCTTGAGTAGAGTGAATGGTCTCATGTAAAACTCCTCTTAGACGCCCTGACAACACTTTGGCTATTATTTTGCAGAGGCTAGTGATCAAGCTTATGGGTCTAAAAGTTGAGATTTTCTTTGTCAAACTCTTTTTGGGTAACAGAACTATGAAGGAGGCATTAGTGCTTTGATTGATAATTCTGCTCCTGTGAAACTCTGCAAACACTCTCACTAAATCCTCTTTGATCACATCCCAACAGTCTTGAAATACTGTAATGATAAAGCCGCCAGGCCCCGGCGCCTTATCCCTATCCAATTGAAAAATAGCCTTAGAAATCTCTTCTTCATTAAAAAGGGAATCCAACCTACCCGCGCTCTCTTCCGAAA
The DNA here is from genome assembly GCA_030254885.1 of Vitis rotundifolia. Lineage (NCBI taxonomy): Eukaryota > Viridiplantae > Streptophyta > Magnoliopsida > Vitales > Vitaceae > Vitis > Vitis rotundifolia. Next base: position 17,923,780 of record CM058163.1, on the reverse strand, counting down.
TAAGGGACCAATCTAAACCTTCAACGCTCCAAGACTCTCCTATAGGACTCGCATAGAGTTTTTCAAAGTAAAGTAAAATTTCCTCTGTGATACTCTTGGTATTATTCAACTCTAAGCCCCTTTCATTTTCCAGCTCCTTGATAAATTTTCTATTTCGCCTGCCATTAGCCACTTTATGAAAAAACTTTGAGTTACAATCCTCTTCCTTGACCCATTTCACCCTAACTTTTTGTCTCCAATGAATTTCTTCCCTCAAAATTAATTCCTCTAGCTCCCCTCTTCTTAAGGCTCTTTGAACTAAAAGATCAGGAGTGAGGCCCCCTACTTGCTCAATGGCATCAAAGTTAGCTAAATCATTGAGGATGCTATTTTTCCTTTCATTTAGCTCTCCGAAAGAATCCTTATTCCACTCTTTCAAATTGGCTTTAACAACCTGTAATCTCCTCATGAACTTGTGACCTTCTCACCCATTTCCTTGAAAATCTCTCCGCCAATTTCTAAAATTCTCGTTGAAACTAGGATATTGCAACCACATGTTCTCAAACCTAAAAGGTGTTGGTCCCCACTTGAACGGGTTGGTATCCAAAACAATTGGCCAATGATCTGAAGTCCTTCTAGGAAGGGCTTCTTGAAGACCTTGGGGAAAGAGCTGCCCCCATTCATTTGAGTAAAGAAAACAGTCCAATCTCTTACCCACAAGAGACTCTTGTAAATTTGACCAAGTGAATGATGCGTTTCGTAAAGGTGGATCAAGCAATTCACATTCTCTTATAAAACTATCAAAGTCCTTCATGCATGGAGTTAGACTAGCAATTTTTCTGAACTTCTCCTTATGACATTAAAATCACTGCCCACACACCATAACGGAGAGGATAGGCCAAAAATGTCAAAAAGTTCCACCCAAAACTCCTTCCTAAGTGAGGGGCTGTTTGGGCCATAAACTGCAGATATCCAAAGAGGACCGCAACCGCCCATAACAAACTTGACTGAAACCGAGAAGGATTCTATTACCACCTCCTCACTACTTAGTTTCTTAGAGTCCCAAATGATCAAAATCCCACCTGAAGCCCCACACGATGGAAGGGCAGCCCATTCCTTATCTCTGACCATCCAGACACTACCCACAAACCTTCTATCACACTTCTCCTTTTTTGTTTCCTGAATCATCACTACATCCGGATTCTCTGACCTTAGGAAATCTTTAATCACCCTACGTTTATTTCTAGACCCTAGACCCTTGGTGTTCCAACTGATGATTTTCATGGAGAAACTCACGTACCCTAACTAACCAAACCAGTTCCAACAGGTCTCAATTACCTGTGGAGCATCTGTTCTTCCTCCTGGAATAAACCTTTATATCCATAGAGCTTAAAACCTCTCGCACCTTAGCCATTTTCCTGAGGGACAGACCATCTATATGGAATTCCTCCGAAGGGGAGACCACAGTATCCCCCTGGCTGCCTGTATCACGATTAGAAACCTCCTTAGGCATGCTAGGTTTAGGCTTACAGGGTGTAAAACACTCTGACATCTGGTTTGGAAGAGCAAGTTGGTTCTCCACCTCATCATGGACAGGAATGCCAACATTATTTTGAAAAAGATTGCCCACAACGTCTTTATCAACCAAAATTTCAGAAAAAACTTGATTTTCCATAGGAGATTGAGAAAGATAGACTGAGCTGAGAAGATCTGGACCAGAGGGACTCGGCGAAGGAAGGAATAGAGGGACTCGATTTTCCATAGGAAGAAACTGACCACAATGAGGGGTAGAAGAAGACTCGGGAGGCTGAGAATGAGAGGACATACATACCTCCGAATTTTCCATTCTCGGAAATTCGGAAATCCCCTCAAAGACGAGCCCTTTACCTCTGATTTTTGGACTAAAAAGTGAACTCGTGACTGTAAAACCACGAAGGTTTGACCCCACTCTGCCCATAGAACCTTCTTTGTCTTCTTCGAAGCGTTGATTGCGCAAAACCGCTGCACCACTTGACGACGAGGTCCCTTCCCTTCACCCCCGATTTCGCAAATGACGGCTAAAGAGAGGAATCGCTGTGCCTTCTCGCCTCGACTGAGATCCAGTTCCGAAATCCACTTCCAAAGGACGAGCTTCGCTGACTGACGGTGGCTTCACGGGGAAGATAGGCTCGCTGCGGCTCCGACGTTCTTGTCGGTGATCAGAACTTGGAGGGAAGAGGGTGGTCCACATCCTCTTAGTGACTACCAACTCTTCCTTCTGCGAAGAGCCTCTCGACTGACCCTCTGGAGCTTTCCCCTTCACCGCTGCATCATCTTCTTCCCTTCGAGACCGGTCCTTCTCAACTGAAGACTCCTTTCCTTTTAAACTTTGGCCCAACCTCGACGGGCCTTTTAAAACACAGCCCACGACTTCATCTGAAGGTGGACTAAGGATGGGAGGAGACTGGGCCTTTATCTCAAAGGCCCGACCATCCTCGCCAGATAAAACCACAACGCCGGCCCTACCTTCGACTGGACCATGAGTGCTTGCTAACTGCGGGATCGCCTTCGCTGAAGAACCAGCTTGTTGGCGCGATGACGACGATGGCGCGACAGTCTCGTGGGCCTGAGAAGCAACTGGGCCAGCTTGAGGCCCACAAAATATCGTCCCACTCTGGGCCCTTGTTGGTTGAGCTTTATTTAAGGGCTCAGACACAGTGAGCCCAATGAAGCTTTCTTCCGCTGAGCCCAGCGATCTCCCGCCTTTGCCAATCTCCCTTTTGGACGCCAATTTTGAACGATTGCGTGGCTGGGGAAGAGGTCTCCTACTGTAGCACTCATTACCCCTATTGCTACCACGTAGCCCCTCTGCATTTTTTGACCACTGTGAGACGTAACCTCCCATATTCACCAACCCGTCCCTGCATCGGTCTGACTCCGGTGTGATATTGTCATCTTCATCGACATCTCCAGTGACTGAAACAACGACTGTGAAGGTCCATGCCCCATCTTCCACCTCCAGCAACACTGGAAGCACGACATTTGGACACATCTCCACCCATAGCTTCACCTTCGATAAGTCTGCAAACTTCAATGACTCTCTTGCCACCTTCGTTACCCTCCCCCACTTCTTTAAAATGAACTTCAACTGTTTTTCATCCCACAAGTGGAAAGGAAGACCTTTCAATTCTAACCAGCCCCTTTTGAATTTTCCGAAAACAAACTTATTTTCACTTGGCGACCATTTCCTCAGGAGGATAGACCATCCTCTCACTGAGATCCTTCCCCGCTCTTTGAACCATTCGGCTCTCCTTGCTGAATTCACGAAGAAACACCCCTTGTAAGCGGAGATGGGAGTTACGGGCACCATTCCTCTCGTGCCCATCATTCTCACAATAGCTTTTCCTACGTGAGCCCAGTCTTGAATTTTTTCTTTGCATTCACACATCACAGCTCTGTCCCATTTTCCGACTAACACCTGAGCACCATTCCTAGGTCCAACCTCTGCTACCACTTCTGCAAATGACCGGCAACCTTTGTAATAGCCCTTACTCGCTTGAGCATTTCCTAATATCTCCTTCGAAACTCCTCCAGCTTGATCAGAGTAAACTTGCACTGAAGAAATCGCCTTTCTTAGACCTTCCCACCCATTGCCCTTATCGCCCTCGGGAACGACAAGGATTAATGGTTTCCTTTTTGTAGCAATTTCTGTAATTTTCATGAAACGCCCCCTACTATTGAAACAAGTCTCCATCAAGTGAGTTCTAGTCTTGCCTCTGATCTTTCGTATAAATCCCCTGAAGGCCTCCAACTCCACAGCTTTCTTCAAATGCTCCATCAACCAATCTATCTCCTCCTTTTCGAATCCTATTGAGACAACTATACCTCGGCTCCTTTCTGTTATTGATAACCAAGTTCCCCCATTCAATCCTTCAAACTTTACTTGGAAAGACTTCTTCTCCACCTCAAGCTTTTCAACCGGATTGAAAGCCATCAGAAAGGGTTTGGCATTTAAGGAATAGTGTTTTTGAAGGGAAAAAATTGCCAATGGATAGGTTGAGGCCAGAAATGGGTTGTTTTACGGATGGTGTCAATGCCAATGATGCTTAGGTGAGAATGATAGGATTGTTGTTGCATTTGGGGGAAAAAAGAGTTCTTTCAAGAGTTTCAGGGATACTTGTAGTGGTTTTGTTGCAATGGATGAGGTGTCAAGTAAGTTGCATGTAGTGGTTGGGGCTAATGTTTTCAATGTACAACTATGGTGGTAGATTCTGCCATGTATGACTCCAGTGGGGAAGGATGAAGTGAAGAGTGTAGAAGAGGTTTTACCGGTGTCGGGTACTGAAACAAGTCTTACTGTGCATATAACAATGGTGAAAGTTGTCTTAAGGCACAGTGACAACAACTTTTTGATGGGGCAAGTTGGGGAAGTGGGATCTGTGCCTTGAGTGAGTCTTATGGAGTCTCTTGATGGGCTGTTAGGCCACTTGTCTCCTAAGGACAAGGCAGATGGTGGTTACTTTCAAAAGCCCTACACCTCTACTGTAAATTAGGCCCTCCCCTCTAAAGTGGGTTTATGCTCAACATATTAGCCTTGTTTTTCACGTTTTGCTAAAGGGTTTGTTTTTGGCTGACCCAAAACAACTAAGAGGATGCCCAGTTTTGAAGGAAGTGCTGGTTGGTTTGCAAAGGATGGGCCATGACCTTTTTTCTAGTGGATTAAGAGGGTTGCTTTTCAAATCCAATAAAGGGGTTTCGGGCAAGGTTAAGAATGCCATTAAGGGTCTCTGGTACACTCTATCCAATAGTGTGAAAGGTAGCGAAGATGAGTTTTTGTCAATCCCATTCTTCATGTGAGGTCTCAAGGATCAGAGGGGAGGGTTTCGGGTTCACAATGCTCTCTTGGTTGAAGCAGTGGCTGTCACAGGTTGGCTAGACTTTTGCCTTTGGGAAAGGCTCTTGTTTTTTTTCTTCTCCTTCTGTTTTTGTGGCTGGGTTGTCAGGTGATGGTGATAGGCCTCTGATTCAGTCCTTAGGAGACAATCGGGGTTGGGAGAACAAATCTCAACCGAAGGTGGGGATTTGTCAAGGGCCTGTGGGAGAGGGAAATTGACCACTCAAGATATGCTTCAAGATGGGTTTTTGTTGAAGTTTCTGGAGAATGTTGTGGAAGGTCCTTTTTGCAAGGGTATTACTGTCGAGTCTGAGGAGCAGGGGTTTTCTAAGTTGAAGTCCATCAACTGGTTGGTGGGGGAGCAGCTTCTTTTTGATTGTCTCTTTAGTAAACTGGTTAATTTCAGTAGCTATGTGGGGATGCTGGTTATACGGTGTGAAAAGGAGATTATTTGTGAGGAGAAGATGTGATGTCAGTGTCTCAAGGGGGAAAAGAAGCTAAATTCTTCTTTCCGTTTCTAGAGGGAGATAAAAATATTGGAGTGTTCGATTAATTAAAGCTCTCCTTTGGTAGTTAGAGGCATGGGGGGAGCAGTGGGGATACAAATCTTGTTTTGTGAGGTGTTAATTGTGGATTAGTTGTTGATCCTATTGGTGTTTAGGCCTTGAAAACGGTTGTTTTCTGGTGTTGTGAGCGATGTGGGCAGGAGAGTTGGCTGGGGGTAGAATGGTTTTCTTGGTTGTTTGGATGGGTTTGTCCCTTGCTTTTCTCTTTCTTTTCTTGCAAGCCTTTGGGCACTTATTGTGTTCTTTGTGCGTACATTGATGTGCCTTTTTCTAGCGATTTTAATATATTCTATTGTTTTACCTTAAAAAATTATGTATTTTCAACTGTTTCTCAAAACACTAAAAAAAAAAACTTAAAAACACCTTAAATTTGTTTTCAAAGACACCTTGTTTTCATAACAGATTTTTTAATGATTGTTTTTTAATAAAAAATTTGTCACATGTTATTTAAGTTGAAAAACTGTTTTTTGTTCTAAAGAACAAAAAGCCATTTTTAAAAACAGTTTACTTAAAAAAACAAGAATCCCCATTGACATTTTGGGATAGTGATACAAACTAGGATGTCAAGAAGGAACAAACCAAGTAATCTTATAAGAGGGATTTGTGCAGATACAGTTCGACACGAAAGAAATAATCAATATGAGACTGAAATTACCTTCTTGCTCACTATATTTATTATTATCAATTATAACTACTAATCAAAATTTTCTACTAAAAGTCTAAAGCTCCATCTAAGGTCAAGCCTTTGCTTGGCTAGTGGCATATGAAAGATGAATACCAATGACATGCTAGAATCTTGGTGATCTTTGAGGGTGACTGTATCAGTCTGAGGTTATGACAGTCTTGAGAGGGTTTTCTTTTTATTGTTTTATTATTATTATTATTATTATGTTTGGACTTTTTTCACTAGCTCACTTCTGTTGTTTTGACCTTTTTGAAAGGGCATCCTAATATTTCCTTTCTTTTGCTGAATTTTGTTTTCCATCTCAAGGGTAAAAAGGGCCAATGATTTTCTGTAAAGTAATATTTTGAAAAGAATGGGAAACAACATTCAAGGGAATCTTGTTTATTTTCTTATGAAAAAGCATTAGCAGACTAACTAGGGCTGGAAAGTAGAAACATTCTAGAGTAATATATTTGTGTATCAAATTTACTTTGGTTGTATAGGCAACATGCCCCTTAGAACTCTGTACTGTTGAATGTAAGATATACTAGTTCATATATCTAGCTGTTATTAATTATGGATCATATATAGGTAATATCTAAGCTTCTTAAAATATAATGCTTTACTTTCACATATGTGATGTCTCCTAACTGAACAGGTGACTCTCGTGTTTGTACGGTGAACATAATCTGGATCAGTCCAGATACCACGACTTGGATAAGAAACCCTTGCAAAAGTCGGAAGGGTGAACTAGCCTTGGACATAGTTCTTGAGAAAGCAGCTGTTAAGCAAAGAGGTGATGCATGGAGGATTGTCCTTGATGCCTGTCTTCCTGTACTCCATTTGATTGACACTAGGCGTTCCATACCATATGCAATAAAACAGGTGCAGGAACTGCTAGGGATTTCTTGCACTTTTGACCAAGCTGTTCAGGTATCTTGGAAATTATCTCCTTTCTTTCTCACCTTGGTTGTGGCAACTGATAATTATTTGAGTTTAAAGATGCCTTTGAATTGCTACTTTGGAAGGTTACTTTATCAACTCAACTGTTAAACAAGTGCATGCACATATATACACATATTTTACATTTAGGGTATTGATCATTGCACCCTCTTCCCTCATAAATTAAGATGTGATGTCTTTCCTTCTCTAACATATTCTCATTTGTTATTAAAAATTGACAATAAGTAAATACCAGCCACTAACCTCACCTAGCTTATCTGTCACTGTATTATTCAACTCATCTGCCCACTTATCTTGTCCAAAGCAGAAGGAATATAAAAATCCTTTGTTTCGAAGCTTTAAAAAACAGGTTAGTGGCTTTCTTTTTGTATTCTTGTTGTTTAGTTTTCTTTTGTGGGAGGATTCCTCATCCTTCTTTTGTACTTCTTATTTTTATCAATATATTTCTTTGTTGTTTCCTATCAAAAAAGGTTAGTGGCTTGATTGGGTGGGATCTCGATGAGGGTGGTTTTTTTGGCTCCTCCACTTTTGATGGTTGTTTTTTGTCCCAGCCGGGGAGGAGGGTGCTTCTCTTCTGTATTTTTTTGAGTCGCTATTTTAGCGTCTCTTTTCAATACAGTTTCTTCTCTTTTACTTATAAGAAAAAAAAAAAAAAAAAGGTTAGTGGGTTGTATTTACTATTTGTCAAGTTTTAATTACAAATGAGAATACATTAGAAAAGGAAAGACTGGGGGTCCTTGGACAAAATAAACTACCGAGAAGAAGGGAAAAGTTCAAACCGAGGTAAAAAAAATCATCTTGGATTTATATACAGTACAAGGGCACATAGACTCGAGGGAAAAATAATTCATGACAATGTACAAAAGAGAAGTTCCTGTTTTGCTAAACTGTCTCTCCCTTGTTATCTGATCTGTATCTCCAACTTGTCTCAAGCCAATTAACACATAAATCAGCCAACAAACTGCTTTGCAATGAGCTATGCTTTTTTGCCTAAGCCATGGCTTTGTTAGTCATATATCACCTGATGTTTAATTCAAATGTTCTATCTTATACCCACCAAAACATCCTCTATCCATCCGTGTCTTATCTCCTGGACCATCATCTCTATCTTTAATAGGTTGCTAGCTATATGTTTATTAATCTAAAACTGTAGTTTTCATTGTTTCCTTGGGAGATGGAGTTAGTGGTGAACAATGTGGATGGATATTTAGTTTAGGTATCTTTTCATTTCATTTGTTTTTCTAGATTTATTGCAGATTTTTATAATGCATGGATATCTGATTTTTACTCTTGTGACTATCATATATACTTTCATACTTGAAGACAAAATTCTCTTACCTATCACATAAAAAATGAATCATATTCTTGTAACAACTAGAATGACATGAAATAATAGAATTTGTCTGTATACAAGTATTCCATGTCTATTAATTTTTTGGAGCACTCAACTTTGTGGATGAGTCTGCAGCGCCTTTCAAAATCGGTGACCATGGTTGCAAAAGGAGTGCTCAAAGAGCATCTCATTCTCTTGGCAAATAGTATGACATGTGCGGGAAATTTAATCGGTTTCAATTCAGGTGGTTATAAAGCACTATCTCGTGCATTGAATCTTCAAGTACCATTCACGGAAGCCACCCTTTTTGTAAGGAAATTTCACATTGCTTTATTATTCTATTGGAAGATACTGTGTTTCTTTGTTGACAACATTAGTTCGTTTTTTCATGTAACGCATTTATGCTTGCAGACACCAAGAAAATGTTTTGAGAAGGCTTCTGAAAAGTGTCATACTGACTCTTTATCAAGCATTGTTGCATCATGCTCTTGGGGTAAACATGTGACAGTTGGTACAGGATCTCGATTTGATGTTCTTTGGGATACAAAAGAGGTATTTATAATCATTCCATGTTGTGTATGTAGAATAAGTAACTAAACTTGGATTGTTAATGATTCTATCAAATTCTTCCATAAGTTCTCAAAAGTTGTGATTGAGATTCTAATTTCATCTTTCTCTATTTATTTATTTTGATTTTTGAAGATTGGGCCTACTCAAGATGGTGGAATTGATATTTATAGCTTCCTCCATTTAGTGAGAAGTGGTTCATATGGAAAAGAACCAGATACTGCTTGTCTCGGTGCAGAAGTTGAGGATTTAATATTGGAAGATGAAAATCTGGAGTTGGGCATGTCCCCAGAGCATAGTTCTAACTTTGAAAAGCCAGTTTTTGAAGATAGTGCTGAATTCCAGAACACTTGGGAGAATCATGTGCCTGATAGTGGTGGAGACTGGGCTGTCAACCAAAATAAAGAGACTACTGCGTCAACTTTGAAGCCTAGTGCATGGTCTAGTTGGGGCACTGATAAAGTAACCATGAAGGATACTTTCTCTACAAGGGAGCCAGAGGAATCTTCCAGATCTGCTGGTTGGGATGATAAGGGGACTTGGGGAACTGATAAAGCACAAAATACAGCCTTTAGGAGGACACACGAAGATTCTCCCAGATCTTCTGGTTGGGATGAAACATGTAGGGATGGACGTCCTCAGTTTGCGTCATCGTCTGCATGGGGAAAAAAGATTGATGAAGCTGATAAAACTGGATGGAATAAAAATGATGGTAAGCCTCAGATGGACAAACTGAGGGAGTCTTGTGATTGGGATTGTAAGGTGGCCCAGGAAAAAACAACTCAATCAACCTATGGTGGTATTTCTTCAACCACTGGAGACTGGAAGAAGAATGAACTGCAAATGGAGGTGGTGCAACATGATGAATCTCCTGTCAATGAGCATTCTTGGGATGCTAATTTACCTGAAGAACCATTAGCTCAAGCAACAACTTCAGTTGGTTGGGATTCTTCAACTGGCAAGGACTGGACTAAACGTAAATTGCAATCTCCTTCAGAGCAACAGAGAGATCCAGCAATAAAATCATGGAGTTCTAGCCATGATGTAATGAAAGAACAATCAAACCAACCAGCAAGCGCACATGGTTGGGATTCTCCTGGTGCGAGAGGTTGGAATGATGTTGAAGAGCAATCTCAATGGAACCAGAGAGGGTCCGCTGTTAAAAAGGACCAAAGTGAAAGTTCACAGGGTTGGGGCCCTTCAAATGAGCAAAACCAACTGCCAAGCTCGCAAGGTTGGGGTTCTCCCAATGCTGGAGCTGGGCATGAAAGTGAGACACAATCTCAATGGGGACAGCCGAGTGGGAAGAAAAGTCGTCCTGAAGGTTCACGTGGTTGGGGCTCTAATAACACAGAATGGAAAAACAAGAAGAATCGACCCAATAAGCCCCAGGGACCATTAAATGATGATTACAGTGCAGGTGGAATATTTACTGCTACTAGACAGCGTGTAGATATTTTCACTTCTGAAGAGCAAGACATTCTCTTGGATGTGGAACCAATCATGCAGTCTATTAGAAGAATAATGCACCAAGCAGGGTACCTTTCTATGAATCTCTATGCAAATATCTTCGTATTAGTGGCTGGTAAACAATTTACATATCAAAATATCACAATGATCATTTCACTCAAGGCTAACTGAAAATTTCTCTGGCATTACGTTAATGTACATTCAGTGAATATGAAATGAGGCAGCGAATGCCCTTGTATTTCTTCCCAATCCAAGTTTAGAGACCTTGGGCAGTTCTTTAACATTTTGATAACTAGTATGAAGTTTGGCGGTTATTGAAGTTTGATGTAGGTAGAAAAACTGACTGATTGTTACCTTTTGCATAAGAAAAACACATGTTTGTTTTGTTAAGCAGTGAGATTGGAATCTTGTGGCCAAACATGGATGTTACTGAAATGCATTATGAGGTTTTTAGCAGAATTTTGATGTTTTCCATTAGAAAATTAAACATTGGACATTTGACATTCTCACTTATGTTTGTGCTTCCCAGCCCCCTCCTTTTTCTCTTTTCTAATCCATAATATTTGTTTGGACCAAACATATAAGCCTCCTTTTTATGCTTGTGAGTTGTCCATGCTTTGGCATTACTCTTTAATGGGTATCTAATGGTTGATGGGTTGATTAGAAGAGTGTCAAACAAACTAATCTTTCCCATTCGGTTTAAAACATGGAAATCATTCTGAAATTTGTAAAGAGGATCCATAATTCCAATAGGTCATGCTCTATGGTTGTTTTATCTTTGTTGTAAACTTGTAACATATCTTCTCTAGCATAATATTTTAATGCTTAGTGTGTTTATCTACTATTTTAATCTAGGGCAATAGGAAAGCATACACTCATACTTGAAGGCTGGAGGTTTATAGCCACCTATTCCTGGGTGGGTTGGGTTGGGTTCGGTCCCCTTAGGAATGGTCAAAATTGAATATTTGGTCTATGGCCAAGGTGTGCCCACCCTAGGTGATACTAAACATTGGCATTCAGGTGCAGTCAGCTTACCTCATTCAGAAACGACATAAAATTGACATTGGAGTGCAGTAAGTATACCTGATTTAGAAAGGATACAGTCAACCTCTATTTCTTTTAATCTTGTTGGTTGTACGCTTACATATAGGGCCTTATCTACCACTTATCCATTTTCTTTTCATTTAGGACAACATATTCTGCAATTGTTTCATTTTCCTGCATCTTTTAGTTACAAATTTTGTTGCCTACATCTTTTCGGTCTGTCATATTCTTCTTCTGCTTCATCCTTTCCTGCTTTTTCTAAATAGAGAATTCTGTGTGAAGGTACAATGATGGGGATCCACTATCAGCCGATGATCAATCGTATATACTCGATAAAGTTTTTAATAACCATCCTGATAAAGCTGTAAAAATGGGCACTGGAATTGATTATGTCATGGTATGCTGAACTTACTATTCTTGGTCTTATGTTTTTGTTAGATTCTTTGACCTCATGAGGCATTGGATAAGAGTAACACTTCCCATTTTTTTTTTTTTGTGACTCATAGATGTGCTAATTTACTGTTTTCTCTTCACACGCTTTCCACATGTAAACTTCATATTTTGTATAAACAAAAAATGTTTTATTAATAAAGAAGACTTTAGTATACAAGATGTTTTTTTGAGAGAGGATGAGAGACCAGAGGTTTGAAGTGGAGAGAAAGGCTTTCCGGGTGAAGTTTGAAGGCTTCAATGGAGGAACGTGGATTTCAATTACAGAACGAAGCCCAGGATTTGTTGTGTCCTTGGGTTTTGGAGAGGAGGAGATGGATTGGCTGTTGGAGCACTTGAAGAAAGCTGTGGAATTGGAGGCTTCTAGGGGTTTTATTCGGAAGATAAGGGGCAAGAATAGGACTCATCTGATGGAGATTTGTTTCAATAACAGAGGGAGATTTATGAAAATTACAGAAATCGTTGAAAGGAGAAGATCATTAGTTCTAATTGTTCCTGAGGGTGTTAAAGGTAATGGATGGGATACCCTTAGGAAGGCGATTTCTTCAGTCCAAGACTTGTCGTTTCAAGCTGTAAGAGCCACGAAGGAAGTGTTTAAAGAGTCTTTGATGTATAAAGGTCTGTACAAAGAAGGGCGGACCTATGCAGGTGTGGTTGCAGAGAAGGGACCTAGGAATGGAGTTATGATGCCGATTGGTAAATGGGCAAGAGCCGTAATCTGTGAAAGTAAAGTGAAAGTTTTAGATTGGTGCGAAGTAGGAAAAGCTACAGCGAGGATGATGGGCATGAATGGTATGGTGTCTGTAACCCCTTTTTCTGATTACAAGGGCTGTTTTTTCGTGGATTCTGTAAAGAGAGCCAACTGGTTTCAAAATCAAGGGAGCGTAACAGTGAGGGGAGAGGTAGTTGCTCTGAGGAGATGGGCGCCAAAAGAGAACTCTGTTGTTTTTGGAAAGTTTAGAAGGGGATGGTTAGAACTCAGAGGCCTTCCCTTTCATCTGTGGGACGAGGTTCAGCTGAGATTCATTTTGCAGAAGTGGGGAAAGGTCACGAAGGTGGCTCGGGAGTCTCTGAAGCTCGTAGATTTGACGAAGGTGAAGCTGTGGGTGGAGATGCTTCCAAACGTAGTGTTACCAGCGCTGCTAGAGGTGGAAGATGGAGACTGTTCTTTTACGGTGGCAGTTACAGTCACCGGAGAAGCTGCAGGAGACGATCTTCTCAGGCCGGAGTCAACCCGCAGCAAGGACGAGCTGATGTCAGAGGAAGGTTGCGTCTTTCAGAAGCCAAAAGTCGTTGAAGAGCTACGAGCTACTGCTAGGGACAATGAGTGCCATAGCTGGAGGCCTCGTCATCGTTCCCGTTCTCGCTCTTCAGATTCAAATTTGGCGTCTAAAATGGAGAAAGGAAGGGGAGGGAGAGCTTTGGGCCCAACGTCGGGAATTGATATCGGGCCAACAAAACCAGACGCTTTTTTTAAGGCCCGTTTGAATAAGGCCCAAGCTGGAGAGAAGCGGTGTGGGCCTCCCACGGGGCTAGCCCAAGAAAAAGGAATAGACCTTTTTAATGGTGGCCCAACGGAGTCTTCGTCCTCGAAGCACCAGAGATCGGGACCTTCTGCAAATAAGGAAGAGCTGAGTGCCCTTCTCCAACAGTCGCCAAAGATGAAAGGCTCCCCAGTCTTCGCAAGGCGAAAGGCGAGAAGCTGGCCGCCGAGCCTAAAGGTGTCGCCGTCTTCCCCAAAGCGTAACCTAAAAGGGGATGGTTCTTCGGAAGTAAATCGAGCCTATCTGAGGGGAAGACCAGTCCCCAATAAGGAAGTTATCCTTCCTGCTCCAGAATCCTTCCAAGTTTTCACCGGGGAGACAAAGGGAGATGAAGGGAGTTCGCGTTGCTGCTGGAACAAGGTGCGCCATCCTTTCTCGGCCCTTTCTGAGCAGGGTCTTTCTTTGGTTGGGGCTTTTGAACCTTCTCCTCTTCCCGTCTCCCCTGTTTCTTCAGTTCTTCCTTCTCGATGTCAGCCTTTTCTGTCGATTCCGGTGGAGTCAAGCTTTGCTTCCCACCATGGCCATGTCTTGAATTCTCCTGTGATTGAGCTCAGTCGTCATGTTGGAATGTCCTGTCCTGAAGGTGTGGCGGTTCTTGTAGAAACCTCTAATCAAAATTCCAAAGACTGCCCTTTCTCTAAGGAAACACTTAGTAGCCCAGAGAAGCTTTATGTCTCAGACAAGGTTGCGTTCCCAGAGCCAGAATCTCCCACTATCCCGTTGGAAGGCTTTCAGGTTGAGGGCCTCACGCCTAGGAAAATGGTCAAGGTGCAGTCGGTTTTGGATAGTCTAAGGATTAGAGTTGTCAAAGATAATGGAAAAGGTGTGCAAGCTGAGAGTATGTGTACTCCATTTGCGGATAAGGTTTATTCCAGAAGGAAAAGGAAAAATGGTTCTGGTACCCGAGGACAAGATTAGGTTTGCTGCTGGTTGTGTTGGGCTGTTTTTGTTTACATGAAGATTTTAAGTTGGAACACGAGAGGATTAGGTTCCAAAAAGAAAAGGAGGACAGTCAGAAGGTTTTTAAGTTCTCAAAGTCCAGATGTGGTGATGCTTCAGGAAACGAAGAGAGAAATTTGGGACAGGAGGTTTGTGAGCAGTGTCTGGAAAGGTAGAAGTATGGAGTGGGCTGCCCTTCCTGCTTGTGGGGCTTCAGGGGGGATTGTGATTTTGTGGGACTCAAATAAGTTTAAGTGTACAGAGAAGGTGTTAGGATCTTTCTCTGTAACTGTGTAGTTGGATTCTAGTGAAGAAGGGTCTTTTTGGTTAACTTCAGTGTATGGCCCGAATAAGGTTTTGTGGAGGAAGGACTTTTGGTTGGAGCTTCAGGACCTTTACGGTTTGACATTCCCAAGGTGGTGTGTAGGAGGAGACTTTAATGTTATCAGGAGGATATCTGAGAAGATGGGTGATTCTAGATTAACTCTCAATATGAGGTGTTTTGACGAGTTTATAAGGGAGAGTGGCTTACTGGACCCCCCTCTAAGGAATGCGGCTTTTACTTGGTCAAACATGCAAGCTGCTCCTATTTGCAAGAGATTGGATAGGTTCTTGTTTTCTGCTGAGTGGGATTCTTTCTTCTCTCAGAGTTTTCAAGAGGCGCTTCCTAGATGGACCTCAGATCATAGCCCAATTTGTTTGGAAACCAATTCCTTAAAATGGGGTCCGACCCCTTTTAGGTTTGAGAATATGTGGTTGCTCCATCCTGAGTTTAAGGAGAAGTTTAGGGATTGGTGGCAAGAGTGTTTGGTTGAAGGTTGGGAAGGCCACAAGTTCATGAGGAAATTAAAGATTGTTAAATCAAAGTTGAAAGAATGGAATAAAGTGGCCTTTGGAGATTTAAGAGAGAGGAAAAACCTCATCCTCTCAGACTTAGGAAGAATTGATCTAATTGAACAGGAAGGGAATTTGAATTCTGATTTGGTATCAGAAAGGAACTCAAGAAGAAGGGAGCTGGAGGATGTGCTATTAAAGGAAGAGGTTCAATGGAGACAAATATCTAGGGTCAAATGGATTAAAGAAGGGGATTGCAACTCTAAGTTCTTTCATAGGATGGCCACTGGAAGGAGAAGTAGAAAATACATTAAGTCTTTGATTTCTGAGAGGGGGGAGACTTTAAGCAACATTGAGGTTATCTCAGAGGAGATTGTAAATTTCTTTGGGAAACTTTATTCCAAACCTGAAGGTGACTCATGGAGGATTGAAGGTGTGGATTGGGTCCCTATTCAAGAAGAGAGTGCAGTGTGGCTGGATAGGCCTTTTTCAGAAGAGGAGGTCCGAATGGCAGTGTTTCATTTGAATAAGGAAAAAGCCCCTGGTCCTGATGGTTTTACTATTGCAGTTTATCAAGAGTGTTGGGATGTGATAAAAGAGGATCTTATGAGGGTGTTTAGTGAGTTCCACACCAATGGGGTAATAAATCAAAGTACAAATGCAACTTTCATTGCTATGGTGCCCAAGAAAAGCCAAACTCTTAAAATCTCAGATTATAGACCTATTAGCTTGGTTACAAGTTTATATAAGATAATAGCTAAGGTCTTATCAGGGCGTTTACGCAAAGTTCTTCATGAAACAATTTCTGGCTTTCAAGGAGCCTTTGTTGAGGGGAGACACATCTTGGATGCTGTCTTGATAGCCAATGAAGTGGTGGATGAGAAAAGAAGGTCAGGGGAGGAAGGTGTAGTCTTCAAAATTGATTTTGAAAAGGCCTATGATCATGTGGATTGGGGCTTCTTGGATCATGTGCTTCAAAGAAAAGGATTCAGCCAGAAATGGAGATCTTGGATAAGGGGTTGCTTGTCATCATCAAGTTTTGCAATCTTAGTTAATGGGAATGCAAAGGGTTGGGTGAAGGCCTCTAGAGGTCTGAGACAAGGAGACCCCCTTTCTCCTTTTCTTTTTACTTTAGTGGCAGATGTGCTAAGTAGGTTGATGATCAGAGCAAAGGAAACTGGACTAACTGAGGGGTTCTTGGTGGGGAGGGATAGGACTAGAGTGTCTATGCTACAGTTTGCAGATGACACCATCTTTTTCTCTAATGCCTCTTTGGAACATCTTCAAAATCTCAAGATTATTCTTTTGGTTTTTGGACAAGTTTCTGGTTTAAAAATCAACTTAGAAAAAAGCTCCATTTCAGGTATTAACATTGGGCTGGAGCAGTTGTCTAATTTGGCCTTGGTTTTTGATTGCAGAGTGTCAGAATGGCCTTTGACTTATCTAGGCCTTCCATTGGGAGGGAACCCTAAGACAATAGGTTTTTGGGATCCGGTGGTTGAGAGAATTTCGAGGAGATTGGATGGTTGGAAAAAGACCTTTTTGTCTTTGGGAGGGAGGATAACTTTAATTCAGTCTTGTCTATCTCACATTCCTAGTTACTTTCTTTCCCTCTTTAAAATCCCAGCTTCAATTGCCTCAAAAATTGAAAAGATGCAAAGGGATTTCCTTTGGTCTGGGGCGGGGGAAGGGAAGAAAGATCATCTCATCAGATGGGAGGTTGTTAGTAGGCCAAAGGAGTTGGGAGGTTTGGGCTTTGGGAAGACTTCTATGAGAAATATAGCCCTATTAGGGAAATGGCTTTGGAGGTTCCCTAGAGAAAGGAATGGTCTTTGGCATAAGGTTATTGCAAGTATATATGGGACACATCCCAATGGATGGGACGCCAACATGGTGGTTAGATGGTCTCACAGATGTCCTTGGAAGGCTATTGCTCAAGTTTTCCAGGATTTTTCCCCGTTTGTTCGCCTAGTGGTGGGCAATGGGGAGAGAATTCGTTTTTGGGAAGACCTCTGGAGGGGAAACCAAACTTTGTGCTCTCAATTTGCTGATCTCTATAGAGTCACTTCTGTGAAAAACCTCTCTGTTTCAGATGTACTTGGCAACTCCTATCCACTGTCTTGGAATTTTAATTTCCGTCGCAATCTAACTGATTCAGAGATTGAGCTCCTTCAGAGCTTAATGCTCTCCCTTAGTTCAGTGCGTCTCTCTCCTTCTTCGGCAGATTCAAGAGTGTGGTCTTTGTCTTTGTCAGGCTTGTTTTCAGTGAGATCTTTTTTCTTGGCCTTGTCAAAAGTCTCTAATCCTATCTTGTTCCTCCCAGCCAAGTTTTTGTGGAGTTCAAAAGCCCCCTCAAAGGTTAAGGCCCTCGCTTGGGTAGTAGCACATGGGAAGGTAAACACCAATGACAAGTTGCAATTGAGAAGACCCTACAAATCCCTTTGTCCTCAATGGTGCATTCTTTGCAAAGGAAATGGGGAGTCGATTGACCACCTTTTTCTTCATTGTCCAGTTACCATTGGACTCTGGCACAAGTTGTTTAATCTAGCAGGGTTGGTTTGGGTCCCTCCAAGGAGTTTTGTGGATTTGTTGGTAATTGCTTTTAAAGGGTTGGGGAACTCTTTAAGAGGAAAGACACTTTGGCAAATTGCGTGTCTTACTTTGGTTTGGATGGTGTGGCAAGAGAGAAACAACAGGATCTTTGAGGAAAAAGGGAGAACGGAAGAGATTTTATGGGATTTGATTTTGTTCTACTCCTCTCTTTGGGCTTCTTGTACTAAAGCTTTTAGAGGAGTTCCTCTAAGTGTTTTACAGCTCAACTGGACTGCGGTGTGCGCGTCATAAGTTTGAGCTGTGGGGGTTTCTCTTTGTTTTCTGGTTCCTATTGTTGGGTGTTTCTTCTTTTGTTCAGTTTGTGTAGGAAGGACCTCTCATCCTTCCCTTGGTTTCTTTTGTATTTCTCATTTTTCTTGTATCTTTTCTTCTATCAATATACTTTTCTTCGTTTCTGATCAAAAAAAGAAGACTTTAGTATAGGTAAATTTTCAACTAATATCACTGATTGGCTCTTCTCTTAGCCAAGTGATCCATTACTTGACTGGCTGATCTTAGGTTCCTTTGCAAAGAGCAGTGAGACATCTAGAAATGTCAGCTATCATCCACCATTCAGTGGATCCATGAATCCTATTTCGAAGAGCCTTCTCCTACACTGAGACACCTAGGAGGGAGCAATAGCTCCTGATAAAAGGAGTCCCTCCTGCCCAGTTCTCAACACACTGCCTATAGTGACAACAAGCCCCCCTTCGCTCTAATGGGTTTGACCTGATGAGAATAGCAGATAGGTCTTTGGTTGCATACACCAAAAGTGATGTGACATATCCTACGTTGGCTTCGCATATAATCAAGGGATGCTCACCTGTCCCTGAAGATTCTTGCTTTCTTTCCAAGTCAACAATGTATATCTGGATAACACTCTCTTTCACATGGATAGGTAAATGATGATTCAAGGATACAGAGAAATACATGGGGTAATAAAAGGATGGAAGAGACTTGAACTCAAAACCTTTAATAGACTAGGTTTATGATACAATGTTATGATACCTATTTTGATCAAAAGCTTAAGTTGTTAAGTAAAAGACCAATATATGTTAGGTTAACATCTTGAAACCATGAAATGCCACAAACAACTTATTTGAAATGTCTCTTGCTGGTGCATGAGAAATACTGACCAATGTGAGCAACATTTACCACAAATATGAGGCAACAGCATGGTGGAGGAACAGTTTGGTGCTGGCTTAATTAACCACTAGCCAGGGGGGAAGCTGTGACTCTTAGACAAGCTTTCCTCCTGGGAGAGACAGATTTCCACTCTTGGAGTGTACAATGGAGAAGGATTTAGGAAGAAAGGTCCAAGAGTTCCGAAGCCAAACACAACATATCTAGGAGGGATGAAGTTAAATAAACATGTTAGAAAGAAAGATCATCAATTTTTTATCTTTCTGATTGCACCAAAAGCTCAGATTTCATGAAAGGGGCATAAGCAAGAGATGCAAAATCTTTTCTCCTTGAAAGGAGATAGAATTGGAGCTATGTGAAAATGGGCCTGGTGCTTTCACCGTAACCCTCCTAGAACCTGCTAATTGCTCCATCAACATTGAATGAAATAGGATTAACTGGGTCACTGTTCTATTGAGGAATAACTGTAATTTGTGAGCTTTTTGAACTCAAAATATTTTTTATTTGTGATTCTATAAATCCTATCTTTCCTATGTTAAATATGAACTCTCAATCTTGAACAATATGTTAAGTGCAGGCACACATTCATTGGAATTAGTGAAACAAGAGGATTTTTTTCTTTTTCTCTCATCACATTTCCTATTTTATTTTTTTGGTTATTTTCTTCCCAGCTGAATCGCTCACCATTAAAGATGAATTTGAAAAACTAGTATTTTGTGGACTGGAGCTTGAACTTAGTAGATCTATTGATGGATTAGGTGCCGACACATAATATAATGTATAATTATAGCAGATAGGTATGTAATTGAAAATTTGAAGCTACACTTTTTGACTGTAGTAAGTCCAATATTGGGATGCTATGATGTTATGAGCATTATATAATTTATCTGTTCTTTATCACTCAATGGAATGTTTTGTCTGAACCCCATATTCAGTGTGAGATATGAAGAGATGAACATCTGACACTTAATTTGTCATGCAAATTAACATTATTTATGTACTTAATTTTTTAAATGTCAGACAAGCTTTTATATATTTCTGTCTTGA
The DNA here is from genome assembly GCA_030254885.1 of Vitis rotundifolia. Lineage (NCBI taxonomy): Eukaryota > Viridiplantae > Streptophyta > Magnoliopsida > Vitales > Vitaceae > Vitis > Vitis rotundifolia. The sequence continues at coordinate 17,903,772 of CM058163.1, read as the reverse complement.
ATTCATTTTAGAACTAAATGCCATGTATTATGAAATGCAATGTATAAATTTCTAAAACCAGTATGAGGCACAATATGAAAACTAGTGCCTGACGGGACATGGGGAAATATGTCTATGTTGGAGTCTTGTGGATATTTTTCCATTTGCTGGATTGCAGACCGAAGTTTTGACTGATGCTAGTTTTCTTCTATTCTCTTAGGTTGGCAGGGTTTCTACTCATTGCATTATATTTTCACATAAATTTTGCTGCATGGCATCTCATAATGTTCTGCACTTTCTTGACATGGTCCATACTATCAATTGTTTTGACAGGTTAGCAGACATAGCAGTTTCTTGGAGAGCAGGTGCTTCTATGTTGTCTCAACTGATGGTCACAAAGAAGACTTTTCATACCGCAAATGTCTGGAGAACTTCATCAAGGAAAAGTATCCTGACAATGCTGAAACATTCATTGGAAAATATTTTAGAAGACCTCGCGCTGGAGGGAACCGGGAGCGAAGTGTCATTCCCGAGGATGGAGGAAACAGGGAGCAAAGTGTTGTTCCAGAGGAGATTGGGAGTGAGAACAGGCAGTAGGGTCCATATCTATTTTGGGGTTACCATTTATTTAGCACATGATTTACCAAATATTTCGGTCATCTGCCATTTTGGTTTGTCTATACAAAGCAGATGTTTGTGAACCTCATTGTCCTGGCCCCTGTGAAAAACAGGCCTATATATGCCACTGCATGAACGGCCTTTTTCACATCAGAACAGTTATTTTTTCTTGTTAGCAGTAGTTTTTTCCTGTACATGTCATGCTTGATAGAAGGGCGACTCAATCTGTTTCATGGTGCAGATTCAGAGTGAAATAGATGTAGTTTCACAGTTGATCAAGGGATACTCCCTCTGTTCTTTCCTTAGTTTTATCCCTCGCTTCTCTGGGCTCATTCAAAATAGATTTCCCGGTCAAGTAAATGTCTGAAGCTGCTGTATATTTATACAGGGGAGGAGGAATTTTATCGAGCTTCCCTGGACCGGGGGAGGCTATTGGTTTATTGGGCATTGCACAAGCCAGTCATTGTGCTTAAGTGTAAATATTTCAAAGCTGTTTCTTTCTGGGTACGCTTGTCAATGTGGTCAAACTTCTGTGAAGCATGAAAAGCTGTATATTCTCTTTCAACTGCTGAAAAAGCCTTGGTTTAGTGGGCTTTCCCTTCTGTTATTAACTCTTTTTGAGTTTTGCTTTATCACTCATTGAAATACTCATTTCTTTCCTTGTTTGGTGCTTAAGAAAGCTGATGTTACAGCTGGGAATTGGAATCCAGGTGGGGTGGTGTGGTTGGGGGTTGGTTGTGGGGGAGGAGGGGGGAAGGAAAGAGGGAGATTAACAAAAATAAAAATAAAAATTAACTGACAGGTCTGAACTTGAGTGTGTAAGATATATTAAAATTTACGTTTAAAAGGATTAAATTACCTTCAATCTCCAAACATCACCAATTCTAAACCCTAATCTCATTATTCTCCTCTTTTCCTCCACTTTCTTCCTTTATTTATTTACGTTTTCCTTTTCTTTTCTTTCATCTTCTTCCTTAATTTTCTTATTTTTATTTTGGTGTCCAAAATAAATAAGGGGGGATTTGAGGATGAAGAAGAAGACGAAGGGAAAGGGGAGGAAGTGAAAGGAAAGAGAAGAATGGAAAAGAAAAGGGTTAGGGCTTGGAAAAGTGGGTGGGAGTGAGGTTGAAGAAGAGGTGATTTTAGGTATTAAAGAGTAAAGACAGAGTGCATGTTGAAGTCCTGATGCAATCATTTTCCATATCATTGAGGAGGCATGATGCAATCACTTTTCGTGTTATTGAGTGTCGTCTTCATGATGTCATGAACTCTATACATGATGCGGAGGATGACACTGTTGCCTTGCATGCTCAAGTTACTCCTTACATTTTAGATTAGACTGAGGCTGATGTCTATGTTGCTTCTACTGTTCAAATTGCTTTTGATGTACACGTGGTAGGCTGATTCTAATAAAGAGGTAGAGAAACCTTCACAAATGATATATGTGCCTTCACAAAGATGTCCACCTCGTAGAGGAGAGTTCACCATGTGACACTTCAGATTTTTGTTACTATAGGTCTTAAATACATTCTGTTTGATTAAATGATCTTTCATAAATCTGATAAAATGAGCTTTTTAGACATCCCTAATGACCAATCCTCATTGTGAATTGTTAAAGGATCTAACAAGTCTAATATTGATTTCTTTAGATATATCAATTGGGCAAATGTGTTCATAGTGACTAAGTTGGATATTTTGTATATGACGGTTTGCCTTGTCAATCCATCAGGGCCCAAATAAGTTGATTTTCTCCCATGAGCTATTTGTGTCAATGGATTAGTTCAATCCAAAACTTGAGATAATGGGTGTAAATTGAAAAAGATTTATAAATAATTGTTGTTGGAGTTGAAGTTACTAAATTTAGAGGAGTCGGTATTAATTTATGCCAAATTATTGCATATATATTTCCTTAAACCATGTTTTCTAAATGAATTAGAGTCTGTTCAAATTGAGCTTATAAGAGATCGAATTTGATGATTTTTGAAGTGATTAATATCGTCAAGTATATTAATTCCAAATTTTATTCTAAACAAATGATCTGTAATTGACAGTATATCTTGTAGTAACAAAATTGTTTTATTTTGAGGTATATCGAGATTCACTCTCTGATTTTTATTTTGTTAATCAATCCTTCTTAATTCACGTCTCTATTGAAAAAAATTCTTTTGTAATTTAAGAAAATGAACGAGAGGAATAAATTTTTTATCCATGAAATATGTCTTCTATTTTTAATTTAGATTACTTCTATCCCATTTAGATAAGATTAAAAAAAGAAAAAGAAAAAGAAAAAAAAGATAGATTTATTGTATCAAATATTTGATTGGATGGAGGTAGAATAAGTTACTCCAACAAATCAATCCTGAGATAGTGGTTGCATTTTATGGTGTTAAAAACTTTCTTTTTTAATGCCAGCAAAATTTGATTAATAAAAAATGACTAGTACTAAAATATTTTTATTATTAAAAAATTATTAAAAAATTAAAATAATAAAAATATGTTCTTAGAAAATGGGTTATTTTTTGTTTTTAGAGAACTTTTTTTGGAGAATAAATAATAGTTGTTTCTTAAAAATAAAAGAAAAATATGAGCCATTTGGTTATGTTTTTGGAAACTTGATTTTTACAATAGTTTTGAAGTTAAAAGAATGAAAACTAATTTTAAAAAATAAATTTCAAAAAACAAGATGGGAATACTTTTTACATGTTATTTCTTGTTTTTAAATATAGAAATGTTTTTTTTTTTTTTTTCTTAAAAAGTTTTAAATATTTTTTTTTGGTTTTTTAAGAGAAAATTGTTTTTGAAAAAAAGTTGTCAAACATTCCAATTATGATGTAATTTAATCGTACAAATTTAATTACACACGTGGAGGCATCCAAATGGTATCTCCTAAAATGAATATTTGATCATGGACTGTGGCTGATCCACACCTACTCTTCACTCTTCACTCTTCACAGGTCAGCTTTCTCTCTCTAGTTTCTTTCGTTCTCTACTGGAGTTTCCTCAAGGAACCGTAAGTTTCAACGGTTTAACCCGACACTGAACCGATTCGTTTCTACTACTTTGAAGCTACTGTTTTATTCTTTCGATTTTGTTCCAGAAGGTGGAGATCGGAAGTCTGATTCTAAATGAATATGCCTAAATTCATTTGGAGATTTTTCTTTTATTGGAATTTCTGGATTTTGTCTGTTAAGAGTTTGTCTAATCTGAATGATTGAACTGGTCATAGTGTTCATCGAAATCACCAGTCATATGATTGTTTGTTTGTTTATTTATTTATTCATTTCGTGTGGTGACATAGTTGTTAAATTTTGTAATTTGAATTTATCTTATTTACAGTGAATTGGGTTTTTGGGAATTGATTTTGACCAAGCATATATTGAGATGAGAGCTAGAGTAAGAGCCCATTTGGAGTGATTCTGGCTTTTTATATATGGCGCTTTTGGTTGTAGCCTTTAGATTAGAAGAGAATTGGAAGTTTAAAGATTTAGATTGTGATACACATAGAGAGAGTGAATAGGTGTGTGTACTTATTTTAGCCCAAAAGTAATTTATTTTAATTCATCTTTCAATATTAGAACGTGTGAGCATAAGACACAATAATTTTTACGTGAAAAAACACCCATACAGTCTTCTAGAGACCATATGGATGTATACCATTGAAATAAAAGTATACAGTTTCACTTGACAGATGTTATTCTTAAATCTTAGTTCAGTACTTATATTGATGTTCATGTCTGTGACCCAGCACCACATGTGCACCCAATGAACTATACCTCAAAGCCTGAGGGGTGTAGATCTCTTCTTGAATCCAGAGAATGAAAAACCGAATTTTTTGATGTGGGAAGGTTATCACTTAGGTTTTTTCAAGGCTTGCATAAAAAAGAAGAAAATTCTTTTGCCATTTGGACAAAATCTAAAGTTTTCGAAAATAAAAACAATCTAAAATAGGGAAAAATAGAAATATTCTTGAATTTGGAATTCTGGCATGAGCGCTTGAGTGCTCACCGAGTTTTGAAATTTTTTTTTAAACCTTTTACACTCAATTTAAAACCTAAAGACCACGTTATACCATAAATGAAACTAATTAACCTTTCTCGGACCTCTCTATACTTATTTGTGTCATCCTGGTTGATCATGCAATAACATTGAATTTTCAATGGAACAAAATTGTCAACTTAAACTATATAGCCTAGTGCACTAACAAGAATGGTTTAGTATTTGAATATAAACTAAAAAGTATTTTGATCATGTTTTTTGTTAATGTACTGTATAATACAAAAGTCATTCATATTTGTTCAATTCTTGGTTTTACTCGTCCTTTCTCTTGGAACTTTAATTTCTGCCATAACCTTTCAGATTCTGAGAGAGAAGATTTAGAAGGCCTCATGCGGTCACTTGATGGTTTGCATCTATTACCTTCGGTTTCAGATGCCAGATCCTGGTCTTTATCTTCTTCAGGGTTTTTTTTCAGTCAAATCTTTCTCTCTAACCTTATCCCAATTTTCTGGTTCTCCTCTGGTTTTTCCTTCTAAGTTTGTTTGGAATTCTCAAGTTCCTTTTAAAGTGAAGTCCTTTGTCTGGTTAGTGGCGCACAAGAAGGTAAATTCTAATGACATGCTACAATTGAGAAGACCCTACAAAGCGCTTAGTCCTGATATTTGTATTCTGTGCATGTAGTGTGGGGAATCAGTAGATCATCTTTTCCTACATTGCTCTTTGACGATGGGGTTGTGACATAGATTATTTCAATTAGCCAAGATGGATTGGGTCCCCCCAAGGAGCATCTTTGACATGATGTCCATCAAATTTAATGGTTTTGGTTCATCTAAGTGGGGGATAGTTTTGTGGCAAGCTGCGAGCATCGCTTTAATTTGGGTTGTGTGGCGCGAAAGAAATGCAAGGATTTTTAAGGATAAAATAAGAAATTCAGAGTATCTTTGGGATTTTATTTTTTTCCTTGCTTCTCTTTGGGCTTTCTGTTCCAAGGTTTTTAAGGGCACTCCCCTTAATGTGTTACAACTTGACTAGTTAGCGGTGTGTAATTCCTAAGGATTGGTCTAATCTAGAGTGTTAGCTTGTTTTACTGTGTACTTTCTTGTTTTTGTATTTTTGTAGTTTAGTTTTCTTGGGTGGGAGGATTTCTCATCCTTCTCTTGTACTTCTTTTTTCTATCAATATATCTCTTTGTCGTTTCCTATAAAAAAAAAAAAAAAAAATACAAAAGTCATCTTGAAAATATCACCTATCAAGTGATTGTCTGAAATCACTTCAAGTGATTCTTCAAATTTTTAAAAATTTGTTAAACACCTAACTTTTGTGAGGAAGAACTTCTAAGTACTTGGAAGCACTTTTAGCCATTCTCAAAATCACTCCCAAATCGGCTCTAAGTTGGAGGCATGAATGATTAAAAATTAATCAATCAATTAACTAGGTGAAAAATCATAAGAATAACTTATAATTTATACAGAGTCTTTAGGGGATTGTGTGGAACTCCCTTTTCTTATTCTTGTTGTTTTCAGTGTTTTTTATTATTATTTTTCATTTTTTTTATTTTACTGTTCATTACCGGAATGTGATTGCTAGAGGCTATAAGAGCAATAGTTGCTCCAAAAGTGTCTGAATCCCAACTTTTCTATTAGGCATAGTGAGAGAATTTTGATCCTGACAGTGTGGAAAATAGTTCTAGAAATTTGATCCTTACAATATTAGAAGATACTGTGGTGATTTGCTACTGCAATGTCCTGATGAAGCTGAAACAGGTCAGTTTATCCTGTAGAATCAAGCAATTCTTTAGAATCATTTATCATCAGCATTTGATTTGGTAACAGACACTGGTTATACCAACCCAATGTGTCCTATTATCGTATTGTACAATTTATACTCTGTACTGGGTTTACTTCCTTTGACCCAACCTAAAGCAGTTCTTGCTGGTTTCCTCATTGTTAAAGAGTCTTGATTAGCATTTGCTATTTTATTATATATTTTCTCAATGCTTCTGGATTCCCAAAATATTCATGTTTGTTGGCTGTTGTTGTTGTGCTTATGTTGTAATTATGCTTATATCATTTCTGTCTGACTATAGATTTATCCTGATTGATTTATTTTTATTTATTTTTCTTTCAAACACTAGGCCCAGTGGTATGCACTGTAACCTGCAATTTGGCCATGGCTTCTTTGGTGGCACAGCTTGCTTTTCCCTCAGATTATAATCGTAGAGTGTGGGAGGATCCATCATTCATCAAGTGGAGAAAAAAAGATGCACATGTTTCATTGCATTGTCATGATACAGTTGAAGGTGACACTCCATTTTCTCTATCTGTGTTGACTTTCATTAATAGCAATTTGAGAAGTGTTGTTTTCGCCTTTCTTTTTCCTCTTTTTATTTTATCTTTTTAATTTTAAATTTTGGTTCCCATGTTGGTAAGAATTGTATCATACAACATCAACGAATGGGCAAAAACTAGATGGTATTTGAGATGCTAAAGCAGAGAGTTGCAATTATCTTCTAAATCTTGGATAGCTGTAATGTTTTTTTGATTTGAGGGGTGTACATTTAAGAAGTAAAAAGGTCCTTGGAAGTATGACATCTGGATTTTCCAAAATGTTGGTATTGCTAGTGACTTGGGTTGCTTTTTCTCCTTGGCTTTGTGCTAAGCAAATTATGTGATAGATAGTCTTGCAAAATGAGGAGCCAGGCACTAAGATTAACCCCAACCGCCACTATGTCCCCTCCCTTACTGCCAAAGCATCTTTTGGATGTGAACTTCTACCCCATATGTTAGGTTGTGTCTTTTTGGGCTTTTATGTTTCTGTTACTTCATTCGTGTAACCTGTTTTGCTTATACTTTGATGTGTCTTATTTTCTTTCATTTTGATTACGTGTATTTTGGTAGCATTTCTTATTAAAAGCGCTATATGAAGATACACCAAAGTGCATAAGCTGTATTAAATTACTCATAAAAAGCAAAACAAAGGGAAAAGGCAACAAAAATAACCACCCCTTTAAGAATATTTTAACCATTTTATAAAATCTAACATGGGTAGGGAGCTCTCATCTATGTACACCCTAACCCACAACAAAAGCTTACAAAGAAATGATAATTTTAGCAAATGATTTGACATTTCTTTGCTTTCAAAAGATCTCCAGTTCCTCTCATTCCATAATGTCTAAAACAAATGCAAAGGAAAAACCCTCCAACCTTTGTCCCTTTTTTTATCCACATAGGAATCGTGCCACCCTAATAGAATCTCTTTAACTGGAAAAGACATCACCCACACAACCCCAAACAAGTAGAAAGCCACATTCCATAATCCTCTAGCTTGAGTACAATGTAGAAGAATGTGGTCTACTAACTCGTCTTCTTTTATACAAAAAAAATATCTATTCACTAGAGTTTGTCCTCTTTTTTACAACTGATCCAATATCGAAACCTTTCCTCAAAAAACTTCTCATGCAAAGAAACGTACTTTGGTCGGAACCATCGGGTTCCAAATAGCCTCATATGGAAAACAACCGCTCTTTCTTGTCCTAGAAAAGAGTAAAAAATTTGACTAGAAATTTCCGTTTCCTTGCATCCATCCATTCCAACCTGTCATTTTCATCCCTTCTTACCACCTGACCTTGAAACCTTAAGGGAAAGTTCTCAACCCTTTCCTACTCCCAATCATCCATATGCCTTGAAAGGTGGGGTTCCAGAGCCTTTTGTCTCCCTATTGATTCCATATATCTACCACCTAAGTACCCATAGTCAAAGATATGGAATATAGCTAGAGGAAATATTCTCATAGAGTTGGTTCACCACACGTATATGTCCAACACTTCACCCTTCTACCATTGCTTACATTGAAAGAGGTTCTTTTGTTCATTATCTCCCTACCTCTCTTGATGGCCTTCCATAATCCAACACCAAAGTCATCCCTACTCTATCGAGAACACCACCTCCCCTCTTCTGCCCCATACTTCCCAACAATAACTTGCTTCCAAAGTGACTCATTCTTTGAGGCAAACCTCCTCAATCACTTTCCTAGCAGCACTTTGTTGAGAGTTGAAAACTGTCTCTGTGCAAGCTATCTCCTATTTCACTAGATGCGGTTTTTTCTCCAAAGAACCCCTGCACCACAAAACATCTCTTTGAATCTTCTCAATCCTTAAGCTAACCCTCTTGGGCAAGACAAAAAAAGGCATGATAAATGGGTAAGGTTGACAAAGTGGTTTTTATTAGAGTAACCCTCCTACCCTTAGAAAGATACTGTCTTTTCCACATGGCTCGTCTCTTCTGGACTTTCTCCCACCCAAATATACAACCGGAAGCTTCTTTTCCTACATCTTAACTCAACCACCAAATCCTCCACATAAGGAATATTGTTCACTAGAATTAACTCGCTTTTTGCCAAATTGATCTTTAGCCACGATATGGCTTCAAACCACATATAGATCCAACCAAGATATAGAATTTAATCTAGGTTGGCTTCACAAAGCGTCATTTGCGAATAAAAGTTGAGACACCTTCTCCCCTTCTCCTCCTCTTCCACTAACCTGATACCTTGAAATGAAACCTTCCTCCTTTGTCGCTTCCTCTATAGCTAAAACCAACAAGTGTGGGGAAAGGGGATTCCCTTGCCTTAAATCCTTAAAAATCTGGAAGAAACTGGTGGGAGTTCCATTCATCAACATCAAAAAACTTGCTATAGAAATGCACCAAATGATCCAACTGATCCGCTTATGTTTGAACCCCATTTTGTTAAAGATTTCTAACAAATAACCTCAATTAGCATGATCATAGGCCTTTTCTAAATCCAGCTTGCATATCATGTGATTCAAAACATTCGTAAACCTCGAGTCAATTGCTTCATTAGCAATAAACAATGCATCCAAGATTTGTATTCCTTCAACAAAAGTATTTTCAGAATTAGAAACAATGGATCACCCTACGACTTTCTTCAACCTATTTGCCAAAGCCTTAGCAAGGCACTTGTATAAGCCACTCACCAAACTTATAGGCCTGAAATATTTTAAGTCCTCCGCTCATCCCTTCTTAGGAATCAACATAAATAAGCTAGCATTTAAGCTTCTTTCAAAAGATCCTTAGTCATAGAATTCCTAAAAAAAACCCATCATGCTTCAAAAAATCCCAGCATTGTTGCCAAAACATTATAGTGAAGCCATCCCTTGGCTCTCTATCCCCGCTTTTCACATGAAGTGTAGCCAGAACCTCCTCGAACGGAACCTCCCAAGACTTGGCATTGCCTCTGTTCAAATTCCCTAACAACATTCCACTGATACTTGGTCTCCAATCACCACAATCAGATAAAAGGCTGCAAAATCCATATTGGTTGGACAAGTATTCAACTACTTGTTCTTGGGGATACACCCATTCATTGTGGGAAATTTAGGACCTTGCCTTTTTCTTGGTACAGTTGGGTTTATAGTTCAGTTAGCAATGAAATTGATTTCCTAGATGACAGGGTGGCCTCTATTTTGGCAGATTTCAGGGGCTACTATTACTACCACTAGGATGACATATTTCATGGCAATGGTTGCATCTAAGTTTTATCTCTAGTCAGTTCCTTTGTGTTGCATGTATTTTATGCTGTAATTTATTTCTTTTTGAAGAATGCTTTGTCCTTACTTCTCACTCTTTTTTCATGATGATTATTTATATATTTATTTGTTAATATTTTTCTGGTTTCTCCATCCCCACTTGTATAGTTTAGAAAGAAGTGGCAGTATTCAGATGGTTTTGTCAATGGCCACTTCATTTCTTTTTCTTTTTCTTTCTTTCTTTCTTTCTTTATTTTTTTTGGTGTAAATGTTTACCTGATTATTGGACTATCATCAATTTTTTGACAGTCCACTAACTGTTGTACTTTTATTCTTCAATTCATGCTCCATGGCTGCATGAAAGATTGCTGTGTCAAACTGGCTGTCATGCAGGTTATTGAAGAAATCCCATTTGCATGCACACTATATGTAAACATGGATTCAAAGTGCAGATGCTGGTTACTAAGTGTTATCCCATTTGCATGAACACTACACATACACATACACATACAAACACATGCTTACTCTTTAAGCAAGGGGCTCAGAAATGTTATAACTGAGGATTTGGAATGGAAAAAAATTCTCATGCTTTTTATTTGAGCTTGGTTAAGTCTAAAGAAATCCTTGGATTGGTGTAGCTTTGCCTTCTTTTAGCTGCAGTTCAGTTTTAGAAGTCACAGCATTGAAATTAATGTTAAAGCAAACCTTTTGGTGTTTTTTATAGTGGAATTTTTGCCTTCCTGAGTTGTAAGCCTGTGATTGTTATAGTTAGTTTGTTAGATTATTATTATTAGTATTATTATTATTAGTATTAGTAGTAGTAGTAGTAGTAGTAGTAGTAGTAGTAGTAGTAGTAGTAGTAGTAGTAGTATTTGGTTTTTGGGGCTTTTTTTTTGTGTGCGTGTGATCTTTCTCTGCTGTGCTGCTTGTATTGCTTGCTCTTTTGGAGCTTTTCGTCTTTTTTTTAATCATATTTTGTATACTGCGGAAGGATGTATCTTGTATCTTGATCTTTATAAAGTTTAGCAGAAATATATTGATGTGGTTTTCATTAAAGAAAATGTTAAAAGCAATTTTTATTTTTGTAATATTTGTGAATGGAGTAGTTTTTATAGTTGTTGGTACTTTTATGATCCTCATTGTTCTGTTGTGTGCAATAACTTTTTGTTGTCATTTAAACTTACATGAAAGCTTTTGTTGTTCTCCAAAGGCAGTGTCTGCTCATGCAGTAAAGACTCTAGGTGAGGCTTTGTTGAAGCCACCATGGGTTCACATGCCCCACCAGCTTATTACTTCAAATTTTCAATCACTTTCCATTATATACCATTTTGTTTATGAAAAATGAGGGCACTTAGATCAAACTGGTATTGCATATTATGCTAATTCTTGCTGTTATGACTATGATGGGAGGAGCATGTGATTTAATGGTGCTCTTGATGCAACATGCATCTCAGAAAGATTTTCAAGTAGTGTAACAAATTTAGCCCTACACCATATGTAATTGGGTTTGTTCTATAGGTGTCTATATCTCATTACTGCTCAGTTACCACATGTCCAGGCACTAGCCTCATGCAGCATTGTTATTCATTTTGTGAAATCTTATGTTTTGCCATGTGGTTAGGATCTCTTAGATACTGGTATGAACGCAACAAAGTGGATTTTATAGCATCTAGTTCAGCAGTTTGGAATGATGATGCTGTTGTTGGAGCTCTTGATTGTGCTGCTTTCTGGGTCAAGGGCCTGCCTTTTGTCAAGTCTTTGTCTGGCTACTGGAAATTTTACTTGGCTCCTGGACCTACCAGTGTTCCTATGAATTTTTATGATAGTTCATTTGAGGATTCTACATGGGAAACTTTACCAGGTAAGTGCTTTCTCTTTCATCTTTTCTTGTAATGTGTAAACTGACACATTTTGCATATATTGCTATATTTTCTTGGCTGACTTTGATAAACCTGGTTTAAGTATATCATTTCAAGTCAATTGATGCAACTGGACAAGTGCTTGTAGGCATGCGTTCTCTAAGTTTAGAAAGGCATGGAAAAATATTAAATAACATGTTTTTAATTTTTTTTTTAATTTTTTTGATAGGTAAATTTTTGTCCCCATTAGGACTTAAACCTGTAACCTCCCACAAACCCTCTCCATCCCTTTACCACTTGAGCTAGGCCTCAAGGACAACATGTTTATATCTAACCAGTCAGATCACAAGTGCTGGCTACTTGGTTAGTTTTTATTTTGACGCCTTTTACCACTAGTAAAGAAAAAATGAAATTTTAAGCAATGCCTCTTGGCTTAAACTACAATTTATCGAAGCTCAAAAAGCTTGAAAGAGGCTTTTTGAGACCCAACATAGGCCTGAATTTTGATTTCTGAATATAAGGCATAAAATCTGTGTTGTGGTACAATTATTGAGTCTTAAACGAGTTTCATATGCCTTTCCAAACTAGTGGAATCATAAAATTGGATATCCTTTTCGAGAAATATTTGTTTCATCACTACCAGAGGATTGATTTGTCTGGTCAAGACTAGTAGATCAAAACACATGACTTTATTTTCACATCCACAATTTGCTGAGCTTGAAACTGGAGATTTGCAAAAACGTGGAGATTTTATACCTTTAAAGGCATACAACTTCATTGAAGTGGTTTTTGACCTGGAGTTCTGCTTTTATTCATTTTTTTTTCTATCCTTGACGAGTTTAAAGAGAAATTTTCCCCCATTTATGTCTCCTTTGGAAGTTTATATGATTACCTTTTGTTTCAATTGAACAAGTCAGTGTTTAGAGTTTTCTGTGTATCATACATACATATATATATATATATATATATATATATATATATATATATATATCATATCATATCACCTTTGTTAGGGCTTTCCCCTTTCCTTTTCTGTACCAGATTGCTTATTAATGAAATAGGAAAAAAAATATCTATAATCTCAATACTGAATTTTTTTTGCCCCCTTTTTGTTTTTTGACAACTTTATAGAGTTTCACACTTTATCATATCTATAATCTGTGAAAATGGGCATGAATTTTAGCCTCCTATAGATATAAGGAGTTGGATGCCACAACTTCCTGAAATCTTAAAATGAAGACATGATATATATATATGTGGTAGTAGTGTGATTATATGCTCTTGCAAATCATACGATGACATTTTTCCTCGTTCCTCATTCTATTTTCATAATAGCCTCATGCATTCTATTTTTCATTGTTCACTATTTTTACTTGTCTTTTCTCCAACAGCAAGCTTTTGTAATGTTATTCTATCTCCTTTTCTTAGCAGTGACAACTTTCTCCTATAGATTCTCATCCACAACTAGTTGTGCCACATTTTGCATATTTATTTTTTCCAGTCTATGATAGTTTGTGAGGAAAAGCTTATAGCTTGTATTTGCAATTTTCGTAGGTTTTTATTGACAGGCTATGTTAACCTTTCCATCACTGTATCTACCAAGTTTAGCCCTTTTTTCTCGCTATGTCCCTAGACTTCTGGTTGCTTGGACCACCTTTCCATATCCAGAATCATGCATCAAAGAAACACCTTGAATTTTATTAACCTTTTCTCTCATGAGAAAGGTTCAATTTGTGTCATTGACCTTGATGATAACGCTTTGTTGTTGATATTGAAAATTTAGGCCAGATTTTTCCATATACTACAATTATATTTCAGGTTGAACTGCAGAGTAAATTCTCTTTGGCCAAGTTTGGGTTGATGTGACCCCTTTAATTCTCATGCTGTGCTATTATTATAGAAAATACAAACCAAGCATGCTGAAGTTATATTTTCGAAAAATCTGGAAATTAAGGACATCTTTAACATTTTTAATCTCCAATATCTTTTTTTTTTGGTCTATAACAAAAATTGGTTTTATGGGCAAGTTGAAGAGTGTTTTGAGATATGTATGTTCTTCATTGATTTTTCTGTTCTATGATAGTACTTTGATCTTTACAAGTACCCCCACTATGACTTCTAATATATATATATTTCTTTCTAATTGGAACAGTTCCTTCGAATTGGCAGATGCATGGATTTGATCGGCCTATTTATACGAATTTCGTATATCCGTTTCCTCTTGATCCACCTCATGTTCCTACAGATAATCCTACTGGCTGTTACAGGACAGTCTTCCACATTCCTCACGAATGGAAGGGTATCCTCTCTTTCAATGTTTTGGTAATTGTAGTTGACAAGTGGCATGCTTCCACATAACTCTTATTAGTGTCCACTAATGCATCTGATCTGTCCTATCAAAATGCATCTGATCTGGATCTTCTTTTATTTTTGCAAGATTTTGCTTGTTGATCCCATTAATTTAATCAACTGCCATTATTTATCCTTTTTGATCCCGTATATTCACAAAAATTCTTGCTTTCCTATGTCGATTAGGTCTTTTTAAGGTCAGTAATTTTGTCATAAATTCTGTGGAAGATTGTTTGCTCTTGAAGTATGTTTCTTCTGTATTGATGATCAGGCAAATGGTATAGTAGATATTCTTCTGTTTTGATATATTCCATGTTAATTCAGTGAAGAAATAATCCATAAGCAAGGGAGAAAGGCTATTCTGGAATAGTGGATAAGCAATTCAACTATGAGATATGACTTACAGCTATATAAGGAGGGAGGGAATCATGCCATCTGGGCTGGGCTAGGTCTAAGATGGCAGCACATACTGATAATCTTAATGTTGTATTTTAGTCATTTGGCATAGGAAAATGTGTAAAGGGCAGTTTTATCCAAAAATTAATTTGAATATTTACAGATGGATGATTGATGGTTGGGTTTTTCAGACAGTTCTTTTTTTCTAGGGTGTTTTGGTTTCTCCAATAATTTTTGTGGATTTCATAATGTGTTAATTTTTTCAAAGGTTTTTGATATTTTTCCCTGATTGAAATGTGTAAAATGTTAAATGTCCTATTACCCTTAAAAAATATGTTATGTCAATGTGAGGAAAAGGGGGGGTGGGTGTTGGGATTGGAGCCCTTGCTTCTCTAGGCCTTTTAATGATTGGGAGATGGATGAGGTGGAAAACCTGTTATTGTGTTTGAGTGGGAAGAGTGTGGTTGTGGATGTGGGGGATAGGGTGAGGTGGGGGGAATCAAAGGATGACACGTTTTCGGTAGAGGCTCCTTACAAAGCCTTAGAGCTGGAATCAACAGGGTGCTTCCCAATGAAGATAATATGGAACTCATGTGTGACCAAAAGTAAGTTTCTTTGCTTGGGAAGCAACATGGGGAAAAGTTCTAACCTTGGACCAAGTTTAGAAGAGGGGGTGGGCTTTAGCAAACAAATGTTATTGTGTCAAGCACATGAGGAGTCCATTGACCATCTTCTTCTCCATTACGAAAAAACAAGGGAAGCGTGGAAGCTGTTCTTTACTCTGTTTGGAGTGCATTGGATGTTTCCTTCCTCAGTTAGGGAAACCCTCTTGGGGTGGAAAGGGGCTTTTGTGGGTAGGAAGCGTAGGGCTATTTGAAATGTGGGCCCTTTATGCTTGTTTTGGTTAGTTTGGAAGACAAGGAACAAGATTGCCTTTGATGATGGTGTGTTGTCTGTGCAAAAGCTGAAATCTTTTTTTGTATATTTGCTTTGGACGGAGTCTCAATTGTTTATAAAAGATGGTTCTTCGATGCTAATTGATTTCATTGATTGGGCTCCTGGTAAGGGAGGGGTGGTTTTTTTTTTTTTTTTTTATACATGTCTGGTCAGTTTTTGTTTTAGTTGTAAGGGGGTGAGTCTCTCTTTCTTGTACATCTTAAGTCGCTATTTTAGCGCCTTTTTTGCAATATTACTCTCACTTACTTATCAAAAAAAAATGTTAGTTGTGTTACTCGGTTGGCATAAAGGAACATGTAGAGGGCGGTCTTAACCAAAAATGAATTTATCAATAGATACAAATGGATGCTTAATGGTTGGGTTTTTAAGACAGAAGGTTTACTTTTCTGGGGTGTTGTGGTTTTACCAATATTTTTTTTTTTTTTGGTTTAAGAATGTGAAAGTTCTTTAAAGTTTTTAGTATTTCACCCTAATTAAAATGTGTAAAATATTGAATGTCTTAATGCTCTCTTCCTTAATTAAGTTATGCAAATTTACACTTGACAGGTCGTAGGATATTGTTACACTTCGAAGCTGTTGATTCTGCCTTTTTTGCATGGATAAATGGAGTTCCCGTTGGATATAGGTAACTAATACATGCTTGTGAATAGATTTTGCTATATAAGTTTTTATGGACAAGTCATATACATGTGTTAATTATAAGATCTCTAATGAAGGGGTGGGTATCAATACAGCCAAAAAGAAAAAAAGAAAGATGGATAACCAGTTCCATGCCAGCCTAACTTGAACCCAAACCATTTAAAATTCTAGAAAGGAAAAATTAACATCTCTCATTGAACACCTAGACTACACAAAATTTGTGAAGTAGATCTTTCATGACCAACATAAATCGCTCTAATCCTTTTAAAGGTTCATCTATTTCTCTTTTCCAAATAATCCAAAAGAAATATGAGCTCCATCTATTTCTCTCTTCCAAATAATCCAAAAGAAACATAAAGGAGTTTGTTTCCTAAACCACCTTATGAATTTTAGCCAAAAATTTGTGATTCCATCCAAGTAGCATATCTTTGATCCCATGGGGTGGAACCTAGGACACGCAAATTAAAATTTGATCTTTCAGCTCCTTTTGTATGCACAGGCAACACTAGTTAACTAGGTCTAACCTTGTCTGATAAGTTAATCAGACTTTAGAATTTTCTCCTACATTGTCTCCCAAATGAAGAAACTTACCTTAGAAGGTACCTTTGATTCTCAAATCTCTTTTACTAGAAATAATGAGACAATAACTAAACTCGTAAGAAGAAATTGGGTATACTAGTTTTCTCCACAAGATGGCCAATGTTCATAGAAGAAGAAATTACTTAGCTAGAATCAAAGTGAACAGGGTTTGGCTTTTGAGGATGTAGAAATTAAGGTTGGTGTTGCGGATGCTTTCCATCGTCTCTTTCCAAAGGGTGGGGGTTAGAGGCATAGCATCAATAGAATGGTCTTTGCTTGGTTAGGAGAGTGTAGATGCAAGGGGTTTGAAGGCTCCTTTCTTAGATGAGGAGGTTTCCTATGCCTTATCTAACTTAGGAGGGGACAAAGCTCTTAGGCTAGATGGTTTTACTATGACTTTTGGTAGTAGTGTTGGGATTTTGCTAAGGCAGAGGTGATGGATTTCTTGAAAGACTTCTTTGAGTGAAGTTCCTTTGTAAGGATTCTAAACGCTACTTTCTTGGTCTTGGTTTCAAAGAAGGAGGGGGAGTTCGAGGGTGCTTAGGGAGGGTTATGGTGTTGGTTTTCAGAAGATTATAAAAAAAAATTGGAAGGTTTTAAAAGTACTTCATTGTAATCAAGTTTTAGTTGGACAAATGATGTGGCAATACCTTGCTAAAAGACTCTTTCCCCACCCTATTTACCATTGCCAACTCAAAGGAGTGGTGGGTAGCAAATATGCGGAAGCAAGATAGGGAACTAGGCCATTCAAGTCATTGTTTTCAAGACAGTTCCTTGATTGGGAGTTAGAGATGGTGGAGGCCTTCCTATGAAAATTTAAAAAGCATTTGATTAGGCGTGATGTAGAGGATAAAATAGCTTGGTTAGTTTCAAGGAATGGAAAGTCCTATTTTAGAGCTTTCCACTCTTTTCTGGCCCCATAGAGTTCAGAGGCTTTCTCATCTAGAATTATTTGGATTCCATGGGTCCCAATAAGAATTGGTTTTTTTGCACGGGAAGCAACTTGGTGAGGATCCTGACATTAGACTGTTTGAAAAAAAGAGGGGTGGTTAGTAAATAGATGCTTTATGTGAAAAAGGGAGGAGGAATCCATTGACCACATGCTTCTTTATTGTGTTACCGTTGACATTTATGGCAGTTGGTTTTACTATCATTTGGGTTGCAATGGGTAATGGAGTCTTCAATTAGATTGATGTTGCTAAGTTGGAATGGGGTTCAAGTAGGAAAGAGGAAGAAAGCTTAGTTAGTTCCCCTGTTGTGTCTTTTTTGGACCATTTGGCATGAAAAAATTGGTGGCTTTGAAGATGTGGAAATCTCGGATCAATCACTAAAATCTTCCATATGCATATCTTTTTGGATTATGTTAGGCATCATTTACAGGGGAATAATATGTCTTTGATCAATTTTGTTGATTGGTTAGGAGCTAAGTAGTTGTGTGTAGGTGTTGTTTTTCTTTGATTGCCCTCCTTGCTTGGCCCCTTTGTATACTCCCCATGTGCATTGGCAAGCTTTAGCATTTCCTTTTTGTAGGAGCCAGTGTCTGGTGCAATGGTAAACTGTCAAGCAACCGAGCATGAGTGCACAGCTTCATGTCTTGAGAGCAGTTGGGCAAATATCCAACTCTCCTAGCCATCCAGCTACCAGCACAAATACATAGGCCTCTCTTCTTTTGTATAGTCTCATTGCCGCATTGTCTTACTGAACTTTTTTTTCTTTTTCTTTTTAAAGTGATAGGACATCCTTTTATGGTCTTACTTCAAACTACTGAAATGGCATTAGCATAATTTTAAAATATTAGCATTTAGCTTAAAATAAAATTAATAGTGCTTATTCATATAAAAAAATAATTTCAGCAAAATGGGGAGCCAAACAATTGATCTCTTTTCTTGGGAGTTCTTTTTCTTTCCTTTTTTTTTTAATATTAGAAAAAACATATGTATTAATTAAGAATAAATAAAACATGAGAAGGATGATAACTCCTCATGAAATACAAACCTGATAAAAAAGAACTAAGTAAACCTCCTCAATACAAGGGGCTAAACAATAGGTACAAAAAGCCTATACAAGTGTAACAACTCCTGGCCTTGTAGACCCTACCCAAAGGTGTGCAAAGCGAAAACCAACTAAGCTGAATTACACTCAAAAGGATAGGATTTAAAAATGTCTGTACAATAAGCCCAAAAAGAAACAAAGAAATGAAACCACTTTTCTTGGGAGTTCTCTTAGCCCCTAAGTATTGAGTTTGTTGTGGTAACCACCTTTAGTTGTGCAATGACGTTGACTCTCTAAGGCAGATGGTTATTCTTACTTTTGATTAGAGTTATGTAGTGGTTGTGTTATGGGGGAAGGATTTCTTGTCCTTCTTTATATTTAATTATTTAATGACAATGAAATATTTGTTTTTCATTAAAAAAATCATATAAGAAAATTTTGTTTTTAAATAATTATAGAAATTAAAGGTAATAAATGAACAACATCTTATATATATATATATATATTTTTATAAGTAAACACGAAATATATTAACACAAGGCAAAAAAGCTACAAGCATACAGGGAGTATACAAAGCGGCTAAGGCCTCACAACAAAAAAAAGACAAAAAACTCACCAACCCTTAAATGGAGGCTAACCACTCCAAAAAGCCAATAAGGGAGCGCGGCTCCACTCTACTATACAATTTTGCCCAGCCTCACACATTACAAAGAAAAAAAATTTTAAGTTTCTGAATAGCTAACTCCCCCCCCCCTAAAAGCTAGTCTATTCCTCTCCTTCCAAACCGTCCAAAAAATAAATAACGAGATGGAACTCCAAATTTTTTTTCTTTTTTTACCCACAAAAGAGCCCTTCCAGCTAAGTAGAACCTCCTTTACAGTTTCTGGAAAAACCCACTGGGCACCGAACAAACCAAGGACAATCTCCCACAGCACTCTGGCCACTGTACAATGTATGAGCAAATGATTTACATTTTCCTCCTCACAACCACATAAAAAACAGCGATTAGGAAGCTGCCACCCTCTCTTTTGGAGTCTATCAAGGGTAAGAACCCTCCCCCAAGCGGCTTCTCACGCAAAGAACGCTAATTTAGTTGGGACTCTATCCACCCATATACCATTTTTGGGGAAAACAGAGACAGATGGGCTGATCAACAAGCTGTAAGCATTCTTAACACCAAACTGTCTGTTTTTTCCTCCCTTCCAAAAAACCGAGTCTTCCTCCAAAGTAACCCTTTGACTCTTTAAGACTTGAAGTAAATCACCTACCAAGTCCAATTCCCAATCGTTGAAGTCTCTGAAAAACCTTAAATTCCAGCCTCTTTGACCAGAATTCTGATCCCACATTTCTCCCACTGTGGCGTTCCTATGGGCAGCCATGGCATAGAGATGAGGGAATCTTTGGGACAGCTCAACACACCCACACCAAGGATCAGTCCAGAATCTGATTTTGGTGCCTTTTCCCACATTGAAAGCCATATTATCCCAGCACCAATCAGATTCCTTCAGAATTTCCTTCCAAACCCTGACACCAAACGCCCCATTTGTCTTCTAGTCCTCCAACCAAGGTCCTCCTGCCCATATTTCGCCATAATCACTTGCTTCCAAAGATCATCCTTCTTATATCTTTCACACCATTAAGCTTTTTTTTTTTTTTTTTTTTATCAGAACACCATTAAGCTTTTTGCACATAAAGTTGTCATTTTAAGTGTTGTGACTGTCAAAATGGTAAATAATCCTGCCTTTGTGACATTATTTAAAATATCATTTTTATCAGTATTATTGTCATTTATTTTCACTGTTTATTTAAAATATCATTTTTTATTAGTATTATTGTCATTTATTTTTACTGTTGTTGATGTATTTTATATTTCTATTTGACTAGAAAAAAGTGAACAAAATTTTTTTTCCACGATAAAAAATCAAGGGAGAAGGTGATCTTTACATAAGACAATATCTAACAACATAAGCCACCTGTTGGGGCAGGAGTGGAGACTGGGGGGATGATAAGATATCCACATTTTGATAGAAATCCTGAGATTTATTAACAAAACTTGCAATATTGTGTCTGAACAGTCAGGATAGTAGACTTCCTGCTGAATTTGAAATCACTGATTACTGTCATCCATGTGGTTCGGACAAGAAGAATGTTCTTGCTGTTCAAGTATTTAGATGGAGTGATGGCTCTTACCTTGAAGATCAAGATCATTGGCGGTTATCCGGTATTCATCGAGACGTGCTTCTTTTAGCCAAGCCACAGGTTAGTATTCTCTTTAGTTTTGTCTTCATGCCCTGGCCTCTCAAAATTAAACTACATTAATGTGCAGTAAATAGCATAGGTAGAGACTCCTATGATAAGTAAAGATAAACATATGCAATGCATTGCTAATGCAATTGCACTTTTTGTGCGATTATGCATGACAATAAACTGTTGCATATTGGTGAATTCCAACTGCTAATCTTAATATGACTACAATGTCATGGAAAATCCATGTTATACTACACTCTATATAAGCACATTAAGAGAAAATCCAAAATCAGTTTTTTGATTTAAAAAAGAGGATCTCTCTCCATACAAATTAATACAAAAAAATGGCTGTGCATAGCAACACAACCATGATCTTCTCCGAACTTTAATCCTTAAAGGGAAAAAAAGAACATAGGGCTGTGTGTAGTCCCCCCATACCAATTCATCATGGCCATGGAGGTGCTCTTTAGTATCCTGAATAAGGGCTAAGGAAGGGACTTAGCAGGCTTTTTGGTTTGTGGAAGAGGAGGTGAATGTTGAGTTGTGTGGAGCTTAATTATACTGTACACTCTTCCCCACAACTGCAGATCAACCTTCGTGAAAAGGTCAATGAATTTTGAAGGGGTATTTTAGGTGTATTAGTCTGCCCTAATATTTTGTTTTATAAGTGAAAACCAGTGGAGGTGATCATTGGGAGGCAGGAGATCACCCTGTAATTTTTTCTTTGATTATAGTGGAAAAATATGCTCTGACAAAGTGGACATAGCTTTCACATTGACATAGTGGGAATTACTTCACTTCTATTCCTCTTTTTGGGCCTCATGCAAGGCTTTTAAAGACATTCCTCTTACTGTTATTCAACTCAATTGACATCCGGTATGTAGATTAAAAGGGTTTGGACATCATTAAGAGGAGCTTAGTCAGGACTTTAAGAGGTAATATCTTTGTATATTGTCTTGTAGTCTATTTGTATCGACTCCTTGTAATGTAGAGGAGTTCAATCTTATATAGATTAGGTTTTTGTAATTGTGGGGAGGATTCATTATCCTTCTTTTGTTCTTTTTAACCTTAATAAATACTTCTTATGTTTTTTATTTAAAAAAAAAAAGACAATAATGGGCAAAATAGTTTGTCCTAAAAGCACCTTGGCTATTATTTCACATTTTTTTGTTCATTTGAAACTAGAAGTATTGTTGGTGGATGGAGTTATATAGAAATGGTAAATGGGTAGGATGAGAGTTCTTTCTCAAAAATGAAAAGAAAAGAACTTAGGATATCTGATTGTTCCCCCACCAGTGCTCTCCCAGAATCTGATTTTAAATCCATTTTTTGGATAAACTTGGAAAAAACTGTCCTAGAACAGCAGTCCATATCTCAAAACTGGATTTGCCATCCCACCTGTTGACCTGCAACTCTTAGTCATCCTTAATGACTAAGTGCTGGAGAGAGCTTTACACCTGTAAACTCCCAACCTTAGACCAAATGAAATCGTCCTGAAACTTTGCTTTCTTTCTAACCTACACTAATAGGCACTCTGAGAGACAGGGGGTAGGTTGGAAAATGAGTCAATCAGGAATCTGTCAAAGTGATTCTACTGCCTTGAAAAAGTATGCTTTCTTTTAAATCATCTAAGTGCTTGGTCATTTTCTCGACAACAGGATGATAAAAACTCATGGCTGTGGGAAGACCTCCAAGTGGATGTTATAGGTATCTCAAAGGCCATTCCCTAATCTGTCAACCAATCCCAAAAGCTATCCTTTCAAGGCTGTCCCAGTACAAGTTAACCCAGAGAAGACACTCTTATGGAGGTTAATCTTGATGCAGGAAATCCTACCCAAAGCCTTGATAAGAACCTAAGGCTGGATAGTATAACTTCTTCACTTAAAAGAAAAGATGGATCATCAGCAAACTGGTTGTCTTCATATTAAAATAGTTGTGTGTTGCTTTTTGTAGTTAGAATAGTACATACTTTCTGTCTCTACCCTGATATGTATTGATTGTACAAATAGATATCAAAACTGAATTTCTTTTTTCTATCTTAACTAGTTTTTTCTATTTTCACATTTACTTGCAGGTCTATATTGCAGACTACTTTTTCAACTCAAACTTGGGTGAAAATTTTTCATATGCAGACATACAGGTATGATAATTAAGTTGGAATTTATGCTGTTAAACGTGTTTCTGTCATATCATGTTATAAAGACCTTGCAAGCTTTGCCAGCTGCCATATTTGCACCAATTAAACCAGTATCTGTCATGTCATTCTACAAAGCTAGCATTTCCAATGAGCATATTTACCTAAATTAAAAGTTTTTCTGTCCCTTTATTGCATATTTTTCATCAGAAAAGTATTTGGACAAAGTTGCAAGCATTTATCAACCAGGGATTGATTCATACACCTATCAAAGAACAAATGTACTGACCAAGGTCGATGTTTATTTCCGTAATTTTGTAGAGGCACTTTTTTGAGAAAACAAATAATGTTTGTTATCTTTACTTGACAAGCAGTGGAGTACATACAAGAGTTCTTTGCTCTTTGAATTGCTATTAATTAAACTACATGGGTGAATTTACTGGTCAACGGACTCTTCAATTGAATACAATGAGCTAAGGTGTTTTATTGATGTAGAACTACAGAGAAGTTTCAAGTACTAAAAAATTAAAGTTGAATAGATAAAAACTTTAGGGCTGTAGGGGATGAAAATTTAGGGCAAAGTACAGTAATAGAAGCTGATGGAGGGTGTATAAGAAATCTAGTTAGGGCTCAAGAAGGTAGTATCCAGTCAAACAATTGCATCCAGCACTGCCTGCACCTTCAACATTAAAATCTGAAAAACAGAAACTATTCTATCATTCAGAGGAATAGTATACATATCCTAAAGGAAGAAAAGGGAAATACAGCTAACCTATTCTAATTAAGGTAAAACGAATTCAGCCATGATTCTGTCAAATATTCCAACACTCTCCCTCAAGTAGATGCAAATATATTTTGCATTCCAGCTTGTTTAAGGATTGATGGAATGTGGAATTTGGTAATCCCTTGGTGAGTCCATCAGCCAGCTGCTTGGTTGAAACATAAAGTGTACACACTTGTCCACTGTCCAATATGTCCTTGATAAAGTTGGTCTATCTTCACATGTTTTGTTCTATCATGGTGGATTGGATTGTGGGCTATGTATACGGTTGCATTGTTGTCACAATATAACATCATAGGTTCTTGAATTTTAATCTTAAGATCTGTGAGTACTGTTTTAACTTAAAGTAACTCACAAATCCCTTGTGTCATGGCTTTGAATTTGGTCTCAACACTTGACTGTGCCACTACTAGTTGCTTTGGCTCCTCTTAAGTAATGAGATTTTCTCTCAATAGGATGCAATACCTTGTTGATCTTCATCAACTAGAGAACCTGCTCAATGTGCATTAGTGTAGCCTTCTAACTGTAGGTCTCTAGTCTTTTGAAATGAGCTCCTTCACCAGGGGTTGTCTTGAGATATGCTTGAATACTTTGCACATTGCTTCTAAATGAGACTTCAATGGTGAATGCATAAATTGACTCACTACACTAATCACATATCCAATATCGAGTCTTATGTGATAGATAAATCAACTTTTCTACCAAGCTTTGATATGTGCCTAAGTTAACAGTAGGCTCTTCACATTTCTTCCTTGGTTTGTCGTTTGCCTCAATAGGTGTCTCAGCTGTTTTTGCAATCTAATAAGTCTATCTCTTTAAGTAAGTCTAAGACATTTTTATTGAGAAATAAAAATTCTTTGTTTTGACCTTGCAACTTCAATTCCAAGAAAGTATCTAAGACTTCCTACTCATATTTTAGGTATGATTTTAGCCTTCTGATTTCATCTAGATCATCTCTAGTAACCACAATGTCACCCACATAAACAATCAAGGTTATTGCTTTTCCTTGAGCAAAGTGTTTGACAAATAAAGTATGGCCAACTTGACTTTGTTGATACCTCTCCTTACCATTGACCTCCTAAATATTCTCAACCAAGTACATGGAGATTGTTTGAGTCCATAGAGTGATTGTTTAAGTCTACATACCTTATTTGCCCATGTTTTGTGTCTAATCCAAGTGGGACATCCATATACCCTAAATCACCATGAAGGAAAGTGGTTTTCACATCAAATTGTTGCAGAGTCCAATTTAAGTTGATCATCTTAGCTACAGTTGCAAATGTATCTTGATAGTCCACACCATATGTTTAAGTAATGAATATACCTTGGCGATGAGCCTTGCCTTATACCTCTCCAATGTTCCATCAACTTTATACTTGATAGTTTAAATCCTTATGCACCTTATTGTTTTCTTCCCTTTCAATAGGTCCACAATCTCCCATCTTTTATTCTTTTCCTATGCTCACATTTCCTTTTTCATAGCCCCCTTCCATGGTTCCATGCTTAAAGCGTCTTGGATTCTTGTGAGAATTTCATGGCCTGTCAATTGAGCAGTAAAGGCACAATATCAAGGTAAGAGTTTTTGTATGGACACAAATTAAGAGATAGGATGAAAAGTACAATATCAGGTTCCTTTTTTGAGACCAATGGGCAAATCCAGATCACTATTAGTATTTGAAATTTGATACTACTTTTATTACTTGTCTTAAAGTCAAGCATTGGAGCGTTTGAATTAGCAGTGAACTATTTTTTCCTATACACATTGAAAATTAGAAGTTTATTGATCTTAACTTCAATAGACATAGTTATTACAAACTTATGATACATTTGTTATGGAAATCGATACGTATAAAATTCCTATCTTATCTTAAACATATCTTACCATGCATATACGACACCCAATAGGACACATGATACAATGATACATACACCTTCAACTATTTTTCATATTTTTTAAGAAAAATCAAATTCAATTTATTATTTATTTTTTGCTGAAAGAATTATTATATTAATTGTTTATATATATATATATATATATATATATATATAGAGAGAGAGAGAGAGAGAGAGAGAGAGAGAGAGAGAGAGAGAGAGGGGTTAGATGTTGATCATAAAAAGGAGCGAAAGGTAAAACACTCCTATAAAAAAAACTACATTCTTGTTGTCAAAGACCATATTGGAAGTTAAGTAAATTTATTTTTACAATGATATTAGAGAATTTTCATTTAAATGGTTGGAATGTTAAAATTAAATGATGGTGACTAGTGAATAAAATAATTTATTTAATAAAAACTTTAAAATGAATATCAGTGAGGTATGAATGATGTCTAACATAAAAAGTTGGACTTTGGAAATGATGCATAAACACATGCACGCATGCACGCGCACGCGCACACACACACACACACACACATATATATATATATATAAAATCAACAACTTGTATAAGAACATATGCATTATTAGAATTTGAAACTAAAAATGAAATTTTAAATTTTAAAAAGTTTATTTTTGTGGATTTTGTGATGAATGTATACATTAAACTTTTATTTTGTTGAATAGAACTTTTGAAAACTATAGTATTCAATATTTTTATATGATATGACATGATTTGATTCTTTAAATCCTATTATCTTTCATGAAATTGGTTATATGTTATTTTATACTTCGTGTCTCTAGCATATATGCATATGTATGCATATTTTATTTATTTATTTTTAATTATACAAAAAAGACATAAGATACATGCTATGATATGATTCACAGGACAGAAAAATAAAAATACGATACATGGTATAATTTACAAGTTAACAACTATGTCAATAGGGCTAAATGAGGCTGGTATTTTTGAACCAGTAGGGTACAAGGATTGGGAGCTAATTATTCAGGAAAATGGTTAGAAGAGTGTCTTTTGAGGCACTCAGATAAGAAAAATTAGAAGACTAAGTAGAATCCCACCACCTAACTTCTATATTATTTCTCCTCACCTAAGGATGGATGTTTCCAAAAAAAAAAATTGGTTTCCACTAAGGCCACATCTCTAATTATGTATTTTTTTTCTGGGTAGGTGGATGATAACACTAACATCCCTTTTATATGGATGAATACCCCAAGAAGATGCATTGGATAGCTCTAGGATTAGATTTTCCTCTCAAATGGCTGTGAAAATGAACATAGGATGCATAATTGAATATTTTTTGAGGTAATTTCCCAATCCCCTGAAAATTTGGAAAAGAATACAGAGTTTTTCCTCAGGAGATTTGAAATCAATGATTCTAGATGGCATCCTATTTATCATATGGGTGGCTTTCAAAATAACTTATCCTTAGTAAGTTTTTAGACCATTCAATTTGAAGAGTAGCATGGACAATTTCTAATAAGTGTGTTTTTGCCTTTAATAACCTCATTTTGTTGGAAGGTGTTAACGCAAGATGAGTAATGGATTATTCCCTTATTTTGAAGGTACTCAATTAGATTTTGGTTAAAGTATTCCTTCACATTATTAGATCTAAAAGTGTGTATTTTAGCCCCAAATTAATTTCAAACAAGGTTGTAGAATGTGGGAAAGATAGATGACACTTTTGATTTAGTTTTCATAAGATATACCCAAGTAGAACAAGTGCAATAATCCATAAATGTAACAAACCATATTGTATACCAAAGATGTTTGTAACAAAGGATGGTTCCCAAACATCTTAATGTATTACACTTAATGGTAGAAAATCTTTATAAGCATTCATTGGAAATGGAAGATAATGGTGTTTAGCAATTGCACAACTCTCATAGTGAAAACACTTACATTAACATTCTCAAACAAAGAGGTAAATAGCCTTTTCAACACAAGGGATTGGGGCACTAAAAGCTTCATCATCATAAATATCATCATCCTTATCAAGGGCTCTACCATGGAAAGGATATTTATTTATAAGTGGCTTTCCTAGAGGTGTAGGAAGTAGAGGCGTCCAATGGGCCGGGCTGGGCCAACACAACCCAATGTTTAGCGGGCCTTTATAGGCCAATGTGTCAGGTCAACACAACCTACTTAAAAATAGTGTCGTGTTGTGCTGGCCTATGCAAACCAAATAGGTGGTCCAACGTGGCCCATGAGCTTGTGGGGCCAATCATGTTGATGGGCCATTCTGGTGTGGGCCACTCACTTTGTTAAAATTTTAATTTAATTTTTCAAGTCATTTTGTCTTAAATTTTTTTTCATTATTAAATGAAATTTCTTTTTGTTCCTTTAAACATCTCTAATAATTATACTTTTTTATTTTTTATATTTATCAAGTTTGTAATTGTAAAATTTATAGAAATGTTAATTTTTTGTTATTAAAAATAGAAAAAATTACAATTGAATATGTTTTTTTATCAAAATAATAATAAATTTTAAATATTAGAATATAGAAGAAAAAAAAATATAAAAAAATACAATTCTTTCATTCAATATTTCAACAAATTACATGGAAAAAAAAAAAAAAAGTGAGAATTGCATCATTATAGTTTGAGTATATCCCAACTAGGTTAGCACCCACCCAACTATCAATCATATGCATTATTTAACCTTTAAAGATGAGTCTCATTTAATAGATTTAGAAGAAATGGACAACATATAATTTTTCAATCTTCATATTTACTTTTGTCTTCTTATTCAATCTTCATCAATCTCGTAAGCATTTTTGTCTTTATTGATATCCAAATTCTCGAGTTCAACTTTACATTCAACTTCCAAAATTTGGAGCCCCATGCGTTCATTTTCCCAATTCTTCAAACATGTCAAAGTTTCAAGCATCTTTGGTGCAAGTCTTGCCCCCCTATCTCCAATTATATTTCCAACTATAGAAAAAGCAAATTTCGATGCTACAGTAGATGTCGGTGGAGTCAGTAGATCACGTGTCATTTTAGATAGTATGAAGAGTAATTGGTATCTAAATATTTTAAAAGATCACACTTATTTGAAGGATTAACTTTTTGTTTTCCCTTAACTAATTGCATAAAGAATGGATCATTTCCATATACACATGGAGTTATAGCACTTGAAGAGGCACTACCATATTTAGTCTCATAAGATTTAAATAAGGTATTTAACCGTTCATATACCTTACCATCCTCGAATCCCTACAAATAGCTAAACAAAAAAATAGTGAAATATTCTTCCCATATTTATTTATTTTTTTCCATTTGTAGACATATTTCACTAAAGGGGACACATTCCCTATATTGTTGAAACAAAACACTGATGTTGCAAATACATCTAAGTTCTTTACAAGATGTGGGGGTATATACAACAGAGCACATGGTAGTAGTATTATAAAAAACCTTCAAGAAGTTTAAAAATGTAAAATATTTCTCCTAATCGTCTGAAGTTATTTTAATTTCACCTACCTTACAATTGACATAATATGATAATATGCTATTATACCTTACACAAGATTTTAACATTAGGTAGGTAGAATTCCAATGATGACTGACATCACGACGAAATTTTCTCTTCTTCAAACCAACCGTTTTACATAAAGCATTAAATTCTTGTAATCTGATAGATGGATAAATAAATTGTATAACAAACCAGATAACCTCTAATGAGGGAGATATTAATTTTAAACCATCTTGTACTATTAAATTAATTATATGACTAACACATGTCACATGGAATATCTCAATAAGTGGACCTCCTCTAATTGTTCTTACAAATAAATCTATGACACTAGTATTGTTTGAAGCATTATCAAAGGTAATACTAAAAAATTTTCTTTGTATGTCAAACTCTTTAAAAATACTTGTAATAGAATCTTATATGGCAGGTCCATCTTGAGGATGATATATTATACGATAACCTAATATTTTCTCATTTAATTTCCAATTTCAACCTATATAATGTGTTGTCACACATGTGACAGGATTATTATTTTGACTAGTCCATTTATCTAAGGTTACAAATATAATACCTCTATTATTATTAAATTTTTAGATTATTAATTGTTTATAATCCTTATAGCTTCTAATTATATCACCCCGACAAGTATTCATAGGAACTCTTTGAAGGGTTGGTTGGACACAGTCTTGAATGTAATTTAAAAATCTAGGATCTTCTCCAAATGTGAATGATAGGCTCATACTAGCCACAAATTTAGTAAACCCTTCTTTATTTCTTTGTTGATTGAATTTAAAGGTGGACATTGATGATGTACTAGATCCTATTTCAGTTTGACTTATTTGGGATTGCCTAAGGTCTAATACACCATGTTTTTTTGGTACATTATTTGACATATCTTTTAAGGCAACCTGTGCTACCAGTAGCTTTGCAACTGTACGTTTTTTTTACAATATTAACATTCTGTTAGATTTTCTACCTTTCCTCTTGTATTTTGTCTATTTATTATAGTGACATGATTTCATACTATAGATGTGCATTTGCTAACTCTAGATCTTTTGCCTATTGGATCGGGTTGGGAAAGGTTAGAGGAAGGGTTAGAGGGAGGGACACTAGGGGGGGTGGGTTCTCCTCATCTTCAAAGGCTTAAATTCATTACACTCATTAATACCAAAGTCAAGGTTTTCAACATTTAGGTAACGGAAATCCATTTTTAATTTTACAGAAAATAAAAAATAAAGAAAGGTAGAAGGAAGAGAACAATTAAATGAAAATATAAAATTAAAAAAGTAAATGAAATAACTAAATATAAATACCTCGACCTTGTGATAATGAATACTTGTAGAGTTAGTAGATACCTTTGACACAAAAGAACTTGTAAGTAATGAATACTTGTGGAGAGTAGATAACTTGAAGCTTTTAATTGAAGAACTTGTAGAGAATTTAAACTTAAAGGAATGTAGAAAGAGATGTTAGAGATAATTGTAAACAATGTAAAGAAAGAGAATAGAGAATTGTGTGAGAAATAATTAAAATGAGGGGTATTTATAGAAAATCATTGGTGAGTCATGTACTTATTTACCCTTAAAACTAGTCGTTATATGGTTGTTGAAAAGGATATTATAGATATTTGACATAAAAAAATACTAATAGTGAGTAATTTACTTATTTATCCTTTAAACTAATCATCATATGGTTGTTAGGAAGGGTAATATAAACATTTGATAGGAAAAATAAAAAAAATAGCTATTGATTCACTGTTTTATCCCTCAAACTAGTTGTTATATCATTGTTGAGAGAGATATTATAGACATTTGATGCGTAGAAAAGAAAAAAGGCTAAAAGTAATATTTGAACTGACCAAGTGGGTCGGCATGACTGGCCAACACGATGGCATGACATGCCATCTCCTTAAGCCTATCACGACCCAAAGGAGTGGGTTGTGCTAGCCCAGCCCAACCCAGCCACGAAATTGGGTGGCTTAGCCCATGGGATACCTCTAGGTAGTAGACCCACTTAGGAATCCCAAAATTTTCTACTATTTGGAGATTGATTGGAGCATTGTCTCATTGTCTCATTGTAGACTCATCTATTGTTTCCCCCTCAGGCATCAAGATCTTTCAACAAATAACTTAGTTCCACAAGAAGTTTGGTCATAATATCTTTCACCTATTTTAAATCAACTTGTGGGGTTGGCATAGTTGTTGTGAGGTTTTGTGCATCCCCTTGAACAACCAAGTGAGATTGTTCTAATTGAATGACCTTCATATTTGATGAAAACAAAAATCATGAAAAAATTGAAGCAATGACAAATTATAAGAACAAAGATAACGTGAAGATAAAATGTGAAGTACTTAAATTAATACCGAATTATTTCTAGATTGGATGTATACAATAGGAATAAAAACTCAAATAAAGGCCTATGCAATGACTCTAAGGAAGGCACAAGATGCAAAATAGGTATAAACTTAGTGGAGGAATTGAGCCCTTGAGATTAGCACAAGGATTCTAATGATGCACAACATATCCAAAAGTTGACCTTAGTTGTAATTTAGCCCCAGCAGTTTGGTGGCGAAAACTTTGTGTTGCAAAAACATGTACAAATCAACCTTAACTATAATTTAGTGCATGTAGTTTAATGGGGAATGCCAAATTGTTGTAGTATAGTGGTAAGAATACCCGACACAAAACACCTCCAAAATTAACCTTACTCTGATACCAACTAATGTAAAGAGAGAAAAATAAAGGAAAAAAATAGAAGTAGAAGAGAGAAATTCTAAAGAATTACGAATATTATTGATCAAAAGTCTAAAGTGTTTAAAATCATTGAGTCTATATATATAAAAAGACAATCCTAATCCTAGCAGGATACAAATTTTAATGATTCTAACTCTAATAAAACTTTATCACTAAATAATAATAAACCTAAAATAAATAACAAAATAAAACATTTTGGACATGTTTTATTGGAAGACTCACCAAGAGGAAGCTTGAAAGAGTCAACCTCAATAGGGTTTCCAAACCTGTTGGGGTAGGGGAATGGGTGGTTGATGATTTTGGAACTTCTCTCTCTGGGATATCTCAGAGAAGGAGAGTACCTTTGAGATATGATCAGTAGTTGTCCTGTATTATGGATCTTTATGAGGCTTTTGGTTAGTCCTTCACATGGAATACTCACCAAAAGGAAACTTACTCATCCATTGGACTTGTTGCAGAATTTCTTAGCTTAGATGGCTTTGCCATTCACTTTGTTTTTCTAAGGAGTTCTGTGAGGAGTTCTTTCATAATTTTCCACTTTTCACTCACTTCATTTTTTAATTGCTGCACTAACTGAGAGTTCTCTCTTCCAAATTTTTCCTTTCTTTATTAGTAAAGTTTCCGTCATAAGTGTGTCTATGTGTGGGAAGACACATGGGGAAGAATATTAACTTTGGACCTGTTGAAGAGGAGAGGAGTGCCTTTAGGGAACAAATGTTATATGTAAAAGGGAAGAAGAATCTGTTAAACCACATTCTTTTCTATTGCGCATCAGCACGAGTCCTGAGGCAGTTGATTTTTTCTTTATTTGGGATTAACTAGGTGATCCACTCTTCTATATGACCAATGTTGTTAAGCTGGAATGGGCACTCTGTTGGGAAGTGGCGGAAGAAAGCATGGTTGTTTCCCCTTTGTGCCCATTTTGGATAATCATGCAGGAGAAAAACTGGAGGGCCCTTGAAAATGAGGAATTTTTGGAGCAATTGCTCAAATCCTTTTTTATGTGCAGTTTTTTGGATATTGTTAGGCACTTTATAGGAGAGACATGTATGTCAATGGCAGATTTTGTTAATTGGTTAGGTTCATATTAGGCATGGGAACCTTGTATACTACACCCCCCACACCATCCTTCCCCTGCCCTGTATACTTTGGTGTGGCCTTGTTGTATACCTTTTTGTATCACCCCTTATTCATTTTATATATATTCCTTGTGCTTATCAAAAGAAATAAAATAAAATAAGCGGTGTGTGTATGTGTGTCAGAAAGATGTCTCATGGACAAGAAGAGTATTGTATTACCTGCAAACTAGAGATGGAACTGAAGATGGATCTTTACCCTTGAAATGATTCCAACAGCTCTTTCTTCACATCCTTATAGAACAGCTTGTGCAATATCCTACCATAGTGACAAGGGAAGGGATAGAAGTGATCTTTCTTTTCTAGCCCTTTGGAATTTTGGAGGAAACTTAAAACATCTTGAAGAAGACTGATAATCTCTCTTATTCATAATGCGGAATTACAGCAATATATATTCGGATTTACACAACCACAAAAAGGAAAGAAATAATCCAAAAAAAAGAAGTATAGTTAGGAAAACCTAGATAACTAACTATAATAAGGAAACCCTTGAAAATCAAGGGTTAACCAACAAAAGAAATAAATTAAATATTTTAAAAATATACATAGAACATCTCACATATTTGTGAGATTTTGCCAACTTTCCCCATAAAGAATATTTCTTAATCACTAGGACATATCCACCAGATTCTTCAATTCATTTGTCTCCTCAAAGCAAAAGAGATGCCCCTTTCCATCAACCAATGCCTTTGACCTCAAAAGTCAAATCGATCTTCCTAAGAAGATAACACTGGGTTCATGTGATTTTGAGTCTTCATCTTGTCAAACTGACTCATTGCTAAAGCTAAAATGAAGCCACATTGTTACAATGAGGCTACATTTGGTTGACGGGATAGGATAAAATAAAATTTGTATATCCTAGGATATCATATTCCGTTGGATGAGAAATACATATTCTAGGATATGATTTTCAATGGGATATGATATCCTTGGATATACATATCCCTAGATATACATATCCCATGGACATGATATTTTAAGGTAGCATATCCAATAAGATATGTTATGTTATATTAGGTTTATATTTAATTTGTGAAATGAATAAAAAAATAATATGGAATATATATTATTTTCAATGTTTAAAATAAAAATTATATCACATTTCAATATTTTATATTTAAAAAAATGAAACTTCTCTTATATTTAACAATATTATATATTAATATTATTTTATAAATATTTTTTTATAGCTTTTCTTTTTTAACCATAAATTTAATTTATAATAAACAATTTTTATTTTGCAAAATGAGTATGTAAAAAGAAAATTGATAAGAAAGTAAATTTATGATACATGGGATATGTATATCTCATATCTTAACATAGGATTAACATATCCAATGTAAAAAATATAAAAAAAAAAATGTGGATAATATATCCCACCACTTATCCTATCTCATGCTTGGTTGAACATAGAATATAATAAGTGATGTGACAACTTATCTTATCTCATCATCAACCAAACATAGGATAAGATATAATATCCCCTTTCTTATCCTATCCCATGCTATATCCAGCCAACTAAACATGACCTGAATATGCATCCACTTACTTATCATACAAAAACCTTTATAAATACAAGTTAAAAGTTTGGAGCTACATTGTGTTCATAGAAAGAGATTCTAGAACTGTAGCATTTCCCCTCTTTAGGTCTTTTGGACCTACAAACTAACTGTTGAAAAATTCAATATAAAGCTCTTCTAGGCATGCCTTTTTTTTTTACATGGGCTCACTTTAATTACTTAGAAAGTTATATGAAATAGTCTTGCATCCTTTTTCTCTCTTTTGTTTGAGATTTCTGTCTTTTTCTTGGTGTGGCATTGGAGGAATGGTGCTAATTTTATTGTAAGTTATTCGATTTTGGACTATTCTGTGTTGAACTATATGTGATACAAGGAGCTTTAAGACTCTTTGTCACCCTTCATTTGTGATTTTACCTTATTGGAAATGATGTAAACCATAAACTATCTTCATCCACTCTCTCTAATTCTTAGTATGTTACTGAGAATAGCATTACAATAAAAAAGTATGCAAGATCATTAGATTATGGTTTTCTGAAAACTGAATTGTTGCAATTTCTGCTTTATGTATTCTTATTAAAAAAAATCTGCAGGTTGAAGTGAAAATTGATAACTCGCTGGAAACATCAAAAGACAGCATTCTTAACAAATTTTCTATAGAGGCTGAACTGTTTGACAGTGCGAAGTGGCATGACTCTGATGAATATTGTGATCTGCATTCATCTAGTGTGGCTCATATGGAACTCGACTCATCCTCCTCTACTGCAATATTCGGGTTTCTTGGATATGTTCTAGTGGGAAAACTGGAAAGCCCCAAGCTTTGGTCTGCAGAGCAAGTGAGGAATCTCAGCTGGTTTATATTCTCTCCCAAAAAATACTTTAGTAGGATGCATTATGGTTACTAATAGATAACTGTCTTGCAGATTAAATTTCTGGAATGTGATTGGGTTATTGATATTTTGCATATTTGTGGATATATGTCAAATGAGTATATAAATTGTAATGGCATTACGATAACCTTTTCTTTATTATCATTTTTTGCTTAAGTCTGATTGTTCAACCATTTCAGACGCATGTACTTGCTCTTTCAGATCATTAATTAAAAAAAATGGTTTCTTTGCTTAGCTGAAGAAAAAGTTTACAAAAAAATAACTGTGCTTGCATGCATGATAATTTCATTCTCATCAAGTTGAAAACACATGGAAATAGGGACTAGAACCTTGAAAAATGATAACCCTAGTATGGAACTTTTTTGTCCCAGTGTCAACTGGAAGCATCTAAGTTTTCTGCAGCCTATACTTCTATTTAATGGTTTTGAAAGTATCTTGACATATAGATCTTGAGTGGACTAGCTGCGTATGAAGCATATATGCATACTATTTGAACTAACAATAAACATATAAACAATTTGGGAACCATGTCACAGTGAATTGAAGGCTGAACTAATGTGATCATCATAATTTTGTGGGAAAAATGTAGTTCCTAGGAATACTCATATTTATGAACTTTTGAGAGATTGATAGGTGAATTTTAACCATCAGCACATGACACATGATTGCCAACTATTACAAAGTTCAAGCCTCTCTTATGGCCTGAAGCAACCAAGTAATAAACAGTTCGCTGAAGTTGTATCAATTTAGATCATTTAAAAGTGGACTTGAGTTGCACCCTTTTTTCTTAGGCACTCTTTAATCTATTATTTTCCCAAAAGGCAGACTTGGGGTTGTTTCTTAATTGCCTCTGCTTCATGCCTTTTATTTATTTATTTATTTTTATCTGGAGTAAATCAGTTTGATTTTAATCATCCATGATGGGAAGTTGAAATGAACTGTCAGCAAAGCCTGAGAAAATCTCATGTAGTTAAAAAGTGCATAGCTGTATTTTTTAAAATAAGAACTGTTCTTTTTTTTTTTCGCCAATTCTGTGTGATTTTTCTGAGGATTCTTTCTGTTTTGTTGAAGTTTCATAGAATCTCTTTACTTTAGAGCCTTCATAACCTCTGTTTACCTTTGTAAATGTTTAGTTATCTAGGTTGCCTTTTTTAATTTCTTATCTCCTTTTCTGCATTTAACTACAGCCTTATCTTTACACTCTTGTCGTCATCCTCAAAGATGAATTTGGGAAGGTAGTTGACTGTGAATCATGCCAAGTAGGTATACGGCAAGTATCAAAAGCCCCAAAACAGCTACTTGTTAATGGACATCCAGTAATTTTAAGAGGAGTAAATAGGCACGAACATCATCCACGTCTGGGGAAGACAAACATGGAATCCTGCATGGTTAAGGTGCAACCTCCTCTTGTTCTCTTTGGATATCATCTTTGTGTGTTAAGTTAATGTTGGTTTGATTGATCATATTGTCGAGATCTTCATTACTCTCTGGCATACAGGATTTGGTTCTAATGAAGCAAAACAATATCAATGCTGTGAGAAACAGCCATTATCCCCAACATCCTCGATGGTACGAGTTGTGTGATTTGTTTGGCATGTACATGATTGATGAAGCCAATATTGAGACCCATGGTTTTTATGATTCTCAACATTTAAAGAACCCCACATTAGAATCAAGTTGGGCTTCTTCTATGATGGATCGAGTGATAAGCATGGTGGAGAGGGACAAAAATCATGCATGCATTATTTCTTGGTCCTTGGGAAATGAGTCTGGTTATGGACCTAATCATTCTGCTTTGGCTGGTATGAGGTTTTTCATTATTCATATAATTATTTACATCTGTCTGCAAGCAACTTCTACAAATAATAACAGCTACTTCATCTTTAACATCAAGCCCAACACCACTTTTTGATATTATTTTCTAGACATTACCCTGCTGATGAAGTGGTTCCCAGGAAAAAAAAAGAAAAAAAGAAAAAGAAAAAAAAACACCTCCGTCTTGGGATTAATTGAAAAAAAGACTACTTTGGATGTTTTAGAGTAGTAATCTATTGAAGCTACGGTACTGTATGATCACTACTCTGTAAACATCCAATGCTTGAATTTGCTTCCATATACATCCCCATTATTTGCCAGTTACTTATTAGTTTGAATGACTAAAATTTCAGGTTGGATTCGAGGAAGGGACTCCTCTAGGCTATTACATTACGAAGGGGGTGGAGCTAGGACTCCATCAACAGATATTGTCTGCCCCATGTATATGCGTGTTTGGGACATTGTAAAGATTGCAAAAGATCCAACTGAAACACGACCTTTGATTCTATGCGAGTATGTTCCTTTTTCAGTTTTTGATTTACAAAAATGTTGTAATGTACCCAAATTCAATCCTTTTGACAATGCCAATTGATTTGCATAAATGTACTTATAAAAATGCTCTACTGTCAGGTACTCACATTCCATGGGAAACAGCAATGGAAATATTCAAGAATATTGGGAAGCTATTGATAACACATTTGGATTACAAGGAGGCTTTATCTGGGAATGGGTTGATCAGGTTTAAAATCTTTCATGTCCTTGACAATATGATGAAAGATTAACATTGTATTGATAAGAACTTATATAAATATCATATTCTCTAAAATAGTCCATGATCTAAAGGAAAGAATGAAGGTGCTTAAATTTAGTTTTAACTATGCCATCCTATTGCTGCACCAACTTCACTTATTGCAAAAACATTGTATATTTTCCATGGAATTTTGGAGCTAATTGTAGAATGCATTGCCTTGCTGGTTTTCAGCAACTCAAGGAACCCTAGCTAGGATTCTCAGGCTCATTTTGGACCTATGGATCCCAGTTGTCAGCAAGATTTTTTTCCATCTATAGTATCAAAACTAAAAAAATCATGAGAAATAATTCTGAGGTTGCAGTTAGTGGAAAAATAGACACGTAATTAAAAACCTGAATCCATCATCTGAAATTGATGGTCTTATTGTAAATGATCCATAGTTTTTTTCCAGGTCTTGTGATTGTGGTTTATGCACTTGATGTGGCTTATGCTAATTCGTCATCTAATAGACCTTTTTGTCATTTCAGTGGGACTGACCAATTCTGAAATTCTAGCGTCGAAATTAAACCATGCTATTTCTTAATGAGCATTATCATTGAAGTAATCATGTTGCAATCCTTTGTAAACTTTACCATGATTGG
Source organism: Vitis rotundifolia (assembly GCA_030254885.1). NCBI lineage: Eukaryota > Viridiplantae > Streptophyta > Magnoliopsida > Vitales > Vitaceae > Vitis > Vitis rotundifolia. The sequence goes on along the minus strand of CM058163.1, from coordinate 17,864,823 downwards.
AATTTCTATAATGTTTTCCTTGTCACATGTTCCGAGGGCTAGAGTTTTAGGTGTCTATTGTTTTCACATCATAAGGTGGATTAGTGACATTTATTAGACAATTAATGAAAACACAAAGAAAAGGTACAAGCCCCAAAATCTTAGCCCAAGATGCTCATAATATATAACTGAAAATTCCATTAAAACTGGTCTTTGAAGCACTGGCTTCTGGAATTCCCTCCTTTATTCCAATTTGCATTGATTAGTTTGTCAGTAATTTTTTTTTTCTTTTTCTTTACATTCTTTTTGGAAATTGCTGGCTGAAAATTTTCCAAACTAGTTTTTTTTTTTCTCTCTCTTGATCACTCACCTCATTTACACTAATTAAACCATCACCTGATGAAGCTAATATATGTTCGTCATATTCATCAGTCAAATTCCTGTGTTCTTGTGCTGTGGGATTAGGTTTTTTATGTTTTCTCTTCTATTTTATTTCTTTTTTTCTTTAATGCACCAATGCTGGTTAAGAATGAGTTCATTGATACATACCAAATGGTATTGTCATGATCTCAATGTCATGGCAAACAAGTAGTGAGGGATGGAAGTTGTCCCATTTGATTCTTTACAAGAAAAATGGGGTTACATTTGTCTATATTCTTTTCCTTCCTGTAGTTCGCATGCATGATTTAACACTGTAAGGCACATGATGATACGCACAAAGCAGGTCCTATATTGTGGATAAATTGAGTTCTGTGAGACTTCATAAGGCCTAACAGGCATCAGCTCAGTTTTGGAAAGGGGTCTTCCCTGAATGAGGTTGGGCAAGTGACAACCATCTCAAAGCTGCCATGTTGCCATCCATAGATATGGTTCATATAATCTTTATTTTCTAAGAACTTTTTGTTTCTGAAGAACTCAAATCACTTTCCTTAATTTGCATAGTCATTGTTAAATCAGTTATGAGAAAAAAAAATTGCAGAAGTATGAAATTGTAAACTTTCAGAAAGAAGTTGGTTGTACCTGGTCTATAACCTGCATAAGTTGATTTGTCATCTCCCTTACTCATGACTGATAACTCATGCCTCTTGTGAATGTCTTCTTCATTAACATGATTGTTGGCCTTTTGATTTTCATGTCACATTTTGAGTATGCCACCTTTGAAATTTCATTAGTCCTTGCCTCTTGAAAAAATGTTTGTCAATCCATAAGAAAGGACGATCAGTATTTTGGACATATCTTTTTAGTTCTGCTGCTGTCCATGCACAACCCCTGCAACTCATCCTTTTTAAAATTAAGTCTGTATCTCATAAGGGCATCAGCTTTCTCGCTCATCAAAGTTACGTTTAATCTGTTCATGCAATTGTCCGTTTACTTTGATCAGATAGTACTTGAGATCTGGTTAGTCTGAATGTTACGTGTCTCCGGTAGTAGTAGCTCATTAAGTAATTGAAAGAAGTTTCACTATGATGCTTGTTATCTGATGAGTTTTTTCAACTCCTCTGGTTGGACAAGTCGTGAGAGAGCAAATGTTACCACTTTTGTTATCTTCCTCAAACTCTCACACAGTAAGGATCTGTGCTCACTTTATTACTTTGCATTAGATGAACTTATAATATCTGAGACTTTCATGTAGTTAGTTGAATGTTCATTTTTCTTCTTCTGAACAACTTTTATTTTTCTTTTCATTCCCACTTTTTGAAGAAACTTAAGAGTTTAGCCTTGTTCATCGCAATTATTGAATTATATGGAGAATGGATTTCTGAAAGTCCCCTGTTTCCTCAGAAGAAAATTATCACCAGAGAATGGAATCCATTCTAGATAAATCAAATTGTACATGGTCAAATATTTTAATGATTTTAACTATGATGATAATTGTTAGTTTTCAACAAGAAATTTGGTTTTGGATAGTTGGGTTAACCAATGCTTCATATCTTTCTATGGAAGTTTATAAATGTTTAAAACAAATTAGTAAGCAAGGTGCCTCAAACTGTTGACTTTTATAAGATAATTCTATCACTTAGTGGAATAATAGATGTTTTACGGGAGTCAATAGATCAAAGGTGAATGTGAAAAAAGTCACTTTGTAAATACTTAGCTCCATGGTCTAGTCTTGCTCCTGATTGTAATTTTATTTCTTTTTTGTGTTTCATTAACTGTGAGAGGTGTTGGTTTTGGTTTTTGCTGCCTCTGCAGCTCTTTGAACAAAACCTGTGCACTTAGGTTGTGTCCTTTTTGTTACACTTTCAATACAATTTTGCTTTTCCCATCAAGAATAATTTCCATCACTTAGCAAGTGGAATTTAATATGTCAACTTAAAGTAGATTCAATTCATCAGTACTGGTGACTCTTGCCATATAGTTTTCATATTTTGACATTTTCCCGATGTAGTTTTGAATTTGACTAGTTGCCTTGAAACTAAAAACATTTTTGAAGCCAAATCTGCTACCCACTCTTGAGTGAGTGTATGTGTCTTTGTGTTTGTGTGTGTGTGTGTTTTGGAGATGATGTCACTAGAAGGTTAAAGAATTTTGCACTTTCCATACAGGGGCTGCTGAAGGTTGGTGCAGATGGTGCTAAGCATTGGGCATATGGAGGTGACTTTGGGGATATCCCTAATGATTTGAACTTCTGTCTGGATGGCATGACATGGCCAGATCGAACTCTTCATCCTGCAGTACATGGTAACTTTAATATTCATGCCATTAAGTACTCCCGTAGTACTAACATGCTCTTAAGTTTTTCTTGGATTGTGCTTCAATTATCATTTCATATGCCAAAATTCATTGTGTTGGTTATTATTTTCAGAAGTTAAGTATGTCTATCAACCAATCAAGATTTCTTTAAGTGAGAGCACACTTAAGGTACTTGCATGTTTTACCTTCGGCATATCTTTCATTGAATCTTTGTTTTATTAAGTTGGATTGTTACTATGCAGATAACAAACACTCATTTTTATGAAACAACAAAAGCAATGGAGTTTAGCTGGACTGTCTGTGGGGATGGATGCAGACTTGGATCTGGAACCCTATCTCTCCCCATAATAGAACCCCAGAGCAGCTACTCTATCGAATTTGAGTCAGGACCATGGTATTCTCTATGGGCTTCATCTTCTGCAGAAGAACATTTTTTAACAATAACTGCAAAGCTTTTGCAACCCACACGCTGGGTTGAAGCTGGTCATGTCATTTCATCAACACAAATCCTGTTGCCTGCCAAAAGAGAATTTGTTCCTCATGTAATTGCTCTGTCTGTGTTCCTACATTTTTATATAGAAATAAGTTTTATGCTTTTCTGATATCAGTAATAGTGTTACAAATGTCCATGGTTCCCAGGTCATCAAAAATAAAGATGCTCCTGTCTCTGGTGAAATTCTTGGGAATACGATTAGAGTCTACCAGCAGAATTTTTGGGAGATACAATTTAACACTCAAACTGGAACCATTGAAAGCTGGAAGGTAGTCTATACTCTTAGGTTTAGTAATTGCTATGCTTGAAGTTGGTTTCATGGGTGGACAATGTGTTTCTTTATTTTAGAAGTAAAAATATTATTTTTCTGAGTATTGATTCCTTTATATCTAAATCCTTAAGATATTCAACACACCTATGGTATATGCTTGCCTCTAGTTTCATGTCTTCATCTAGACATCTTTTACAAGTGAAACACTTTTTATACTCTCATTTGACAAGCATTATATCATCTATGTGTTGGCACACTAGAGAGGGACCTGAGTTTGCCTCCGTGCGAGTGCATTCTTTTTTAATTATCTTTCTTATCATATAGGTTTACTGTTGGTAAGCATTCAACTTGTTTTTCTTAACCAAAAAAGGTTCCTTATAGTTGGAATCTGATGGTCTTTTCTTTCTATTTCCCCATTGGATTTCTTGTTCTAGCCTAAGTTCAATTTTATTTCTCATGCATTTAAGCTTTTGTTGCATTATAAACATGTTGACTTTCCCAAAAGATTCAACTTTCTAAAGATCCAATAATGAATGATAGGTTGGTGGAGTTACTGTGATGAATAAGGGCATATTCCCATGCTTCTGGCGGGCACCTACAGATAATGACAATGGGGGAGGTGCAAAAAGTTATGTCTCTAAGTGGAAAGCAGCCCATCTTGATAACCTATCCTTTATCACTGAAAGCTGTTCCGTTCAGAATATAACAGATCATCCTGTAAAAGTGGCTGTGGTTTATCTTGGCATCCAAAAGGGTGAGGAGAATTCTTTATCCAGATCTGAGAATCCAAAGGTTTTACTCAAGGTTGACATAACTTACACGGTCTATGGTTCTGGTGACATCATTATGGAATGTAATGTCCACCCATGCTCTGATCTCCCACCCTTGCCACGTGTGGGGGTTGAATTTCAGTTGGAAAAAACAATTGATCAGATTAAATGGTATGGCAAAGGACCATTTGAATGTTATCCAGACCGGAAAGCAGCTGCTCATGTGGGGGTCTATGAGCAGAATGTGGGTGATATGCATGTTCCCTATATTGTTCCTGTAGAGTGTTCTGGCAGAGCAGATGTTAGGTGGGTAACATTTCAAAACAAAGATGGTTTTGGAATTTATGCATCCATGTATGGCAGCTCTCCACCAATGCAAATGAATGCAAGTTACTATAGCACAGCGGAGCTTGAACGGGCAACACATAAGGAAGAGCTTATCAAAGGAGATGATATTGAGGTAATTTTTTCTATTGCTCTTTTCTTATAAGTTTATTGCAGTCAAAACTTGCAAAAACCTTTAGATGTAGTTTAGTGGGAAGAATAAAATAAATTACTAGGTATATTGGTTGCCTGGATGAAGTTGTAACTGTGTGAGTAGAATACTTGTAGCTGTTTAAGACCCTCCATTAGATGGGAGCACCTTGTGGAGTGACTAAATGTTGCAGCCCATCTTCCACATTGTGGAGTGACTAGGTGGTGCAGCCCATCTTCTACCTTTCTATTTCAGACAAGCACATCAATCTTCAAAAACCAAAGCCAAGATAATCCAGTAAAAACCAGGCTAACCTAGTAGCTTGTTTTTACTCTTTTTTCATAAATGAGAGTGCTGCAACATTTTTACCATGAGCTTTCATTAAGTACACAAAGCTAGGGCCTGGTTTTCTATATTTTTGGGGGGTTGGCATTGTCATGTAAGTTCTGTAATTAAATTTTCATTTTCAAATGTGTAACAAGCCTAATGGGCTCTCATGGCTTTAAAAGCCATCTTCACAGTTAGAAGCCCACTATATATATGGTGTCAGGACATTCTTCCCCTAATCGATGTGGAATTCATAATCAATCCTTACGCAGCAACAGTATACTTGTTGTGTCCTACTGGATTGCAGAACACTCAAAGCACTCATTTAGAGTACCACACCAAAGTCAAAGCCCTCCCATGCAGATATTGTCTTCTCTGAATCCAATAGATCCTCATGGTTTTAAAATATATCTACACGGTTAAAAGGAACCTACTACATGTATCATGTCAGAAACTTTTTCCTCTAACCATTGTAGGATATCACAAAATGCCCTCAATATTTTCTTCTCTACAAAAATTCATCTACTTCATCTCATCAGATTTTGACTGACACAGCCAGATGCTAATTCATCTAAAACGTAAATTTTCATGATGGACCTACATGTGCATCAATTCCCTATTCCACAAACATAAAATAAATGGAGAGATTACAGTAGCATATCACGGAACTATACTCTATTAAGGTTTTTTGAAGGTCAGAGCATTCATATTCCAGGTTTTGTTTCAAACCATGCTTACATTTCCATAAATTCCCAGACTTGGTGCTCAGATTGGCATAGTTGTCTATCCATTCATGCATGCTACCTGCCTGCAGCTTTCCCTGTTCTTGATTTGTTCCTTGGCATATCATTGTTCTTTCCAGTCACCTTGTTATATTGTTATTGTGGTGTTCCCAGGTGCATCTGGACCACAAGCACATGGGTTTGGGTGGCGATGATAGCTGGTCTCCCTGTGTCCATGAGAAATACCTGATTCCAGCAGTGCCATACTCATTCTCTATCAGGCTGTCTCCAATAACTGCAGCCATAACTGGCTATGACATCTACAAATCCCAGCTTCAGAACTAATACCATCCACCTAGGTTCCTTTTCTCTCTCCTTCTCTACTGGGTTACTTTCTTTGATGATGGTAAAAAGAATGACAAGAATTTAATTATTTGATGTTATTATGAACCATACATTTTAATTATCAACCTAGATTTTTATGACATTGTCTATGTTAAGTTTTCCCTTTCAACTGGTTTGATTTCAGATCAAGAGAACTCGGCTCTGTAATCAATTCAGAGTACATTTGGTCATGCTTTTAGGAACACTTCTAATCTTTCTAACACTAAATTTTTTTATCTTTCAACTATTAAAAAGGTTAGAAACACTTCTTACCATCACTGTCAAAAGCACTTTCAATCTGTTTAGCAAAATTTTCTGCATATATGCTCATCCCAAATCAGAATGTTACGAAAATTGGATTTTCATTCGGATGCTGGAGAAGCATTTCTGAGAGCTACTTGGTTGCTGCTTTGCTACTGGGTTCATCTCGGTGAAATGCCTTGAACATGGCTTTTTTTAAGGGGTTTTCTTCATATTTTTGTATGATTTTTTTTTTTTTTTTGGTCAAATATCTCTCAATATAGTATGAATAACTTTAGTTAATTGTGGGATCAGACTTCACTGTTGGCTGAGCCAAGGCCCACTGCCCACATCGTCAACAAAATTTTTTATGCTTGTACCATTTTTTCTTCAGAAAAAAAAAAAAACACACACACACACACAATATATATATATAATTTCATTAAAAATATTACCAATAAGATGTGAACATCAGAGTCCAAGCAGCAATCACTTATAAGAAGCAACTTGAAGAAAGGTGCATCTTTGGGGTTTTGGGGTTTTCTACAAGAGTAATGTATATTTCTTTAAAAAATTGAAACATAAAAAATAATTCTAAAATTATAATATTTTTAAATTTAAAGTAGAACTCAAAATTTGTCTTTTGAAAAAACGAGTTAAATGTAAAAATAAACTTTGTCTTATCAGGAGATAGGTTTAATGTAAAAAAAGTGATCTTGCCTTTTGAAAAGAACGAGCTAACTATAAAAAGTTTTAAAATAAAATAAAAATTTTATATTTTCAAAAAATGAATTTAATACAAAAAGTAAATTCATCTTTTTATAGGAAAAGTGAATTTATTTTATAAAAAAATGAGTTTAGTGTAGAAGTAAAAGAAATGATAAAAGTATCGTATTTTTATATTTATTTTTTAAATAATTATATTTTAATAATACTTTTCTTAAAGAACATTTGTTTGAAAAAAAAATCCCTTTTCTTTTTTCTTATGCTTATAAAGTTGAAATTCCTTCTAGAAGAATTGGATCCAAAGTTTACAATATTCCCCAAAAGCCACTCCTAGTGGTTTCGTAAAATATAGAGAATAAGAATGCAAAGATTGTTGTCTTTGCTAGTGATGTCTTTGTTAAAGATCATGTCTACTATAATGAGTGCAAGATGATAGTGATCATTTCTACCAAATCACGTTGGAGTTAATTTTTTATAATTAATTTCAAATTAAGTTTTAAATTTTAAAATTATTTTTTAAAAAATAACTTTGATTCAATATTTAAACCAAAAAATTTAAAGATCATGTTCTAAACAATGTAGCATTTTGTCAAAATCCCCAAATAATAGAATTATGCATTTCAAATTCTTTTATTTCATTGCAATTTAGGGCTCACTTAATTTTATTTTATTTTTACCCATTTCTTTAGTGTGATTATTTAGGCATAAAATAAAGAATATATATATATATATATATATATATATATAATATTGAAAATAAAAATTATCAGAGACTCTAATGGTACTATAAAAATGATTGCAAGTAGATATATGGATAATGCTTTAATAATTATTTTTAGCAGAATGTATGGTTTTAAAAGAAAAATATTTTTAGTTCTATTATATTAGTAAGGAAGAATATTTGAAATTATATTGGGATTTAAATATTTATGATTGTCATCATATTCGTAGGGAAGCAAATAGAACAAAAGATTATTTAGTTAAGAAAAATATTTATAATTTAGAATTAATTATTTGATGGTCAAATTTTCTGACAGATATTAGAAAATTTAATTTTAAAGATTATTGTAACTCATCTTTGAATCGTATTTATAATTATTCTGATTCGTGGTCTCCTTTCATTTAAAAAAAAAAAAAAATTATTATTATTATTGTTATTATTCTGAATTTTAATGGTTTGTTGTCACTTTCCAAGGATGCTCAACAACAACACAAACAGGACTACTTTTTGTCTGCTTCAACCTCCAGGGCTACCCAGTGGTTGCTTGCAGACTGGTGATAGAGGGGGAAAGAGACCAGACTCAACACAAGTCCATTCTCACACATGAAGCTACTCTCGCTTCTCTCAGCTATTCTCGTCCTTCTTCTCTCTGTAGTCTCTCTTCATTTTCTCCATTCAAACTGTAATCAACACTCCCTCTTTCTACAACCCACAATACCTCTGTTTGGTTTTCGGGAAATTGAAAGAAACACTAGGGAAAATGATTTCAATTGCCTCACTTTCTTCTCTATTTTTTATTTAAGGATTTTTCTGTTTCTGCTTTATTGTCCTAGAGCTGGACGGAGTGTGGTGCAGTTCTGAAGTTGGATGTTTTGCAGATTGGTCGAATCTGAGAGGGTCGCTCTCGTTGCAATCGTCTCCGGTTGCGGATTTGGTGGTGAGGAATGCGTTGATATACACGAGCGATGCTTCCCTCCCGTTCGCTGATTCCATGGCGGTTCGCAATGGGCGGATTCTACGAGTCGGCAACTACTCCTCTGTTGTTCAGGTTGTTTGACTTTTTTTTGGTCTTTCTTCTTCTTCATGTTTAGTGTTCATAGTTCGTTCTCTTTGTGCCATAAAAGTATAATTAATTAACTATTGAAACCTCCAACATGTTCAGGTGCCATGCATTGTAATTGCTGTATGGTGAATAGTTCCAGAAAAGTAACGTCCATAGCGACATAGGTTGATAGCACTCATGACCTTTTGTGAGTAAGGGAGTGTTTAAGAAAAACACATTTAAGAGCCCTCGTGTCCAATTTGGTTCGGTTATGGCCATGAAAGTGAATGAAGGCAGTATTAAGATTCCCAAACCCTTCGAATATAGTAGACTTTTGGGGTGAGACACTCTACAGTTGTTTTGAACCCTTGGATTTTGGAAGGTAGCCGATTTATGAGGTGTGTGGCTGTCAAAACTTCTTCCCCAATTGCTATTGATTACTCTAATGTGAAAAAGTAAGGCTTTAGCAACTTCAAAGAGATTCTGTTTTCCTCTCTGCCAGTTCTTCGTGTTGGGGTGTATTTACATAAGAAGATTGGTGAATAATACCCTCATTTTGGAGATTAGACATCTATTCATTGTTGAATATTCTTTCCCATTGTTAGATCTAAAACTGTGTTTTGTTGTCAAACTGATTACAAATCATTTTTGTGGAAAATACTTTTGGTTGGTCTTGGAGTTTCTTAAGAGAAGGTATACCCAAGTAACCTAGGACAATCATCAACAAACATTACAAACCACTTAGCACTTGAAATATTAGTGATTCTAGAAGGATCCCTTGCATTTGTATGAAACAAGCTATAAGATGTCAATTCTCTTTGATTCTTTCAAGGGAAAATATAGGATGTCAATTTGGGTTGGGCTTGGACCAAGGTTCAAACAACCTAAGCCTAACCCGAACCTGATTTAATATTTTTATAATATTTATTATCTTTATTATCCTATATGATGTTATTCATTTTCTTTAGATTTTAAATAAAAAATATCAAATTATAATGATATCATATACTTTTTCATTTTTTTAAAAAAATATGTAAGTTTATTTTTACTTTTTTATTGTTATTTTGAAATTTTGTGTTATTTATTATTTAAATTTTGGTATAAATATATATATATATATATATATATATATATTTTTAAACTACTATAGATAGATTTTGAATCATGCAACCCAATCAACCCGACCAACTCAAATCTAACCTGATCAACCTGAGTTTAACTTGACAAACTTGAGTTTAGAAAAATGAAGTTGAGTTGGACTTGAGTTGAGTACTTCGGGTTAAAGGTTGGGTTGGGTTGAGCTTAGGTTAACCATCAACCTAACCAACCTACCCAAGTTGCAACCTTAACTATACCAAAGCAAAAAGTCTTTTTTTTTTTTTTGATAGGAAACGACAAAGGGATATATTGATAGAAAAAAAGAAGTACAAGAGAAGGATGAGAAATCCTCCTACCAAAGAAAACTAAACTACAAGAATACAAAAACAAGAAAGTACACAGTAAAAACAAACAAACTCTCTAGATTATACCAACCCTTTGGAATTACACACCGCTAACCAATCAAGTTGTAACACATTAGGGGGAGTCCCCTTTAAAATCTTGGAACAGAAAGCCCAAAGAGAAGCAAAGAAATAAATAGAATCCTAAGGATACTCTGAATTCTTTGCTTTATCCTCAAAAAGTCTTTTTTCTTTCAAGATTTTGAAAAACAAGACAAAGAATTAAAGTCACCACATCCTTCCTCGTAGTAGACTCACCTTGTTCTTTAGCATGCCAATCATCTTCCTTTACAAGGTCCTAAAAGACACAATAAGAAGGGAAAGGAGTTATGAAATAGTTAAGATCTCTGATGATCTCGTTAATTAAAAGCAATTAGTATGGTAACTTTGGAACATGCATAATAGATTTTAAGGACATGGATTGATTTAAAAGTATTAACCCTGAACGAACAATTGGAGAAACATTTCCATCATTTGTTTTGATCTTTTTATTTCTTGCATAAGGAGTCTAAGTGGAGAAAATTTTGGAGTTCTTCATATTATCAGTGGAGAAAAAAACTTATTTTGGTTAATTGGGCTATCAGTTACTCAAATTAAATAAATAAATAAATAAATAAATAAAATCGGGGGCTTGGGTACCATAAATTTGACCCTCCTCAATAACCTCATGGGTAAGTGGATTTAAAGATCCACAACAAAGAGAGAGTCCCTTTGGAAGTGGGTGATAGTAGGAAAGTTTGGGGAAGAAGAGGGAGGATGGTGCTCTAGGGGGTGTAAGGGATGGTTTTGGTTGGAAAGATTTTAAAAGCAAATCTTGCCTTATAGTTGGCAACAAGAGAGGGGTTAAATTCAAGGTTCCAAGTATCGGCTGAGTCATATCTACCTCGAACCTTTCTACACTGAGTTTGATACCTAATACCATCTTTAACCCAAAATAGGCAAAAAATCGATTAAACTTAGTTGACTCGATTAAGATTCCAAGTTGACTCTATTGAATCCTCTGAGTTATAAATTTTTTTTGTTAAACCTAAAAATCAATTTTCCCTTTTCAAATCACAATAAAAGAACATCAAACATCAATCAAAATCTAAGAAATCTCTAAGAGAACAGAGATTCTCTTTGATGGAAAAGTTTTTCAAGACCTATGACTCTACCCACAATGAAGAAGAAGAAGAAGAAGAAGAAGAAGAGAAGAAGAAGAAAGAAGATATTTAAGATGGACTGCAACGCCTTCATGTCTAAGATCTCACTGTGGTGATTGTCTAACCGGTGAAAAAAAACATCAAAAATTTCCATCAATGGCAATCTCTACATGTTGGTTTCACCTTTCTCTACTTTGTATCCATGGTCTTATTAGTGTGATGTGGGTGTGCTCTACAAGTTACCAACTACCCTTAGTCTCTCTCTGTTCATGTTGTGGTTAGTGGTCAGTCTTTCTCTCTTCATGTTGTGGTTCTTGGTGTTTAGGATTGGGAATTTGAAGAAAATGGGCTAATGTATTATTTTATATAATAAATAATTAATTATTTAAATGCTCATTGCCTTATGAATGGCATATTTGCTTTATATATGCTAATGGTTTAGAATTGGTAAAAGAAAAAGTGAAAAAATTCAATAATTTATTATTATTATCAATAATAACATTATTAAATTCAATAATTTAATTGAAAAATTATCAATGAAATAATTTATCAATTATTTATCAATTGCATCGGTTTTATTAAAACATTATTTTATGTGGTAATAGCACCATATATAGTGTATTATTTTATAAGTTAATTTATTGTTAATATATGGAGTATTATTTTGTAAGTTAATTTATTATTAATAATAAATTAAATATTATTATATTAATATATTTTTAATTTTATTAATTTTTTAATCTTATTTAATTCTATTTATTTTTCTAATAATCCGTTTAACCTTTTAACTATTTTATTTTACATATTATCTAATACCAAGTCAAGACGTCTAGACCGATATGCCTTAGGACCCTCTGAGTCAGTGACCAATACTACAACTTTGAACCATGGTTAAATTTTGGAAGGATAGGTGGTGCGGAGACCTTTCACTAAAGGAGTCATTCTTGGATATGTTATCTTTAGCCATTGTTAAGGACTCCTAAGTAACAAATATGTGGAACTAGGTACGAGAGAGAGGTAAGATGAGTTCTTACTTCTCTAGGCAATTCGATGATTGGGAGCTTGAAGTTATGGTTGTCTTCCTTCAAAGATTACAACCAATTTGTATCAAAAGGGAAACAAAGGATAAAATGAGTAGGAAGATCTCTAAAGGAGACATTTTCTTTGTTAAGTCGTTTTGTTCCTCCCTAGTTTGGATTGGTAGAGAGTCTTTTCATGCAAGCATTCTATGAAATTCTTGGGCTCCTACAAAGGTATGTTTTTTTTTTCTACTCGGGTTATTGGGTAGGATTTTGACAATTGATTAACTCAAAAGGAGGGGATGAGTTATAGTGAATAGGTGTTCTATGTGGCAAAAGGATGAAGTATTGACTGATCACACCTCCCTTCATCATCCTAAGGCAAAAGCATTTTGTGACAATTATTTTTTTCACTATTTTGAGTGGCTTGGGTGTTGTGTGCTTTAGTGGGAGGATCCCTTCTTAGTTGGCATGAATCCTTCATGTGAAGAATGCGGAAAAAGGCATGGAGGGTAGGCCCTTTTGGACTATTTGGAATGAAAGAAATGGGAGATCTTTCAAAGATAAGAAACAATTAGACTAAGCATTCAAATATGTTTTACGAGCACTTTTTTGGAATGGGTTAGAGTGCAAATTGATAACCATTCCTTAACTATGTTAGACTTTGTTGATTGACTTAGCTCCAAGTGGAGGGTGAAAGTTTTTTCATTTCCTTTCCCTCTTATTTCACCTTTTGGTGCATATTGTATACATCATGTGTATGATGCACCCTCTTTTTAGGTGGAATTAATATATTTTCTCTTTGCCTATCAACAAAAAATATTTGGTTTGGTTTTCATCGGTTTAAAATGCTTATAACCCATAAACTGAACTGGAATTTTTGTGTCTCTCAAATTAGCCCAATAAAATTTTAAATCTTGAAAAAAAAAAAAAACGAACTTAATTTGTTTTGGTTCATTTTGGGTTTTTTGAGTTCATCCCACTTGGTAAAGCTATTGGCTTCTTGGTTAGAGGAACTGGGCTTCAGTATGAAGGAATAGGCTGGATCCAATTCAGAGTCAGTGATTTGGCACGTCCACTGGTCATACGTCCAAGACACTTTCCTCCTCATGGGAAACCTATTAAATGAGAATTGTAGACTTTTCTCCACTATGAAGTCCTTAATCCCCATCAAAGACAGTCTTTTGGTGGCCTAAGTAATGCTTGAATCATTACCTCAGTAGTCAAATCCAAATCACTGTGCTTGGTCAAATCCTTAACAATTCCCTGTGTCTCCATAAACCGCCATTATCTATATGCCTTGGGTTCCCAAAGGAGCATCCATTAAAGTTTACACATCCAGGAGATTCTGAAATTCATTAAGCTTTGATGGAATCTCTCCTCTGACTTGACAGGCAACTTGAGTTCTAAGCTCTTATATTCTTCCTCCTTTGTCGAATGTATAGTGTTATAGTGGAAAACAAGCTGGATTCCATTGAATTACAATTTTTAACTTCTGAAATTAGTCCCCTTATAACTTGCATAAAGTCCTTACCTATTCCCTGGATCTCTTTGTCTCTCATCTAGTCCTTTTATGATTGTCTGTCTGTTCTTGGGCAATAGGTGGCTCATATAAAGTATTGACATTACTGTTCTTATTTACATCTGTAGCTTGTACATTTTCTACTCGTTGATTTCCATTATTACTTGTCAAATAAAAATAATCATACTGCCACAAAGTCAAAGCCAGTTTTGAAATTCATGAGTTCAAAATTGTTCCTCTCTTATGCATTATTTATGTGACAGCAGGATTTGCCAGGATATGGGACAAAAGAGTTGAATCTTGAGGGGAAAATTGTTGTTCCTGGATTTATTGATTCCCATGTGCACTTCATTAATGGTGGATTGCAGGTGTGCAAGAATCCCAGCATCTAATTCAATTGTGTTCCCTACTGTTGAAAGCTTTTAGGATTTGGGTTTACAGCGTATATCATGCTCTTTAACACCTGCCATATATGCAATTTTGCCTGCATTTTTCTTTTTCCCCTAACTATTATTTCCTGACTTAGCTGTAAAAATACATCATTCAGCGAAATGTTTCCAGTATCTTCATTAAGCCATGTTCTTATGTAGAGAGCTAATGAGTGGTACAAACTCATTTTTGTTTCATGTCACATATTAAACTCGTTTGCTGTCTATATGTTATCTGTTAAAAATTTAAATGCATATCTGACTTCATTCGTTGAATATAGATATACAAATTCGAATGCACCCTTCCTTTCTATGATTCATTTGCAACGTGGAGAGTCAGACTGGACTAGTTTGAACATGGAACAAAAGACCAGATGAGAAGAAATATCTTATACTGCTCATGGCCATTCTTATACTTTGATGAAAGAATCTAAATAGAAAATTAGCACATCAGCAGCACTGCTCTCCATTTTCAGCAGATTTCTACGCTGGTAATAAAAAAATTGTACCTAACTGACGACTATTTAGAGTGCATTAAGTACACTGGTTGTGCATATTATAGTACAATAACACTTCTGAACATATCCTTATGTAGGATGACATGTGCAGGATTTTTAAGGAAGGAGCATGTCATTCAAGGATTTTTTTTTTCATTTTAAAGAAATATCTTTGGATCAAATTCCTTTTTATAGATTTACTTATGGCTATTCCATTCTGTTCTCACTTTATACACAGTTCCTTTTTCTCTCTGCTATTGGTATCACGCATGGTTCTACCAACACATAACTGGAGGCATGAAGGAATTAACAAGAGAATCAGGGGCAACTGTCAGCAAATCAAATAAGGGGTACCCGCTCTCTTAAGTTAAGGAAGTTCGTGACCTAATAGGAGTGACTGTAGCCAAGCAAGTAGAAGGTTACAGGCAAGCGGGGTAGTGTACTTTTATCCGCAAAGAATGGGATTGACTGCTTTGGCATTCGTTAGCCGAGATCTGCTCTTAGGTTAGGGAGTTTGGCATTGAGTCAGCGCTTTCAGGCAAATGATGATATAAGAGAATCCCGCAAGTTCAGTTAGCCCTTATAGGAAAGCTAAGAAGGAAAGATTCATTGGATGATGAATTCCAGTCCAATCTTAAGTCATGGAATGGGCAGAAGTGTCCTCTTACACTAGCTTTTGACCGAGGGTTAACAGATGGATTGGCCTTGTTCAATGCCAACGCCTGGTCAACATGTAGAAAAGACAGTTGAGAAGGCCTTTAGGGGTGTAACATTCTTTTTCTTCTTTTCTTGGTGCTAAAACCCTTTTTCAAACTGTGTTCAGAGTCTCACTCTTCTGTTCTTGTAAATTCTTGGACAATGGCAATGTTGGTTAGGTCTCTTCCATCTTGCTTCTAAACGCTTTCCTGTGATCAACGATAGATGGATCTGCTGCTAGCTCTAGGCCGTAGGCAAGGTTGAAATCCCCTTTTCCTAGATAGACTTGCCTTCTGAGATGGGCGTTCTCATCCTTATCCTTCGAGGACGTCTGCGGCTTAGGTGAGGGAGAGTATCACAGGATGCTTCAAATGAGCCTCCCCAAGGGTTTATATAGAGCTTAGGAAGCTTCTAGAGACTTCTACACTTAACCATTAGTGGGAAGAGTGTGGAAGGTTCTAGAGATGCTTAGAGAAGTCCACACATCTCTACACTATGGTGAAAGACATGAGAAGAGTCCGGGGCTTTCTAGAGAATTCTAGAGGTCTCTTGTACATAGACTTGTAAATAGAATGGTGTAGGGTGTTCTAAAATGTTCTTGAATTGTAAGGAACCCTCCAAGGTTCCAGAGAGTTCCATTGGTGCCTATAAATAGATAGGTGCCTCATTTGGCCAAGGCACCAAGCAAGTGAGCTCTCAAAGCACTTGTAAAGCCTCCTTGAACAATAAAGCTTCCATTCTTTAAGAGTCGCCTACTACGCCTTCTAAAGCTTCAAAGTCGTGAGCATCTTAGTCTATCAAGTTAAGCATTGGGAGTCAAGCTGACTTAGCAAGATCAAGTGTCTTGACTTGCTTAAGTGCCGCATGAGCTTAGGATAAGACTAAGTCCGTGACAGAAAGCTCCTCATTCTCAAAAGCTAAACAATTCATTTCCTTCCAAACTGACCAAAAAATACATAAGGGAGCCATTTGCCAAGCCTTCTTATGAACTTTCCCTACAAATGCTCCATGCCACCCAAGAAGAGTTTCCTTTACTGTAGACGAAAGAGTCTAAGACACACCAAAAAGGGAGAAAAGAAGATTCCACAAGACTTGCGTCTTAACACAATGAAGTAAAAGGTGATCCACCGTTTCTACTTCAGATAGACATAGAAAACACTTGTTTGCCAAAGAGAACCCCCTCCTTTGAAACTGCTCCAAAGTTAAGACTTTACCCTAGGAAACCTCCCAAGCGAAGAATGCTACCTTAGGAGGCACTCTCACCCTCCAAATACTATCACTAGGGAACATAGAAAAACCTCCAAGCTCCAAAATAGAATAAGGAGACTTGACTGAGAAAGCGCCACCCTTTGAAGCTGTCCAGAACACTCTATTTTCCTCCTCCCTTTGCACCCGGAAGGCTTGGATCTTATGCAAAAAATGCTCCACCAACTCGATCTCCCAATCATTAAACGCCCTTGCGAAAAGAGGGGTCCAGCCATCCCCATCATCAATGGGATTCCAAACATCCGATACCCAAGCATTCTTAGACAAAGAGATGGAAAATAAAGAGGGGAAGGACTCACAAAGTGGCTCATCTCCACACCACTTGTCTGTCCAGAATCTCACTCTCTGCTCACTACCCACATGGTAGGCCAACCTACCATTTAAAAGCAACCACTCCTTCCTAATTGCTTTCCAAAGCCCAACATCGTATCTCCCACTTACTTCCCAAGTGCGCCATCCCCCTTCCTCTTCGCCATACTTGTGACTTATGACTCGCCTCCAAAGAGCCTCTCTTTCATTGACATACCGCCAATTCCACTTACATAAAAGAGCGCTATTCATCAAAGCTAAATTTCTCACACCTAACCCACCTTTCTTTTTATCCAAGCAAATCAAGTTCCACCTAACAAGGTGTGGCTTTTGGACGAGAGCTCCCCCACCCCATAGAAAATCCCTTTGAATCTTCTCTAATCTCAACCTCATTTTTCTTGGTAAGTAGAAGAGAGACATAAAGTATATAGGCATGCTAGAAAGAGTGCTTTGGATTAGAGTGAGTCTCCCTTCTTTTGAAATATACTGCCTCTTCCACATAGCAAGCCTTCTACGAAAACGTTCTTCAGCACCATCCCACACATCCATTGATTTGAAGGGTGCCCCTAAAGGCAAACCCAGATAACAGGAAGGGAGCCCACCCACTTTACAACCCAACTCTAAGGCCAAACCCTCTATATCATGCACCCTACCCACCAGGATCAACTCACTCTTCTCTAAGTTGATCTTCAACCCTGAACACGCCTCAAACCACATGAGAAGCCAACTTAGATAAGTCATTTGGTTTAAAGACTCCTTACAAAATACCAATGTATCATCCACAAATAACAAATGCGAGATTTGAAACCCCTCACCACTCCTACCTCTCATCCTCCACCTAGATAAGAAGCCCCCACTAATAACCCTTCTCAATAAGCAACTAAATACCTTCATGGCTATCACAAACAAATAAGGGGAGAGAAGATCTCCTTGTCTCAACCCCCTTGAGTTTTGGAAAAAACCGGAAGGAGAACCATTAATTAAGACAGAAAATTTCAAAGTAGAGATGCACCATTCTATCCACTTTATCCATCTCTCCCCAAAACCCATCTTTTTAAGAACTGCCAACAAAAAACTCCAACTAACATGATCATAAGCCTTCTCTATATCCAACTTACATAACACACCCCCTGCATTGTCTTTCAGGCTTGAGTCCACAGCCTTATTTGCAATCAAAATTGCATCCAAAATCTGTCTACCCTCCACAAAGGCAATTTGGGACTCCAAGATCACTTTCCCCATCACCTTTTTAATTCTATTAGCTAACACCTTGGCCGACAACTTGTAGAGGCTGCCTACAAAGCTCATCGGTCTAAAGTCTTTCAAATCTTCTGCACCTCCCTTCTTTGGAACTAAAACCAGGAAAGTAGCATTTAATGACTTTATAAATCTGCCCCTCTCATGGAATTCTCTAAAAAAACCCATAATCTCAATTTTCACCACATCGCAACAAAACAACCAAAAAGCCATGGTAAAGCCATCCGGATCGGGGGCTTTGTCCTTGCCTAGATCTGTAAGTGTTGCAAACACCTCTCCTTCTGAAAAAAGAATCTCCATCCCCTCAGCCTCACTGCTAGCTAACCTCATGAAAGACAGCCCCTCAACACAAGGATGCCACCCTCCTTCTTTAGAATATAGCTTTTGAAACGCCCCCACCACACTATTTTTTAAATCATTCTCCTCTGTATGCCAACATCCATTCACTTTCAACTTGGACAGCCAATTTCTTCTACTGTGAGCATTTACCATCCTGTGAAAGAATCTGGTGTTATTGTCCCCCTCCTTCAACCACAATTCCTTAGACTTCTGTCTCCAAGAAATTTCTTCCCTCAACACCCAAGTCTTATAAGACTCCCTAGCCTCCTTCCTTGCTTCACAATCTTCCAGATTCAGAGTTAAATATTTCTCCAATTCATCCCAATACTCCACTTGCCTGAGAGCTTCACCATTTTTAGTGTCAATGATACCAAACACTTCTTTATTCCAATTCTTCAAAATATCTTTTAAGGCTCTCAGTTTTGCGTCCAAAACAAAGCTGAAAGTCCTATTAAAAATTAAGCTCCCCCACCACTTCTTCATCTAGTCCTTGAAACCCTTCTCTTCCAGCCACATGTTCTCAAATCTAAAAGGTGAAAGACCTCTCTTCATACCTCCACCTTCTAGCAGAATGGGAAAGTGATTAGAAATTGGTCTGGGAAGGATCCCCTGCACAGCCCCATTGAACATACTGTCCTAGTTATCTGTCACTAAAAACTGATCAAGCCTAGACTGGGACTGGTTATTCAACCTGCCTCGCCAGGTAAAAGGACCCCCCTGTAAAGGAAAGTCCCTTAGCTCCAAGTCCTGTACCACTTCTGAAAATCTCCTCATTGAAGCAGAAAGCCCACCTCCCCTACTACGCTCCTTTGGATATCTGACCATATTGAAATCCCTCCCCCCCCCCCCACACACACACCTAGGGGTCACTCCATAAACCTTTTATTGACCCAAGCTCCTCCCAGAAATCCTCTCTATCACTACTGCGTACCAGCCCATACACTCCAGTGAACACCCACATCAGCCCATCCACACAATTCTTAAACCGACATGAAATTGAGAACATCCTTTCTTCCACATCCACCAATTCAACCAATCTATTATCTCAAAACACCATAACACCTCCAGCTGCACCCCTAGAATTGATTGTTCTCTACTCTACATGTCTTCCCACCCCAAGACTAAGGACAAGCCTCGTACTCATTTCCTTGATTTTAGTTTCCTACAAACAAACCACATCCACTTTTTTGGATTTAATGACTGACTTAATGACCCTTCTCTTATCACTGTCGTTTGCCCCTTTGACATTCCATGATAAAATCCTTATCTTCATTTGCACCCCGATCCAGAAGCCCCTCCAGACATACCTGCATTGGTAACCACCTTAGCTTTTTTATAGCTTACTGTCTACTCCAGCTTTTTTAGTTCCTTACTGGATTTTGAAACCAAAGACTTCGTCTTTCTATACGCCCTGTTCTGGCTCTTATTTTCAATTCTCTCCTTCATTCTCCTCAAAAGGTACAAAATTTCTTTTTCAAACCCTTCAGTCGGCATACCCAAACAATGACTAAACTTCATAAGACAGCTAGAACTCCCTTCTTCATCTTGCCCCCCCTCTTCCAGTTGACGGCTCATTCTTTCCACTAATAGCCTCTCAAATCCCGACCTAAACGGAACAATAGCTAGCTTAGTCACACTAGCACTGCCAAACGAAGCCCACAGAGGCTCATTCCGACCTTTGCGGGCCGAGAAATCTTCAATCAACTCTTCTCGCAATAGAACCTTGCTCCTCGCCCCTTCCGCTGACCCATCCAACCCACTAAAAGCCCTCTCCGTCCCCATCACAACATCAACGTGCCCCAAGAAAGGAATAGAAGAAGAAGAAACCCCAAGCCCCAAAGAAACAAGAGAGAGTTTGTGACGAAGGGGATACCTAGATGCTTCATCCAAGAGTGCCTCGTCGGTGAGCTTCAAACGGCCAAGAGACGAACTCCTGACATCAACACCTTCCACGGCTAGGAGCTCCTGCTCCAGCCCCTGCAGCGTCCCCGACGAGCTCAGAGGGAGCCTTAGAAGAAAAGGGCTCCCCATAAAGGCTCAGGTGGGCCTTATTTAACAAAGGCCTAAAAGGCCCCTTTGTACCCTTTCCCAAGCCTGAAACCTCAGAGCTGAAGGAATTTTGTCCCTCGGCCCAACCCGCTCCTCCTCTAGAGTCTGCCCCACTTACACTTTTAAAAGCCTCCCAGCCTGCTAACTTAGGCCCAAGCCCACTCGTAGAAGAGTCCATAGCAAGAACTTGAGTCGGCCTACCCCTTGCACCCTCTGCGGCCCTTAGCCTTCTGCCACACTCAACCTGCACATCTGACCCCCAATTTTGATTTTCAAATTGAAACTCCCATACACTAGCACCAGCGCGTGCACTGCCCCCACCTTCATCCCTAACCTCACACCCTTTTCTCAAATGTAGAAAGGACCTCGACACTACCTGAGACACCCACGGGGGAGCTTCCCACCACAGACTAATCTCCCAACAAGTGTTTCCAGCCACCACTTGCAAAGACGCTGGCTAGTTCTTCCCCGAAACTTTTACCAAGATCCGAGCTCACCGCAACTGAGAAAAGAAAGTTGTTTCCTCATCCACAGCTACAAACCCCCACAACACTCTCCAATTCTCTTAAATACCTCTCTACTCCAAAGATGAAGAGGAAGTCCTACAACCCTCACCCAAGCTTCCTTAGCATGGCTCTCTTTCCATATACAACCCACTTCTGGTCCCCACCTTTGCAAGAGAAACTCTCTATTCTTAAAACGTTTGCAACCCTTTAATAGCACCATATCAGCTTCACATTTATTTTCAAACTCAAACATTACAAGGGTCCCACCCAACCTGGAAATTCTTAAATCTCCCTTTAGCAACCAACTTTCAAACACCCACCTCTTCAAGGAAGACAGCAGAGGAACGGACTCAAAACTACCACCAAAACAGCCAACCAGGCAACAACCTAGCTGTTCTTCCCTGCAAAGTAGTTCCCAGTCCCCTAGGTGCACCCATAAGGATTCCTCGGACTCCCCTGTCTTCCTTCTTACAACTTCTGCAAATAATTCTAACCCTTTCTCTAAACCTTTGACACTACACCCCACCTTATCAGAGGTTGGAACATCCAAGAAGAATTTCCTCATAGTTGGAGTGGAGACTCCAAGAGCCGTTAACTTCTTAGCCAACAGAAACCATCCCCCTACTAAACCTTTTCCTTCTAGAAATACGAGACAAAACTTCTTAGCTTCCACATCTTTGACCGAACAGAGTGAAAACCTACCAGCCTCATTAGAACGACAATCCAGCCTAAACTTTCTTCCTCCTTCCCAAACTTTCAAACGCCTCGAACATGACTCACCTCTACACCAAGCTTCCACACCTTCCAATAGTAGGCTTAAGCTATTTTCTCCAAATCTTATCCAAGAGGAAAAGTCTTTGCTCCTTTCCAAAATAGACCCTCTCAATTTACCTTGGACCACTTCAATGGAGATTTCGAACGTCTTGGATTCTACTGCAAATCAACACTTACCACCTTTCGAAACTCCTCTTGACTCCTCCATTGTCAAGCTTCCCTAAGAGACTGATTCTTAGATAGTATCCCAAGCATTCAGGAAGCACCTACAGATCTCTTTTCAAGCATCCCTGAATTAAGCCATGTATGTTTTGTTTTGGCTTGTAGTTAATTCCTTGCTACCTATTCTAAGTTAAAACACCTCCAGTCTTTGACCATTACTACACACACTGACTATATATATGGAATGTTCCTATTTTTTATGAGCAGGGATGTACTCTTGATTGACTACATTTCTGAGTGAAGTTCATCCTTCTGAATACATAACAAAATTTAAGAGGAACTATATTGTCTTTGAACATAGAGGGATGGCCCACTAATTAAAAATCCAAGTTTCCAAATAGTGGCTGTATTTTCCATGTAACTCTTAAGTCATTTGGACCATCTGCTTAACGATGCTGCTAATCTTTACCAAAATTTTGTTTCTTTCTACAACTCCTATCAATGGTGTTTGTTTATTCTCTTTTGTTCCTTTAATTGTACAGATGGCACAGGTGGAACTACGAGGTATAAATAACAGAGATGAGTTTGTAAGAAGGGTTCAAGAAGCAGTAAAAAGTGAGTTTCCTGTTCATGCCCTTTTTTGTATATCTTAGAGTTTTCTGTACCATCCACAGACTCAAGGGGGCATGAGATCTCCAACGAAGTCAAAGGGAGATAGCTCCTCTCTTTCCCAGCCTATTGGCTTCAGATTTGCCAAACCAGGATTCTGAGAAAGCAATCAACAAACCAGAAGTCCATGACCTGGTGATCATACCTCCATGACCCTGTTCACACCTGTATCACCCAAGAAAGAGCTGTCTATGATCTCCCTCCACTGTAATATTAGAAAGAAAGCAATCTTCCCTACAATTCATTTTCCTTCTTTTTAATAGTCCCCATTTGGAGTAATCAACTCTGTTCTTTCTCCCCCAAATATGTGTGCATGCAAGTGCAACCCCTTTTTGAAACATATTATTCGCTGTCAAAATAACTCATATAAATACCATCAAGTTCTATCTAAGGAATAAAATAAATTGAAACTTGTTACTGTTTATGGACATAGGACCTTAAGAAGTGAACCTCTTACTTTTTAGGGTAGTCCCCTTTTTTCCTTGGGTTATCAAAACAGGTTAATTGCATTTCAAACTTTAATTGAAAACCCAGGGAATAATATTCTTGGTAGGTTAATTTTACCAAGCCGTATAATCATTCATAGGGAAAATAATAGAAAAAGCCTTCTATATATACAACTCTAAGAAACCTACAAAAATAAGGAAAGTACAAAGAAATAGGAAACTACCGAACAAATCCTATCCAAATAGTTGATTGTGGTTTTAATTACAAAAATAAACTCCTAACTAATTCCTAAAAAGGTTGATCCTATCTCCATTAGAGATTCGGATTCTTCAACACTCCCCCTCAAATTGGTGCATGGATCTCAATCATGCCCAACTTGCTGATCAAGCCTTCAAAGTTCACTCGAGGAAGTCCCTTTATGAGAAAATCTGCCAATTGTCTGGTGGATTTTATGTTTGGCATTCAGGTTAATGCTTCTTCCAACTTCTCTTTGATAAAATGTTGATCAACTTCAATGTGCTTTGTTCGACCATGATGAGTTGGATTGTGGGCAATGTTAGTTGTTGATTTGTTGTCATAATATAACAACATGGTATTCTCACTTTGTAGTTTCAATTTATTCATCAACCTTTGCAACCACATGAGCTAACATATCCTTGGTGCTAAAGATCTAAACTTTGCCTTGACTCTACTTCTTGCAACAACAAATTGCTTATTCTAAATGTGCAATAGCCCAGTGTTGATCTTCTATCACTAACAGAACCTACCCAATCTGCATTTGCGAAGGCTTCAATCTTCCTTGACTCATTTCTTCCAAAGAATAATCCCTTCCCAGGTGTACCCTTGACATATTTGAGAATTTAATGGATGGCTTCTAGATGTTCTTCATATGGTTTATGCATGAATTGGTTCATGACACTAATTGCATAAGCGATGTTAGGTCTAGTGTGTAACAGATAGATTAGACATTTGATCAGACTTCGGTATATTCCCTTATCAACAGGAATTGCTCCTTTCACATACCCAATCTTATGATTTGCTTTAATTAGAGTATCTGTTAGTTTACTTCCAAGGAAACAAATTTCTTTGAGCAAGTCAAGGGTATACTTCCTCTAGGATACAAAGATACCCTTCTTTGATCTTGCAACTTCCATTTCTAGGAAGCACTTCATGGGGCCGAGATCCTTGATTTCAAATTCTTTTGGTAGAAAGTGTAGAATTTG
Source organism: Vitis rotundifolia (assembly GCA_030254885.1). Taxonomy (NCBI): domain Eukaryota; kingdom Viridiplantae; phylum Streptophyta; class Magnoliopsida; order Vitales; family Vitaceae; genus Vitis; species Vitis rotundifolia. The sequence goes on along the minus strand of CM058163.1, from coordinate 17,840,175 downwards.
AAGAATTGGAAGATTAAAGAAAAAATTTCTTCCTTGATTTTTAATCTATACATAAACCCACATTTATATACAAATATTCCTAGCATAAAAAATAAGAACTTTCCTACCCTAATTACATTAGATCCCCTTGATTATGGGATTGCCCTAATTCTCTTCCTTAATTACAAAAATATATGGCTATGGCTTTCCTGCTTCCATCTTTGTATACTCCCCCTTAAGTTGGTGAATAAATGTTTTCTATTCCTAGCTTGAATACATTTGCTTAAAATGTTGTATTGCATAAATCTTTGGTAAGTATATCTGCAAGTTAGCGGTTGGTGGATACATAAAGAATATAGATCGATCCATTATCTAGTTTCTCCTTAATAAAATGTCTATCTCTATGTGTTTCATTCGATCATGTTGCATTCGATTATGTGCAATACTAATTGCAGATTTGTTGTTGCAGTAAAGTCTCATTAGGCCTTCCCATTTAATCTTCAAATCCTACAAAATGATCTTCAATCATAGTAGTTTACACATTCCTTGAGCCATTGTGCTAACCACCAAACTCTATTTTTTTACTTCTCCACGTCATCGGATTCCCACCAAGAAAGGTGCAATACTTGGTGGTTGATTTCCTATCAACCATAGATCTAGCATAATTTGCATATGTGTATGCTTCAAGTACTAGTTCTGAGCTTCGTTTAAATAGAATACCATTTCCTAAAGACCCTTTAAGGTATTATAGCACTTGGTTAGCAATTTAGCAACTTGTAGATGAACCTCTTTTGGACTCTGCATGAACTAATTTATCACACTCACAATATATGCTATATGCAATCTTGTGTGAGAAAGATAAATAAGTCTTCTTGTCAAACATTGATTCATCTTTCTATATACCGCAACATCTTCCTTAGCTTCTCCACACTTTTGATTAGGATCTATTGGTGTGCTTGTTGGTTTACACGTCAACTTCCCTATTTCCTTGAGAAAGCCTATTACATATTTCTGCTACGAAATCAAGATTCCCTATTTAGAATGTGTAACCTTGATTCTTAGGAAGTATTTCAACATTCATAACTCTTTAATATCAAATTCCTTGGTCAAGCATTGCCTCAAAGTCTATCTTTCTTTTTCATCATTTCCCATCATGATAATGTCATCTACATGTACCAAAAAAGTTGTAACTCCTCCTAAATCCAAATGCTTGATGAACAACAAATGATCTCCCTAACTTTGTTGGTATCCCATGTTTTTCATTTATTTATTTATTTATTAGAAACCAATGATGTATTAATTTAAAGATAATGAAACATAAGAAGGATGAGAAATCCTCTCCATACAATACAAACTTGATAAAAAACCTAAGAAAACCTTTGCTTTACAAGGAAATTTGTACAAAAAGAATAAAAAAAACTATACAAAAATACAACTCGAAACAAAGGAGTATATACCAAGAGCCAACTAAATCGAATGACACTCAAAGGAAAAGGTTTGAAAACATTAGTACAATAGGCCTAAAAAGAAGCAAAGAAATGAATCAAGTCGCACATCATCTCAAGTGTCTTACAAGAATCCTAAAAAATTCTAGCATCCCTTTCTCTTCACACAATCTACATCAAAAGTGAGATAGGTGATCTTCCAAGCAATGTTGTCTCAAGCAAAGTTCCCAAAACACATAAAGGAAATAACCATCATATCACAAATACTCTTGGCTATGAGAATAGCTTGTGCCATAACCCAAAGTGATTAGAGTAGGAAAAATGATCAATTGTTTCTCCACTCTCCCTACATAGCACGCACTAATCATGACTAAGGGTTTTGAAAGGCCTTCTCAATTGTAACATGTCATTGGTATTTACCTTCATAAGTGCTACTAACCAAGCGAAGGCCATGACTTTAGAGGGGACTCTTGATTTCCACAAAAACTTATCTGGATAAAAAGGAACTGAATCCGATAAATTGGTTAAGGCTAAGAAGAAAGATTTTACTAAGAATACTCTTGAAGAATAAGGTACCCAAGCTCTCACATCTGTAACAAGTGGAGACATATGTACATTGGAAAGAGAAGTCATTAATCTTTCAAGATCCTCAAACTTTAAATAAGTTAACTTATGATGGGAAAAAAGATTCCAAGGAGGGCTATCACTACCCAAAATAGTTGAAACAGAGAGGTTTTTAGTTGTGACCACTATGAAAAGTCTTGGGAGTTAAGAACACAAAGGTTGATCCTCCCACCATAGATCTTCCCAAAAATAAATTTTTGTCCCATCACCCACCACAAAGCGAGTGTGTGTAGAAAAAACAGAGAAAATAAGCATAGTGGCTTTCCAAGGACAATGATGTGACCATCTAATTAAATTATTGACATCTCATCCATTAGGATGTGTCCCCTAGTAAAACTTGATTTCTCAAAGTAAGTTTCCCAAACCCTAAACCATCCAACTCTGTAGGCCTACAGACTAGATCCCAACTGACTCACACTTAGGGACTTAGGAAAATAACCTTTTTGTGCAATAGAATAAGAGGGTAGATAAGTAGAATTCAATAGCCGCGTCAAATTCTCCAATTGTTCCTTAGTGAGGGAAACTAGATTGCAGTAAAAGCCTGAAAAGAACTCCCCTGCTTGGGACAATTGTTCTTCATGTGGGGTGGTCTTCCATGTAACTAATAGCAGGTCTCACAAGTGTGACCTGCTCGGTTGCAATGGTCACACCAGGGCCTTCCATTGATCCTTATGATATTTGGATCATTGGCAGAAGTGGAAGACTTACTATTTTTTGCAACTAAGGCAGTGTTGACTGTAGAGGCCTCAGATTTTGTTGGGGCCAATGAAATTTCCTTGCCTATTATCATGTTTCTGTGGTTTTCTTCTCTTCAAACTTCTGAGAAGACTTCATGGGTTGATGGTAGAAGTTCACAACCAAGAATTTTGCGCCGAACCTTATCTAATTTATTATTTAGCCCCACCAGGAATGCAAAGACTCAATCTTTCTCAATCATCTTTTTGAACGTTGCACTGTCTTGTGCACAATGCCATTCATAGTCATAGAACATATCAAGTTCTTACCAAAGAGTTTTGAGTGTTATGTAGTAATGAATTACACTCATATTACCTTGATTGGTATTTCTGATCTGTGTGGCTATCTCATAGACCTAAGCCAAGTTACCAAGGTCGGAGTAGGTCTCCTTAGTAGCCTCCTAGATCTCTCTAGCAGTGGGCACAAACATGTATGTCTTGCTAATCTTGGGTTCCATGGAGTTGATCAACCATGGCATAGTCATGGCATTCTCTACTTCCCACGTCTCAATGAGAACCGCTCCTTCTTGTGGTCTTGGTATTGCTCCATTCAAGTACCCAATTTTTCCATGCCCATGAATGAAGAATTTGACAAATTGAGACCATTGAAGATAATTTTCTCTGTTGAGTTTGTGAGAGGTAATTGGCTGAGAAGAGTGACCATGACCACTAATCATGAAATTCTGATGAGAGGTAGGTTTTCCTTCCGCCTCCTTGAAGTTGTTGTCACTGTTAAAAGCACTTGTCATGGCTGTTTTGACCATTATTCCAGGTGATCAGAGGTTCGCTTTGATACTATGAAGAAACTAGCAGGTTAATTTTACCTAGCTGCATATTCATTCATAGGGAAAAGAAGAGAAAAAGTCCTCTATATATACAACTCTGGGACACCTACAAAAGTAAGTAAAGTAGAAAGAACTAGGAAACTACCTAACAAATCCTATCCAAATAATTGATTGTGGTTTTAATTACAAAAATAAACTCCTAACTAATTCCTAAAAAGGCTGATCCTATCTCCATTATAAATTCGTACTCTTCAATGGTTCTTAAGCTGAACAAAATAATAAAGACGTTGTATTCTTCGATAGTTCTTAAGCTGAACAAAATAAAGACTGAATATTGAAGGCCCAAATGTAACATTTTTAAAGTAAAGTTTGAGATTTAGCTTTATAATATTGTCAATTCCTTAATAACTTTGTCTGTCGCTATGATACTGATTTTTGTTTGCAAGGGTTTTAAAATATTTACGAAGATTATGAAGTTGAGAATCCTTAACTGCCAATATTAAGGATAAAGCAAAGGTTGTTAATCTTAGGGAGAAACCAGTGGAACTCAATTGGATGTTAAATATAAGACCTGTATGCTGCCAAAATGAGCTACTCATTTTTGAGACATGAAAACTCTTAATTCCTGCCAAACTACATAACCACAATCATTCAAAGAAAGAATCGGATTGTTATGACTTATATTCTGAAACCAGTATTCGATTATTTGAACAGATTTTGACATGAATTATTTTTTTCAACAAATTGTGTATGGGAATGTTCAGTTTATAGTACATTAGTAACTCATGCTGTTTGCTACCAAAGACAAAAAGTCATATGGCTCAAACAGAGTGGTTTGTCATTAATATCCCATGTTCATATGTTTTGTTGAATTTAATATACACTTTTTGATGCAATTATCAATGCAAACAATTTTCTAGATAAGAAACAAGGTTCCTGGGTGTTGGGTGGTGGATGGAACAATGATCTTTGGGGAGGAGAACTGCCGGTAGCCTCTTGGATTGATGATATTACACCATACAATCCTGTAAGAAGCCTGGCCCTGTCTTTCATTAACTTTAGCTGCTTGACATTGGCATTTCACATTGTGTCCTGATACACAGGTTTGGTTGTCGAGGACGGATGGTCATATGGGCTTGGCTAATTCAATGGCTCTAAAGTTAGCTGGAATAACAAAATACACAGAGGATCCAATTGGTGGGACCATCATGAAAACCACCAGTGGAGGTAAATTTTAATATTATATTTGTGTCTCAAGATGCTCATGAACATCCTTGGTTCCTAGCTTTTGGGTCCTACACTTTTGAGATCTATCTCCTGAGGGCCAGGTGATGTGGTCAAGATTTCATTACGGCTTTTGTGGGGTAGTTATGCATCTGATTATCATTTTCAAAAGTCAGGTTCACTGTCTAGTCTCAGGCATGGAAGCATGGAGGCATGGAGGGATGGAGGCTTTGCTTGCTTACATGCAAATATTCATCTTAAAAGGAAAGAAAAATTAGGCTACAACTTTCAAACAATAAGGCCTGAAAAATATGCATTCCATTAGTAAAGTTCTTTTTCTGCCTGTGTGCTCTAGAACTATCACCCACTGACACTTTTTATTTAGCTTGAAGCCCCTTTTGACTTTTTAGCTTTCCCAAATTCTCACCTTCACTAACATATGAGCTTAAACCGTTAATTAAGTGCATTTAACCTGGATCAAGCTTTAACTTATAATTAGACATGACTAGTGTTAAATTAACCACTAAATCAAACTGATTAACCTTCAGTGCCAAATTTATATTTTGAATACTACTGGGTATTACAAGGCACCCTTTTAGCTAAGCAATTATTAAGTCTCAGATTAGTTGAAATCACTTCCATAAATAAGAGCATCCTAATCTTCTTGATATATCAATAATCCATGCATCTGCTAGTTATACCTCCAAGCCCTCTTGTACTATAGGATGCCTAAGATAAGAGAGCCTCCACTCAGCTGCTTCTAGCTGGATTAGAATCTGCTTCTGTATAAAGAGCTTTCCAAAGGATTCTTCACCTTTTTTATTTTTCTCTAGCTGTTTGATTGTCCTACCATCAATTAAGTGTGCTTCTTCTATTCCATCGCTAATCTTACATGTCTCGTAATGATTTGATAATATAGTAAGTTCTTAGTTATGAAACTGATCATAGTGTTTTTACGTGTTGAAATAAGTTAAAATATTGTTCATCCCATTATTGACATCATTGCCATTTACAGAACCCAACGGATTACTTATTGATTCTGCAATGAAGCTTCTTCTTCCCTGGATTCCAGAGGTCTCAGTTGATGAAAGGAGGGAAGCTTTGGTTAGAGCCAGTAATCTTGCTCTGATGAGAGGTGTTACAACAGTTGTTGATTTTGGGAGATATGTTCCTGGTACATCAGTACAGCTGTCTTGGGATGATTTTTCAGGTCTGTTATAAACTTTTGGTTGTGGTTGTGGCGGTGGTGGGGGATTGGGGTGGGTAGTGGGGCGGTGTTTGTTGGGGGATGGAGTGGCTGGCATTTGGATCCCATGCAATGAAATCATTCCACTGTGTTTTACGTCGCATCTGAACATGCATTTTGGTCATGTAAAATTGAAATCATCATCATAAATTCATAATCACCAAATTGATTTATCTTCAGATTGAGATGAGGTGAAATCCTCGAGTGCTCTTATTTTAGGGTAGTGTGAATGAAACAAAATAGTCAATCTCCAATCACAACCTGGCAGCACATTTCTGCCTTTTGAATAGCCATTCACTCTCCTATCAAAAAAAAAAGAAAAAAGAATAGCCATTCACTCATTCTTACTTTTGTTGATATTTGCAGATGTGTACCAGTGGACTGATACTTCAGGGAAAATGATGATCAGAGTCTGCTTATTTTTTCCAATGGAAACATGGTCGCGCCTACTTGTATGCTCTTGCTTGATAGTTGCTTTAAAACTTTTGCCATTTTTAACATTTTGGATTTAATTGCACCATCTTATTGTGTACGTACTTGCCCTTTGTGTTAATTAGCTAGTTATTACATTTTGTTGCTCTGGACAACAAATTCAGTTAGCAATGTTTCAGAAACTAAGCCAGATGCCATGCCAGTAGGGAACATGTATTGGTCTGCTTCAAACATCTCCCACACCTCAGTACTGTTATCCTTGGAGCAGTTGATTTCTATTATAGGCAGATGAAGTCCATCTTAGAATGAATACCTATATCTGAGTGCATCACCACTTATTGACATACATATTTGTCAATGAGATATGCTATTTACATGACCTTTTTATGATGCGCACATGTTGCCAGAAGTCAACCATTCTTGGAAGGAAACTAGAATCCAGCCCTGAATACAACCCCAGCTAAATGTAATCAGCTAGAGAAGCTGGAACCCTTAATTGGAGCAAGTAGGGTGCAAAACAATTCAAAGGGATCAGTAAAAGGAATGCCTGCAATCTCTCTTGTTACTAAGGCCTAGGGGAAGAGAAGATCCTATCTGGCAACTCAACCAAAGGTGTTTGACCATCCTTGACTAAATAACTCAAGTGTGGTTAGCAGCACAAAGTGAAGGACAACACGCTGAGCTTTTTAATTGTTATTTCTATTGTTTAATTTGACAAGCTTCTTTTCTAGGTGTTTGCTGTAATTGTTTTTCACAATTGATATGTTTGTGCGGATTTCTCTCATTTTGCCTTCATATCATTTCCTAAACTTTCATAAGTAATATTATAGTTCTTTCCTGTGCTGCCTCTGAGATCCTTTTTCCTGCCTAGGACCTTATCAGCAAGACAGGTCGTGTCATAAGCCAATGGATTTATTTGGGCGGTGTTAAGGGTTTTGCTGATGGGTCTTTGGGATCTAATAGTGCACTCTTCTATGAGGTGAGAACCATGGTTTGGGAGTACCCCCCCAAATCTCATTAATAAGTTGAAAGCATATCATAACCATGTCTGCATTTGTTTTCTCCTGGCCCTTTCATCCTTCTTTCCATTTTATATTACAGATATAGACCAAGTTTTCTCCTGTAATATGTGAAATGCAAACATGAGTGTTATGTTTCTTCATACAGAATGTTGGATGTGTAGGTTCAAAATTTTGCGGTTTGAAAATGTGAAGTTTGGTTAGTGTTCTTTTACTTGTCCTTGTAAGTTGAGTTACAAAATACATTTTCTTGGGCATTTGTGCTGTGAAAATGTAAAATTTTTTAGGTTATCTTGACCTGGTATTTGATAGTTACAGGCATAAGTGGGGAGATATTATTTATCAAGCTGATTCAGCTCAAGCTTGCTCTAGTTTGTGTACACTTTGGCTCAGTTAAAGTTGGCTAAGGGCATTTTTGGTGCAGCTGTACCTTCTAGTTAAAATGCTTCTCCAAAAAGTTCTGTTTGAAAAACAGTTTTTTTTTAAAATAAATAAGGTTTAATTTTAAAACTTCTTCTTGACAGGTCTTCTGCAAAATCATCCCACTCCAGGGTCAACAGAGAGAGCTTTTAAGCCCTAAACCGGCTTTAGTTATGACCAAACATCCTAGGAAGCTCTTTAAAAGTAAGATAAAGTTTCAGGCATCATGGGGCCTATGAATAAAATGGGGCCCTAAACTGCATTACAATATTCAATTCTTAAATGTAACACTACTTCATATATGAATGAAGAGAGTATGTAGCCATTCAAATCAATGAGTTTATGCACATGAAAATGACATGATAGGCTAAGTTATCCAAACTGAGCTTTCCCTAGCTCAGCTTAAGCTTGGTGACCTTAATGAATTTGTATTGAGGAGCTTAAGATTGTTCTGAAGCTTGGGTTGTTGGAAGTATAGCCAGCTCGGCACATCACAGCCCCTACTATTTGTGCTATGCACCAGTCTGTGATCTGGAATTTGTTGATATTCTTATCTAGACAGTAACATATATAATCTAACACTTAATAGATTTGTGATTGTGTAGCCTTATGTTGATGATCCTCACAACTATGGCCTACTAGTGACAGAACTTGAGAGTCTATTCAACATGACTATGGCATCGGATAAATCTGGTCTTCAGGTGTTTCCTTGTCACATTACAACCCTCCTTATATCTATTAAAATATGATTGTATTATATCAAGTAGACATCTTTGCTTCTGATTTATTTCAGGTTGCTATTCATGCTATAGGTGATAAAGCAAATGACTTGATCCTGGATGTGTATGAATCAGTAGGTTCTATGAATGGAATGAGGGATCGACGATTCAGGGTAAATTTAGTTTTTAAAACATGGAAAAGATTCAAAATTAAGTATCATATTTATTAGTTTCTATGGAAACATAAACATTTTCTTATCCTAATAAAAAAACCTTGTTTCATGATTGCAACAAACACTATCAGATTGAACATGCCCAGCATTTGGCACCAGGGTCCACAGCTCGATTTGGTGAACAAGGGATTGTTGCTTCAGTGCAGGTTCTCTATTATGATTATCTTTGATGCATTTTACCATTAACATTTGACTATTTATGAGGCTGCTTGGGATTAGTGGTCAGTTGGAAATTAGGCCAGGGCCAGGCTTGCTTCCAAACCGTATAGTATAAATCAGTGAATGCTTCTGGCTACTCTTGTTAGGCCCCACCTTTTCTTTTTGTTTCTTTTTCTTCTCTAATTTCCTACTTTTACTTGCTATTAAGTTCAGTTATGGTTTGAAGCTGTTTTGAAATACAACTCCTTGCAAATTTGAATCTTTTTGCTATTTCAGAGAGTAATGTTTCAAAACCCCTATGGGCTTGGTGTAGCATACCTTATTTTCCACCTTTGACATCCAATATTTTATTATTATACTGTTACTTTTCTTTTTTTTTTTTTTCCTTTTTTTTAATCTGGATGAAATTTTCCAGGATGGGTGGATTGTCTTTCATCTGATTCTGCTTTCTTTTTGTCTTGTGGTTTCCCAAAATTTAAGCTGGTTTCATTATTATGGTTGAACTAGACTACTATCTTCATTATTAATACCTTGAGGGGCTTTCTTTTTGTTTATCACTCGGGATGAATATATTTTTGTTGTCACAAGTCACAACATAATTGAATGCTGATTCTCAACAGCCAGACCACCTACTGGATGATGCTGATTCTGCGATAAAGAAACTAGGGATGGAAAGGGCACAAAAAGAATCTTATCTATTTCGTTCGCTCTTGGCTAGCAATGCACAATTAGCGTTTGGTTCTGATTGGCCTGTATGATTTTTTACACATTTTTTATTCATACATAGTATGGCAATTTTAAATAAAATATGTTCTATGGTGATCATAACCATGCCCTTTAATTTGCATATTTTTAGATCAGAGCTTTTTTTTTTCCTTTTCTTTTTCAGGTTGCAGATATTAATCCTTTAGGTAGCATCAAGGCAGCAATGAAAAGAATACCTCCTGGTTGGCAAAGTGCTTGGATTTCATCAGAGTGCCTTACACTGCATGATGCTCTAAATGCGTAAGAAACACGAAAATGTTCATCTTTTTCATATTATGTGATTTTACTTTATCCCTTATAATTTTGTTTTTTCAGTCATATAAATATAAATATATACAGACACACATATTCATGCTTGGATACAATGATTTAAAAATGGAACCTGTTGCATCTAGATATCTAACACCTAGCATCTTTTCATGTTTACTGGAACAAGAATAACTCGTACACATGGTTCATGACATGTTTCTTAGCACAAATCCCAGTACATGCTGAGCCTTATTCACAAAATGTAAATGCTAAAAAAACATCAAGATTTGTTAGACTTAGAGACTCCTTATATAATTTTTTTTTCTTCAACGAATTTGCCATCTTATTCCTTTTTCTTTTAGGAAACCCTTTTTTTGTCCCCTTGGGACCGCCTACCCCCTTACCACTTGAGTCAGGCCTCAAGGGCTTGCCATCTAAAATAACATAGTAAAATTTGATGGTCCAAAATTATTCGATGACCATCCCAATTTCTTACACTGTAACCAAGGTCAGACCCATTTTACGTCAGGTCCTCATCAGTGGCCAATTCAAGCTTAGATAATTATTCAACATCTTGATTATTAGTATCAAGAGTTAGGCAGGAGTATAGCAAAAGAAATATCTTGGCTCATTGGGTCTGGCTCAGCCACTGAGGTGGCAGGGACTTGGAGTGGGGAATAGGAGATTATAGGTTCAGTTCCACAGACCAACAAAAAAAAGTATGAACTATAAGAAAAGTAATAGAAAAAATGTCATGTATTAACTTATAGAAGATGAGACAATGAATTTGAGCATGGAAAGGCAATGATTCTAATTGTCATGGTAGAATAAAGTGGCTGGGTGGTGCTACCTAACCTATTGATAAAACACATGTTTTATCCGGCTAAAGTAGGAATGAGTCATTATTAAATCGATAATTTTGATGGCTCAGCTATGCTGAGTGCAATCTTTTTGGTATTCTTTCTTGTTCATCCTTCTTGAAGCTCATGGCTTGGATACATGTCATCTTTTGGTTTTGAATCCATAACCTGTTAACTGCAAAGGTTCGGGACTCTGAGACGTGCACAAAATGTATTGCTGTCTAACTTTTCTCTCTTTTACCCTTGGGTAATGTTTGGTTCTTGAGAATTTTGGGAGAGAATGTAAGGAAAAGAAAAGTAGAAAAAAGGAAAAGATAAAATAAATTTAAAGTTGATAAATTATTTTTATATGTTATTTCAAACTTATTTCACTTATTTTAATTTTTCAAAATAAAGATTAAATAATATGAAAATGCATAAGTTTTTTATTAATTTTAATGATATTTAATTTTCTTTCATATTTTTTGCAATAGAATCAAACACAGGAAAATCATTTTCCTTTACTACTCTCTTGGAATCAAACACAGGGGCAACCAAAATAATTTTTCTATGCTTTACAGTATCTATGTTGCATGGCACAGGCACAGGCACAGGCACAGGCACATGATGTGCCACATCATTTGAATTCGAGACACCAGGAATCCCCCAACAGGGGAGTTTGACTAAACCCAGGACTCAAAACGGTTTTTGCAATTATACATTGCACAATCCTTGTTTCCTCACACCGTCTTTTTCTGGTGTCATCTTTGTTTGCTCTCATCATACTGATCTAGACCTTCTTGTGCCAGGTACACTATCTCAGCCGCCCATGCATCCTTCTTGGACAATGATCTGGGATCTCTATCTCCTGGAAAAATGGCTGATTTTGTTGTACTCTCCACTGACTCATGGGATGACTTCGCAGCAGAAGGAACCGCATCTGTTGAGGCAACCTTTGTTGGTGGTCTACAAGCCTACCCCTGAAAGCCCATTACTGCTGAGAATTGAAAAAAGATCCTCCATTTTCTAATCATACCAAATACAAGCCCAAGTATTTGTATATGATACTTCTCCTGTAGGTGGCAATGATGGTTGAACTACCCGAAGATAAGTTTATTTATTTCTCAGGAACATATTTAATTAATCATTGGCTTCAATTACTATATGATAAGACCCTCGTGACTTCTTCTTGAGACTTAAAAAGGAAAGCTACCAAAACTGGAAAGATGAGCCTGATTAGGTGCCATTGGCTGTGTATTATTCATCCCGCATGCCTGCTTCAGACTTCAAGCCACCAAATTTGAAAAAGATCAAGTTTTGGGATTTTTCTGCCTGGAGATAAGTTTTTAAAATATTGTTCAAGATTCTTTTTATCAAGCTGGCAGTATTATTGTTGTTGGTTATGATGATTTTAAGAAAACTTTAAAGATGTGTTTGATACGTGAGAATAAGGAATGGGAATGAGTATCATATTTTTTTTCTTTTTCATTCTCGTGTTTGGATAACTTAAATAATGACAAGAATACAATAAAAAACGATTCAGCGGAAATAAAATCCTATTTATAATTAGGATTTTAATTCATCCCAACTAACAAGTTATTTTTAAAAATACTTTAAAAAATTTTTAAATTAAAAATTTGTTTAGATAGTTGTTTTTAAAAATACTTTTTTATTTTAATTTTGTGAAAAACACAAATTGTAAATTCAATGTAAACTAAATTTTATTTACATCTTATTAAAAATAAAAATAGTTTTTAATTACAAATAAATTTAAAATAAATAGTTTTTAATAAAATATGAATATTAATAATATAATAAAATCATAAATTATATTTTTTTTATAAATATTATAAAAATGCAGACATTAACATTAATTGATTTATTTGTTTAAAATAAATAATAATAATTCAAAATCAATCATTTTTAATACTATTTATATGATGTTATAAATATTATCAAAATATGGATATTGATATCTTATAAAAGCATAATTAATTTTTTTTATTAAAAATAAATTATAATTATTCAAAATTAATCATTATTAATACTATTCTATTTTAAAATGAATATTGAAACAAATAAAATTTCATTTTTTTAAAGTATAAATGAGCCAAAATTTTTATTTTATGCTTACATTTATTACTTATTACAAAGATGACATTCTAAATTATTTCATTTAATCTATAATTAATTAATTAGTTTTTTTAATTTCTAATTATTCTTAAAAATTACAAGATTTATTAAAGAATTTAAAATGTTAATTATGTCTACTCTTTTTTATAGTCATTATATATATTTAAGTTTTAAATAAATTTGTAAAATTTTAACCTTATTGATAAATTCAATACAAAATCTATTTTCTCTTATGAAAAAAAAAATCCTCCATTTTACTTTGTTTTCAAAAAATTATTTAATAAGAACAAAATGATGGTATACATTTTTTGAAAACAATTTTATTTTTAAATCACATGCCAATTGGGTTTTTATTATTTAGCAAAAAAATAACTCTCAAGGATTTTTTTTTAAATGAAAATAAAAAATTATTTCAAATTATGTACAATATGAAATTGTTTCAAAATAAAAAAATATTATATAAATGAAAATTTATTTATTTATTTATATTTAACATTAAAATATAAAAAAAAAATTATCATTACAAATTTATATTCTTATATGCATCCAAACATAAAAATTAGAATTACCTATTCATTTGTATTCTCCTGAATAAGAATGAAATCAAAATATTCATTCTTATTCTTTATTCTCACGTACCAAACATCCTCTAAAAGAAATTAGGGAGAATTACTGAATAAGGTGGGTTGGTTAGATGTGATAATTACTAGAAAGAGTGTTCTCTTTCGATAATTCTTGGAAATGACAATAATAGACTTAAATACCAAAACTGTCATTCAACTAAAACTTTTAAAATTCAAAGCATGTAAAGCACTTCACTTGGTTTGTCATGATATGGTGCATAAGCCTCACATTTATTGTTATTATTGACATTCAATTTGAAATCAAATTTTGGGTTTAACGCTTACAATTATTATATATAATATGATAGTATAATTTGTTATTTAAATTTACTATTTAAAACAAAAATACTTTAAAAAAAATTCAAAATATTATTCATTGTGGTTTTTTTTTTTTTTTTTTTACATTTTTTTATTCTAATTTTAAATTTTATTAAGAAAAAAAAACAATTTTCATAATTATATAATAAAAATGATGATTTTTTTCATGTATATGTTTTTTTATTTTAAATTGATAAATTATGTTTTGTATTACATTTAAGGAAGATAAAATGTTTAATTTTTCATTCAGAATATCTAAAAAGAATAAGAAAATGATGGAGAATGTTTAATCATTTTTTATTTTTTATAATAAAATAATTTTTAAAAATTTATATGATTTTTCTATTTTTTTTCCTTTGCATAGTATTTTTTTTTTTCTTAATTTTCATATATAATTTTTTTTTTTAGTGCATAGTGTGGATAATGTTAATACATTTAATTTGAATATTACTTTTATTATAAGATACAAGTACAACAAAAATATATTATAATTACAATATAAATACACTTACATTACAATAAAACCTAATTAGGGAAATTTTGAATTTTTTTTATAAAAATGATAATTTTGTGTTATCATACCATATTTCATAACATACTTCTATTATAAATCATTTATGAAACCAAATGAAATACTAATTTGAATTCTCGTAAGTTTTTTTATACCAAAATTATTAAATAATTTCAATGCACTATATGAATGTTATTAATATACTGATACGATGTGTTAATATCAATAGGGTATGAATAAATATTTTTAGAATCATTACTTTTATAATGAAATATAGGTATAACACAAATGCATTATACTTACGATACAAATACACTATTGTTATAATATATTACAATATAGTTTAATTAATTTTTATTTAAATTTTTCACATGTTATATTACCCAATGAATAGTTGCGAGTTATTCCATTTAATAGTTGTATGTTATTGAATTAAATATTTATATATTATTCAATTGATGACTACTCATGAAAAATAATTATTCATTTTATTTTGGTAATAAAGTTTTTAATGGTATGTTTCATATATGAAACAATACAATTTTTATTTATGAGATATTGAAAATTATTTTTTTATCACGTTATTTAAAAATTCTCATTTTTTTCAAAAAAGAGAAAAAATAGTAATGATTATTTAAAAGTGAACAATAATTTTTCGACCGTTGATAAATATATTATTGATTACCCGTATTTATCACAGGCATATAATTGATAATTTTAAATTTATTTATAAATAATATAAAAAATATATTCAAGGATGAAATTGTGGTCTAAAATGAGTGGTCCATCCCAGAAACCATCACATCCCGACCACCTTATATCATAATTGTCGAAGAAATTATCTATTATTTAAATATTATCTTTTAATCAGATGGATACTTTCTCACGATCTTTTATCACCATCAATCATCTCTTTTCCTTTCTTATCGACGCGGTCAATGCTCCCATTGATCTAAATCCCACATCTTTTTCACGAATCACATCCAAACAAAAACCATTTATAATATCTGAAATCTGGACACGTTTCAATCCCATCACCACTATTTCTACAGATCAATCATTCGGATGCCGTATGGTAATTAGGATGGAAGTGCATGCATGTGATGACAACGTGTCTGCTGACTCTTGAGTGTTGAGTGTTGTTGACACACCGTTTAAATATCCGTTTCTTCCTACCCTGTTCGTCTGGAGTGAAAGGGATGTGTGCGATGAGTTTATTAGTTTCTCCATGGATTTATGGAGCCTTCACCCTACCTTCTTCTTCCTCTTCTGCTTCCTCCTCCAATTTCTCCAAATTCCATTTCTCTCTTTCCTCTTGTGGTCGTGTGGTGTGTCGGGCTCAGTACGCGTCCAAGGACCTCAAATTCGTTTTGCATCATGCGCTTGACGCCTTGGGAACCGACATCGCCCATGCCAAAGTATGATTTCTTCTTCATTGTTTTCGAAATGTTTTTTTTCTTGATGATTTGTGTGGTTTTGCTCATTTTTTGTTTTTTCTGTTATGAGATTGCCATCTTTTGGTGAATTTGGCGCGGAATTGTTTAATTCCGGCGGATTTGATGTATTTTTTTGCGGATTTATGTGGTTCTGATGTGAAGCTTTTGAATTCTGTGCATTTGACTCACTACAGAATTCAATTTGTTGGTTTTTTTTTTTTTCTAAATATCATGCATTCTTTTTATTTTCTGATATAACGTTGATTGATTTTTTATGAACTTGTGATTTTGATCTGTTTTCTTCTGTATCAGTTCTATGCAAAATTGATGTGACTTTGTTGCATTTTCTGGTGATGATGCAAATTTCTCCAATTTTGGAGATTCTGGTGTGAATTTGATAAACTTTTCTTTCAGTTTTTTCTCTTGCTTTGAAGAAAGGTGGTTATCTTTTGCGGTTTGATTCATTTTCTGTGATTTGTAGGTGGCAAGGGATGGCTTCTGTTCGGAAATTAAAAGGTTATCAGATATCGAGAGGGAAACAAGCATTAGCATAAACAGAGGGGTTGATTTGGGAAAAGCAGCTCTTTACATAGCAGCAGAAGATGATTCCCTTATTTCGCACTCTTCTGTTCCTCTCCCTGTCGACGCTTTCATCGAGAGACTGGATGACCTTTCCATGGATTACTGCTCTCACTATAGCTCTGCATTCAGAGCATCACCTGAGATTTTTTTGGAGACTCTGGAGAGATATTTGTATATTAACAAGGTATATCTTATATTCCCAGGCGTATGTTGAGTTTTCTAGAATCCAGTTAAATTACTGATTTGCTCTAATAGAAAGGGAATTTCATACAAAAGATACTCCTGTGCAGTTAAAAAATGCATTCAATCAATCATAATGAGAACATCTAGATTTGGGAGTTTTTTGGGACACAGTCAGGAATTTTTTAGAGGAGTACAAGAACCAAAGTGAGATTGAAAAATGGATACATACTAAGAGAAGAAGCATAGGCTGCTGTTCTGTAATTATTTTGATTCCATAATTCAATAGTTATTCATGTAATGATATTCATGAATCGTGGAATTATACTGGATTATTCTGGTAATCATTCTATTGACTGAAAAGTCTGGCTAAGCTTCTGTAGAATTTGTGAATAACTTGACAAAATAAGTGTAAAAAAGGAGTGCATTACATCTAAAGGCATAGGGATGATCCAGACTCTAAATGTATATTTGTTTCTATAGGAAGTCAAAACTTAGTAATACTAATACATGAGTTCTACATTATGGGGAAAAAGTTGCTTTACTATACTGCTTTGTCTAATTTGTCCTTTTTCCCCTAATAAGCATGCAGAAAAAATGTATTAAGAGGTGCCTAACGAAAGAAGGGGCACAATCTAAGTACACACAATGAATACTGACTGCACTACACTACTAAACACCACAGCTAAGCTAACCAACCCTCATGCGTCCACTAAATCCAAAAAAGGCCACATATGACAACCCAAATTCGCATCTAACCACAAAAATAAAGTCTTTTAGAATCAATGGCCTCCAAATAGCCTTACATTTGGTTCCAACAAAGCAGCCTTGTCTGCTGAGGACTTATCTAACAGAAGGGCAAAACACCAAGACACTCCAAAAAAAAAAAAAGAGAAGACCAAAGACCACAGAGCAATGCTCTGTTTGTAGTGAATGAGGATGTGGGCTATTCCATATCATATTTGCACAGACAGCACTTATTAACCAAGCTCCATCCTCTCAAATACCTGATCTGTAGGGTGTCGTCATGCATACTTAAGCCTACAATTCTGGAGTATGCTAAGTTGGATTTTCATAATAATTATTTGGCTGGATTTTTTTATTGGATTTCCCATGTCTTGGCATTTCAACTAGTTTTGATTTGTGAAGCCATCAAAATTTATTGATTCTTATCTTCTTTAACCTTTTGCACAGAACTTTGTTGCTTCTAATATCCTGCTTGTCTATGTAATATGTTTATATCATTTATAATGCCTCTTAATGGTATTTTAGGAATCATTAATGTTATGGCTCAGGTTTAAAAGTCAGCAATCTGTGTTTTTCAATTGATTAACTTAGTTCACCCAGTTACAACATTAATTTAGGCCACTCTCTACTGCCTTTAAATGTTGAAACTATACTGATAAATCTGGTCTTTGAAACAATACCCTTCTCATGATTTTAGTTGTTTTGCTTGACGCTCCTTTGAATTGCTTCCTCTTGCACCTTTGACAGGCTTGCATTTTACTGGGGCTAACAAATCCTATTTCGTTTGGTTGTACATATATACTTTAATCAGAAACAACAAATGCTAAATTGATTCTTGACAGAAATGTAGGATAAGGATGAGATGTTCTTAAAGTGAAAACAATAAGCCAAAACATCCAAACAGCTCCACTGCAGGCCACAAAAGACAAATAAATCTCAAAGGAGCATCAAACTGGTCTTCCTTTGGTCATCTGTTCCTATTAAATATCCTATTTGGGTTTTGATATTCAAGAAATCTAACTTAAATATCAGGTTTCCTGCATATGGAATTGAAAAGGAGGGTAGTTTTTACCTCTCATTGTACTGTGGCTTTCTTGCTTAGGTCTCTTCTTTTTGGCTTTGCAAGAAATGTATGCAGAAGTATCAGAACCAGAGCAAAGGACTAAGTAACTTGAAAGATATCCAACTTTTTTTCTTAGTCTCTCAAGTAGCTCATTTTCTTCTGCATATGTGCTTTATGTCTAATTTTTGTTTCTTGTTGCTATTGGATTTTCTTGTTCTTCCTGATAATTTGATCTTGTCAGGGTTTCCGGAGAACCAATGCAAATCTGTCTGAATCACGGGCTCTATATCTTCATTCGGTATAGAACTCTGCCCTTTACCTTGTTCTTAAGTTCATAGTTGGGAAAAACATCTATTTTCTGTGTAGTCTTCAACTAATCCTGTACCTATGTTCCAACAGGTTTTAACACATCGTTCAGGCTCTGCTGCTATGCTTTCTCTTATTTATTCAGAGATCCTGAAAATGCTTCGGCTATGGGGTCTCTTGGACTTTGATGTTGAGATTTTTTTCCCTCTCGATTCCCATAGCCTTCCTAGAGGCTATCATAAACAGAAAAGCAAGGAGTCTGATCAACCACATATAATGACATCACAATCCTTATTGGTGGAGGTAACTCTTCTGTTGTCTTGCTCCCAAGTATTTTTGCCTTAAGCTGATTCTATGTCAGTTAAGTGGTGCATAGTAGATTCACAGATTTATATGCTTTAAAGTATTGAAAGCAGATCTAAAACTAATCTGCATCATACTCTTATTATTTGAGGGCAATACATTTAAATAGATTTAGGTTAGGGTTATCAACCAAGCCCTGAAATTACTCCTAAGATTATGGCAGAATTGTTATAGATAACAATCTGCCCTTATTTGAATTTTAAAAAACATAAAAATCCTAATCCTACATAATCTGAAAACAAAAAAACTGAAGTGAATTCAAATAGCTTGACTAATTCAAATTCTCTAACAAATCTAATCTAATCCGCTAACACTCCCCCTCAAGCTTGGCTGTAGATGTCAATGAGTCCAAGCTTGCTTGTTAGAAAGTTGAATGCTGGTCTAGGAAGTCCTTTTGTATATATGTCAGTAACCTGTTGGTCTGTGGGAATGTACTTTATGCTGATTACCTCCTTCTCAAGTTTTTCGGTGATGAAATGTCCATCAACCTCCGCATGTTTAGTCCTATCGTGATGAACCGGGTTGTGTGCTATGCTAATTGTGGCCTTGTTGTCGCAATAGAGCTGCATAGATAATTCACAGCTGATCTTCAATTCTTCTAGTAATCGTTTTATCCAAATAGCTTCACAAATACCATGAGCTATAGCTCTATATTCTGCTTTAACACTGTTTCTTGCAACTACAGACTATTTTTTACTACACCAAGTCACTAAATTTCCCCAAATTCGTGTGCAATACCCAGATGTCGACTTCCTATCTATGACGGATCCTGCCCAATCTGCGTCTGTAAATACTTCCACTCTTCTGTCTTCATTTTTACCAAAAAACAGTCATTTCCCTGGGTTTTTCTTGAGATACCTTAATATTCGATAGACCACATCAAAGTGTCTTTGGCATGGTGAGTGCATATATTGACTAACTACACTTACTACAAAGGCTATGTCAGGTCGAGTATGTGAGAGAGAAATTAATTTTCTCACGAGCCTTTGATATCTTCCTTTATCAATTGGATCTCCATCAAACAATTTTCCCTTGCCTCCTTGTTCAATTGGGGTCTCAATTGGTTTGCAACTGAGCATATCTGTTTCATCTAACAAGTTCATTGTGTACTTCCTCTGTGATATGGAGATACTCTTCTTACTTCTTGCAACTTCCATTCCCAGAAAGTATTTCATAGTTCCAAGATCTTTAATCTCGAACTCCATTGCCATTAATCTTTTGATCTCCTCCATTTCATTGAAGTCATCTCATGTGAGTACTATATCATCAACATACTGTAACCCTTTTGTTGGATGAGTGTTTGACAAACAAAGTATGATCAGTTTGCCCTTGTGAATATCCGTGACTCTTGATCACTTTTGAGAATCTTTCAAACCATGCACACGGAGATTGCTTGAGATCATATAGAGACTTCTTCAGTCTGCACACCATTTTGCCCTTTTTATCTTCTTCAAAGTCGGGTGGTAGGCTCATATACACTTCTTCCTCCAATTCTTCATTGAAGAATGCATTCTTCACATCGAGTTGATACAATGGCCAGTCCAAATTTGTTGCTAGTGATAATAGGACACAAATTGTGTTAAGCTTTGCAACGGAAGCAAATGTCTTAGTATAGTCAATACCATATGTTTGTGTGAAACCTTTTGCAACCAATCGTGCTTTGTATCTCTCAATTGAGCCATCTGGTCTCACCTTAATAGTGAACACCCATTTGCATCTGACCACACTCTTGCCTTGTGGTAATTCCACCAAACTCCATGTATCATTCTTCTCAAGGGCTCACATCTCCTCAAGAACAACATTTTTCCATTTGGGAACAGCTAAAGCATCTTCTATTGTCCTGGGAACATCAATTCTAGAAAGATTTGTGGTAAAGGCATGAAATGAAGGAGATGGTTTATCATATGATACAAATTTAGAAATAGGATGTTGTGTACATGACCCAACACTTTTCCTAAGTGCAATAGGTTATTCTAGTCTATCAGAAATAGTTTTAGGATTAACTGAGGATGAAGAACTAGTTCCTAACATAGGTTCAGATTCCGAACGGTGCACACTGCTCATGAGTGGCTTATTCCCTTGAGAACTCTTTTTTCGGAAGTAAACCTGTAGATTTTGTTGATTTGGTATGGTTAGATTTGCCCTTGTTGCTGGGACTAGTACTATAGGTGAATGCTATGACAAGGTTTCAGCTAGGACTGGTACTGCAAGTGAATGTTGTGAGAAGGTTTCAATTGGTGGTGAGGTTTTAGATGAGGTGAGCTCGGGTATGATTGATGGAGTAGCCATAGTCTCAGGTAATGGTACTACAGGTTGCAATGGGATCTTAGATATGGGTAAAACAATGGTATCCTAGTCCCACATAGGAGCTTCTCTGTCTCGATTCTCCCCTTGAAGCGAAGTATGTGAATAATATGGGATTTCTTCAAAAAATGTGACATCTCGGGTGACAAACATTTTCTTTGTTTGGGGATAGTAACACTAGTACCCTTTTTGGGTTGGAGAATAATCAAGAAAGATTGTTTTGATGGCTCGAGGATCAAGTTTGGTTCGGTGTTGAGAGTGAATGTGGACAAATGCAGTGCAACCGAATGTCTTGAGTGGAAGGGTATTTGTAAGCATATTGAGATGTGGGAACTTGTGTGAAAGCATGAATAGTGGGGATTTAAAGGCCAAGGTGCGGTTGGGTAGGCGGTTAATGAGAAATGCAGCGGCTAAAATGGCACCCCCCCACAAATATTTGGGAACATTCATTGTAAACATAAGAGCACGAGCCACGTCCAATAAATGTCTATTCTTTCTTTCTGAGACACCATTCTGTTGTGAGGTGTCAACACACGAGATTTGGTGAACAATTCCTTTATGCAATAAATAATCTTCCAAGATAGATTGAAGATTTGGTGAACAATTCCTTTATGCAATAAATAATCTTCCAAGATAGATTGAAAATATTCTCTCCTGTTGTCTGTTCATAAGACAAATATTTTTCTGAAATTAGGTTTGGATCATATTGTAGAAATTTTGGAGCACTTGACAAGTCTCTGATTTATCTCGAAGGAGATATACCCAAGTGAGTCTTGTATGATCATCAATAAATGTCACGAACCACTGTTTTCCATGCATTGTGGTAACTTTGGATGGACTCCAGGTATTGTTGTGAATTAAGGTAAAAGGCATTGAGGGTGTATAGGGTTTTGGAGAAAATGGTACCCAAGTATGTTTTTGCAAATTGGCATACATCACAAGTGAAAGAAACAAAATCTTCAAGTTTAAACAACAAAGGCAACAAATGTTTTAAGTACGAAAAATTAGGGTGGCCAAGTCAATGATGCCACAACATTATTTCCTTAGCACTAGAAACAAAAACTGATGCAACCCTTGACACAAAAGCTTGTCGACCTGCATACTCCATGTTCTCAAGATAATAAAGCCCTTCATGCATTCTAGCACTGCCAATCGTCCTCCCCGATGATAGGTCCTGAAATTGAACATGAAGGATTGAGTGAAGAATTAAATCCTGGATAAAGATCCATCTGCAATTTTTGTTTTAGTAGAACTAGGACATGAAGTATAAGAGAAGAAAAAATTTAAACCAGCTGTCATATGGTCAGAGGCGCTGGAATCAATGATCCAAGGTTCCTTAGAGTGAACCAAAGATGTTAGGGCTGAGTGGTTACCAGATCGTGCTATAGAACATGACCCTAGATCAGGAGTTGACAAAGATGGGGCTGGTAATGGATTGAGAAGACGATAGAATTGCTCAAGTTGTTCCTTGCTGGACGGAATTGATGAATTTGTAGACTGATGTTGTGTTGAAGGATCTATTCCTTGCTTGTCTTGGTTTGATTGAGCTTGAAAACCTCAGCCTTAAGTTTGTCTCCAGGGAACCCAATTTGCAGGTTTTCCATGAATCTTTCATCATATATCCTTGGTGTGTCCATGGCGACTATAGTGATCACACCACATTCGTTCTCCTCGGCATGATGTCCTTGAATTGTTGTTGTTCTTTCCTGGTTGCGAGTTGTTTCTGGTCATCAGGGCCGAGCCTTCTGTTGGTGGTGCACTCAGTTGTCCTTCTTCAGAAAGCATAACTTTCCGACGGTTTTCTTCTCTACGTACTTCAGCAAAGGCTTCATCAATTGTTGGGAATGGAACTCGACTCAAAACATGTCCTCGGACTTCATCTAGATCTCGGTTTAATCCAATAAGAAAATCATACACCTGTTCTCTCTCAAGATTCTGCTGCTGCTTCACACTGCAGGTTGCATACACTAAGTTTTCGTCAAGAAGCAAATCTAATTCTTGCCACTTATCCTACAAGTCAGTGAAATATTGAGTAACCGACT
This sequence comes from Vitis rotundifolia, assembly GCA_030254885.1. Classification (NCBI taxonomy): domain Eukaryota; kingdom Viridiplantae; phylum Streptophyta; class Magnoliopsida; order Vitales; family Vitaceae; genus Vitis; species Vitis rotundifolia. Next base: position 17,816,695 of record CM058163.1, on the reverse strand, counting down.
GGGTGCCTTGCTTCATCTCCTTTAATTTTGACCGAATTTCAAACACCTGTGACACATTGCCAAGATCAAAGTACATTTGTCGGGCAGTATCCCATACATCCTTGGCTATCTTGAGAAAGAGATATCGACGGCTAATCCTGGGTTCCATCGAGTTAATTAACCAGGCATGCACTATAGAATTTTTGGCAAACCAAATCTTGTATGCTGAATCAGTTGCTGCTGGAGCTTTGGCTTCACTAGTGAGGTACTTAAATTTGCCTCTGCCACATATAACAATCTTCACAGATTGGGACCATTGAAGGTAATATTTACCATTCAGCCTATGTGCCATAATCTGGAGTGAGTTGTTGTCCCCGCTGGGAAATGTCGTGACGGATTGATTGGTGTGGGATTGATCAAATGTCATAGATATGGAGTCATCTTGACGTGAGGATCTAAAACTAATCTGCATCATACTCTTATTATTTGAGGGCAATACATTTAAATAGACTTAGGTTAGGGTTATCAACCAAGCCCTGAAATTACTCCTAGTATTATGGCAGAATTGTTACAGATAACAATCTGCCCTTATTTGAATTTTAAAAAACATAAAAATCCTAATCCTACATAATCTGAAATAACAAAAAAACTGAAGTGAATTCAAATAACTTGACTAATTCAAATTCTCTTAACAAATCTAATCTAATTCACTAACAATAATTAATTTTCTGAAAATATTAATATCTAGTTTGTGAATTTCATACATACATATATGTATTCTTTTCATAGAGGCATTGGTTGGTTATCTCAGAAATCCATGGAGCTTAATCAATATCCATAAATATTCTTCCAACAACAGTTTATTAAGTGAGAGCTCATCCTGAATATATTAACAAAGGTTGCTAGAAACCTCTACTATAGTGGGGGTCTTCTCCGAAGAAGATGCATGCATATCAAATATGTGTGGAAGATCCCTTTATTAACAATGGGAAAATGTATTGAAGAGAGATAACTATTGCATCCAATCAATATATATCAGATGCGTGCTCTATCTATCAATAATTTTTTCAAAGAAATAAATAAATGGGATATTTCCCCATTATGCCTGAGACATGACCAAGGTCTTAATCTCAATATTGACAAAGATAAAAGTGGTCCAGAGCCACAAAAAATGCTGATAGGGGTATCCACATCTTTTTATAACAAGATTTTGAAAAAAAATGGTTGAAATTATTAGCAAAACATGGAAATCTGTGATGAAACTGTAAGTAATGGTAACAGTAGAATTCAATATTTGAAGTTAAAAAAATGGCAATATCATACAATTTAAAATCTATTTATGACTAGTATCTGATATATAGGATGCCAAAAGTGAACCTCCTTAAATATAGATGGAAAACTTTAGTGCATTCTGTGAAGAACTGCCAATTGAGCTGGCATGAAAAATTTTCTGATATGGCAGTCTGGTACTTTCTGGGTTCCTTGGTGCATTGGAGGGAGCATAGCAGGAGAAATTTTGAAGGGATAGAGTCTTCAATATTGAAGTTAAAGGATACTATTTTGATATCCCTGTATGCATGGTGTGAGTTACTTGGTGGATAGGACAACGTCATTCCTAGATTTCATCAATAGCATGGAATGTTCTAGAGGCTGATGCTTTAGTTTTTCGTACTGCTTTTGCCTTTTTTTTTTTCTTTCCTTGTTGGGTTTGCTTTTGGTGGCTACAGCTTGCATTTATTTGGATTATTCCCCAATATACTTACCATATTTGATTTTAGATCATCAATCTATAATATCAGGAATTTTAAGAGTTATCTTTGTTGTTGCTTAGTTTGCAGCTCTTTCACATCTCTTTGGTCATTTCCTGATGAGAGTTGTATAGACGGTGATTTCTCACATTTATTTTCTTCTCAGTCTCTTCTTTGTGCTATTGCTAGGAGTAAAGTTCAGATTTCCTTGCTGTAATCTAACTTCATTTAGGAATCTAGGGTTCCTTCCAAAGTCAAATCTTTTGTGTGGTTAGTGGTCAATGAAAGAGTTAATACTAATGGCTTGTTACAAATCAGGAGGCTCTTCAAAGCTATTGACCTGAATATTGGATTTTTTTCTAGTGGGCAAACAGTAGATTGCCCCTTTCTTCACTATCCTGTGGCTTGGCTCATTGAACAGGATGTTTGGGGAGGCAAGCTTGACTTTGATCTCCCTAGGATGTTATAGAGATTATGCATATTGCATTCAAAAGTTATGGGAGAAGTTCCATACGTAGAGTGTTGTGGCAGGGATTGTGCTTACACTATTTTTGGATAGGTTTGGTGGAACAGAATGTCAGGATTTTCAAGAACAAGGGGATGCCACTTGAATCCTTATAAGAAGTGTCCAATATCTTACTTTGTTAAGGGGGCTAGTTTCTAGAGATTCCTTTGGTATTCCTCTAGGCATTGTTACAATGAACTAGAGAGAGGCATGCATTGATAGAGATGGTAACCAGATTCAGTTTGGGGTTAGTGAGTATAGAAAACCCCACTTTTGGGATGTTCCAGATTAAATTTTGAGATCTGTTCATTGGGAACCTGGGCTTTTTTATTTTAATTTTTTAATTTTATTTAAAAAAAAAAAAAAAAAATCAATAAGCTGGGGAATCTGGGCTGGTTAGGGATTTGTGGGGTGAACTGAGATGGTAGTGGTGGTCTGATCAGCATTTTCTCTAAGCTAAATGATTCAGGTTTGGCAATAGAGGCCAAGATCCTTGTATAGATGGAAAGCTTGGGTGAGCTGAAAAATATGGAGGTTAGAAACACTTCTTAATGGAGGGGGATCGGGGTAGTGTTTTCTCATGTCTTTCTCAAGGATAGAAGGGATCATGGAAATGGAAGCATGGATTTGGAAAATAAACCTTTCAAAAATGATAGATTGTTGTGTTCTTTGGATGTGGAGGTTCACCATGAGATGGTGGATAGGTTGGCTAAGAGGCAAACTTCTTGCTAGAGAAGTTTGTTGGATACTTTCTATCCTTCTGTTTTTTTTCCTCTGGTCTTTAATTTTGTTAGCATTAGGGGTGATTTAGACTCACAATTGTAGTGATTGTAATCTGTCTTTTTTATTCTGTTCTTCTGTTCTTCTGTTTTGGTGGAAGGAGAAATCATGCTTCCTCTGCCTTTTATTTCTTCTAAATTTCAATTGCATTATCTTTTCTTATCAAAAGAGGGAAAAGAATTATTCTGAACATTGCTAATTGTTCAATTGACAACCACGGTGTTTTGAACAAGTTAAAAAGAAACTTTGTTTTTTGTCGTATTTAATGAAGTATATTGCATCTTTTTTATTGTCATGTCCTACCTCTTTGGGACTTCCCAGGTTCATCGTCTGTATCATATCAGGTTTGTATCCTGCTTCCATTCTGTGCAACACTGCTAAAGATGTTCAAGGACATCAATGAAGCTCTGCATTTATTCTTTCTGCTTGATTTAGATTTAGAATGGAATGTTACATCTAGCAGAAACTAAGGAATGATGTTTATAGCCTTGAAATATTTTAGTTACATTATGAAGGTTACACAACATTTATTGAGTTCTAGCAGAGAGATGGAGATCCTATTTTGCATGATGAACAATGCAACCCCAGTTTCCCCCTGTCATAGGAAGCATAGAACTGACCCAATATCATATGACAAATAATTACTACTTCATCTGTTTCTTTTATTTTAGAGTAACAAAGTTACATAATGCAATACCAGATTCAGGAATGCACATCTTGGTTTGGCTTTGTTCATTTTAATAATGGGAGGTTTCCAGCATACATTCTCATTTTTGGCAAATATCTTTAGAGCATTATTTTTCTTTATTGTTTTATGTGTTAGCATATTGCAATTCCTATTTGATTTTAGCATCCAATGTTGGAGCATTACGTGTGCAGATGTTGAGAAGCTTGAAGGATGCGTTCTGGCCATTTCAACATGATAATACCAGGAGCTTATTCTTGAGGGCTGCCCATGCTGCGAATTGCATTGATAGATCAAATATTGTTACAGAAAGGTCTTTTTGACTTATATTGCATTGTGATCTATGCATTTTCTTCCATAAGAAGTTTAAGTTTGATTGAGACCTTTTTTAAACTATAATCCTGCTCAATGTACTATTTGTCCATTGCAGTGGCTTTGAGCTGGCATCTGCAAAGGCTGCTCAGCATAGGCTGGAACGTGGCGTTTGGACCAGTGTACGGTTTGGGGATATGAGACGTGCATTATCAGGTATGTATTGTAAGAATTGTCTCTCTTACAATATAGAAAACAATGTTAAATTTAGTTAGATGTTTGTTTTCCTTTGGTTATTGTTTTTATTTATTTATATCTGCTGATAATGGAGGAACTTGAGAAGGAAGAGCAAACTGAAAGTTCCCAATAGCTACATTTAATATTTATATTAGGAACAGTATTTGGCTAATTGGTGCGTATTAGTATATGGTGCTTGTTGGTTTACTTTCATGCAAAACTATTGTTTGTAAAGGTGTGAGGCTTTTGCATCAAGGTGAGGTTCAAAGAAGACCCCTCAAGCTGTATACTGGATGCTCTTAACTTTTTATTTATTTATTTTATTTTTTATCAGAATAGTAAAGTTCAAGGGAAGGATGAAAGGTCCTTCCCACAAGATACAAAACCTAATTAAAGTAAGACTAGACTCCTCCACTATACAAGGATTAAAGCTCTCAACTTTGGAGGCTTGCATCTCAGCAAAGTCATATAATAATAATCATATCTCTTCTTTTAATATATTTGAAATTCAGAACTAGCAAAATTAGGAAATGGTTCAGTCTTAGAAGTAGAAAAAAGGATGGTGCTTAAGGCCAATGAGATTTATTGGAGATAGAGGCTAGTGTTCCTCACTGGTGAATTTCACTAACATTATCTCACTGGAAAGCTATACTGTTTTTGAACTACTGGTCAAATGACCAGCAACAGGCTCCAAGGAAGAGAAAAAGGACAAACTGGAAGCTTTATCATTGTTAATGATTTTTGCAAGATTGGAATTTCTAAGGAGTTGTTAATATCACAATATTAAAATGAATTACAACTGATGACTACATCCTTTGGCTCAATGGATGAGATAGCCATCCTTTTAAATGCCGTCTCTGGTCTGTAATTAAATTTTCTGTTTGTAAATCATCTTGGTACTTTTTTACATTGTGTGTAACAGAATGTTTAGAGAACTATGCATCATGATGTCTAGAATTTGAAGTTTCTGTTCTTTTCTTTATGACAAACAAGGGCCCAATTTATTAAGAAAAAAAAATGTCAAAATGTATGTAAATTTTTAAGGAGGAAAAGGACATGAAAACTAAATAAATAATCAATAGATCAAAAGGCAAGCAATAACACACACAAATGGCTTCCCATACACCTTATAAGCAAAAATAATAATTCCTAACCACTTCTTTTAGCCAAGTCACTACCTTGTTACCATCTTTAGCTATCCATCTCACCACAGTATTAAGCTTACAACAGATCTCAACCAAAGGAATCTCTTAATTCAGGTCGTGACATAATTCTGCATAACTCTACAGCCTCAAAAATCTTCTGTTTTCTCTCCTTCCAGATTGAATCATTCAACAATGAACTATGGAATAAATCATTCACTCTTGGCTCCAGTTTTGAGGTCAAGTATTTTCATGTTTGTTGTTTGTTCATATACTTTATACATAAAATTTAATTGTGACACCTTTGCGAATTTAACTAGTTAGGAGTTCTACATTTGCTCTTTTCCATTACACTAGAGAAACAGTGGGTCTAGGAATATATATGGTTATGGAGTCAGGGGAGCTTGACTGGTGATTACTGATTGATGTAAAGGATTTGTCATCCTTTACCCATGTTTCATTCTTTTAAGTATAGTTAGTGAAATGAAGATTTTTGTAAGCATATCTCATATTCGTTGCAATTGAGATGGTGTTTGAACACCATAGAGTCAAACATTCCATTCTCTTTTTTATAGTGTTTGACTGCATAATCTTTTGGGTGTCCCTGAAAAATAGGTGTCATTCTAGAAGGCATGGTGACCACAGAAGTGAAATCCAAAGATCAAAATGAATCTTTTTTCTTTGATGAAATTAGAAATGATACTATTGATCAAAAGAATAGAAATGTTATTTCTAAATGGTACAAATACATGGAAGAAACAGGTAATTTCTAATGGTATGTAAAATAGGATGGGGTGATTTTACCATCCATATTGAAGGTGTAAACATGCTCTACCCATGACACTCCATATATTTATAATATAACTTAAGTATTTGCTGGGTTATAGTGTACCTTATTCTGTTTATTATTATATCTCCAAGTAGGACTTTCATCAGCCTACCTTGCTTTTCCTTTCCTGTTTTACTTGCATCGCACCAATAAGCTTCCTCAGAATGTCTTAACACTCCTTAAATGTAAGGAGAAAACATTTATCTGTTGCTTTTACCCATGCACTCATCTTGAAATGGTTGAAACTTTGCCAGCTTGCGAACGTCTTATTCTCCTGGAAACTGATTTGACGGAATTGAGAGATTATAGCATTCTTCTTTACCACTGTGGATTTTATGAGCAGTCACTGCAATACCTCAAATTGTATCAGGATCTGGAGGTAACATCTCACCCATGGTTGGCATAGCAAAACAGATGACCATCAGCAACCAAACTAAAATAAAAACAACATTTTATTTTCATCTTCTAATTGACTGATGAAGGATTTCCATTCGATTATTTTAGAGTTCTTCCACAGAGAAGCAGTTATCCAATTCACCAAGCAACCTGGAGGAAGATGCTGTGGAGAAACTGATGGTGCGCCTCAATCTCATTTTGATGGAGGAAGGTTGGAGTTGTTCCACACATAGAAGTTTCCTTGGTAATAATTCTGAACCATGGTAGTGCCTCAAGGACATTGTCGTTTCTTCATGGAAAGAAGCTGGCATTGAATTTGATTCATGTAAAATACATAGAGTCATGGATTGTTGAACTTGGTTCTGCTGCAAGGAACAGGAATCCGAGACATGTGACAACAAAATTATTAAACTAGCAGCACACATGGAGCTAGAGAGTTGGGGCATATGCCATTCTTTCAACTTACATCTTGCCAGATATTTGATATGTGATATTCATGACAGGAGCAGAGTCCATAGGATCATCAACCAGATCAGATGCTGAAACAGCCCGATCAAAGGATGAATGATGTAGAGGGTATGCATTTTATCATCTCTGTGCTGTTTTTTTAAGTGCAATTGCTGGACTGTTAACATGATATATCATATATCACATGCAACAAAGTAACTCAATGTATGTAAATATTACTTGTGCCTGACAAACTGACCAAATGGATCAGTAAGAGAAGAGTTAATTGTTACTATTGTTGAGCCGGGATGTGTCTCTATATCTCTATGTAAAAAACCTTCTAGGTTTCATTATGAAAGAAAATGCAGTGGATGGTAACATTGGAATAAGTCCAAGAGAAATTTATCTTGGATGCTGATTCTAATACATCTTTTCTCAACTTTTTAACACAAAATAGAAGATAAATCTACTTATAACCAAGTCGCAGATGGAAAAGATAGGTTTGAATTGTGGCCATGACTTCCTATGTTCTCTTTTTTTATTCTATGATTATAATCTCTGATTGACTGTTGATGGTACTTCAGTCTCTGTAGCTTCAACTCTAAGCTTTGACGTTAATGTCACTCACAAGCTAAAATGCTTCTGTGAAAGTTGGACTGGACATTGATTCACAAGACAAAAATCTTGTTCTGACAGATCACAAGAAAAATAGGCAACTTGCACAGTTGCACTAGCTTTCAGTTTGTCCTGTCTAATGTCTATGAGCCATTGTAGTGGTAACCAAGCTTTCAAGGTTCGCCGATTTCCTTGTTATATTTTCCAGAGATTGATTATAGTCTCCCGGGAAAACCCAGAAAATATTTATCACGAAAGTATTTATTTTCCTTTCAAATGATTGATTGCTGCCATTCTAGGCTATGAACCTACTGGTCTCAAATCCCTAGTGATTATTGTAACTTGTCCCACTTCTGTCGAAGTTTGACCAAATCAATATAATGGGTCGGCTTGGGCATCACAGACAAGGAACAATCAATCTTTATCTTATTTATTTATACATTATTCTTTTCTTTTCTTTTTTTAATTATTTAGATCTTTATTTAATGATTTAGACTTTTATATATATATATATATATATTTTTAATAACAAAGATAAAAAAAGTTCAATAAGTATTTAATTAATTAATACCTTACTCTTTTTTTTCTAGATATTTTATTTCTATACGTTGGGTGAAAATTCTTAGGAGGTGTTTGGATGTCATTGAAAGTCAAACCATTAATCCATAATTTAGAAAAGAGACATTAGAAAATATTTTTGCATCAAATGGGTAACTCCGAGCCATCACTGAAGTTATTCTGAATGTAGAACTAGTTGAATTTTTATTCTTCATAGAATCTTAAGAATCGTATTAAATCACAGTTGTAATCATATCAAGGAAAATACTAAGTTGAATTTCTATTGTTCTTAGAATGCTAAGAATCTTATTAATTCTTGTAATCATACAAAGGAAAACATTAAGGTATCAAATTGATATTTATCAATTTTTCGTCTCGGTTATTGAATGTGTCATTAATGTATAAAATAAAATTATAAATTGAGATTATATTTGAAAATATTCTTGAAACTTGTCTTTTGGTCACGCTATAATTCACTTTATTTCTTTATTTGTTTTTTTTCATATAAAAAAATAATGACACAAGATGAAAAAAAAAAAAAAAAAAAAAAAAAGAAAAAAAAATGGCATACACTTTGGTGAACTTTTATTGCAAAGTAGAAATTGTAGCGGTGAAGTAGATGACAGAGAGTGCAGGGCAGGATCGTGTGCTCCGGCTACTTTGGACCTGTTATACTACTCTCTGCGTCCCCATAAAGCTTCATAATTGCAAATGTCCTTATGAAGCTGTTCTCGATTTATAAAGTTGATAAATGCAATGGTGATGAAAGGTTGTCTACTTTGATTTCATCTTTCGTCAGAATTAAAAGCTAGGGTTTTTGTCTTGTCTTCCACTTGGTGCGTTTGGTGCATTGCCTTCATCAAATTAATACAACAATAAACAAAATTAAAAAATAGGTTGAGAGGGATAATATATGAAAATTTAAGAAGACAAAATTACATCAAAGTACTTACATAACTTAGTGGTAGGCAATTAGGTTTCTTAAAATTTAAGGTTAGGGATCAAGTTCCACCAACCTCAAAACATTTTTATCAAAATTTTGGGGATGGCATTTGCCCTTCCTAGCATGGTTGCTCTAATTCTTTAAATTTTTTTTAAAAACATAATAATTAATGATTGTCACGTGATTGATTAATGAAGTAATTTATTTTACCACAACTTCGATGTATCTTAATATATTGGCATAATGTAGGACAATATCCTAAACCAAGAATTGAAATTGGTATCCAAAACATTTGAAAGACATCAAAGTCACATATATCTAAACATCCAAACATTGTCCAAATCATACTTCAAATATAATTTAAACATTTTAACTTATCCAATACATACTTAAATATATCCAAATATCATCTAAAGTTCTAAATCCAATCATAATCCCCCACCTAAACCTCCAAAGGCAATTATCAATTGTCCTTCGATCAACAATTATGAAAATACCTTAGCCAACTAGGTTGTGGCTAAGGTTTACTATGAATTTGGATTCTTTCGCAGATGATGGTCAGTTTTCCCCTACCTCGAGTCCTTCCCCTTCCATCATGGTTATTTTTTCCTTTCACCCTTCTTGTCATAGCAAAACCAGTTTCTCCTTTTTCTTGAATGCTTCCCTTTCTCCCGTCACTACTTTTTCTTATCACACAGTTAATTCCTCCTCTCCCTTCAAACCTTGCTCCCCTACTCACCACCTCTACCATCGCTGTTTTTGACTTATTGCTTTACAGATTAGAATTTACATTTAGAAATTTAATTTCACCAATCCCCCCTTGGGTCCCCACCTGCCCACCACCCTTTCTTCCGTTAGGCTTTCCAGTCCAGTGCCCCACACATACCATCTTCGGCCCCACTTACACTATAGTGTAGCAAATGTGGACGGTGGGCCCATACCCTCCCAAAAAATGCCCAATCATATCCTCACAAGATCATCCCACACCCAATCCATGTCAACCACGTGTACTGACTCCCTAGGATGCCCATAGGCCGCTCAAGCCTCCAAAAAATTGCTCCTTTCGAGGTGACCCGTGGCCGTGGACCCGTTTTTTATTGGCTCGAGAAGACTATTATTTTGAATTAATGAATATGAGGTCCGTAGGTTAGTGGCGTAGGCACTTAGGATAGGTTGGAGTCTGTCCTTAGACCCTATAGACTTTTTTTTTTTTAATTTTTTTGTATTTTTCTTATTGGCTTCCTACCAACCCCATGCAATGATGATTGATAATTGGCGATCCATATTATTCTCTTTAATTTTTTTTATTTGTAAGGTGGTGGGTCTTCTAATTGGGTAGTGCTTCGTTTGGTAGATTTTCATTAATCCTTCTTGCAATATATTATTGATAGGAAAAAAAAATCTATAATAATTCATTTATGTTATTGTAATTTGTAAGTGATTGAGAATATATTTTAGAATGAAAAATATTCATTAAGTAGAAATTAATTGATTTATTAAATGAAAATGGTGTAGGAGGTGATATAGAAGACAAAGGACAGTTGTCCCTTGCTTTAAAGGAGGAAAAACAAATGCCTTGCATGCTCAAGAAGCAATCTAAAAAGAAATTATTAGTATTATGTTGAGATTGGGACAAAGTTGAAAAGTATGAGCAATTTATGAGTGTAGTTATTATTAATGTTTTTCAACAAAGGTATTTATCGATAAGACAATGAGATAGGTTTTTTTGCATGTCTGTCTCGCTTTGTCTCGTCCCTAATGAAACGTGTTTAGAATTAAAATAAATGGGTTATGGAAAGATTTAGGATTTTTTTTTCAACTTAAAGTGGGTTTAGGTTACCTTATTACATATCACTCCACTTCAATTATATATCAAATTAATTTTAAAAATAATTTAATTTAAAATTTTCATTTTTTTCATTTTTCATACATATAAAATAATTTAAAAATTATAATATTTTAATTATTTATAAAAATATATTTATTTCTATTATCATTAAAAATTTAAAAAAAATTCTTTTTTCAAAAAAAGTTCAATTCAATGGGATGGATTGGGTAAGAGAAATTCGCATACCTACCATATTTAAAAAAATTTTACTAGGTGCGTATGTGAATTATCTTAAAAGGGCAATCCATTCCAAACCCTCATCCCAAACTCACTTTATTGTTATTTCTAAATATTAATTAGTTTTGAGATCAATACAAATTTTAAAAGTTTAAGCAATTTATGAATTATAATAATTATTATTATTTTCAATAAAGGTATTAATAAACTCTATTGAGATGTTATTGGTTCTACTTGTAATGAGTTTTAAGAAGTCAAAATTTCTTTTTTTAAGTTTAATAAGAGTTTTCATCTTGGCTAATTTTGTTCTAACTTCTAAGAGCTTATTAATTTAAAAAAAATTAATTTAGAAGTCAGGAAAATATACTTCTTATACAAACTCAATTTTATGCTTTTAAATTTTAATAATATCCATATTTTTTATTAGGATTAATGGATGTAAGTATTGTTAAATTACTCATTAGATATATGAGAGGCAACGTTTTGTATTTTGTAAGTTAAAAAGATTGATAAGTAAGCCTCCTACTCTTTTTCAATTTTTTTTTTTTTTCCAACAAAAAAATTTCTACATATGAAACATTTTGAATCAAAATATAAATATGTCTTATATATCTTTCAAAATCACTTTCATTTTTTTAAATTTGAAGTAGTAATTCAAAAAAAAAAAAAAAAAATTGAACTACTAAAAAAATTTAATACCTTAATTTTTTTAAAATATTTTTTCAAATTATTATCTTTTCAATGAAGGTTTATATAAAAATTACTATTTTTATTTTAAAATTAAAAAAACATAAATAAATTTTTTTAAAATGATGAATTGATCGAATTATTTTGACTATGTTTAGTTTCCAAAAATTTTAAGAGATAATATGAAGAAAATAAAATAGAGTGAAAAAATATAAAAAAATAAAAGGTAAAATAAAATAAAAACTAAATTTAAAGCTGTAAATTATTTTTATATTTTATTTCAAACTCACTTCACTTATTAAACTATTTTATATAAATATTAAATAATTTAAAATATATAATTTTTTTGCTAATATTAATTATATTTGACATTTTTCATATTTTTCATGAAAAAACCAAAAAATATATATATTTTTTAAACTTTTTTTTTTCTTTTCTTACTGTTTTTCAGAACCAACCCTCTCCTAGCACCATTCCACCTTGCAGCAGACGGGGTCGGGCGCAGGTGCCAGATTCGGAAAGTCAAGTCTCATTAACCTAGTGCATCGGCCACAAATGGCTAAAGCCGAAGATCAAAGTATGCCACCAATCATCTAAATAGGGGTGGAATAACTTGGAACAACACCTTGACTTTGAATCTAGATGATTGCTTAGAACCCATCTCCCGTGCAATTTGATGTCTCTCCCATTTGCCAAGTTGGGTTATCACCAAGCCTTTTTGTTAGCAATCAATGAACTTCCCCCTCTTATAATAGAAGGAAAATGTGAAATTTGTACCACACTAGTATTTGGATGATGATAGTTCCTCCTAAGGATGGATTTATAATTTTATTTTTTTATTTAATTTTTTTGTTATTTGATCCATAGCTATCACAAGGGATAATTTTTTTTTAAATAAAATATGCTAAAACAAATTTCACACAATTGGAAATTTGGAAGGGGTTGAGAGAAGGAAAATTATAGTGGGAAAGGTGATACATCTCCTCGGTTTATATTAAAAAAAGAAAGAAAGAAAACAGGAGAGGGAGAAAAGACGGGCATTTCCTGTACAGAGAAAATGATTGCAGTGAGAGAGAGAGAGAGAGAGAGAGAGAGGGAGTAGCGGCCAGAAATCCAGTCTTCTGAGCATCAGAACTGTTTAACACCAGTTGTACAGCCCATCATCGCTTCACACTTAACACCTCTCTCTCTCTCTCTCTCTCTCTCTCTCTCTCTCTCTCAAATTCATCAAACATTCTTGCTCTCTCAATCCACTCTTTCTAGATTTTCTCTCACTCTCTGCAGTTGTGGCTACCACCAGGACTCGTCTTCTTCCGCACTCACCCCCCTCCGGCGCCCCCCTCATATGGCCGCCGCCCCCGCCCTCCTCCACCTCCACCGCCACCACCCACCTCCTCAACTACACCTTCCCCACCAACCCCAACATGCTTACCACCGCTCTAGGCGTCGGCCTCGGCGTTTTCCTCTCTTCGCCACCACCCCCACCTCCACGACTTGCGCTGCACCGCTGCCGCCGCCCAAACATGCTTTAAACGATGAAGATAATGATGGGGATTCGGTGAATTTGGAGGAGGGTATGGGTGGCATGAGGGCGTGTGTGGATTGCGGGAACAAGGCTAAACGGGACTGCAGTTATAGGATGTGCAGAACTTGTTGTAAGGGTCGTGGCTATGATTGTGCTACTCACGTCAAGAGCACGTGGGTGCCCGCGGCTCGCCGCCGAGAGCGTCAGGCGGCTGTTGCAGCGTTTGTTGCCGGCGGTGGCTCTTCTGGGTCTTCCTCTGCTGTTGCAAAAAGGCCGAGACTCGGCTCAACTCAGGCTGCAACCGCATCGCATACCTCCACCTCTCTTCCCAACACTCCTAGGAGCTTTGATGCCACTTCTACTCACCAAGGTCTGCAACCTCTCTTTCTGAAAGTCCCATTCAACCATCTTTTTTCAAGGCTGTGAATCGATGGAATTGAATAGTAAAAATGACATGGGTTTCTCAATTTTAGATGTCAATTTTTGGAAATGATGAGTCTGCCGAAGTAGTGTGCAATCATGGAATTGGGAGATAATATTGAATTGGGTTTTTTTAATTGCAGATGCAAGCTTTAAGGAGAGTTTGCCCCGGCAAGTTCGTGCACCAGCGGTGTTTCGGTGCATCCGGGTCACGGCCATTGAGGATGGCCAAAATGAGTATGTTTATCAGGCAATGGTGAAGATTAATGGGCATGTATTTAAGGGGTTGGTATATGATCAAGGGGTTAATGAGAAGGGTAGCTATCCATGTAATTCAGAACTACAGTTGGAAACTAATGCTAGTGGAAGGAATGTGGATTCTTCTTCTCCAATGCTTCACAAAGCTGACGCCTATGATGCTTCTGGTTGCAGAGGATTGCTGGGAGGTATCCCCTACTGTAACTCAATAGTTTAAATCTTGTCATGGGATCTCAAATTTTATCAAATGACCTCTCTTTATCCTTTTTTCCGTCTTCTATTTTTTTTTTTTTTCTTTTGGATTTTTCACCTTTTTCATGTTGAGTTTATAATTTTTCTGAGTAAGATTATTTTGTAGCCACTATAGGAATGAGGTCTGATTGAAAATTTCTCAGAATTGATAATATTTCTATGATGTGATGCTGTTCTTCACCAGGTGCTCTCTTGTCGATTCTTTTCTTTTAGTTACCACTTTTTGTCACATGTCATTGATTGTGCTTTTTTAGAGATGAAAACTACTGGTTGAAATGTTATCATTTAGGTTTGCTTTTGGACACAAGAGAGACACGGGGGCATGAACTTATGAACCTTCTATTAGGGTTTCTTTTGGGGGTAATTTGAATTTGATTTTTTCTTGCCCGATAACATCTTTGTCATTAATTTCAGTTTTGGAATGCAGATTATAGATCGGCCCTAGCTCTTAATTTTCTATTGTTAATGTAATGGTTTCTTTTTAAAGTTTTATGTCATAGTGCTTGCACATATTTACCATAGCAACCATCACCACTTCCTTTGTTTTGTTGATTTCTTGAGGCATGTTCAACTAGATATGTCACCGTGGTTTGAAATTTTGTTATCTGCATAGAATTTGCCTTTGGAATGTACTAAGGTTTTGACAAACTTTTGAAAGTTTAACCTTGGTTATTCTTCTATCAAACAAATACTTTTGAATCATATGTTCATGCTGTATAGGACAGCTTTTGGCTTGTTCCATTTTGTATGCCACCCTTTGATATGAGATTTTCTATTATTTTTTTCATTTCATCGACGTGAAGACGCTGTAAAATAAAAACTTGGAATCTTGGAACAGCTGCTTCAAACCCAAATCGTTATAAAATTCTTAGTTTTGGCATCTTTTCCTTTTGGCTTTATGTTCTCAATGATTGTATGTTGCATGAGTATGAAGCTTCATAAGCAAGAATGACATTGTTGTTGGAATGTCACTTTCTTTCTTTGCTAAAGAGTATGCCTTTTTCAGTCCACTTTAATATCTATTACATCTCCACAATGGCAGTGGTAGAGATTATTACATTCATATATATCACATGATTTTCTTGCTCAAGCCATAGGGTGAATACAGAAAATTTTCATTGCTAAGTTTCCAACCACCTATCAACACATCTCCAATCTTCTTTCTTTTTCCTGCCCTTTTGGTATACGAATCACCCAAAAGTACAGGCAAGACATTCTGTGTTTTGGTGATGTTTCTAAAATTCATCAATATTGTTCACCAAATTTAATGTCCAAGGTGATTAGTAGGATGGATTTGTATGAGAATGTCTCAATTTATGTAGTACTTTTTGGCATGCAATGATTCATCAATTGCCCAGCTGTTGCATGAGTTGTGTGCTTTCTACTGGGAGGATTCCAATGCTTCTTTTACTTGCTATTTGCTTCTAATTTCTTTTGGATGAGTTTTGAATATGTTGATTAACTCATTCTTCTGCCTGTTTATTGAACTTATCTTCTTAATTTCATGTCACTTATCAAATCAATTTTGCCTACATGAAAAACTACTCTTGAATATTTGTAACAAGGATAATAATGGCATTGGTTTTGGAATCCAATAAAGCAGCTGCATGTGTCTAGAATTTATCTGTTGTTTCTATTTCTTGGCTCATTTACAGAACTTTGTTTTATTAATTATTTTATGCATTTTTGCTTTTTACAAATCTAATTTGTCATGAAACTACACAAATTTGTTTGCTTTTTAGGACTGGTTTTCTTCAGATCGCTACTTTTTGAAGTTTTAGCCCTGATGCATCCAAGTTACTTAGAGGATATTTGGTAAATCAACTTAATGATTCAATTTGACTTAATAACTTGATTTAAGTCATTAAGTAGATTAAACATATTTGATAAAATAATTTAATATCACAACTTTAAGTCAAAAATAACTTTAAGTATTAAGCTAAAATAGATAACTTATTCTTAATCTCAAATCTCTTTTGCCTCATTTGTCCATGTTTAGTGAGAGCGTATTTTACAATCATGACTTTACATTTACAACTTATCTTTTATAGTTAATAATTTTGTAGTTATCTTATGCTTCTATAATACTTTAAATATGGATGCTTAACAAATCAATTTATTGCCCCAAGATTGGTGCAAATATAAATATTAATTAAAATTAATGAGGGTAAATATGTCAATTTAATGATTTAGAATAAATTTAACTTTACCAAATAACCTTTAACACTTAAAGTAAAAATTAAATAATAAGTTTTAAGTCAATAATTTAATTTAAGTTATTAAGTAATAAGTGTTAAGTTTTATCAAACACCCTCTTTTAAAGAGAAACATGATGAGTGAAGTGTCAAAAATGTATATCTACCCTTCTAATTTATTTCAGATGTATTAATATATTAGGCCCTCTTTCGTGGTGAAAGAGGGCAGAAATCTTGCAAAGGTATGCAAAATTGTATTTTTAACTACTATGATCAGGAATAATCGGTTTCTTTCGTTAAACTATAATTTCATCTTCTTTAACTTCATGACATGGTCAACGTTTTTAAGATGAAGTTTAAGTATCCCTTTATGCTCTCTTTGTCAAAAGCAGAATGGAAATTTGAACCTTTTATTTTGTGAATATGACCTTTTGCTTTTGGTATGGTTTGGTTCTGATATAGATATTTGATATGCTATGGGAGAATATGTTCCATCCTTTTAATGGTCATTTGAGTGGCTTAATCACATCATATGTCACAACCAAGATAAGAACTTTATTGTCATGACCGTATTTCCAGCTTTCAAAATTGATTAATGAAAACAGAGCCCCATCTTTGATCATGAGCCTTTTAATTGCACAGGGCTAATCAGACGAGATAATGATCCTTATTTCTATTAGCTGTTTCTAAGATGATTCAGCCTCTATGCTGGATGGGAGCCTCTTACTTAGGTTAATTCTTTTTAAGCTAAAATGTTTTAACGTAACTTTATCTAAAGAGGAAAATGATAATCTAGCTTTGGATTCTTGCCAGGTGATCAAGATTGTTTTTGATAGATCTTGGAAGAAAGCTACCACATAGTCAGGTCTAGGTTTTGTAGCCTTAAAAGGATGATGGTACCAAGTTCAGTGGAGGAGCTCCTCAGCCATTGCAGAAACCCTACCAAACCGAAAAGCCAAGGCATGCTTATTGGGTGACATGTTATGTCTGTCTAGATTGTGCCCATATCATTTTGCTACTTGCTGGAAGGTCCTGTTTGCTGAAGTGCAGCTGATACATTTCTACACTGACAGCTTAAAGGACCATTTTGTTTCTTCTTAAGCTGATGAAAGTGTCTACAAGAGTTATTGAAGCAGGCCTATGAAAATGCTGTGGTGGCACATGAGAGAAAATCTCGTAAGTTGTCTGAAGTTGCATAATATACTTATAGCCTATAGGGTGTCCTAGAAGGTGAAGCTTCAGAATGATGTTAGATTACTCGTCCAAGATTTTCTTGCTCAATGTTTTGGTCATGAAAACTGTAAGATCAGTTAGAAAGGCCAAGAACTTCAGTATTTGATAATCATTAGCTTAAAACCTTCTTCATTGGCAATTGAAGGAGCATTGCAGCGTTTTTGTACATTTGAAAGATATATTCCTGATGTCATTCCTCATTGTTTAAATTATATAAAGTACTACAATTTTGAAATCATTTATATTTGGAGCCGTACATTGCTGAAACCTGTTGATTTACAACTTGATACTGGGAACTTGTACCAAGTTCTCATCCATCTCATAGATCATCAAGTGATGAAAGTTCCAAGTAATAGCTTGATCTATGCCCTTTTTGTATCAATTTGGAATTGTGATATGTTTAGCATATTGCATTAACATAGATGAGAATAGCAATGTTTATATAAATGAAAATGTTATTTCACAGCCAAAGGAGCCTGTTTCTTCATCTCAAGTTCTCAACCCTCTACAACAAGAACTAGTGTGCATGAGCTTACCTGAATTGGTTGATGGATTTAAATGACTGCTTCGTCAATGTGCTATGACAGACACCAAACATATAGGACCTAGTTATATTTAGTCTGGAGATCTGCTTCCAACATGTTGTTGCCATTGAACATGTAATAATGGAATAGTTTCTAGCAAGGGTAAAGGATTCCAAGTCAGTTGCAACCCCAAGTACTAATCGCATACAACTAGACTTATATCTTAATCTTGTATTCAATTCAAGGTGGTGGGGCACATTTGTTGTGTAGATCACTAACATTATCTGTTAGCTTCTAGCTTTTGTGCTGCCACCATGAGGCAATTTGACATTCATCAGCCTTAGAACATGGAAATTGTTAGGTTGGAGCATTCAGTTTCTTGTGTGAAAAAACTGTGAAAGATATGGTGAAAAAGAGGCCACATCATATGCTCAACAGGCATGGGCATGAGAGCCTTTTGATTTTAGCTTGAAAGATAACTGCATTTTGCTTCATGCACTCAGGATTGAATTGCTGCATTGCTGCCACTGCTTCTGTGGATGTTCCCAAAATGCCATGATTGAAACAACAGAGACTAACATAATAATCCCATTTAATCCAAATACAACTGCAGCTCAATGATTTTAGACCATAAAGTGGGCATACCACACTTGGATCATTTTGCCTCCATGCTGGGAAAGACCATCCTCATGGAATGGAGTTGAAGTGGAGTTCCCAGAAAGGGGAATCATTATTATTTTCATACCAAAAAGTTGATACACTGAAACCATCAAGGAGAGTGCTAGTCCTATAGGAGGCCAGCCATCATGCATCCAGTGGACTTGGCTGACTGATGCTGCTGATGATGAGGCCTCCCTCTCCGCCACAAACTGCTGCATTGTGTGCATCTGGTTCCACAAAGAACTAAGCCCATCTTCGAAGGAGAACAACTCTGAACGTTCAAAGTAAAAATCAATTATCATGCACTCCTATTTTTGTGGGAGACAGCATATTGAAGGTTGAAGTGCAAACCTGCCCTTAGTGGAGGGGCTGAATCATGGGTCATTTTCTTGTCGATTTTTGTCTTTTGTGCTTGATCCTTTTAGGGTGCTGCCCCATATCACCCCTGCAAGATGATTTGGGTTGCCTTTCTCCACAGAACCCTATAGTCAGAATTGTTCTTTAGGGCTTTCCATTCAACATAATCAATCATTTATACATAGAATATAATTGAAGACAACCTCTCAGGACAAAAACAGACTGTAGAAAGACTTTCAGAGATGATACAATCATCAAATCCTGAAAATGAAGTTCCATTTTAATCATGAAGGAACGCTCATTTAAGATAACTGGAAGTTGTTGCTATTCCAATTTCCTTCTGTGCATTTTTATTAGATGCCGAGATCCCAGAAACTCATTGCTTTCTGGGAAATGAAAAAAAATTCGGGTACAAAATGAATCAACTCCAAAATAGGTTCATCCTTTGGTAAATTCATTTACAATTGGAACAGGCTAGAGTAGGGATCTGCTTAATGATGTCAATCTATACCTTCACTAGAACATATGATATATCTGTGACTATAAATAAAAAGATCATGAAAAGGGGGGGAAAATACAATGCTGAATTACCAAAATTTGTAACCCTAGCAGGCCCACATACTACCCTGCAAAGGCCATGTCAATGGCCAAATTGTTTCGTTGGCTGGTAAGAGCTTTCTTCACTGCTGAAGCTCAACTGTACATGGACACTCACCAGCTGCATGTGAAAGATTTTGGCTAAATCTATACCTTCAAGTGTCTTCTGTGAAAGCTCTGAAAATGAAATCACGGAAGCGTTTTGAGTATTGCTTTGGATCCACTGCAGAGATTGAGGTTGGGTCAAATTGGAATGATTTGTAGGCGTGCTCGAGCTTCTTGCTAATATCGTAGTCTTGTAGAATGTCTATTATACCAAAGAAAAGGACAACTTCATAGAACTCTCCTGTAGGTTCTCCAATTAGCTGAGTCTCATCACCTATTCTCACTGTCTTCTCAACCCTTGCTGGCATGCTAATACCTAATCTAATGGATGACCGCCTGCAGGAATCAATTCAAGAAAAGTATAAGGAATGCAGAATCATATTTTTGGTAACCTAGATCAGGAATGACTTAACTAATCCCCCCTTCATAAGCATGATGACTTATATGGGATTTGGAAATTTTTGGTCCAAAATTTGATTTGGAAGTCAGGAACTAGTCAAAAAGAAAATACGATGATACAGTTGGCAGGTCAGCAAAAACAACAAAATCAAAATCCTGTGAGAATTTTGGGTGCTCAGAGAAAACATGCACATACAAATGGATTTACAAATGACCCACCAAAAAAAGGGTTTACTATTGAACAAGCAGCGCACAATTTCATGAAGTTGAAGAGACATTTGTGAGAATGCTCATAAGTTCATTTTACCGGTCAAGAAGAAGCTTATCCATGTCTACTCCAGAAAGACGAGGGGCTGCTCCATCACTATCAGGGTCTCCATTTCCTACAACAGAAGTTCAAGAGGTACTACATTCGTTCAGCAAGTATTCAACTTCAGTTTATATATGGAAAGAGTGATGAATGAAGGGACAAGAAATAACCAGTAGGAGTTCGGATTCCAGAAGGTGTTCGAGTTCCAGGAGCTTCCCGGAAGTGAAGACCAACCAGAAGACTATAATCCATAATTCTCTCCTGTTCAAGAAGGTCACAATCCCTGTCCACTTGCCTGTGTGATGCAACACTTCAACTTAAAAAGGAGAATCAAGTATAAACATAAATGACTTCTCGCAAACAAGGAAAAAGCGAATTAAAAAGAAACTTACTTGCAAAACTCTTGGAACCAAGCCTTCTGCAATCGAAAGATGAAATTAAGGTCAAGGTCCTTGAGAGTTGTTGTGGCATCAATTTCTGCCTCGGGTTTATCAGTTGTGCGGCCATGGGAAGAACCTTTCAAGTCAAAACGCCTGTGAATGGCGTACTCAGAACAGAACAAATTCCCCATTATGACAAATCGCACCTGGATCATCACCATCAAATGAGTACAAAGTTCATAATTCAGATGAATATTTGAATTCATTTAGGATTCCATATTCATGTAACAACCCTACCTTCTTCTGGGCAGCCCCAGTTAATTTCACACAGTGAAGACCATAAAATTTGGTGACTAGAGTGTTCTCAAAGGCTCGAACATGATTATAATAGGCTGGAAGCATCCTTAAAAGAACCTGAAATTTGTGTTCATCAATTATTAGATACTAATCAGCATCCCAAACAATGTAGAATTCTGGACTCAATCAAGAAGCCATCAATTTCCACCAAAATTTTTGGGAATTAAGTGGGAAAAGTTCAAATATAGCAGAAAAGCAAACTCATTTGGAATTAAATGGTACAATTCAGGAATCAAAATTCATGATATTCAATAACAAAGTGTGCTTTATTGACAAATTCAGGTCAGAAAACAGAAAGTTTGGCATAATTGGAGACTAGAAAAACTATAAACACTTTGTGGGAATCCTTGAAATAAGATGCAATAAAAGTCTGAATTAGGTGGTAAAGTTTGGAAATAAACTCACCTTTACTTCGGACTTCTTCATTGTCTTTATCATGTAGCGATCATCATTGGTCAAGTAAAAGAAGCTTCCACTTTTCCCAGGGGAAGAAAGCTCCCGAAGGGCATCATTCCCACATATAGATATCATGTAATCAGCTGGATCAACCTTGAACAATTTCCTGAGAGTTCTGAAAACATATTTGTAACGATCCATTAGCATTCTATTTGTTTCATTACATTAAGACAATGATGTCAAATGAAGCGTATGTGAATACAGAATGTTCTAGTAAAATTCATTTTGTGAAGTCATTTTCGATTGTCTTTGTTCCAACCATGACAATGTGGTAGGTTTCTGCAACCATTTCCTAGCTAAATTTCTATTGCCCAAAAGGCAGCTGCAGGGAAAGATGATTGAAGAAATAACCTGAAAACCAATGGACAGTAGTCCTTCCATCTAAAATCACTCGACTGGTGAGGTGGGGTGTGTTTGGATCCTTCAGGAGGAAATTTAGTCCACACCTTTTCCCTAGGATCAAAAGCCGAGGATTTCAGATCAAGGGATGTAGATGGTGCAGGCCTTCCAACAGAATGTCTGCAAGACAACAACACAAATCATTATGATCAGTGAAGACTACAAACACAAATATGGATTAGAAGCCATTTTGGGACTTGGAAGCATTCATGGAATCTATATACTATTTTAACTAAACAAACATCTGAAGGGAAGATTGTGGATAATTTCGTTACTGTTGTAATGGAACTGCATTGTTACCATCCCAACTCCAAATTATATATGCCATGAACACTCTTATTACACAGTACAATGGACTTGCCATTTCAGGTGGGTAGAGGTTATCTATCTCTCATTTCTCCAAAAATCTTAGTTATAGGACAAAACAAGGACTCAGGCAAAAACCAAGAAAGACAAGACAAATAGGTGAAGCAGTGTAGAGGACTGATGAATACCTTATTCCAAGCTGCAAATTGAGCATGAGCTCGTAATTTTTATGTCCTTTAGATATTGTCTCGCCTTGTCTCTTCATTGGCTGTAATCTTATCTGCTGTTGTCTGTTTTCTGTCAAATCCGGATCTTCAAGCTGAAGGCTTCCCAAACCCTCATCCACATCTCTCCCCATGAGCGAATTCCCATCAACAATATCAAAGCTAACATCTCCATCGCCCTCCCAGCTGTGGTAATTCACTCTGCCGTCCACTGACATCCTCCTCGGTCGCACGCTCCCGTCATTCCCTTTATTGGGCTTCCAAATTGGCTGCTTCTGCAGGAACTCCCCGTCGAGCCCAGGCCAGTTAAGCATCTTCTGCAAGGGAAGAATGGAAACATTCTCGCCAGGGTTTATCTTACAGTCATTCAACTCCACGGAGAACAACTCCTGAGGATCCCATTCCATATGACCGGTGGGGGAACCGGAGGGATAGTAAGTACCAGTCTGCTCTTTGGGGTCTTTACTCCACATTCCGACGTAAAAGCTCCCATCGGCCCACCGGAAAGTGCCGTTCCCTTTAGGTAATCCATCCTCCCATACCCCATCATATCGATTCCCATTAGCCCAAATCATAGTGCCATTGCCACTAATCATGCCATTCCTCCATTGGCCAATGTAATGGTTCCCATTCTTCCATTGATACCTTCCCTGACCTTCCTGGAAACCTCGGCGCCAATTACCATCGTAGTAATCCCCATTTGCATAGCTTTTAGTCCCTTCTCCGTGCTTCAAATTCATGACCCAAGAGCCCTTGTAAGTGTCGCCGGAAGCGCCAGTGTACGTGCCTTTGCCGTCCATGTAGCCAGCCTTGAATTCACCTTCATAGGTGGCACCAGAGGGCCAGCTGAAACGACCCTTGCCGTTGGTCTTACCTCTGACCCATTCGCCGACATACATACACCCGTCTGTCCACAGATACTTGCCGTGACCGTGTGGGAGGTTGTCGGACCACTGCCCAGTGTAGAAGTCGCCATTGGAGAGGACCTTCTCGGCATGGTATACCTCGCCGGAGGCATGGCCGGAGACAGAATCGTCGTCGTCGGCATGAGCCACTGACATTGTTGCGAAAATGCTATGTGCCCTCCTCCTCGCAGCTGCTTGTGACTTGCGTACCGTTGCTTCCCAAGCCTTCACAATGCCGCTCTGTTCTTTGCTCATTCTCCCTCTGCCTCTGACTTTCCTTCTCACATTCCTCTCCTTTCAATCACCTTCAGCCATGAAAACCCGGATCAAAAACTCTCTCAATGCATCATTTTAATGAGTAAAGCAACCATTTTTTTTCAACTCAGAGAAAGACTGCAGCGGCAACAACAACAACAACAGCAATGGAGACAACCAAAAACCCAGAAAACCAAAACAAAAACAAAAAAAAAGAACTAGTTTTTCTCTTCTTTTTTTTTCCTTTTTTTTGTTTTTGTTTTCGTTTTTTTCACAATGGGTTTCCTGTTTTCAGCCTCTTCTCCTCATTCTCTGATTTGGGATTGCCTCACATTTTCGATAACCCAAAAAATAAAAAATGAAACTGAAACTGCTGCTGTTTGATTGATGGGAAAGCAAAAGGTGGGTTGGAACCAATGACTAGCCTCTCGTTTCTGAGTTGTGTTTTGGTAAAATTTTTAAATTTTCTTTTCTTTTCTTTTCTTTAGTTTTCTTTTCTTTTTCTTACTTTGGTTGGGACCAAAGAAAGAGATTCAACACTCTGGTTTCCGGGTTTGGCTCCTAAAACCGCTAACACACCAAACAGGTGGAGGAACGGAGGAGGAGGTGGTGGTGCTTGTCTTTGCCAATTTTAGTGTCCCTCCCTTTCAGATTAAATGCTTCCTTTATTGCTAAATTTAGTACTAGATTTTCGTTACATCTATTTGCTTTTGACTCCTTTTCTTTCTCCATATTTTGCATTCATGTTCTGTTATTTTGGCACCATCACCATGTCATCCAAAACTTTCATATTGCCACTAGATTTCCAAGGAATGATGCTATTTCCTATGCCATCCGATATATTTATTTCTTTCCCTGCACTAATTACCCTTTAATTCTAGATCGAATTGTTACTACAGCGAGTTCTTATCCTATGTTTGTTAATAATTTTGTTCATTTTCATCATGACTTAAAAAATATTTTTGATAGTGATTTACTCTCTACTTAAAATTTAAGGTTGTTATTGACTTAATCGGAAAGTTACAGGTAAATCTAAAAATATTTGTTTAATAGCAAGTTAAGTGATTAAAGGGTGAAGTGGATTGGTATTTTTCATATGAACTAAAATGCCTAAATTGATGTTTTGGAAAATAGGAAGCATTTGCGCACAAGAGCCAACACTTGAGTGTTGGAATCGCTCAAGTGCTTATCCAACGTTCAAGCACCCGAGACACTCAAGTGGTGGTTAAAGTGTGTTTGAGAAGTGGTTTATAATATGCCAGAATATGATAGAATTTGTTTTTGAAAATTCATAAATATTCTTTTTAATAAATTTTACATATCAATCTCTTAGGCCTATAGACTTATACAAACCCTCTTTTGACCCATTCAAGGAGGGACACTTTAAGAGAATCAACCAACTTGCTTTATCATTCCTAATATTTCAAGAAAGAATTCATAGGATTGAATTTTGAGTTGTTGGAAGGACTTGCATCCCTTAGAGGTTGAGAGGAATCTATTGAAGTATTGGATATGCTACATTGCGGATGTGAATTAATGTATAAATACGAGAGAATAAGTCTTCATCATAAAACGGTCAAGTAAATTATACTTTGATCTTATATAGTGGGTTGTAGGTTAGAAGTCTTATATCCCATGGTTTTTTATCTTCATAATTAATATGAAGGTTTTTCATGTAAAAATTTGTCCTTTGAATGTTTGCGATTATGTTAAATATCTTATATCTCCAGGTTTTAATTTGGGTTAATTTCTTCATTGCTTATATTGTAATATTTAAAAATACCTATTTACCCCTTTAGTGCTACCCTACTAGACAGACGGTCTTTCAAGAATCATATGCCCCATATTATTGAAGTTGGAAAACTTAATTGATGAGTTTTCCTTTAGTTAAAGTAATTTCACTCTTGTCTCTTCTAGTTTATTACTCATGACCCATAATAATTCTTTCAAAGGAAAAAAAAAAAAAAAAATTAGTGACAAGGCCTCCTTGAAGGCTTCTAACGCTTTGACCGTAGGCAAGTCAAATTCAATCCCACTTCTTCGTAAGGAAGCCTAAAGCTCAACTCCTATCAAGGAAATTGAGGGTATGTGTCATGCATGAAATATATGGTTTTTCTTCTTTTGAGGTTTTTTTTTTTATTATTGATTTAAGTTTAAAGTCTTTTAAACGTTTATGTTACTATTTTGACAAATTGATTATTAAAATGAAGATTGCAATGTCTTCAATGTACATCTAATGAATTTTTTCAATTAAAATTTGTGACTTTTAACTACCATTGAACTCATTAGTTAAATTAGAACTTCGTAATTACTATACTTCACAAACTAATGGGAGATTCACCTATTGGGTGTTATAATAACAAGATTAAATGAAGCTCAAAGGATCGAATGCTTAATGCAAAAATCAAAATATGATTCTATAATGTAAAAGTTATATACAAAATTTGCATATCATTGTGTAAGCTCGATATGTAACTTGGTGTCCCAAGTTAAGTTAACAAAGGATGTCCCAAATGTATAGAGTTATTATCTTGCCATCTTTGCAAATGAAACTAATGTCCTATTCTACCTTCTATCATTTCACCCTTGAGAATAAATGATTGAGGATTTTTTACCCAAAGAAGCAAAGGTTACTTATAAAATAATTCAAAAACAAATGAGGGTCCACTTATTAATTCAATAATTAATTCATAATCTAAAAATTATAGAATTAATTTCCTTTGGCTACTTTGGGGTAGTAATGTGGACATAGATTTGTGATAAAGATTTGTATGCACTAATGAGATCAATGGGATTGGGTTGATAAAAGGCAACATTTTACCTTATTAGTGTCTACAAAACTTTAAAGGGCCTTTGGAATTCACCATGACTATAAAATTTTAGTGGGGCACTAATGATTAGTGTGGAAATAGAAATCTTAATTGTGATATTTTTAAGATACTACTCAATCCATTTATATCAATTATTGGGTTGGGTTTTAGAATAAATTCTAATGAATAAATATTTTTAATTACAAAAAGAACTACAAATCTAGTTATTATATTCTATCAAAATAAAATTAGTAACAACTTTTTCTTTGAAATCTCCAATTATTTATAAGGTAGATATAGGAATGATGCAATGGATATCATATGATTATAATAATATTATAATATTTTTTCAACTTAATCTTTGCGAATTAAATCACGAACATGTGTTATAAAAATGTGTGATTCGTGATGGGTGATCCTGAAATTAATGAAATTATAAAAATGATTGCAGGTAGGTATTTAGGTAAGATGTCAATCATTTTTATGAGATGTTGTGCTACCTTCTAGATATCATTATTTAGAAGTTAATTTATGACCTAAATATTTACAAATTTCACCATATTTATACCGAATTAGATAGAACAAGATATTTTATTAAAAATAGTATTTGTAATATAGATTATATGATTTAGGGGTCAAATTTTCTTAAAGATATTATAAAGTATGGATTTAAAGATTATTAGGGTTTGTTTTGTAACTGTTTTAGAAAATAATTCTGAAAAATAGTTTTAAGAATAGTTTTTGAAAATTGTTTTCTAATTTTTGTAGAACAAAAGCCTGTTTAGAAATGTAAAATGTTTTGAACATTTTTAAATATATTTTAAAAATAGTTTTTATATCTACTATTTTATTTTTAATCATTTTACATATTTGTATAATTATTTCTTAAAACAATCCTTATAAAACAAATGAAAATAACAAAAAAATAACTAAAAGGTATTTTTTGAAATTAAAGAATATTAGGGTCTGATTGGTGACCTATTTTCAAAAATAACTATGAAAAATAGTTTTTGAAAATTGTTTTCTAATTTTTATAGAACACGAGTTTGTTTACAAAAGTAAAATGTTTTTAACCTGTTTTTAATATTTTTAAATATATTTTAAAAATAATTTTTACCTCTAATATTTTATTTTTAATCAGTCTACATATTTATATAATTATTTCATAAAAAATTCTTAAAAAATAAATAAAAATAACATAAATAATTAAAAAATGTTATTTAAAAATATTCTATAAAAAATAATTTTTTATTATCAAACATATTTCTTATATTTTTTTATTTTAGAGAACAAAAAACCGTTTTAAAACACACTCCCACACACAACTACTTTCGTTTTTTTAATAGAATTTGTAGTTATCTTATCTCATAAATTCAATATAAAAAAACCCACTTTGACTACAACTTATGAATAGAATAACAACTAAGAGGGACCACAGAGTAAAAATATAAAAAAAATGTGGAGGAAATTGAGAAAAAGGGGAAATAAGAGGGGTTGGGAATAAAGAAATAAGTGCACACCGCGTAGCAGGGGTGTGATCGTGCGGGGTGGTATTGATGGAAGGTGGAGAGAGGGTCAAAAGGGGGACAGTAAACCCAAGGAAGGGCCCACACAAAGTCTGCAGTGGTTGGCTCAAAAGTTGACACTTGTCCTCATGGGAGACATGTCACTGATTATAACACAATGAATGATGTGTCAATCCAAAAGCATCTCTCTTGTTTATTCTTCTCCTCCTCTTTCTCACACTCTTCATTCACTTCCAACAATCCCAAAAGTTCAAAAAAGAGAGAAAAAAAAAAAAAAAAAAGTAGACATTCTATGTGTATGCTTTTCCTTTTTTCTATTCTTTTGCTTTGCATTTGAATATCTTATGGTGTGGCTAGTCACCTAATTTTGGTAATTTGATATGAACATTGTGCCATTTGGAAGGTTGGCATGGATTGGGACTAAATTTTTCAATCCCTCTTAGAATAATCCATGGACCCCTTCAAATGTATTGGAATATATTTTTTATACAATGGTTTGATTTTGAGAAATGGGTTGATTTTGATTTGAATGATTTGTATAAGGTTATAGGATTCTAAATTTGTTATTTTTTTTTTTATAATTGAATGATTGGATCTATTTTTAAATTAGATTGATAATTTAGTTCGTTCTTTTAACTAAAACCCTAATTTATTATTCTTATATGTAATAATAAACCTAGATATTTCTTTATGTTGGTTTTATAGACTCTAGTAAAGACTACGAAAAAAAAAAGTACATTGAATATAACATGTTATAAAAGTGATTTAGGTAGCAAAAAAAAGTTTAAAATTAATGGTTATAAAGTAAAGAATGCTACTCATTCATGCCCGAGAGTTGGATTCTGCTTTTGACTTTTTATATAAAAGAAAAGAAAAATGGACATATTCAAAATATCGTAATTATGTTAGACTGAATTGAAAAGATTATTAAATTTTGGATCACTAGAAAATAATAATAATAATAATAATAATAATAATATGAACGGATTAGCCGCTTTTTTTTATACTTGACAAATTCATCAAATTTATTGGTCAAATTGTCAAATCGATCAATTTATGATTAAATCAACATTTAAAAAGGATTGCGCTCGTAAAGGACTTGGTCCACGATTTGGACTCACAAATAGGATTGTGAGAATTTTATTTCAACGACTTTCTTAAAATTATTTTCAATTAAAATTTGTATTTTTCTAAGGTGTAATACTTCCCACGAATCAAGAATGGAAGCCTTGAAGTGATGATAGGAACATGAACGACAACTCCCATAAATGGGAAAAATAGTGGTCACTTAATAAGAGTGATTAGTGAAAGCTACAAGGTAGACCAAGGCATTGAGTGACAGATTGGCCAATGAAGAGCAAGTGGAAGTGGATTTTGGGCATATATTTAGTGATGTGTTAGGTATTGAAGAAACCTAATGAAGAAACAATAAATGGTGTGGGCATTGAAAGAGTTGAAGAAGGAGATGGGTGGGGTATATGAGTATATGGGGGGTATGGGGGTATGGGGGGAGAGTTTTGGATTGTGTTGTCCACATAGATGTGGGCAGTTGCTGATGATGGGGATCACACAAACACAAATGACCCACCACACCATCCATTATGTGCAGCTCAGTTTATTCATGTGTGCAGTGTTGAGGCTTTGTCTCCTCCTCAGGTGGTTAGTGTCAGAGACAAATAGCTCTTTTGTCGCCTTTTTAAGTCTCCTACCCCACACTCACCATCTAGCTCTAGCTTATAATTTCCTCATCCTTTGCCCACACCCCTCTGTTGCATTTATGTTTGTGAGTGATTTTCTCCATTTTTAATTTGACTTTGATCATTGCTCAACAAAAGTTCATTATTTTATGCAGAGGTTTTAGAATAAGGTGAGACTTTTTTTTTTCTTCTTTTTTTTTAATTATTTGGAATATGAATACTTTTTCCATTTATCTAAATTTGGGATAAAAATTGATATAAAAATTTTCGATCTCCCTAACATTTGTTAAGTAATAAGACTATGTCTCGTTATAATATGAGTTTATACTGAGATTCTTTTGTAATATGAATTTATGCTACTAAAATAATTGTAGATGTGATTAAAAATTTGGAAGGGTTGATAGTACAAAATGATGGATGTAATGCATTATTTTAATTTTGACGATAAAAGTTAATGTTCCAATCCCACATTGGTCGATGAAAATTTTCATAATTACTAAATTACCCTTTCAAAAATTTGGTCTCGGCCTTAACTTTGGATTCCAACTTATTTCAAAACATACCTAAATTGTAATAAATATAATGTATTGGAAGCTCATACGTGCATATATGATTTATACGAAGCAGTTAATTCATGTGTGATGTTGGGAAAAAATGCAACCCACGTGTGGTATGCCTAATTGGGGTTGGCTATTTGCCGGCAATGTGCCCCCCCACCAAGATTGAAATTAAAAAATGATACAAGTGTAGACTAACCCAAATGTTAGGGTAAGACTTTAGAGGAGGGCATGTAAGACTTGAGAAGGCCAAGCCAAACACCATCATGTGCTCCAAGCCCTAATCCTTGTAATTGTGGGCCAATTTTGAGCATGTGTGAGGACACCAAGTGGCCCCCCAAATTGGGCCCATTGTAGTCCTAGGCCCATTCCATCTTTGACGATCAATCAAAGCTCTAGGTGGGAGCACTCTTATGATGTTATTGAGAATTCAAATTTTGGAAATTGATGATCACAAAACATCATGAGTTAGGGAAATACTATTCAAGGATATTTTTTCTTATCACGAGTAAGGGAAAGATTATTTAAAGTTCTTTTTAATGGATCGTTCTTAGAAGTTAGAAGCATCCATAAAAATATCGGAATATTTCCGTAAAATATCCTCGAAAAATCATGTATCGGATGGGCTTGACATGAGATATTAGGTAGAGATATCATTTGCTTGATATTTCTAAAATTTTCCTCATTTATCATTGATAAATTCACGATATCTCGATATTTTAATGATATTTTGATATTATTCTCGATTTTTTGATACCACATCAGCACATTTAGCCATTAAAATTTATCGTATCAAATCCTTGATCAATGTCTTAGTAAAATTTAGTCCATTACAAAAATAAATGAATGAAATACAAAAGAGACAAAAAAAAAGAAAAAAGAGAAAGGGGTTTGGAGCTAGCTAGTAGAGCTTGGAATAGCTAGGAGAGTTTAAGTTGAAGATGATTGAGAATGGAAAAGAAGGGTGATTGGAGAGGAGAGGTGATGTTATTCCATTTGGGTAAGAGAATTTGAGTAGGAAAACAGAGGCCAAAGCTGAAAAACACAGGAGACAGAGAGGGGGTAGCCGGTAGGTGAACTTTGGGGAGAATAAGGTTTGAAAGCTAAGTATCGACAAATAAGGTGCTGACAAATTCAAACTCAAGGCCTCCTAGGAGGGAGTATGGAGTAATGCCAGACGCAGGTGACAGGTCCACCCCCCCCACCACACTGAATATGCCTGCAACTCCGCCGCCTAAGCTCTGACCTTCTTCACTCCCTCTTTCTTTCTTTTTGGCTGCAAACTACTGTATATCCGTGTCGGAGAGTGTGGATGCATGGAGTGAGTCTCAGACCCCAAAATTCGGCTGAATAATGACAAACTTTTTGGGAGCTGGGCTTTTTAGTAACCAAAAGTGGCTTGTGGCTTATCAGTTATCAATACACTGCTTCGTGCTTGGTGCTTACTGCTCATTGCTTACCACTTTGGTTGTTTCAATTTATACTATTATTGCTTCTGCCCATTGGGATGGGACTTTTCTCAATAGTACGGTAATTTAAAAAAGTTATGCTTAAATTATTGTAGTAGAAGAAGTTATTACAAATATATGGTAGTTTTTGCCACTTAGGAGAGAGGAGATAGGAGAGAGGAGAGAGGGTGAACGGATAAATTTTTTTTTAAACCAAAATCATCTTTTCAAATTTCAAAAGGGAAATCGTCTCTTCAAGAGACGAGTTCCATGAAAAAATATATATATATATATTTTTAAAAATTCCCCATTTATAAAAAAAAAAAAAAATTTCTCGAGGGAACTCGTCACTTGAAGAGACAAGTTCTATGAAAAATATATATATATATTTAAAAATTCCCAAATTTAAAAAAAAAAAAAAAAAAAAAAAACAATTTCTCAAGGTAACTCGTCTCTTGAAGAGACGAGTTCCATGAAAATATATATATATAAATTCCCAAATTACAAAAAAAAAAAAAAAAAAACAATTCCTCAAGGGAACTCATCATGAGACGAGTTCCCATGGAAAAAAAAATTCCCAAATTAAAAAAAAAAAAAAAAAAAGAGAGACAAGTTCCATGAAAATATATATATATATATATATTTAAAAATTCCTAAATTATTTAAAAAAAAAAAAAAAAAAAACAATTCCTCAAGGGAACTCGTCTCTTGAAGAGACGAGCTCCCATAAAAAAAAATAATTTTTCTTTTAAAAAATTCCCAAATTAAAAAGAAAAAAAAAAAACAATTTCTCAATAGACGAATTCCCATGAAAAAAAATATATGTATTTTTTTAAAAATTCCCAAATTAAAAAAAAAATCTCAAGGGAACTCGTCTTTTCAAGAGACGAGTTCCATAAAAAAAAAAAAAAAAAATATATATATATATATATATATTTAAAAAAATTCCCAAATTATAATAATAAATAAAAATAAAAATAAAAACAATTCCTCAAGGGAACTCGTCTTTTCAAAAGACGAGTTCCCATGGAAAAAATATATATTTTTTTTACAAAAATTCTCAAATTATAAAAATAAAAATAAAAAAATAAAAAAAGACGAATTCCCTTGAGGAAAAAAAATTCCCAAATAAAAAAAAAAATCCTATATTATTTAAAAAAAAAAAAAAAAAAAATTCCTCAAGGGAACTCGTCTCTTATATATATTTGGGAGAATTATGTTTTGACGGGCGGAATAATAACGTTTTCAGAACCCAACTTTCGATAATCCAAGATATGTTCACTGTTTGGAAAAATATTAAAGGAAAATGCACTCTGGTCTGAGGTGTTATTTCATACCGAAAATACCCCGCCATGCAAGAAAAGGTTGTTTTGCATTGTTCACGGCCCTGTGATTGAGGCCGGCTGTTTGTGGGGAATCATTGAGGAAAAAAAATTTGAGAACCACCAGTGTTTGAAATATCGAGAAATATTTCGGTATTATATCGGTATTTTTTACCGTATTTTCGGGAAATTTCCCGATATTTCCTACCAGCCCAGCCCACGCAGGATGCAAAATCTGTCCAATAAGATGCTATTTGGTAATCTGATCATGATTTGCAGGCAAAGGTTGTATTTTTCAGCCTGGCTCAAAAAAATCGTGGATTTAGGGTTTGTGAAATTTAAATCCAATGGCCCAAAATCAAAGAGACCCCTAGATCAGATCAAGAAAACACAGGGAGGAAAAAAAAAGCACTTTTTTTTTGTTTTCCTTGGGGGTTTTGCATGGATTTTGTCGGAAATCAAACGAGGATGGAGTTTCCTCGGAAATCAAACGAGGATAAATTTTCCCGGAAATCGAATGGAGGATGGATTTTCTTGGGAATCAAACGGGGGTTGCAAAAAAAATAATAATAACTTGATTAGATTAGTACCTGCGAGGATTGAGAAAGGCAGAGGAAAAAATAGGGCTTTTTTAGGGATTCTCTCGTCTGGAGGCCAACTTCAGAAAAGGGCCTCGGAAATCAAACGAGGATGGATTTTCTCGGAAATCGAATGAGGATGAATTTTCCCGGAAATCGAATGGGGGATGGATTTTCTTGGGAATCAAACGGGGGTTGCAAAAAAAATAATAATAACTTGATTAGATTAGTACCTGCGAGGATTGTGAATGGCAGAGGAAAAAATAGGGCTTTTTTAGGGATTCTCTCGTCTGGAGGCCAACTTCAGAAAAGGGCTCCTTGATGCCCGAGTGAGAGACGGTGGCTGCTGACAGGGACAACTAAAGGGCAATTTTGGAATAGCATTTTGAAACAGTAGATAGTGCATGTTTCCCTTAATATTTTTCCAAACATTGGGCAAATCTTGGATTACAAAAATTTGATGGGAACTCGTCTCTTGAATAGACGAGTTCCTTGAGGTTTTTTTTTTTTTTTTTTTTTTTTTTTTTAATTTGGAAATTTTTTTTAAAAAAATATTTTTTTTCAAGGGAACTCGTCTCTTGATTTTTTTTAATAATTTGGGAATTTAAAAAAAAATATATATTTTTTTTCATAGGAACTCGTCTCTGGAAGAGACGAGTTCCTTGAGGAATTTTTTTTTTCATGGGAACTCGTCTCTTGAAGAAACGATTTCCCTTTTTGAAATTTTTTTAAAATCGTCTTTTGAAAAGATGATTTCGTCTTTTGAAATTCGATGATTTTGGTTTAAAAAAAAATTTATCCGTTCACCCTCTCTCCTCTCTCCTAGGTGGCAAAAACTACCATATATTTGTAATAACTTCTTCTACTACAATAATTTAAGCATAACTTTTTTAAATTACCGTACTATTGAGAAAAGTCCCATTGGGATGTGGATGAGTGGATCCAACAACTGGACTGTCTTCCTCCTAGACCCCTACTCCCCTTTTTCTATTCTTGTTTCACTCTTTGGGAAACTACTCCTTTGGGTTTATGGGGGTGGGTGCAAAAGGTTTGTTCCTAATTCCAAAGTTTACAAAATTTCCAAAATAATGAAAAAGACAACCACCCAAAGCCATATAACTCAAATTGATACCGAATTCAAGATTGGGCCTAACTCCATCCACGCTAATGTGTTTTAGACACAAGCGGACCTCTATTTTGGCCCGCCTCCTTTTTGAGCAGGCCCAAGTAGGTTGGTATGCTTGGAACTTGCCCACTTGCGGAAAGGATACAAGACATTGTTGGTCCATAAAGTTGTGGCCCAAAACTAAAGCTCACATATAACCATAATCACTTCCCAAAACCTTAGATTGCCTAGTGTAAAATAGATATTATCTAAATCAGGTAATCGATTAAAAGAGATGAAATCTTCCCCACTTTAGAAAACTAACCCTTTACATTTTTTCAACCTAAAAAATATCCATTTTTGATAAAAATGTCCCCATCTTTTTCTTACAAAAGTAACCATTTTTTTTAAAACACATGTAAATAATAAAAATGTTGAAGGGTATTTATATCAAAAATGGGTTACTCTTCAAGTTCAAAAATAAGGAAGGTTAGTTTTAATCAATTAATCCTATCTAAATTAGGTGTAATCAAGTTGCACTTTACTCAATATTTTATTTGAAAGAGTTGAATATCCTATTTTCTGGTTTTGTGATCAACATTATATCATCTTGATATGAAGTTTAAGTTTCATCGATTAGTAAATAATCAAGAATTCATGCAATAGAGAAGGATTGTGAACTTGGCTAACCGAACCGGGGTGATGGATCTAAATACAAAAGAAGAGAATGTAATTTTCTAAAACCACATTGGTATACCACAAAGAGATGCTCTATGTGGTAGCATGTCTTGATGGCCTTGAACCCCAACTTTCATATTGTTTTTAATTGTTGCGAACATGGGAAAAATTTGGTGCCTCCCATGTAGGCTTAATGCCCTCCATTAATCCACTGCCACAATTTGCTCCTACATGGGAGGCACAACAAGCTAGTCAAAGCTCACAAGTCTGAACGAATGTTGAGCTAGTTGAAGCTCAATACTAACATGTGGTAATTGGTCAATATTTCTAATAGTTTTTTATAATTAGATATTAATGAAACATTCCATTCAATATTTCTTTATTAAAAAAAATCATAATCCAATAACAACAATGTGGGTGGAGTTTAGAGTTTGAATGAATGAAAGCTTGTAGTTTACTTGGGTTGGAGGCGAAGAGTAAATGTGCGCAAGGCTTGAAGAACCTGCTTTAGACTCTCCATAGTCGCTTCATCGATCAAATTGCCATCGCTATCAAACTTCGGAGGGGGTTGGAATGCATTCACGTTGAAGTGGGGCTTGTTAACGAAATGGAGATCAAGGTAAACACCAATTTGACGGAGATGCAACTGTGATAGTCCCCCACCAAAAGTTCCTCCGGCGCTGATGATTGCAGCAGGCTTATCTGCCCAAGCATTTGGGGCTATTGATGCCCAATCTAGGGCATTCTTTAGGGGTGCTGATTCACAATGCAGTAGAGGAAATTAATTAGTGATTTGAGAAATCTACTAAAATTGCATCATGAAATCCAGATTTTAATAAAATTGCATGGAGGACCAAAGAGCTGACTGTAATCATCGGTTCCCAACTGTGTAATTATTGTCCGCTTTGGACCCAAAGGGCCCTCACGGTTTTAAAACGCTTTTACTTGGTTAAGAGGAGCCTCTACATATATTACGTCAGAAACTTTCTCCCCTATCCCCGACCTCAGTTGACCCCGCAATCCTATGGGATACAACGAAGATGTTGTGTCTGCATGAGGGGTGTTTGTGATGTCCCACATCGGATAGGGCATTATTTAAGGGTGTTAAATTAACGGTTTCCTTTATTTTCTCGACTACCAAACAGAGCCATACAAATGAACTAGCAAAAGAGAGTATACCGCTGACGGAAAAATTGTTCTCCGCCGTAGCAAAGAGTACGCCGTCGGCTTTCAGAATCTGCTGGCGAAAAGCTTCCACCGCCGGCGGAAACTTTCCGCCGACGATGAGGTCGGTGTTGAGCAAGGACAATGGCGATATGTCCACGTACTCTATTTCCATTCCCTCAATTGCTTCCTTGGAAAGCTTCATCGCTGCAACCAAAATCAAAACCTAATTCACCGATACTCATTACATACATAGAGAAATTAAGAGGAAAAATAATAAAAGAAGAAAAGAGGACCGGAGCGGATGAGGCCGCGGTTGAAGGAAGCCGAGCGGAGGGAGCCGCACAGAGCGGCAACGTTGATGACTGACTTGGACGCTGCCATTTCTCTTTTCTCGTCTGCCTTGTTTTCTTCCTATTATCGTGCGTTTTATAGATGAAGCTCGACGGTTTTTGTTTACCGTAAGGAAATGGTAATGGCTTGTTTGGATGAAGATTCCTTGGTTGGAGGTAGGGCATGGAAAATGACTGTGCTTTGAGCAATCTATTTTAGTAACTACCACATATTTCGGCATGAATGGTATAAGGATTGACTTTAACACAAAATGATAATTCTAATTTTTTTTTTCTAAATTTTAATTAAATACAAGTCTATTTCTTAAAATTATTAAAATTGTATTTTTGACAACGTAGAGTTTTCGATTTAAAGAATGAAAAACATTTTAATTTGTTTTAAGTGAGCGTAGGTAATGTTTTTTGGTTCTTTCCCTAAGCCTATAGACGAAAATTTTTTTATAAAGAAGTTCAAATCTTAGTACAAGTAAGTCTAATTTTTATGAGAATAAATTTTTATTTTTTTATTTTTAATAATTCATCCAAACACAATCCATTTTTTGGAAGAATCCCTTTAAAATTCTCTTACTCCAAGCTATTCTTATCTTGTTGGTCAGCATCTACGGCCTTGTGGCACCTTGAATGGATGGTCAAAGTCCATTAGCTTGGTTGAGAATGGATACTTTGCCACTATTCAACCTTAGGATTGTTATGAAGTATGCACTAGGACGAGAAGTTGATTGATTAAGAAATAATTGATATTTTTAGTTTATTTTTTTATTTTATTATTACATGCTGACGGCATTAATATTAATTATTGAAGAGCCGTAAAAGTCAAAGCAATTTGGCAACTTGTTTGGCATGTGTGATTATTGGGTTGGATTTGGGGAATGGAGATTAAGGAGTTGACCTTGTTATCATTCTGTTGGCCAACACTAACAATTACACCAATATAAAAATTACCATTTCATTTGTTTTTATAGTAAGCTAATTCTTAATGAAATACTATGATATGAATGAATAGTTGTACCATACATATCATCACACTCACATGGTGTAATTGAAGTATTAAATACCTTATCTATATATAATAGGTCTCATCTTGCATTACTTTTGTTGGCCAAGGTTCAACCTTGGTTCAAGTCTAGTCAATCGAGACTATTTTGGTTATATTTGGTTCTTAAAAATTATTAAGAAAAGAAAAAAAAATTAGTAAAGAAAATAATTTTCTCATATTTAATTATCATATGAAAAATATTGAAGAAAATAAAATATAATTAAAATTAGTTCAAAACTTATACTTTTCAAATTATTTAATCTTTATATTGATGAGTCAAAATAAGATAAATAGGTTTGAAGTAGTAAATAAAAATAATTTATTGACTTTAAATCTATTTTTTATTTTTCTTCTATTTTTCTACTATATTTTCTTTCCTTTACATTTTCTCTCAAATTTTTTCAAGAACCAAACATAGCCTTTAACTTGCTCATTAGAAGGTTGAGCAATAATTGAAGTTGTCATACTCTAGCACACCATGCACCGTGAACATAATCCATGAACCAAAGCCTTAGGTTATGTTTGGTTTTTGGAAAGTATTAAGGAAAGGGAAAAAAATATAAAAGAAAATGATTTTCTCATGTTTGGTATCACCTTGGAAAATATGAAAGAAAATAAAATATAATTAAAATTAGTTTAAAATTCATATATTTTAAAATTATTTAATCTTCATATAATAGAGGAAAATAAATGAAATGAATTTGAAGAAACATATAAAATTAATTTATTGATTTTAGGTCTATTTTTTTATTTATTATTTTCCTTCACTTTTTATTTTTTATTTTCATATTTTCCTTCAAATTTTCTAGGAATGAAACATTGCCTTAACATTTTGCTAAGGTGTTTCTAAGAGGAAATGTATTTTGGCATGCTTGACAAGACCTTGTAAAGGCATAATGGTAAGAAGAGAGAACCCGGAAAAAAATTAAGATGAATAGTAGTAGTCGATCAAACAAAACAAATGTAAGGAGATATTGGAATAGTTGATGATATCCTTGATCTAGTTGAAAAGGCAGCCATAAAAAGTTACCATAGAGCACAAGAGATCTTAGAGCAAATAAAAAAAGGATCAATAGTTGTAGAAGAAGTATAGGAATTACTGAAAAATGTAACCAACAAATAGATCCAATGAATGATGTACTTGAAAGGTTGGTGACTAATTAAGTATTTGGTAAAACTTAATACTTATTAGTTGATAACTTAAATGG
Organism: Vitis rotundifolia; assembly: GCA_030254885.1. Taxonomy (NCBI): domain Eukaryota; kingdom Viridiplantae; phylum Streptophyta; class Magnoliopsida; order Vitales; family Vitaceae; genus Vitis; species Vitis rotundifolia. Next base: position 17,777,168 of record CM058163.1, on the reverse strand, counting down.
ACTTTAAGTTAAATTGTTTTTAAGTTGTTAACTTAAAATTTATTACTTATTTTTTTATTTTAAGTGTTAAGATTATTTGGTAAAGTTAACATTTATTTTAAACCATCAAATTGACACATTTACCCTTAATAATTTTAACTAATATTTATCTTTATTGATTTTAACTCATATCTATTTTCATTAATTTTAACCAATAAATTCGTTTATAAAACATTCATATTTAAAGCATTATAAATATATAAGATAACCATAAAATATTTATTATAAAAAATGAATCATGGATATGAAATCATAATTTTAAAATATATTCTCATTTTGAGTCTTAAAAGATCATATTTTTTGAATTTGAGTTTTAATCTAAAACCTTAAGCAAAAACCCCTCAAACTTGATTTATAAAAGTACTTAAAGATGTTTTCTAAGTGTTAGAAAGAATTGAATTTTAAAAAGAAGAAATTTTGAGCCAAAATTGCCTAACCGGTAAAGAGCAGACTTAATTGGCTCAACCGATTGGGAACTGGTCAAACTAGTCACCCTTTCCTAGTCGAGGACTAGTCAAAGGTGCACAAAAATCTTCTATCTCATCTAGTAGGGGGTAGGGAAACCTTTTCCCAGTCAAAGGTGCCCTTTTCTTAGTTGAGGTTCGGATGAACCCTAATAGTCACCTGTAGTGCATTAAATACCCAACAACTAGTGAATTAGTCACACTGGAACTCAACCAAGAAAATCCAATTGGTGTCTTTTTGAGTGTCTAAGGTTGGAAACCTATAAATGGAGAACTCCCTTTCATTTATTTCAAAGAGAACACTTGCATTAAACTTTTTACTTCCTAGTTTCTCACATTCAAAGCTCTCTTGGTGCATTAAATCTTTCACTGACATACTCATCTAGTGCACACTTGTTGTTCATCCTAACTTCCTTGTATTTGTTCATTAATTGTGTTAAGATTGAGTGATCTTAAACTCTCATTTATTGAGGTAAGATTGAGTGTAAGCCTTCAAGTTTGGGGATAAAACTTGAAGGATTGCTTGTTCTGCCCATTATAGCTAAGGAATCCAATTGGAAAGACTTGAGAGCTTGGTTAAAGCTTCAAATTAGTGGAACCCATACTCAGGAGGAACTTGAGGAGAGTGAATGTAGGTGGAATTAATTGAACCACTATAAAATTAACATTTGCAATCTCTCTATCCCTTATCTCTTTATTTTTATTATTGTTTCATTGTTGCTCAAGAATAGTTTTCCAAAAAGTTTTTAAAACCCAATTCACCCCCCTTCCTCTTGGGGTGTTTATTATTAAATTAATTAGTTTTGTTTCACAATTGATATCGGAGTTAGGCCTTTTGTTTAAGATTTAACAATCTAATAGGTGATGGTTGATTCATCAAGCTCACCCCATTTAGAAGGTTTTTCAACCAATAGACCTTTATTCTTTACGGGAACCGATTATCCTTATTGGAATACAAAAATGACTTGATTTTTACAATCTACCAATCTTGATCTTTGAAATGTTATTGAAGAGGGTTCCTATACTCCTACTGAACTAATGAATGGAAAGTTGGTTCCAAAAACCAAACAAAAATAGGATGAACATGATAAAAGAAAAATTCAATTAAATGTTAGAACAATTTATTTATTACATTGTGTTATTGATAGAAATTAATATAATTTTGTATGCTAATGTAAATCAACTAAAAAGATTTGGAGACTGCTTGAGGTAACTCATGAAGGAACAAATCAAGTAAAAGAATAAAAAAATCAATATATTTATTCATACTTATGAATTATTTGCTATGAAAGATAATGAAACTATTGTTGAGATGTTTACTTGGTTCACCGATATTGTGAATGACCTTGAAGCATCGGGAAGGACTTATAAAGAATCGGAGAAGGTGATGAAGATATTAAGATCACTTCTAAAGAAATGGGAAACCAAGGTCACAATAATTCAATAAGCAAAAGACTTGACCAAGTTGCCTTTGAAAGAATTGATTGGGTCTTTAATGACTCATGAGATCACCATGACAAGCCATTAAGAGGTGGAAGATAGAAAAAAAAAGAGCATAACTCACAAAGCCTTAACTCATAAGGAAGAAGTGGAAGAAAATGAAAAAGATGAAGACTTTATGCTCATCACAAAGAAGTTTAGAAAGTTCATGAAGGGAGAAAAATTCAAGGGAAGAAGATTCACTTCTAGAAAAGACTCTTAAAAGAAAAAAACTTCATCAAATGTTGACAAGGAGAAAAAGGATGAGAAAAATGACTTAGTATGCTATAAGTACAAGAAACTGGGCACATTAAGTATAATTGTAATCTCTACAAGAGTAAAGTAAAGAAAGGAAAAAAAGAAGGTAATGGTAGCCACTTAGAGTAATAATGAAGGAGACTCATTCGAAGAAGATAAAGAAATGAAGTGGCAAACATATGTTTCATGGCTATTGATGAGCTTGATGAGGTTAATTCAAACATTAATTATGATGATTTACATGATGCATTGGAAGATTTATATGAGGATCTTGAAAAGCTTGATTTGAAAAATCATTGTAGACCTTCTATTTTGTTATCTTTGCACATTCCATCTAGGATTGGTTTCTACATTCTCTGTTGTCTTATTGTGCTATTATTAACCTTTTTGGACTGCTTTTGAGCTCTCATTGATGGTTCATTGTGACTATGTCAATCACTAGGTTTTTTGGATTTTATGTGAGAGATATTTTGGAGAGATTAAGTGGGCCCAACCTAGATTTTAGTGACCTTTATTCTTAGTTTAGAAATTTGTCTTTGATTGATTTCTTGTATATTCAAGTTCATTTAGGATTTTAAAACCTTAATGTCATAAGATAAATTCAAGATTTGAATTAATTTATAATTGATTTCATTTTCTTTAAAGATATACAATGAAGGCTTGGTATTGAATCAAGAAAGGATTTTTTTTGTATATATGATTTAATATGATTCAATTATTTTTGTTAGCATCGTTTTTATAAATTATAGAAATCTAGGTATCAATCATGATTATAAAATAGGTAAGTCAAAAATTGATATTATAGCTATTGAATATATGTTCTAAGATTTTTCATGCTAAAATAATATTTCTTTTAACACCTCATAAATCATAAATTAAAATTAAGATTAAGATTAGAGTTTATTGTAAATATCAAAATCATGCTTTAAAATATATATTAAAATGGGTCATTTCCTTTAATAATAATCATACTAAAACAATATTTTGGCTTTAATGTCCCATAAACCATCAACCAGCTGCACCCTCTTCATAATTCAAATATATTATAACCGATCACCATGGTAGCCTACCCATTACTAGCTATACATTTAAACCTTCTAGTATATACCAACCCACAAAACCTGGCTCCTCGTAGCCATTAACCAACCCTACCACTTCCTGCACCAACTATACCACTCCTTGTACCAACCGTCCTATTCTCCGTATAGCTCAGGTTTAGCTGCTGAAAGCATGCTTCATAACCCCATTAGGTGTCTTATTTTCCTTTGCCACAGCGCATGCTTTGGGCTGCCCAAGACCCGTCTTCATCACATTCAATGGCCACTCTTCCCATGCTTGTCATCTACTCATTCTCTCTCACTCTCTCTCTACACATGCACGTTTTGAAACCAGTAGAAAAACAAGAGAGAAAACCTTCTCTCCTCTTCCTCATTCTCACTTCTATTTTCTCAACCGTCACTAGCAGCTTCTCCATGCTTAGCCTGTAAATTGATTCTAAAATATCCTATCTAAACTTTCAGAAGCCATCGTCCTGCATGTTACAACCTCATCTTATTTTTTTCCAAACTGAACTCCACATCGAGCTCCACATCTCCATCAAAGCATTACCTTATTCCTTCTCCACCTGTAGATGAATAAAGCCCAACTGCATGTCTATGCAAGTGATTGTAGGCAATTGATCTAGATAATCAACAAATTACCTTTTTGCAAGGACATTAGAAAGAACAAAATATCCATGTATAATTTTTAATCATATAAATATAAAATTATCGAATTTCATTAATTTTAAAACTTGATTGAGAAAACATAAACTCTGTTTTCTTGAAAGCCCTTGGACCAACTAAATGATAATGGGCTTTGAAATAATATTCACTATTTTTGAAAGATCGATCTTGTCACGCCCCAAGACCCACTCCAAGGGCGTGACGGTCATTTCACACTTTAAACCCGAAAGCTTACAGTGTAACTTGACCCAAACAATTATCTTGTAATTGGAAGTTACCAACTACCAAATACCTGTTCAGAGTAGCGGAACAAAATCTAAAATCCTCAAAATTCAATTTCAAAACTAAAACATCCACTATCCAAAATCCATTGTCCAAATATTTGCAAACTTAAACAATTCAAGTACTAGAACAAATTTCAAAATCTCCAAAACTCAACTTTGATCTAACATAAAATTTGAAGGATCAATATTCAAATAACTTCCAAATACCAAAGGATCCAAATGAACATAACTAACAGTTAAACAAAATCCAACATAAAATCCTAAGTCAAATCCTAATGATGACCATTCCTCAGCCTAGCCATCACTCCTCACCCGAACTAAGAGTACCTGAAAAATTTTCAACAATTGGGAATGAGCTCACAGCCCAATAAGGAATATTAATGCAATTCATGGATCAAATATTTTCATTTCAAATAGGAGATATCATTTTTTTTTTTCATCAAATATCAAAGTTTCAAAAATACTGATATATTCAAAATTCAACCAACCATTTTCATATCAAATTCAAACACTTTCACATAAGATTCAATCAAATCCATTCAATTTTCATTACTTTGGTTATCAAATATCAAATGCCCAATTAGGTGGGACTTTTCAAATGGGTGGCTAGCCTCAAATTGTTCCTGGTGGAAGGAACCAAACACTACTAGTACTAGTAACCTCTAACCAAACCCCTAGAGGCTGGGGTCCAAATCAATTACATTCCCACCATGAAATGTAAAGGTCAACTATTATATCCCGTTGACAGGGCCGAATAGTCAACTATTATATCCCGTTGACAAGGGCCAAATAAACCAGAGTGATGTTTTTGTTCAAGTATTCAAATTTACACAACATAATATCTCCATATTTTGTGTCATAAATAAAACAAAATATTCCAACATAATATTTAGTGCAAAACAGTTTGATCCATGCATGGTAACAAAATATCATTTTCTTTTCCACAATTCAAAATAACATATAAAATAATTTAATTTTATAAATATTGCATTAACTTCCCTTACCTCAAAAGAAGTCCTCAAAAACTTTGGAGAGTAATAATCCTGAAAATCTACTCTTCACCTAACAAAATATAAGAGGAATAATTATTACTATTTATCTATCATTTTACTAATTTATTCAAATTGAAATTTTATTTCATTATAAAATTCTACAAATTTTTATTTTTTATTTATTAACTTAAAACTAAATATTATTATTTTCCTCATTCCTCTATTTTCCAAATTCCCACACGCATGCATTTTTTTTTTTCACCATTCTTCTATTTTCTAGTGCACATGTGTTTTTTTTTTTTTTTTTCCTACCAAACATAGCCTATAACAACTCTCCTGCTAATATAATAATAATAATAATAATAATAATAATAATAATAATATATATTACCCACCTCAATGCTATCCGTACACAACTCCATTTATTAAATAATACAAAACCCATAAAAACCTAATAATACAAAGCTTCAGCCATTAACCAGTGCACACGCGTCCTCTATATATATATATATATATATTTTCTCCAACTTCCTCCTATGCGTGGTGTTCTTCATTCTTCTTTTTTTTTTTTTTTTTTTTTTTCCAAGTGTGCACACGCATTTCTTCCTCCAGTGTGCACACGCATTCCTCTTTTTTTTATTTATTTTATATATATATATATATATACATATATAATAATAATTCTAATCCCTTAAGCCACAATTCTTTTTCTTTTTTTTTTCTTTTTTTTAATAATTAACCCTAGTCTAAATCGAAATCTTCCAAAGAACCATTTTTTTTTTTTTTCTAAAAACTTAAGATTTCCCAACTTCCAACCATAAATCAAAATCTTAAATTTCCACTATTTTGATATTAAAACGAAAAAAAAAAAAAATAAACTAACCCTAATCTAGACTTGGGTTTTCCAAAAAAATAAATATTCTAATGCTTGAAATTAACTAATGAATCTAAAATAATAATCTAGGGGTTAGAATCTTACCTATAGAGGTTTGTTCTTCAAACCTTGAAATCTGACCTCAATTTCACGTTCTCTGGAAACTCTCTGCGAACAGGAATACGATTCAGAAACGAATAGGAAGAAGAGAATTTCCTATTTATACCTAGGGTAATTCGTAAAATTACTTTTTCACCCCTCTTCCATTTTATTAAATTAATTAATTAATTAATTTAATATATTTATTATGAATTTCCTATATTACCCTTAAAAAAAAAAAACTTGGGCGTTACAGATCTTGCATAAAATATCTCGTCCACTCTTATTTTCTTAAATCATTAAATTTTAAATTGACATTTTATACATATAAAATAATCTATTATTTTTAAAATCAGTTTTAAACCCTTTAAAATCAATTTTCCATTCAAAATAATCTGGCTCCCTTAGGCCATAAAACTTTTATTTTTTGAAAATGAATGCTACCTAATTTCATTCCTAAGTATATTTAAAAAAATATTTTAAAAAATGACATACACGAATTGAATTTCATGACCCCAATTAATGAAGACTTATGGGTAAATTTGTGGAGATCAAAATGGGACTTAACAAATCCCAATATGCCAAATGAATTTTATTTCTCTTATATGATTTTCCATTTACTTAAATTATAAATTCTTAAACTAAAACTTAAATCATTTAGGGAATATTTCAACTCTTCACAATATTAGGAATCATTTAGTTGAGGAATGATATAGGAATAATCAAACAAAACAATCCAAATTATATTATGATTTTGTGTGATTTTGAAGTTGATCATGTTTCTTTAATTGTATTTGATTACCTATTGATATGCATATAATTGATTAGATTTAAGTTTGCCCTTTAAATTCAATGTTATTGTATTCTATAAATTAAATATCGCTCTTGGAAGAAATGTTATGCTTGCTAAACCAGGTACACCTCATTTTCTTACTTTTTTGTGTGCATTAGCATGTATGCTTATGTCCTATTATTGGTTAGCTTTGCTTTGTTTGATCTCTATGTTGATGTCCTTGCCTACTAATCTTGGGTAGAATGCATATTGTGTATGTTATGATGTCATTGCTTATGAACTAATTCTTTTGTTTTATGGAAGCTACGAAGGTAGGTTCTTCACTTTATGTGTTTATTGCTTATTGGGTGTGCATATTTTGATATATACTTTGATCCATGATATCCACTGATTTACTAGTTAATCCCCACAATTACCTCACCTTACTTAGTAAAGACAAAGCTTTTAGGGCTTAGAGGGGCGATTCAGTTCTTTATCGTACTTTTTCAATAGGTAACCTGACTCCTGGACCTAATTTGGTTTTCATAGACTTGTCTTTTCTTTAAAAAATAAAACAAAAAATTAAGTGACAACTCTAATATTTATAAAATTAATTTTTTACAAAACAAAAGCGAGTCTCGTCATAGAATGGGAATGCATGTGAAAATGCAGGATCACAATCATTCTCTTAAAAATATAATTCGAGAACTTGAAGAGATGCAAGAAAAATTTTCAAATATTGAAAATACTAAAATTTCTCTTGAAAAAAGAGAATGAAGTTTTGGAAAAGAAGAATGATTGGTTGACATCCTTTCTTTCTATCTTTTCGTGTGAACAAAAATATTTTGAAATGATACTAGCTAGTAAAACAACCTATTGGTGTTATTAGTCATTCGGTAAATGACAAAAGGATTGCTACACGCGTTATTAGTCATTCAACGAGTTCATTCGAGAATAAACCAATTGTGGCCCTCGATTGATCTCTGAAATCCAAAAAACGTCATCTTCATTTTCCAAAGTTTGATTAAGGTAAAAGAATCAGAGGGAAAATATTCTTTTGGAAAGAATATTATTTTTTGAGATTGCACTCATAGTATTTTTAATTTCAATAAATATTTTGGTCACATTATTTTTTTTATTTTTTATTTTTTTGCTAATTTTGTAGGAACAATTTACGAAATTTGTGCATACAATATATAAATAATTTTTTTTTGAAAACTTAAAATATTTCCTTATTTTATCTTTAATATTGTTACATTAAATTATGATAAGAATATATTAATATTTTTGTTTTATTAGATAATATAATTATATTATTTAATTGTTCAGAAGGTGTATGAAATTTTACAAAATGAAATAAAATTTTATTATTTATTATAAAATACAAGAGAAGAAAAGATGAAAGAATAACAATAATGCTCAAAAAGAGAACTCAATGAATATTTCATTAGAGGTCTCCCCTCTTAAAATGAGTCACAAAAGATATTTTTATCAATATCGATGATCAACCACAAATTCACATAATCTAAAAAATTTTCATGTTTTATAATATTATTTAATTTATTTATATTTTACTAACTTTATATTTTACATTTTTTTATTAGCATTTGCTTTGAACAAATGCTAAATATTTAAGATATTATAAGTGATTAATATAACCAAAGATAAAACTATGCTCAACATTTTGGACACCTAGAGAAAATTATGTTTTGGGTTTTTCTAAATCAAATAATTGGCAAAATAATATAAAGAGGCGATATTTCACCTTAAAACCCTCTTTTTCTTTTTTTCTTTTTTCTTTCTTTTCTCCTATTATTTATTATTATTACTATTATTATTCACTTTATTATTTATAATTTTAAAATTAAGATATTCAAATAAATATTATTTATTTAATAATAAGTAATTATTTACAAGAATATATCAATTAATAATACTAATCTTAAATAATAATGATAAATAAATAATATTAAAAATACTAATATTTACAACACCATTTGTATGATTGTGACCTAAAAAGTTTAAATAATAATAATGATAGAGTAAGATGAAAATAATAATAATAATAATAATAATAATAATAATAAAGAAAAAATAAGGAAAAAAATAAAACAAAATATTATTATTATTTTACTTATTATAGACTTTCAACTGATTTATTTATTTCTAAATTGAAACCTACGATTATTTGCTACTTATTGACCATACTTCTCAATGTTCATCCTGGCCAATTGGGCAACCACATACAGACTTTCTGATATATGAACAAACCCTCATCTTAATTATACTGCTTTCCATACCTTACTGTGGGGCCGGCAACTTAATTTTTAGGGAAAAAGAACCAAAAAAGAAAAAACAAAAAAGTGGACCCACAGGTTTGATAACAAAATCACACCTAGAGAGTAGCCGACAGCTTGCCGTTTAAGTTAAATGAAAAGAATATTGGGCCCACCATTAAAACAAAACTATTATTTAAAAAAATAAATAAAATAACATAAAGAAAGAAACCCGCAAGCAGCTGGTTTACCGGTCCGACCAGTGGGTTCACCAATTCAATATTAATTGAAAGCTCATGAACCAAATCAAGCCCACATTCCAATTGGTCCAATTCCATTTCAAAAACACTCCTATTTGGGTATATAGCAATTGTGAAGAATGGTACTTGGAAAAGCAAGGTTCATGTCAATAATAATAAAATTGACGTGTTAGAGTTGAGAATAATCTCAAGCTCCTAAGCCAGACAACTCAGACAAGGGTAATTGTGCTTATTACTGCACTGATTTGAACAGTTCTGACAACCCAATTTGAGTTTCATTCTTAAGGAAGAAGACAATGATTAATGAAAGTTTCCTCTTGCCCCCTTCTTCCATTTTCCCCTCAACTTACTTGACAAATTCCCATGTGTTATTCTATAAGCATTTGCATCATAATCTAATATATTGCAGGTCTTTTGAGGATAATTAGAATAATTTTATTTTGTCTAAAATAATTAATTTTAAAATACTTATAATTTCATGATTTTTCAAATTTTCAATAATTTTTTTTTTATATTACTTATATATTTTATTTTATTAACTAAAACACCATGGATACAATAGCAATAATAAAGAAAAATAAATAATCTCAAGAAAATAAAATAGAGGTAAAAAAAAACCAGGAAGATCAATAAGATAGACTGAGAGTAAAAGATGATGTCTCAATTCCAAACTAAAATGTTACAGACAATTTAAAGATGAATTCTCCATGTGAACAAGATAATCAAAACCATGACAGAACAGGATAATCAAAACATGGCATGGTTTGAAGCACAAAAGCCTATTCATTCGTTTAATTACCTTGAAGTCGCCTAGTGAATGCTTGCAAGGATAGAATAACCTCCTTTATCCTCGCTTTGGCGTCTTCATCGATCAAGTTGCCTTCAGCATCGAACTTTGCTGGAGGTTGGAATGCGTTCAAGAAGAACTCGGGCTTATTGATGAAATGGAGATCAAGATAAACACCGATCTGGCGGAGATGATATTGCGATCGTCCCCCTCCAAAACTCCCTCCTGTGCTAATGATTGCAGCAGGCTTGTCAGCCCATACATTTGGTGGTCTAGAGGCCCAATCAATTGCATTCTTCAGAGGAGCTGATATAATATAATGCAGAATAGGAAAATTAGTCTGCGATTATAAGCACAAGATACAAGTTGTATTTCGATGAAGCACATACATGAATTCTAGCGACATTCATTACCCTGAAAAATATAAGTTACAGAATGAACTAAGTTCTGTTTAAGAATGTAAACAGGTTGGCGTGAGGGAAGTTCCTCCTTCTAATCCTTATCGTAAATTTATTCCTTATTTTAGGTCTTATATTATTAGGTAGGGATACAGAACACCTGTTAGAGGAATGACCCTATTTATAATCCAGAGTTTCAAATACCAACTATTATTCTCATTTCTTGTCCATTTAAGGGTGGATCTCTGCAGAACTGCCCTCATTAGTTTTTTTTTTTAATCATCCCTAATTCTCATAAAATATGTAATGTAAAAAACTATTAGCAAATCATTTAGAAAGGAACACATCGTCAGACTTGAAATTGATAGAAAAGTACAGTTTTCAAAATTCTTAGGACCTTTTTATCATAGACTTAAGCTTTTCCTGAGCTCACGGTACATAGACAACTCAAACCATTTGATGTTGCTAAGTTAGTATTTCTCACGCACTTAACTTGCTAGGCTAAACAATGCACATAACTTAGGATGAGAACCAAAAGCAACACTTAAAAAAGGAAGTTTTCTATTGCACAGGGAAGTTTTACACGACTAGAAGCTCTTCAATTGTTTGATGTCGAGGCATCCTCACATTTATAGGCAACCAAGCAAACCCTCTTCCACTCTACCCTACAATTCTCTAGAATTCTTTATACAAGTTTTATGTATAAGCTCTATACAAGATGACTCTCCAACACTCTAAAATGCCCCACATCTTTATTTGTCTTCCACTTTAGCGTACAAATGTGTGGACATTTCTACGCTTCTCTAAAACCGTCCACATTCCTCCCCTAATATAAATGATTCAAAGAGGTTTTAGAAACTTCCTACTCTCCTATATAAACTTAAGAAGGGTGGGTTATTGGAGTAGATTGTAACATTTTGCTCCAAAACGATTTATTCAACAATAAAAGACTTGTGACAAAAATTAGTTTTCAAGACAAAGCTAAAAAAAATAGACAAAGAATCAAATTGCTATAGTTTTTTGAGCTTCACACTAAAGCAGAAGAAAGATATTCAATCAATTTTAATAACACAAATTAAATAAATCAAAAAACTCAAAAATTTTAAATCTTGGATGTAAATTGTGGTGTGATATATAGAGGAACTAGGCAGTGATCCCAAGACACAACCAAGTTAAGTAAAGATTCTTCATTAATTCAATAAGATAATTTACAAAAAAAATACTCACTCCATTTGATGCCTTTGACATGCTGATCATTAGGTTTAAGTTACTATAAAAATTCAAACTTTATCACACCTATTATTTATACCAATGCTCCAGATAACTTTACAACCATACGAAGATGGAACTCCTGTATCATCCTGAAATCCCTTAGACCCATCAATGGTGAATGCATTATTAATATGCAAACCAAGTGTGCAAAGATTTTAGAGTTCTCCAATATGGAATTCAAAATATTCAATTTTACTTACCTGAGTGCATAAATTTGTGCTCTCCCACGTATATTTTCTTGGTATTCGTAGCATCAATAGCATCAACCTTCTTTTCTTTTTCCTTTTTCAATTCGTAGCATCAATAACATCAACCTTCTTTTCTTTTTCTTTTTTCAATTATGTTGTTGAAAAAAAAATGAAAATATACAATGTAAATTCTTAAAACAGTTTCTAATTGTTTTCAAAAATAAAATTTTATTTTCAAAAAATGATTTTTAATTATTTTCAAAAATAAAATTTTATTTTCCATTTAATATGAAAAATAGATATCCTAGAAAAAATGTTATACGGCTATATATAAACAAATAAAGAGTTGTTAGCTAAAAACTTGTAAATTTTGTGTAGGTTATAAAGGGAAAGCATATTCTATCAAATATTAAATCACTTATTTTTCTTGGAAAAATATCAGCTGACTCACAAATCATTTTATAGTGATAAATGATTATGATATTAAAAAAAAATAATTACAAATGCATATTATTTATAAAATTTAGTATTTTATTCTATAAAATGTTTTTAAACTTTCTAATATTTAAAATTTTTTATTTTTTTAAGTGTTAAAAGAATTAAAAATAATTCCTAAAATTATTATGAAATGATTCTAAGAGTTTATTTAACAATGATTTTAGAAAATGTTTTTAATATTTTTAACACTTGAAATTTTTTATTGTTCAAATGTTAAAAATATTAAAAATATTTTTTAAAATCACTCTCACAGAACACTTTTAAAGTATATTATTTTTTTAAAATAACTATCTATAAATATTTTATTATTGGAGTTGGGTGGGTGCGCAAGTCGGATTAACCCAACTGATTTTCCTGTTAAGAGTTGAATAACAGGTGGAGTTGGGTGGGTGTCCAACTCAAACTAATCCACCCAAATAAGAGATCAAAGGGAATAGCTTATGGAAGTTGGAATAGAAACTATCTTAAAACCACCCTTTTAAAAAATAAAAAGTTAAAGAGAGATTGATTTCTCTTACTTTTACTTTTCACTTTAAAAAAGAAAAAAAAAATTCCTATGGTTACCAAAAAAATATTATAATTGAATTTTCAACGTGATAATTCTAAATTTTCCTACATTTACCAAAAAAATATTATAACTGAATTTTTTAGATTTTTAAAAATGTTTTATAAATTTTATAAAATATTTAATTTTTTTTTATTTAGAAAAACGTTTTCTAGGTAAAAACAAACGTTTGGTGGAATCACCACCAAACGAGAAGTCTCGATAAAAATGACCGGCCTTAGATCTACTTGGATTTATTTATATAAAATCAAAAGCATTTTTTGTATTCAATATCATATCCATTTAATTGGTCCTTGGTACTTGGGCATGCAGTGGAGGCATTGTTTGACTCATTTTTCAATTTTAAATTGATTTATATATTGATTATTTTAAAATTAATTTTAAATTATTACTTTCATTATTATTATTATTATTTTTACTTGACAACGTTGTAAATTCAAATTTTCTTTTATTATATTGTCAATTTAACATTTTTTACTTTTTATAGAATGGTTATATATGATAAGCTTTTCCTCATATTTTCAAATCAAAATAATAATTTCAAACCGATTAATATAAAGAAAATTTAATTTAAAAACGGTAACAATTTTCTTCCCGTTTCCAACCATTTCTGAGTTACCAAACAGAGCACAAAGCTAGAAAAAATGTAAAAAGAGGAGCTAGCAGAAGAGGCCGTACCAGTGACAGAGTAATTGTACTCCGGCGAAGCAAAGAGAATACTGTCGGCTTCGAGAATCTTCTGGCGAAAAGCTTCCACCACAGGCGGAAACGTTCCGTCGACCTCGAGATCCGTGTTGAGCATCGGCAGCGGCGCGATGTCCACATACTCTATCTCCATGCCATTGATCGCCTCCTTGGAAATCTTGATCGCTGTGGCCAAAAACACAGAATCAAAACCCTGCTCAAAGACGTAATTCAGAGAGTGAAAAGAATGGGGAAAGAGAGAAAACCAGAACGGATGAGGCCGCGATTGAAGGAAGCTTTGCGAAGGGAACCGCACAAAGCCGCGACTTTGATAATTGGCTTGACTGCTATGGCTGCCTCCATTTTCTCTCTCTACCTTCTCGTCTTCGTCTTCCTCTTCTCTTGCAGTGACAACCAGAGCAGATGAAGATGCCCGTTGATTTAACCTCAACCTCTTTCTTTTTATTTTTATTTTTATTTTTTATTAAATTATGACATGTGGTGTTTTTTAATTGGCTGGGAGGAGGGAGAATCTTAAAACACTTCAGCCTGATGGACGGTGTGGATTGAATTCCAAGAAACGCATGTTCGCGACCGACGAAGCAGGAAAGAACTAATTTTACTTTATGCTTTCTCCCAGAAATTTGGGTGGTCCGCTGGATTTTGTTACTTTTTTTAACCTAGTTTTTTAAAATTATTTTTTAATATTTTATACAACAAAAAATATGTTTAAAGCTAAAATATTTTTAACTTATTTTTAATATTTTTAAATATATTTTAAAAATAAATTTTATTTGTAATATTTTATTTTTAATCATTTTATATCTTTGTATAATTATTATTTTTAAATATTTAAAATAATTAAAAATAAGTGAAAAGTATTAATAATTATTCTTTAAAAACACCTTATTTTTTATTTTTTTATATAATAAAATAGATTTATGATGGTTTATAACAGTTTTTTAAAATAATTCTAAAAAATAGTTTTTAATAAAAGTTTTTGAGAACTCTGATGTTTTATAAAATAAAAATCTGTTTGACAACTTAAAATGCATTTTAAAATATGTTTAAAATAAGTTTTATGCCTAAAACTTTATTTTTAATCATTTATATAATTAATTTTTAAAATAATTTTTAAAAAATAAGTGAAAATAACTAAAATAAAAATACCATCTTTTCTGTTATCGAGAAATAATAGGATAAAATATAAAAGTTTGGATGGAAGAAATAATAAGATTATTATTTTTAAACTCGAGTCACGTGAGAGTCATGAGAATAATGAGTAGTCATCATGGTATCTAATTTTTATGCATCTAGATAAATTGTAGGAGACATTTACTTCAAAAAGAAAATTATAGGCTAAGTTTTGTAAGTAGAAATAAGAACGAAAATAGAATGGAAATGAATTATAATACAATAGGAATGGAATTTGGTTTTCTAAGTACAAATCAAAGTTTTGTAAATTTTTTGCTTTTTTTTTCCTTTTATAATTACTAAAGCATCTTTATTAATATTCATAATACTAGGGGTGCAACTAGGCGTGGGTTAACCCAACCAAGCCAAACCTAACTTAACGTTTAGGCGATTTTGGGCAATAATTTTAAATATTCAGGTTGGACTTTGATTAGATTTTTGCAATCTAAGCTCACTTTGGGTTGGACTTGAACTAAGATTCAAATAACTTGAGCTTAACCCGAACTCGATTTTAATATTTTTATAATATATATAATATATATTATCCCATATAATAATATTCATTTTCTTTTTTATTCTTAAGAAAAAATATCAAATTATATTATATCATATGGTTTTCATTTTTTTTTTATAGAAAATATACAAATTTTATGTTTATTCTTTTGTTATTATTTTGAAGTTTTGTCTCATTTACTATTTAAATTTTCATATAAATGTATTAAAAAAGGTTTTTTTTTTTAAAAAAAATATTATAGATGGATTTTGAATTATGTAACTGGATCAATTTATTCTAACCTGACCAATCCGATCAACTCGAGTTTAACTTGAATAGGGATGACAATGAGACAAGTTTTTTCGGGTACCCATCCCGCCCCTAGTGGGATAGGTTTGAATTTTAACTAAACAGGTGTGAGACTGATTTGAGAATTTTTTTAAAACCCAGGACGGGTTTAGGTATTGCTCCGTCCGGCCCTGATTATATATAAAATTAATTTTTAAAATTAAATTAAATTAAATTTATTTTATTATTTTTAATAAATAGATAATAATAAAATATTTTTTAAATAAAAAAGTTGTAAAAAATATAATAATTTAATTATTTATAAAATATATTTATTTTAATATAATTAAAAATTTTAAAAGTAATTTAAAAAAAAAAATCAAAAAAAAAAAATTAAATGGGACGGGTAAAGGAATTTCTCATACTGCCTCGCTTTGTCCCGTTTAATTTTTAAATGGGATAACGATGAGAATTATTTTGAATAAACAGGGCGAGGTTAGGATGAAAACGATTGTCTTGAACTCACCTTGTTGTCATCCCTAAACTTGAACAACCCGAACTCAACCTAAACTTAGAAAAATGAGGTAGAGTTAGGCTTGAGTTGAGTACCTTAGGTTAGACTACAGGTTGGGTTGAGCTTGGGTTAATTATTTTTTAATTCGGGTTGGGCTTGGGTTAGTCATTAGCCCACCCCAATTGCAACCCTACATAATACTATCATTTGTAGAATAAAATAAAATAAAATAAAATAAAAGGAAAAAAAAATCATAACTTAGAGTATCCAAAGCCTTTAAATAAATTAAACTTCTCTTCAATTTAGGAATACACGTATCATCAGTTAATATGCTTACCAACTATCCAATATCTTCATCCTCATGGTACCAATTTCAAGGGCTTTAAAACTAGAATCATTAGGTATTAAAATAATATTGATGTCAGATTCCTTATGTGTGTTAAAACACTACTTATATGGGCATATATGAAATGAATATCTAGAATTTAAAATCTAAAAGTGAGAAAATTTTGGATCAGTTATAATAATAATAATAATAATAATAATAATAATAAAATATTATCATCATCATTATCAAAATTTTGATTCACAATATTAGCAAAACTTGGAATCTCGTAGCTTTCAAGTTTTGTCTTTGTTTTTGGGTACTTTGTTTGCATTTCATGACATCTTTTCATCAACAACATTCGGAGAATATGAGTCTCTTGGGATTCAAGTTTTCTTTTTTCACCTAAGTGCATTGTCAGTATCTCTTGACATGTCCCTTTTTATAATAGTGGTAATACTTCACATCCTTCAAAGAGTGTGATCGGGAATAATCATCTCTCCCATAGTAATATCTCCATCATAATTTACTCTTAACATAATATGATTTAGACTTCACTAAAAGAACTTGTTCAAGGTATGAGATGAACTACTACCCTTCTTAATATTTTGGCTTTGAAATAGTAGTTGACACCTCATTCATAGTCGAAATCATCTTTCCAATTAAAATTATAATCATCAATGTCTCATATGATTTCAATAGAGTTGCCAATAAAATAACATCTTGAACTTTCCCATCAATCCTAACCTCAATACTTAATAATTGAACTGTGTACTTATCAAATTTATTTGTATAATCCCCAACATCAATTCCTTCATTCATCCTTAGTTTGTATAATTTTTTTCTCTAGATATAATTTATTTGTTAAGGATTTTGGCATATAAATTTTCGTTAACTTTTCCTACAAATCAGAAAAAGATTTTTTAATCAAAATATTACATTTTAATTAGGGAGAGAAACTTAAATAAATATTGTTTACTATTTTTGTTTCTAATTCTTCTTAATCTTATACTCCCTAGTTTCCTGCCTTATAATTTGAAAAGTCTTCATTGCACCTAGCGAGGTAAATAAGGTTGGTTCAATTAGTTTTTGGGTAAAAAAGAATCAAACCAATATAATCAATTTTATATGTGATAAAGATCAAATTGACTAGATTTTGAGTGAAAAACTGAACCAAACCAAGCCTTTTTTAGATTGGTTTGGTTTGGTTTTCATAGATTAGTTTCAACCCAACTTATTGACCTTTTTTAGTCCTCAACTCAGTTATAAATTTGTGTTTATTTTGAATCTAAAGCCCAATAATTTGAATTTATATTAAGCTCTAAGTCTAATTTGTTTTTAAAATTAATTGAAACCAACTTGGATTTGATGTTAAAAATATATTGAATTCATTTAAAATTATTTTGACTATAATATAAAAACAATGAATTATTTTAATAGATCTAATATAAAATAAACTTATCAAATATCAAATAATTATATATAAGTTTTTGAATATCAGTTTTATTTAATTTTTATTGGTTATAAAATAAGAAAATCGAAAACTAAACCGACAAAGTCAGTTTTCAAAATTCTCAAATCAAATTGACATTTTTTTATTATTAAAAACCAAACCAATATGATTGGATTTTTGGTTGGTGTGAATTGATTTGTCATTTTTTTTGGTTTTGGTTACACTCCTAATTGCACCAAAATATCTTTAACAGTAATTTGTTATGTATTGAAATTATTATTTTTTCCATTGAAGTGCTTAATATCAAATTTTGTGCAAAAAATCTTCAAAAATATTTCTCACAATCTTCACATGACGACTTTGATACCACTTGTTGGGAATATCATAACACTTAAAAAAAAAAAAAGTAAAATAAAAAAGGTAAAAAAATATACGTTGAGCATAATTACCTACATCCACAGGAAAAAGGAATTAAATTTACCAATAAACTTTAAATTTATATGCTCAAACTCTTTAAACCTCTTTGTACCCAAAGCCCAATATGTTAGGATTCTAGTTATACCAATTTAAAGTAAATACTTAATAAGCAAATTATATGATTATTAACTATGAAGAATATAACAAATAAATAAGCAACAATAATCATAAAGAACATTTGCATATAAATAAAGAGAATAGGGAAGAGAGAAATATGAACTCTAATTATAATGATTCAACCTAATCCCACCTACATTCTCTATCTTTTAGCTTCAATCCCAAGTTTGATGTTCCATTATACTAAAGCTTCTGAACAAAGCCTTCAAACTTTACACTTAGATGAATTGGCTCCGATGGACATTTATAATTTTTCTCAAGAGATGCCTCACTCTTGAAGTTCCCAAGTGATACCCCTCACTTGGCAAACCCTAACTAATACACCTTAGATCTTAAACATTCAAGTTTAAGAACTTTAAGGAATATATTAAGGGTGTCCAAAAATAATATAATCAATAGAAACAACTTAATGAACAATTAGCAATTGATAGGATATCAATAATAAACAAGATGCATACATGTATAGTCATTTAATTACAATGCATCAATATATAAGATTGCTAAAACAAATATAATCAACATAAGCAACTTAATAAGCAATTAGCAATTGATAAGATATCTTACATGAGAATACACAAGATGAAATCATTTTTCCTCTTCTCCTCATTTCTTATTTGAAAACATATTCCAAATAAAAATTTGTTCAATCTTAGAACATTTTTCAATTTAAAGCATGATTTGATAAAAAAATTTAAGGAAATGAAAGACTTTTCTTTTAAAGCATATCACCGTTTTCCAACAATATAACATTATTAAAACCTGCAAGCACATGATTATTTTATTTCACCTAAGTTTTTCATAAATGGTGATTTCTTCTTAATCCAAACCTTGGATTAATAATTATTTCAATTTTATCAAAATCATTTTCTTTGTATGACGATAATTAAAAACATTTTCAATTTTGCTTTATGAAAAAATTTCAAATCAATAGGATAAAATAACAAGAATAATTGAAGCATTTCTTAAATAAAACCAAAAGTTTATACCTTTCTTATACCAATTTGATCCTTTGATGATGATTGATATTGCCTTTATTCCTTTAGAAGATTATTTGTTTGCTTGCTCTCTTTGTTGTGGAGTTTTCTTTAACTTCATTTGACTTTTAATACTCCTCCCTTACCTTGTCATTGAGCTAAGTTTCATCAATGTGCTTCTTTCAATTTTTAGCTCATCCTCATTTTTCACATATTCTCAATCAAGAGACTTAAATTGATAAAATATCACAAATATCTCTAGATATTGTTTAAGTCATTTGAAACCAAGAGATGCTTCTTCAAATTTTTTGAAAACTTTCCTTTTTGATAAAGCATTTGTCTTAACCATTGATTTTTTATAACAATCAATAAGTCGCTTAAATGATCCATAAAAATTTGAAATTTTTTTATGATGCAGTGACATGATGATTCAAAAATTGCTTTAAGAACTTTATGAATTAAACTCACAATTAAGAGAATATTTCCCTTAATGAAGATATACTTTTACCAAAGTTACCAATGCTAATGATCTACCTTTTCTTTTACATTGTCTCCCCACTGAACGCATTTTCCTTTCATCTTAGTTGGATCCATTGATCGTGATTCTTCGTTATCCAAAATACTAAGTCTTTTTATGTAACAACTTTGTCTAAGAAAAACCAGAGCATGAGTTGATATGACTTTTGTAGCACTTCGGGTATCGTCCTCGAAGACTAACCTATATGGTTGTCCACATTACTAAGTGATCATCAAGGTGAATGTCCGCATCCCTTCCAATAGCCAAAAATCATAACACAATGCAAGTGATCATCCACATCCCTTCCACTAGCCAAAAACCCACATCATAGGGCAAGTGGTCATCTACATGGACATCCACATGTGCTCTAACTTGAAATAAATGCAAATTTGAGTGAGTTTTGGGTTACAACCATTTTCCAACAAATTCTTTTAAAACTTAAGAACATGTGTACGCACAAATTTCGTAAATTGGTCCTGTAAAATTAGCAAAACAAATAGGAAAATAATGCAAACAAAATATTTATTGAAATTAAAATATTGTGGGTACAATCTCAAAAATAATATTCTTTCCAAAAGAATATTTTCCTTCTTATTTTTTTTGCCTTGATCATACTTTGGAAGATGATGATGACGTTTTATGGATTTCGAAGATCAATTGAGGGTCACAATTGGCTTATTCTCGAATGAACTCATTGAATGACGAAGAATGCGTGTAGTAGTTCTTTTATCGTTTATTTTTTCTTTTTTTTATTTATGAATTTCCTCCCCTCTTCTTGATAGAAGACACCTCTATTTATAGATGAAGATAGGGAATTTGAATTTCAAATTCTCAAATTTTAGTTGCTTAATTCAAGGGATTTAGTTATTTGATTTTAGTAAATTTTATTTTCTCGGGAGGTTTTACGAACAAGATGATAATAATAATAATAATAATAATTATTATTATTATTATTATTATCTTTTTTTATAGTTGGAGATTAGGGAAACTTATCCATAAGAGAATATATATATATATATATACTTTTTTTTTAAATTTATTCATTTTGAAGACCAAATTAGTGGTAATTTAATCCACTAATTTTTTTTTTTTTGTCTACAAATGCCCCCACTTCAAGACACATCACGTACATGCATTGTTATGTGGATGGGGTGAGTCTTGAAGTAATTTTTTTTTTTCAAAGAAATATTTTAATAGGAAGTTTCTTATTTTTTTTCCAAAAAAAAAAATTTCTTTCCCACTTTTTTCCAAACTCCACTTCATTTTCCTTCTTACTTTACACTTTGAATCCTCTTCAATTTGTTTTCCTTCTTGCTTTACACTTTCAATCATCTTCCAACTTGTCATCCCTATATACAATTTATATATATATATAATGGTACAATAGCTGAGAAACTTGACTTGAGCTTTTTAGAGAGCTTTTTTAATCTTTGAGTGTTCTTCGACCAATTTGAGGAAACCAACTTGAATTCTTATAGAAAATTCTTTCAATTTTTGAGTGATCTCCAACTCAACTCGAATTCTCCATGAGGATTTTTTTTTTTTCAAATTTTCGACCATCTTCAACCTTGTAAGTTTTGCTTCACATTTTTTTTCTTATATATATATATATATATATATATATATAAAGCTTGTCATGGGAACGTAGAGGTCATGTTGTGGAGTGATCATGTCGTGAAGATTATGTTGTGGTATCCAACATCATGCTGTGGAGAGACTTCAATAGTGGTTGTTTGTGGTGTGCATAGACCATTAAATA
This sequence comes from Vitis rotundifolia, assembly GCA_030254885.1. Taxonomy (NCBI): domain Eukaryota; kingdom Viridiplantae; phylum Streptophyta; class Magnoliopsida; order Vitales; family Vitaceae; genus Vitis; species Vitis rotundifolia. The sequence goes on along the minus strand of CM058163.1, from coordinate 17,755,144 downwards.
TATATACATAAATTTATAACACCAATCCAACAGTGAATACTTCTTAGTGGAATACATATGTATATAAAATCTCCAAAAAAAAAAAAAAGAAAAAAAAGTCAAACTTTACCATGGAGAAACGTGGGTGTATCATATGGCTTGTGGGTCCTTGATACCCACTTTCTAGTTTTTATATATATAAATGTATATATAGTTGACCCGTGAATCCACTTTCCAATTTCCATGTATATATATATACATGTTGACATGTGTTCTCCGTATTTATTCTTTTTTCCTTTTTTTTTTTTGCTAAGCTTTTTTTTTTCAAGGAAGAAAAAGACTTACCTTTTTCAAACACATGTCGACCTTCATTATTCGTAGAGACGAATTTGATTTAAGGTAATTTAATTTAATTAATCAATTTTTTTAAATTACCTTAATACTTGAGGGGAATTTTTAATAAACTTAAATATCCATAAAAAAAATATGAATATTTAAAGTTTGACCCTCATGTAATCAAGTCATAGCCCTGACGCAAAGCAGTTTCGTGTTTTCAGTATTTATGTGCTAAAGTCTTCACCTATGCAAATTGACTTGACTTGAATGCATAGTAGTGTTCAAGTTTTAACATTTAATTAAAACGAGAACAATACTTGTTATCTATGCAAATAAGTTATGGCCCTGATGCTATGCGATGTTGTATTTTTGGCACTTATGTGCAAAAGTCTTCACCTATGCAAATTGGTTTGACTTGAATGCATAGTGGTGTTTCAAGTTTTAACATTTAATTAAAACCAGAATAATGCTTGGTATCTATGTAAACAAGTTATGGCCCTGATGCTACGCAGTGTTGTACTTTCAATACTCAATACGACTTAAGTGCTAAGGTTTTTACTAATGCGAATTGACCTGAATTAAATGCATAGTGGCATCTAAAAACTTAGACCCATTTCTTATTCATCTCTCCCTCTACTTTCCTTTTCCTTTTTATGTAGGATGACGTTTTTCAAATATTTCAAGGAGAAGACTCTAAGTATTCTTGAGGATAATAGTGAAGATTTTGAGGAGACTACCTTGTCAGCGCATAAGTCACTTATTAACCTTTAATCTTTGTCAGTGTCGGTGAAAAAGGACACATTACACATTTCTTCCTGGTCCCAAGTTGCATCTTGCAAACTTACAAATATCAGCAAGTCAAAACTTAAGAAGGTGAAACTTGTTTATGATGTTTTGCTGTTGAATTCCTCTCACCCAACTACTACTAAAGTTCATGATGAATTTGGATTGTTGGGTTCTCGTGTTCGTCACAAAGAAGCCAAATGAGGAAGCTCATCCAAAGTACTTGGGGAATCCTTCTTTACCAAAGGATATTGGGAATAGGTAGAGGAGGTATTAGGTTGGCATGAACCATTTCTTAAAGGATGTAAGCTTTATGAAGCTATTTTTGCATTCTTATTCAACTATGATCGTCATGCCTCTGTGATTAGGGTCTTTTGCAAACGTTGGTGTCCTACTACTAACACCTTGCATACTTCTATTGGAGAGGTTTCCATCTCTCTTTAGGACTTGTATCGTATTGTTGGACTACCCATCATTGGATCTTTTTATGATGAGATGGTACCGAGCACAGAAGAGTTATCTAATGATGCAACAAAGTCCTCGCTCCCACCAAGTTGTCAAAACTTACTCCTTGCATATCATCGAATTTCCTCTGAGATGAAAGGGAAGTTTTTAGTCAAGTTAGCCTCTTGGGTGTCATTTTAGTACAAAGACTCCATGAAGTATGGAAAAACTCCAAAGAAAAGTACAAGGAATAAGGTGCAAAGGTCTAAGAAGACTCATAACCCCTCTAGGGAAATTGATCCTATTAAATCTCATACTTAATCGGAGATGGAAGTTATTGACAACCTTAACGTAGTCAAGGCAGATGTTAAAGAGACTTACTTGGCCGCTTTCTTGGCATGTTGGTTATGCAAGTTTGTTCTTCATTGGGGATGTGCCAATTTGATTCATCTTGGAGTCTTCAAGGTAGCTAGTAGAATGGTTCAAGGTGAGACATTTAGCCTTATTGTTTCGGTGTTAGTAAGCATTTACAGCGGCTTAAATGAAATCGCTTGTTCTTCGAAACCTGGGACTAATGCATCTATTTTCCCAATTCATTATTTAAACAGATGGTTAGGTGAATATTTTGATACCCATTTCATTTCTTTTCTTGGAACCATCCGCCACAGATGACTTATTACGCCTACGAGTTTTCTACTAAGTGTTTTGATGATTTGCAAGCTCAGGCTTTAATAATGTCTTGCAAAGGCGTAAAGTTGGACCACTTGACGTTGCGCCACAAGGAGCGTATGCACTAGACTGATAATGAATCTATTAGTGTTACCAAAGCTTCTTATATCATAAGTCTTTGCTCTAGCTATTTATCTTTGCAACAAGGTAACCATTGGGTGATCCAATCTTATTATCCTCATCGATTTTCCAGGTAATTTGGGTATCCTCAAGACCTTCTAGGGGGTTTGCCAGAGATTTTTTTGCACTGGAACTTTAGAGGCGGTGTATCAACATTAGGAGTCATGCACTAGGCTTGGTACCTACTCCAAAGTTACTATACCAGATTATCATAGTCTTGAAGAGTTTTCAGTCACCAAGGCTTATGAGAATTGGTGAATCAGAGTGCGTAATCCTGATAAGGAAATTCTTATTGCTGCTTGTATGGAGCCCCTTCCTGATTCTTCTTAGCAAATACCCTCAAAATCTTTAGAGAGTACAACGTGCAAGGTTGACTCAAGTGTTTCTACTAAAGAGAATGTTAAAGACAATGTTGAGAAATATTTTGATGATTTACCTAATGATTCAAGAGCTTTTTCTAAGCGCTCAATATGTGGACATCAAACTAATGCCTCTACACACTCAAAGCATGAGGATACTATTTTCAATGGTGGTAGTACTCACTGTCACAAGACTTTTAAGCAACATAACAATGAATAGGGTCTTTATGTATCAGACGACGACTTTGAAGATACAATTGAATGTCACTTCAAACGTCGAAAGATTAAACCCAACCCTGTGTACTATGATGAGACTAATTATTATCCTCTTGATGCAGATGTCTTCTTTGCTAACGTTCCAACTTCTACTCAACTGATGAAACTTGATGGTGAAGAGGTTTTTTTTTGTTTTTTTTGCATTAATACTAACAAAAATAAATATTTGCCTTAGGTGGCGAGTGACAACCAATTTGTCAATGAAGGAGATGAGTCCTCTCTTAAGGATCGGTTCAAAAATATTGTTACTATTAGGGAATCAACGCCTTTTACCTTGACCATACAACGAGATAATCACTTTATCATCCCATTACCTTTGCTTCATTTTCATTTGGGTGATGAAGGTATTACTAACATCTTAAGTGATGTTATGATTAAATCTCAAGGTTAAAAGACCACAATTGGAGATGCAACATATGATGAATTGATATTTTTAGCAGTTGCAAGTTTAATTGTTGAACAACAATCTCCATGCCCTACTGTGGTTGCTCATTCTATTTCCATTCACACATTCGACATCAAACAAATCATCATTAATGCCCAACGCCAAACAACACTTATGATAAGAGAAGACATTAAGGAGATGATTGTTAAAACTTCCAATGAATGTCTCTCATTATTGAGAGGAAAAATTGATGAGCTTTTCAATGCTATCACGAAGATTGGAGTAGACCCTTCACTATTAAAGTCTCACATTAAGAAGTACGAAAAGTCTAGATCACCTCGATGCAGTGCAATGCACCCATTCTATGAAGATATCTCTGGAAGTCCAAAGCAAACGTTTAGCTATTATTGCATCTCAAATTGTGAATGCTCTAAACTTTAAGGGTGTATAGGCGAACCGTCATCAATCATTAAAGGTTGACTTAGTTACTCTCGATGCTAAACAAGAAGCACTTAAGAAGGAATTGGAGCAACTAGGTATACAAAAAGAGCACCTTCATAACTCAGTCTTGGAGATCGATGAGATTATAGCCAATAAACATAATGATGTTTCTCACTTAAGGAAAGAACACGTCATTATCGCCTAAACCCCTGTGCTTACGATGTCGATGTCAAGACTTTAGAGACAGTTCAAGAAGCCTTAAAGACTCAACGTGATGAGTTTACATGCTTGGTGTGGATGTGATCATTGTCCTTTTTTACTTAGTTTTGGCTCTAATTTTTTTTTTTTTCATTCATTTTTTTTATTAAGATATAATAAAGTCTAGCATTTGTTAGCTAGATTTATTTATTAATAAAAATGAGACTTTTTTTTTTTTTTTTTTTTTGTAGTGACTGAACTCAAGCGGTTTTCTCGAGTTGCTTATGTACCCTTCAAAGAAATGGGATAATGTAGTTTCATTTTTTATTTTTTTTTTTTACACTAACTTTTGTCAAGACTAAAAAAAAGATTTAATCTTACGAGCATATGTTCTAACTTTTGCCTAAGTCGTTTTTTTAGGTTTTCAACTTAGTGGATTTTTTTTTTTTTCTTTTTTGGTGCGTCATACACAATTTATGCTAATACAAGCCAGGGGTGCAATGTGACTCAAACATAATAACTCTTTTAAAATTTTTCATTGATAGAGCCAATTCTTAATTCGTCTTTAGCGACAATCATACAAACATGATTGGTGTAAACTTTTTGCACCACATAAGGTTCATCCCATTTTGATGTAAATTTGCTCCCAGTTTTATGTGTGGTGATGATAGGTCTACGAATGACAAGAACTAGATCACCGACTTGAAAAGACTGAAGGTGAACTTTTTTGTTAAAAGCTTTTGAAAGGCATGCTTGATAACACTTTAAGCGTTGTTGGGCTTTAAGTCATTTTTCGTCTAGTGCTTCTAACTCTTGAAGACGTAGCTTGACATTATCTTTATCAATTAGTCTTTCATGTCTAGCAATCCTTAATGAAGGGATTTAATGCTCAAGAGGCAATACAACTTCTATACCATAAACGAGGGAATAAGGGGTTGTTTGTGTAGGCATTTGATATGTTGTTCAATATGCCCAAAGTGTTTCTTCTACTCATTCATGCCAATCCTTCTTTGACTTATCAACAATTTTCTTCAATAAGTTGCAAAGGGTCTTGTTGAATGCTTCTGCAAAACCATTGGTCAATGAATTGTACATTGATGAATTGTGTTGTTTGAAACTGAACCTCTCACAAAGATTGTTCATCAATTTGTTATAGAAGGGTTTCCCATTGTCAATGATTATGTACCGTGGTACCCCATACCAACATATAATATTACTTCGAATGAAGTTCACTATATTTTCTTTCTTCACTTCTTTAAGTGTCACAGCTTTCGCCTATTTAGAAAAATAATCCGTTGCTGCCAATATGTAAGCATGCCCAGCAGAGGATTAAAAGTAATGGGTTTGACCACATCAAGTCCCCATGCATCAAATGGCCATGACGCAATTTTAGGATGGAGTGGCTCAGGGGGTTGGTGTATAAAATTTGAGTGGAATTGGCATGATCGACACTTCTTTACATATTCTATACAATCCTTAACCATAATTCACCAATAGTATCCCATCCTTTTGATTTGAAATTGAAGTTTTGGCCTTGCTTGGTGAGTCCCACAGATCCCAGAATGAGCTTCTTCAATTGCTTGATTTGTCTCTTCTCATACTAGACATTAAAGAAGTAGTCCATCAAATGAGCGTCGATAAAGTGTTTCTTTGTAGTAAATGAAGCGTGGAGCTCGACATCGTATTTTTGTTCGATGCCTTAGTTCATCAGGTAACTTCTCATGCTCTAAGTAGTCAATTAATGGTTGTTGTCAATATTCACCGTCAATAGTGAATACTGATGCAGTGTTTGCTTCTTTTTCTTGTAATATTGGCAATAGTGGAAATACCCACTTATGGCAAAGAGGGACTTGTACAGTCTTGTCCTTAAGCAATGTCAAACTTGCAATTAGATTAGCTAGAACATCTGTCATTTGGTTTTCTTTTCGTGGAATATGAACTAAAGAGATTCGCTCAAACTTTTCCAGCAGTTGGTAGCATATTAGAAGTAAGGAACTAAGTCATCACTTTTAACCTCATACAAGGCTAAAAGTTGATTGATTACCAACTTAGAATCCCCACATATCTTTAAGCTTGTGATTTTCATTTCAATCGCTATTTGTAGCCTAATAATTAAAGTTTGGTATTCAACAATGTTGTTGGAGCATCTCTCACTAAGAACAAATGAATATGGTAGTATTTGTCTTTGTGGTGAGACAAATACAACACCTGCACCTATTCTAGCATAGTGTGCTGACCCATTGAAGAACATCATCCACGAAGGAAAAACGTCAATATAAAAAATATCTTCATTAGAGAAGTCATCTGAAATTTCTCATGTTGTAAGGATAGAATGATCTGTCAAGAAATTTGCAAGTGCTTGTCTTTTGATTGCCTTTTGAGGGATGTAGATTATTTCATATTTAGTGAGTAACAACCCCTTTTTTGCTAATCGTCCTGAAAGAACTGGCTTTGATAGCACATACTTAATAGGATCAGTGTGTGCTATTAAGTGTACTGTGTATGCCTGCATGTAATGTCTTGACTTTTTTATCGAGAAGATTAAAGCAAGACAAGTTTTCTCTATTGGGGAGTAATTTAGTTCTGATCCTGTTAGAGTTCGACTTAGGTAATACAATGCCCTTTCTTTGTTTTCCTCATTTTCTTGTGCAAGTAATGCTCCAAGAGAGCATTCTTGTGTGGCGATGTAGAGTATCAATGGCTTTCCTGTCATAAGAGCACCTAAGATTGGTGGATTAGCTAAATACTTTTTTATGCTCTCAAAGGCATTATGATAAGCTTTGTTTCAAACGAATGGGACATTTTTTTTCATAAGTCGGTTGAAGGGTTGACATCATCCTACAAGGTTTGAAATAAAACCGTCGAATGAAAGCAAGACGTCCTTGAAGACTTCTAAGTTTTTAAAGATTCCTTGACTTTGGCATATCTCAAATGGCTACGATCTTAGATTGATCCATTTCAATGCCACGGTGTCGAACAATAAACCCTAGAAACTTACCGGAAGTAACACCAAAAACATATTTGAGTGAGTTCATTTTGAGTTGGTGCCTTCTTAACCAATCAAACACCGTATAGAGATCTCGCAGGTGGTATTCTCTTTTCCTAGACTTTACAACTAGATCATCAACATAGCACTCGACATTCTTATGGAGCATGTCATCAAAGATTTTATGCATGGCACGTTGACACGTTGCACCTACATTCTTTAGTCCAAAAAGCATTACTTTGTAATAGTAAATACCCTTTGGGGTATGAAATGCAATAAGCTCTTCATCCTTTGGAGCCATTCGTATTTGATTATACCCTGATGATCCATCCATGAAAGATAAAACTTCATGACCAGTAGTTGCATCAACCATATGCTCAATAATTGGTAATGGGAAGTCATCTTTTGGGCAAGCATTTTTTAAGTCTCTGAAATCCACACAAACACAGATCTGCCTATTCTTTTTCTTAATTGGAACGATGTTCCCAATCCATGTTGGGTACTTTACCTCCCTAATGAAACCAATTTTAATCAATTTGTCAATTTTTGTTTCTATTTGTAAAACAAGTTCTGGTCGAAGTCCTTTTTAGGCTTGCTTAATAGGTCAGACACCATGCTTCACCATGAGTTGATGTACTGCAACTTTTGGATCAAGACCTGGCATTTCTTTGTACAACCATGCAAAGACATCTTTATAATTGAGTAACAATTCAAAATAACTTTTGTCTTTAGAATGACTGAAAAGCATACTTACATAGATTGGCCTTGGGTTTTTATTTGTACCTAAATTGAGCTCTTTTAACTCATCTATAGTGGCTAGCCCCCCATCCTCAAATACTTGAGGAGCTTCCCCTAGTTCATCTTCTAAAAATTCTAAATTAGAGTCAACTTCTACTGTAACATGGTAGCTAGTGTGCGTTGAACTTTCTTCAACATCTTAGGGCATTCCTCGTTCAACTGCTTGGTGATCATGATGACATGTCGTTTTACTTTTAACGAACCATTAGTACAGATTTCCCAAGTTGAATGACGCTTCATCTTTAATGGAATTAAACTCCTTGTCTTTGCATTCTCCTTTAGTTCAATACACTACTTCTTATTGGGATTTTTTCGCCATGAATTTTGGGGTAGAGTCCCAATTCTTTGTTGTATTGACCTTTGTGGAATATGTGCTAAATTATGTTCTACTTGGTTAAAATCGCCCAACCTAGTGAACACTGAAGCTCGTTCAATTAGAGCTTCAATCCGATCAAATACTGAAATTCGAGGAGGAGAATTTGACCCACTACTCTCCTCTATGTCTTCTATAGTGATATGTTGTGTACTTGCCTTAGTCTTCTTATTCCTAGCTGAAATTTTGATAGGCTCGAAAGATACAAACCCTAAACCTACCCTAGAAGGTTTGACTGCATACCCTTATTGTTTCAACTTCTTTTAAGTTTTGTTAAGGCCATGCATCTTTTCACCTGTAGTCTCGAGGCTAAGTTCTCCTAATCGTGATGACAAAGTGAAGTCATACCCTGCCTTGGCTAATAACTTGTAAGCCTTAAGGTTGAACCCCTCATCTATTCTTTTATCGGGAAAAAATTCTTATTTTGTTTAATCTCTTGAGGATTTGATGGATTTTTGTGTCTCATCCCTAAAGATAAGTTGTAAGTTTGGAAGGGAAATGGTTGCATCTTCTTTCAAGGCCTAAAGGTTCTCATTTTCCAATCTTTGAGGTTTTACTTCGCTTTTGTCTTCTATGAAAGGTGATTGACCCTCACGTTGTCAAGATCTTAGGATGTACCTAAAAACTGGGGAAGTAGTGACAATCGTTAAGTCTAGTGTCGATTTTTTTTAGGATTTCTTTTTTTCTTCGATTCGAGTCATCATTGGTTGTGAGATTTCCCCTGCTAATGTCGACTGACACTACTCAACTTTTCCTTTAAGTTTAGTCTTCCTAATTGGAGGGAATGATAGCAAGAAGGACTTCTTGCATAACATCATTTTCTATGTAAAATTTAGCATCGACAAAATAAAACTCGACTTTTGTAAATGGCTTAGTATCAACCTCTACTTTCTTTACCCCTCCTCTATAGAATTTGAAACACTGGTGTAGTGTCGAAGGAATTACCCCATTCTCATGAAGCCATGGTCGCCTGAGTAATATGTTGTAAGATGTTTTTACATCGATTACATGAAACAATGTAGTCGAACTCAACTCACCCATAACAAGCTCTAGGCGAATCATACCAATAGCTCGTTATCCCCTTTGATTAAAGCCTTAGAGTATTAGGTGATTCCGAGTTAGTTCTTTCGTAGCAATCCTAAGTCATTTCATTGTTGCTTTAGGCATGATATTTATTGTAGACCCTCCATCAATTAAGATGCAAGTGATATTTTATTCCCTTATGTACCAAGTAACAAACAGGAGTCGATTATGTGGTTTTGATCCCAACTAAAGGTCTTCATCGATAAAGGTAATGGCTGCACAACATTTGACATAATTGTGGCTTTCATTTTCAAGTCTTTTTACCCCCTTTATTTTGGTAGCATAGAGTGTTGGATTCTTAAGTACTTGAATCAATGAATTTTGCATCTCATTAGAAGTTGTAACATTTTGTGGCTACTAAATAGTGAGGGTAGGTGTTGTAGGCTTACTACAACCCCTCTTCTTAGTTTTTCTTGACCAACACCAAAAATGCTTTCCTCATCTTCACTTAACCCCTCTTCTTTTGAAGTCTCATTGCAAAAGACCATATGAGTTGATACTGTCACTCTTTTATTAAAGAACCCTAGGGAGAAGTATTTCCCTAGGGTGATAGAGGTGATGAGTTTCTAGCCTAAAAGGTCGTCTATTTGTACAATCGCTTGTTTTCTTTCAGGATTTTTTTTATATTTCTTCTTTAGATGTTGACGAGTATGTCACTCATGTCATTCCCTCCCAAGAAGGTTAAGGTATGAATGCAACACTTGCTTCTTGCAAGGTCTTCTTCGTGTGCACTCTAATGGTGTTAGTTATCTTGTCCTGCAGTTGTTAGGAAAATAATGACGCCACTGAGGCAGATTCTGCCATTTGACTCTCAAGTTGCATTGTCTTATACGTATGTGGTGCATCATCGAGAGGAGATGCAACATTCAGAAGGTGGTTGAGTCCTTGACTTGACTCACCCTTATTTTCTACTTGTGCCTCAACCTTGTTTATGAGGAAGGTTATTCGCATATCATTTCCCTCGACCAACTTGGTGAGTTTGGCAATGACGCGAGCCATCTCTGCTAATTGTTCCTCTACGGATGTAGTATCATTTGTCATTATTGACATAGTCATCGAAAAGGGAAAAGTAAAAGAGTCGGAACGATTAGAGTAGTTTCCCTTATTTGACTTCTAGTTGGCATCGATAATAGAGCAAAGAGATTTATCCCCAAAGTCCTGTAGTGTTGAAGGGAGTTTTCCCCTACTACGAGGACTATGGCTCTTTGTTCCCAGAGAGACCAAGTGATGAGTGATTGGTGCTCATCACATGTTCTTTCTGATTTTAGCAAACAAGTAGACTCACTTGTTTGTTTTGTTGAGAGTGAAGATGTTGATTTTGCTTTGCTATGAGTCTGGGGCCTATAGTGGCGTCATGTGTCGATTGTGCAATGACAATCTTGTCATTGCCCTTGTTGACATCTACAACTTGAGTTCATTTGGGTGTCATCGATGTAGTAGAGATCAATATTTTAACAAAAGAGATAAAATGCAGAGATGTCCTATCGAGCGTGCTAGAAATTTGTATGCACAAATTTTGTAAATTGGTCCTGCAAAATTAGCAAAACAAATAGGAAAATAATGCAAACAAAATATTTATTGAAATTAAAATAGTGGGTTCAATCTCAAAAATAATATTCTTTCCAAAAGAATATTTTCCCTCTTATTCTTTTGCTTTGATCACAGTTTGGAAGACGACGATGACGTTTTCTGGACTTCGAAGATCAATCGAGGGCCACAATTGGCTTATTCTCGAATGAATTCGTTGAATGGCAAAGAACGCATGTAGCGTTTCTTTTACCGTTTTTCGAATTTGTAGGGAGATTTGATGAAACTTTTTCTTTTGTTGTGAAGCCTTTTTTTTCCGTACGAAGTCACCTTTAGATTTTCTTCTCAAGATTTTCCTTTTTTTTTTGGATTGTTTTGATTTCTAAATTTCCTCCCCTTTTCTTGATTGAAGACACCCCTATTTATAGGTGAAGATAGGGAATTTGACCGAATTTTAGTTGCTTAATTCAAGGGATTTAGTTCTTTGATTTTAGCAATTTTCTTTTCCCAGAAGATTTTACCAACAAGATAATAAATATAATCATTAGATTCAATTTTTTTTTTTTTTTTATCATTAAAATTGAGATTAATCAAGCTTCGGTCTAACACATGCAATACATCTATTGCCTATTTCTACGCTTTTCTTATAACTTTAACATTTTTTATAGTTGCCTTATTGAACTCTCACTTTGAATTTTATCTAAAGCTATATATTTACAAAATCCCATGGGCTAACCCTAAAGAATGAATTTCTTAATCCTAGTCAAACTCAAAAACAATAATTTACCCAAATATAAACTATAAAATATTGATTTTCGTAAAAATAAAAATAAATAGTTTGAGTCATAATTACCAACACTTTGAAAATTTTCTTGAAATATTTTCTAACAAAAAAAAAATAATAGTACCTAAAGGAAAATTGTTGTTTACCAAATAGATCATATCATACAAAACAATTAGAGAAAAAAAAAAAAATGGAACTCGTTGTACACCTCATATATTCATACAAAACAAAGCATTTTCAAAGGAATCCTTTGGAAATGCCATCTTAATTGTAGTTGAACTTCGATGGTGGGTTTAGATCTTCAACAAATTTGAGGTTGAAGGTGGAATTCAATATTAGTCATCTTTCATTTAATAATGGTTAGAATAAATATAGAATGGCTGTTTACTATTAGAATTTTACAGAACCAAGTAACAAAATCATAAAATTTAAAAATTAATGAAACGTAAAAAATAAAATAAAATATAAAGGTAATGAAATGTGAATAAAATAAATAATAAAAATTTTATTTCACTAATTGATATATGATTTATCTTCTTAATAATTAAAATTTATAATTTTTTTATTTAATAAAATAAATTAATACATTTATATTTTATTTTTATTATGATTTAATATGATAGTACTAAAGATAAAAATATCAAATATTTTAAGTTTTTTTATTATTTATATATAATTTTAACTTTTTATAATTATTTTTATTTTTAATAATATATAAATGATATATTCATGATACCACACTAACATCACGATTTTATATATTCATGATATATAAATCACGATATATCCTATTTTCAACTAAATATAAGGTAACATAATCGACGAATATGTGATTCAATCTCTCCTTTTATATATATATTTCATTAATTATAAATTTATTTTCTTGATTTTTGAAATTTTCTTATACTACTCAATTTTGCCAAAAATAAAAAAATAAAAAAATTGATTAAACCAAAATTAAATTCATATAAAATATATGTATTATTTAATATATATATATATATATATATATATATATATATATATATATACAATTTCTTTATATATTTAACATCATATTTTGATTCCTTAAAAAAAAAAAAAAATTACTTCTTAGGTATAATATCTTTTTTATTGGATATATTTTCTAAAAATATTATATTTCATTAAAAATTGTAAGATATCCTAAAACATGTATATCCTATCCTATTTAAGCAACTAAATATCCCTTAATTAATATTTTGGAATTAAAAATTATGTCCAAGTACAAATGATCTCCCGCAAGTGTCCTACCATGTTTTTTACTAATTCCAACCTAGTAATAACTAATATACCGTTTAAGCCTATGAATGGTTAACATTTTTATCAATTTTAATCTATATATTCAATATTTACCTTAAAAACAATATTTTTACAATCTAATAATATATTTATTTTTTCAACATCAATATCTCTTTACTTAAACATAAACATAAACAATATCCTCATTATTTTCAAAATAATTATTATCAATGTATTTCTTGAAATTATTTATTTATTTTATTAAAAATACAATATTTTCTATTATTAGATAATGTAATAAATATAAACCACACACACACACACACATATATATATATATATATATATATTATAGGAAAGGCATCAAGAATTATTTTATAAGCATTTATTTATTAAAAAAACCCATATATTAGATTTTATTGAGTTGAAAGAATATTTATAAATTATTATTTTATTTTTAATTATATATCATACAAATACCTAAATAAAAATGAGAATGTGTTTGCTAATGATTCTAAAAAATGTTTTTAATTTTTTTAATACTTAGAAAATTTTATTTTTTAAATATTAAAAAAATTAGAAACACTTTCTAGAATCATTGTCAAATGTGATCTAAGGGCATGTTTGATAATTGTTTTAAAAAACAATTAAATAATTTTTTAGAGCAGTTTTTAAAAAATTGTTATCTAATTTTTGTATCATAAAAGTTTGTTTGAAAACCTAAAATATTTTTAATCTTTTAATAATTTTTAAATATGTTTTATAAATAATTTTTATATCTAGTATTTTATTTTAATTATTTTACATGCTTATGTAATTATTTTTTAAAATAACCTTCATAAAACAAGTGAAAATAACAAAAAACAACTAAAATACGTTTTCTGAAAACACCATACTTTCTGTTTTTAAGAATAGAAAATATAAAACAATTTTTTATTGTCAAATATATTTTTCGTATTTTTTGTAGTAAAGAACAAAAAACTATTCTAAAAAATAATCCCAAATAGACCATAATAGTCTTTTTCTCAACTTACTTACCATAAAAAATTGGAATAATCGTATTACATTTACTTCTCTCATTCCTCCTATTTCACAAACCAAACAGGGCCTAAAATTTCAGCCTAATCGAAAGCCCAAAAAGTTTTGGATTGGGCCCTTGGTTATGCATATTATTCTTGCCCTTTTTATAATCAATTATTTATCTAACAGTTTTGACTTGATTATTGTTTTATTCGTTATCGTTACTAATGATGAGCTTCTTATCCTCCGTGGTCATCCACCATGTTCCGACATTTGGCATATGCTAAAGTCAAATTAGAAAAAAATAAAAAATTATTTTTATTTTTTTAATTAAAAATTAATGTAAAAGGCCATGGAATTTTCAGAATTCTGATTTCAGATACAAATAAAAGAAATATAAAAAATTTAATTAATGAAAATTTAAAATAAAAGAAAATGTAAAATATTTCTGTAAAGGGAAAAGAGACAGGGACGACTTTAGGAAGCTTCAAGCAGAAGACCTACTTTTCAAATATGAATTCTGGATCCAAAAAACACTCTCCTCTCTCTTTTTCTCTCTTTTCCTGCTGTGTTCAGACACCTTCAGGTTGTACCTCTGCTTCTCTCTCTCTCCCTGTCCCTCTGATCTTCATAACTATATTTCCAAATTAATTTTTCTGCCATGTTTCTTTAACTCCTTCACTTAATTCGCTGACACCTCTCACACATTTGTTTCTCTCTCGTCTTCACTCCTTCTTTGATCACTGCGTCAACCCCATGTTTATTTAGGCTCTAGTTGCTCCAGTTTTTGTTGTTCTGCTATTTTTTTCTATTTTTCTTGGTGCCCATTTGGTCTGTTCAGGTGGACTTCTAAACCCAAGTTCTCAAGTTTGGATTTTTGAGGAAATATTGACCTCACTTCTCTGTTTGACCCAGAATTCATCAATCCTTCATGGTTCTTCTTCTTCTTCTTATTGCTATTATTGTAATGATTGGTGGCTTGTTCTTTTGAGTTTTGTTTGATCTGATCAATCACAATTATCTGGTAGTGTTAGTTCTGTGAATTTCATTTTTTGTTGATCCATTTTGGATTGCATCACATTGATATTTTTGTTTTTATTTTTAATGCATTTTCATTGTTCAAGGTTGCACCTTTTGGGTATCTGCTTAAAAATTGTTTAGTCTTTGTATGATGGGAAAGACATTGTTTGATAGTGCTTCAGGTTATGTTCTGGGTGAGAGAATTGGAAAAGGTTTTATGGGTTTGAATCCTTTCATGAGTTCAGTCAATTATTCTAGAAAACTTTGCTCTTCAATATGAAACAATTTTTTCATCATTTTAGTTTTAGTTTTCTTGCATGTTGATATATAATGAACTTTGTGCACCTCAACTTGACCTTAGTCCTTCATCACATAGAAATTTTGCCCTTATCTTTGTGTAGGTTTTTCTCAGGGCTTATGTTTTTCTGTGTTATCTCCTGGAAATTTTCTTTCCAAAGTTGTTCATATAGAACTAGTATTCTTATAATTGCTTCCATGTAATGCTGTTTACTGGGGAATTGCTATTAATTTTGTAGGTTTAATGAGCATTTTGAACAGATATGGTCTGAAATTTCCTTTCAGGTTCTTTTCTGTGAATCTTGTGTACCTTAAATTAATCTGCATCACATGGATATCTTGTCCCTATGTGATACCAGAATGATGGAGGAAACAGAGGATAAGATTACAATGAATTCCCCAGGGGTATATAAATCACCACCCTCTGAGTCCATTGAAAATTTGGAACCCACCAGTCAATAGAATCCACCAAAGAGACACAGAGTTCTTTGAGAAAAGTACTCTCTGTTGAACTGAAGATATCTTCTTTTCAAGCAGCAAAAAACTTCCTCCCATACAATTCAAAAGACTTATTTAGCTTACATTTGGAACAACCCTCCAAGCATAGGCTTCCGAAACAGCTAACTTACATTCTCAACACCAAACTAACTAACTAGGTGAATTCCAAGAATTTTTCTAACTGAAAAATAAATCACATCTTAAGGACTTACAGATGGACTGCAATTTCACCTAGGAAATTAATGAAAGTAAGAAAAGGAGAGGTAAAAATAGGAATTCCCAGTTGACTTGAATGAAGTAGAACCATTTTACCAAAAATCTGCCAGATCAACACCAGCTTTGCTCCTAAAGATTTCTCAAAATCTGGTTCTAATTTGGCTGAAGCTTAGGAAATTAATGTGAGAATCTGAAGCCCCTTTGACTCAGGTTCTTGGACCATGTAGAAGTACACTCCTATGTCACTATGATTATGAAAAGTATTTGTTAGAGCTTGAATTTTTGCAGCCATCTTTTGAAAAATTGGTTTTTAGGCATATGCATAAAATTCTGTCAATAAATGCTGTTGCATTGGAATGAGTTTTGGGTTAATGACTTCATTTTGAACATCTTATATATGAATTATGAGAATTTTGAATCTTTGTAGTTTGAAGAATTCTGCCTTTATTGACATACACCTTGCATATCTTAATTTGATCTTCTTCCTTATTATTGATACCCATCCTTATTATTTTCTTTTGCAGATAGCTTGTCAAAGCTTTCTTTTTTGTTCATTTATCTTGAAAAAGTGCTTGGAAGTTCTCCCATATAAATCAGATTTTAAAACTGTGGCTCCATGATATCATGGACTGGTGAACTGGAGGAGTTTCATCAAGCTAATGATTTTCTTCATTAGTTGTTTCAAGTAGGAGAATTGGTTTGTTTGGCTCTGAGGATTAGAATTCTGTTTCCTTTATGATAAAAAATTGATTGGGAGGAAGGTCATGGCACGTATCTCACCACTGTTTCTGGTCCTTTTGTCTCTTGGGTTTTTCTTTGCGACATACAACTTGTTAACAATGACAATTCAGAATAGAGCTACGGGGACATTGGTTGTTGATGAATCAGACCGTCGCTTATTATCTGATCCAATTATAGAGATGCCTGAGAATGTGAGAAAACCAAAAAATGCCAAGTTGCCCTTCCACATTGCCCTAACAGCAACTGATGCTCCTTACAGCAAATGGCAGTGTCGCATAATGTACTACTGGTACAAGAAGAAAAAGGACTTGCCTGGATCAGAGATGGGAGGATTTACAAGGATTCTGCATTCAGGAAGTCCTGATAACCTGATGGAAGAGATTCCTACTTTTGTGGTTGATCCTCTTCCTGCAGGTTTGGATCGGGTGAGAAATCTTCTTCTGCTATTATACATCTTTGCGTCTTATATTCTTTGTTGTATAATGGCATTCTTTTAGGTTGTTGGAAAATTGCAAGCAAGCTCCATGTAACTAGGAACACATTATTCTATATGTTTTTCTTTACCTGGTTACTGTTATTTTCTCATGCAAAAGCTCATTTCCTAGCTTTAAATTTGTAATTGAAGAATTGTTAGGCACATAGAATAATATGTAGAATTCAGGAATAAATTTGTAAAAGAAGTTAGAAGTTGTTTGGGTGGGGTTTGTGCTTGAGAGATGAGAGTTGGAATTAGTGTAACTAGGAGTTCTTTGTGGTCAAACGCTCAAGGTAGAGGTGGACAAGACCTACTGGACCCTTTCCTGTGTCACCATCTTATTATACTAACTTCCCTGGGAAGCACCAAAATATTGTGTTGGGTTCTTGCTTAGAGGAGGTCGACCATGTTAGGCAATGATCTGTCAAAGTTTGAGAGGAGAAAGGAGAGGACTGAGGAGTGTATAGTGAGGGTGCTCCATTTTGAGAAACTCACAATCGCCTGCAGATTAAAAGATAATATTGATATCTAGGATAGCAAGGTTGAGTTCTGTTTCTCATTTGCCATAAAACATTAAGCCTTTTTATAGTGCTTGTAAACAGTGACTCCCATTAATCCCTGTGTGATGACATGGACATTTCTGATGGTAGCATGTCTTGTAGATATTGGTGGATTATTTCTCCTACTTATGCAGGCTGGAATAGGCTCGATTCATGTCAATCGCTTCTTGATGGATCTCTAACTCTAGTCATTAAAGCGAGATCCCTAGGCTACTTCTAAAATGCTCTCCCATGCCCAAGCTACTCAAGGTTCATAGGAATGAAATAGTATTTCCTTCTAAATCCATGGACTCCTTACCATCCACTTTGAGTGGGCCTCCATATCTCATGGGTATTTGAAATATTCAGGCATCCATTCATAGGTAGAAATTTGTGCCTAAATGGTTAGCATTGTGACTCAAGAGGCGATAGGGAGGTGATAAACACAAGAAGAAATATGGAGTTGGCCACTTAGTGCATCCAGCAGGAGGGAAACGACACTTGGTGCCATTCTAGTGGAGAACTGTCTTATCTACCTAGCACTTAGGTTGCAGAATATAGCACGTATGATGGTTCGGTCATAATGATGTGTAGACATTGCAAACTGGATGGGTGTCATGCACTGACTAGGTCATGTGGAGTTTGTCAAATAAAATCCCAACATGACAATCTAAATGGGAAAATCAATGTCATCAGGGAGCAGATGTTGTCATTCCGACATTAGTATTCTTGAATGGTTTGGTAAGTATTGGATAATACACCAGAACACAAGGTACTGGATAAGACTTGGTTCAGTTGAGTTGACTGTGTACTACACATTGTGGAAAAAGTTCTTACATTTCAGGATTTCTTTAAAATATTTCCACAGTGGCTGCTCCTGATAGTTCATTTTACATAAGACAGATAATTGCAGGAATTCTATATACTTTCGGCCTTTTGATTTGTCTCTCAATGAATGTTATTTATGGTGGCATTCCTTATGACCATGGCTTTAACATCAACTCATTATGTTTCACTCTAAAGCGGCCAAACTTCGATTTCATGGCTAAAACCTTGAATCTTTACAATTTTTTTAAAATGTTGTAAACTCCAATTTAAGTAATTTCCATGAAGTATCTGGAGTTCAAACAGAAGTTGAGTGTTAATCTGCTGCTTCTAAGTTAGCCAATAAGAGCCAGAATATGTTCAGGTTACCTCTAGGCTGGCAAATTATTAGATGTTCTTTCTGCTGTTCTTATTCTCCTTTAATCATATGTACGCTAATGATAATTGTTAGTCTGTCTCTTCAATTATTAAGATATTGGATTTACTGTTTCTTTCGTGACATGGTTTACAAATGCTGTATCCAGGGATACATTGTCCTAAACAGACCATGGGCCTTTGTGCAATGGCTGGAAAAGGCTACAATTGAGGAAGAGTGAGTTTCTATATATTTGTTGACCTGGAACTTGGTTGTATTTGACTCTGAACAGATACTAAAGCTCATTTACTCTTCTACTGCTGCAGATACATACTGATGGCAGAACCTGATCACATATTTATAAAGCCCCTGCCTAATTTGGCACATGGAGACTATCCAGCTGCCTATCCCTTTTTCTACATTAAGCCTGTTCAAAATGAAAAAATAATAAGGAAGTTCTATCCTGAGGAATATGGCCCTGTGACAAATGTTGATCCAATTGGCAACTCTCCTGTAATTATCAAGAGGGTAAAGTTTCTTGTTGCTAGGTTACCTACTGATACTTGATTTTATCTTCAATGGTGGGCCATTTAATTATTGAAACATTTATATCCCTTTTATGCTAGTTATTTAAATTTATGATCAGATGATGATGATGCTAGCCTTCTACTTTGTTCTTACTTTTAGTGGTGGCACAGGTGATACTTGCATGCTCCCAACTATAAACTAGCCATTGGTGGGTTGGAGAGGAATATTTAAGTTGTGGTGCTAGAATGATATGGTTTGGCCAATTTGAAATAAGTAATGTAATATTGAAATTTGCACTGACTACGTTACCCTTTTAATTTAAATTGATATAAGTTAGGTTTAATGGAATAAAAGGGAGAAAGATGTGTTTTGGGCCCTCAACTAGGAACCAATCGACTTTTACTCTCACTATTTATTATTATTATTTTAATTTTTAATTATTATTACAATGTCTCTACATCTAAAAGCCCCACTTTCTTTCTTTATTTTCTTGCTCCCTCTTTTTTTTTTTTTCTGTAAAAATGTGAATTGCATTTTGGTTTACTTAATTGTCTTGTGCAGGAGTTGTTGGAGAAGATTGCACCTACATGGATGAATGTTTCTTTGAGAATGAAAGATGACCCAGAAACTGATAAAGTATTTGGATGGGTGCTAGAAATGTGAGACAAAATTCTACATGGAAACATCCTTTTTTTTTCCCTGGTATTCCAGTAATTCTAGCACATTTTGGTGTTAGTAACAACCCTTTTTTTTTTTTTTCCTTTCTTGAACAAAGGTATGCATATGCAGTAGCATCTGCTTTGCATGGTGTGCAGCATATTCTTCAGAAGGACTTTATGTTGCAGGTTTGGCATCTAATATTTTAAATTTTGATGATATAGTCGATGTTCCAAGTATTTTGCATTATCCAGCAGAGACAACATTAGTACATGTATATAGAAGATGATCTTGATCCTTGTAATTTTAAATTTTCAGCCACCATGGGATTTAGAAACTGCAAAGAAGTTTATTATTCACTACACTTATGGATGTGACTACAACTTAAAGGTAAAGTACCTTCTTCCATCCCATTTCCTCATATTATGAGATGCTGATAGCCAACTACAACTGTGTATCTCATCTTATTTGCTGTTCTTCTCGATTCTTCAAGCATGCTTTTTCTTTTCCTGGGCTTGGACATTATTCCTTCTAATATTATCACTATATTTTATCTATTACTGGCTCTTATCATCGTTATGTTTGGGTATCCCAAAGTTCGCATTTTGTGGTATTGGTTCTGTGGTTATCTATTCAAAGTTTCTTGATATTCAGGGTGAGCTGACATATGGGAAAATTGGAGAGTGGCGATTTGACAAGAGATCATTCCTACGTGGACCTCCTCCTAGAAACCTTTCCTTGCCGCCTCCAGGGGTTCCTGAAAGTGTGGTATGTTCATGGTGACTCCTTCCCATTTCATATACATTGTTCCCATGTATGCTGTCTACTTACAATTGAAGTCAGATTCCACTGGCAATTGTTTATACTTCTGGTATTTGATTTTTATCTTCATAGTATGGTTGTTTGCTGTTAACCATTTAATGAAAATTTCATCTTCTAATACTAATTTTTCTTCTCATGTTTTATTTTGGCTATGTTTTTTTCCCTTTCCTCTAGCATCCCTGTTAGTGGGAACCTAAAAGTGTGTTTTAACTTTTTGATTTCTATCTTCATAGTATAGTTGTTTTGGGTTAACCATCAAATGAAAATTTCATTTTCTAATACTAATTTTTCTTGTCATGTTTTCTTTTAGCTATGTTTTTTCTCCATTTCCTCTAGCGTCCCTGTTAATGGGAGCCTAACAAGGATGTTTTAACTTTATTTTTATGTTCATTATTATCGGCTGGAGAACAAAGAAATTTTCATTTTTGGTATTAATAGTTATATTTCCTTGTTTTTATGGAGCTTTGCTCATGGAATGCTCATTTGTACATGTGAAATCCCTCCCATCATGGTACTTCTGCAGACTTGTTCAGTGATGCGATGCACATTGAGGCAAAGTAGACTCCTAAGATGTCATAAGTAGTTTTTGATAGAAGAAGAAAATTAGGAAGGAGAAAGATGGAAAGTAGGAAAATGGATAGCATCTTATTGCCTAACAATGTTTTGGTTGATATCTTACCAACCTTGAACACAATGCAATGCAGCCATATGGTCCATACATTGTATGAGAAATTCTCATGTCATTAATCATCTTCAGCAAAGACTTTATGATGGGTATCAATGAGGTTAGTATCAAGTAGTACCAAGTTGCCAACCATTACCTTATCTAAGCCTTGTTTGGATTAGTTTTTGTAAGCTTAATAAGAGCTCCTACCCTTTTTAGTTAGTTAATTTTGTTGAAAGAGCTTACGACTTGAAAAGAGTTTGATAAGGAAATTAGAAAAAATGGTACTTTTTATATAAAAAAAACTCTATTGGCCTTATGCAGGAAGCTATTTCAGTGTTACTTTTTTGAAGTTTTGATTTTTGCTTTAACTTAAGTGTTAGGCTAAATTCAAAAATAGGAAAGCTATCTAAATGGGCCTTTAGTTAGTTGTTCAAGGACTAAGACAATGCTAGGGAAATAGAGAAAAACATCTTGCTCACTACATATAAGAATAAGGATATCTAGGGTTGCAAAGTATCGTTATTAACCTTATGAGCAAAAGAGTTGAGAGAGATTTTAGTATGACCATGTTGGATTTTTCGGGCCCAATTTTTTGAGGCCCAAATTCTTTTACTATTGGTGCTTGGGTTGATTAGCCTTTCATATCCTCCTTTTCACTATGTCATTGGGAAGGGTGTGGCAGGATTTTATTCCACAACTTTGGGTTTTCTGAAGCACATTAATCTTGTTGTGCATTGTTCTTTTTTCTTTATTGTCTTCAGTAGGCTTTAATGTTGTTTTAGATCGTCATTTTAGTGCTTCGATTTTTATAGACATGTAAGATACTAATTTTTTCATTTTTAAGAAATTTTATGACATGAAGTACATGGGATCATTGCCATGCTCACAAGGCAAGAAATCTCAAAAACCATATGAAAAGGGTAACCTGTTTGTTTTTGCATTTATTTATTGGTTATGCCACATTAAAGAAAAAAATTTGATCAACCTATGAATTTGGGAGATCGTCCTAAGGTGATCACTTGCCTATTACTAAATCAAAAGCTTTGTTGTTCTAGAGGACTTTTTAGTAGTTGAGGCTTCTGATCTTTGGGCCAGACTTAGAAACTGATTGGGTTGATTGCTTCCCTTGCACGTCAGCTAGATTTTGTTAATTTCCCAAGAAAGTAAAGGTTAGAGGAGGAAAATTCTTCATAAGTATGAGAAGTGAGAATCTATTGCTTATTGGGTAAGAAATGAAGGCATTTGCACCCCTTTTCCATCATGTACAAATATCACATCCTCTTGCCTAGTTTGTGGTAGCTTGTTTATAAATGGTGTGCTAGTGAGTTGCAGTGCTGCCATATGCTTTCCCTGCTAAGGATAATTCATGAAACAAGTTTTATTTGGCGGTTGTATGAAGAGTTCTGGAATATGTCTGTCTTATCCTCTGTATATAAGATGGGTTCAAACTTCAAACTAGATGAAGAGAGCTTTAATTCAAACAAAGAGCTGAAGAAGAAAGTAGAGCTAAGAACAAGCAAGGCTTTAAGGTCTCCATGGATTCTGTGCATGGAGCACACTGCTGCATGCCGCTGCACACCCAGCTCTCTGTTCTTTTATTAACAAGCTTGATTCTTGGAGCTACAACAGCTTGACACCTTATAGAGCTCAGGACAAGCTGAGAAAGGTGAGCATGAGACCTCATGGGGAAATAACAAGTTGAGAGTCCCAAACTCTTCATACCAATAGCAAACAAAACTTTATCTGGGGAACTGCTCTTATCATTGAGATCACATGGCATCTCTAGAGTTCACTAGCACATCATTTACATGTAATCTACCACATAATTCACTGGCAGGGAGTGTCATTTGTATACCATGCAATAAGAGGTATATGCACCTCTTATTCCTTACCCAATAGGTAGCATATTCTCACTTCTCATACTAGAGGGAGAATTCTCACCTCACTTCTCAAGGAATGAACAAAAGCATAATCTTTGTCAGGCTGGCACCATACTGATGTCAAGCACACATGTAGGAGAAATATCGTATGGTTCTTAGGGTGTGGTTTCTGTATCCATGCATTTCCCTGGTCTTGCAAGCAGGACTGGTGGATTTTTGAGTTATTAAAAAAGCCACATCATGAATAACTTAATTGGACAAGAAGGCTGGTGGAAATATGTTGTGAAAACAGTGAGCCATTTGATAGTTTTAAGCAATGCTAGTTTTGTGGAATAAGAAGACTGATTTGTCTGAGAAGATCCATCACTGGATCAGTTAAACTGCCTACTACTTTGTGTTCCTTTTTGGAGCATGATTTGTTCAAAAGATGAATCTGAGCTAGGAAATTTCAAGGGAACAATAATCTTTGAATTTTTCTGTATTAAAAAAAAATTAATAGATAAATTGGTTCGGAGGATGGATTCCTTGACCTGGGTGATTTTGCAAAAGGGTGTTCTTAAGAACAAATGAATAAACTGGTTGATGACTAAATGATGGACCTGATGTGATGGATTGTGTAAGGGTTTGAGCAGAACAGTTGACTTTGACAAAATTTTCCCTTTCAGCAAAGATATCATCCATTTAGACCTTGTTTGGTTTAGCCACATTGCCACAAGTGCATGGCTATAGAAGTCGAGCAACTTGATGAAATATGAATGGTGCTATTGGAAGGTATCACAATAAAGTGAAAGGAGCTTATTTAGAACCCTGTTCATATTAGGATGAGCATCGGGACAAAATACAAAAAATATGATTCCTCCTATTAGAGTTTGTGTAAGAGGAGGATCAAGGGGGTTATTTAAACTCAGGCATATTATTATGCTCATCTTTACTGTGTTTTGGGATCTTTACACGCACTCTGTCCAATTACGAATTCATCCTATGCACATTATGATGGAAATCATGATAATACTCTATTTGTTTTCACATTTGCAGGTGACTCTTGTGAAGATGGTGAACGAAGCAACTGCAAACCTTCCCCGGTGGGACATAAAATAGATAGGCTATGGTTGAAAAGGATAAAGGCCATGAAACCTCAATTTTGACAACAAAGAAAATTCAGATCACAGCATAGCCTCTCAGAAAAGATCGATGTATACAGACCTCAGGTGAAATATTTTAGGGTATCAAAAAGAACAGTGTAGACTGAAAATAAGAATATTTCAATTTCAAAAGTACAGATTCTGATTTATTTGTCTTGGATTCATATAGAAAGTGCAAACAGAACTGTACAAAAGAAGTTTTCATGACCATTGTTTTCTTTCCTTAATAATAATATATATATTTTGTTGTAGGACTGCATTATTGCAATTGATGATATCCATATTAGTGCAAGGCTCCCAATTGATAGACAAATTAGGTTTAAGCGTACAAAAATAGTTATAACATAAAATGTATGTATACATGTGCTTTTGGCATGATGTTCACATATGTTCATACCGCTTAGAAAGAAACAACGAATGATGCATGTATCTTTTTGGATGCATTGACTAGACTAGAAGTCCATTTTCCTTCGTCAAGTGAAGGAAAATATTATTGAGTTGATTTTGGTTATTCTTGTCCATATGAATTTTTACCACCATATTAAGTTGAGTAATATTATTTACAAGAATATTGGGGTAGACATAACAAACCTACTAGATATAAAGAATTTTTTAATTATAGAGATTCATTCATTCAGAATATTATTGAAAGGTGTATTGATGTTTTAAAGACACAATTTCCGATATTAAGGATAATGTCTTGTTATAAGCCAAGTATGTAACCATCAATTGTTACTGCATGTTGTACCCTTCATAATTGAATTTGTCTATCAATATGAAATGATCAATTGTTTTGAGAATATGAGGTAAAAAGCCATTTAGTCCAAAGTAAAGAAGAGAGCATAGGTAGCACAAGCCACTCAATTGATTTATGAGATGAGAGTGTTGTAGCTATAGCTTGTAGAGATCAAATTGCTGAGTGATATGGGCAAATTATATCAATGTTAATCCATGACTTGCATTATTTTTAATTCTAAATATTTGTTAATACTTCAATTATATATTAAAATTTATATATATTTGTTAACTAGTTGTCATTATTGTTATGTAATGTTTATTATAATTTCTAATGATCAAATTGCTTATAAATTTGATTTATAATTATAAAAGTAGGATGGACAAAATGATCCATGTGTTACTATGGGTGTGGACGTATACGCATTTTCATGTCAAAAACACAGAAGAACAATGGTCATTGGTTTTATCATTATCCGTTATATCATATAAATATATTTAACTAACTCATGAAAATAAACTGATATCAATGAAAATACACACATCACATTTCATTCTTTTTAACAATTTTTATGTTGTAGGAATATTTGCACTGCTTTATGAGTCGACGGGTATGATTTTCAACATCTAGTTGCCAACTTATGACATTCAATGTCTATGTCAAATCCTCAAAGTTGTCTTCTACTTATTAGTTGTTGTGGGTGTAACATCGTTGCTTGTTCTTCATTATTTGTCATCTTTCTTCTTATTTTATTTATTAAGTGAATGTATATATCATCTAAAAAATTATCATTTATAAATTCAGGGATTTTAATATAATATATTAAAATATGATGTTGGTATCGTAATACTTATAGTCTTTATTTGTATTAATATTAATTGTGTTAATATACATGTAATTTAGATGATTTTTTTTAATGACAACATGTCTAAATATGATGCATTTCTAATTAAAAAAAAAAAAGTTTCAAAATAATTAAGGAGTTTACCATATTTACAAATAAAAATATTATTGAAATAAAATATTATTAAACATGTTTACAAATTAATTATTTGTTTAATAAAAATTAACACAGATGCAAATAATATTCAAAATGGAATAATTTTTTTATTTTAATGAAGTGTAAATCTAAAAATTATTTATATATTTACAATATCAAGTTATTGAAGAAAACACTCTTTTTTTTAATTAAAAAAAAATGCAATTTCCAAACAAGTTTTTTTTATTTTACTAATTTTAAAAAATTGTTTTTATTAACTTAACCAAACATATTTTTTTTTAGAACAAAAATTGTTTTTTAGAATTTAGTTTCCAAATACAATTTTATTTTTTAAAATACAAAAGACTGTTCCTAAACTGTTTTCAAAAACACCAACCAAATAGATCATTAAATTCCAATTACCTAATAACAAAATTCAAGGCAACTAAGAGAAGTTTAATAGAACTTAGGCAAGAGTAAACCTACGTATCCTTCACTCATGAAAGTACTACCCTTGTTTAAGCATGGACTAAAGATTTATAATTTCCTCAATGGGTTTTTAAACTCTCTTGAATTTCTCATTAGGAAAACTAGTCTAAATCAAATGATACTTAATACATTTGATTCATTAACGAGTTTGGTAATTTTTAGATATAAGTTCAAACTAAAAAACAAGTGAATTAATATCCAAATTTTTTGAATTAAAATTGGCACAAAATGACAATGTCGATTTTTTTTTTTTTCTATACTCAACTATATATATATATATTAATTTTCTCAATTGACAAACAAATTCCAAATCAAGCAAAAAATGTGTTGAATTTACTAATGAGCCTAATTATTTCTTAAAATAAATTGGAATAGAAAAATTATGCTAAACAACACTAGAATTTTCTAGACCAAAACTAGACTGAAGTGACTATGTCAATTTCTCCTCCATAGCTAATTATATATATATATATATATTCTTTTGAATATTTTCACCAAGAAAACATACTCCAAATCAGGTGAAACTTGATGTATTTGATTCTTTAACAAGCCTAATAATTTTTAAAAATAATTTAGGACTCAAAATTTTCTAATAATTTTTAAAAATAATTTGGAGATCAAAATTTCTTAGATTGAACTTTTACCATCTAGCATGAAAACCATAGGCCAAATCTTTATGACATTTGACATTACAATCATTTAAGTGACCTATCTCTGTGCTTAAGAGTGATATTATTGTACCCTAATGTGATGTATCATGAACTTGGTTCTAATATCAATTTTTGGATCAAGTTTTGATCATTACATTTAAAAACCAATTGGTATTTAGTGATGATAAGCCAATATTTTTATGACATTCAACATCACCATCATTTGGGTAACCTATCATCAAGGTTTAAGAACGACATTGTTACACCTTAACAAAATTGAGTCAAGTAATATCATAAATTATTAGATTAAAGAGATTTAGGATATGTTCAATTATTAAGAAGTAAATGCATACCTACCATTAGAAAAACTTGATTTATTTATATATTAAAAAAAAGAAAAAAGAATCGTACTCATTTTTATAATTTATTTTAGATAAAATATATTTAATTATTGTCATCTTATAAAATATTATTATTTATTTCAAAAAATTAAAATTTATAAATTTATTAAAATATTAATAGTCATATATAATTTCTATTAAAATATTATTATTCTTTTTTTAAATATATGATTTGTGTTTTTATTATTAATATTACTATTTACAAAATATATTACTATATTATTGATTTAAAAATTATTATCTATTTGCATTCTATTTATTTCTCATAATTTAATATTTATTTTAAATTAAATTAAAATTTGTGTAATTCTTTTAAATATTATAATGTATTGTTAATTTTTTTTTTCAAAAATGTTATTATTTATATTTTGAATAGATAATATGATTTTAATACTCATTTAAAATTTTGAAAATTTTATTATTTGTTATTGGTTAAAAATAAAAATATAAAAATGCCTATATTTAGCAAAGTAAATGGTCTATAAATGACAAAATAGGTGAAAATAGTTGTTTTGGTAAGTAAATTATTTAAGGGTTGTGAGATCAATTTTTAAAAATAGAGGATATCATAGGAAAATGTGAAAAATGAAGGATGCTTTTGTTGAATACTTTTAAAAGGAGGTTAGCAATTTGGACAATTTATTTATGAAAAATTATTTAAATTTGTGAAAATGGTACTAAATAGAACTATTCTAAAAAGATGGGTATTTTTATTTTTATTTTTATTTTTTTGTGCCTAAAAGAGTACTTGTACTTGAAGCTTACTATTCTTTTAAGGAAACTTGTTGAGAGTGACATGGAATCCAAGGTTGTGATATCACATGAAAGAAAATACTTGTGAGATGGAAAATTGGAATCCAAAGTTGAGATATCAGATGATGTGAAAATACTTGTGAGATGGAAAATTGGAATCCAAAGTTGAGATATATCACATGATGATATTTGTCTTATTACTTTTTTTTTTTTTTTTAATGCATACTTTTTTTACTAAGTGAGTCATAAGCATCTACTACGAGTTAACATACTAAATTGAAATGATGGCCTTCCCAAAAATTATGTGGCTTGTAATTCTATTTGGTTCTAGTAAAAGTTTCAAATATGAATATTTAATAATACAGTGGTTTACAAAAGCAAAAGTTTCGAATATAAGATATTTCGATTTGAATTTATAAGTTACAGACTATTTGAGAATGATTTTGAAAAATATTATAAACACTTTTTAATGTTTGAAAATATTTTCTCTTAAAAATTAGGTATTTAAAAAAATTATTTTAAAAGATATGAAGCATCATTGGAATTGATTTGTAGATAATCACTTAATAAAAAATGGGAAAATAGTGTTTTTATATACTCATATAAAAATAATTACAAAGTAGAACTTTTAAAAATAACCCAAGTTTCAGATACTCATCAGTATTCAAAAGTAGTACATGTATCATTAAAAAATAGTACATAAATGATCAAATGTATTAAGTGCACGAAAGGCTAATATTTTTAAATGGTTATTTAAAATTTGTATTTTATAAATTAAGGTTTTTATTTTGCGATTTTTTTCATATGGGCATATGAAAATGCACTTTGAGAAATTCTTCTAAAAATATCATTTTTTTATTAATAAAGTACCGTAAATACTATTAAAATATATATTTTTTTCTTTTGTTTGTACCCAAACATTAAATGATTTTATTTAGCACTGCAAACTAAATATGCTTTAATCATAATCACTCCCAAACATGTCCTAGTTCCCATAATTATATGAATGCCTAAAATTAATTAAAAAAAAATTGTTAATTTTATTCACTCCTTTAGAGTTTTAAGTAAATACAACAAACTTTTATTGGTTTGAAAAATCATCAAATACCTTCCTTATTTTGAATTAGATAACAGGTAAGCGAAAATATCAAATGAAAATGATAGAAAATGTATTTAATGAAATTTTAAACCAATAAAAATTAAATATATTTAACCAAAACTTAAAGGAAGATAAATGAAATTAACCCCAACAAAAATTAAGCCGAGATCTTGGTGGACTGTGGTTAGTAGAATGTAATCCATGATAGCCCAACGGAGCAACAGTCAAAAAAGTACTGGCAAAATGACAATCTCTCACCAAAAAAATCATCTCTCCCTCAGTTCCACATGGTAGTCTTTTTGTGGCGGTCAGTTGCATGCAAGTAAGGGGACCTCAGATTAAATTCCACCAAATGTGACGCAAATTTCACCTTTAAGTCTCTTTCATGAAAAAGATTTTCATTTTCCCACGGGTTCCCTTCAATTCATTTAATGTCATGGTTGATGACCATCCACACCATTTTCCACTTTCCCTTGGAATTGTATTGTTTTTTCATTATTGATGGGTGATGTAAAATAAAGCTTTCGGGTTTTCTTCTAAAATGTTTGGACATTTTGATTGTTTCACTAATTAATTTTCTTTTTTCAAGTTGTAAATGGAACTATAAATATGAGAATTATTCTTTTTCACAACACAAAAACTTTAACTTTTATATTTTACAGAGAAAAAAAAAAATCAAGACAATTTTTTTTTGTTTCTTCGTAAAGATGAATTGTATTCTTTCTTTTATTTTAAAAGAAAAAAAAGAAAATATATTCTTTCTCTTTCTAATTTTTAGGGGGAGAGAGTTCTCGCGAAGAAAAAAAAATCTTAATATTGATAGTTTTTTAATAGTTTTAAAACTTTCAGAAACAACTCCCTTATTTTCTTATTTGTTGGGTCGGGTCGGGTTAGGTCAAGCCACTTAGACATCCAAACGCAACTCCAAGAATAGGAAAAAGAGAGTGGGAGATTTTCCCAAATAAAGTTAAATTTTGCCATCTTTTCAATAAAAGCAAATTTCATTTTACACGACAACATTATTCATAAAGACAATCATTTGGGGAGCATCAATTTCAAATCAACATGGGCCAATATGAGTTTCACAAAAAGCTAAAACTATAATAACCAATAATAGAGATCAAAATCATTGTGAATCAAATCCAATGCCAAAGTTTAATTTGTGCCCAAGAAGATCACAATTAGAATGGATTGTAATCAATGCTAAAATCACAAAGAAAATGTAGTAGTATGATGAGTATCTTCAAGTTGAGCTGATGCACATGGCATACATCCTGGTGGGGCCAACCACTTAGGGGTTTTGACATGAGCCCATATCAGGCCCATTAAGCTGCTGTGGTCAATACATTGAACACAGAAGGCTAGAAGCAACTTCTGCAGGATGGTGGTCCCTTGGTGGAAAAATATCATTCTAGTTAGTGGTTTTGCGGGGGCATGGCCGCTTCTAGTACACCCAATCCACCAGCAAACTTTTGTATTCTTTTTTTTTTTTTTAAACTATTATTTAAAAAAGGTTATTTCAATAAAATAAAATAAAAAACACTTTTAACCACATTTGATACCACTCTTTGCTAATTGTTTTATTCTTACATTAAATCGTCTTTTCAAAAGATAAATTCACGTTGAGTTTAGTTTTATACCAAATAAGACAGACTTTTACAACAATTTTTAAGATCACGTCGAGTTTAATTTTAGACCAAATAAAGATGGGTTTTTAAAACATTTTTCTTAAAAATTATTGTACTTGTAGAAAAACCCAAAAAAAAAAAAAAAAGTCATATTAGGTATATTTTTATTAAGCATGCTAAAATATGGGATGTAAACTAAAATTAAGTGTTATCATAATTTTGATCTCATTCTTTCATGCATTTCATAATGTATGGGAAAATGACCAAAATCAAAAAGTCTTATAATTTGGGGTTTTCATTTTATGGAGTGGGGGTGATGTGTTGTCGGCCATAAAGAAGCGGCCATGCATCCCTAAGTTTGAATAAAGCCTGCAAAGGGCTGGTGCTGCTGCCACATCTCTTTCCCTTTCCTTTTTCCACGTCCGTTTCACTGTCACCTTCCCTGCTTATGGGCCTGCCATTCTAACCTCTCTCACTATACCCCACCCCACTTCTTCTCCCAATTTTCATATCTTGTGTCGTACTCTTTTATCTCGCGTTTACTCCACAGTCCACACTACACATTTACTCCCTCCCTGATTCTTCACCTATTTTCTTGGAAGTTTGCCTCAACCTCTAGAGTCCCCCTACAATCGTGCCCATTTTCATTCACTGCTATCATAAAATATGTCTCATAGCTATCACCTACATGTCTTCTAGCCCGCAAAAATGGCTATTAAAAAATGACATTTCGGATGAGTGCTTAAGATTGGAGATGGTTAAGTATTGCTATGAATCGAGTTTGTGTACTGCGTGGGATAGGTCAAATCCCATTTTGTACGCCTAATGGATATCCAAAAACATAAAAAGGATTAATTTGACCTTATTGATAGTCAATTGATTTTTAGGAGACATGGCTAAATTTTGATCTTAATACTACATTCCCACTTAAATTAGAAGAAAAAGAAAATTATGAAGTAATTGTGATATCTCTCATCGAACATGAAAAAAGTTTTTGTCATAATATATGTATAAACTCTTTTTAATTATATAAATACATTTTAAAATTGTAAGAGTTTCCTGAACATAAAACGGATAATATCTATACAATTAAAAACAGATCATTACAAATGACATTAGAACTAATTTTCGACCCTATTATGAAAGTTTGTTTGACTTAATGAAGAGTGTCTATCTATTTGATTCAATAATCTCGCAATTTCATGAGATATAATAAAGATATTGTATTTACTTGAGAATTGATTGTAATATTTCGTATTAAGTAAGAGAAAAAGTTTTTACAACTATATTATAAACTTCTTTTAATTATGTAGACAGTAGACACAAGATTGGTAATTGAAAATGAATTGAAAACAAGAAAAATGAGGAATTGTGTGGAAAGAACCCAAATGCGCGTATATTCGGATCATGACACTAGAAGGTTCCCTATGGGCGAACTTGTCTAATGATGAGTTGGTATAAAGTATGTCTTTTGTCTAATTCCTAATGCCGTGTGTGGACCATTTAAGATCCAATCCTTAGTAAGCTTTACCTACTTCAGAGATCCAATCCTTAGTAAGCTTTACCTACTTCACATGTAACCAATTTCTTCCACCTTAATGCCCACTACCTTTTTTATTATAATTTGTCTTAAGACTAAGCCACCATTTTCGAATCAAAATGAGACTTAGTTGAATATGTGGGTGTAAAGTGAAGACACTAATGAAAATGGAGACAATCCCCTGATTCTTTTTCTCTCAATAAAACCTTAGTTTCCTACAAGTCATTAAAAACCCTAGCATTCCAAAAATTGACCTCTCTCCTAGCCATTAGAGAAGGAGGAAAAAGACTTGCTTGTAACTATTTGGCTGCCATTGCCTATTAATATATTGAAATAATTAATGGGGGTCACATGTTACCATGGCTCTGTCCAGCCATTTATCCAGTCAGTCCCAGATGGGAACATGCCTCTTCTAACTCCATGACCTTCCCCTCTCTTATCTGAGGATTTGGGTATCCAAAGCTTCAAATCCAAAACAAAATATGGCAGCGGTAGGGATATATATCTCTTGGGAATCTGAACTCATGTGAGAAGAAGAAAGCCAACCCTCTAAATAAACTTGTAAACAAATTGTATGCAGAACCCATAATTGAGAGACTAATCAAATGGGGTTTCATCTGTCTTCATTTGTATTTACTCTACTTTTAGGTGATGATTTTTATCACATGCAAGAGTGTAGGCATCTAGAAGTGGAGCATACAGTAAGGTAGTGTGATATGGAATTGAATTCATATTGCAAAATTGGATCATGTGCATCCCTTTTTGTCCTATTGGATTTGATTCCTTACTGGAGCTCCTTTCCCTCATTTTTTACCACTTTTCATTCCCATCACAAAATCAGGTTTGATTAGTATAAATATATACTTTATCAATATTTATCAAAAAGATATCATTAATCAAATAATATTATATATATTTTAAAATCTTATTATTTATATTTATATTTTATTTATTTATATTTTTATATTTTAATCTCATTTATTTATATTTTATCCATAAACTTAAATCCTATTATATATTCTCAACGGTATGCATCTTTTGTTCAATAGATATTAGTACAACTCTTTAACGGAACCTACAAAAACCCATCAGGCAAAATTGAAGTTACATCAATTCCAATCTACCCTATTAGCAAGGCTAGGTCCTAATCATTTCAAGGTTAAAAGGATTCCAAAGTTGAAGGGGAACGTGATTCCAACCAGTTTTAGGTGTGAAAGAATAGGTTAAGGACTGATGGGCATGACAGAAAACAGTTGGCTGTCCCATATCACAGGTGGACAAACCACACACAGCTTCATCAGTCAGCTGCAGTATCCTGTGAATGAGAGAAATGGACAAAACAAGCAGGGGTGAGGTTGATTCTACCACACAGCTGAGCTTGACTGCACTATGGTGCTGTTTGTTTTGCTCCTTTTCTCTCCTCATCACTCATCACTAGAACATGGATGGGAAGAAAGAGACAAAACCCATCACCCAAACACCCTATAAAGGGAATCTCCCTTTCTCTCTCCTTCCCCTTTATGTCTCCTCCTCCATTTATTTTTATTTAAATATATTTATATACAATCTGATCAAGATCCTACTATGAATTAAAATATTACTGCCTCAAGTCACTATCATATTGTATAATGCTCCTCAATAGCCCATCATTGTACTTCTGTTCTCTTCACATTTATCCATTCATTTGTGTTGAATAATGCTCCCTAGGACCTAATTGACAGGCATCCCATGGACACATCCATTGGTTAAATCTTGATCAAGTTGGATTTTGAACAAATCTTTGAGTTGAGCTCACTGACTGATTCCACCCACCACTTAAAATACTCTTAAGAATGTTAAAACCTCTTGTGTGACTGTTTTTCATATTAAAAAAAAAAACATAAAATTGTTTTTATGACTCAAAAATACATTTGATAATTTTAGTTAACCGTTTTATTTGTTTTCACCTATTCTTTAGGATTTATTTTTTATAAATAATTATATAAATATAAAAAATAATAAAAAATAAATAAAACATTAAAATAAAAATTATTTTTAAAAACATAGAAAATATGCTAAAAGCATTTGAGGTTTCTAAAATTGTTTTTAAAAAATTATTCTTCAAAAACTTTTTTTGAAAATGTCCACAAATAAGTCTTAGTTCATATTTGATAATTGTTTTAAAAAATTATTTATTCTTATTTAGAAAAAAAAAAAAAAAACATATTTTACAACTATAAAATAAAAAATAATTTTTTATTTTTTTAAAAAAAATATAATATTTTTAGATAACATCTTTTAAAGAATTGTTTTTAAAAATAATTATATTAATATAAAAAATAAATAAAAATAAAGAAATATTATTTTTAAAACAAATTTAAAAGTATTAAAATAGGTTAAAAATGTTTTAGATTTTTAAACAAAATTTTATTTTACAAACATTGTAACGGGAAAGATTATTTTCAAAAATTATTTTTTAAAATTATTAAAAAAACAATCAATTGGCCTTTTAACTTTTACGTTGAGTTAACCAAATATTTAGGTAGGTGTACATGGTGACAATTGGGTTAAGTTCCCAATGAAAGCATCCCACACCCCACCAAGATAAAGAAAATGGCCATGGCCAAGAACCCACAAGAAAGGGAAGACTATTCTTCATCATTTCTTGTGGCATTTTGTCCCAAGCTTCTTCGATGATGAATAATTTATTGGTTTGGAATTTCACTTGACAGGAGTTTGGTCCCTTGATGGTGGGTTTTACTAAAGAAAGAGTACGTGTGAGATATCACATACATAGCACTGTGAGGAATTTGGATGAATGATTTCAAGCATTTGTCTTGGTCTTTTTGGTGGGTCCATCAACGGTTGCATTTTTCAAAAAATTGCCTTGATGCGGCGTATCAAGGCCTGTGTTTTAAGCCTTTTACCCTTAACTTGTGGGGTATGCCATATGTGTTACTCACAACAACCCATTCTTTTTACCTTTTAGTAGAATCCCATATGATCTTTCATTATTGTACGCACCAAAGCCGGATCATGTCCATCTCTTTCGATTTTGATACATATGCCGGGAAGTGCCTCTCTGAAAAACTAAATTCTCACTAAGCTAAAGAGAAAGAAGGCTTAATAATTAAGTTAAGCATACTTCTTTATGGCACATTGTCCCCCCTATAACCAATTTTTTCTATTTTGCCCTCTTATCCTATATTCTCGATTTTGTCAATGATGAAAATAAAGTTTGAATACGAAGAATTAATTTCTTTTTCGCCTAATTAGACTTGTTTGAAAGTAATTTTAAGCGAATTTCTAATGTACCCTGTTTGGAAGTGATTTTATCATTTTATATTCTAAATATGAATTGTAATAATTTAGATAAAAAAAAAAAAAATTGTTGTCAATGTAATGTCAAGAGTCTTTCTCACCACATTCTCATGTTTGTTGACTTCATTTTATTGACTTCACAAGCAAAACAAGTCTTTTATATGATATAAGCATAAATCTTAACATCTCAACCTTCTTATTATATTTGGTTCTCCGAAAGGAAAATAATTTTTTTTTATTGGGTTTTATTATTAAAAAATTTGTATATTTTTAAATTATCTAGCATTTATATAGAAAAATAATTAAGGGATCTTTTTAAAATAATAAATTAAAATAATTTATTGAGTTAATTTTTTTTTTTTTTTTTGCTACTTTTCCTTTTTATTTTATTTTTCTCGCACTTTCCTTTAAATTTTATTGAACCGGACATAGCCTCTTAAGAATTGAATGTCATGCTATCTTACAAAACCAGGATGATGCATGCCATAATTTGATCATTGAATTGCAATGTCAATAATAGAAAAGGAAAAAGGAAAAAAAAAAAAAGAGAAAAAGAAAAAGCTACATAGATTTCCGTATACCTTTTCTTTTCTCTTTATTTTAAGTACACTGTAATTTTAAAGATAAAGAAGATAAACTTTTGGGGAAAAAAATAAAAGCAACTTTTCATGTAAAAAAAAATCTAAAGTAGAGTAGAAATATGTTATGGGAAAATGTACATTTATTATTGGGTTATTTGGAACGTGTCCAACATAATGGCTCCCACCCCCCATGATTTGCGCTGATGAATTGTGCCTACCCCATCACAAAGAACATTTTATCTTGTCATGTCATTTAAAAACTATATCATAAAATCCATTTCATGATCATAAAGAGAGGATGTTAACTAGAATTTTGTTTATAGCACCATTTAGTGCGGGAAAAAATGGCATTATTGTCCTTTACAAATCACTTTCTTGACAAGCCAAGTGCCGAGAAGATCACACTCTGCCTCTACCTCTGCCTCTGCCTCTGCCTCTGCCTCTGCCTCAAGGCCTCAAGGCCTCAAGGAATGTGACATAAATTATTTTACAAAAGTAAAAATAAAAATGACTTGTGGATTGGATGGAAGAGGCCCATACATGGAAAGCAAATGGAATACAGTCTGTTATCAAGCCACAATACACCCACTCATGGTCTCACTAGCTGCATTCCACCCCACTACCCACAATAATACTATATCAGCCATATATATAAATATCAACTCTCTCTCTCCCTCTCCCCCACATTCAGACCATCAGACTCCACAGCCATGAGGCTCTCTTTCCCTTCTCTGTTTCCTCAACTCTGCCTTACCCTCCTCTTCCTCTCCCTGGCACTTGGACTGAGCCAGCCCAAGTGTGAGACCCCTGACCAAGGCTCCACCCTCCAAGTCCTCCATGTCTACAGCCCTTGCTCTCCATTCAGGCCAAAAGAGCCACTGTCCTGGGAGGACAGTGTGCTCCAAATGCAGGCCAAAGACAAGGCCAGGCTGCAGTTTTTATCTAGCCTTGTCGCCCGCAAATCTGTGGTGCCTATTGCTTCAGGCAGGCAGATCGTCCAGAACCCAACTTATATTGTGAGGGCTAAGATTGGAACTCCTGCTCAAACCATGCTCATGGCCATGGACACCAGCAGTGACGCTGCTTGGATTCCTTGCAATGGCTGTCTGGGCTGCTCCTCCACTCTCTTTAACTCTGCTGCCTCTACTACCTTCAAGTCCCTTGGCTGCCAAGCTGCTCAGTGTAAGCAGGTACTGCATTTACTCTCACCATCACTCACATCTCTAAGTGTTGTTTCCTTTGTTTTTTTTCTTGACTTGTCACCAGGGCCTTTATATAAAAAAAAACCCAACAAAAGACTTTTTAACTTCTATGATCTTCGCGTAATTTCAGGCGCCAAACCCCACATGCGGTGCGGGGGTGTGCTCATTCAACCTCACCTACGGTGGCTCCTCCTTAGCAGCCAACCTCTCACAGGACACCATCACCCTAGCCACCGATGCAGTCCCCGGCTACAGCTTCGGCTGCATACAAAAGGCCACCGGCGGATCCCTACCGGCGCAGGGCCTCCTGGGCCTGGGCCGAGGCCCCTTGTCGTTGCTGTCCCAGACCCAAAACCTATACCAATCCACATTCTCCTACTGCTTGCCTAGCTTCAAGTCCCTCAACTTCTCTGGGTCGCTGAGGTTGGGCCCAGTTGGGCAGCCCAAGAGGATCAAGTACACCCCATTGCTCAAGAACCCTAGAAGACCATCACTTTACTTTGTCAACCTTATGGCAGTTAGGGTCGGCCGGAGAGTTGTGGACGTCCCTCCAGGCTCCTTCGCCTTCAACCCCACCACCGGTGCCGGCACCATCTTTGACTCCGGTAACCTTTTCTATTCACAAAATCTTTATTTCTCTAGTTAATTTTCATCCGTACTTAAAAAAATTGTAAACACTAATGCATATACAGTGTAGGTATTAATATTAATACTTATTAACATTATTGCCATACTTTATGATATTGATGTGATAGGTAATCATTAAAGGACCTTTAATAGTCACCTTTCAGATGAAGTGATAAAAAAATTAACATAATTAATGG
This sequence comes from Vitis rotundifolia, assembly GCA_030254885.1. Lineage (NCBI taxonomy): Eukaryota > Viridiplantae > Streptophyta > Magnoliopsida > Vitales > Vitaceae > Vitis > Vitis rotundifolia. Next base: position 17,716,419 of record CM058163.1, on the reverse strand, counting down.
TTTAAAATTTAAACATTTTATTTTAATAGTGAGTAATGCCGAGTTCTTTAATTAGATTTATCGAATTGCTTTTTCGAATGGATACAATGTCAGTCAATAAATATGATATCTTGTGGTATCTGTAGGAAAAATAATTCGAAGAAATTAATTATAATTAGCTTATCATTTTCATTTGAAATTGAAAATTTTGAATTATAATAGAAGGAAGGGAATTAAGGAATGATTTAGTTTTGTTAATGAATGGAAGTATAATTACAAAGAGGGTTGTGAACCAGGGACGGTGTTCACGAGGCTAGTAAAGCCGGCGTACATAGCAGTGAGAGACGCGTTCAGAAGCAGGGTGGGGAGGAACTTGACAGTGACGTCACTGGGGGGATTCGACACATGCTACACGGTGCCCATAGCAGCGCCCACGATAACCTTCATGTTCTCGGGCATGAACGTGACGCTGCCACCGGATAACCTGCTGATTCACAGCACCGCCGGCAGCACGACCTGCCTGGCCATGGCAGCCGCCCCTGACAACGTGAACTCGGTGCTGAACGTCATTGCCAACTTGCAGCAGCAGAACCACAGGCTCCTCTACGATGTCCCCAATTCAAGGCTGGGTGTCGCCCGTGAACTCTGCACCTGACCCACTTACCCCATTTGATTAGATGTCGGTGTTGTGGTAGGTATTTTGCCTTGACTTGTCGAAAAAGGAGTGAGTTGGGGTCTGGCGGGGTGAGTTTCGTTTTGTAGTTGAAGATGTCACGGGCGTCGGGCGTCGGGCGTCGGGCGCCGGTTGTGGGTTATGGGTGTTTGTCTACTTCTCTCTCTCTCTCTCTCTCTCTCTCTCTTCTTATTTTTATGAAGTGGAATAGTTTAGGGTGTCGTACAATGTCACGGGGCTCCTGCAGGGGTTTCAAGTTTTTCAATACTATCTCTCAAATCTATAAATTATTATATTCCTATGCATTGCGGTGGTTTTAACTTCTATATTGATATTCGCTATTGTTATGGTCCATTGTGATGCATCTCCAAAGATGCCACGAGTTAAATTTTTTACTTTCATATCATTTATTTATACCATCTACTACAAATTTCATCCTACATTTTCAATTGTCGAGACTCGAGATTATACCTTAAAGAAGATAAAATTCTTTAGATACTTTAAGACTATGTTTGATTCTGAAAAATATTAAACAAAGAAAAAAAAAATAAAAAAAATTATTTTCTCATGTTTGATTTCACCACAAATTTTTTTTAAAATTAAATATAAATAAAATTAAGTAAAAATTTATATATTTTAAAATAATTTAATTTTTATAAAATAAAAAAACTAAGTGAAATGATTTTAAAAAGAAACATATAAAAATAATTTATTGATTTTGAATGTATTTTTTATTTTTCTTTATTTTTTCTTTTCTTTTACTTTTTTCTCTTTTTTTTTTTTTTTTTTTTTCCCTCACATTTTCTCTTGAATTTTTTAGAAATCAAACATAACCTAAAGATGATAGAATGACACCTAAAAAACCTCTTTATTTGACAAATATGTTTTTCAATAATCAAGGTCATAGGTTCGATTCACATTTGAAGAAGATAGAATTCTTGAGAGGGTATGATGAGAACAAGGGAAAAAGAATCGTTCTCCCTCTGCTTCCAAAAATACGAGAGAGAGGACATAGTTGGGGAGGCTCGACTTATTCTTATGAAGGTAGGCTAAGGTGAGGATGCTCTTTTTCTCTATGGTGAATTCCACATTGATGTCGTAGAATTTTTCCAATTATTATTCCTAATGTTGTCGGCAAGAACCCATGGTGTGGTCATGCAGTTGACTTGTGGTGCATAATTTGGTTAGCCTGTGTACACTCATTCTCTGACAACCCAACAAAGACATTAAGCTTCTTTATTGTATTTGCTTCCCTCAGGGACCAAACCCACCAAACCCCTATCCAATTTTTAATGCCTAAGGCCCCTATATGACCACGCCTCATAGTTATAATTTTTAAAAACATAAAATACCTAAGTCCTGTTTCACCTTCGCCGTCGCCATGTTTTCTAAAACTTGTTCTTAAAACTTATTTTTTATATTTTAATATAAAAATAATTTTTAAAAACAAGTTTCAAAAAACACGATAAAACGATTTTTTTTTTAATTATTTTTAAAGAATAATAATTAAACAGTATTAGAAAATTTTAAAAACAGTTTTTTATTTTTAAAAATGGAAAACTATTTTTAAATTATACGGCAAAACAGACTCTTTAACATTTATAAAAATAACCTTTTTTATTTTTATATTAATTATTTTTTATGTTGTAAGTATTTTGAATTTGAAGCAAACTCCAAAATGAGAGGTCAAAACTTTCAATTCAACTGGGCTTAGAAATCAGAATTCAGGAATTGTGAGGCCGAAATCTACCAGTTGCTGCCTGGTGGGCCTGGGACGGGCTGCCCAAATTGGCTGTTGGGACTGGGCTTGACTTTGCTTCTCCTAAGACATTATTATCAAATGAATTGGTAGGGGGACTGGCTCTATCAAATGAATTGACCATGTCCAAAACTTATCGGAACAACTTCTTTAGTCAATGGGCAGGTAATCTTGTATTTTCAGTATTAGTGTAGGGACACCATTGTTGATTATTCAGCTGCTGCACATCAAGGTTGTCAATTTCTGAAGTATATGAAAATACTTCACTTTCAAAATGCACCGATCCCACTCTTGACTCTCGACCCACCTTCATTATTTTGCATTCAATTCCATGTGCTGCTATGTTTCGTTGTTAGAAAATTTGAGGAAAGAAAAAAAAAAGGTAAAAAAATTAAAATTAAAAATAAATTTAAAGTTAATAAATTATTTTTATAGGTTATTTCAAGCTTATTTATCTTATTTTACTTCTTTTGTATAAATATTAAATAATTTGAAAATGTATCTACTAATTTTAATTATATTTGATTTTTTTTTTCATATTTTTAATAATAAAACCAAATATACGAAAATAATTTTTTAAATATTTTTTTCTTCCTTAGTACTCTCCGAGAACTAAATATCACCTCCAAATTTGTAAGCATAATTAGAATTTTTGGAAGTTAATATAAAGAAAAGAGTTCAATAACCATATGAAGATTATTTGGGTTTTTATTCGTCCCACTATGCACTCACATTTTTCACGTGCATCTCCACTTGATAGTAAGACTCGTTTTTATTATGAAAAGTAGATTTTTGAAAAGTTGGAGTTATCACTTATTTTTATTTATTTTTAACGAAAAAATAAAATAAGAAATAAAACCCTAAGGTAACTCATTTTTTTTTTTTAAGAAAAACATAACCTAAATTTGAGGGTCAATTTACTTATGAAGGAGATACCATAGAATAATACCCCTTTAAGGCTTAAAAAAGTCTCTACTAAACAAGTAAAGGAAACTATGACAATTAATTAGTAGATTACAAATATTAAGAAATAATGAGAGCAAAATACATTACAAGGCATGTGGATAAGGAATAAGAAAATGAGGATGAATATATGAATTATGTACACTTGAAGATCATAGGATCAAAGCTAAATAAGTAGAGATCACTCAAGAGTATAACAAACTTAGCAAAGAAATTAAACAATCAAAGGGAAAATGGAATGTACCTCACAAATGCCCAAAATTGGGGTAATGAGCTTACATATGATAGAATGAGTTATTTTACAAATATAAGAAGAGATCTATCATCAAAGCAATGATCATCCAATATGTACAGGATATCTACAATTCAAATTATAGATAAAAAATGGTTAAGCTAGTATCAAATGAAAGTAATTTATATAAACATATCATTAGGACAACATATATGCACTTCTAGAATAAATTCATTTTAAATGGTTAAAGGGTGTACAAGAGGTGAAAAATAGGAGAACATAACCTATGTAAAAGATGAATTTATTTAACAAAGTTAGAGGTGAGGTAAAAATCAGGGCAATAAATTTTCGACATGCACAAGATGTCCAAAATACAATTCAAAAGTCAAAGGATTTCAACAATACACCAAATGGTATAGATCTCAAGAAGCATTCCATAATTAAAAAATAGGACAACTGACTATGATTCTTTATTATCCAAAATACTAAGCCTTTTTTATGTAACAACTCTTACCAAGAATAACCAAAGAAAGAGTTACTACGACTTTTGTAGTACTCCACGTATCATTATCAAGGATTGGCCTATGGAAGTTGTCAAATTAGGTTTAAATAATTGTTTTTTTTTTTTTTTTTTTTTTTTTTATATATGTAATTTCTTGAATTGAAAGGAAAAATTGATTTGAATAAAAATGAGTTTAATAAAATAAACTTAAATAAATAGTAAAAGAATTATTAATTTCTAATTCAAATTATTCAAGATTGAGGTTTCACAATCTAACTTTGAGTATAGGGCCTTAGACAAAAAAGGGTATTGATTTTAATTACTCTAGGGTATTCAAAATGTGGGGTTAAATGAGATCAACCTAAATTTCATAACTCAGGGCTGCATCTATATCCCAACTTTTAATATTTTATTTCATTATTGAAATATCAATAGACAAATAGGTATGAAAATTGAGTTTAGGTTTAGGATTTAAGTTTTTACTACTCTGTGTAGATTTGTTTTAGGGTAGATAACAATAGCAAAACCTCAAATAACTAGGGATTAAGAATTACTAAGAATCTTTAGTATCAATGAATGGACAATCCTTTCATTCATTTCATTTTTAGTTTGATTTTACCCATTATTTTTTCTTGACTCTAACCCTAAGTTTTCATGTTTCACACCCCAAGATAGTTTTTTAGTCTCTCATGGTGGTGATTTCATTCACACAATCCATAAAAGAAGAATAAAGAATCATTCTTGAATAAAAGAAATTAGAAATAATTGATTAAAATAAAGAAAACAAATCGAGAATCTTCAATATTATCTTCTTTCCCTAAGAAAATCCAAGAACATCTAATAAATCCAAAACTCCTAGAAAAGAACTCTAATTCTCTATTTATAGGCTAAAAGTTAAGTTGACACTCATATTTAAGAAAAGAGGCTAAAACGCACACAAAAGCATATATAAAGAAGCATGCTCTTATGTAAATTCAAGTTATGTATGCCAAAACATGTGACAACCATAAATTAGTTATGAATTCAAGCCTCCCATCATAAAATGATATTCATAAGCATTGAAAAATGACTCATAAAAATCAAATTTGAAAATCTTTAAAAATGACAAAAAATCTAAGAGCAATTAGTTATGTTTTCAAGCAAAATGGTAAAGTTAAAGCCCATGGCTATGAACCTAAAATTTAGCCATGAAATGGACTATCAAAGTAAGCTTGAAATTTAATTAAAAATAAGTTTAAAACAAGACTTAACAATTAGTTTTGAAAAGGAAACTACAAAATAACAAAAAAGGCTTTAAGCACTATGGGTAAACAAAACATCAAATACATAGGGATCTCAATCTTCCTTTTTAAATCAATTGAGGACATCTCCAAAAATCATTAAATCCAAAGAAAATTGAAACTCACAATAGGCAAATAAAGGAAAACCATAGATCACAAATCAAGATGAGCCTAAGACTATGCTCTTAAACTCAATAGGCTAAAAATAAATAAATAAAATAAAACAAAAACAAAATCAATCCAAGAATTGAACAAAAAAGTCAAAAAAGACTTAAGCAATACCTAAGCACCATGTCATTTGGAGATGATGACATATATACAAACATATGATAAGCACTCAAAGCAAAAAGAATGAAGAAAATCAAATTTAAATCCAAAGATGAAGAAAAATAACATAGCCAACCTAATAATCATTCAATACGCATAACTCATATATCCATCATCTAAAGATCCAATGAATGAATGAAAACAAACTGAATTAGAATCATGAATGACTTACCTGAGAAACTCCTCCCCAAATACAATATTTGGCTTCTAGTATGCAAAAGTGTTTTCTCATAGCCAAGCTTGCCTTCAAATCTTCAAGTCTTTTCTCTTTCATGTCTCTTTCAAAATGGGTAGAGTTTCCCCTTAGAAATTAGAGAGAGTCTATCAAAATGAACCTCAAGACTCATATTTGTAAGCCAAGGGAGGGTAGAGATTTTGACACATGTCATTATCTCCACCAAAACCTAAATTTCTCTTTAAAACTTTCTCAAATAAAAACCCAACCAAGAAGACCCAAAGCCCAAGTTTAGGCACACAAAAAATCTCCTAAAACCAACTCAAAAAAGGATTAAAAAAAGTTAGGCAAGAAAAAAGGCACCAAAAGGGGGTAAAAGGGTTTCACATTGATGAAACCCTATTCAAACTCCAAACTCACTGAAACTTTAAGGGCTCTTAGGGTACCACTAAATTCGTACTGTGAATTCAAAACTTCCTCCAAAAGGTCTCTTAAAGTGGGTTAAAAATTAGTTTTAAAGTCAAATATCTATTGGACCACTAACAAGTACAAGAACAAATAAGCAAAAGAAGAGCCTACATGCATACTATACAAGGGTGCAAAGAGAAAGGGCACCAAGTACGTTCAAAACATGTGCTACAAGGACAAAATGAAGGGTTTAACCCACTTTAAAAAGACATAAAGCTAAGAGTGTGTTTGATAAGTAGGAATATGAATGAAAATATGATAAGAATGAATTGAATCATAATCCTATATGAAAAAAAAAAATCAAAATCAAAATCCTAGCAAAAGTAGGATGTGGTTTCCATAACAATGAACTTTTTATATTATCATTATTTAAAAAATAATCAATACACACCGGCGAATGAGAATAGAATTGATTTCTCATTCTCATTCTCTATTTCAACATTTCAAAGATGACCTAAAAGATTATAAATTGAAACTCACTATCTAGACCCATTGGATTGTAAAGAGAAAGTAGAGGTCCATGCAAGTGATGCCCAATCATATTTCAGATGATGAATGAATTACAGAGAAATCAACTTCCTTTCTTCTAGTTGATCTTTGTTGGTTTGAAGATAATAAATTATTAAATGTTGATGTCATTAAAATTGTGTCATCCAAAGACTAAGAGGCTCAAGCATCATTAGACAACATGGATTCTTCACATTCCTATAAAAGAAAACATGATGAAATTACAAGTAAGTACTAAGAAATTTAAATTATAAATTTGATTAAATTTATTAATGAACTTGTAATATTTCCACCTAATTTATATTTTATGCTAGGTAAAAGTAAAGGCAAGCTAAAGAAAAGAAGTTAAATTTGACACTAATTCATGAAAGATGAAATAAGAGGATTTGATAGTTGAAAATTTTCTATTATTGATGCATTGAATGATGGTAATAATGATGGCATTGGAGAGGAATTAAGTTGAAAAAGTTTAATCATATGTGTTTGACTCTATTTGCTATTTTGTGAGTTAGTTAAGATTTTGTGTGAAATTATGAAATTATTAGTATATTTTTTTTATAATTCTCATGAACTTGTTATCAAGTTTTTCATTTATTCTATTTTAGTTTTATTTTTAATATATTATATATTATTTTTAAATATTTATTAATTATAAAAATGAGGATCTCAAAAGGCTAACACCTCAACACTTTGAAGCTTATGCTTCGTCAAGGATACAAAAAAGTTTTGTCTTACACTTTCGTCTTTAAACACTTTGGTTGTAATCAATACTTATTCATATTAGACATTTCTTAAATTATTGATGAGAATGTTTCTAGTTCTTCTATTTATATATATGGTTGACTTTTGTGGCTTATGGCATGATAGATTAGTTGCATATTATTAAAAATCTCATATAAAGCTTTCAAACACCATTTATGAATCACCTGAAACTTGCATATAATTCTAATGAAATTTTGGTGCTTATTCGGTAATTGTTTTTGAAAATTATTTTTTAATATTTTATAGAACAAAAGTTTGTTTGGAAATCTAAAATATTTTTAATATATTTTAAATATTTTAAATATATTTTAAATATTTTAAATATATTTTAAAAATAATTTTTATATCTAGTATTTTATTTTTAATTATTTTATATGTTTGTATAATTATTTTTTAAAACAGTTACAAAAAAGTAAGAGAAAATAATAAAAAAATAATTAAAATATATTATCTAAAAATACTATATTTTCTATTCTTAAAAACTAAAAAGCAAGAGACAATTTTTGTTTGTAAAACGTGTTTTTCTAGTTTTTTGTTTTGGAGAACAAAAAACTATTCTCAAAAACAGTTGTTAAACAAACCCTTAGACTTTTAATCACTTTTTGGTGTAATTATTCCAAACTTGCAAACCTTGCTAAGTCCACCCTTGAAGACTAGCTACTCTTTCACTTGTGACCAATTTGCAAAGTTAATTCTTATATTTTCTTCAAGATACATTTACTACTCTTGTGCGCGGGAGTGGTGGAATATTAGGAAAGAATCCTTGAAATATTGTAAAAGTCCATTAATACTATGAAAAAAAGCATACATTAAAAAAGTTTTTGGTTTGAAGGATACTTGCATAGTGAAGCTACCTTGAAGCTTGGGTTAAATTTTAGAAGTCATGGAGGTAGATAAATTTATGTTGAAGTATCTAAATTGGAGTTTCCCTTTTCTTCCTCCTCTCCTCCTTGTTTACTTTATGTTATTGGGGTTTATTGTTTGCACCTATATTTTTGCATAATTTCATTGTTAACTGGAATAATTTTTATAAAGAGACAATTTAGTAATAATTTTTCAAGATAAGAGTAATGGGAAATTCTTTATCAAGGAGAAATACTAAGTACATTTATATATGAAAAATTAACATCTGCGATATAATGCAAGATCTCCCAAAAGTAGAACTAGTGTTAAGTTGGTTTGATTGATTCAATATTGATTAACCTAGGAACAAATTTAAGAGTTGGGATGAGGTCAAACTATGGGACCGAAAAACAACTTTTCGCTACCATACCTCCATATATTGTCTAATGGGATATTGTCAAGTGTATAAAATATAATAAAAAATTAAATAAAACGTATTAAAATGAATGATCAAGATCCTATCTAGCATATCCAATGGTCCAAAATAATTCTTTGGTACCTACCCATGTGGTACCATAGAATTCTCCAATGGGATGAGTATATAAAAAGAAATATTAAAATTATCTACTCAATCCATCCCTTGTTAGATGAATACTTAAGTTTACTTAGTAACATGGTCATATTTGGAACGTTGAAGTAAATAATGAGAATGAAAAATCAATTTTCTTGTTATTTATTAGTGTATTTAGATTATTTTTTTAAAATAAGAATAAAAATAAAAATAAAATTTATGGAAACTAAAAGATTTTGTTTCTTCTCCTCTTATTTTCATTTATATTCCCACGTACCAAACGCCATCAATTTTGAAAGCAAACGTATTTACCTATCATGATTAGTCACCATATTGTTACCAAGTACTTTATATAGAAGTTGCTAATAAAAGCCATCAGTAGATTTTTGTTATGATCGCTTACAAACCAAGGATGTCCCTCTCCAATTATCAGTGATAATTTATTGAAACAATTTCAATAGTCAAAGAGGTAGGTAATCTTTTATTAGACATTGTTGTTGCTTACTCAGCTGCAGATTAAGATATTGTCCACTGCTTTGTGAAAGCATAAGAAATGATATTATTTAGCCAAAAAAAAAAATCCATTCACTTGTGTTTTGCCTTCAACCCCTAGAGGCTAATAATAATGATAATAATAATAATTAAAAATAAAATAGACAATGTATCAAACATCAATTTAAGGTTTAATTACTTGTTTTTTTTTATAAAAAAAAAAAAAATCAGTTTTGTTTATTTTTGGTATAAGGTCACTTTCGGATGGGACCCAGATTTTAATTTTTAGTTGTTTGGGTAACCATTGATGATGGGACTTAAGTGAATTTGATTTGTGACTCACCTTCTTACATTCTTACATCTAGCCAACAATGTAGGACAACATATGATGTTGAAACATACAATGGCCATTTGCATAAAGCCATTTTACATTATTTAATTCAAATAAAATAAAAGAAGGAGAAGGAGAGTTGAACTACCAAGTCTGTTTCGTAACTGTTTTTAAAAAATAATTTTCAAAAATAGTTTTTGAATATTGTTTGAAAATTTAAAATATTTTTTAATTTATTTTTAATATTTTTAAATATATTTTAAAAATAGTTTATATTTAATATTTTATTTTTAATCATTTTACATGTTTGTATAATTATTTTTTAAAATATTTTTAGAAAATCAGTAAAAATAATTAAAAGATATTATCTTAAAATGCTCTATTTTTTTTCTTAAGAATAGAAACTAGAAAATAATTTTTGTTTGTCAAAAGTGTTTTCAAAACAATTGTCAAATAGACCCTAACATTCAGGTATCTCCATTTTTCCATCCATCTTTATATAATTTTTAATTGTTAAATAAAAATTTCAAGCAAAAGTAGTTACGTGCCCTTATCTTCTACCTTCATCTTCTTTCATACAATTCATTCAATATTTTACTTATCTATTCTTTTCAAACTAGGGATGTAAATTGAGTGACTTGGATTAGGTCGATAATGAACTAAGTTCAATATAAGAATAATTTGCATATGTCCAAAGTTCAATTCAGCATAATTTATAATTCAAAATTTTCAATTTGAACTTAATTCAAATTTTTTTTCCACATCTCAAGTTGAAAGTGTACAATTGAAAGAAGAAAATAAAATGATAGGTTAAAAGCATAGAAAAGAAAGTAAAAGATGACACAAAGATGTAACGTGGGTTGACAATTTGCCTACATCCACAGAGAGGAGAAAAAAGAACTTTTCACTATTATAGACCTATCAAAGAATGACTCCAAAATAAATATAAGATAATATTACACTTTTAGTTAAGTCAACAATCATAAAAAAAAATTAATAGAAATAATAAGATTAAATCAAGGTAAATCCCCCTAAATGAACCATTAAATGGGAAACAAATATTCAACTTTGCATTTTACTCCTTTGGAAATATGATTTGATTTTCTTTCCATCTCACTTTTAATACCCTCTTTAAGTTGGAACATGAATATCGAAAATGTCCAACTTATAACGATGAGAATGAAACAAAGTTGTTCACAAAGGTTTGGTAAAAATGTCTACAACTTGAAGATGAGAAGGGGTGAGAATGGTATACACATCTTCAATTGAATTTTCTCTCTAACCAGATGACAATCTAACTCAATGTGTTTTGTTCGCTCATGAAATGTGGGGTTTACCACCATGTGCAAGCTACATGATTATCACAATGCATCTTTGCAACTCCCAAGTGAGTATTTCAATCAAGTAAACTCGTTAGTAATAGATGTCATGGCTCTATACTTTGCTTCTGTCGAGAAGCAGGGTATAGTGGTTTGCTTCTTAGTTTCTCAAGAGATGAGTGACTTTCCAAGAAAAACACAACATCTTGTGATAGACTTTCTCATGGTAGGACAACTAACCCAATCCACATCACAAAATCCCATAAACTTCAAATCATTTTGAGCTAGAAACAACAAACCCTAGCTAGGTCTTCCTTCGAAATATTGTAAAATGCAAAGAGCGGCATCACAATGTGATTTTAAAAAACACAAAAACTTTAAGTTCTTATATTTTAAATAAAAATTTACAATTTTAAAAATAAAATAGAAAATGTATCAAACATCAATTTAAGGTTTAATTACTTGTTTCTTTTTTTTTTTTTTGGTTTTTTCTTCATTTTTTTTTCTTTTTTAATTCTAGTTTTGTTTGTTTTTTTGTCTAAGGTCACTTTCGGATCGGACCCATATTTTATTTTTTAATTGTTTGGGTAATCAGTGATGATGGGACTTAAGTGAATTTAATTTGGGATTCTCCCACTTATATACTTACATATAGCCAACAATGTAGGACAACATATAATGCCATTTTACATAAAGCCATTTTACATAATTTAATTCAAATAAAATAAAAGAGAGAAGGGAAGTTGAACTGCCAAAATATAACATTCAAGCATCTCCATTTCTACCCTCTCAATCTTTATATAATTTTTAATTCTATTTTTTAATTGTTAAATAAATAAAACAAGCAAAATTAGTTACATGCCCCTTCATCTTCTTTCATACAATTCATTCAATATTTTACCCATCTATTCTTCTCAAACTAGGGATGTAAATTGAGTGGCTTGGATCAGGTTGATTATTAACCCAAGTTCAATGTAAGAATAAATTGCATATCTTCAAAGTTCAATCAAACACGTTTTATAACTTAAAGTTCAATTCAAACATTTTTTTTTCGAACCTCAAGTTGAAAGCCAGTTAAGCTTGAATTAGAGAAAAATGTATGTGTTGAGTTTGGGTTAGGCAAGTCACGTGGATTAGTCAAATCAAAATTTGGGTTGGATCAAATTGCATTGCATTGCTTCGAAAAATAGTGTACAAGATATTAATAAGTCAAAAGAAAGTTTATCCATAAACGTATATATTTTATCGTATAGCTATTGATCTCATGAACATCATATTCATCAATCTAATGCAATAATTTAGTTCAAGATAAAAAATTTAATTTTAAATTGTTGGATGTCCTAACCCAAGTTTAGGTTGGTTGTTTTTGCCTAAGTCCACCCAAAATTCCAAAAAGGACCACCTAAACCCATTTAAAATTGGTTTGTATTGGAAGATACCTAAATTGCACCTCTCTTGCAAACATCCATTCATTTCTCGATATATTTCTTGTTTTCTATTTTTAAAATAATAATTTTTAAATATCTACATTAAAAAAATTAATGGTTTTAAAAATTATTTAAAAAATAATACGTCAAATTTTTAAAAAAATTAAATTGATTTTTTAAGTTATAAAATAAATTCATACTTTTTTGTACAAAATGTTGCATTTTTATATAAAAAAAATTAATTCTAAAAATAAAAATTTTTGTTCTTGCAATGGGAACTTCATAATTCATTTCCCACGTCAATTAAAAAAAAAAACTTGCAATTGCAAACCATAGCCACCAACCATCCTGCGAAAAACGAGAGATGATAATATGGTGGTTCGGAAAGGAATATACCTATCTCAATTCTATCCCGTCTATTTATTTCTATTCTCATTTTTATCGAAAAACCAAATTTAAATAAGGTAAGATAGACATGGAAATTCCCAAACCCATTTACTTACGTTTTAACCTTTCTATTTTTACTTTTATTTTATAAAATTTTAAATGATATTAAAATAAATACAATTTATAAATTAATAAATATTATAAATATTTATAATTTCTTTTTATTAAAATTAATATTTTATATATATAAATATATATATATATATATATATATATATATATATATATTAAAAAAAGTTTTAAAATGAAAAAAAAAAAACTAAAATAATTTTTTATTTGATATTATTTATGGGTTTTAAAAAAATATTTAGAACCCATACCAAATTCGTTTATATTTTTTTTCCAAATCATACCAAGATGGAGTGAGATGGAATATACCCGAAAAAACCTGTCCAATTGGTATGCCAAGGTTAGGGCTCTCTTGACCTCGGCAAAAACTTTCCCAGAGTACTTCAACAACAAAGAGAAAGCTCCTACCCAAAGGTCATCCAGTAGAAATCAAGTCAATAGAGAATGAACAACTTGCCTTCTACACCTAGTGGGTCTTTTACTACAAAGACAAATGCTATAATGATGAACAACTTGCTTTTATTTGAAGAAGTGTTTCCTTATAATAAAAGCTTCAGTGGGGGGACGATTCTTTGGGCTAGCAAAGTCAATGGATTCTGAAAACGACAACATACTTTCAAAAAGACATTTTTGTAATACATTGGTTTAAAAACTATTTTCAAATCCACACTATTCTTTCATACATTAATAAAAAATTATTTTTCGAAAATATAATTCTAATATAAGTATAGAAGTTGTTTTTTAAAATTTGGTATTGTTCTATTTTAGGATGTGTTTCATAACTATTTTCAAAAACAATTCTCTAAAATATTTTGTGAGAATAATTTTTAAAAATTGTTTTATAATGTTTTGAATAATAAACAAGTTTTTGGGAACTTGAAATGTTTTTAACATATTTTTAATATTTTTAAATATATTTTAAAAATAAATTTTATTTTTATTTTATTTTTAATTTTTTTATATATTTATATAATTATTTTTATAAAAACCTTTAAATAATAAGTGAGAACCAATATTTTTAGAACAATTCTTTTATTGTTGTAATACGTATTTTCCTTTTTTTCTTTCTTTGTTTTTGGAGAAGAGAGAAATATTTGTTTTAAAAATTATTGAATTTGTTTTAAGATGCCAATATTGCAGGACATGAAAGCCCACGAGAAGGGGTAAAACGGTCATTTGGTAACATTCATATTGCGTAGGGACCCAATTTGATAGGGATTACCACTCCCACTTTATGTCTTTGTTTGGACGAGGTCGTGCAACAGAGGTAGTGCGGAGGAGAAAAACGGATGTTGTATTTAACGGCCCTTTGATAAGGTCCACGGATATCCAAATATTATTCCACAGACCAAGCCTATTCTAAAACTTTTAGGTCAAAAACATATTTGGATCACTTTTGGAATCAAAATAGTTGTTTTGATAATTTAATTTGTTATCAAAAAGTGAGGTCCGTTTGGTTGTTTTCGAAAATAGTTCTAAAATGTAGTTTTTCAAAATAGTTTTTGAAAATCGTTTTCTAATATTTTATAAGACAAAAATCTATTTAAAAATTTGAAATATTTTTGACATATTTTTTAAAAATAATTTTTATATATAGTGTTTTGTTTTTTAATCATTCTATGTATTTCTATAATTATTTTTTAAAATAGTTCTCATAAAATAAGTGGAAAAAATTAAAAAATATTTTCGACAAACACAATATTTTTTATTTTTAAGAACAAAAAATATAAAACAGTTTTTTATTGTCAAATGTGTGTGTGTTTTTCTTTTTTTTTTTTAATTTTAGAGAATCGAAAATAATTATCAAACAGATCGTAAAAGTATAAAAACACAATGCTTTGGCAAAGCAAATTATTTTTCAAAATTGAGCTCACAAATATGTATTTTTAAATATAATTAAAACTAATTAAAAACTTATGTATTTTTAAATTATTTAATTTTTATATCATTAAGTTAAAATAAGTAAAATGGGTTTGAATTAGTAAATAAAAATAATTTATCGGTTTTTAATTTATTTTTTATTTTCCTTCACTTTTTCTTTTATCCTATTTTTCTTTATATTTTTTTCGTTTACATTTTTATTCAAATTTTTTGAGAACCAAATATAGACTAAGTACAATAAGTTTTAAAAAGTATATAAAAATAATTTATTAACTTTAAATTTATTTTTTATTTTCCTTTATTTTTTTTATTTCTTTCATTTCTTCTTCTTATTTTCTTTTATTTACATTTTCCCCTATACCAAGCGTTTGATTATTTTTAGGTACCATATCAAAATATAATATTTAATAAAAAAATTTGTTCTTGTAATGGGAACTTCATAATTCATTTCCCATGTCAATTAAAACAAAAAAGGAAAAAAACAACATGCAATTACAAACCATAGCCACCAACCATCTTGCCAAAACCGAGAGATGACAATATGGTGGTTGGGGACGGGTATCCTCATCTCAATCCTATCCTGTCTATTTATTTCCATTATCATTTTTATCTAAAAACCAAATTTAAATTAGTCAAGGTTGGGTGGGCGTGGAAATTCCCAAACCCGCCTACTTAAGTTTTTAATCTTTCTATTTTTACCTTTTACTTATAAAATTTTAAATGATATTAAAAACAAATATAATTTATAAATTAATAAATATTATAAATATTTATAATTTATTTTTATTAAAAGTAATATTATATATATATATATATTAAAAAAAGTTTAAAAATGAAAAAAAGAAATCAACTAAATAATTTTTTATTTGATATTATTTATGGGTTTTAAAAAAATATTTAGAACCCATCGCAAGAGATGAGTGACTTTTCAAGAAAAACGTAACATCCTATGATAGACTTTCTCATGATAGGAACAACTAACCCAATCCACATCACAAAATCCAATCAACTTCAAAACATTTGGGGTTGGGAACAACAAACCCTAGCTAGGTCTTCCTTTCAAATATTGTAAAACGTGAAGAGCGGCGTCACAATGTAATTTTAAAAATAAAATAGAAAATGTATCAAACATCAATTTAAGGTTTAATTACTTTTTTTTTTTTTTCCTTTTTTTGGTTTTTTCTTTTTTTTTTTCTTTTTTAATTTTAGTTTTGTTTATTTTTTGTCTAAGGTCACTTTCGGATCGGACCCAGTTTTTTATTTTTTAATTGTTTGGGTAATCAGTGATGATGGGACTTAAGTTAATTTAATTTGGGATTCTCCCACTTATATACTTACATATAGCCGACAATGTAGGACAACATATAATGTTGAAACATACAAAGGCCATTTGCATAAAGCCATTTTACATAATTTAATTCAAATAAAATAAAAGAAAGAGGAGGGAAGTTGAACCGTCAAAATATAACATTCAAGCATCTCCATTTCTACCCTCTCAATCTTTGTATGATTTTTAATTCTATTTTTTAATTGTTAAATAAATAAAACAAGCAAAATTAGTTAAATGCCCCTTCATCTTCTTTCATACAATTCATTCAATATTTTACCATTCTATTCTTCTCAAACTAGGGATGTAAATTATGTGGCTTGGATCGGGTTGATGATTAACCCAAGTTCAATATAAGAATAAATTGCATATGTTCAAAGTTCAATCAAACACGATTTATAACTCAAAGTTCAATTCAAACATTTTTTTTCGAACCTCAAGTTGAAAGCAGGTTAAGCTTGAATTAGAGAAAAATGTATGTGTTAAGTTCGGGTTAGTAAGTCACGTGAATTAGTCAAATCAAAATTTGCGTTGGATCAAATTACATTGCATTGCTACAAAAAATTAGAAAGTTTATCCATAAACGTATATATTTTATCGTATGGCTATTGATCTCATGAACATAAGGTCCATCAATTTAATGCGATAATTTAGTACAAGATTAAAAATTTAATTTTAATAGATAGGAAGTTAATCTATCTATTTTTATATATAAAAATTTATTTAAGTATTAATTAAATTCTAAAATTTAATTAAAGTGTAAATATCACTAATTAAATAATATAATACAAAATTTAATTACTTATATATACAATTAAAGTGGTTAAATAGTGGATTTCAACTAGGTTTAAATTGTTGGATGTCCTAACCCAAGTTTAGGTTGGTTGTTTTTGCCTAAGTCCACCCAAAATTCCAAAAAGGACCACCTAAACCCATTTAAAATTGGTTTGTTTTGGAAGATACCTAAATTGCACCTCTCTTTCAAACATCCAATCATTTCTCGATATATCTCTTGTTTTGTATTTTTAAAATAATAATTTTTAAATATTTACATTAAAAAAATTAGTGGTTTTAAAAATTAATAAATCAAATTTTAAAAAAAAATTAAAGTGATTTTTTAAGTTATAAAATAAATTCATATTTTTTTGTACAAAATGTTGTATTTTTATATAAAAAAATTAATTCTAAAAATAAAATTTTTGTTCTTGCAATGGGAACTTCATAATTCATTTCCCACGTCAATTAAAAAAAAAAAAAAACTTGCAATTGCAAACCATAGCCACCAACCATCCTGCCAAAACTAAGAGATGATAATATGGTGGTTTGGAAAGGAATATACCTATCTCAATTCTATCATGTATATTTATTTATATTATCTTTTTTATCTAAAAACCAAATTTAAATAAGGTAAGATAGACGTGGAAATTCCCAAACTCATCTACTTATGTTTTAACCTTTCTATTTTTACTTTTATTTTATAAACTTTTAAATGATATTAAAAATAAATACAATTTATAAATTAATATATATTATAAATATTTATAATTTCTTTTTAGTAAAAGTAATATTATATATTAAAAAAAAGTTTTAAAATGAAAAAAAAAATCAACTAAAATAATTTTTTATTTGATATTATTTATGGGTTTTAAAAAAATATTTAGAACCCATCCCAAATTCGTTTATATTTTTTTTTCCAAATCATACCAAAATAGAGTGAGATGAAATATACCCGAAAAAACCCGTCCAATTGGCATGCCAAGGTTATAGCTCTCTTGACCTTGGCAAAAATTTCAGAGTACTTCAACAACAAAGAGAAAGCTCCTATCCAAAGGTCATCCAGTAGAAATTAAGTCAACAGAGAATGAACAACTTGCCTTCTACACCTAGCGGGTCTTTTACTACAAAGACAAATTGTATAATGATGAACAATATTTGGAAGAAGTGTTTCCTCATGATAAAAGCTTTAGTGGGGGGACGATTCTTTGGGCTAGCAAAGTCAAGGGATTTTGAAAACGACAACATACTTTCAAAAAGATATTTTTGTAATAAATTGGTTTAAAAACTATTTTCAAATCCACACTAATTTTTTCATACATTAATAAAAAAATTATTTTTTGAAAATATAATTATAATATAAGTATAGAAGTTGTTTTTGAAAATTTGGTATTATCCTATTTTAAGATGTGTTTCATAATTATTTTCAAAAACAATTCTCTAAAATTTTTTGTGAGAATAGTTTTTAAAAACTATTGTACAATGTTTTGAATAATAAATAAGTTTTTGGTAACTTAAAATGTTTTTAATATATTTTTAATATTTTTAAATATGTTTTAAAAATAAATTTTATTTTCACTTTATTTTTAATTATTTTATATATTTATATAATTATTTTTATAATAACCTTTAAATAATAAGTGAGAACCAATATTTTTAGAACCATTCTTTTATAGTTGTAATACGTATTTTCCTTTTTTTTTTTTTTTTCTTTGTTTTTGGAGAAGGGAGAAATTTTTGTTTTAAAAATTATTGAATTTGTTTTAAGATGCCAATATTACAGGACATGAAAGCCCACGAGAAGGGGTAAAATGGTCATTTGGTAACATTTATATTGCGTAGGGACTCAGTTTGACAGGGATTACCACTCCCACTTTATGTCTTTGTTTGGACGAGGTCGCGCAACAGAGGTGGTGCGGGGGAGAAAAACGGATGTTGTATTTAACGGCCCTTTGATAAGGTCCACGGATATCCAAATATTATTCCACAGACCAAGCCTATTCTAAAACTTTAGGTCAAAAACATATTTGGATCAATTTTGGAATCAAAATAGTTGTTTTGGTAATTTAATTTGTTATCAAAAAGTGATGTCTGTTTGGTTGTTTTCGAAAATAGTTCTAAAATGTAGTCTTTCAAAATAGTTTTTGAAAATCGTTTTCTAATGTTTTATAACACAAAAATCTATTTAAAATTTTGAAATATTTTTGACATATTTTTAATATTTTAAAAAAATAAATTTTATGTATAGTGTTTTATTTTTAATCATTTTATGTATTTCTATAATTATTTTTTTTTAAATAGTTCTCATAAAATAAGTGGAAACAATTGAAAATAATTAAAAAATATTCTCAACAGACACCATATTTTTTATTTTTAAAAACAAAAAATATAAAATAGTTTTTTATTATCAAATGTGTGTGTGTGTGTGTTTTTTTTGTTTTTTTAATTTTGAAGAATCGAAAATAATTGTCAAACAGGCTATAAAAGTATAAAAACACAATGCTCTGCCAAAGCAAATTATTTTTCAAAATTGAGCTCACAAATAATTCTTTTTTTTTTTAAAGAATAACAAAATATTATTTTTTTAAAATTATTTTTAATTTAAAAAACCATTTAACATTCACCTCAATAAAACACTAATTTTTTTTATCATATATATTTTAAGCTATGTTTGATTCCTAAAAAGTACTAAGAAAAGAAAAAAAAAATTATTAAAGAAAATGGTTTTCTTCTACTTAGTTTCATTATGAAATATATATATATATATATATATATATATAAAAAAACCAAATATAATTATAAATTTATGCATTTTTAAAATCATTGAATCTTTGTATAATAAAAAAAAATAAAGTTATATTTGTCTCCTGATAAAAATACTAAGAAAAGAAAAAAATATATATATCAAGGAAAATGATTTTTTTCATATTTGATTGTCATATGAAAAATATCAAAGAAAATAAAATATAATTAAAACTAATTAAAAACTTATGTATTTTTAAATTATTTAATTTTTATATCATTAAGTTAAAATAAGTAAAATGGGTTTGAATTAGCAAATAAAAATAATTTATCGATTTTTAATTTATTTTTTATTTTCTTTCACTTTTTCTTTCATCCTTTTTTTTCTTTATATTTTTTTCGTTTACATTTTTCTTCAAATTTTCCGAGAACCAGATATAGACTAAGTACAATAAATTTAAAAAATTATATAAAAATAATTTATTAACTTTAAATCTTTTTTTTTTCTTTCATTTCTCCTTTTTATTTTCTTTCATTTACATTTTTCCTTGAACCATGCGTTTGACTATTTTTAGGTACCATATCAAAATATAATATTTAATAAAAAAATTTGTTCTTGTAATGGGAACTTCATAATTCATTTCCCATGTCAATTAAAATAAAAATAAAAATAATAAAAAAAAAACATGCAATTACAAACCATAGCCACCAACCATCTTGCCAAACCCGAGAGATGACAATATGGTGGTTGGGGATGGGTATCCCCGTCTCAGTTCTATCCTGTCTATTTATTTCCATTATCATTTTTATCTAAAAATCAAATTTAAATTAGGCAAAATAGGGTCGGCATGGAAATTCCCAAACCCGCCTACTTAAGTTTTTAAACTTTCTATTTTTACCTTTTATTATAAAATTTTAAATGATATTAAAAACAAGTATAATTTATAAATTAATAAATATTATAAATATTTATAATTTCTTTTTATTAAAAGTAATATTTTATATATATATATATATATTAAAAAAAGTTTTAAAATGAAAAAAAGAAATCAACTAAATAATTTTTTATTTGATATTATTTATGGGTTTTAAAAAAATATTTAGAACCCATGGCAAGAGATGAGTGACTTTTCAAGAAAAACGTAACATCCTATGATAGACTTTCTCACGGTAGGAACAACTAACCCAATCCACATCACAAAATCCAATCAACTTCAAAACATTTGGGGCTAGCTAGGTCTTCCTTTCAAAATTGTAAAACGTGAAGAGCGATGTCACAATGTAATTTTAAAAAACAGACAAACTTTAAGTTCTTATATTTTAAATAAAAATTTACAATTTTTAAAATAAAATAGAAAATGTATCAAACATCAATTTAAGGTTTAATTACTTTCTTTTTTTTTTTTTTTCTTTTTTTGGTTTTTTCTTTTTTTTTTTCTTTTTTAATTTTAGTTTTGTTTATTTTTTGTCTAAGGTCACTTTCGGATCGGACCCAATTTTTTATTTTTTAATTGTTTGGGTAATCAGTGATGATGGGACTTAAGTGAATTTAATTTGGGATTCTCCCACTTATATACTTACATATAGCCAACAATGTAGGACAACATATAATGTTGAAACATACAAAGGCCATTTGCATAAAGCCATTTTACATAATTTAATTCAAATAAAATAAAAGAAAGAGAAGGGAAGTTGAACCGTCAAAATATAACATTCAAGCATCTCCATTTCTACCCTCTCAATCTTTGTATGATTTTTAATTCTATTTTTTAATTGTTAAATAAATAAAACAAGCAAAATTAGTTACATGCCCCTTCATCTTCTTTCATACAATTCATTCAATATTTTACCCATCTATTCTTCTCAAACTAGGGATGTAAATTCAGTTGCTTGGATCGGGTTGATGATTAACCCAAGTTCAATATAAGAATAAATTGCATATGTTCAAAGTTCAATCAAACACGATTTATAACTCAAAGTTCAATTCAAACTTTTTTTTTCGAACCTCAAGTTGAAAGCAGGTTAAGCTTGAATTAGAGAAAAATGTATGTGTTAAGTTCGAGTTAGGTGAGTCACATGAATTAGTCAAATCAAAATTTGTGTTGGATCAAATTACATTGCATTGCTACAAAAAATAAAGTGCATAAGATATTAATAAGTCAAAAGAAAGTTTATCCATAAACGTATATATTTTATCGTATGACTATTGATCTCATGAACATCAGATCCATCAATTTAATGTAATAATTTAGTACAAGATAAAAAATTTAATTTTAATAGATAGAAAGTTAATCTATCTATTTTTATATATAAAAAATTATTTAAGTATTAATTAAATTCTAAAATTAAATTAAAGTGTAAATATCACTAATTAAATAATATAATACAAAATTTAATTACTTATATATACAATTAAAGTGGTTAAATAGTGGATTTCAACTAGGTTTAAATTGTTGGATGTCCTAACCCAAGTTTAGGTTGGTTGTTTTTGCCTAAGTCCACCCAAAATTCCAAAAAGGACCACCTAAACCCATTTAAAATTGGTTTGTATTGGAAGATACCTAAATTGCACCACTCTTTCAAACATCCAATCATTTCTCGATATATTTCTTGTTTTGTATTTTTAAAATAATAATTTTTAGATATTTACATTAAAAAATTAGTGGTTTTAAAAATTTTTTAAAAAATAATACGTCAAATTTTAAAAAAAATTAAAGTGATTTTTTAAGTTATAAAATAAATTCATATTTTTTTGTACAAAATGTTGTATTTTTATATAAAAAAATTAATTCTAAAAATAAAAATTTTTGTTCTTGCAATGGGAACTTCATAATTCATTTCCCACGTCAATTAAAAAAAAAAAAAAAAAAAAAAACTTGCAATTGCAAACCATAGCCACCAACCATCCTGCCAAAACTAAGAGATGATAATATGGTGGTTTGGAAAGGAATATACCTATCTCAATTCTATCATGTATATTTATTTATATTATTATTTTTATCTAAAAACCAAATTTAAATAAGGTAAGATAGACGTGGAAATTCCCAAACCCATCTACTTATGTTTTAACCTTTCTAACCTTTCTATTTTTCCTTTTATTTTATAAACTTTTAAATGATATTAAAAATAAATACAATTTATAAATTAATATATATTATAAATATTTATAATTTCTTTTTATTAAAAGTAATATTATATATATTAAAAAAAAGTTTTAAAATGACAAAAAAAAAATCAACTAAAATAATTTTTTATTTGATATTATTTATGGGTTTTAAAAAAATATTTAGAACCCATCCCAAATTCGTTTATATTTTTTTTTTCCAAATCATACCAAAATGGAGTGAGATGAGATATACCCGAAAAAACCCGTCCAATTGGCATGCCAAGGTTATAGCTCTCTTGACCTTGGCAAAAATTTCAGAGTACTTCAACAACAAAGAGAAAGCTCCTATCCAAAGGTCATCCAGCAGAAATTAAGTCAACAGAGAATGAATAACTTGCCTTCTACACCTAGCGGGTCTTTTACTACAAAGACAAATTGTATAATGATGAACAACTTGCTTATATTTGGAAGAAGTGTTTCCTCATGATAAAAGCTTTAGTGGGGGGACGATTCTTTGGGCTAGCAAAGTCAAGGGATTTTGAAAACGACAACATACTTTCAAAAAGATATTTTTGTAATAAATTGGTTTAAAAACTATTTTCAAATCCACACTAATTTTTTCATACATTAATAAAAAAATTATTTTTTGAAAATATAATTCTAATATAAGTATAAAAGTTGTTTTTAAAAATTTGGTATTGTTCCATTTTAAGGTGTGTTTCATAATTATTTTTGAAAATAGTTCTTAAAAATATTTTTGGAAAAATGTTTCTAAAAATTATTTTACAATGTTTTGTATAATAAATAAGTTTTTGGGAATTTGGAATGTTTTTAATGTATTTTTTATATTTTTAAATATGTTTTAAAAATATATTTTATTTTTACTTTATTTTTAATTATTTTACATATTTATATGATTATTTTTATAATAACATTTAAATAATAAGTGAAAACCAATTTTTAGAACCATTCGATGTGATTTGATTTTTAAAATATTAAAAAATATAAAGTAATTTTATAGTTTTCAAACGAATTTTCCTTTTTTGTTTTTTTTTTGTTTTTGGAGAAGTGAGAAATTTTTGTTTTAAAAATTATTGAATTTGTTTTAAGATGCCAATATTACAGGACATGAAAGCCCACGAGACGGGGTAAAATGGTCATTTGGTAACACTTTTATTGCGTAGGGACTCAATTTGACAGGGATTACCACTCCCACTTTATGTCTTTGTTTGGACGAGGTCGTGCAACCGAGGTAGTGCGGGGGAGAAAAACGGATGTTGTATTTAACGGCCCTTTGATAAGGTCCACGGATATTCAAATATTAATCCATAGACCAAAGCCTATTCCAAAACTTTAGGTCAAAAACTTATTTGGATCAATTTTGGACTCAAAATAGTCGTTTTGGTAATTTAATTTGTTATCAAAAAGTGAGGTCTGTTTGGTTGTTTTCGAAAATAGTTCTAAAATGTAGTTTTTTAAAATAGTTTTTGAAAACTGTTTTCTAATATTTTATAACTCAAAAATCTATTTAAAAATTTGAAATATTTTTGACATGTTTTTAATATTTTTTAAAATAACTTTTATGTATAGTGCTTTATTTTTTATCATTCTATGTATATCTATAATTATTTTTTAAACCATTCTCATAAAATAAGTGGAAATAATTAAAAATAATTAAAAAGTATTCTCTACAGACACCATATTTTTTATTTTTAAGAACAAAAAACATAAAACGGTTTTTTATTGTCAAATATATATATATATATATTAATTATAGAGAATCGAAAATAGTTGTCAAACAAACCATAAAAGTATAAAAACACAATGCTATGCTAAAACAAATTATTTTTCGAAATTAAGCTTACAAATAAATTTTTTTTTTAAAGAATAACAAAACATTATTTTAAAAAATTCTTTTTAATTTAAAAAACCATTTAACATTCATCTCAACAAAACCCTAATTTTTTTTTTTATCATATTTATTTTAGGCTATGTTTGATTCATAGAAAGTATTAAGAAAAGAAAAAAAAATTACTAAAGAAAATGGTTTACTTCTATTTGATTTCATTATGAAAAATATCAAAAAAATAAAAAAAAAACCAAATATAATTATAAATTTATGCATTTTTAAATCATTGAATCTTTGTATTATTGGAAAAAAATAAAGTTATATTTGTCTTCGGAGAAAAATATTAAGGAAAGAAAAAAAATACAAAAAAAGTAATTTTTCATATTGATTGTCCAATAAAAAACATCAAATAAAATCAAATATAATTAAAACTAGTTAAAAATTTATGTATTTTTAAATTATTTAATTTTTATATGATTGAATTAAAATAAGTAAAATGAGTTTGAAGTAGCAAATAAAAATAATTTATCTATTTTTAATTTATTCACTTTCTCTTTTCTCCTGTCTTTTCTTTTCATTTACATTTTTCTTTAAATTTTTTGAGAACTAAATATAGACTAAGCTCAATAAGTTTAAAGAAGTATATAAAAATAATTTATTAGCTTTGAATTTATTTTTTATTTTCTTTTATTTTTTTATTTTTTTTATTTCTTCTTCTTATTTTTTTTTCCTTTACATTTTCTGTTTGATTATTTTTAGGTACCATATCAAAAATATAATATTAAATGAAAATAGCCACGTTGGAAAAAGAAAGAAAAACACTATTTTTAATAAATAGAAAGTGAAAGGGAGAAATAAATGTGAATGGGACGTTAGCTAATAACAAGGTGCCGTAGACAAACCTTATCTAGAGGCAGTGGTGTTGATGTCAACACGCCTAAAACTAGAAAAGCACATACTGAGTCTCATCCAATAATACAAAAGCCAGCGAATGAATCTAAAGCTGAATGCATGCATTCACCTGGTTCTTGGAGTCTTGGAGTAGTTGGTGGGCTGCCCCAGCACTCCCAATTTCTTTGTCCTCATTTAATATAAAAATTATTTTTTTAAATATTAAAAATATTTTAGGTTTTTAAACAAACTTTTATTTTACAAAAACCAAATAACAATTTTTTAAAAACAGTTTTTTAAAATTATTTTTGAAAACAATTACCAATAAAATAAATAGAGAAACACTTCAATTATTATTATTAAACAAACTTCTCCACCCCTCTACAAACATTATACATTATTTTAACAATCAAAACCAACATTTAAATTATATTTAATAATTACATCTACTATTTTATGAACATAACTCTTCATGACCCTTTTTATTTGTTGAAAAGTGTTCAAAATTCGAAAGGCTATTAAAATTTGAGGAAAAATGTGAGAGAAAGAAAATAAAAAGAAAAAAGAAAAACGAAAAAAAATAAAAAGTAAATTCAAAATTAATAATTTATTTTTATATATATTTTCAAATTTATTTTACTTAATCTCCTTTATTACGAAAGATTAAATAATTTTAAAATATATAAAATTATAATTAATTTTAATTATATTTGATTTTTTTTTATTCTTCATAATGAAATTAAATATGAGAAAATAATTTTTCTTAATATTTTTTTTTCTTTATTACTTTTTTGAGAACTAAACATCATCTTATAGTATAAATTTCTTTTTATTACTTTATGTTTTTAAATTAATGTTGTTATAATTTAACTCAAATAAAGAAAAAAAAATAAAATTCAAAATAAAATTTGATAACATGAAATTTTTATTAAATATGAAGTTGTTTTTTATAATTTTTTTTTCTTTTTAGATTTTAATAAATTTTATTTAATTTAAAATAGAAAATGATTTATAAGGAAGAAAAGAAAAATATCTAGAGATGATGACACGTTGTTGTTGTCAGCAAGTGGGAAAGCAAAGCAGTGGTCAAAGTCCGTGCGGATAAAGGAGGGAAAAGGCTGCGATGAGTTGGAGGCGGAGGCGGTGGAAAAATGGAAATGGCTGTGAGAGATGCTAGTTAAAAAATTGCGGCCAATTCCTGGCTATTTCTCTCATTTTTTTCTCCTGTTTCCTTTTCAAGTTTCAACCACCAGGCGCCACCCAACAATGGAAGTGAAACGCCGCACGGCTCGATCTCTAGTCACCAGGCTCAGCTCCGTTTCTCAGCAAACAAGAACCGAGGCACTATGTGAGCTCCGCCTCATCTCCAAGCACGACCCCGACAGCCGCTCCTTCATCGCCGACGCCGGCGCTGTTCCCTACCTTTGCGAAACTCTTTACTCCGCCCTTCCCCTCGAACAAGAAAACGCTGCCGCCACCCTCCTCAACCTCTCCATCTCCAGCCGCCAACTCCTCATGTCCACGCGCGGTCTCCTTGACGCTCTCTCTCATGCTCTCCGCTCCACCTCCTCCTCCCCCGCCGCCATCCAGGCATGCGCCGCCACCGTCTACAGCCTTCTCGTCGATGATGATTACCGCCCCATCATCGGAGCAAAGCGAGACATCGTCTACGCACTCGTGGACATTATACGTACCCCCCACGCGCCGCCAAAGTCCGTCAAGGATGCCCTCAAGGCACTCTTTGGGATCTCCCTCTACCCTCTCAACCGCGCCTCCATGGTGGGGCTCGGCGCCGTGGCGGCGCTGTTCTCGCTGGCGGTGAAGGACGGGCGCGTCGGAATCGTGGAGGACGCCACGGCGGTGATCGCGCAGATCGCCGGATGCGAGGAGGGTGGAGACGCGTTTCGGAAGGTCTCCGGAATTGGGGTTTTGGTGGACTTGCTCGATCCTTCCACGGGATCAAGTATAAGGACTAAGGAGAATGCAGTGTCAGCGCTGTTGAATTTGGTGCAATGCGGAGGCGAGAGGATCGCCGGAGATGTGAGGGAGGCGGGGATGGGGTTGTACGATGGCATTGCAGTCGTTGCAGATGGTGGAAGCCCCAAAGGGAAGAGCAAGGCCATTGCATTATTGAAGCTTCTAGATGGAGGGAGAGAACCTCGGTTTGCTTCAAATCCTGATCGTGAATATAGTTGAATTTTCATATAGCTATCTTTGATTTGTTGTAGCTTGCTCATCCTTTTTCCACTTCAATTTTTTTAGGGAATTCATATGCTTTGTTGGGGTATATTGTACAAAATAGGGTCTTGAATTATATTGGTATTTGAATGATTTCGGATAATACTATAATTCAAGTTATATTGCCTTGTAAATTGTCCAATTCAGATAGAAAACAACAGTTTTCATATATTTTCTTTGATTCCTCTGTTATTCTGTAGTTCTATGTTAGCATTTTCATAATCTCCAGTTTCCATGTTTGATTTCTTGAGCTTGAGGATGGTGTTTTAATGTTATACCAGTGTAGAAATTTTCATAGAAACCATCCATAGTTATTTGGGAATCTTACCTAAAAAGTACTTGTAGTGCAAAGATGAACTCCCTTGAATACCAATAAGCTACTGATCCCGTCAGTTTAAAACCAATCCGACTACTAATATTTTGTGCTTCTGTAAATAATGAGGAAATGATTGATAGTTTTGTGTTATGTTTGGTTCTGGGAAAGTACTAAGGAAAGGAAAAAAAAAAATGAAGGAAATCAATCTTTTGATGTTTTTACTATGTAAAATATAAAAGAGAATCAAATCATTTAGTCTTTATAGAGAAGAGTGAAAAATAAGTAAAATTAGTTTGAAGAAACTTGTGAAAGTAATTTATTAACTTTCAAATCTATTTTTTAAAATTTTTCTTCACTTTTTTTTTTTTCCTCGCATTTTTCCTCTAATTTTCCTGGAACCAAACATAGCATTGGAGTTTTCAGTCACTAATTAAGAGTTTCCTAAGCGAACACAAGTAGTGATCAGCTTCAGAAATGATGCTGAACCTGATTATCATTTATTTGTGCCGGAAATCCTGTCATTAATTTTCTTTTCCTCCATCATGTTAATAGACACTTGCATATTTATGCACCCTGCTGCACACAAGCATCTTCAACGAGGATACTGCAAACACAGTTTGCTTTTACAGTCTGTTATCTTCTCTCCTCCATAACTGATGAATCTAAAGCTTCAATGTTATATTAATCCTTGCTGCTTGAATTTTATTGGGATATCAACTGCAATACAATTCTAGGTCCCAAGGTTTCCCTCCTCCCTCAAATAATCCTGTAGACATGGTGAACAGCCAAACTACCTTGATATATCTTCAGCTTGAATTTGTTACATTCAGCAGTTCAACCCCATTCTCCTTTGTGCTCTGTCTTAAGGGGATGGTTAGTGACAGTGTATAAGTTCCTTTTCCTCATGTGCCAGTGTCAGCCACATGATTTGAATGCTGCTGTGGGATATGTAACAGATCCATCAAATATGGGCATTGGTAAGACCTTTAAGGGGATGGTTAGTGACAGTGAAAATAATAACATAGTGATGAAGGCTTTTGAGTTCTGAACTTAAAAAAGTGAAAAACCGATTGATATCATATGAAATTTTAGTATGGAATTCAATCAAACTCTTAAATTTTTTTACTCAACAAGCTTTTCTTTATACTCTTATAATGGCATTCTTTTATTGACATTTATGTACCGAATTTCAGAAAATTCTGTTGAACCAGTTTGATAAATAAGATCTCAATGTCAATTTGGAAAGGTGTGGTGGACAAAGCAGACTTAGTAAAATGTCTTGGTTATTTGGTGATCACTAGATATTATAGACTCCAATCCAGTTATAGTATCATCATCTGGAAGAAAATTAAATTTTCTTAAACACTTGAAGGAATCTTTTGCTCACTTTCAAATTTTGCTACATATTTTATTTGAAATTTCATATGCTACTTGCAGTAGAATATTTTATCCCATTGGGATTTTAATGATCTCAAATAGGTATATACCAGGTTGTACTTTAGACTCTGCTTCTTTGATCACTTAAAGGAGAGCATTGGTATGGTAGTTGAGATGGCATCCGTGTGTACTTGCAAACCACTTAGTAGTTGAGATGGTACTTGTTACAAATCACATGGTTGTTGAGATGCTATTTTTCTGCACTAGGAGACCTTACAACAAAGCCTACCCAAAAAGGAAAAAAAAAAAAAAAAAAGCAAAGAAAAAGGGAAAAAGAAATGAAGATGTTGCATTTGTATATATTTTAGGCCAAATTGTGTCAAACTTTCTTCTTCCCCTTCCCTCTTTTGACAAGAAGCAAGACTGTTATCATTTATAGAAGGGAAGAATTTACAAAAAAGAATGAGTGATCCTGTGAAAAGAAGCTAAGCAGGGAGAAGGCAAAAAGAAACCAAGTGAGAGGACAGAAGATGAGATCCAGTGAGTCAATTGTCGTGGTTGTGTAGGAAAAAAAAATCATTTATATTGTGTATAGAATCCTGGTCCAAAAAAAAATTGGTGCGTTAATAAAAAAAATAATTATTCCAAAAAGTGAATGTATTCCAATCCACAAAACTAGAGAGAGAGAGAGAGAGAGAGAGGGAGGGAGTGAGGGAAGGAACTCCCAACCAAAACAAGTCTCATCTCTATAGAAGCAAAGAAAGAAAAAAAAAACACAGGTTAAAATCATAAATTGGAAAAATACCTTGGCTTGTGAAGGAGCTGAAGGGAATTTTGCTTTATTGTTTCAAGCATGTGATACAAAGTTGAAGAAGGGTGTCATTTTGATGGAAAAAAAGAGCAAAAATAGAACTTCAAAGTGAGAAAATTCTGAAGTCCAATGGAGCATCTCATGCTTTCTGTATACGGTTAGGGCTGTTTGCAGAAGCCCTTTTCCAAGTTTAACTTATTTTTAAGTGGATAACATTTTTTGTGTCACCAACTGCATTGCATGGATGGAATATATATATATCAAAGTTCTCTGTACTTGATATGATTATCAAAGAACTCCTAAATGATTATCGAACAACCCCTAAATGCATTGGCATTGACACAATTAATTAAAGTTCATCAAGTTTTCAACTGCATGTTTATCAGTACTGGTTAATTGAACATTATTTTATTTGCTATAAATAATTGATTTAATATAATTATAGCTATAGCGTTCAATAACGTGAAGTCATGGTTCTACTGGCATATGGTAAATGAAATGTCTCAATACCCATAACTGGTGTGTTAACATTACTTGGATCAGGCTTATGATGCTATGGTGCATTGGTTGTACAAGTCCAGCTCCTATATGGCAGCTGTGCCCTAACAAAAGCCATATAGTGCTGAATAACTGTACTGTATATTGATTGAACTCTTTGTTTTATCTCTTTTATATTCTGTTCATAATACAATCAGGGTCTCCTCCATAAGTTATGTATGCACCTGAATGTAATTCGTTAGCATTCAGATCCCTTTTCCCTTTCAAACTGTACATAATAATACTAATTAAAAGATGTTTTAGTAGTTTCATGTATTGCAGCTTACAGTAGTTAGTTTGATCATCAACAAGCTTGACTTGCCATGTTCTTGGGTATGATGCGGATTCCATCTCACAAAGTAATTACTTATACATAACCATATCTTTCTGCAGTTATGCTAAACTTAATATTTTATTTAGATATTCTATCAAACATAACTGATTATGATTGAGTTGTGCTTAATTTGGCACCAGGATGGTTCCGGTTGTGAAATATTAGCATTTAATATTACTTCGACCTTTTTCAGTTGTCTTAAACTTTTCTAAAATGGTACTTCTGTATTTTACTGTCCTATCATATATTTGTTTCACGGGCTAGGTTCCTAAGTTCTGTCTTGGCGACAAAGTTTTAAGTTTCAATGTTAATAGCTATGTAGTCTTAAAACACAGATAGATTGTTGTTTTCTATATTGTGTCTAATATGAAAACGTATAGATGTAATTACATCCAATGCTTGAAAATGTGGGATCTATTTTAGAACTAGTTGACTGGTTGGGATCTAGTTAATGGGAGGGAAGTTTTTTGTTTCTTTCTCCTTCTTTGCTATTTGGCACCCTTGCATATGTCCCGTGTACTTTGGTGTGCTTTTTTTTTTTTTTTGATTGGTGCTGTTAATATAATTTTGTTTGCCTATTCAAAAAAAAAATAAAAAATAAAAAATAAAAATGCAATGAGGTTTGCAGTAGACATATAAACTTTATTAGATTACTGATGAAACTTCATAAATATACCATGTTAGCAGGGCATATACATTACATTTATGAGTAAAACATCATTTATATGTTAGTTATGAATGCACTAGGAGCTATTTTTCTTTCTTAAATGGATAAGAATTTATCCTTGTGCTTCTTTCTTTAGTACAAAGCACATTTTAGTGAAGTAACTGGCTCATTTTTCTTGTAGTAGGCATAATCTTTTGGGATTATGGAGTGAAAATGATGTAGATCATCCTGAAAGTTCCACCATAAAATATGATTTCTAGTGAAATACTACTATTTGCTCATTTCACCTTTGCATAAGCTGCTCTACCCATCCCTTGCTTCACCTTGCTGTTAATTTTTCAGAGTATTTTAATCATGCAGGCCTTTGAGTTTCACTTTAATGACTTTCTGTGCCATATTCCTTTCTTGAGGTCTTGGCTTGGAATTTTTTATCGACTGTGGTTTACCACCTTTAATTACCTATAGCTGTTGGATGTTTTAAAAGAGGAAATACTAAAATCAATATTTGGTAAAAAAATTTCTCATGGGTTAGTTAGATTTTGCATAATGTATAATTTCACCTCTCTTACCTTTCTCTTCATCTTATCTCCACAAAACTGGAAGGTCATTCAATATGGAGGAAAAGAACAATGGATGATTCATGGGGAGATACTCTTACCAGGTCTTCCATTTTTGTGTTATCTAATGAGTTTTTTTTGTTGGAGTTGGCTATTATTTTGCAGGACATCAGTCCTTAATGAGGATGCAAGGAATTTTTGGTTGAATATGGATGGTGCTCATGAAAAACTGAAATTAAGAGAAAATTTCAGAGGTCCTTTTTGGAAATATTGGTTGATTTGTTCTCAGTGATTGCTCATTCAGAATAATTCAAATTTCAGTGAATATTATGGTTAAGATAGCTATGTTAGAACTCCTCTTTGTGTATTAGGCTTTGAGTTGAAGACGATTTTTATTGATTCAGGAAGTGCATTTCTTTGAAGCAAATTGGTGGGACTCTGTGTAGAGTTCCCTCATCTGGTAAACATTAGATGTCTCTTAGATTTGGTCTACTAATTTCAGATCTTCAAGTGGCAGTCTACTGGAATACTTGCCAGGATTTCACTTTAAAATGCTTTGATTTGTCTTGATATAAGACTATTTATCATTTCACACACATTGTTAAGAACCATGTGTCAGCATTCTGAATCGTGAACTTACGTATGATCATGTCTAAAAGGAAGGTTTTGCCTTAAATTGGGTTATTTTATTCTGGATGATAAGCTCATTAATAGAAAATTTGGAAAGTCTAAATTAATATGCCAATTGTTGGTATGCTATGTTTTAGACACCCATTTTGTGGGTCACTCTTCACATGGAACTAATTTCTAAGAAATTTTATGGAAGGTTGTGTTTGAAAGCTGCAATAATCCTGGCCTATAGATACTATTGCAAGGACAAGCTAATAGAATGTCATCAATCTCCTACCCTTACTGTGGTCAATCATGAATCACTTTCTGGCCTTCCTCTCTGTGTAGATTCTATAGTCCTAGACGCTTAAGTCCCCTTGTACTAGCTTGGTCTGACATTGTGAGAAAATCTGGAGATTTTTTACTTTCATTTTTGAATGATATGTGCAGGCTGATACCTGAATGCAGATCTGGGGTTTTATATCTGGTACTTGGAGACATGCTTGAAGTTGGCCACCTGGAGAGATGGGCTTTTCATGGTCTCTGCTTGTCCTGCGCCTAATTATTCATATAATCTACGTTGAACAAATTGGGACAAAATAATCTTGTGAAGTCACCACTGTTTCTATGTGTGTAGTTATATTTATATTTTTAGTTAGTCTATTCTAATAGATGGTGATAGTGTGTCTCTAATGGGCAGGCTAGTGTCAGTGTTAAGAGTTAAAGATCAACTTAGAGTCTTAGTTCTTTGATTTTTCAGTTGGATTTCTAATTTGGTTTGAATTCACTGATCAATTTTTAGGTTCAAGGCATGTCTGATCGGTCTAGCTGTAAGTTTCAGTGTTCAATCCTGATCAGGTAGGCTTGGTCCTAATTTATTCTAGCTTGTACAAGTGGGACTTTTATCCATGAAGTAGCATGTTTGGGAAAGCTTGGATGTTGCCATAGACGGGAGAAGAGAGTGGTAGAAGGGCCCCATGATATGTGTTGTTTGTTCAATACATGTTATTCTGCCGCTTGGTTGGAAGTGCTTTTTCTATATTTCAGGAGGAAATATGAATGTTCTTTATTTTTGGTCTGAAACCCATGCTTCCTTTAGGAAGCAAGAATGCATATGCTGACAAAATGATGCTTTGGTGTGCATCTAATCTCTCATCAATTTCTTTTGGCTTATAGGTCTCTAGTTTTAGTTGGCCTGCAATTGATTTTGTTGTCCTTTTCTTTCCTAAGAAATTTCTGTTTGACACATGGCATTATATAGTAATTTGATGATTCTCATTATAGGCAGCATGTGCATTACTTTTAATTGCTTATGCTGGATGGCTTTCGCATAAACCCCATTGACTCGTACTCAGCTGTAAAATTTTGAGGTTCTTGATGAGAGGGCTGGTGATCCAATTTATTTTACAATATCATGCCAAAAGGGAAGAGGTATTATACTTTCTAATCTCTAGAAACAGTAATTAATTGAATGTTACTGAGGAAACCTGGAAACAGAAAGGAAGTTTTTGCATTGAAGTGGAGCCCTAAGGGCAAGTTCCTCAGGAATTCATTGCTAGTACATGAAGGGATTTGAAAGACCTGATGCCTGGTTGAGTGGCTCCAAAAAATGACTAAACTATAGGATCTATATGTGCTGGCAAAGCTTCAAATAAGAAGATTTTGGTGAAGCGCACTCAATATGGACCTCCTTTCCAGAGGAAACAAACATCTTTAGCACCTTCCATGGACAAATAAATGGTCAAATCATTTAGATGGTCTTGATTTCTTGAGAGTTTTTCAGGATTATCTGCTTTATGGAAGTGGAAAACTTGTCACAAGATTTCTCAAGTGAATGGAGTTTCAACATTTAGTGGCACAGGGATGCGGGGATGAATGGTTGAGGGATTCTTGGCTCAGATGTGCAGGCTTATTGGTTTTATTCGGTGACAGTGCCAAACAATCTTCAATTTGGAATGAGTATTTCACCGTACACTAGGAATCTTTTGTTAGGCAGATGTGGGGCATAAGGTTGATAGTTCGTGAATGAGTAGGTAAATATGTGGGAAGGGAGACCAAGGCCAATGATGATGAACCAAGTAGGCACAAAACTCGTAGAATAAGGATACAAAAGAACAAAACTTTGTTCAGAAAAAATGGCAATAGCTAAGACTGTAAAGTGATGCTATGTGTGTGGGTTGGTTACTGCCTGCAAACCACCCTATTGGATTAGAAAAAGAAGTCCACAAAGTGAGTGGTTCATCTGTATTCACTAGTACATGTTTCCTAGACGAATTTTAAAGTGGAGGTTTTGCTTGGTCAGGGTTAGTGTTTTGTTGGGATACGTATCTTCATATCAGTAAATAGTAGCTAGATCAATTACAAAAAATAATTCAATGTTTGACCCCATTCTCTCATTGTCTGTAGAAGGCATGTTTTCTTGACTATTAAGCATGAAGGAAATTGGTTGATCTTTCTACTTGTCGAATGAGACAGGCAAATGGGCCATTCCCACCTAGTTGAAATATGGTTAACTTGTGGAGGGTGGTGTATTTCCTGTACCTGGCGTGAGAAATGGAGGTCTTTGCATTATGTTATTTTGAGCCTAAAATGCTAGATGCTTGTGAAAGTTGATGATGATGGAGTTTGGGGTCATGGTTAAATTGAGGATGAACATATTCGGTCGGCGTCAGCTTGGATCTATGAAGAAGGAATAAAGTGTTGGCTGCTGAGGATCAAGTATGGTCGCTAAATAGTCAGATTACTTGGGAAGTCTGGATGGTGAAAGTGTAAATTGAATTTCAGAAACTCACAAATGATAATGGTATATGCAGGAATCAAATGAAGTTCATGGTACAAAAGGCCGGACATGTATGATAATTTTGGTGTAAAATCAACTTGTGGTTGGGACTTGGGAGTAGGGTTATGTTCATGTTAAACTTCAATTTCAAGTTTTTATGAGTTTTGGGTTTCACCATTAGGATTTTGCTTTTGTTTGCTTGATTTTCCTGAATTCTGCTGAATTAATGAGGAAATCAAATTGTTGTAGGTGATTAAAGGGTGCATGCTTGAACAAGGACTAAACCTCCCTCAACCTGTTGTCCTAAGATTAGCTGTTCTAGGACTATATGCTCTATACTATTGAGGTTTGTTCACTATTTACATACTTGGGGAATAGGCACTTGCTATGCATGATGCAGAAGTGGCAAAATGATGATTCATGTTGGACCCTTGTTTGAAAGCTAGTGCTCTCACTTTCATATTGAAAGCTGTTGAATTGTAATTCAGGAAAATTATGACCTGTCTATATATTGGCTTAAATGCATGGCTGGCAGTTAGTTCTCTTATAGTTGACGCTAGCATTTATATGGTCTAGAAAATACTTGTAGAGATGAACTTACAGCAAATTTGGCCGTGTCACTGTTTGCCTTGGAGAAAAACCATCACAAGGACCAACTTTTCTATGATGCAGAGTGCACAAGATGCTCCCTCTCTGCACGGGTAGCGCCATTCACGCTAGGCTTTTACCCCACTGCACTGCTCCATTCATGCAGGTCTTATTCTCTTTACACTCGCGGTGGAAATTTGGGGAGCTAACGGTAGATTACAAGGCGCAACATGCGATCTATATTCTCTTACAATGTCATTTTCAATGCTTAGTCATTAACGCGTGTCCTTTAGATTGAGTCCAAAAAGTAATCTCTATATTCTTTTGGTGACGGCATACGCCCTGGTTGCAAATAGATTAACCTTGAATTGGACGGAGCATAACTCAAACCGCATAAAATCACTATGCATGAACTGTCTTTTTGAGTCACTCACGCATGATAACATGCCTTATTCTATTCACTGAAGGTCATCTTGGGTGGTCTAAATCTGGTCGCAGGCACAGTATTTTTAGAAAAACCCCAAAAATTCTGATTAATTGCTTGTTTACTGTTGTCTGAATGTTTCGCCCATGTCTTTCCAGGGGCCTTCCTTTTCTTGGCTGGGATTGGTATGGGGTGGTAGAGCATTATTGAACTTTTGGGTTCTGTCTTTTCTTAAGTTTGAAATTCATTTGGATTTTTTGTTGGCTTCATTTATTCAAATTGCCACTCAATACCCTTGCTTTCAGAAATTTTTTAGAACAATTAAGAGGAATAAAATGTTGAAATGGCCTAATTTTTCCTGGGTTTTTGCAGGAGAATTTTGTGAATTAAAGATGGGGATTCTATCTGGATGAGGTACCAGTCTGAACCCAAAATTGTGCAAACTTTTTATGGAATTCTAAGACCATAGTTTGCTTTCCTTGTTGGGTTTGTGATAAAAGGGCAGAAGTTGACCCCTGGGAGAAAGGGAAAGGTACTAGCTCCTAAACAAATAATAATAGTAATAAAAGTGAAGCCAAAAAGCAAGAGAGGAGGAGGGTGGTTTCTCCACTAAATCCCCATCAAAATCCAGGTTGAGGTAGGTATAATCCACCAACTTCCTTTTAAACCAAATCCCAATTACTTACAAACCACCCAAAAAGCGACCCCCTCTACTTCCTCCTCTCAAGTCTCAACAACTCACAATCAAGATATAAACCAACTGTCAAAAACTTGAATTTCATTGCATTTGATCATACAATTCAAGTCTGAAGCAAAACTTTGAGGTCAGATAATGACCCTACTGTGTAAATCATATTCCCTCAAATGCAATAAATTATAATAAGATATTAATACATTATAATTAATGAGTATTATGTCTGACCCAAATGATAGTAAAGAAGGGTGGGGTAGCCTTGAAGGAAATGGCATCCTCTCAGCTGTCACCCAATAATATGATGTGAACTTATGAATATTAAGGATTAAGGAAAAAGGGGGAAAGGAGAGAATTATGGGGGGGGAGTTATTTTATGTGAGGATGCTCCAATCAATGCCATCAATTGATGCAATCATAATAATAACTTTGACAACATTGTTGCTATATATGATAGAGCCAAATATTAAAAGAGTACTATCAATGAATGCCCCTATATTCCTATACTACTGTTACTCTATTCCTATACCCAATAAAATGCCTGACACCTTTTTCTTTTTTCAACTTCCTTTCAACTACCTTTCAAATACTTGGCCCATCTCACCCATCACTTTTTCCACCTCCCCACCTCCCACTTTCTCTTTAATGCCCGTTTCCACCCCCCCTCCCCCCCTTTTTTCTTTCCTTTAATCCCTTCTGTTTGGTTTTTGGTTTCTGCTGACAAATTTGTAGCAGTTAGTTCATAGTCAAAATTTTCTAAAAAAGTTTTTATACAGAAATTTTTGTGTGTGTTGAAAACTTTTACTCTATTATTAAAGATAAAAAGAAAAATTCCTAGACCTTTTCCTGAAATATGTAACAAATGTTAGGGTAGGAAAGGAGCATAGCATTCAAAATTGGAACATTTTAGGGAAAGGGAGGGGGGTTTTCAAATAGGTTGAAAGAACTTCTCAAGACAAAGATGCCCAATTTTGAGAGGAAAAGGAGAAAGGGGAGTCAAAATGCCGGATTCTTCAACAGAAATGAGGGATGTGGCAACATTTGATTGGTGACTCAGAACCCATGATGAAGAGATAATTAGAAAGGAAGATGTAGGGGGAAGTAGGCTTTAGTTACCCCAGTGGCGATGAATCCACCAAAGTCTTCAAAAGGGCACCAAAAAAAAAAGGCAAAGCAAAAAAGGAGGAGCTGTATATAAGGAGTGAGTGACGGTAGCCTATTGGGTGGTGTTGAGTGGTGAGTGGCGAGTGGCGGTGGTGGAGATGGTGGTGGTGGTGATGGTGGTGGTGGTGGTGGTGATGGGATGGTGGTGGGTGACAGGTTCACGTGACTGACCACCACCGTGAGTGAGTGGTGGATGTCTTGGTTGGCTTCATATCAACGCTAACAGCCAAAATAAGACCCAACCGCACCACCATTACCAACATAACCACAAAAAGATAACACCACCAAAATTAACAAAAGTTTCATTTCTATCATTAACTCTTTTGACAAACACCCTCCCATTTCACTAATGCTAGTGGTCTCCTCCCCCCACCCTTTGCTTTCCCACTCACTCCTCACTACCCCTCCTCCCCCTTTCCCCATTATTGCTTTCTGCCTTTCTTTTTTTTCATTTTTTCATATTTTTTTCCTTTTGTATTTTTTTTATTTTGGTTTTTTGATACATGTTAGCAGCTAAAACTCATGTAAAAAGTTTAGAATGGGAAGACATGGATAGAGAGCCTAACCAAGAAGATCCACCTCTACTTCCTACCAATAACTCCAAGGAGGACTCTCCTAGAAAGCCACTTGGTGGTGGTAGTAGTGGTGGTGGTGGTGGTGGCGGTGCCGGCGGCGCTGATAGATTGAAAAGAGATGAATGGAGCGAAGGTGCGGTTTCTAGCCTTCTTGAGGCCTATGAGGCCAAATGGGTGCTCAGAAATCGCGCCAAGCTCAAGGGCCATGACTGGGAGGAGGTTGCACGCCATGTTTCATCTCGTGCCAATTGTACTAAATCCCCCAAGACTCAAACTCAGTGCAAGAATAAGATCGAGTCCATGAAGAAGCGGTACCGGTCTGAGTCTGCCACTCCAGATGCCTCCTCATGGCCTTTGTTTCAGCGCCTTGATCTCTTGCTCCGGGGAAGTGGCGCCCCTCCGATGCCACCTCCAGTAACCACTCCTTTGATGTTGCTTGAAACATTGCCGCCTCAGCCACCCCCTCCGCCGTCTCAGCCTCCTCATCCTCTTATGATCACCCAAAACTCCCATGAGTCCAATGGCCTTCACCGGGCTGCCAAGGTCAGTGAGAAATTCCCTTTTCTCTATCAATTACGCATGAACTTCATACATGTATATATATATATTAGCAATATTCACAAGTGGATAAAATTGTTCCTTTGAATTTCTTACAAGTACATTTTCCAAAGGCTTGTTTCCAAACCAATTCAATGAAGAATAGTCTGTAGTAAGCCTTCTACATTATGAGATTATACTTTTCTAATCCATATTGTTAATGTTCAATTCCCAGAAGAAAATTCTAAAAGAAGGAAAAAAAATCAAAGTCCTTGGTTGAATTACACCTAAATTTCACCTTTTTGTCTTCCCCAAGGCATCTAAAATGTCACTTGAGAAATCACTTTGGATCCACTTGAAGTCAATCTAGATAGCTAGTATAATGTTGCTCAAAAACATATTGTAAAATGAATTACCCATATGTAAAAATCATAAAAACTTGGTGCTATACCCTTTGATTTTAACAGGAAGATGGAATGGGAACAAAATTGTCTGATCATGCATCAGATAAGGTTGCCATGGAGACGGATAGTAGCACACCAGCCCTCTACAGCGACAAGGAGAAATTGAAGTCCAAGAAAATAAAGATGAGAATAGAGAAGAAGAAGCGGCGAAGAAGGGAAGATTGGGAGGTGGCTGAGAGCATTAGGTGGTTAGCAGAAGTAGTTGTAAGGTCAGAGCAAGCAAGGATGGACACCATGAGAGAGCTGGAGAGGATGAGAGTGGAAGCTGATGCCAAGAGAGGTGAGATGGATCTCAAGCGCACTGAGATCATTGCCAACACTCAGTTGGAGATTGCTAGGCTCTTTGCAGGCAGTGGGAAAGGCGTCGATTCTTCATTGAGAATTGGAAGAAGTTGATTATGATAATATATGTACTTATATGTATAGACTTTGTGTTAACACTGAAGAGAAGGAAGGGGTCAGAAAACTTGACTATAGAGGTACTATTGTGGGGGGAAATAACATCTCTACCTCATTGT
Source organism: Vitis rotundifolia (assembly GCA_030254885.1). Taxonomy (NCBI): domain Eukaryota; kingdom Viridiplantae; phylum Streptophyta; class Magnoliopsida; order Vitales; family Vitaceae; genus Vitis; species Vitis rotundifolia. The sequence goes on along the minus strand of CM058163.1, from coordinate 17,675,537 downwards.
AATATTATATCTTTAATTCAACAAGCGCAGTGTTTTACATGGAAAGATTCAATTACAGTCACTTTCCATGTAAAAGCTTGATAGCCTAGGAATCAACTTGGTTGTGTAAATGCAGCCCAAGACTTGCATTAGGAGGGGAGGAGTAAAGAATCTGTTATATACTACAGCCTAATTTGATTCAATGAAAATCAGACACCCACTGGCCTTGTTATCAGTATGCTATTAGTTTGTGGAGTTTCGATAGTTGTTAACCCAATGGTAATGCAAAATGAATAGTCCAAAACTACATGGGAAATCCTTGGTTTTCTGTCTACAAAGAAAATTATGAGGGTGCCATGAATGGTGATTGTTGGGGTGCAATAATACAGCTCTTAAGTTCAGGGATGGGTGCATGGTGTGATGTTGAATGTTATAAAGGTTTGGCTTACTTTCATTGAACACTAATTGGTTTTTAGATAAGGTGATTAAAGCTCGATCTGGCAATTAGTATCAGAGCCAAGGGTTATGGTTTCTAGTTAGGGAGTGTCGTATAACCTGGGAATGGATCTCGTCCAAATAATGGTTCTTAGAACAGGCCCGTAATAATGATCAATTTTTTGAAATGAATAGCATCTATAGGCTCGTTTGATGGGCTCAGTAAGACTGACTGTCGGTGTCTCTGCATTCCTGAGTTGCAGTTGTTTGTAGAGAGTAGAACTGCAGTATTTTTGGCATCACCTTCCTTATTATTTTCCTGATGTTTGGACCACACATGGCCCAATTCTCAAAGCAGATATGGCAGAGAGAGTAGCAACATATGGAGAATGAGCTGACTGCCAGAGCCTTAGCAGCTGGAGGGTAAGAGCCAGGCCATCAACACCATGAGGCATAAGCAATAGAGTTCCCTCGACTTGAAAAACCAAGCGGCCAAATCAGAAGCAATTTAGTTTTGGCCTAGGCGCAAGTGACATTCATGCAGTCAGACGGGAAGCAGCCTATGAGAATGCCATGTGTCCTAAGACATGCCAGACCCACCAGGAGAGGCCAATGGTTGAAGTTATAACTACACCAAAAGGGCCATTAAGTCTTTCATGGAATAATGAAGTGATTTGAAGCTTGTATTTTCTTTAAGCATTGGTAATGGGAAATAAAGATTAAATGCAATCAGTTTTTTCTCCAATATACAATTCATATCCTGATGATGCATTTACGTTGGCAAATGCTTTTGTTTTGGGTTAAAAAGAGAGGGAAAAAAAAAGTTATAAGAGGATATCATGAATGGTGAATGAACTTCGTCAAAATGATTCAACTCTAGGCTTGTGATGGGCTCATTATGTAGTGATATGTTGGAGGAGTGATTTGGTGGATAGGATTTCGAAGGATTCCATGATTACTACAATTGTTAGCGAAAGTTGTTTATCCTTTTTTAAATATTAGTATTAATCTATTATTAATTTAACTTAGAATAAAAAAATAATTATTATTATTAGTTGGAATTAGAGTAGAAGATAGAGTTTGAGAGGAAAAGATAAACTTGTTCTTTTAATTTTAGTTGGTCAAAATTTATCCTCCTCAAATGTTATTTTGTATGTAAAATATTTATCAATCATTAATGAGAATATAATGCCATATTTTCTCAATCTTTTTCTTTTGCTATATGGTATTTTATAAGCACCCTTTCCCTATCATGGGTGATCCAAGCCTTTTGTCTTTTGTATCTTGTCCACTCTTTATTACTCCTCTTCTTTCTTCTCTTCCTCTCTTTGATAGATTTTCTTCATGGGATTGTCGAAATCTATGCCATTCTTCCTTATCTTGCTGTCTTTCCCACTTGTCCCTCTATATCTAGCTCTCATCTTTGTGCCCAACAGAATGGTGATCATCGAGGTTATCTCTTATTCTTGGTTGATCATCTTTCTTAGAAAGGCTATTAGGAAACCTGCCTTTCTCCGTTTCTTGGTCTCGGATCATGTGGGGTGCTTGTATTCTATCCTAAGCTTCTTTAAATCTATCATAGTAGAGTACTATGGCTTCAAAAACCATTATAAAATAAAGAACTAGAGATTAGAAATTTCATACCTGCGATTTGGATGTTCCATATTAATTTCCATCCGATGAAGATTCTAAAACCATGGTGGTCATTGTAGAACTTGTCTAGCAACAATCTTTCACTCGATCTTTCCCTTCATGGTTTCTAGCAAGAAAGAATGATGGACTTCTCTCTTTCTTCTTAAAGGAGGCTAGGGTTTCTCATTTTGGAATTTCCAAAAATTAAATAGGAAGAATGAAGCTTTAAACCCAATGGATATAGGTTTTCTTGTGGGCTTAAGTGACTTGAGCCCTAATTGGGCTTGGGTCACCTAATCCAACCTCTTGGGTCCTAATTAATTAATTAAACCTAATGAACTTTGATTAATTAATTAACCTATTCCAAAAAGTTAATTCATAAGATTTAGTGGAACTTTGCATTTTTATCAAAACACCCTTATGCACACTTATGAATTACATACTCAAAATACCCTAAAAAAGTATGCCACCATGAACTAGGAGCTCAAATGGGAACCATCAGGATTCATAGGAAAATACTGACTCTCTCTTAATCTAATTTTGAAGTTAACTTAACACTCCACTAAAGAGAGTTAAATGCACTTTAATATCTTATGACATCACAATGAGATAAAGCTTGAGCCTCTAACCCATTATTTATTGCATGCAAATTCTTCATGAATCAGTATCCATAATCTAATAGGGTAGCGTTATCAACCCATCAAGATTATCTTACCAATCTTTGAGTTACAGATCCACCCATTATATGATCAATTGGCATACTTTAGCTCCAAGGAGCATATGTCCATAAATTTCATTATTACATATCCTTTGAATCACCCAAGGGGATACACTATCTCAATTTCATAAGATATCATGGTGCCTCTATTGAGAATACATGTTGCCATTAGTCTTAATCAACAATAACTCGATCTATAGGGATATATGACCATATTAGGGTCTCATCCATAAGTCAAAGCCTCATGTTGATTTCAATATAGACTCAATATCTTCTCAAGGTTAAAAGTCCATGCAACATAGTAGCTTAGTGAATCGTGACAATTTGATAGCCTTATGTCATGATTCATTGTAAGTCATCTCTCTAATTAGGAAGTAGTATACTACAGTCTCTACTGGATTACCAAAATCCATGAATTGATTGTGAACAATTTATCATCTTGCAATTTTTAATGACTTGCATCCTCTATGCAATTTTTAATGTTCTTAAGTTATATACAATGCAAGTGATATGAGCAGAATGCTTAAATCAATGTCAATGTATAAAAGAGGATAACAAGGGGATAGTAAAGTCTAACTTTGTTACATTAAGTCTTGCTCTTATGAGCTCAATCCAAACATAGGCAAGGTGAATTGATTTACTAGTCGCAATGTAGTGTTAGGGTGATCCACTAAGGAGCATGAGGTATTACTTTAAGAACATGAAAGAATAGTATAGGTGTTGACTAGTGTAAAACCTTTATCATTTTTTATTTTTAATGGGAATAATTGCTTCCATTAGAAAATCTCTCTCTCTCTCTCTCTCTCTTTCTCTCTCTCTCTCTCTCTCTATATATATATATATATATATATATATATTCTAAAAATGTAAGAAGAGCATGTTTTGAACATAGTAGAATATAGGTGGCTACTTCCTGTATATACCTATGAACAAGAATATAAGATCAATTAGTGGAACAGAGCCTAAGTAAGAATGAGATAAGTTTGATAATGGAGGCAACAAAGTCATTGCCAAGACTTTTTACTGTATTTTCAATGGTATTAGTCTTGATGACTTTAGAAGGATATATAATAGCATGTAAACACTCTTAAGAACTTTTGGATATATTATATTTAACTCATGAGGACACTTCTATGGTGAAGTTATCCAAATCGCAAATGTTGACTGCCTAATTTGAAAGTAATGAATGAAGATGAGACTTTTTTTCTTTTAACTTGGTTGAGAAAATTTCATATGCAAAGGTAGCTAGGAAAGTTTTGAGATATTTTCTTGAGAGATTTAGTCCTAAAGTAGCTATTATAGAAAAAAGTAAGAATGTGGATGTATTGATAGTGGGTGGATTAGTAGGTTACCTACAAACCTATGGGATGACTCTTCTCTCATCAAAGAGATCTAAAAGGTCAACTTTAAAGGCATATTCAAAAGAAAAAGTTGAGTTTAAATATAAGAATGAAATGATTCTTACTTAATCTAAAATCTCTACATTTAAATTTAAGGCTTATATGGAAGTCTAAAAAAAGACAAACAATAAAGAAGATGCAAAAGAAAGGAAAAAGGAATGCACTTAAGAATGAACCTAAAGCAAAGACTTGTCTAAATTAAATCAAGTTGAATACTTTAATTATGGTAGGAAAGAGCACTTTACTTTTGATTGCCTTAGCCCTAAAAAGAAAAAAAGAAAAGGTTATGCAAGTTACTTAGAGTGATCTTGAGTCCAATGAGTATGAATTAGATGATTCTAATGAAATTAATGATAACCCTAATTTTATTGCATTTGTTGTATCGTTGATTGCATTTGAGTACAATGGTGAAGAAGAAAGGGACTTTGAAGATTTACAAGATGCATAACATACCTTCTATTAAGAAAGTTATGAAATAAAATTTGAGAATCTTAAACTTAATTAAAAAGATTATTAATAAAAATAATTCTTATATTGAGTCACTTCAATTAAAAAAGAATGATAAATTGAGTGCACTTGAATCTAAAAAAAATTGATTTGGTTAATAAGATCAAAGTCACTTGAATTTGAAAAAGAATGATTTGAATAATAATTTGAATTCAATTGAATCTAAACAAATTGATTTGACTAATGAGATCAAGGAACTTAATAATGAAAATAAAAACATGCTTGTGAAATCTAACTTTCTTGAATTTGAATATCATTTGTGAGTAAATCCTTTTCTTTTGAACTGGATCAACTTAAAAAGAATTTAGAAAGTTAAAAGGAAGTATTTCATCCCAGCTCTAAAATTTGAAATAAAATGATTCTAAAAAGGAAAACTTATGAAGATAAATGTAGTCTAGGGAAACTTCTACATAAACCTCTATATGATTTTTTTGTAATAAACTAAGACACCATCAAAGTAAGTGTACATTACAGTTGTAACAAGATTTCTAGTTTCATATTAATAGGCTAATAATTGAGTCTAATTATTTTAGATATTAGACATTGAATACTTAGAATAGGGATGGGTCTTACACTTTAGGGAAAAAAAAAGTCATATAGGCACACTTCTTAAAGTTAGGCAAGTCTAGGTTAGGAAAAGTGACATTAAATGTATATTGTGGCTTTCACAAAAATTGAGACAGACCACCTAGTGATTGGTATTTTGATAGTGGTTGCTTTAGGCATATGACTAGTAATAAGTCATTTTTTACTACCTTTAAGGAGTTCAATGGTGGTAATATAGCTTTTGGTGACACAAGTGCAGATCATGTTTAGGGTAGAGGCTTTATTTGTTTACTTGTTTGCCTTAAGCTTAATGAAGTTGTTTAATACTAGGAAATGATATTCCTACATGAATAAAACAAGGATTTTTATTTTGAGTATTAATCATTAACTCAAATATATGTTAAGTCTTATTTCAAGAACTAAGGTGTGAATTTCATGTAAAATGCATCAAAAGGGGTGAAAGCTAGTGTATTTAAGCATATGCAAGGAGTTCAAGGCTAATGGAGGCAACAACAAGAGAAGTGTGTGGGAAAGGTTTGGAGCTTGAATGCAGGTGATAGAGAAGGAAAAGAATGGAAAATCAACATATAAACAAATTTGCATATAAAAAAGGTACTACGTGTACACAAACCATTAAGAAAGAAGACTGTGTGCAAGCATCAGGAGTGTGCAAAAGATTGATTGAGTAAACCATGCACTAAAAAGTGTGTGCCCATAGAGAAGTTGTGAATAACACTAAGTGTATGCAAGATATAGTGAACAAAGGCAGTGTGCATACACAAATTGCAATCTAAGTGAAAAAACAACCAACATGAGCCTAACTGTGCATAGACTACTTAGAAGTAGAAGTTCTAAGTAGACCAAATGTGCACACGACCTTACATACCCACAACTCCTTTTACATACACACACACACACACACACACACACTCACATAGACACACACTACATTGTGTGTAGACTACTAAGCATAATTAGAATCCATATCAAACCATAACTAGAGAGATTATGTGCATCACCATGTAGGAAATCCCATAACACTCCATTCCCTATACCCGAATTAGGTTAGGTACATGCAAGAACTTTCCTAAGCTTTCTCTAAATCTAAGCATAATGGGAACATACAATTTTAACAATACGAATTTAGATAAAGTGTTATAGAATATAACACCTTAGATTTGGACATTCTTAAATCTATTTCTTTCGATGTAGAACCAAAATGAATGCTCCAAAAGTCTTGTAGACCCACGATCTTTTGCTGCGATAATTCAACCTTTGCCATTGGCACACAAACCATGGAATTTTGAGAGAAAGGAGGCTTATGAGTCTTTTTTCACTCTCCGGATGGTGAAAGATGACTAACTTGAAAACTCTAATCTCTAAGGGGATATTTATAGGGTTCCATAATTGAGCTTAAGTGACTTGAGTCCACTAAGGGCTTAGGTCATTTAATCTAACCCAAAATGGTCCTAATTGATAAATCAACCTAATAGGGTCATCTAATCAATCAATTATCCTAATCAGAAACTTTGTTTACTAACCTTGTGTAATTACCAAAATGTCCTTATGCATAAGAGTGAACCAAAGACTAATCCAACCTTCATAAATCATGTTATCAAGGTATATGAGCTTGAGCAGGGATTGTTAGGGCTCATAAGACAACACTGGCTATCTCAGAATTCAGTTATGAAGTTGATTCAACATCTCACTAGAGAGAATCAACTGCACTTTAATATCTTATATAAATGACAATGAGACACTAATCCATTGCGTTTAGTCTCCTATGAACTGGTGTCTATAGTCTAATAAGGTGAAAGCTATCAGTCTCGATTCTCTAATATCCATGAGTTGCATATCCTCTTATTATGTATTCAATTGGACATATCTTAACTCTTCAAGAACTTATGTCAAGTTCCACTTAAGGAACTGCTATGACCATAGTTTACATGAACACACCTCCTTGGGATCACATAAAGGATACTATATTTTAATTCTATAAGCTATCGTGGTGTTTCTATTTAGAATACCTATTGCTATTGGCTTTCATCAATAATGACTAAGTCTATTAGGAATATATGATCAACTTACAATTTCACTTATAGGTCAAAACCACTACTAACTTGGGCATATGCTCAACATTCTCTCAAGATTGAGAGACAACACAATAAAATAGATTTGTGAAACCATGACAACTTGATAGTCTTAGGTCATGACTTATCGTAGGTCTTGTCCAATGTATCACCGTGCACACTAGTGCACTTATCATGGGAAATCGATCACGATTGCCAAGATAGTCATCCCTCTAATTAAGAGGTTGTGCACTAAAACCTTCAATGGGTTACCTAGGCTTATGAACTGGCTATGAACAAGTCATCTACTTGTAAGGGACTTATGACTTAGATTTTCTATGTAACTCCTAATGCACCCAAGTCATGTACAATGCAAGAGACACAAACCAAAATGTTTATAAGGTATAATGCATGAAATAATGATAGATAAAAGTGAATTGGACCTTTGTTATTAAATCATAAAATCTAAAAGTTTAGTACATCATGCCATGCTTTTGAGGGCTCTATCCTAACACATTATGCATAAGCACAACATGACCAGCCTTACGCACACCACTAATTTCAATTCTAGTCACAAGAAATCTTGTTAGAATCACTTGTTTGCATTTTTAGGACTTTTAGGAAGGAAGATGTGGCTTGTTGTGATTGGAATTAGGGTTTACGAGCACACACATTTTAATGTTCATGATATAGATAGGTAGACCCATTCATTGGCTGTTTTCATAGTTAAATTCAATTCAATATATATTTATATAGGTTTTTCTTTATTGTTTTGGACATGTGATTCGATCATGAGTGGCTAAAGCCATTGTTATCTAGAGGAAGACTGCTACCTAAATGAGGATTGCATGAAAAAGTGCATCCATGTTGGTAGAAATGTAACTCTCTATACTTAGTTCAGTTATCTCTATGCGTTAAATGATATCTCATTTAGTGTAGGGGCTTGTACACATTTTAGAAGTGGTCCTAAAGAATCTCACCTCACTACATTGAAAAGAATTACTTATTATATGAGTGATACTATAAATTATGGTCTATGATATCCTTTTGATACATCTCTAATTATTGTAGGTTATTCCAATTGTGAATAGGTAGGAAATGTGGACAATAAGGGAAAACACTTCTAGTGCTTGCTTTTTTGTTAGTAAATACTTAGTAGCTTAAATGACCTAAAAAAAAAAGTTTTATTTCTTTTGAAACCTAATCTTAGGAGGCGTGCACCTTGAGTGTAATCCTCCACATAAGACCGATGGTAGAAATATGTTCGATAAACTATTGGGAGTGGGGTTGGTGTTAAGATAGAGCCCTTAAAAGTATGACATAATTAATATAATAGATTTGAAATTCATTATTCATTTAATGATATTTGGGTTCACTTTTATTTACTCTTATTTCATGTGTTACACTTTATAAGCATTCTGACTTAACATTTCTTGCATTATACATGACTTGGGTGTATTACGAGTTGCATGGAAGATCTAAGTCATGAGTTCCTTACAAGTAGATGATTTATTCACAACCGGTTCATAGACTTGGGTAATCCATTTGAGGTTATAGTGCACCACTTCCTAATTGGAGGGATGAGTGGTTTTGGGCATCGGGATAGAGTTCCCATGGTGAGTACACTAGTTTGTGCGGTAACACATTGAACATGACTTACAATAGGTCATGACATAAGACTATTGGATAGTCATGACTTCACGAAGTTGCTACACTATATAGTATCTCAATTTTGAGACAATATTGAGCTTGTGTAGAAATTAGCAGTGACTTTGACTTATGGGTGAAATCCTAAAGTGATCATATATTTCCTCTTGATTGGGTCATTATTAATAGAAGTCGATAGCAACATGTATTCTCAATAGAAACACTATGATATCCCATGGACTTTAAGACAATGTGTCCCTTAGGTGATCCTAAGGTGTGATCATGAAATCTATGGACTCATAGTAATTCCTCTAGTGGAATTTGACATATGCTTTTAGTGAGTTAGAGTATGTCATTTGATCACATAATAAGTTGATCTATAACTCAAGGATTATAAAGGTAGTTTTGAAAGGTTGATAACTTTCACCTTATTAGACAACGGACGATCAGTTCATGAGAAAACTATATATTATGGATAATAGGTTATGGACCCAAACACTTGGTGTCTTGTTGTAATATACATAGGGTACTGGATTGTAATTGACTCTTTCTAACGAGATGTTGAGTCAACTTTAGAATTGGATGTTGAGGGAGCTGGTATTATCTTATGGGTGCTAATGGTCATCGCTTGATTTCATATTCCTTGATGACATGGTTTACAAGGATGAGTTAGTTTTTAGTTTATTTATGTGTATAAAAGCGTTTTGGTAATTTCATAAGGTTGAACAAGGGTAAGTGAACAGTATCTTTAGATTAGGCTAATTGATTAATTGGAATCTTATTAGGTTAATTAATCAATTAACAATCTTTTTGGGTTAGACTAAGTGACCCAAACCCATGGTGAGCTCAAGTAATTTAAGCTTAGTAAGAAACCTATAAATATTCTTTTAAGGGTTAGCGTTTCAAGTCTTGCCATTCTCTTCCTATAGCCTAGAGAGAGAACCCTACTTACCAACCTTGAGATCTCCATCATCTCCATCATCTTAGTGTGTTGACTCAAGGATGAGTCATCAGATAGATGACCATTAAGTTACAAGATCTTCTATACCTATGGAGCATTGTACACTAATTTGAATCAATCTAGGAACATTCAAATTGAAAGTATAATAACTTTTTGAGATCTTTGGCTTGGTTTTGGTTTTTAAATACCAAAGTTTCCCATTGTGCTTAAATACAAAAATCTAAGATAGGATTACATGTACCTTAATGATCCAAGACTTGGGAATAGAGTAATCCGAGGTTTCCCAATAGTTGGACCACTAACCTTTATTTTTAACTTGGTTGACTTAATCACCAAATGTCGCTCCTCAACATCATAAATAACATTCATATGATATGTGTTTATCTTTAGAATGATATCTAGAGGGCCTAAGCGACAAAGGGAAATCTTTTCTTATATAATTCAAGTCTTATTAGGGTAGGCAAAGGTTTTTTATCCTAACCCTAGAATAGGTTGAAGTTTCTCTCCCACTTGAGTGGAAAAAGAAACAATATTGACTATTTCTTTATTTCCTTCCTAAGAGGTAACACATAGTTTTCCACAATAAGATCCTCCTTAATGTCGAGAATTATCACTAGAGAGGGAGGGGAGGAGAGAGAGAGAGAGAGAGTTTTCTTGGGAGCCATTTGGGATGATGCCTCTAGGAAAAATTGGAAATGTAGTAAAAAAATGCCTTATCCACCCTGAGAATAGTCCATTTAGGAGGACTCATTCTTGGGTATGAATGAAGGGTTCCTTATTTGACTCTAGAGTTTGCTTTGTTTCAACCTCCTTCTTTCGAGGTAGAGGTTGCATCATACCCAAAGAGCCTCTAATAGGTTAGAGATCAACACCCCATTATGGAAGTGAGAAACAAACTTCTTAGAGCTCAAAGAAAGAAAGTCGTAAATGGGCAAAGTACAAATGATCAACAAGCCTTGACTTAAGCACTAAATAGTATGATGATGTACTAAAGCTAACTACTCAACATACTCTCTTAATCGATCACTAGTTAAGTAAGTTTTTTTCTAACCCCCAGGGTTTACAAAATAAAAAAGAAGACTTAAAAAGGGTAACAAAGATAACAATAATAGAAGTAAAATGAAAAAAGAATAAAAAGACCATTATACCATCTTTGTCCTCTGATAAGGGTGTAGGATGTTGGCTTGTTTAGCTTCTCGTAATCTCTTTCGACTAGAAAAATGTCTTAATCCTCTCATTTTTTTTTGTGAAGTTAAGGATTTCAAAAACCAAGCTTTAAGCTTTGTCCTTTGTGGGAAATATACTAGGTCTTAATATTGTGTCATTGACATGGCATAAAAAAAAACTCCTTGATCACCATAAAATATCCTAGGGTTAGGATTTTAATTGTGATCACCATCAAAATACTGACAATGTTAGGATTGATATGTTGAATTAACACCTTCACAAAAGCAAAAAAATGTCATAAAAGTGGTAGCAGCGGTTGGAAAAGGCTTATTTTTAGATGCACTGCTAACACAATCCTTTTTAGAACGTAGAATTATAGCTTATGCTTGTGGAAGAGGCCAAAAACCCTCATACTCACAGGGATATGGTAGTTGTAAGCTAAAAAAGTAGCATTTAGCATTTTACCTTGAAGGAAAAAGAAAAAGCAGAAAGAAACAAAATGGAGAAAAATAAAAAACTAATAATCCAAAGAATGAAACTAGAAAATAAAATAGAAGACAAAAAATGGAAATAAAAGAGGTAGCTTATATGGATACTCAGAAATGACCATTAGAGTACTTAAAGTCGAAGTAATTACTATGTAGTCCTTATCAAGTCTCTTGGAATTTGTGCTTGTCATCAAATTGCCATTTGATTTTCCTATTCATGACTTGTTCAAGGGGAAAGGAATAGAAGGAGGATGAGAGAAGGGGGAAGGAAATTGTAAGATTGCCCAAACCAAGTGACATGTGTTATTCTAAGGGGCACAAATAAAAGTAGGATTGGATTATTCAAGGCCGACGCCTATAGGACTACTACGTCATCCCAAGGCAATGTTTAAACTAGTGATCACAATATTCAAAATGACAAAAGCGATTTTAAATTTGATTAAATCCACACCCCATAATTGTGGCATATATGAGGCTTTACACCTTTGGATAGTGCATTAATAAGGTATGGGATGATATGGGTCACTTAATAACTAACGTGGTTAAACTTACCAAATTAATGGGACCAAGCCATTATAAAAACCTAACTAGAGTAAGCCATGGTACAAAATTTTAAAGGCCTATATATATATATATCTATTATCTCTTTCATTAATAGCCCATAACCAACTTGGCTGTCAAAGGGGGTTGGCCAAATCAGCTCCCCACTCTAACTATCTTGTCCTATGTTATAGAGGAAGGTCGTGTAAAGAGATGAACCCACCATTTTTTTAGAGGTTGTAATAGAGGAGATGACTAATGTCTAAATCATGACAAGTGGTATCAAAGCTATAGCCAATTTGATAAACACAACAAAGAAACACTTCATAACCAAGACAAGATAATCGAGGTTAATTCGATGATGAACAAACCCTAAATGCCAATCCTAACCATTCCTATGGCTTTATTGACTATTACCAATGTGGTCAATTTGATTAACCCCTTTTATGATAAGACAACACTTTGCAATCAAATCACAATGAGAAACAACTCTCATTTCTTTCTCAAACAAATTGAAGAATAAGTAAAGAAATAGACAAAAGGAATTAGATGGACCTTAAGAAATGATGGCTCAAGATGTTAACCTTAGGAGTTTTATTGCTTGAGATTTGTTATGGGCCTTAATAGTGCTAGATGTAAATGAACAACACTTTTTGGGAAATTAAATGTAGCTTAAGATGTAAGATCAAGATTGTGCTAGCCTCAAAATTGTATTAGCTCGAGATATAATGTTGACAAGGAGCTAGCCTTAGGGATTTGGTATGCTTGGGATCTGGTGTTGGCTTTAGAATTGTGTTAGATTTGCAATAATGTTATTTCTCGAGAAATAATATCTCAAGGAGTGTTGACATTGAGAGGTCTATTGATTTTTTCGCTCTTTGACAAATGATGGCTTAAGAAGTAAGTTCAAGATTGTGTTTGGACTATGAATTATGTTAGCCCTAAGATTCTATTGACTTGAGATTTGGTGTTGGCATAGTAACATTACCTTCGAAATTATGACTTAAAAAGGTAAGTTTGATGTTGACTTTAAGAAGTAAACTTGAGATTATGTTGTCTTAGGATTTGATGTTAACCTCAGGAAGTAGGCTCATTGGCCTCAAGATTTTGTTAGACTTGCAACAATACTATTACCTTAAAAATGATGGCTTAAGAAGTAAGCTTGGGATTCTAATCAAGGAGTTGTGCTAGCCTTAAGATTTGAGTTAAAAAGTAATCCAAGATCGTGTTGGCTTGGGATTTGATATTGACTCAAGAAATGAGTCTAAAATTGTGCTAACTTACGATTTGTTTTGGCCCCAAGAAGTAAGACTGAGATTGCAAGATTGTTTTGGTTGGGGATTTGACATTTTACCTGGATTGTATTAGCTTATAGTTGATTGAGAGTGACTCAAACCATATGGAAATGATTAAAAGGATTAACTTGATCTTATTAAAAATTATTTTATTATTTGATGAGATGAGATTACTAATATCTTGATCATAACAAGTGGTATCAAAGTCAAGTCATAGGTTTAAGTCCTAAGAGCATCATATTGGGAGGGGATTGGTTAGCTTTGCAATGACATTACTCCTCCAAAATGATGACTTAGGAGCAAGTTGGGGATTGTATTTGGCCTCAAGGATTATTATGGTGGGATTTAGTGTTCACCCTAGGAAATAAGATTAAAAATTGTTTGACTTGGAATTTAGTGTTGACTCCAAAGTTGTGAGAGCTTGTAATCAAATTGTTGTAACCATAAAAACTCCGAAAATTTGAATTCAAAATAGAGATTGAAAGAGAAGTCCAAGAAAATGAAAAAATAAATCTACTTTGAGCCAATTCAGTTTTAACAATTGAACTATTGACTAGGGCTATTTCCATTTTAGATCACACTTTGGCCCTATCTTGGGTTAAATCGATGTTGAACTAGCTTACTCAAATAGTTTTCTCGAAACTAGCTACATACTCTATCTAGGGATGGCAATGGGGTGGTTTTTTTGGGTACTCACCCCACCTCGTCCCTAATGGGATGGGGTTCAATTTTAATAAATGGGTTTGGGACGGGGTTGAGAATTTTTTAAAAAACCTGGGATGGGTTTGGGGTGGGTTCAAGTATTGTCCCATCCCGCCCTGCCCATATTATATATAAAATTAATTTTTAAAATTAATTTAATTTAATTTTTATTTTACTATTTTTAATATATAGATAATAATAAAATAATTTTAATAAAATTAGTTTTAAAAAATATAATAATTTAATTATTTATAAAATATATTTATTTTAATGTAATTAAAAATTTTAAAAGTAATTTTTTTAAATAAAAAAAATTAAAATTCAAAAATAAGTTAAACGGGGCGAGGCGGGGCAGGTATGAGAATTTATTATACCCACCCCGCCCCGTCCCAGTCCCACCCCGTTTAATTTTTTAAATGGGACGGGGATGAGAATTACTTTGAATAAATGAGGCGAGGTTGGGATAGGGGCGACCCATCTCGAACCCACCCCGTTTTCATCCCTAACTCTATCCTTTTTTTTTTTTTTTTGTTTTCCATCCTATTGAATTGGTCTAGATCCTTGTATATATGAAATATTTTAATACAATGGACTATTTAAATCCTTTTAAATAAATACAAAAAATATTTGATTCAAAAGGGACAAGATAATATCCATATTTAGGAAAGTAACTTCTATGTATTGAAAATTGCACATATAACCTTTTTTGTTTTGTTTTGTTTTCGGTTTTTTTTTTTTTTTTTTTTGGTTTTGACATTTTTACCTTTGACTTTTTTTATCTAAAAATTGTTTGATATGAGATAGAGATTAAAAAAAATAGTTAAAGAGTATTTTTATTCAAAAGAGATTATATTTCATGTTTTTAGCATATAAAATTTTATTTTTCTAAATTTACATTTCCATGTCCTATTATCTTTGACTTTTAAAAAAAAAAAATCTAAAAATTGCTTGATGTGAGATAAAGATTAAAAAATTATTCTACTAGAGATTATATTGCATGTTTTTAAAAGATGAAAGTTATCTTCCAAATTTACGTTTTCAATATCTTATTTAATTAAATAACCCTAAATACAAATATTTGCACATAAGACAATAACGTGAAAATAATTTAAGTTAAAAGAATATAATAATTTTTAGGGTTGTTTGGACACATAAGTTAAAGTAACTATCAAATTATAAACTTGATTTCCCCTTTTAATTTTATTGAGAAATTACCGTTTTTCGATACTTTTACCCTCTTTATTTTGTTTACCTAAAAATATATAATCTTCCTACTTATTTTATTCATTTCACTGTTTCAACACATTGATATTTTTATTTCACTTTTTTTTTTCTTTTTCATAACTATTTTGTTTCTCAAACGACTCATTCTCATTCTCATTCCAGATGTTTATCTAGATTAAATTTTATTTTTACAAATTTAACAAAGGTTAATTTCTGATTAAGAATGTTCACTTGAACTACAAAAATTAAGTTTGGTTTATAAAAAACTCAACTAGAGTTAAGTTTTCAATCATAATGATAACCTAAATTATACCATGGTTAAGTTTCATTTGTGAATAATTTAATTAAATTTAAGGTTTTTTTTTGTTGACAAAGAACTTGATTATAATGACTTAAACTATAGTGTTATTGAGTCTTATTTAAAAAGAACTTAATTAGGGTTAAACTTCCATTTTATCTCCAAAAAGGTTGATTAAGATTAAGTTCTTAATTAGTATATTCATCTAGATTTAAATATTAGATTGTAAGAAAAAAAATAATACAAAATCCCCAATAAAATCCAACTGCACAAAACTCTAACAAAATTCTATTCCCAAAAAACCTCAACTAAAATCTCAATAAAAAAAAATTGAGAAAATTCCAATAATAATAATAAAAAAAAACTACGAGAAACTCCAACTAAAGACAACTAAAAAAATCATTGCAAAAAACAATCGTAAAAACCCTAACAAAAAATAAATAGAAAGATGAAGGATGTTAAAGAAGAGAGAAAGATAAGAGAGTTGTAACTGATCTTTGTTATGGGTTTGAGTTTTATTGGAAGAAAGGAGAGAGTTAGATATGAGAAATGGGGGTGGGGAATGATTCGAGAACGAGAAAGAAATGTCATTTTTGAGGAAATAAAGAAAGCTAATAATGTCAAAAATGGGTCATTTTTTAAAGAATAAATAAGAGAAATTATTTTTCCAATTTTAAAAGTATTTAAAGTCTTTTAACTAAATATCTCGAATTTCAAATATGTTAGAATATATAACACCTAAACTAGGATGAAGTTAAATAATAAGATTTTATTTTATCATTGAATATGTCTTTTTAAATATATAAAATTTTTTATTTTAAATATTAATAATATATAAATTATATATTTATAATGTGACACTTACAACAATTATCTAAATACATGAAACTAAGGATTGACTTGTATTTTGCAAGTCCAAAAGTAAAATACAGAGAAGGAAGAAAGAAACAGCAAGAAAACAATAGGCTTGTAGCAGCAATGACAGTTAAAGAGTGGTACACTCGTATTAAACTTCAAACCCAAATCAAAGGAATAAGCCCACAAGTACAGAAAACAATAAGATAACAAGAAAGAGGAATAAAATACACAGGCTGCATGCATTCTTATTCGCAAAATAATTTTTTATTACATCATCAATTGTTGAGTCCAGAATTTGTGGTTGTGGGCTGTGGGTAAATATTTACAAGCATACTGAGAATAATTCAACATGGACAAATTATTCAACTGTGTTTAACATAAAACAAGATATAACACAACAGAGGCAATCACATTTGAGCAACCCATTTTTCTGGCTCTTTTGATTCAGCCATGCATGGGTTTTTGAGGAAGTTTGTCTTTGATCCACCTCTTCAGTATCTCTAGTGCAGCTCAGGGCTGATCCATGGGGACCATGTGACCGGCATCATGGACCTGTTTATTGTTACATATAAACCAAACCACCATGTCATCACTAGCAATCAATCTGCTTCCTAAGTCTACTGCTATGTGAGAAAGATATGGATTGAGAGAGAGACCTTGAGGAAGGTAAGATTGGTCTCTTTCAAGTGTACGCAGCAATGCATTGAGCACCTCTGTTCTTTGATGACATTTATTTTCCAGCTGATTTCAAACACAGAAGAAGAAAAGGAAGAGGGAAATCTTGGATGAGTGATGCTGAATGCTAAACTTATATAAGGGTCTATTTGGCAGCAGAAGATTTCTTTTTTCTTTTCTTTTTTTCTGAGAATAGAAGAAATGAAAATTGATTAAAAACATGTTGATAATATGAAACATTTCAATAAATAAATAAATAAAATCAATATATAACTCAGAGTGACATATTCATGCTTGACAATCTTCAATCTTATTGATCATTTTTATAATAGCAGAAAAGAAACAGATAATCAGGAATTATTGAGGTCAAGAACATACTGACATGCAAATATGTTGCTTGATTTTTGAAACTTTTGGATTTCACCTACATCTTCCTTTTATTCTTTCTTTCCTGAATGTAGAGAAGAAACTTCCATTCTTCATCTGAAAATGAACTCAGTATTAGGGCAATGAAAACAAGAGCTGCACATTGTGAACGGGCAGGTTGCCTTATTGAAAAGAGGGGAAGAGATATCATTGCCTTCATTTTAAGCAGCCCATATGATGAATATCTGGTGGCAGGAAATGGATGTGGAATGTCTTGATCTGAAATAAATAAGAACAGGCCAGTTAAGCATGTCAATGAGTCTAAACAGAGTTTTAGCTTTAGGTTTATTCTATTTATTAAGAACATGAAATCATAAGCAAATTCAATAGAACAGTAGAACTAACCAGGCTTGAGTGGAACTGAGGCCAGCAAGTTAAGAGAAAATGCTAATTAGCAACAGCTGCTAAAGCCATCCATTCATGAGAGGACAATCTGGAATTGGGATTGAGTTGCAAATAGCCATACCTGATTGATTTTTTTTTTTTTTTTTTTCATGTAGAAAACATGGAATTCATCTTGGAACATTGTTAACAGTCCCTTATCTCAAGTCTTGGAAGTGTTTCAGGAATCCCTTTGGACTGGAGCTTAGGGCAACTATAGATGGATATACTTTCAAGAGAAGGGAGGTTTTTGAAAGACAGAGAGGAGATGAAATCCAGTTTACTAATCGAAATTTTGCTCAGGGTGGTAGGAAAAAGACAGTCATCATCTGATAGAGAAGCCAGACCTGGACGTAGGCCAGAAATATACAATGGTGAAAGAGAAGTGAGCCTGTGGAAGCCCTACTCTGATAATGGCAGCTTCAGATTCACACAATCTCTGATAGAAAGTGGTGCAAGGTTGGAGGCCAAACTGCAGAGTCTTCTGCTTCTCCTGGTTAGCACAGTTTTCTGGTTTCAAATATTTAAGATTGTGAGGCAGCCCTTGCTCCTCCAAGAATAAAAGTCCATGGCACTGCCAGATTTCTATACTTTCAAGACCACCAAGGCAATCTAATCAAAACCTGCTCTCCTACAAAGATGTCACCTCCCCACATCCTCTTACCACCAGTTTTGAGAGTAAGAAATTTCTTGATTTTAAGCATTGAGAGTGTAGCAGGCAGCCCTTTCCTTTGACAAACATGACCAGAGATCAAAGTACAATCTTGTATTTCAATAGCGTCAAAAGTAGAAAATTGCATCAAGTTCATAACAATTGTCTTTTATGAATGAGAGGGACTCTGCTTCCATTTTTGTGATATATATAAAAATAAAATTCAATATGAGTTTATTCATATAGGAAAAGCTAGCTCTATGCTGGGATGTGCACTATGTTGGACTTGTCTTTTCCTTTTTGACCTTCAAGAATAATTGTTTTAGAAGACATAACACTAAATTTCTGTATTTGGAATGTAGCCATCAACAGCCCTTCCTTTGGCACAAGGTAAGGCTATGGAGCCACATGGATGGAAATCCTAATTCAGTATTCTATTAATCTATGAATAGATTATAATTAAGAGGAAGCACACACATACTTTCTAACATTGGTGAAATTTTGAAGAGAGGTGAGTCTACAACTTGAATTAAAATTTCCAAAAATGAAAAAAACCACCTCTTTAGGTTGATGGCCTTAAACATACATTGGATAAGAAATAGGATGCCATTTCTCAACACTAAAACCAGCTTGCTAGAACCTTTGGAACTGAAGCAACCAAATGATCACAACATATTGTATTATAATCTTATTAATAAACCTCAAACTCTGCGTAAGACTGCAGCTATTACCATTTTCTTAATGCAACATATGCATTCACTGAACATCTAAGAAATATGATGCCAGTTTCAAAGATTTACAAATGTAATGCACATTTATAAAGATCAATATTTTAGGCTTTATATGTGCTTTTGTGCTCAAAATGGCAAACTCTATAAAGAAACTTTAAAACGAAAAAGATGTCTTACCAGAGTTGGCCGTGAAATAGTACTTCCCAGGAATGGACCATCCACAATGCTGCAAAAGATGATAGAACTTCCCAGGCTCTTAAATCTTGAAAATTATGCATCTGTGGAATGGAGGATTATGGACAACAGCAACAAGGAAAACAAAACATTTTAGAGGAAATACCAAGCCATGATTGTTGTCAAGAAATGAAGAACATACCTGCATGTGAATAGGCAGCAGTTAATGATTAGGAAGTTTTGCATTTAATATTCACCTTTTTTTTCATTCCCACGTGTTGAGAAGAAATTTCTGTTATTTTCTAAAATTGAAACTGATATTTTATCAATGAAATTGGAAGCCAGGTATCCTAAATGAGCAGACATACCTATTTGCTTGCTTTCATTTCTTGACAAGAGAAAGAAGAATTCTTAGGAAGAATGATCCGTCATATTGCATGTGAGAAGAATTGGAAACACATAAAATGGAGAAATTTGGAGGCCATGATTCTGTTGAAGGTGGAAGAGAATGTCATATAAGTTTCCTTGATCTGAAACATAGAAGTAATATACCAATTAGGCAGGGCAGGATGCTGCTGTATGTGTTGTTTATACAAAGACAAAATTACATTAGAATTAATAGAAAAGTAGAAGTAATTATGCTCACCCAGAACCAGAGGTAGAGAACAAAAAAGGGAATCACAAATTTAATAGAAAACCCCCAATTAAGAACTGCAGCCAAGCCAAAGTCACCTATACATCAAGAGAATGGATCATGTCCCATCTCTCTCTTTCTTCTTTTTTCCTCGTTCACCCTGTGCACTACTTGCCATATCCTTATTAAACCAGATCCCTGTGAATGTGCAATGAAAATTGGCAGTCCAGTTAGCAAGGAAAAAACAGAGAGAACTTCACAAATATTATTTATAGACATGAGCTCTTTTCAGATAGTTTGTACATAGTTGCCTTATAATTACACACCAAGTGATTGAAGGAATATTGTTCAGATAGAAATTGGAGTAAGAAACAATGTAAATGTTTGTAAAATTAGAAATGGTGAAGCATGCAGCTATTTGGAAAAGCAATACAACATTCCTCATTCTTTCATTCAATACCAGCTTTAGCCCCTTGCTGCCATGGTTGGCTTAAGATTCACTGACTACCAATATATGTTCACTTCTTTCTTCTTCTCCTAGAGAAGTTTAAGAATCAATTTGATTCTTAAACTTGGTTAAAGAAATGTTTCAATTTTCAAAAATACATTTTTATTTCCACTACTAAAAAATTTTAACTTTTGAATGGAAATTCACATATGGGTATCCATATCTAATTCCATTAGATATACTTCTAAGATTATAATATTAAAAATATGAAAAAAAAAAAAAAAATTACAAAAAAAAGGAAAAAAAAGAAAGAGAAGTGAAAACCAGGTTGTACCTGATTGGAGAATGCATGGAAAGAGTTGAATGGCTTTCTGCTTTCATTTCTTTTCCAGCACCCGTAGAATACATTACTCTGCCACTCATTCTGAATTTGGGGATGTGGGCACTGAAGGGAAAATTTGTTTTCTGAAGAAGAGGACAGTCAATGATTTCAAGACTTGCAAGTGTTGTATCCCGCAGTGTCAAGGAGTGGAGCTTAGGACAGGAACCAATATACAGGTGTTGAAGAGAGATGATGTTGTTGAGATCCAGGGAGGCCAGGGATTCCATATGGCTGATATGAAGGTTGGTGAGAGATGTAGGGAAAAGAAATTCATCGTCCCAAAGGGAAACCTTGTCTGAAAACATTCCCCAAATCTTCAATGTTGAAAGAGAGGTGAGGGTGTGGAGGCCCCACTCAGATATGGGCGTCTTCAGATTCTTGTAATTTACAACTGAAAGAAATTTTAGGGTGGGGGGCAAACCCCCTTCCGGGAAGGAATCCACTCTCGGAGAATGCCCTATGTTGAGAAACTGAAGGGATGTGAGGTTTTTCATTTGATACGGCAAGCACTTGAGATTCTGACATCTCCAAATACGAAGCTCTCTGAGGTTGGGGGCGGACAACCCTCTTCTGGAAACCCCTCCAGACCTCCACAGTCTTCTATGTTGAGCTGCTTGACGTTGTGAAGGCATTGTGGCAGGATTTTCAAATTGGGATAACTCCTCATCTCTAAATACTCAAGAGCTCTACTGTTGGGCGACATTCTCTTTGATACTGACTCCAAGTTGGAGCAATGCCGAATCTCAAGCCGCTTCAGGGTGAAGGGTAACTCCCCTCTTGGGAAGGACACGAGAGAATGGCAATCATGTATCCTCAATATTTGAAGGCAACAAGCGTTGTTGCTGTGGGTGGAATTGGGGTGCATCATTCCATCTGGTAGAGACCTTAGACGCATACAATCTGCAACAGTCAGTTGCTTGAGTGTGGTCGGTAGCCCACCACTTGGAAAGCCTGCGAGAGATGGACAAAACCTGATCTCCAGGGATTCAAGGGGACAAGAGCTGTAGTTATGGGGCAGCCACCTGAGACTGCTGCATCTCTGCAGCACAAGACGTCTCAGCATGGGCGGCAAATCTGTCTCTCGAAATGACTCCAGTGCGCGGCATCCCACTATTTCCAGCTCTTCAAGACAAGTGAGACTTTGCAATCCATTTTGCAGGCTCTTGAGGTTAACACAGTCGACTATCTTCAACATTTTCAGATTGCAAGGCAGTCTTTGGTCATCCAATGATACAAGCCGGTCATAGCGTTCAAACACTGCACTTTGAAGACCACTGTAAACCCACCTAGATGTCATCTGATCCCCTCTATCTGCAACCACCCCACTTCTCAACACCATCTCCTTGCATTCTTCTATCTCTAGTTCACTAAGAGATGCAAATCTTAAGAAAGGAACTGCCAGATTTTGACAATTAGAGATGTCCAGTTTCACCAAGGATGGCAGGCGATCAGGCAACTGTTTAACCAACTTTGAGCAGTTTCTTATGGTAAGCTCTCTAAGGCGTGGAAATAATTCAACTCCTTCAACTGCATCAGGAAAAAACCAATCCTCCCATTTCAGCATATCCTCAAACTTGAGAAGCCCCAGGGATGGAAAAGGCTGGACAACCCCTCCATAGAACTCCACATCTATGGTTTTAATTTCACTCATCCCTCGATATGCAAGGTCTTGAGGAAGGATAATTTGCCGAGAGATGGTAATGAGGTGCATCTCTTGCAATTCTTTAGAATTAATTGTGTCATTGATGGGAATGAGGGGTCCCTTATCCAACCTGAAAATGTTGATCCACCATAAGATGCCACTGTGAGCTTTTTCAAGTTTCTAGGTGGTCGTAGCCCCTCCAAAACATTCATCTCGTTCATTTCATTTCGTGACTTACCAAAGTCACTGCCCCATTCCATCGTCAACTCTTCAATTTTGTGCTTTTCTTCTAACTTAGCATCCACGGCATCTTGACTATCCACCACATTATGCAACCCTGAAATGGAAAGCTTTCCTCGAAGATCCTGCAAGTTCTTCAATTCTCTTATTCTCGAACTATTATTTTCTCCCACAATATATTTCGATAATGTTTGCAAATTTGTTAGGTTGCTGATCTTGGAAGGCATCTCTTGTAGTTGATTTGTACCAGAGATATCAATATGTCGAAGGTTGATTAGGTCTCCAATCACAATAGGCAACTTAGTGAGTCTCCAACAATCTGATAATATCAATGTCTGTAGATTGTAAAGATGGCCCACTGAGTCAGGTAGCATTTTTATTGAAGAGTTGGACAAATTGAGATAACGTAAATGTCTCAAATCACCAATCGAATGTGGTAGCTCTCCACTTATGTAATAGCCACTTAAAGATAATACACGTAAACATTTAAATTGGTTTATAAGGTCATCTAGTACCTTATTTGGGATGAAGTGATATCTAGAAAATGCATTCAATGGCAATGCGACCAGTGTTCGTAAACACTTCATCTTATGAAAGGCTTTGAATCTTTCAAACTTCTCATACTCTTAGGCGGTTGAAAGATGAATGACGAGCCTTTTTAAAAATGGTGTGTTGTTTATTATTCACCGATATACCCTCCAAGTTAAAGGATATTTCTCCTGCCACATATTGAGCAAGATCATTGATTAGGTCATGCATCACAAATCGAAATGACTCGTGATTAGATTGTTGAAAAATGACCTTGACAATAAATCATAGAAGTATTTAGAACCTAAGTCTTCTGCTTCCTTTGTTTGTTCGAAAAAAACCCTCAGCCATCCATAATTGGACTAATTCATCTTTGTCGAATTCATAGCCTTTTGGAAATATCGAACAATAGGCAAAACACTTCCTCAGATGAGATGGGAGATGATTGTTGCTTAACTTGAGAGCAGGAAGAACGCGACTTTTGTCTTCGGGTAGATCCCATATCTTGCTTGTTAAAATATTTTCCCATGCATCATGACTTACTTGGTTGCGCAACATGCCACCAAGGGCCTTTGCTGCCAAAGGCAAGCCCTTACACCTTCTCACTATTTCCTCACCAACTTCTTTCAAGTGTGAATGAGAATCAAAGTTACTTCTCCTCAATGCTTGTTGAGTGAATACAAATAAACAATCTTCGTATGATAACTCCTGAAGACGATAAGCCGGACGAGTTCCAGTGATTAATACAACTCCTTCATTACGAGTTGTGACAATAAGCTTACTGCCCGGTGCCCCTGATCTCATTGGCATGCACAAAAGATCCCATGAATCATAGTTCTCATTCCAAACATCGTCTAGGATGAGAAGAAATTTCTTCCCCAAAAGTTTCTCCCTTAATTCCATCTGAAGCAAATTAAGATCATCAACATTCTGAGTAGCCAGAGAAACTGATTGTAAGATCGTTTTCGTGATCTTCAAGACATCAAAATCATCAGAAACGTAGACCCAAACTCTCAAATCAAAATGAGCTTTTACTTCATCATCGTTGAATGCAAGTTGGGCGAGAGTAGTTTTACCAATACCAGCCATACCGACAACAGGAATCACGCAGACTTCATCAGTACATGGATCATCCCTGAGTAACAAGTTGGATATGGCTGCTTTATCTGTTTCCCTACCATAAACACGGGACTCATCCACTAAAGAAGTGGTGGGTAGTATTTCCCTTGTTTTGGTAGACCTCTCCCCAGCAATATTCTCCGTTAAATGGAGATCATTTTTTTGTGCAGAAATTTCTTGTAACCTGGCGGTGATCTTCTTGATTTTGGACCACATCTCCGCATTAAACTTGATAGCATTTGGAGTGAAACTAGTACAACAAGAAGGGATGAGGCTCCATAACTTACTTGTGCTACGTTCAGTGACGGAAGGATGAGTTTCTGCCATCAAACTGCGTCGCAAAGATTCAGTGGCGAAGCCGTCCAAGATGTCCTCCACATCATAAGCCAAATCTCCAAGCTCGTCAAGCCACATCTTCACCCGGGGGTTCGTCATTTGCTTCTCCCCTGCGTCATGGAGGACTGCATAGATCTTCATCAAAATTGTCTTCCACTTGTTGAGCTCAGAGTGGACACGCTCTTCGCTAGCGAAATTCCAGAGCTCAGGGCAGGTGACCATGTCAACCAGCTTCTCGATGAAAACAGACAAAACAGCTTCCCCAACAAAACCAGCCATGATTCTTTGTTTGTAAGCTAGCTCTGAAAAATGGGCTGTAGGAACCAAAGGGTTTTAAGGGAGGTCTCTGCAACTCTGAAGTATTGATATTGTTGACAAAAAAAGAAGAAGAAGAAGAAGAAGAAGATATTGTACCATAAAAGTGAATCGAATCCATGCGCAGAAATCAAGCCGTAGTGGCGAGGGTCCACGCGGTGTGGACGGATGGAGAGCGCACCAAGGGGGGCTGGTTCATAGAAAATATGAGACTACATACTCTACTTTTAGTATTAAACTGTCAACTAACAAGTTAGTTAAATCAAAAAAATGATTTCCCACTTATGTAGATGATTGTGGCGGGCTCGAATTGTCGGGGAAGGGGTGCCTCCTTATTGCTTTCTCCTTTTCCTACGCAGCTGGGAGTCTGAGACGACTCTGACTTTCTTCCCACTGATTTTGCTCTTATGTAATTGCATTTGCCTTCTTCTACTTGTTTCTTTTTCCCCACTTGTTGAAGGGGGGGAAAAGAAAGGGAGGACGACTCTCTAGAACTCTAGGGATCTCTCTGTATTTTCTTTCCGTTTTTGCATTTGGTGAGAGAGTGGTGAGTCGGCTGTTGTAATGTGTGGAGAGCTGCGGTCTCTCTTCATTTCGATAATATTGGGAATTTTTTTTTGAGTTATTTGATTAAAAGGCTTCTCAAAATCTAATTTTTTAAATTTAACCTCCCACTCTTTTTTGGCAACATTTGGACAAAAATACCCTCATTATATTTTTGTAAAAATAACCCTTTCTTTTAAAACCTACATGTAAATATTTAAAATAAAAAAGGGTATTTATGTTAAAAATTGGTTATTTTTCCAAAAAAAATATGGAATGGGTTAGATTTTTTATTTGGAGATTATTTCATCCTTTTTAACCAAATACCTTTTTTTTTATTATTATTAAAGAAAATTAAACTTCTTTTTTAAAACAAAAATCAAATTGGAATATTTTGTGAATAAAATTATGGAAATCTTTTTTTTTTTTTTAATGAATTTGGATAAAAATATTTTCTAATATTTTTTTAAAATAAATTTGAAACCTTTAAAAAAGTCATAAATTTGAAATTTCTTTTTGTAGAATCAAGAATATTTATAAAGTTCTTTTAATAGAATTGAATGACCTTTTCTTCAATCAAATAGAGATGTTTAATATATATTTTTTATAAAATCAAATAATAAATTATCTTTGGTAAAAAAAAAAATTCATTTTCTTATTAAAAATCATTTTTAGTAATGAAATTGAATTGAATTTTAATCCCTTTGTCAATAAAATTGTAAAAGTATTGTAAAAATAATAAAAAATCATTCTTAACAAATGTACAAAGGGATTGAAATATTTTTTGTAAATAAATATATAAAAATTCAAAAAAATTTGTAAAAATCACTTTTCTTAAATGGTAAACATTCATTCTTTTTCTAGCAAAAATAAATAAAAATTATTTTTCTTATAAATAAAATTAAATTAAAACTTTTTTTTTATATAAAATTGCATTTAATAAGTTTTTTTAATAGTAATAATTGCAAACAACTTTCCTGAGAATAGAAATATTTTTTGTGAATGAATAAATTTAAGTCCTTAATTTGAAATTTTTTTTTAATGTAAATAAACTCTCTGGAATTTCTTGAAAATGTACTTTTTGAAAAAAATTAAATCAATTTAATAAATCAAAATTCTCTTGTCATTGTCTATTTCTATCATTGTCTTGTTGTATATTGATTTATGCCATTTTTTTTTATAAATGATTAATTAATTAATTTTTATAATTCTCTTAACTTGTTTAGTAGAGACTTTTTTTAGGGCTTAAAAAAATGCTATCTTTATGATACCTTCCTAATAAGTAAGCTGACTTACTAATTTGGACTGACTCGGTATTAGTAGATATGTTTTTCCTTTAAAAATAAGTCATACTAGTGTTTGATTTCTTATTTTGTTTCCTTTTTAAAAATAAACAAAAACAAGTGATGATTCTAACCTTTCAAGAAATAAATTTTTTACAATAAAGTTGAGTCTAGCCATTAAATGGGAATGCACATGAAAAATATGAGTTTACAAAATGACAACTCCACTCCACTAGGGATGTTTAGAGAGTCAAGCTTAAACTCCAGTTGAGGGAAACATGCTATTTGATTGGTTAATCAGTGGATGCCCTCTCATTGTGCTTTTGTTGTATTCATATATGTTTTAGGGTACGTGAGAGTTTGACACGATGATTATTTTGTATCTAAATATTACATGTGCCTTATTGTATATTACTTCTTATAATCATATGTGCCTATATATATCTGCTCATGCTTGTATATATCTATATATATATATATGCTTTGTATGACTATATGTTGCATGACTACCCTCCTTCTACTTGGTTCATGACTTTCTTATCTATATGGGACACACATTCATTTCCTTGGTCCAATTCACATAGCTCAATTGACCCTTTCCTTATCCTCATATTTTCGAATGTATTTGAGACATTTCTATGTATTTTTCATTTTATTGCTATTTTCCTCATTCAATTGGGTTGTATTGTTTGGTCGCAAACAACCATTTCTTTGTACTATGTTTACTCTTCAACCAAGCTAGTGACTAGGAGTAGGATTTAGCTTTGGGCTATACGAGATTTGAAAGTTGTCATGTCGCCATTGGAAAAACGCCACACCATTGACTCTAGTACCACTTGTTTGATGCCAAAGCCACTTCATCAACACAGCCACCTCATTGTCTAATATTCACTAACATCCTATCATCAATATTGATGTCACACTACCCATTGTTATCGTTGTGCCACATCACCAATTGTTATGGTCATGCCATATCATGTATTATTGCAATCATGCCATGTCACCCATTATTGCAATCATGCCATGTCATCATCACACCTTGATAGTCATGTCACATTATCAACATCACATCACCACCACGTGGAGTTCGATCTTTGAAGACCTATATAACCTAACACTAGATTAAGATGAATGTGTGACCATTGTGTTTACTTTTCCACTATGGTTTAGCAGGATGGTTGGATACACCCATACCCCACACACTATGCACCCTTAGAATGTTAAAATGCAGGAGTCATAAGGAGCGATAAACTAGCAGGAAGCCTTCACTCATAAGAAACCCTCTTAGGTTATAAGGTAGTATATTTGTGGAGGTGATGACCATCCTGCATCGAAGTGTCCCATCTCTTTAGAGAAGTGTAGGAGGTTGCATATCGTTGTCAAGTATGATCGCTTTTACTAGTGTACCTTTCATCCTACCTTTTAGAGCCACATGTACCCTGTAGGATGAGAACTAGATCCTTGGCTTAGGATACCTGCCCACACATGGATGTATCTATGTATAGGGATTTTTGGTGGCAGAGTTTGAGTAATGCATCAGATAAGGGTTGATTAGAGATTTGTAGTTCTGGTTTTGATTTGATTTTGGTACTATGGTTATAACCTAGTGCGTGTTTGGTTTTGTTAGGATAGAGCTCTTAAAAGCATGTATTATAGCTTGCAATAAACTTTTGGATTTTATTATTTATTAATAAAGTTTCAGTTTACTTTTATCTATCCTAATTTTATGCATTATACCTTATAGGCACTCTATCCCGTATCTTTTGTATTATATGTGACTTAAGTGTATTAGGAATTGCACAAAAGATCCAAGTCATGGGTTCTTTGCAAATAGATGATTAGTTCGCAACCTGATTGTGGGTCTAGGCAACCCATTAGAGGTTGCACTTATGGGGAGTCATGACTTAAGTTATAAATTAGCCCATAAGAAAGGATGACTATGATAGAATAGATTGGAAGAGTCCAATTATGGCAAGTTATCTATCAAATCTTTTTACTTATCCTTAGCCCGAGAAAGAAGATAACCCTTTTCCTACAAGCATAGTTTGGATTAGATACCCATGAAGGTGGGTCTCCTTGCATGAGAAGTTGTCTGAGGAAGGATGTTGATGTTTGATAAGCTCAGAATGATGAACAATGGCAAATAAATATTACGTATGGATGAATAATGCCAATATTTAAATATTAGTTATGCAAAGATGAAGAAGAATATACAGTTGTATGCTCATTTATTGCTCCATAGCAAAATTTATGTGACAACTGATTTTTTCTTTACTTGATGTGACTTGAGTGATATCTCTTCAATAAGAATAAACCTCTTGAGTTGGCAAGGTTACTGTGTAAGAAAGAAATTAAAAAAAGTTTAGACACTTGTTTTCTTATATCTATTTTGAACTTCATAGAAGAAAAGGAATAGAAGAAAAGGAATAGGAAGTCATTTGAAGACATTGAACAATTGGACTAAACAATGAAATCTTGTTTTATGGTTAATCTTTGGAATAGGGTAGAATGTACCTTGATGATCATTTGATAAGCATAATAGACTTTATTAATTACTTTAACTCCAATAAGGAGAAAGAGTTTGTTTTAAAGTAAGTAGAGAGATACTGTTTTGTTTGGCAATTATTTTTTAAAAATAATTTTATATTCTTAAAAACAGAAAATACGATATCTTTAAAAAAATATCTTTTAATTGTTTTTAACTATTTTCGCTTTATTTTCTAAAGACTGTTCTAAAAAATAATTATATAAATATAAAAAAAAAACTTAAAAATAAAACATTACATGTAAAAGTAATTTAAAAGCATATTTAAAATATAGAAAGCAAGTTAAATATATTTTACATTTCCATACTTCTGTTCTACAAAAATTATTTTTCAAAACTGATTTTGAGTGCACTTCCCCCAACAGCGCCTGTGTTTTTGTTTTCATTTTTTGCTTACCTTCTAGCACTCATTACATATACTATATGTACTTCGTTGCGCTCTTTCCTTGAACACTTCTATTATACAAGTAAAGGGTCAAGCGCGGCAGCTAGCATCAGGAGCCGTAGCCATCATCGACAGATTGCGATACAGTGGGAGTTCAACGAGAGAAAATCATTCTCTTAACATTTTTTTTCTTTCCTTGGGTAGTTTCTGCAAGCCAAACATAGCCTAAATCCATGATCATGTTTTAAGCATAACCAGCCCAAAAAGGGGCAGTAGCACTGAAAATCTCTATCTAAAACTTGTATAGTATTCATTGTTTTCTACTTCAAAAAATGAAATCATATGTTTGAAAGATCACTTCCATTTTTGATACCAGAGAGGCCCATTTAAGTTAAAATGCACATAGCCTTGCGTCCAAGAGGTCCCTAGCATTCCAATTATTCACATAAATAGTACAAGAGCTACAAAATTGGTGACTCCAAAGCAGTAGTTTGAGTTGAGAAAGTCCCCTGAATTACACCAATATATGATACATCAGTTAGAACAGAGTTCCCTAATCTGTGTGGCAGGGGAAATGAACTTCCTCCCTCTTCACATTTCATTATCGATGATATCACGCATCATCTGTATTGGGATGAGCCCTTCAGTTCGGATTGCATCCTTAGTTGGATCTGGACTGATGAAATACAATGTTGGGAGTCCTCGAACCTGTCCCAAAAAGATCTCAAATGGGTTATAGCATGTGCCTGGAAACTCAAACTCAACCAGATATGTCAGGAACATAAGCTTTTAGATGGGTCCTTGTATTTTAAGCAACATATTTATCTAGACTAAGCCAAAATGACTGAGTTTGGCATAGCTGCCATTACATCAACCAGTTTAATGAGTTTAACTAAAATGCAAACAGACACTGAGTTTTCAGTCCAGAATTCTAGTGCAAACAATTGCAAAAAGAGAGGAAGAGGAGTAAGAATATGAAGAACTTTACTTGCATATCACGTGCAAACTCGTACTCATCATCTGTGTCAACCTTGACAATCAATGCATTGCTCTCATATTCCACAGCAAGCTGAAACGGGAACATTCTAATTTAGCGGGTTATCATTTATCACTGAGATTGCAAATTTCAGCAACATGATCAACTAAAAACAACTACAGTTTATCTGAAACTCTTTTAAAAAATTTTATGGCTTCCTTTTTCTTGAGAAATGTTTCATAGTTTAATAGCATCTTCCGTCCACTTCAATGTCACAAATGTTAGAAGATACAAAGTGCATATGGTAAACAAGATGACAGGACTGGTTCAAGAGTTCTACAGAACAAAGAGAAATTACAGTGGGAAAGAAGGGTATATTCTGCCAAACAGCAGAGTATGCAATCTGGATGGAGCTTTACCACCCAAATTGAAGGGTTTCCTCATGTTGAGTCAAATTAAGCCAGTCTCCACTCCTGGTGGTGCTTTTCTGTCAATTCCTTTAAGTCTCAGCCTTGTGACCATACTCCCCCAAAACCCAAAGAAAGTCTCACTGCCAAGAGAAGAGTCTGACTTCTCAAAAGTATACAGATTTCTCTCACATGAAAAATATCAAATGAAAATTTCTATAATCTCCAAAAGTGAAACCTCTTGACTCTTAAGTGAAGCCACCAGAGAATATCTAGGAAATTCATCCAATTGGCATCCACTACAAGTTGGCCAAAGCAAGAACAGAGAGAGAGAGAGAGAGAGAGAGAGAGAGAGAGATCAGAGATGGCCTTGATTTAGGCCTATTAAAAAGATAGGATTTAGGCTATGCACTGTCCTGCAGTAATTCCCCATGTTTTGAAAGAATTAGGCTCCATTGATTTAGATGAAAAGTTTCCCACACATACTGCATTGGAGGATTTTTAGTTTTTTTGTGGGCATAGTCAACTTCAACCAAATTCATAGAAACATTCTTATATGACATGTTTATTGCATTAATTAACTTGAAACCCAACTTTTTTGCATCAATGATCAAAATAATGATATTAAGTAATCAACAAAAACATCAGCCATTCATAGGCATAAAAATATCAACAAAAATATACTATAGGAAATTTTTTTGTGCAAATTTATTACCAACACAAGAATATTTGAAATGAAACTTTAGGAATTGTTCATACAAATGATATACATTATTTCAAGTAAATATTATTAAAAGATTGCATCCACGACAAGTGTGTTTCATTGACCTGTATAAGTTATATACTAATACCAGACTATATATTTGAACAACAAAGTATCATACAGTGTTCATTTCTTGAAGTACAATGACTTAGCATAGGAAGAGATGAAAAAAGTCAGCCAATACTGACTGCATAGCATAGGAAGAGATGAAAAAAAAAGGCCAGCCAATACTCACCAGTACCACATGGAAAGAAATTATGAATATTGGGAGAAATGATGGAGATTTTAGAGATATATTTTGGAAATTTTGTGAACTTTTCCCCAGCAAAACTGTTGAGTGAGAAATTATGAAAATATCTCAAAACACCATTACGATGTCGCCAAATGTCAGCAATATTTTGGCAAAAAGTGTCTCAGCCAGGATTTATACTGTGAAACCCTCAATGTTCATTAATATTGGTATATATCACCAATATTATCTATTCCTTGGTCCTGGCTGAGCATGACTTGGGGGGGGCAAAATACAAAAACCTTAATCAACATGACTTCTTCCATTGCTTTTGTTACAATCTACATCCACTGAATTTGGTCAAATCCATCATACTCTTCAAATTAACAACATGATCAAGCTAACGGCACAAACAGTTGATGCTGCACCACTAAGTTAGGGTTGTCATAACATATTTGATCAATATCCTATTAATCATTCAACAATAGCTTTCAACTCCCTCAAGTTGATCTTAGGACCTTCAGAAATTGAGAGAAACCGTAAGATCAATAATTGTAGACTAGGGAATGAGCATTCCCTTTGGGCGGACATAGTTCCTCTCAAATAGAAGAACTTCAACTAAATCTCTTATGGGTCATGAATTCCTTAAAAATATAATTAGTAATAACAAGGTCATCTGTACAAAATCAACACATAAGATGAGACTGGTAGGTACATTTGTAGCCCAATTTGTGAGCCTACCACTTATCTTCAAGCCATTTTGCATCATAAAGGCCTCTTTCCATCTATCCAGATGATATTTACACAATCAGCACCCAAATGATCCAACTTGTAACACTTGTTAGTGTTGATTTTTCAACTGCTCTAAGATAGAAGCATCAGAACCAAATAGCTTCCCTTTCTGGAATAATTTTAGATTATTCAGACAGACTTCTTCACCAAGGCCAATGGTTCAGGTATCCCAGTGTTATTTAGTTGTGGCAATTCTACAATAAACTGTCAAATCCCCATGATTGGAAGGCTAAACAGAGATCTAACAACAGCAGGAGAGAGATTCATGACCCAATCTCCTTCATAAAAGCACTTGGATTGGAACCTTTCTTTCTGTTAGAGCATGACATAGATAGGCTGGCTTCTTTACCTTGATACTCAAGCCAACAGGTCATATGTCAACATCTAGCTTCCCTCAATTGGGACTTATTTGCACAATCACTACCACTGTCTTGGTTCATAATTGAAAGTGCAAGATTAGACAGTGAATTTAGCAACATTGGGTTGGATTCCTCAATTTGACCTTTATAAGTTTGTTGGATTGCCGTCTCAGAAATAGTCAACATCTAAGCACTAATTCCTTGTTATTCTAATTGATGGCATAATTATGCTTCAAATAATCTGGTTGCTGATGTGGTTTGAGGCCGTATCAGGATTGAGAATTAACTTGGAGAAGAGTGAACTCATTCCAGTAGGAAGGGTAGAGAATATTGATGATCTCGCCTTGGACTTTGGTTATAGAGTAGGTAGTCTCCCGTCCACTTATCTGGGCCTCCCTTTGGGTGCTCCATTTAAGACAGTATCAGCATGGGATGGAGTGGAAGAGTGGTTCCGTAAAAGATTGGTCATGTGGAAGAGACAATACCTATCCAAGGGGGGGAGAGCAACCCTAATCCGAAGCACTTTATCGAATCTCCCTATTTACTTTATGTCCTTGCTGAGGCTACCAAGTTCAGTGAGACGAAGACTAGAGCAAATTCAAAGGGACTTCCTTTGGGGTGGTGGCAACTTGGAGCGAAAACCACACTGAGTAAGATGAGAGGTGGTGTGCTTAAGTAAAAAGAGAGGGGGATTGGGGGTCAAATGTCTCACCATTCTCAATAAGGCTCTTCTTTCCAAACGGAATTGGCGATTCGCAAATGAGAGAGAGGCTTTATGGAATCAAGTGATTAGAAGAAAGTATGGGAAAGATAGAGGAGGTTGGAGATCTCGGGAAGTGAGAGAGGCGCATGGTGTGGGGCTTTGGAAAGGTATTAGGATGGATTGGGAGTTGGTGGGCGCTCGGATCTCCTTCAGAGTTGGCAATGGGAGGAGGGTGAGCTTTTGGAGGGATAGATGGTGTGGGGATTCCCCCCTATGTGAGTCCTTTCCTTCCTTATTTGCTTTGTCTGCTGAAAAGGAAGCTTGGGTGGCGGATGTTTGGGACCCCTTGGCCGAGGGGGGTCGGGGGGGTTGGAGCCCCTGGTTTTCAAGAGCTTTAAATGATTGGGAGGTGGAGGAGGCGGAAAGATTTTTGGAGCATCTTCATTGGAAGAGAGTGCTTGGAGAGGTAAATGATGTGGTGGTCTGGACCGAAACAAAGAGTGGCAATTTTTCGACGAAGTCTCTCTACCTTGCTCTAAAACCGGACTGCCATGTTTTGTTTCCTTCTAGCTGTATTTGGAATGTTTGGGCTCAACCCAAAATCAGTTTCTTTGCATGGGAGGCTGCATGGGGTAAAGCTTTAACCCTAAATCTTGTTCAGAAAAGAAGATGGTCCTTGGCAAATAGATATTTTATGTGTCTTGAGAATGAGGAGACCATAGACCATCTGCTTCTTCACTGCTCGAAAACAAGGACCTTATGGGAGTTACTCTTTACCTTGGTTGGGGTGTCTTGGGTGTTACCCGCTTCAATTAGAGAGACTCTTCTTAGCTGGCATGGTTCTTTTGTGAGCAAAAAGCGCAAGAAGGTGTGAGAGCTGCTCCTCTTCATATTTTTTGGACGGTGTGGAAGACGAGAAATAGATTGGCATTCAAGGATGATGAGTTGTCAATCCAAAGATTGAAATATTCCTTTGTTCTCTCTCTTTGGTCTGAGGCTAAGTTGTTCATAGTTGAATGCCCTATAACTATGGTTGATTTTATTGATTGGTTGGGATCCTTTTAAGGCTGTTTTCTGGGCTAGGTGACTTTATGTGTCTCTTTTCTTTTTCTTTGGCCTTTTTGGTGGTGGGTGTATAGGTTGTATACCTTGCATAGTTCTGTATACCTTGAGTCGCTTTTTTTGCGTCTCTTTTTAATGAATTTATCTTTACCTATCAAAAAAAAAAATTATGCTTCAAATAATCATAAAGAACTCTCAATCTTTTAGCGAATGTTTTCCCAAAATGACATGGAATCTCTCCTTGGGAAAAAGAAAATCAGCACAAAGCTACAGATTATGGAACACACCATCTGAATAACTTCACAATAAACAATGTATTGAACATTGGTTGATTGCATCTGGCATACTGTTTTGTGAGCTTACATAATAATCCCAGATGTCAAACTGTCCTCAAGATACTCACCAATTACAATATTAAGGCTTTGCCCAAAATATTGAATCTTGTGCAAAACTCTGATTTGGCCATATTATGCTGCTGGTTCTTTATCTTCAGAATTTCCATATTTTTCTACAAAGGTTAGGAAGGTGAGATGTGTAATAGAGAGGATGGAAGAGGGAGAGGAAATAACATTCAGTTTAAAGAGGGTATTGACATAGATACAATTGGAAGTGAATTTATCATGATTGGTGCAATAAGAGGGGGTGATTTCAGAGATAGGAGAAGAGAAAGGCATGAAGCAAGGCAAATGCACAGGGAGGAGGACATAGTTGAAATAGAAGGGGGTCAATTGGGTACCAACACATATGCATAACAGATGGAACTAAAGCGAAGTATAAAAGGAAATGGTGTGATGCAAAAATGGTGCTCAAAGAAGAGGAGAAATATGGGTGGAAATCTAGAACCTTGAAAAAGGGGAGGGGTTGGAACTATCCAATACAAAAAGGGTACTAAAAAAAGGATAATCAATAAAATCCTACAGAGAAGCATATTCCCTCCCCAACAAGGCTCTAGACCATTCCATAAGAGACCAAATAAGGATCTCTTTCAGGTTATGGTCATTGAACCTTACCCATTGAAGACCCTTCTTTTCTTTCATGCCACACATGCCTAAATAAACAAAGAGGAGCCACACTTCACAACCTCCTCCATCTAGCCTAAAGATTGCTAACAGCATGTCCCACAACTTTCTTGTTCTGTTACAATGGATAAGAATGTGGTTTTATAATTCCTCACTGACTTTATAAAGACTGCATCATTTGGTGATCGACCATCTTCTCCTTAGAGAATATTAATGATTAGGATCTTCCCCCATGCAGCCTTATGGCCTATATTGTATATTCCGTGTCTATGTTGTCGTGCTTTGTGCTAGCGCTTTTTAATATATTCTATCTTTTACTTATAAAAAAAAAAGGGGATCTTCCCCCATACAGCTTCCCAAGCAAAACAACAAAATCTTAAAGGGCCATAAGTGCCCCAGATTTCTTTGGCAAGAAAGAGGGCTTGATTATGATAATCTCAGGAGTTATAGAAAGATTTCATTTGGAAGTCCTTTTCCCCTCCCTCCAATGTAAACTATTGTCCCCTGATTCTTGCACTCTCATCTTGTGGACAAGACACCTATTTCTCCATTACCCTTTTGTTTACAAGCTATGACTAAGGCTTTCTATTTTATTTTTTTTTATAGGTATATGATGAAGGCTTTTTTGTATTTGATCAGGATATTTTGGATAGTTATAAGCATATTTATAGAATGTTAATTATTCCTTTAAGGGATTGGCCAAGGAGAGGAGCAAAATAATTTGGAGGTGTTGTGTTCTTGTCATGATTTGTATATCATGGTGGGAGCAAGAAGCAAGGGTTTTTTAGGAAAAGATTAGATCCTTAAAAGAGTTGTGAGATAAAGTCCAGTTTCTAAGCTCTCTTTTAGTGTCTGTCACCAAGGAGTTTCTTGGCATTCTGGACTTTCATCTCTTTAGATTAGAAAGTTGCTTGCATGGTTAATCAAGGACAAGAGAATTGTTGTCTTAGATCTTCTCTCTTTGATCATTTCAAGCTGAATTTGGCAGCTGCACTTTATGGTGTCCAAGTGAGTTGGACACTTTTTCTTTTTTTTGATAAGTAAAAGCAATTGTATTAAGAAAGCTTGATGTACACCTGAAAGTATACACGATGTATACAAGGCAACAAGGCCAAAAAGAAAAGGAATAGTAAAAAACCACCCCCTTACTTACATCCCAACAAATCAATGAAATCAAAAATACCCTAACCCAATCCGAAAACATGTACAAAAAAGACCGTAAAATAGCTTGATCCGCTAATTCGGTATCTTCAAAAACTCTTCTATTTCTCTCATTCCATAAGGTCCAAAATAAACATAAAGGGGCTGCATTCCACGCCTTTTTTCTTTTCTTTCCAACAAAGGAGCCGTTCCAACTAAAATTGGTTTCCTTCATAGAATTAGGCATAACCCACTGAACACCAAAAAGAGCAACAATAAGGTGCAAAATCATAGCTGCTTTAGGACAGTGAATAAGCACATGATTTGTTGATTCTTCTTTTTTACACAAAAAGCACCTGCTTGGTAAAATCCAACCCCTTCTTTTTAGTTGATCCATAATTAGAATTCTTCCCCAAATAGCCTCCCAAGCAAAAAAGTCAACTCTCTTTGGAACCCAAGGATTCCAAACTAAGCTTGAAGGAACTCTCTACCATTGCAAGGAACTAGGTTAGAGTAGAAAGACTTAACAGTAAAGAAGCCTTTCTTTGAAACCCGCCAAGACATGATATCCTCATTGTCCCTACTAAGCGCTTGACCATGCAACCTTCTGAAAAAAGCTTCCACCTCTTCCATCTCCCAATCATTGTTAGGTCTTGTGAATACAAGGTTCCAATAACCCGATTCCCCAAACTGACCCCACAACTGAGCTACCCAAGCATCTTTGGAAGAGGCAAGAGAGTATGTTGTGGATGAGAGATGTTGGATGAGAGATGGTGTGGATCTTTTCCAAAGTAGCTGGTCTTGGGATGTGTATCGATGCTGAACCTTTGGCTCTCTGGGAAGGTTTAAGGAACCTCAATTAGCAGGGGACTCCCCAGTTATTATTTTCTGAACTTCTTACAGAAGAAAAAGTCTTAGTGGCTTATTACAGAATGAGAAGATTTACACTCTTTTAGGAGACATAATGTCTCTTTCTATTTAGATTATCTAGATTGACTAACCAGATGGTGATATTCAGCCAAAAGTGGTGCTAGATACTTGAGGTCTCTATTGGAGACAGCTACTCTCCACGACTTTCTAAGAATTATTTTGGTCTTGCAGCTCACAGATAGCATTTTGTATCTTTGGCTTTTCCAATTTGTTGCAGTTTTGAAGGATAACTTTCTTGTTATCTTTACAAGAAAAAATGTTTGATCCCTTGTATAAGGCAGAGAGACCACACTGACTTCCAAGACAAAGCAGACAAAATTAAATAAAATAAAAAAAATGTATGGAATAATTTAGGAATTAGGAAATTCCATCTAGCTGGCATGACTACAAGTGGCAAAAAGAAAAGGACAAAAACGGTCACATCCAGGGCAATGTATGGCTTGGATTAGCCTCTGTCCTGCATCGCTACACCTCCTATCTCTCGACAAGACTGCATTGTAATGGTGCATGCCTCATCTAAAACTTAGGGTCCACCTCTGTCAAAACAAAGGGAGCTGCAGAATCATTGATTAGGCAGAGAGTTTCCAATAAGTCATACAACCAATCATGTGTTTGGTCAGCTTTTCAAGAAAACATGTACAAAGGCTCTGCTTGCTAAACCAGTAAGAAATGTATTAATGCTGATGAATGACACTGGGCATCATTGTGATTACAAGTTGCTAAGCTAACTTCTGGTTACTGAGGCTGGGTATCATTATGACTAGGGTATCATTGTGATTACAAGTTGCTAAGCTAACTTCTGGTTGATGAGGCTGGGTATCATTATGACTAGGGTATTATTGTGATTACAAGTTGCTAAACTAACTTGAAGAATTTGCATAGCATGAGATGAGTAAAGCTCATGAGAGGCTGCTGCTTAGATAATGCCACCCCAAAGACAAAAGAGAATCACTTCCTTTCCTTTCATTTGGAGTAAGTCTAGAATTGTCACCAAGTATCAATATTTTAGTGCTGCAAGGGTTCCAAGACCATTTCTAGGATCCACTTCTCTTAAACATCAAATGGAGCCTAGTTCAAACTTCATAACCTAGATGAGGGAAAAGTGGGTTCTAGAGATTCAGAAATACTAGCAGAGTGTTTGATACTTTGTTGATAACAAATTCCGTACTTCTCCAAGATGATAAAAATGACTTCCTTTTATCTATTTTTGACAGAATGCTTTCAAAGTAATAAACCAGCATTCCACGCCTTATTCATTTCAGATTATGCACAAACTTCAACACTATAGTAGATCAAGATAACAATCATAATGGTTAAAACCCCATCAAAGAGCCAAAAGTGACAATACTGTACAAGGTTTTATCTTTTGCTAAGCTTGATGAAGCCTGAAAGTGCATTCCTCTTAACTAATTGGAATCCATCAGCCCAATATGCCAACAACATAAATTCAACTTATGATTGAACAATTTTCAACCCAGAATTGAAGCATCACAGTTTTCAACTGTAGAACAGTGTAAAAAGCTTCAAATGACATATTTCAAAGACTCCAAATTTCCGTTCAAAGTTCAACAAAGCCTCATGAGCAAACTACTTAGAGTCAACTCCACAATATAGAAATTGGCATTAAGGATAACTCTTATCCAATCATGCCTATCCCATATTCCTAGCTATTTTCTCTCCCTATTCAAGATCCCCTCTTCAATGGTCAGAAAAATTCAGAAATTGCAAAAGGATTTTCTTTGGTCAGGAGTTGGGAAGAGCAAAAGAGACCATCTTATCAACTGAGATTTCGTGTGTAAGTCTAACGTGGAAGGGGGTTTGGGGTTTGGGGTTTGGGAAGAACTCCCTACGGAATTGTACTCTATTAAGGAAATGACTGTGGAGGTTTCTTAGTGAAAGTTTTGCTCGGTGGCATCAGGTTATTCTAAGCATTTATGGGACACATACCAATGGGTGGGATGCCAACACTATAGTTAGGTGGCCACATCATTGCTCATGGAAGGTCGTAGCACAGGTTTCTCGGGATTTTACCAAGTACACTCAGTTTGTGGTAAGAGATAGAGCAAAAATCCGTTTTTAGGAAGACTTATGATGGGGGGGATCAACCTTTAGATTCTCAATTCCCAAGTCTATTTAGAATTATTATAGTTAAAAACCTTCCTATCTATCTCATCAATTTTTGGGTCTTGTTATTCTTTCTCTTGGAACTTTTAACTTCCGTTGTAAAGTCTCTGACTTTGAGATAGAAGATCTGGAAAGAATAATATCCTCTATTACTCATTTCCACTTATCTCCATCCACTCCACATGCGAAAGTTTGGTCTTTATCTTCTTTAGGTTTATTTATAGTAAAGTCTTTCTTTGTAGCCTTGCCCAATCATTCTGATCCAATTCCTTTCCTCCCTTCTAATTTTGTTTGAAATATCAACTCCTTCTTAAGGTTAAGTCTTTTGCTTGGTTGGTGGCACACAAGAAGGTAAACACCAATGACATGCTACAACTAAGAAGATCTTACAAAACCCTTAGTTCTGATGTTTGTATGTTGTGTATGAAACGTGGAGATTCGATAGATCATTTTTTTCTACATTTTTCATTGACTTTGGGGCTATGGCACAAATTGTTTAGATTGACTAAGTTAGATTGGGTTCCTCCTAGGAGTATTTGTGGCATGATGACCACTACATAGAAGGGATTGGGAAGCTCCAGTAGAGGCTTGGTACTACAAAAAACTGCTTGTTTGGCTTTGATTTGGGTTGTATGGCAGAAAAGAAATGTTAGGATTTTTTAGGATAAGGCAAGGACTTCAAAGGTTCTTTGGGATACCATTCATTTCCTTGATTCCTTTTAGGCCTTCTGCACCACAACTTGTAAAGGCATTCCCCTTAATGTGGTTCAACTTGATTGGTTGTTGGTGTGTAGATTCAAAGGTGTAGGCTAGCAAGAAGAGATTGTTTTGTGTACTTTTCATATGACATATAGGTTTACTTAGTATTTTAGAGGTTCCATTTATTTAGTTCTTTGTTTTTGGAAGGATTTCTCATCCTTCTTTTGTACTTTTTAAATCCTTAATTAATATATATATATATATATATATATACTGGCCTATCAAAATATATATATATATATACTGGCATCAAGTCAGGATTATTTCAAACTTTCCTTGCTAAGGTTTGTTGTAATTGATATCCATGATGAACCAGAAGCTAGTTTTGTGTTCCTGAGTAACATCGAAGCCTTTAAATTTAACATGTTGACACTTCCTTTCAAAATTTGGAGAGAATTTCCATAGCACTCAGATTGAAAAGTATATTCAAGGAGTGGTACAACTCAAGAATCTTCCTATTTCTCCCTCTTTTTCACATCCAGAAGAGAAAGATTTGTTAATCCTTGCTCCTACACAACCATATCAGAATTCAAGCAGCTTCCATTAGTCAGTTTACCTCCGTCCAATTTCAACACCAGAGGAAGGATCCTGAATTCTACATCTTCTTTACAAGTGTCATTGTGTTAAGCATTTTCATCATATTTTCTATAAATGGGTTTTACTTGTCTCTTGAAAAGAGACCCAAATCAATTTCAAATCTTTCAAAATGTAAAAGATCATCTGAGACACACTACAAAAGAAATGAATAAACTCTATCACACTCCTATTTCAACTTGTACGAACTAATATTTGATTGATGATGCACAAGGGTGCCTAAAATTTCAGTCATAGCATAGAAATGAAAACTAGAATGGTCAAAATTTAAAATAGAAACTAAGCATACCATTTCAAGTTCTTGAGCCATTAAAATACAGGGGCCACACCAAGTTGCATAGAAATCGATAATAAGGGGTACAGTTCTTTCTTCCTTTACCAGCTCTTGAACCTCTTTGGCTGACAT
This sequence comes from Vitis rotundifolia, assembly GCA_030254885.1. Classification (NCBI taxonomy): domain Eukaryota; kingdom Viridiplantae; phylum Streptophyta; class Magnoliopsida; order Vitales; family Vitaceae; genus Vitis; species Vitis rotundifolia. Next base: position 17,633,369 of record CM058163.1, on the reverse strand, counting down.
CTTCTTCTGCAAGACCAGAATGGACACCCAAATATTCGAATTTCAGAAAGAGCCCATGACAGCTATGAGAAAAGTAATGCCCACTAGACCAACAACCTACGTCTCCACAAGTTCTTTTTCCCTGTTTGGTTGCCCAGGAAATTGAAGAAAAAAAAAAGAAAGGAAAATTCAAAAATGGGATTTTTTTTTTTTTTTTTTTTCTTCTTCTCTTGTTTTTTTTCTTCTTTTTTTTTTTTTGGCTTTTTCTGCCTTTCAAAAATGAGAAATCTGAAACCCAATTCTTTTCTTCTCCACTTTCTCACAAACCAAAAGGAGCATCTATGTAACCAAATCAAACCAACAAAACAATACATAACAACACCCAAAAAATGGTACAATAAACAAAATCAATAACGGGCATGCTTGGTTATTTAAGGGCATACCACAAGATAGTCTTCCCTAACATACTTTCCCCTAGGGGGCGTGCAAAGCAACTTTCTTGGAGGTCGAAGTGAAAAGGGTCTGGTGTTGGTGGTGGAAAAAAGCAAGTTGGGTTGATGGGTTTTCATGGGGGAGTGTGAGAAGCAAAGGTGAGACGGTGGACCTTGGAATGGGATCATGGGGGAGACGCTGGTGATGGTGCTATGAGGCAGTGTTGTAGCAGTTTGCATCATAGCCATCTCTAGAGATGGAGATAGACGGAGATGACTACTCCTTGGTCTGTTGGGCAGCGTCGTGTAATTTAGGAGATAGGCCTGGACAAGTCGTCTGTTTGGCTGCAAGGAAAATCCATCTCCTGTCAGGGACATTAGGCTGTGTTTGGTAACTAAAATGGCTCTTTTTGAAAATGAAAAAATATTAATGTAAGTAAAAAAAAATGGTGCATTTTCAAAACTGTTCTAAAAAAATATTACCTGAAATTTTTTGTAGAAAATATGAAATTTACTAAAATTGTTTTTAACAAAATGAGCATTTTAATCATAGAAAATAATATAAAAAAATGACAACATATATTTCACATAGAAAATGAGAGTCATTTCTTAAAATAGGGAAAGTGAAAGTAACGTAAACTTAAGGTTTGTAGGATGTGAAAAAATATATTTATTGAAAAAAAGATTCAGATTATTTCAAAATTTATATTAATTGTTTCACCAATAAATTCTTAATTCCAAGAATGGAACTACAAAATTTGAAACCTATTTTATTTTACAGCACAAATGGCTTTAATCTTCTTTTTACAAAGAAGAAAAAGTGGATGAAATTTAGAAGAAAACCTTCTTGCAAAGTGTTCCTTTGACTTTTGTCACAAAGAGAGTCAGAGTGGGAGAAAGAATTTTTATTATTATTATTGTAATTATTATTATTATTATATAAAGGCAGTTTCTAGGTTCAATTGTCAAAAACTGTTCTCCTATCTCTTATTTTTTTGGATTGGGTCGGGTTGGTCCCACTTTGGCACCACCCAAACCCAATTCCAATAATATTTTTATAAAAATTGATATTTTTAGACAATATGAAATATTATTTTTATTAGAGAAAATCATTTCTTATATCCTAGTATTCACTTTAGCACACTAATAATAAATTCATAAATTTGGTATTGTTGCAGTTTTGAGAAAAATATTTTTTAGTTCTTTTAAAAGAAGAATTAGTGTGACCTAGACCATTTAAGAATTTCGATTTATTATAATTTAAAAATATTTTGAGTTTCAAAAATAAAATGAGAATGATCAAATATCTTGACCATATTTCTTCTTTATTTTCTATTTCTTTTTCTTTTCTTTTTTATTTCCTTCATTTCCTTCTCTTTCCCTTGATTTTCTTACTCAAAATAAAAATAATAATAAATAAATAAATACAAAACAAAACCAAAAAAACAAGGGTGGGTAATGAGACCCAAGGATAAGAAAAAGAAGATGCTCAAACAAATGATACTAAAAATATTAAGAATATAATTGACTGGCGACTTTTCTCTCCACAATTCCCTACTAACATATTCTCTCGTTACCATTAATATTTTGATTTGATTTTCAAATTTTCATACTTTGTTTTTGTATATTCTCCAATAGTTTTACTTTCCTTTCTTTTGTTGCATTTTCCCACGGTTAGCAAAGCTAAAATTGTATATGTGTATGGTAGAGTTTTAGGCCAAAATAGCCTACTATGGAAAAAAATAATTAAGTTTAACCACATTGTCAAATCTATGTTTAAAATTACATTTTTTTTTTTTATCACATATGAGCCATTGTCATTAAAAAATATTTTTTAAAAAAATTTAAGTTGTAACCTCAATTGTTAGTTGAAACTTTTTTTTTAACTAAAACCTTAATTGTCAATTGCGATTTTATTTTTTAACCTAAAAGTTTTAAATTTTTGTACTTTAAAATTTAATATAAAAAAATATTAAATGTAAAATTATTATTCAAATTAAAAATATATACTTTAAATAATAAAAAAATGTATATATTTAAACTTAAGGATCTAGTATTACTTCATTGAAGATAAATTAATAAAAATAATAATAAATAAATATATTTTTTATTAATAAATTAATAATCTTAAAATAATAAAGTTATATGACATGTAAATAAGATATAAAGTTATATAATTTATTAATTTAAGATATTTAATTTGTGTTATTTTTAAGATATTAATTTATTTTTATTTTGACAAATTTATCTTTAATAATAGTATACTCTTAAGTTTCCATATATGGATTTTTTATTATTTTAAAGCATATGTTTATGATTTTCATGTAAAAAAAAGACTATTATTTTTACACACAACATATATAAAAAATACATTTCAAAATTAGTTAATAAAATTAATTTTAAAAAGTCTACTACAAAATATAATTTTTACTAGTTTAATCAAAATCATAAAAAATACCTATTAAACATTTATATATATATATATATATAATCTCACATGCCTTCACAGGAGAGAACTTATGTATAGTTGGTACTCTCTTCCTTTTTTGCTGCCCCTCTTTAAATGTAGTAGGTACTACATGTCACATTTGATGAACATTTATTTGTTATGGAGTTAGAAATAAAGGTGGTGGAGGTAGCAATCTAAATTAACGTGGGCCACACCTACCCCTCAAAATGGTTGGGGGTAAATCTAGTAGAGTAGATGTGACAGTCTCTATGGTCTTGACAAATATAGATGACTTTGGTGATAGTAGAGAAAATAGTGCAAATATCTATGCTAGGGGTATGACTAATGTCCTAAACTCAGGTCTTAGTGGAGTAGCTAAGGAAGCATTAAGGTGCAATGAAAGGTGGTCAACATATTGAGTGACAAACATTGAAGGTGGGTTTAAAGATATAGTAGATACTAATAATGGGTTTAAAAGAAGTAAGGGTTGTACTGATGTTGGGTCTAAAGAGATGTGTAATTGTATTGATTGTGAGTCTAAAAAGGTAGGTGGTTTTACTAATATTGGGATTGTAGAGATGAGTGATTGAACTAATTGAGGATAAAGAGGCAAAGAGGTTATAATGATGTTGATGTTGACACTAACAAAGAGATGGATTGATGATTAATATATTTACCTCCCTCTAAAGATATCTATCAACCTTAAATAGGTGACAATCGAGCAGCTGTCAACCGAGGTGGTGGATCATACAAGGTAGTTAAATATTAAATATTAATGATACATGAATATAATAATATAATAAATATTAATATTATAAGAATCATAAATTGAATATGAATTTATTATTAATTAAATTATTATAAAAATATATTTTTATTAATTTATTATTATATAAAATACATGAATATGAATTTATTTATATTCATAATTTATTAATATTAAGAGCTATTCATTTAACTATAACTTTTTTATTAAAATTTTTCTTTATAAGATATTAGAAAATTATATTTTATAAATAAATTTATTATTAATTTATTTATTATAAAAGAATATATAAATATTAATTTATTAATCTTCTTTATATCAAACATGCATTAATATTAAGTAAATAAATATAATATGATAGTAAATATTAATATTATCTAAAAAAATAAGCATCTTAAATTTAAAATATAATATATATTTTTTAACCCTTCAATATCTATGAAAATCATGCAAAGGTATATAAATATAAATTTATTATTAATTTATTTGTAAGCTCTTTTATTTAAATGTTTTTGTTATATTTTCTAAAATGCTAAAAAATTATATTTATTACCACAGGCTATGTACATGTTTTTAGACTAGTACTCATAAAAATACAACCTTAAAACCACATAAATCACAAAGTAAAATTTATATATATATATATATATATATATATATATATATATATATATATATATATATATATATATATATTTATTTATTTATTTATGAGAATTAAAACAAAAAGAAGACAAAATAAATAAATAAATAAAACCTAACAAAAAAAATGTAATTGCCAATTATATTCCCAATGTTCCAAATGTATATGAGAAAAAAATAGTAAATTACAAATTAATTAAACTCATTAAAGGTAAAAGAGTCATTTCACAATTAAAAATCCTAAGTATAAATTAGATCTTCCTCTTATCTTCTTTATTCAAAAAAACTTTATTAATAAAAAATCGGAGGATTGAAGAACATAAGGCTGAAGGTTTGGAGGTCTAGAGTTTGAAGTTCAGATTTTTTCGAGTAAGATTCTAACCCTAGATTAATATATTATATTTATCAATTAGTTTTGAACACATTAGATATTCTTTAAAAAAATTTAATTTAGATTAGGGTTAGTTTATTTAATTTATTTTAAGATCAAAATATTGAAATTATGAAAATAGGTTATTTCATTGATGAAAATAGGGAACTTCGAAATTTTTTTAGATGAATAGATCTAAACAATGAAATTTTAAAAATTAAATGAGTAAATAAATATATGATTATATGTGGCTTAAGGTATTAGAAAATAATAAGAAGAAGAATTGCATCTTTCTAGATTTTGGATTTGAGGCACTGTATTTGGGCGACAAAAAAATAAAATAAAATAAAATAAACAAGTAAAAAAATAAAAAATCAAGTGCTAAAAAGTGGAAAAAAAAAGAAGGTATTAGTATAATAATAATAATAATAATAATAATAGTTTTTGGTGTAAGTTTTAATTTAATTTAAGCGTATAAAAAAATATATAGTTGGGGTAAAATTAGATAAGAATATGAATTTTTATAAAAATTTGGAAACTCACTAAATTAAATTATTATTGTTTAGTAAGTTGAAAAATAATATTGGTAGTAATAATATTAATATGAGAAATTAATTAGGATCCCTAATATTAAATAAAATATTTTTTAGGATTGTCAAATTTTTACCTTTAGATAATTGTGTATGATATTATGTTAGATGAGGAGTAAATTTGTCAAGCTAAATACTTCAAGATTTTGAGTGCTTCTTCAAGATAAAGGAAATTAATGCATATTTTTATAAAAGAAAATAATTTTCTTTTTTTGTTGTATTTTGAAATGTGTAAAAATATTATTTTTATCTTTTCGTATGGATCAAATATGTGTTTTGTATGGAAAGTATATTTGAGAATTTTCTTTATTTATGAAAAGTGAAAAATTGAAGAGATATGATATTTTTTTTTTGTAAGTTTGAATTAATGAAATAAAATGTTTGACTCTAAATTATATGACCCTAGTCAACGGGTTATAATTGTTGACATTTTCGGTTCTGATCAACGGGTTATAATAGTTGATATTATATGGCCCTAGTCAACGGAATATAATAATTGACCTTATGGCCCTAATCAACGGGTTATAGTTGTTGACATTTGGTTTTGTTCACCTTAACTAGAACAAAGTTGAAACTAGTTGTTTATTTGTAAAGTCTCACCTAATTGGGTATCATTTGTTATTTGATAACCAAAGTAAAAATATTTTGAATGTATTCGATTTGGTTTTGATGAAAAATTGTTTTGAAATGGATATAAGAAAGTTTTGTTGAAAAGTTTGAATGCATTAGTATTTTGAATTCAAAATTTTTTAATGAAAATAAGTATATGTTATATCTCCTATTTGCAAGTATGATTGAAAATGTTTGATCTATGAAACTGTATTGATATTCCTTATTGAGCTTTAAGTTCATGCCCCTTTATTGATAATTTTTCAGGTACTCTTAGTTTAGGCGATGAGTGATGGCTAGGCTGGAGAATTTTTCTTTGTTAGGATTTTGGTTCAAACTTTATTTTGAACATTGTTTAGATGTTAAAATTTAATTCTAGTTTAAATTATTTGAATTTGGAGTTATTTGGACAATAACACTCTAGTTGATGTGTTAGTTTTTTTTTTTTTAAAAAAAAAATTGATACTTGGAGATTTTAGAATTTTTTCTTATTACCTTGAATAGGAATTTAGTAATTGGTAAATTTTCAGTTACAATATGAATGTTTGTGTCATTTCCACTTTGAGCTTTTGGGGTTAAAGTATGAAATGACCGTCATGCCCTTAAAGTGGGTTTTGGGGCGTGGCAAAAGGCATTTTTTATATTTGACATATTGATTAGGAATACTTTTTTAATACATAAAACACTTTGTATATAGTGCCTTATAGATTATCCTATTACTTTATTAATAGGTTGATTTACTCAAAGTTAGATTTCATTTTCTATTTTATTATAGTTTATTTTTATGTCTTCCCATTTGTTACATACATGGGCTCAAATTCACGACCAATGTAAGTAAAGTTTCATATTTTCCAGGAACCAACCCCATGTGGTGCAACACTCTGGTACTTTGTCCACACTGTGTGGACCCTCGCCACAACGACTTTCTACTGCGCGTTAATTGCGCGTTAATTCGATTCATTTTTATGGAACCTTACAAATATTTTTAGTTGACTCAACGATATGAGTTGCATAGACTTCCTTTAAAGCCCTTGGGTTCCTACAAACCATTATTCAGAGCTGCGGGGAGTTTCTTTAATTAGTTCCTTTTTACTTGCAAACAAAGAATCATGGCTGCTTTTGCTGGGGAAGCTATTTTGTCTGGTTTCATCCGGAAACTGATTGACATGGTTACCACCCCTGAGCTCTGGAATTTTGCTAGCGAAGGGCATGTCCATTCTGAGCTTAACAAGTGGAAGAAAATTTTGATGAAGATCTATGCAGTGCTCCATGACGCAGAGGAGAAGCAGATGACGGACCCCCTGGTGAGGATGTGGCTTGACGAGCTTGGAGACTTGGCTTATGATGTGGAGGACATCTTGGACGGCTTCGCCACTGAAGCTTTGCGACGCAATTTGATGGCGGAAACTCATCCTTCTGGCACTCAACCTAGCACGAGTAAGTTACGGAGCTTCATCCCTTCTTGTTGTACTAGTTTCACTCCAAATGCTATTAAGTTTAATGCGGAGATGTGGTCCAAAATCAAGAAGATCACCGCCAGGTTACAAGAAATTTCTGCACAAAGAAATGATCTCCATTTAACGGAGAATATTGCTGGGGAGAGGTCTACCAAAACAAGGGAAATACTTCCCACCACTTCTTTAGTGGATGAGTCCCGTGTTTATGGCAGGGAAACAGATAAAGCAGCCATAGTCAACTTGTTACTCAGGGATGATCCATGTACTGATGAAGTCTGCGTGATTCCTGTAGTCGGTATGGCTGGTATTGGCAAAACTACTCTCGCCCAACTTGCATTCAACGATGATGAAGTAAAAGCTCATTTTGATTTGAGAGTTTGGGTCTATGTTTCTGATGATTTTGATGTCTTGAAGATCACGAAAACAATTCTACAATCAGTTTCTCCGAATACTCAGGATGTTAATGATCTTAATTTGCTTCAGATGACATTAAGGGAGGACCTTTCCGGGAAGAAATTTCTTCTTATCCTAGACGATGTATGGAATGAGAATCTTGATTCATGGGATTTTTTGTGCACGCCAATGAGATCAGGGGCACCGGGTAGTAAGCTTATTGTCACAACCCGTAATGAAGGTGTTGTATCAATCACTCGAACTTATCAAGCTTATCGTCTTCATGAGTTAGCATACCAAGATTGTTTATCTGTATTCACTCAACAAGCATTAGGGAAAAGTAATTTCGATGCTCATTCACACTTGAAAGAAGTTGGTGAGGACATAGTGAGAAGGTGCAAGGGCTTGCCTTTGGCAACAAAGGCCCTTGGTGGCATGTTGCGCAACCAAGTAAGTCATGATGCATGGGAAAATATTTTAACAAGTAAGATATGGGATCTACTTGAGGACAAAAGTCGCGTTCTTCCTGCACTCAAGTTAAGCTATCATCATCTCCGTTCTCATTTGAAGAAGTGTTTTGCCTATTGTTCGATATTTCCAAAAGGCTATGAATTCGACAAAGATGAATTAATCCAATTATGGATGGCTGAGGGTTTTTTTCAACAAACAAAAGAAAATACCCAACCAGAAGATTTGGGTTCTAAATACTTCTATGATTTATTGTCAAGGTCATTTTTTCAACAATCTAATCACGATTCATCACGATTTGTGATGCATGACCTAATCAATGATCTAGCTCAATATGTAGCGGGAGAATTCTGCTTTAATTTGGAGGGTATATTAGTGAATAATAACCAATCCAACACTTTTAAGAAGGCTCGTCATTCATCTTTCAATCGTCAAGAGTATGAGATGCTTGAAAGATTCAAAGTCTTTCATAAGATGAAGTGTTTGAGAACACTAGTCTCATTGCCACTCAATGCATTTTCTAGATATCACTTCATACCAAGTAAGGTAATAAATAACCTTATAAAGCAATTTGAATGTTTACGTGTATTATCTTTAAGTGGCTATTACATAAGTGGAAGGCTACCACATTCGATTGGTGATTTGAGACATTTGCGTTATCTCAATTTGTCTAACTCTTCAATAAAAATGTTACCTAATTCAGTAGGACATCTTTATAACCTACAGACATTGATATTATCTGATTGTTGGAGACTCACTAAGTTGCCTGTTGTGATTGGAAGCCTAATCAACCTTCGACATCTTGATATTTCTGGTACAAGTCAACTACAAGAGTTGCCCTTCAAGATCAGCAACCTAACAAATTTGCAAACATTATCGAATTATATTGTGGGAAAAAATAATAGTTTGAGAATAAGAGAATTGAAGAACTTGCAGGATCTTCGAGGAAAGCTTTCCATTTCAGGGCTGCATAATGTGGTGAATACTCGAGATGCAGTGGATGCTAATTTAGAAGAAAAACACAACATTGAAGAGTTGACGTTGGAATGGGATAGTGATTCTGGTCATTCACGAAATAGAATGAATGAGAGGATTGTTTTGGAAGGGCTACGACCACCTCGAAACTTGAAAAGGCTCACAGTGGCATTTTATGGTGGATCAACATTTTCAGGTTGGATAAGGTACCCCTCATTTCCATCAATGACACAATTAATTCTAAAGAATTGCCAGAGATGCCCCTCATTACCATCTCTCGGCAAATTATCCTTACTCAAGACCTTGCATATTGAGGGGATGAGTGAAATTAGAACCATAGATGTGGAGTTCTATGGAGGGGTTGTCCAGCCTTTTCCATCCCTGGAGTTTCTAAAGTTTGAGAATATGCCGAAATGGGAAGACTGGTTTTTTCCTGATGCAGTTGAAGGAGTTGAATTATTTCCACGCCTTCGAGAGCTTACCATAAGGAAATGCTCAAAGTTAGTTAGACAGTTGCCTGATTGCCTGCCATCCTTGGTGAAACTTGACATCTCTAAATGTCAAAATCTGGCAGTTTCTTTCTCAAGATTTGAATCTCTCGGTGAACTAAAGATAGAACAATGCAAGGAGATGGTGTTGAGAAGCGAGGTGGTTGCAGATAGTGGTGATCAGCTGACATCTAGGTGGGTTTGCAGTGGTCTTGAAAGCGCAGTGATTGGACGCTGTGACTGGCTTGTATCATTGGATGATCAAAGACTGCCTTGCAATCTGAAAATGTTGAAGATAGCCGACTGTGATAACCTCAAGAGCCTGCAAAATGGATTACAAAGTCTGAATTGTCTTGAAGAGCTGGAAATGGTGCGATGCCTAGCAGTGGAGTCATTACCAGAGACACCGCCCATGCTGAGACGTCTTGTGCTGCAGAATTGCAGGAGCCTGAGGTCGCTGCCCCATAACTACAGCTCATGTCCCCTTGAATCCTTGGAGATTAGGTGTTGTCCATCTCTCATCCGCTTTCCACGTGGTGGGCTGCCCTCCACTCTCAAGCAACTGACGGTTGCAAATTGTACACGCCTAAAGCATCTACCATATGGAATGATGCACCACAATTCCACCCACAGCAACAACGCTTGTTGTCTTCATATACTGAGGATACATGATTGCAAGTCTCTCAAGTTCTTCCCAAGAGGGGAGTTATCCCCCACCCTCAAGCGGCTTGAGATTTGGCATTGCTCCAACTTGGAGTCGGTATCAGAGAAAATGTCGTCCAATCATACAGCTCTTGAGTATTTAGAGATGAGGGGTTATCCCAATCTGAAAATCCTACCAGAATGCCTTCACAGTGTAAAGCAGCTCAAAATAGAAGACTGTGGAGGTCTGGAGGGGTTTCAAGAAAGAGGGTTTTCCGCCCCCAACCTCAGAGAGCTTCGTATTTGGAGATGTGAGAATCTCAAGTGCTTGCCACATCAAATGAAAAACCTCACATCTCTTCAGGTTCTCAGCATGGAGGATTCTCCGGGACTGGAGTCCTTCCCAGAAGGGGGTTTGGCCCCCAGCCTAAAATTTCTTTCAACTATAAATTGCAAGAATCTGAAGACGCCGGTATCTGAGTGGGGCCTCCACACCCTCACCGCTCTTTCGACATTGAAGATTTGGGAAATGTTCCCAGGCAAGGCTTCCCTTTGGGACAATAAGTGCCTTTTTCCTACATCTCTCACTAACCTCCATATCAACTATATGGAATCCCTGACCTCCCTGGATCTCAAAAACATCATCTCCCTTCAACATCTATATATTGGGTGCTGCCCTAAGCTCCACTCCTTAAGGCTAAGGCCAATAGCACTTGCTAGTCTTGAAATCATTGGCTGTCCTCTTCTTCAAGAAACAAAATTTCCCTCCATTGCCGACATCCCCAAATTCAAAATTGATGGCAGAGTAAAGTATTCTACGGGTGGTGGAAACAGAATGGAAACAGAAAGCCGTTCAACCCTATCCTTTCATTGTTCAATTAGGTACAACCTGGTTTTCACTTCTCTTTGTTTTTCTTTTTCCCTTTTCTTTTTTGAGTTTTTTATTTTCATATTTTTAATATCATTGTCTTAGAAGTATATTTAATGGACTTAGACATGGATACCATTTCTATTCAAATGTTAGGATTTTTTAGTTGTGGAAGCAAAAATGTGTTTTGAAACTTGAAACATTTCTTTTAACCAAGGAAAAGAATCATATTCATTCTTAAACTTCTCTAGGAGAAGATGAAAGAAGTAAACATATGTTGGTAGTTAGTGAATCTTAAGCTAACCATGGCAACAAGGGGCTAAAGCTGGTGTTGAATGAAAGAATGAGGAGTGTTGTATTGCTTTTCCAAATAGCTTCATGGTATAACATTTCTAATTTTATATATATTTACATTGTTTCTTACTCCAATTTCTATCTGAACATTATTCCTTCAATCACATGGAGTGTAATTATGAAGCAACTATGTACAAACTGTCTGAAAAGAGCTCATGTCTATATACGTATGAGGTTCTCTCTGTTTTTTCCTTGCTAATTGGACTGCCAATTTTCATTGCACATTCTCAGGGATCCGGTTTAATAAGGATATGGCAAGTATTGCACAGGGTGAACAAAGAAAAAAGAAGAGAGAGAGATGAGACATGACCCATTCTCTTGATGTATAGGTGACTTTGGCTTGGCTGCAGTTATTAATTGGGGGTTTTCTATTAAATTGCGATTCCCTTTTTTGTTCTCTACCTCAGTTCTGGGTGAGCATAGCTACTTCTACTTTTCTATTAATTCTAATGTGATTTTGTCTTTCTATAAATAACAAATGCTTACAGCAGCCTCTTGCCCTGCCTAATTGGTATATTACTTACATGTGTCAGATGAAGGAAACCTCAAAGACATTCTATTCCACCTTTAACAGCATCATGGCCTCCAAATTGGTCTATTCTTATGTGTTTCCAATGCTTATTATATGGTGGATCGTTCTTCCTAAGAATTCTTCTTTCCCTAGTCAACAAATGAAAGCAAACAAATGGGTATGTCTGCCTCTTTAGGAAAACCTGGCTTCCAATTTCATTGATCCAATATCAATTCCACTTTTAGATAATGATAGAAATTTCATCTCAACATGTAGGAAGGAACAAGAAAAAGGTGAATATTATTAGATGCAAAACTTCCTAATCATTAACTGCTGCCTATTCACTTACTGGTGCGTTCTTCATTTCTTGCTGCAATCATGGCATGGTATTTCTTCTTAAATTTTTTGTTTTCCATGTTGCTCTTGTCCATTATCCTCCATTACAAAGATGCATTATTTTCAAGATTAAAGAGCCTTGGGAATTCTATCATCTTTTGCAGTATCGTGGACTGTGGTCACTTCAGCACAGAAATGCTATTTCATGGCTGACTCTGGTAAGACATCTTTTCTTTTTAAAGTTTCTCAATAGAGTTTGTCATTTTTAAGCACACAAGCACATATAAAGCCTTAAATATGGTTCTTTATAAATGTGCATTACATTTATGAATCTTTGAAACTGGCATGGTATTTCTTAGATTAAGTAAATGGCAATAGGTACAGAGTCTTATCCAGTGTTTGATGTTTATTAATGATAAGGTTATAATACAATATGTCGAGATCATTTGCTTGCTCTGGTTCCAAAGGTTCTTGGAAGTTGGTTGTAGTGTTCAGAAATGACATCTTGCTTGTCCAAAATAAGTTTTTAGTAAGGCCAGCAACTTAAAGAGGTGGTTTTTTGGGTTTTGCAAATTTTAATTCAAGTCATAGATTTGGTTAGTTCAAATGGAGCTGTTGCTTCAACCTAGTATCACCTTGCATCATGGAATGCAGGAATATCGAGCCCCAACCAAGTGAGGCATTTATAAATTCTCCTCTCTTCAAAATTTTGCCACTGTTACAGAGCATTTGTGTGCTTCCTTTTAATATAATCTATAAGATATCCCACATCAAATAAGAGAAAAACTTCTCGACAGTTAGCACTATATATGTGTAAGTTTGTCTTAACAATGTAGACATGTTTTAAAGCCAAGAATACCCCTTGGGCCCAAAACGGACAATATCTATATGGTTGGAAGTAGGATATTACAAATTGTGAGGTGTCCCTCTATTGAGAGTCACCTGAAGGTCCAAAGGGCTAGAGAGAACAATATCTACATGGCTGGTATCATTACAATCCATTCATAGATTTGATAAATTAATGGACTACTGAATTAGGATTTCCATCCATGTGGCTCCACAGCCTTAACCCTCTTGGATTGCTAGGGCCATCTAAGCTTGGGTGCATTTTGCCAAGGAAGGGCTGTTGATGGCCACTCTTCCAAATATAGAAATTAGTCCAAGATAGTTCACATCCCTACATAGAGACAGCTTTTCACAAATGAATAAACTCATGTTGAATCTTATTTCTATGTGTATCACAAAAATGGAAGCAGAGTCCATCTCATTCATAAAAGACAACTGTTATGAACTTGATACAATTTTCTATTTTTGACACTACTGAAATACAAGTTTGTACTTTGTTACTATTGAAATTCCAGTTTCTTATTTCAATACCACTGAAATTCTCTGGTCATGTTTGCTGAAGGAAAGGGCTGCCTGCAACACTCAATGCTTAAAGTCAAGAAATTTCCTATTCTGAAAACTGGTGGTAAGAGGGTGTGGGGAGGTAACATCTTTGTAAGAGAGCAGGTTTTGATTAGAATGCCTCCTAGGTGGTCTTGAATGTATGAGGATCTGGCAGTGCCATGGACTTGTACCCTTGGAGGAACAAGGGCTGCCTTGCAATTTCAAATATTTGAAATTAGAAAATTGTGCTAACCAGGAGAAGCAGAGGACTCTGCAGTTTGGCCTCCAACCTGCACCACTTTCTATCAGAGATTGTATGCTAACCAGGACAGGCTCACTTCTCTTTCATCATTGTGTATGTCTAGCCTATGTCCAGGTCTGGCTTCTCTATCAGATGATGGTCGTCTTTTTCCTACAACTCTGAGCAAACTTTTGATTAGTAAACTGGATTCCATGGCCTCCCTGGGTTTCAAAAACCTCCCTTCTCTTGAAAGTTTATCCATCTATAGGTGCCATAAGGTCCAGTCCCAAGGGCTTCCTGAAACACTTCCAAGACTTGAGATAAGGGACTGTTAACAAAGTTCCAAGATGAATTCCATGTTTTCTACATTAAAAGAAAAAAAGAAAAAAAGAAAAAAGACCTCAATCAGGTTTGGTTATTTTCAATGCAATCCCAGTTCCAGATTGTCCTCTCATGAATGGATGGCTTTAACAGCTATTACTAATTGGCATTTTCTCTTAACTCATTGGCCTTAGTTCCACACAAGCATGGTTAGTTCAACTGTTCTATTGAAATTTGCTTATGATTTTATGTTCTCAATAAATAGAATAAACCTAAACCTAAAACTGTGTCTAGATTCTTTTGACATGCTTAACTGGCCTGTTCTTCTTTATTTCAGATCAAGACATCCCATATGCATTTCCTGCCATTAGATATTCATCATATGGGCTGCTTAAAATGAAAGCAATGATATGTCTTCCCCTAATAAGGTAAGCCTGCCATTCACAATGTGCAGCTTCTGTTTTCATTGCCCCCTAATACTGAGTTCATTTTCAGATAAAGACGGCAAGTTTCTTCCCTAAATTTAAGAAAGAAAGAATAAAAAGAAGATGCAGGTGAAATCCAAAATTTCCAAAATTCAAGCTACATATTTGCATGTCAGTATGTTCTTGACCTCAAAAATTCATGATTATCTGTTTTTTAAACACTTTTGAGTAAGCAGGATAAGTTATGGCCTCATTTTTTAAATTTAGTGCTTCATTTTCAGAATTTCTTCTCACACGTAAGAAGAAAAGAATGATGAAGGTGGTCAATGCTTATTAGGACTTTCTTTTCTGCTATTATAAAAATGATAAAAAATATTGAAGATTGGAAAGCATGAATTGTTACTTTTAAGTTATCAACATGTTTTTTTTTCTTTTATTTTTTTTTTTTGAAATGTTTGATGTTTTCAACATGTTTTTAATCAATTGTCATTTCTTCTATTCTCAGAGAAAAAAAAAAAAAAAAAAAGAATTCTCATTTCTGCTGCCAAATAGACCCTTATACAAGTTTAGAATTCAGCATCACCCATCCAAGATTCCACTCTTCTTTTTCTTCTTTTTGTGTTTGAAATCAGCTGGAAAATAAAAATGTCAGAAAGCATAGAGGTGTCCAAGGCATTGCTGCATGCACTTGAAGGAGACCGGTCTTACCTTCCTCAAGGTCTCTCTTTCAAACCATCTCTTTCTCACATAGCAGTAGACTTAGGAAGGAAGCAGATGATTGCTAGTGTTGACATGGTGGTTTGGTTTATATGTAACAATAAGCAGGTCCATGATGCTGGTCAGCCCTGAGCTGCACTAGAGCTATTGAAGAGGTGGATTGAAGACAAACTTCCTCAAAAACCCATGCATGGCTGAATCAAAAGAGCCAGAAAAATGGCCTGCTCAAATGTGATTATCTCTGTTGTGTTGAAGCCTATATCTTGTTTAATTTATCTTACACACAGTTGAATAATTTGTCGATGTTGAACATTGCATGCTGCCCTTGAATTCTCAGTATGCTTGTAAATATTCGCCCACAGCCAACAACTACAAACTCTGGACTTCACAACTGATGATGCAACAAAAATTTCCTTTGGGAAATAAGAATGTATGCTGCCTGTGTATATCATTCCTCTTTCTTGTTATCTTATTGTTTGCTGTACTTGTGGGCTTACTCCTTTGACTTGGATTTGAAGTTTAATAAAGGTGTACTACTATTATTTTCTTCTTGTTTCTTTCTTCCTTCTCTATATTTTACTTTTTAACTTGCAAAATACAGGTCAATCCTCTGTTTTCACATATAAATTACTGATGAAACAGTAACATCATAAATATAATTTATATATTATTAAAAAATTAAAGATATTTCATTTTTTTATCCTTAATATTGACATGTTAAAGCATCATGATAATATATAAATATATTAATATTTCTAATTTTATTAAATGACATAAGCATATTTAAAAAGATATATTCAAAGTTAAAATAAAATTTTATTATTTACTTTATTCCCAATTTTAGGTGTCATAGATTTTAATGTTCTAATATTCCAATATATTAAAAATTATAATAATACTTGTAAATGCATACTTGAATTCTTTATATAATGAATAATAATACTTTTAAAATAAGAATGGTTAAAATATTTTATTTAAAATGAATTTAAAACTAAACAAAGTTTTTTTTAAATATATATATATAAATAAGCCAAGCTTTTTTACTATACATACATATTTATTACTCAATTCTAAACAAAGTATTTTGGATCAATTTTAGTTAGTATGCTACAAATTAAATCAGTATCTTAACTTTTAAATTATTATTAAAAATTATTAGATTCATTAAAAAAATTAAAACATTAAAAGTGTATTTAGGAGTATTTCTATTTGAAGTACTTTTAGTTAAAATATTTCTTTAAAATTGTTTTGGAATAATCATCCATCAAATGCTTATTTAGGAAAAATTATAATTGATCATTTCAACTTTTTCAAAGTGTTTTCCAAATTTTATCAAACGTCTTATTTTTTCTCAAAAAGTTCTTTTTAAACTAGAAGCATTTTCTAAAAATACTCTCAAATAAACTCTAAGAGGTTGTTTAATAAATCAACATATTGATCTAATAACTTAATTTAAATCATTAAGTTGATTAAACATGTTTAGTAAAATAATTTAATATTACAGCTTAAAGTTAATAATAACTTTTAAATATTAAGTCAAAATTGTTAATTTATTCTTAATGCCAAATCTATTTTATCTCATTTACCCACATATAGTAAATGTATATTTTACAACTGTAACTCTACATCCATGATTGATTTTTATAGCAAATATATTATGATTATCTTATATATTTACAATACTTTAAATATAAATATTTAACAAACAAATTTATTTTTTAAAATTAATAAAAAGAAATAGTTGTTAAAACTAATAAGTGTAAATAATAGTTAAATTTCATAATTGTAAGTATGTCAAATTGATGATTTAGTACTTAAAATAAAAATCAAATAATAAGTTTTAAGTTAATAATTTAATTATGATTTAACTTAAAGTCAACTCAAATGATTAAGTAATTAATATTAAATTTTATCAAACACCCTTTAAATCTTAATTTATTAAAACTCATTTAGTAGTGATTTTAGGAATTACTTCTAACATTTCTAACATTTGAAAATTTTTATTATTCAAGTATTAAAAAGACTAAAAACGTTTTTTAAAATCAATATCAAACATGCTCTTTGTCTCATTTGATTTAGAATTTATTTGTATAATGAGAAAATTTAAAATATGTATATTGTTATATGCAAATAAAAAATAGTAGAGATAATTTGTTTTGTATTAGTTTTTTCGGTATATTATTTTCTTACATTGATTTAAGTGTTTTATGAATTTTAAATTATTTTTAAAAAATTATTAGACTCATTAACAACATATTAAATTTCGTTTAACTTGCAAATGTAATAGGTAATATAAATGAACGTGTGGTTACTAGGAGAAAATTAAGATTAAACTAGATGGGTCTTGTATGTTATATCCTCCAATTGGAGCCAAAGAATATGGAAGAAGCTTAGGTGATGACTCTTGGACTATTGAACTCCAAGAAGAGTTAAATCAATTCACTAGGAATGATGTGTGATACTTAGTCCCTAGGCCTAAAGATAAACATGTCATTATTTCTAATGCAGCCAGTAGATAGTAGATGAGAAAATTTTGAACCTCCTCAAAAACTTGGTCGACACGAACAACAATTCAGAAATTGCTGAGTTATGACATTGACCAAGGATTGAGTTTATGTGGATGGGTCATAATGGTGGAAACCAAAAATTGTAAAAACATATGAAGGGAACGAAGAATGTGAGGATCCATAGGAAAATAGTAGCTCATTCATAATTCAATTCTGAAATTGACTTAACATTCCACTATAAAGAGTCAATTGCACTCTTGTGTCCTATGATATTACAACGAGATATAAGAACTTGAGTTCATGACCTACTAGTCACTCTATGCATACTCTCTATGAACTCATGTCTATAATCTAATAAGATGAATACTATCAACCTCTCAAGATTATCTTTACAACAATTGAGTCTCATATTTTCCTATTATGTAACCAATTGACATATTCTAGCTCTCCAAGAGCATATGTTAAATTCCAATTAAGGAATTACTACAACCATAGATTTCTTGATCACATGTCATTAGGATTATCCAAGAGGACACTTTGTCTCAAACCTATGAAATATTATGGTTTCTATCTTAAGTATACTTGTTGTCACCTACCTCAATCAATAGTGACTCAATCTATAAAGAATATATGACTATCTAATTAGGGTCTTACCCATAGGTCAAAGCCACTATAGACTTTAGCACTTTGTATCCTCTCAAAGTTAAGAGCACATATGGTATAGTAGCTTAGTGAGATCATGACTACTTGATAACCAATCTTATGACTTACTATAAGTCTTGTCTAATATATAACCATACACATTAGTGCAATAACTAGGGAAGCTCATCTTTATAATCAAGATAAGTCATCCCTTCAATTATGTGGTGTGCACGATAACCTCAAATGGATTGTTTAAGTTCATAAACTAGTTGTGAACAACTCATCTACTTACAAGAAATTTATAACTTGGATCTTCCGATCAACTCCTAATACACTTAAATTATATATAATGTAAGAGATGTTGGACCTAAATGTGGAGAAAGTATAATGTATGAAAATGATAAATAGATTTAGGAAATTGGATCATATTATAAATAATAAATTCGTATATTATTGTACCATTTCATGCTCTTAAAGACTCTATCCTAACAACGTCAAATCACTATAAATGGTTTGCATTTCTATTGTTTCATATCTCTTTATTTGTATTTTCATTTATTGTCATTTGTATTTATTTTAGTAAAAATTGTTTAAATTTGACTAATTCACCCCCTCTTACGTGTTTACCTAGTTTGGATTAGCATAGACTTCACAATAATAAATAAATAAAATGTGTTACTAACTTATTTCATCATCAATTTTATTTTGTTGTCAAAATCATTTAAAAATATATAATAGTGATTTTTAGTTTTTTCATTAACCCTTTATTGAAAAATTAGTTCTTATACATGAATTAAGTAGATTTTATTTAGAATTCTAATTTTGTTATATTAAATAACTGAAAAAATGTTTTATTTTAAAATAAATACAAATTTAACATAATTCAATTAAAAATAGAGGGTGATTTAATACAATTCTCATATATCCATTGAAATAGTTGTTTATTTTAATTTTTTATATGAAGGAACTAATAAAAAAAATGAATTAAAAGAAGACAAATTTTAGTATAAAATCATTTAATAATAAAAATCTTTATTTTATAAAAAGGATAAATATGGTTAGTCAAATCTTTATTTTATAAAAAATAATAAAAATCTTTATTTTAAAATTCACTTACAATATTTTACCTTAGGTAGTTATTCAAATCCTTTTAAACAAATTTAGCACCACTTAATTTGGTTTGTTAAGCTTGTTAGGTTAGTCTACGTACATGTATCAAGCATGGTAATAGAGTTTATAGTAATTCAACTATGAATTGGCCTTTATTTAAGGCATCAAATGCAACCTTTTCTCGGCTAATGACACTTTTAGATAGTGTTTAGTAAGTTAATTTAATGACTTAAAATGATCTAATAACTTAAATTAAGTTATTAAATAGATTAAACATATTTAGTAAAATAATTTAATATCATAACTTAAATTTAAAAATGACTTTAAAGTATTAAATAAAAATAATTAACTTATTTTTTTTATCCCAAATCTTTTTTATCTTATTTGTCCATAATCTATTGAGAATATATTTAACAATCATGACTTTACATCCATGCCTCATTTTTCATAGTAAATATTTTAAAGTTGTCTTATATATTTATTTAAGTATGAAAGTTTAATAAACAAATTTATTACTTAAGATTAATGAAAATAAATATTAGTTAAAATTAATAATGATAAATGTTAATTACAACTATGAGAGTAAATATTTCAATTTGATAACTTAAAATAAATTTTAAGATAATTTTATCAAACAATTTTAATACTTAAAGTAAAAAAATAAATCATAAATTTTAAATTAGCAACTTAAAAATAATTTAAATTAAAGTAAATTTAATTCATTAAACACTCACTTAAGTTTTCAATTGATTTTCAACATTACCCAAAAAACCGTCTATGGTTACTATTTAAGAACTGCATTTGGGAAAAAAAAAAAAAAACAAGGATTTGACTGACTTGTTAGTTATGACTTATGACTCAAACAAAAAAAATGGTACTTCATATCATATTTTCTAGGGAAAGTTATGTTTGCAGCTAACTATTTGAAAGTAATATGACAATCAAACTCTAATAAGTTGGAATATGAGATTTGACTGTCAAAGAGGAAAATATTATCTTTCTCGTGCACTCTCTGCTGACTCCATTTTATGTTCCTAGATTACCCCTCTATGCCTCCATGTCAGTTGCAACCTTGTCTCCATATCAGTAGCAAGCCCTCCATGTCATAGGAGAGACAGAAAATTTTAAAAATAAAAAAAATTGAATTTGAAACCTATAAAAAATCACTCGACCCAACAACCAGTTGTTATTTCCCTAATCTGAAACCTTTCTTATCTATAATTTGGAAGCATTTTTCTCTCTTTCTTGGCTTCATCATCCATACAATCCCGAGACCTATCTAAAATTTCCTAAAAATTGTCTCATTTGAGAGAAAAAAACCATTAATCCATAACTCCAACTTGTGTGTTTCTTTTTTGTCCACATAAAAGTGCAACAAAATGGAGCATTCCATCCTAAGAATGTCTAGTTAAAAGATGACTTCAAGAGGCACATTTGTGATTGTGAATTTACTATAGCAACGCATACCCAAACGGAAAGTTGGAATCCAAAATATTGGCTTCATCAACAAGATATCTCTTCCTGTCATTGAGTCACATTTTTCCCTAACCCCAAATTGAAATTTGAACGTAAATAATTTTTATTTATTGTTCTTTAGTTCCTTTGTTTGAAATGGAGCACATCAACGATTTTGGAGTCGTTGGTGGACTTGAACTTTTGTGTTGGATTGTGGAAATCATATTATTCCCAAATAACCATATGACCTACAAGTCGCATTGAATCCAGATGGAACTTATAGCATATTCGGTTGCAAGTCGCATTGTTATTTTGGGTACTGTACCTTAGGGACTACCTTAATAGCCCTTAGGTACCACCTTAATGTACCTTAGGTACTTCCTTAACAGAGTTTAGGCAGTACCTTAGTTAAACTTGAGTATTATCTGTTCGAAATCTTATAACTTCAATTGTGGACATTACTTACTTCATTTGTGACCCTTAAAGCATGTCATTATGTGATTATTTAGTGTGGTGAAATGGTTCATCTTTCTTATTTTGAGGATTGTACCTTAGGTACTATCTTAATAGCCCTTAAGTACCACTTTAATCAATGTTAAATACTACCTTAATCAACCTTAGGTACTAACTTAGTTAAAGTTAGGTACTACCTATCTAAAGCCTTGAAATTTCATTCGTGACCCTTAGATCATGCCATTATGTGATTATTTTGTGTAGTCAAGTAGTTCACTTTTGGTATTTTGGGGATTGTACCTTAGGTACTACCTCAATAACCCTTAGGTACCACCTTAATCAACCTTAGGTACTACCTTAACCGACCTTAAGTACTACCTTAGTTAAAGTTGGATACTACCTATCCGAAGCCTCGGACTTTCATTTGTGACCATTAGAGCATCCCATTATGTGATTATTTAGTGTGTTCAATTGGTTCATCTTTGGTATTTTGGGGATTGTACCTTAGGTACTACCTTAATAGCCCTTAGATGCCACCTTAATCAACTTTAGGTACTACCTTAACCGACCTTAGGTACTACCTTAATTAAAGTTGGGTACTACCTATTTGAAGCTTCAGACCTTCATTTGTGACCCTTAGAGCATGCCATTATGTGATTATTTAGTATGTTCAATTGGTTCACCTTTGGTATTTTGGGGATTCTACCTTAGGTACTACTTTAATAGCCCTTAGGTACCACCTTAATCAACCTTAGGTACTACCTTAGTTAAAGCTGGGTACTACCTATCCGAAGCCTCAGAACTTGAATTCTGCACATTACTTGTTATATTTTGAATTTTGTAATTAATCATCACTATTATTATCCTAAAATATGGTATACATGTGTGAATTATATACGTTTTGTACTATCTTTTGAAATAGTCATTACTTGATTGATTATAAAAAATTAACCAACAACAATTATGTCATCAGATGACGAACATGCAAACAACTATGTAGTGTTTATGGGTCGCAGAGATGGAGTGTACCATTCTTGGGTTGAATGTCAAGAGAATGTGCTCCTTTATAAGGGGAATGTTTACAAAGCATATACTTTTAGAGAGAAAGTAGTCTGAGTTTGGTTGTTCTATGCACCAAGATGGAAGAGAAGTGATGAATGTTCATCAGCTGGCAAACCAAAGTTTGAACATACAGTTGATGATAAGCATTCCTTGCAAATATTTCATATACATATGTTTCTTTGTTGACTTCTTTGTAGCATGTGTTTTGCTTATTGTAATATCTAGTTTAACATAGGTTGTGGAAATGTGTTATGAATATCAATGTCTAGTAATGTATTTTTTGTAGTGTTCCTAGGTATTATGTGATTATTATTATCAACTTTGTTAAATTGAAAATAATGACTCAAACGTTTGGAGAATAAGATAATTTGTTTGTTAAAGCTCACAACATAAGACAATTTGAGATTTTTTGACACATCATGAGCTTTGGAATAAATTTTAGTTGAGATGTAAAGTTAAAAACTGTGTCTAGGGAAATTAAATTTTAGCATATTTCAAATTTAAACTAAAGCTAATATGTACAAATTTTGTCAATATAAGCAAAAATAAATTTCTTTAAATTATGTTTTTTTTTTTTATAGAAATTATATTTGGATAATGCAAAAATAATGTAATTTAAAAATATAAAAAGAGAGAAAAAGGGCTAAGAAATTTTCCTTATCTATAATTTTAGACAATAAAATTATAGGAATTCTTTTTTCTTTATTATTTTTGTGTGAAATTTTAGCAAAAATAAATTTCTAATTATTTAAATTATGTTTTTTTTTTTTATAGAAATTATATTTGGATAATGCAAAAATAATGTAATTAAAAAATATAAAAAGAGAGAAGAAGGGCTAAGAAATTTTCCTCATCTAATTTAATCATGGACAATAAAATTATAGGAATTCTTTTTTTCTTTATTATTTTTGTGTGAAAATTTTCAAAACCTTAAAAAAAAAAAAAAAAAAAAAAAAAAAAAAAAAAAAAAAAACCCTTTATTAGGAACTTAAATAATGAAAAAACTATTTTATTAACTTATTTTCCCTAAAAGAAACTATACATTTATACAATACACAATTTCTTGTATCATTCTTTATCTTCTAAAAGAAATTATTAAACATATTTTATAAGTAAAAATACTATTTTCTATTTTAAATAATAAAAACTATTATTTAAACAATTTGCATACAAATCCTAAGTTTTCTTTCTTATAATAAGGAAAAATGGCTTATGTTTTGTTCCTTATGATTCTAATGTGTCATTTGTCTTGGGTGCATTTGGCCTGTGAGAGAAGTACAGTGGGTTTGATTGTCATTTCCATTTCATATTCCAACCTTCCAAGCATTCTCCAAAGAATCTTCTTGTACACCCTGTATTATTCTGGTTCTCAGAAAGTTGTTCTCTTTGTTTGATTGTCCATGAAAATGTCCAAATAAGAGAAAATTAAATTTTCTAGGATATTTTTTGAAGACAATGAGAATAAAATAAAATAAAATAAACATTTATTTTCATTCCTCAATGTTTTTTCATCTTTTCTCCATAGGAACCATACTAACATTCATCTAAAAAAACTACAAAAAACATAATAGAGTCGTATTCTCCTAAAGAAAGAAAACATAAAAAGGTTACAGAACAACCAAAAAGGTCTTCATTTAGGTTTCTCATCCCACCTGCTCTTGCTATGTGTATCCGTCTCACGTATCACCTTTTCCAATTGCATCACTGTAGTTGGTATGAGTTGTTTGGTACAAATATCATTAGGCTCATTATCATTGATCCACCCACAAAAGCGCATGTGCCTTTGCATTAGAAGAAGACTATCTATTAGTGTTGAGGAGCTGATCAAGTGTGGAAGAGAATGAAAAGGGTTCTGGTCCAAACTGATGTCTCTCTCATTGGTTATTTCTTCTTCAGCTAGTGGATTACAGTCTTCATTTCCTGCAAAACAAGTGCTCATACTACAGTAAAAAATGATGGTCATGAGGTTGTTTGAACTTTGGATGCACTTTTTTTCGGTTTTGTTTCAAGGAAATGCATTCTTGTCAAAGATGTTAACTTTTGTTGTTTGGTTGAGTGCAAGAAAATTGAAAACAAGGATGTTAACATTCTTGTCAAAGATGCAAACCAATAAAGATTACAAGGGTTGCATCAATTGCAGATAAAATTTAACACAATTACTTGAAAATATGAGCATATAGTCCAAATTACCTATTTCATTGGTATGTGATGTTGCGTCTTCAACTCCGGTCGAAGGCATGGCAGCAGATGACGTGTCATTATCATCTCATGCATTGCCTTATGATGAATCACCCTTTAAAATTGAATCATTCGAAAAAAAAAGTAAATGTTAAGTTGGGTTTCTATTTTACCAATATTTCCATATCAGCCTATGGAAACCAAATAAACCCTTAAATAATCATATAATGGGATGCTCTAAGGATCACAAATGAAGGTTTGAGGCTTCGGATAGGTAGTACCCAACTTTAACTAAAATAGTACTTAAGGTCGGTTAAGGTAGTACCAAAGGTTGATTAAGATGGTACCTAACGGCTATTAAGGTAGTGCCTAAGATATAATCCCCAAAATACCAAAGGTGAACCACTTGACCACACAAAATAATCACAAAATGGCATGCTCTAAGGGTCATGAATGAAGTTCTAAGGCTTCAGATAGATAGTACTCAACTTTAACTAAGGTAGTACATTAGGTCGATTAAGGTAATACCTAAGGTTGATTAAGGTGGTACCTAAGAGCTATTAAAGTAGTACCTAAGGTAAAATCCCCAGAATAACAAAGGTAAACCAATTGAGCATACTAATTAATCACATAATGACATGCTCTAAGGGTCACAAATGAAGTAAGAAATATATATAATTGAAGTTTCGAGGCTTCGGACAGGTAGTACCCAAGTTTAACTAAGGTAGTACCTAATCTCCATTAAGGTAGTACCTAAGGTACATTAAGGTGGTACCTAAGAGATATTAAAGTAGTACTTAAGGTACAATCTCCAAAATAAGAAAGGTAAACCATTTCACCACACTAAATAATCACATAATGACATACTCTAAGAGTCACAAATGAAGTAAGTAATGTCCACAATTGAAGTTCCAAGGCTTCGAACAGGTAGTACCCAAGTTTAACTAAGATGCTACCTAAGCTTCTTTAAGGTAGTACCTAAGGTACATTAAGGTGGTATCTAAGGGCTATTAAGGTAGTACCTAAGGTACAATCCCCAAAATAACAATGCGACTTGCAACCGGATATGTTGTAAGTTCCATCTAGATTCAATGCGACTTGTAGGTCATATGGTTATTTGGGAATAAAATGATTTCCACAACCCAACACAAAAGTTCAAGTCCACTAACAACTCCAAAATCGTTGATGTGCTCCATTTCAAACAAATGAACTAAAGAACAATAAATAAAAATTATTTACGTTCAAATTTCAATTTGGGGTTAGGGCAAAATGCGACTCAATGACAGGAAGAGATATCTTGTTGACGAAGCCAATATTTTGGATTCCAGTTTTCCATTCAGGTACGTGCTACTGTAGTAAACTCACAATCAATGATGCGCCTCTTGAAGTCGTCTTTTAACTAAACATTCTTATGATGGAATGCTTCATTTCGTTGCACTTTTATGTGGACTAGAAAGAAACACGCAAGTCGGAGTTTTGGATTAATGGTTTTTTTCTCTCAAATGAGACAATTTTTAGGAAATTTTAGATGGGTCTCGAGATTTTGTGGGTGATGAAACCAAGAGAGAGAGAGAAATGTTCCCAAATCAAAGAGAAGAAAGGTTTCTAATTAGGGAAATAACAGCCAGTTGTCAGGTCGGATGATTTTTCATAGGTTTCAAATTCAGATTTTTCTGTTTTTTAAATTTTCAATCTCTCCTGTGATATGAAGGGCTTGCTGCTGATATGGAGACAGGGTTACAGGTGACATGTAGACATGGAGGGGTAATCTAGGAACATAAAATGGAGTTAGCAAAGAGTGCACGAGAAAGATAATATTTTCCTCTCTGACAATCAAATCTCACATTCCAACTTATTGAAGTTTGATTGTCATATTACTTTCAAATAATTGGCTGCAAACACAACTTTCCCTATTTTTTAGGAAACAGCCCCATGTGGAGCAACACTCTAGTACTTGGTCCACACCATGTGGGCCCTCGCCACAGCCACTTGCTACTGTGCATTAATTCCATTCACTTGTATGGAACCTTAGAGATATTTTGTGTTGACTCAACAATATGAGTTGCGGAGACTTCCTTTAAAACCTTTCGGTTCCTACAAACCATTACTCAGAGCTGCAGAGACTTTCTTTGATTAATTCCTTTCTACTTACAAACAAAGAATCATGGCTGGTTTTGTTGGGGAAGCTGTTTTGTCAGGTTTCATCCAGAAACTGATTGACATGGTCACCTCCTCTGAGCTGTGGAATTTCGCTAGCGAAGAGCATGTCCATTCTGAGCTTAACAAGTGGAAGAAAATTTTGACGAAGATCTATGCAGTTCTCCATGACGCAGAGGAGAAGCATATGACGGACCCCCTGGTGAAGATGTGGCTTGACGAGCTCCGAGACTTGGCTTATGATGTGGAGGACATCTTGGACAGCTTCGCCACTGAAGCTTTACGACGCAATTTGATGGCGGAAACCCTTCCTTCTGGCACTCAACCTAGCACAAGTAAGTTACGGAGCCTCATCCCTTCTTGTTGTACTAGTTTCACTCCAAATGCTATTAAGTTTAATGCGGAGATGTGGTCCAAAATCAAGAAGATCACCGCCAGGTTACAAGAAATTTCTGCACAAAGAAATGATCTCCATTTAACGGAGAATATTGCTGGGGACAGGTCTACCAAACCAAGGGAAATACTTCCCACCACTTCTTTAGTGGATGAGTCCCGTGTTTATGGTAGGGAAACAGATAAAGCAGCCATAGCCAACTTGTTACTCAGGGATGATCCATGTACTGATGAAGTCTGCGTGATTCCTGTTGTCGGTATGGCTGGTATTGGCAAAACTACTCTCGCCCAACTTGCATTCAACGATGATGAAGTAAAAGCTCATTTTGATTTGAGAGTTTGGGTCCATGTTTCTGATGATTTTGATGTCTTGAAGATCACGAAAACAATTCTACAATCAGTTTCTCCGAATACTCACGATGTTAATGATCTTAATTTGCTCCAGATGACATTAAGGGAGAACCTTTCCGGGAAGAAATTTCTTCTTATCCTAGACGATGTATGGAATGAGAACCATGATTCATGGGAGTTTTTGTGCATGCCAATGAGATCAGGGAAACCGGGTAGTAAGCTTATTGTCACAACTCGCAATGAAGGTGTTGTATCAATCACTCGAACTCTCCCAGCTTATCGTCTTCAGGAGTTATCATACGAAGATTGTTTATCTGTATTCACTCAACAAGCATTAGGGAAAAGTAACTTTGATGTTCATTCGCACTTGAAAGAAGTTGGTGAGGAAATAGTGAGAAAGTGCAAGGGCTTGCCTTTGACAGCAAAGGCCCTTGGTGGCATGTTGCGCAACCAAGTAAGTCATGATGTGTGGGAAAATATTTTAAGAAGTAAGATATGGGATCTACCCAAAGACAAATGTCGCATTATTCCTGCTCTCAAGTTAAGCTACCATCATCTCCCTTCTCATTTGAAGCAGTGTTTTGCCTATTGTTCAATATTTCCAAAAGGCTATGAATTCAACAAAGATGAGTTAATCCAATTATGGATGGCCGAGGGTTTTCTTCAACAAACAAAGGAAAATACCTGGCCGGAAGACTTGGGTTCTAAATACTTCTATGATTTATTGTCAAGGTCATTTTTTCAACAATCTAATCACAATTCATCTCGATTTGTGATGCATGACCTAATCAATGATCTAGCTAAATATATAGCAGGAGAAACATGCTTTAATTTGGAGGGTATATTAGTGAATAACAAACAATCCACCACTTTTAAAAGGGCTCATCATTCATCTTTCAATAGTCAAGAGTATGAGATGTCTGAAAGATTCGAAGTGTTTCATAAGATGAAGTGTTTGCGAACACTGGTTGCATTGCCACTGAATGCATTTTCTAGATATCACTTCATATCAAATAAGGTAATAGATAACCTTATAAAGCAATTTAAATATTTACGTGTATTATCTTTGAGTGGCTATTACATAAGTGGAGAGCTACCACATTCAATTGGTGATTTGAGACATTTACGTTATCTCAATTTGTCCAACTCTTCAATAAAAATGTTACCTGACTCAGTGAGTCATCTTTACAATCTACAGACATTAATATTATCTGATTGTTGGAGACTCACTAAGTTGCCTATTGCGATTGGAGGCTTAATCAATCTTCGACATATTGATATTTCTGGTACTAGTCAACTACAGGAGATACCTTCCATCAGCAAACTCACAAGTTTGCAAACATTATCTAAATATATTGTGGGAGAAAGTGATAGTTTGAGAATAAGAGAATTGAAGAACTTGCAGGACCTTCGAGGGAAGCTTTCCATTTCTGGGTTGCATAATGTGGTGGATACTGAAGATGCAATGCATGCTAATTTAGAAGAAAAGCACTACATTGAAGAGTTGACAATGGAATGGGGCGGTGATTTTGGTAATCCACGAAAAAGAATGAATGAGATGATTGTTTTAGAGGGGCTACGACCACCTAGAAACTTGAAAAGGCTCACAGTGGCATTTTATGGTGGACCAACATTTTCAGGTTGGATAAGGGACCCCTCATTTCCATCAATGACACAATTAATTCTAAAGAATTGCAGGAGATGCACCTCGTTACCATCTCTCGGCAAATTATCCTTACTCAAGACCTTGCATATTGAAGGGATGAGTGATATTAGATCCATAGATGTGGAGTTCTATGGAGCGGTTACCCAGCCTTTTCCATCCCTGGAGTTTCTAAAGTTTGAGAATATGCCGAAATGGAAAGACTGGTTTTTTCCAAATGCAGTTGAAGGAGTTGAATTATTTCCACGCCTAAGAGACCTTACCATAAGGAAATGCTCAAAGTTGGTTACACAGTTGCCTGATTGCCTGCCATCCTTGGTGAAACTTGACATCTCTAAATGTCGAAATCTGGCAGTGTCTTTCTCAAGATTTGCATCTCTGGGTGAACTAAATATAGAAGAATGCAAGGATATGGTGTTGAGAAGTGGGGTGGTTGCAGATAGTGGTGATCAGCTGACATCTAGGTGGGTTTGCAGTGGTCTTGAAAGCGCAGTGATTGGCCGCTGTGACTGGCTTGTATCATTGGATGACCAAAGACTGCCTTGCAATCTGAAAATGTTGAAGATAGCCGACTGCGTCAACCTGAAGAGCCTGCAAAATGGATTGCAGAATCTCACTTGTCTTGAAGAGCTGGAAATGATGGGATGCCTAGCAGTGGAGTCATTCCCAGAGACAGGTTTGCCGCCCATGCTGAGGCGTCTTGTGCTGCAGAAATGCAGGAGTCTGAGGTCGCTGCCCCATAACTACAGCTCATGTCCCCTTGAATCCTTGGAGATTAGGTATTGTCCATCTATCATCTGCTTTCCACATGGTGGGTTACCCTCCACCCTCAAGCAACTGATGGTTGCAGATTGTATACGGCTAAAGTATCTACCAGATGGAATGATGCACCGCAATTCCATATACAGCAACAACGATTGTTGTCTTCAAATACTGAGGATACATGATTGCAAGTCTCTCAAGTTCTTCCCAAGAGGGAAGTTACCCCCCACCCTTGAGCGGCTTGAGATTCGGCATTGCTCCAACTTGGAGTCAGTATCAGAGAAAATGTGGCCCAATAATACAGCTCTTGAGTATTTAGAGATGAAGGGTCATCCCAATCTGAAAATCCTACCAGAATGCCTTCACAGCGTCAAGCAGCTCAAAATAGAAGACTGTGGAGGTCTGGAGGGGTTTCAAGAAAGAGGGTTTTCCGCCCCCAACCTCAGAGAGCTTCGTATTTGGAGATGTCAGAATCTCAAGTGCTTGCCGCATCAAATGAAAAACCTCACATCTCTTCAGGTTCTCAGCATGGAGAATTCTCTGGGACTGGAGTCCTTCCCAGAAGGGGGTTTGGCCCCCAACCTAAAGTTTCTTTCAATTATAAATTGCAAGAATCTGAAGACGCCCATATCTGAGTGGGGCCTTCATACCCTCACCTCTCTTTCAACATTGAAGATTTGGGAAACGTTTCCAGGCAAGGCTTCCCTTTGGGACAATAAGTGCCTTTTTCCTACATCTCTCACTAACCTCCATATCAACTATATGGAATCCCTGACCTCCCTGGATCTCAAAAACATCATCTCCCTTCAACATTTATATATTGGGTGCTGCCCTAAGCTCCACTCCTTAAGACTCAGGGCAACAACACTCTCTAGTCTTGAAATCATTGGCTGTCCTCTTCTTCAAGAAAAACAATTTCCCTCCATTGCCCACATCCCCAAATTCAAAATTGATGGCAGAGTAATGTATTCTACGGGTGGTGGAAAAAAAATGGAAACAGAAAGCCATTCAACCCTATCCTTGCATTGTTCAATCAGGTACAACCTGGTTTTCATTTCTCTTTGTTTTTCTTTTAAGTCTTTTTTTTTTTTCATTTTTTAAATATTATTGTCTTAGAAGTATATTTAATGGACTTAGACATGGATACCCAGATTTGAATTTCCATTCAAATGTTAGGATTTTTTAGTTGTGGAAGAAAAAATGTATTTTGAAACTTGAAACATTTCTTTTAACCAAGGAAAAGAATCATATTTATTCTTAAACTTCTCTATTAGAAGATGAAAGGAGTAAACATATGTTGGTAGTTAGTGAATCTTAAGCTAACCATGGCAACAAGGGGCTAAAGCTGGTGTTGAATGAAAGAATGAGGAATCTTGTATTGCTTTTCCAAATAGCTTCATGGTATAACATTTCCAATTTTATATATATTTACATTGTTTCTTACTCCAATTTCTATCTGAACATTGATCCTTCAACCACTTGGGAGTGTAATTATAAAGCAACTATGTACAAACTATCTGAAAAGAGCTCATGTCTATATATGTTTGAAGTTCTCTCTCTTTTTTCCTTGCTAATTGGACTACCCATTTCATTGCACATTCACAGGGATCCGGCTTAATAAGGATATGGCAAGTATTGAACAGGGTGAACAAAGAAAAAAGAAGAGAGAGAGAGAGAGAGAGAGAGGGAGATGAGACATGATCCATTCTCTTGATGTATAGGTGACTTTGGCTTTGCTGCAGGTATTAATTGGGGGTTTTCTATTAAATTTGTGATTCCCCTTTTTGTTCTCCACCTCAGTTATTACTTCTACTTTTCTATTGATTCTAAAGTAGTTTTGTCTTTCTATAAACAACACATGCTTACAGCATCCTCTTGCCCTGCCTAATTGGTATATCACTTACATGTTTCAGGTGAAGGAAACCTCAATGACATTCTATTCCACCTTTAACAGCATCATGGCCTCTAAATTGGTCTATTCTTATGTGTTTACAATTCTTATTAAATGCAATATGATGGATCGTTCTTCTGAAGAATTCTTCTTTCCCTAGTCAACAAATGAAAGCAAACAAATAGGTATGTCTGCCTCTTTAGGATGCTGGCTTCCAATTTCATCGATCCAATATCAATTCCACTTTTAAATAATAATAGAAATTTCTTCTCAACATGTAGGAAGGAAAAAGAAAAAGGTGAATATTGTTAGATGCAAATCACTAACTGCTGCCTATTCACTTGCTGGTATCTTCTTCATTCTTGCTGCAATCATGGCTTGGTACTTCTTAAATTTTTTGTTTTCCATGTTGCTCTTGTCCATTATCCTCCATTACAAAGATACATTATTTTAAAGATTAAGAGCCTTGGGAATTCTGTCATCTTTTGCAGTATTGTGGACTGTGGTCACGGTCACTTCAGCCCAGAAATGCTATTTCATGGCTGACTCTGGTAAGACATCTTTTCTTTTTAAAGTTTATCTATAGAGTTTGTGATTTTTAAGCACACAAGCACATATAAAGCCTTAAATATGGTTCTTTATAAATGTGCATTACATTTATGAATCTTTGAAACTGGCATGGTATTTCTTATATTAAGAAAATGGCAATAGTTACAGAGTCTCATGCAGTGTTTGATGTTTATTAATGATAAAGTTATAATACAATATGTTGAGTTCATTTGCTTGTCTCCTCAGTGGTGACATCTTTGTAGCAGAGCAGGATTTGATTAGAATGCCTCCTTGGTGGTCTTGAATGTATAGGGATTTGGCAGTGCTATGGACTTGTATCCTTGGAGGAGCAAGGGCTACCTCACAATCTTAAATATTTGAAATTAGAAAACGGTGCTAACCAGGAGAAGCAGAGGACTCTGCAGTTTGGCCTCCAACCCTGCACTACTTTTTATCAGAGATTGTGTGAATCTGAAGCTGCCATTATTGGAGTTGGGCTTCCAGAGGCTCACTTCTCTTTCATCATTGTATATTTCAAGCCTATGTCCAGGTCTGGCATCTCTATCAGATGATGACTGTCTTTTTCCTACAACTCTGAGCAAACTTTTGATTAGTAAACTGGATTCCATGATTTCTCAGGCTTTCAAAAACCAACCTACTCTTGAAAGTATATCCATCTATAGGTGCCCTAAGCTCAAGTCCAAAGGGCTTCCTGAGACACTTTCAAGTCTTGAGATAAGGGACTGATAACAATGTTCCAAGATAAATTCCATGTTTTCTACATGAAAAAAAAAATCAATAAGGTTTGCCTATTTGCAACTCAATCCCAGTTCCAGATTGCCCTCTCATGAATAGATAGATGGCTTTAGCAGCTGTTCCTAATTGGCATTTTCTCTTTAACTTTTCAGCCTCAGTTCCACACAAGCATGGTTAGTTCTACTGTTCTATTGAGTTTGCTTATGATTTTATTTTCTTAATAAAAAGAATAAACCTAAACTTAAACCTAAAACTGTGTGTAGATTCTTTTGACATGCTTAACTGGCCTGTTCTTCTTTATTTCAGATGAAGACATCCCACATCCATTTCCTGCCATTAGATATTCATCATATGGGCTGCTTAAAATCAAAGCAATGATATGTCTTCCCCTCTTTTCAATAAGGTAAGCCTGCCCATTCACAATGTGCAGCTCCTATTTTCATTGCCCGAATACTGAGTTCATTTCAGATAAAGAATGGAAGTTTCTTCTCTACATTTAGGAAAGAAAGAATACAAAGAAGATGCAGGTGAAATTCAAAATTCCAAAAATCAAGCAACATATTTGCATGTCGGTATGTTCTTGACATCAACAATTCATGATTATCTGTTTTTCAAACACTTTTTGAGTAAGCCTGATAAGTTAATGCCTCATTTTTTAAATTTAGTGCTTCATTTTCAGAATTTCTTTTCTCAGGTAAGAAGAAAAGAATGATGAAGGTGGTCAATGCTTAGTAGGACTTTCTTTTCTGCTATTATAAAAATGATCAATAGGATTGAAGATTGGCAAGCATGGATATGTTACTTTGAGTTATCAACATTTTTTTTTTCCTTTTTTTGATATGTTTGATGTTTTCAACATGTTTTTATTCAATTTTCATTTCTTCAATTCTCAGAAAAAAAATAAAAGAACCCTCATTTCTGCTGCCAACTAGACCCTTACACAAGTTTAGCCTATATCTTGTTTTATGTTACAAAAAGTTGAATAATTTGTCCATGATGAACATTGTTTGCTGCCCTTGAATTCTCAGCCCACAACTACAAACTCTGGACTTCACAACTGATGATGCAACAAAAATTTCCTTTGGGAAATAAGAATGTATGCTGCCTGTGTATATCATTCCTCTTTCTTGCTGTCTTAATGCTTGCTGTACTTGTGGGCTTACTCCTTTGACTTGGATTTGAAGTTTAATAATGGTGTACTACTATTATTTGTTTCTTGTTTCTTTCTTCCTTCTCTGTATTTTACTTTTTAACTTGCAAAATATAGGTCAATCCTGTGTTTTCGTATATAAATTATATTTGGTTAAAAAATTCCAAATATTTTTGAAATTAGAATAATAGTTTCCTTTATTTATTCTTTAAAAAAATGAACTAACTAGGACATTATTACCCGGCTTTATTTCATCAAAAATGACATTTCCCTCTCATTCTCAAATAACTTCCTTCCCATTTCTCATACCTACACTCTCTCCTTTTTTCTAGTGAAGTTCCAACCTAGAAGGAAGATCAACAAATAAAAATCAATTAGAACTCTCTCTCATCTTTATTTCTTCTTTAAGATTGTTCATTGATATTTTTTGTTAGGGGTTTTGTGGTTGTTTTTTGCAATAGTTTTTTTTTTGAGTTGTTTTTTATTAAGATTTGTTGTAGTTGTTTGTTGTTAGGGTTTTTTGTCTGTCTTCTATTACAATTTTTTGCAATTGTTTTTATTGATTTTTTTTTTTTTTTTTTAAGTTTTATTTAAACTTCAACAATGTTTTCATTAGGATTTTTTATGATTTTTTTTTTTTTAGTTGGAGTTTTTTGCAATTATCTTTTGTTGGGGTTTTTCGTAGTTGTTTTATGTTAGGACCTTGGTAAGGTTTTTTGCGGT
Source organism: Vitis rotundifolia (assembly GCA_030254885.1). Classification (NCBI taxonomy): domain Eukaryota; kingdom Viridiplantae; phylum Streptophyta; class Magnoliopsida; order Vitales; family Vitaceae; genus Vitis; species Vitis rotundifolia. Next base: position 17,598,146 of record CM058163.1, on the reverse strand, counting down.
GGAATTTTGGTTAGGTTTTTTTGTTGTTGTTTTTTATTGGGGCTTTTTGTAGTTGTTTTTTGTTTGTTTTATTTTATTTTATTTTTGTTGTTGAGTTTTCTTTAAACTTCTAAAATGTGAGGATGAGATTATGGAGTCTTATGATCTAATATTTAAGTCCAAATCAATATTCTAATTGATAACTTAATTTTAATCAATTTTTTTGTAGATAAAATGAAGTCTTAACCCTAGTTAAGTTTTTTTTAAATAAAACTCAATAATACTACAATTTAGGTCATTATAATCAAGTTTTTTTTGTAAATAAAATGAAACCTTAACTTTAGTTAAATTATTTGTAAATAAAATTTAACCATGATATAGTTCAGGTGACCATTATGATTAAGAAACCTAGTTAATTATTTTGTAAATTAAACTTAACTCTAATACAGTTCAAGTGACATCTTTATTGAAAAATTAACCTTTGTTAAATTTTTAATGAATTAAATTTAATATAGATAAATAGCATGAATGAGAACAAAAATGAGTTTAAGAGATAAAATAGTTACAAAAGAGGAAAAAAAATGAACTAAAAAGATAAAAATGAATAGAATGAATAAAATAAATGGGAAGAGATATTTTTTCAGACAAACAAAATAAAGAGGGGTAAAAGTGTCCAAAGAGGGTAATTTCTCAACATAATTAAAGAGGTCATTTTTACAATTTGATAGTTACTTACCTATGTCTCCAAATAAACCCCCTTTTTTTTTGTTAGTAAAAATAGATGTATATTAATAGTGTCCAAGGAAAGACTATATAAAAGTATATGTAAATAATAAGTGATAGAAGACAAGCAAAAAAAGAGAATAAAAATTAGGCTCTATTTGGGAAAATATTTTTAAAAACAATTCCAAAAAATTGTTTTTTTATAATAGTTTTGAAACTATATTGAGATATTTTGTAGAATAAAAGTTTGTTTGAAAACCTAAAATGTCTTTAACATGTTTTCTATATTTTAAAAATAACTTTCATATGTAGTACTTTATTTTTAATCATTTTTCATATTTGTATAATTATTTTTAGAACAATCCATAAAAAAAATAAGTGAAAACAACTAAAAATAATTAAAATATGTCTCTAAAAATATCATCTCTTTTATTTATAAGAACAAAAAAAAAATATTTTAAAAAATAGTTGCCAAATAGAACCATAATCTCTCTCCTTACTTGAAAACAATCTTTTTCTCCTTAATTGGAGCTATTTCAATTTACAAAGTCTTCTACAATCACCGAATAATCATCAAAGTACATTCTACCCTACTTCGATGATTAAACATAAAAAAAATTTGATTATCTAGTCTAATTGTTCAACATCTTCAAAGGATCTCCTATTTCTTTTTTTTCTTTTTTTTTTTTCCCCATGAAGTTTCAAACGAGCACAAAAAGTTTCACACTCATCTCTTGTAACTAAGCTTATTAGTAGTTTCCTAAAAAGGGTCTCTACTCTTTAAAGTTCTCAATCATAGATCTGTCTACAAAAGTGGGAACTCCACCAATCCACCTCCCTTACTCACTCCTATGCCTTTACCATCCAAGAGTTTTTAGCAATGACTATAAAGAATAGAGTCAAGAAAGACTCTTTCAAATATAGGCCACCACACCACACACTAACCCCATCTCCTACTTGCTTAATCCATGCCACTACTACTTAGAGTCTTTAATGATGGCTATAGAGAAGAGCACTATAGGAAAGACTCTTCCAAAGATGTCACCATGTTATCTATCTTTTCAAACTTCAACTATTCTTCCTTTGCCAACTATAAATGAGATATCCTTTTAAAAACCCTCATCATTTCTAATGATGTTCCACACCCCTACCCTAAAACCTTCCTTCACACTCCTCAAGTGTTATTTTCCTCTTCTTAAACTTTCCCATCATGACCAATTCCCAAAGTGACTCATTCTTAATTGTGAATTTTTAACTCTATTTACCAATGAGAGCCTTATTAAGAATAAATAAATTGTTAATATCGAGGCCTCCATTCTTTTTGTCCAAGTAGGCAATAAGCCAATTTACTAAATAAGGTTTTTTTACAAATGCTCCCTAACTCCTAACAATATCTTTTTGTATCTACTCTAGTATTAAGATCACCTTCTTATAATGATAAATGGAAGCATTAAATAAATTAGAAGGCTTGATCATGTACTTTTGATCAAAGTAAATTTCTCTCCTTTTGAGAGGTGTTACTTTTCTCAACATGGCTAATCTTCTTTTGAATCTCTCTACCATCACAACCTAAATCCCTTTCAATTTTGTGATGATACTTCCAAAGGCAGGCTCAAGTATCTAATGGATGGATTCCCCATCTTACAACCTTGCAAAAAAGTTGATCCCTACACATTAGGAGCTCTCCTATTTTGAATTAATTTGTTTTTCTCCAACTTAAACTTTAAACCAAATATTGCCTAAAAACATAGAAAGGCTCAATTAAGATACTCCAGTTAGAGTATAATCCAAATAAATTTGATATCTCATTTACTCACTCATGAACTAATCATTCAAGTTTTTGTGTAAATTTTCAACTTGACATGATATCATTGATATCATATTTACTTGTCATGATTTGTTATGCTTTGTTCAAGGCCAAAAGGAAAGGAAACTAAACGTTGGTTTGGCATGTTTTCTAAAACTTAATTTTTAAAATTACTTTAAAATAAAATAACAAACAAAAATAGTGTTCTTATTTTTAAAATAAGTTATTTTTAAATTAAAAAAAAAAATCATTTGAGTAAATATATTTTAATAATTTTTTAAAATAATATTTCTATTTTAATTTTATACTTTTTATGTTAATATCAATTAAATTCAATTCAAGTATTATTAAAAATAAAAAATAGTTTTGCAATTTAAAATAAATATTTTTTAGTAAAATATGAATACGAATATTATAATAAAATCATTTATAATATTTTTTTTATTAAAAAATATATCATTTTATTAGATATTATAAAACATGGATATTAACATCCTTGAAAATGCATACTTGAATTTTTTATACAATGAATAATACTACTTTTAAAGTAAGAAAGGTTAAAATATTTTATTTAAAATGAATTTAAAACCAAGCAAAGTTTATATATATATATATATATATATATATGTATAAGCCAAGATTTGTTATTGTATGTACATATTTATTACTCAATTCTAAACAAGGTATTATGGATCAATTTTAGTTAGTATGCTACAAATTGAATCAGTATCTTAAATTTCAAATTAATATTAAAAATTAGTAGATTCATTAAAAAAAATAAAAACATTAAAAGTATATTTAGGAGTATTTCTATTTGAAGTACTTTTAGTTAAAATATTTTTTCTAAAATTGTTTTGGAACAATCATCCATCAAATGCTTATCTAGGAAAAATTATAAGTGATCCTTTCAACTTTTTAAAAGTGTTTTCCAAATTTTGTTAAATGTCTAATTTTTTCTCCAAAAGTTCTTTTTAAAGTAGAAACATTTTCTAAAAATACTCTCAAATGGATTCTAAGAGTTTGTTTGATAAATCAACTTATTAATTTAATAACTTAATTTAAATCACTAAGTAGATTAAACATATTTAGTAAAATAATTGAATATCACAACTTAAATTTAATAATAACATTTAAATATTAAGTCCAAATAGTTAATTTATTTTTAATGTCAAATTTGTTTTACCTCATTTGCCCACATGTAGTGAGTGTATATTTTACAACTATAACTCTACATTTATGATTGATTTTTATAGTAAATATATTCTGATTATCTTATATATTTACAATACTTTAAATATAAATATTTAACAAACAAATTTATTGTTTAAAATTAATAATAAGAAATATTTGTTAAAACTAATAAGTGTATATAATAGTTAAAATTGATAAGATTAAGTATGTCAAATCGATGATTTAGAATAAATTTTAGGTTAACTTTAACAAATAACCTTAGTACTTAAAATAAAAATCAAATAATAAGTTTTAAGTGGATAATTTAATTATGATTTAACTTAAAATCAACTTAAGTGATTTTGAAGATAATAATGAGGGGATTTATAATTTTCCCACAATTGAAAATGTAGAGAGATTTGGGGGATTTTGGAGTGGTAAATATATTTGTAATTTATTTAGCATTTCTTTGTAAGATAGTAATACAAAATTTATTGAAATGTGCGATAAATTTTGTGGGGAATTTGGAGTGGTAATTTTGTTTTTATTTTATTTGGTATTTGTTTGTTTGATGCGATATAAATTTTGTTAAAGGTGTTAAGATAGTTTGGTGGTCGAAGTATCATTCATTTATTATGTATTAGTCTTGTTTCAATTTTTCCCTTAGGCATTTCTTGTCATTTATACCCTCAAACAATATGAAAGAAAAAATGATAATAAGTTATTATGTATATTTTTATAAAAAGTTCAAGCCTTTAACATATTTAGTATAGAAGAATGAAAATAAAAATAGAAGTTATTTTTTAGTATTTGAACTTCCTACAAATCCTAAGAGACCTATCAGAGCTTAGATACATTTTTAGTAAGGCAAAATAGAAATTTGTTAAGTAGTAGTTTATTTTTTTGTTTTGTTATTATACTTTTGTTTGTTTGAAATTATTATGTAATAATGATCAATTAGGCACAATAAAAGAAAATAATAAAATGGTGAAAATAAATGATGATGTAAGAAGTAATATTTTTTTTTACTAATATAATTATTTTTAAATTTTTAAATTTCAACTAAGTAGAAAATAAATGTAATTGAGGACAAATTTAAGCAAGAAGTGGAATGTCTTTCCGAAAGTAGAAAAATAAGGTTTCATGATAAGGTTAAAGAAAAGTTCAAAGCAATATTCACTTAAAATGGGTGTGGTGCCAAAGTAGAAAATGTGTTTACATATTTTTTCAATTATATCTTCAAACATGATGCTTACCTAATCGAGTGCTTAGAATTGTTAAAGAGTTACAACCAAAACAAAAAGTGGTCATAGAAGAAATTGGATTTAGAAGTCTTTTGCAACTTCGATGTATCAAAATCAATCATGGTTTGTGTCTTTGGTTAGTAAATAGTTTCAATTTATACTCTTACGCGTTAGAAGTGTATAACACTTGTATAAAATTATCTCCAATTGATGTAAAATTTATTATAGGATTAAAGGCAAGAGGATTGAAAATTGATATGAACAAAAATATTAGTAATAAGAAAGATTTATGTAATAAATATTGTGATAAAAAAATGATAATTGTCATTAATTATATTAGAAAATCAAATTATGGAGGATAGGGAAGGTTGGAATGATCTTAAAGTTCATTTTGTATTGTTTGTGTTGGGTGTTTTGTTATGTCCAACAGTGAAACTTTTTGTTAGACATTCCTTCTTACATCTTATGGAAAACATCGATTCAATAAAGAAGATGAATTTGGTCGAACTTGTTTTGCCTTATCTTTTGTGTATGGAATCAAAGAGTTTGAGACCAACAAATAAAGTGGTATTCCAATTGCTTCTTGTTTTTTATGGTAATGTCCTATGTCCTTATATATAATTTATCTTATAATGAATTTCGACTTTGTTATATAAGGTGATGTAAACTAAGTATATGTCCTTCTAAAATATATTTTCAACTATTCTACCATGAGCATACATTGTTTGAACAAATTTTTTCATTGTTATCTACTCAACCTTCTCCTTGAATTGATGTTTGTGGAGATAATGAGTTTTGCATATAAAACAAATATTTAAAAAACTTGGAGGTTATGCAAATCCCATGTAAGTTATAATGAGCAATTTGGTTGAATATTCTATATTTGTTTTTAATGATTTTGAATAGGGTATGTCTGATATGTTCATTAACATATGGTAAGTGAAAATATGGGTTATACAATTTGGTTAAAATAACAATTTGGTTGAGTTATGTCATTAACGAGGGGTTGAGTTTATGTGAATGGGTGAAAATAACATAAACTAGAAATGGTAAAAATATAAGAAAGATATGAAGAATGTGAGGACCCATAGAAAAATAGTGGCTCTCTCATAATTCAATTTTGAAGTTGACTCAATATTCCATTATAAAGAATCAATTGCACTCTTGTATCATATGATATTACAACAAGACACAAAAACTTGAGTTCATGACCTACTATTCACTCTATATAGACTCTCTATAAACTAATGTCTATAATCTAACAAAGTGAGTACTATCAACCTCTCAAGATTACCTTTACAATCATTTAGTCTCATATTTTCCTATTATGTAATCAATTGACACATTCTAACTCTCCAAGAGCATATATCAAATTTCAATTAAGGAATTATTACGACCATAGATTTCCTTATCAAATGTCCTTAGGATCATCCAATACTTTGTCTCAAACCTATGAAATATTATAATGCTTATATTAAGTATACTTATTGTCACATGCCTCAATCAACAGTGATCCAATCCATAAGGAATATATGACCATGTTAAGGTCTTACCTGTAAGTCAAAGTCACTGTAGACTTTAGCACTAACTTAGTATCCTCTTAAAGTTAAGAGCACATATAATATAGTTGTTTAGTGAGATCATGATTGCCTGATAACCAATCTTATGACTTACTATAAGTCTTGTCTAATATATAACCAACTACACTAGTGCATTAACCATGAAAACTCATCTCAATGACTAAGACAAGTCATCCCTCCAATTAGGAAGAGTACACAACAATCTCAAATAGATTATCTAAGTCCATAAACTAGTTGTGAACACCTCATCTACTTATGAGGAATTCATGATTTGGATCTTCCAATCAACTCCTGATACACTTAAGTTATATATATAATGTAAGAAATGGCATACCTAAACGCTCAAAAAGTATAATGTCTTAAAAAGATAAATAGATTTGGGAAATTGGAATCATATTATAAATAATAAATTTGTACATTATTGCATCATATCATACTTTTAAAGACTCTATCCTAACAATGTCAAATCACTATAAATTGTTTGCATTTTTTTGTCTTATATCTCTTTATTTACTTGTATTTTCATTTATTGTCAGTTTTATTTATTTTAATAAAAATTGTTTAAATTTGACCAATTCACCCTCTCTTACGTGTTTATCTAATTTGGATTATTATAGACTTGACAATAATAAATAAATGAAATGTATTACTAATGTCTTATATCTCTTTATTTACTTGTATTTTCCTTTATTGTCATTTTTATTTATTTTAAAAAAAATATGTTTTAATTTGACCAATTCACCACCTCTTACGTGTTTATCTAATTTGGATTATTATAGACTTGACAATAATAAATAAATAAAATGTATTACTAGCTTATTTTATCATCAATTTTATTCTGTAATCAAAATTATTTAAAAATATATAATAGTGATTTTTAGTTTTTTTCATTAACCCTTTATTGAAATTAGTTGTTATAAATGAATTAAGTAGATTTTATTTAGAATTCTAATTTTATTATATTAAATAACTAAAAAAGATTTTATCTTAAAAGAAAGTCAAATTTAACATAATTCAATTAAAAATAGAGAGTGACTTAATATAATTCTCATATATCCATTGAAATAGTTTTTTATTTTAATTTTTTAGATGAAGGAATTAATGATAAAAAAATTGAATTAAAAAAAGTCAAATTTTAGTACAAAATTATTTAATAATAAAAATCTTTATTTTATAAAAGGATAAATATGGTTAGTCAAATCTTTATTTCATAAAAAGAAATAAAAATCTTTATTTTAAAATTTACAATATTAACCCTTAAGCAGATATTTAAATCCTTTTAAAGAAATTTAGCACCACTTAATTTGGTTTGTTAAGCTTGTTAGAATAGTCTTTATACATGTATCAAGAGTAGTAATAGAGTTGTGGACCTGCATTTTTCACGTGCGTCTCTACTCAATCGACGAAACTCACTTTTTATTTGTGAAAAATTAATTTTTGAAAAAGTCAGAGTAGCCACTTATTTTATTTTTTATTTTAAAAGGAAAATAAAACAAGAAAGAAAAACCCTAAAAGTGACTCCATAATTTTTGGGAAAAACGTGTCTTTGAAAAACCCAAGTCTAAGAGGTAGCACCCTATAGACCCTCAATTTTGTCCTCCTAGCACATGTACTATAAGGTATTTATCCTGTATTTTACAGCAATTCCTTAGTAGCCCATTACTACTCGTGTAGTCTATCTTTTCTAAGCCACCTTAGGGACTATGGTTGAGAGATTTATTTAACCCCATTGTGACTCTTGGCAGCTCTAATTTAGACTTAGGCTCACTTAGGCACGTTAGGCCCATTAGGCACCACCCTAAGCCCTTTTAGACACTTCTTCTAAGCCCACTTAGGTTCACTTTGGCCCACCTAGGCCCGCTTTAGGCATTACTGGGCCCCAACCCATTTAGTTCATTCATTGACTCACTTTTCTGTATGGTTGCATGGTTTGCATTGATTACCTTATTGCATGGCTTGCGTAACTTATATAACTCGCATGTGATTGACTTTTTTTTTTTTTTTTTGAGATGATTCTTGATTTCTTTTTACGTTATTTTATTTACTTATTTTATTTTTATCTTTATTATTATTATTATTTGTGTTTTTCTTTTCCATCTTTAATTTTATTTTCGTCTCTTTTTCAGAGGAATGGTCATTGACTTACCATCTACACGAACAAAGAAAATAACAAGAGAATGTGATTTGCCATATTTGTTTTTGGAAAGGAAGAGAGGCTGCCATACACAGAAAATGAGATAGGAAGGTTTTAAGAAAGTAAGGCTGGATTTTTTGGAAAGGAGGAACCGGTTTGGGGAGCAATGCGGTATTTTCTTCTGAAAGAAAATTTGTTTTGGTAAGTGAGAAGAGCTGGATGCAGTGTGTATGTGGACGGAGAGCGAGGTTGGGTTCATGGAAGAGGGGTCTGAAAAAGTTGAGAGGAGAGGTGATTCTGGAGGAGAAGGGAGAGCAGATTCAATGATGAAATGGGCTGGTTTTGAGAGAAGAATAAGGTAAAGGATTGAAAGACAGGAAGGGAACCATTGAGAAGGAAGGGAAAGAAGGCAGTCGCACCGGAAAAGCTTCGAAGAAGCACGACTGTACCTTGAATGGCGCGATAGCAGCCGGATCAGATCGTGTTTTCGTGAACTATTAGGAGCTATCGTTTTAAAAAAAATATATCGTCCAAGAAGTCTTCGCTCCGGTCAAGACGCGCATTACCTTCGTCTTCACCAAACGTGGGTTTCTTATCGAGAACATCCACGCGTTTTGGACTTTGAAAGGAGCTCGCCAGATTTTGCCCAGAAACCAGCCACCAAGAAGGACTCCATGCGCGGGCTGCACCAAAGGGGATCACACGGCCATAGAAAATGTCATTCAATTTAAGGGGTTGCTGCTTGGAGGACATAAAGGAGACCACCAGATTCTCTCAAAGGCAACACACTGTCAAGGAAGATTTCTCTCCACTAATACGCACTGTTTTGGTAACTGTGCAAGTATTTGCAGTGCCTGGTATCCACCACACCAGGTGGAATTGATTTTAAAAATCGTACTGTCACTTTTGTTGGAGAGTAGCCCACGTGTCTTTGAGAAAGGTAAATTAATTCTTCCTGTTTGAATTTTGATTCATGACTATTCAATGTCATTCATAATTATTTCAGAATTTTATATATTTAGGTACTCATTCCCAATGTTAATGTATTCATGTTTTTAATTTGTTAAAGTTAGCTTTGTATTATTCCCATTCAGCCTACGCATTTTAAAATTTTATTTTATTGTAAATTCATATTTAGCTTAAATGTTAATTTTTAATTTTTCTTGACTAACTAAATTAATTATTACTGATTTATCATTCTTGCTTGAAAATTATGATTTATGTTTAATGTAGTTACAATTTATTTTCTTAGTTCGACAAATTAGATTTTATTTATTTATTTACTTATTATTATTATTATTATTATTATTATTATTATTATTATTATTATTTTTAAGTATTGGTTTGGGCAATTTTGTTGATAATGGAAAAGTTAGGATTTTTTTAGAGTTTGGATAATTTGTGATAATGGTTAAAAATTTAGAATTTTGATTGGCATTATTTTTGTCCTCAATTAGGAAATTCGTAATTTCTTTTAGTTTAGTTTTAATTTATCTTTTAGTTTAAATGTTATTAAAATTCAGTTTATCAGTTCAATTGCTCCCATGTCACTCTTTTCATATCTAAATGTTGTTAAATTTAATTCATGATTCATCCTTTTAGTTTATTAGTTTTAGAATTTAAGTTGGTTAATTTATTTCATTCCGCGCTGATATATTCATGTTTTAAAATAAAAAAATAAAAATAAAAATAAAAATAAAAATAAAATAAATAAATAAAAAATAAATAATTATTTTAGTTTTGATTGATCCTGTTTTAGTTGATATTTTTTAGAGTTTTAAATAATTTGGTTGGTTTCATATTGTTGAGTTTATGTTAAGATTTTTTTATTCCATTTTTCCATTAATTCTATGCTTTCGAATTGTAGGCTATTAGTTTAATCTATCCCCATGTTATCATTTTGTGTTTAAAAATAGTTCATTTTAGTTTTTTGACTAATTTTATTTAGTTTATGTGTTTGTTTTCTTTTATTCAATTGTTTAGTTAGCCGATTAGATTTATGACTCAAAACTGTCAATATTAGTTAATACGTATCGCTTGTACTGTTTTAAAGATCACTTAATATTTAGTGTTTGATTAAGTTTATCTTAAGATTAAATGTTTTTAAAGTTTCAGTGCTTGTAAGATCTAAGGTTTTGGTTTATCACTTTGGTCATCCTTTGTCAAAATCAATTTTTAGAGGCTATCAGAAAATAGTGAAGATTGGCCTCAATTCTCACCACTTCAATTTTTTCGGTTGTCAAAAATTCTACTTTGTGATTTTGTTCTCTTTTTGTTTTGCTTGGTATTTTGATTCATACTTTTTATTATTTTCAAATTAAATTCTTTATTTTTAAAAAACATAATACTTTTCTCAAAAGATCCCTTTACAAATCCATTTCAAAAACTCATTTAGAGTTTTTAGAATCAAAATCACATTCCCTTTAAAAAAAAAAAAAAAAAAAAAATCCTTTTCAAAAATTCATTTAGAATTCTTAGAATCAAAATCTCATTTTCTTAAAATAATGTGCAACCATGTTTTAATCGGTTCGCATCTTTCTCAATTTTCAAATAAAATTTTGGTTTTGAACAAAACACGAATCAAAGCCTGTGCTCCCAAATAAATAGGATAATTTCAGGCTAGATTTGTGTATATCAATTGGGGAATTGGTGAAATCCCTACATAAGAAAATCTTTTCAAAACTCATTTTTGCTACCGCCCTGATTATTTGTTGTAATCATATCTATCTATTTTTTTGGAATTGTATACAAGATGTGTAATTATTGATTATTTCATATATTCTGATTATTTTTGCTATGCTAATTAGATATTGAGCATGCTAGGATTTCTTATTTTATTATTTATTATCTATTATCTAACCCCCCATGTCCCGAGGAAGCGTATTATGAGTTACTCATGCTATCCAGGTACGTTCCCTGTCACCTGCCTTTTAAATTCTGTGAATATGATTGTTTTTGTGTACCACGCCTTTGTTTAGTGTCATGCTTGATTGTCTTGATATTTATTTGACTGTTTGATCATCTTAGATAAAACGCATGTTGTGTGATATATTTCTATCCTAACTCTTATGTTTCATGATAGCGCTTGGGAAGTGGTTCAGGTATGCACCCTAACTCCTCTTTATGGTAATGTGATCTTATTTGGCATGTTATTTTTATTTTTTTTAATCACCTTAGTCTACCTAGGTATCCTCAATTAATCAATTAATTGCCACATTTCCCCCAACTTAGTCAGTAGAGACCTTTATAGGGCTTAGAGGGGTGCTACCTCCTAGAGGTACCTTCCCAATAGGTAGCCTGATCTTGGGACCTAGATTCGGGTTTTTCAAAGACACGCCTTTTCAAAACTATGGAGTCACTTCTTTAGGGTTTTCTTTCTTATTTTATTTTCCCTTTAAAATAAAAATAAAATAAGTGGCGACTCCGACTTTTTTCAAAAAACTAATTTTTCACAAATAAAAAGCGAGTCTCGCCGATCGAGTGGGGGCGCACGTGAAAAATGCGAGTCCACACACCCCTCTAAGCCCTACATAGGTCTCTACTGACTAAGTTGTAGGAAATGTGGCAATTAATTGATTAATTGAGGGTACCTAAGTAAGCTAAGGTGATTTCAAAAATAAGCATGTCTAGCAAGAAAGTCTGATCATAAGAGAAAGTCAAAGTGCGTACCTGAACGACTTCTCAAGCGCTATCATACATAAAATTTAGTATAGAAATATATCACACAACATGTATTTTTATCAAAGATAATCAAAAAAGCATTAAATATATATCAAGGCAATCAAACAGGATAGCAAGCATGGGCATAGTATGCAAAGAAATGGATATTCATGGAATTTTGAAAATGGAGAGATGGAGAGCGTACCTGGACAGCGAGTTGAGTGCTAAAATGGGTAACAATGTTAGCTCAATAACAGGTGTAAAATAATCTCAAGTATTCACAAAGAGGAAGCACAATCAATTATCAAACAAACACCTCATTTGAATTAATATCAGGGATGATGTCTAGAATGTTGGATCCCCCACCAAGATCCAAATTGCTTTTGCATGAATTGATTCAATTAGTCCCATTATTTGGAACCATGAAGTTTATTCGTGCTTATTTAAAAAAAAAAAACGAGAAAACCATGAAAATAGTTGAAAATAGAAGAAAATGGTGAAAGTGCATGCCTGGAGGAAAGTGGCAGCAAATTTATTAAAATCCGGATTTTAATGACTAGGAGGGCTCTAAAGATGGATTTTTCAAAACTGGAAATGTTTAGCTGAAAAAAGGGTTCAAAAATTCAATTTAAAACAGTAAATTCCCAATCAAAGAAGCAAAAGAGGAGGAGGTGTGTGTAGCAAAGTAGCCATGATGGAGTGGAGCCTGGGAATGAGATTGAGACTGTCTTGCTGGTGTTGAATCCCTAAATACATTCTGCTCTCTTTTGGCACTTTCCGGGGCCCCCTGTTGTTCAAAGTTTTGGTGACTTCCGGTAAGGGATGAAGAGTTCCAGCAAACTTGAGTTGCTCTTGAGAAGTACGGACCCTGGTGTAATAAGCTTCCCCTATCCGTGTCTTCTTTGGATCCATGAGCTCAAACTGACACATAATAGGTCACCGGAGTGAGACTGATATGGTATGGACAATGGTCTACTGCCCTGACGAGAAGAAGTCGTGAAGCAAATATAGTCTCAACTCTTCACCTTACTACTGACTTGAAGCAGTTACTGAATGGAGATTCTGGTGGGCATTTGATATCAGAGATATTGCTGGAAGAGAGCTTGAGGGCTTCATTTAGTCATGGGTGACAGTGGAACTTAACAGGAAATGATAATTCCGGCTCTTACTTAGGTGGGGCGCCTGCAATGCTAGGAGCCCATATTGGGAATACATTTACCCGATTTGGCAACATAGCTTTTGGAGCCATAATCAAATGGGGCCCAGTTACACCTTTGTTCCACCATTGATGCTATGGCTTCTGAGCACTCTTCAGTCTACCCTCTGCGAGCAATAGATACTTTCTGGCTGCAAGTATTAATACCCAAAGTGTATGCTGCAATTTTCTCCGAGATTGGCCTCTGCAACATGATTCCCTAGGAAGTAACTCCAGATTCCATTATGGCTCTCTACAGCTTCGAGCACGGGAACACTCTCCCTTGTTAACCAGTCAAAATGGTGAACGCCTTTCACTTCAACATTAGCAGGTGAGACTGGATTTAGTGCAAACCATGAGTGCGCGCCCGCATATGTTTTCTTGTCAGTGATGACATGGAATACTATTTTCTCAGGTTGTAGAGATGACTGAACAGCAGAATTAACAGCAACTAAAGCAGCCAGGATATTGTCAGTTGACGCAATCATGTGATGGTAAGAGTTGTCAGAGAGTAGAGGAAGTGATTCCAGAGAAGGCAACTGTCTTCACGCATGAGCATTGGAAGAATATTCATCAGTCAGTCGAAGAGACAGATAGTGAATACCTTTTGGAATGGCACTCGCTGCAGAGTGTTTATTCATCAATTCTGCAAGCTTTGATTCCCTGATAACCCTTTCAAGTTCCTCCATCATTGCCTGCAACATGAAAGCAAATACCTTTGCATCATGCTGTTCGTCCTTCATTTCAGAAACAAATTGACTGAATGTATCTAGAACCTTTAGAACATCTGGGAGTTCCTTCGAATTCTGGTTAGAGATTGGCTTGGCTCTGAATAAATGTTCAACATTCTTGCAGCTATCTGATTTGAAGAAATGACACTAGGTCCCGATTCAAGAACACCACTAACAGGAATTTCAATCTCATTATTGTGGCACAACTGTCTGCCCTTCTTCACCTTATTGCATTGTCCCACTCTTTCATCGTCATTATTACCAACATAGTTTGCATTAGTACTGAATCTTCCACTAGAATCTGGATGGCTCCCCTGTTGGTGTGGATTCCCAGAGTTTGAAAATCACTTCGCAATCTGGAATTCTAATTCATTTGCAGTCTTTTTATCTTCTTTGGACATAACTTCCCCTCAAAGAATAAATAGCACTCAGAAATCATTTTTTGTTTCATTAGTGAGCTGTCAGCATCAGAAAGGAAAGAAAATGCATTTTCGCTTTGAAGGAGGGCCTTGGTTCTCAGCACCCCAATTCAGGCTAAGTTTGCCTGTTTGTTCCCCTGTTGAAGCAAGAAAATATAAATGGCAGTATTCTCTTCTGTTTTCCGAGATTCCCTATGCTGAAGGAAGCCTCATGATGAGTTAGAATTGTCCTCTTTGACAAGTCTCCCTTAACAGAAACAGGCAGAAGATCCGTATCCCCATTAAAAGCTCTACTAATCTCATAACAGTTTCAGAATTCTGAATCAATTGGTCTCTTAGCTGGACGAACGGACGAAGTTTGTATGTGATTCACATTTGCTCATCAAGAGCAAACTAAAGATGCCCTTGATGTCATATCCCAAACTTCATCTCATCCAAATCCTTCATCATTCATCAGTAATCTCATCGATTCTGGAATTGCAAGGATAGGATGTGTATCATTCAACTGCACTACTACCTTACTGAGAAATTCAGACCATTGCCATGAGCTCCCATCTTTCTTCTCCTTGAATCTGAGAATAATGCCCTAAAGTGAGGCACTGCTGAGCTCAAGAATGAAGCTGTGCAGCAGCTTCATTTTGTCCATCATTAAAGTTGCCCATCTACCCAGAATTGCAGCATTCTGCTCCCCCACAGCATTCCTATGATGTCTCGCATTCAATCAAATTTGGAGAGCCACTTCAACAGTTTCAGAACCTCTCTTAGCAAACTCTATGCCCAGCATACTGCCAGTTTCAAAAGGAATTTGTTTATCATGCGCTGAATGCATGCTTCAGTCCAATAACCATCAGCTATGGATGTTACCATTGCTTCAGACATTTCATGGTCACTCTTCACTTCAAGTTTCAGAATTGGGACGGAGATTTCAACAAAAGAAACCAATAACCTGTATGCACTGTGCCTTAAGATCAGTTCATTGGATGACATATCATATATACAACGCGACAAAATAACCAGTGCCTGATTCTCTGGGACAGTATAAAAGAACTCCATGCTAATCTTTCCAAAAGCATGAACTATGGTGTCATAATCTAGGCCACCCATTTCCATAACAGAGGTTGCATTCAATTCACTTATGAGATTTGCCACAGAGTATCGAAAGGCCGGTTTCAGCAAGAACACCAAGAAGATCACAAATGGCCAAACGCATATCCAGTCCAGCAGAAATTTGAAGAGAAGAAACAGCATTCGAAATTTTTGGAGAAGTTTCACTCCCTGAAACTGGTGTAATATCTCGAATAACTGGCAAAGCTTCCACACATGCATCAGAATTCTGAGCTTTCTTTCATAAAAAGGGGAGCAAGTTATCAATGAATTTCCTTGCTTGCAATAGATCCTATAAATAACTAAATCGGTTATGGAAAATGTCAATAATCCCATTCAAAAGAGCTGGTTTATATGCTTCACAAATCCTAGCAGCAGAGAGTTCCCTCTGTATTTTAGAGATGGATAGAATAACTTTCCTACTGGTAGGAATTGAAAGAGGTGTATCTTCAATGGAGAAGAGGATGTGAAGAACATTATTGCGCTATATTTCTGCATAAGAAGTGGGAGAAACTTCAGTTTGCATTTTCTTCTCAATTGGCTGAACACTTGTTTCTGAAATGCATGTAATTGCGTCAAACTGCTCTACAGTGAACGAGTTTTATCCTTGGATTGGGTGCGCATGTCATTCATGTCAGCAGCGTAGACACCTATGCACCTCAAAAGTTGTGCTGATTGTGGGATGCATCCACGGAAATGTGATCTCTCTCAACTAGACCCTACTGTCTATTCTCAATATGGAGCTGCCGCATCTGATGGTCTTGGCTGCAGCTGTCTGACACGTCACTAGAGACATGGGATGATGACTGGGTCTTTACACTGGTCTTTAAATGAATCCTCTTCTGTAAAAACTCTCTTAAAAGAATGAGAACAGCTCCATAATAACATATTGTAATGACAGTTTCAAAATTCTGAAGCACTTGATCTCTTTGCCGAACGAAAGGACAAAACCTGCCTATGATTCCAATTTATTCATCAAGAGCAAACTGATGATTCTCTTGATGACAGAGGACAGCTTGATCAATTTCAACTGCCGGTGTAAAGTCTCCTTTCTCGAGACATTAGATTGCCTCTTGTCGACTCAAATGAATCCTGAAATATGCTAAAATTAATTTCCCGTCGTCTCACTCCTAAAATTTCAGCAAAACAAACCTCTACTGCCATCCGTAATCTTATTCCCAAATCCAAACCCGAAAATATTGTCATGATGACCACAGTTGGGGTACATCTCACCCCCATCCAATTTGTAATAATACATGTCAGAATAACTGCAGAACCATTTCTCAATACAACATAGTAGCGACGCATGGTTGATCAAATCAAACTTAGTCGAGGAACCAATTTTGATGGAAGGAAAGTTGAATCGAAAGTGACCATGATTACGATAACATCCACAAGTATGAAGGATTTCAAAAGCATGACTGCCGACCAATCCCATCTTTTGATTCCATAGACCTCAACTGTGTTAGAACACTGATCTTTCCCGAAACCTTTTTCAATCGATTTTGCAATTTCCTCAACAGTCTCCATTGATGATACTTGTGGCAAGCTCACGGTTCATAGATGATTGGAGGAGTATCTGGTGGATAGACTGGGACAACATGTTAGGGGTTTTGTGGTTGTTTTTTGCAATGGCTTTTCTGTTGAGATTTTTTAAGTTGTTTTTTGTTGAGATTTTTTGAGGTTGTTTTTTGTTGGTTTTTTTTTTAAAAAAAATTTATTTAAACTTCAACAATGTTTTTTTTGTTAGGGTTTTTTATGATTTTTTTTAGATGGAGTTTTTTGCAATTGTCTTTCATGGGAGGTTTTTCACAATTATGTTCTATCGGAACTTTGATTAAAGTTTTTTGTGGTGGAATTTTGGTTAGGATTTTTTTGCAGTTGTTTTTTATTGGGGGTTTTTGTATTGTTGGGTTTTTTTTTTTTTTTTTTTTGTAGTTTTCTTTAATCTTCTAAAATGTATGAAGATGAGATTGTGAAGTCCTATAATCTAATATTTAAGTCAAGATGAATATTCTAATGAAGAACTTAATCTTAAGCAAGTTTGAGAGTTTCAAACTATGCTTGTGGGAAAAGGGTTAATTGTCGTATTCCTCAAGCTAAGGATAAGTGAAAAGATTTGATAGATAAATTGTCACAATTGGATTTCTTCCCATCTATTTTATCACACTCATCTCTTGTAATTGAGCTTGTTTGCAATTTTCTAAAAAAGGTCTCTACTCTTTCAAATTCCCAATCATAGAACTCTTTGGAGAAGTGGGAACTCCATTAATCCACCTCCCTTGTTCCCCTGTCTCTACCACCCAAGAGTTTTTAGCAATGACTATAAAGAATAAAGTTGAGAAAGACTCTTTCAAAGATAGGCCACCACACTACACACTAACCCCTCTCCTACTTGCTTCCACACCTCTACTACCTTAGAGTCTTTAATGATGACTATAGAGAAAAGGGAAAAACTTTTCTAAATATGTCACCATGTCTTCTATCATTTCAAACTTCAACTATTCTTCTATTACCAACTATGAAATGAAATATACTTTTAAAAACCCTCATCATTTTTAATTACTTTGCACACCCCCACCCCAAAACCTTCCCTCACACCCCTCAAGCATCATCTTCCCTCTTCTTCCTTAAACTTTCCCATCATGACCCATTCCCAAGGGGACTCTCTTAATTGTGAATTTTAACTCTATTTGTCAATGAAAGCCTTATTTAGAGTAAATAAATTTTTAACATCAAGACCTTCATTCTTTTTGTCCAAGGAGGTATTAAGCCAATTTACCCAATAAGGTTTTTTTTACAAATGCTTCCTCACTCCAAACAATATCTCTTTGGATCTACTCTAATATTAAGATCACCTTCTTGTAACGATAAATGGAGACATTAAATAAATTAGAAGGCTTAATCACATACTTTTGATCAAAGTAAATTTCTCTCCTTTTGAGAGGTGTTACCTTTGTCCGCATGACTAGTCTTCTTTGAAATCTCTATGCTATCATATCACATCTTAAATCCCTTGCAATTTTGTGACAACGCTTTCAAAGGTGGGCTCAAGTATGTAATGGATGGATTCCCCACCCTGCAACCTAGCAATGGCTCTCCTATTTTAAAGTAATTTACTTTTCTCCAACTTAATTTTTAAACCAAATATTGCCTAAAATCATAAATATTCAGCTTAGATACTTTGATTAGAGTATAATTCAAATAAATTTGATATATCATTTACTCACTAACTAATCATTCAAGTTTTTGCGTCAATTTTTAACTTGACATGATATCATTGATATCATATTTCTTTGCCATGATTTATTATGCTTAGTTCAAAGCCAAAAGGCAAGGGAAGTACATGTTGGTTTGTCATGTTTTCTAAAATTTATTTTTAAAAATTACTTTCAAATTAAATAACAAAAAAAAATAGTTTTCTTGTATTTTCTAAAATAAGAGTATTTGAAAAGTTATTTTTAAAAACATTTCTTAAAAAAAAAAAAAAACTCATTTAAGTAAATATATTTTAATAATTTCTTTTTATTTTGATTTTGTACTTTCAATTTATGTTAATATCAATTAAATTCAATTCAAGTCTTATTACAAATAAAAAAATATATAGTTTTAAAATTAAAAATAAATATTTTTTAGTAAAGTATGAATACTAATATTATAATAAAATCATTAATAATATTTTTATTAAAAAAAATATATTATCTTATTAGATATTATAAAATATGGATATTTACATTTGTAAATTCATACTTGAATTCTCTATATAATGAATAATAATACTTCTAAAATAAGAATGGTTAAAATATTTTATTTAAAATAAATTTAAAACTAAGCCAAGTCTTGTAAAAATATATAACCTCAAGCTTTTTTATTCTATGTACATATTTACTGCTCAATTCTAGAAAAAGTATTCTGAATCAATTTTACGTGGTATGCTACTAATTGAATCAATATCTTAAATTTCAAATTACTATTAAAAATTAATAGATTCATTAGAAAAAACAAAAACAAAACATTAAGAGCATATTTAGGAGTATTTCTATTTGAAGTTCTTTTAATTGAATTATTTTCTCTAAAATTATTTTTAAAATAATCATTTATCAAATGTTTATCTATGAAAAACTATAAGTGATTCTTTCAATTTTTTAAAAGTGTTTTCCAAATTTTTTCAAACGCCTAATTTTTCTTCAAAAGTCCTTTTTAAACTATAAGCATTTTTTTTAAAGTACTCTCAAATGAACTCTAATAGGTTGTTTGATAAGTCAATTTATTGATTTAATAATATAATTTAAATCATTAAGTAGATTAAACATATCTGGTAAAATAACTTAATATCATTAATAATAACTTTTAAATATTAAGTCAAAATAGTTAACTTATTTTTAATGTCAAATTTATTTAATCTCATTTACCCACATATAGTGAGTGTCTATTTTATGAGTATAACTCTACATCCATGATTGATTTTTATAGTAAATATCTTATGATTATCTTATGTATTTGCAATATTTTAAATATAAATATTTAACAAATTAATTTATTGTTTGAAATTAATAGCAAGAGGTATTAGTTAAAACTAATGAGTGTAAACAATAGTGAAGATTCATAAGAGTAACTATGTCAATTCGATGATCTATAATAAATTTTAAAGACCTTCAATACTTAAAGTAAAAATCAAATAATAAATTTTAAATAAATTAATTAATAATAATTTAAATTAAGTAATTAAATAATAAATATTAGGTTTTACCAAACAACCTTTAAGTCTTCCTTGATTTATTGGTCTCTTTTGATTTAGAATTTATTTGTTTATATGCAAAGGAAAAATAGTAAAGATAATTTGTTTTATACCAGGTTTTTTCGTATATTATTTTCTTACACTGATTTGGGTTTTTTTTTTTTTTTAAGATATTTTAAAAAATTACTAGACTCATTAACAATATATTAAATTTCCTTTAATTTGAAATTCATTTATCGGGTGAAAAAAAATCATAAAAATGCAATTATATACAAAGTAAAAACAATGAAGTCATTTTAGATGAGATTTAACTCATAAATTTTTGTTGTAAAGTTATTTTTTTGTTTTAATTACATTGTAAAGAGAAGCCAATAAAATCATTCAAAATCACTTTTATCATACCACTTTATTGTATTTAGAGTATGTTTAATAGTGTTTTTACTTTGAAGAGTTTTTAATGAAATTTTTTTTTTTTAAGTATTTTTGAAAGAATCACTTATTATGTTTCTCTAGAAAGCAGTACAAGTGATTTTTCAACACTATAATAACTCGTTTGGCAATGATTTTAAGAAGTGTTTTTAAACTTTTTAACACTTTAAATTTTGTATTATTCAAGTGTTAGAAATACTAAAAATCTTTTCTAAAATTACTATTAAATGTGTTCTAAAAATGTGTTTGGTAGTGATTTTAAAAAATATTTATAACTTTTCTTATACTTGCAAGGTAAAAATTTTTAAGTCTTAGAAAATCTAAAAATACTTTCTAAAATCATTACCAAACTCATAAGTATTTCTTAAATATTATCAAACACTAATTTGAAAAAAAATATTTTTTAGACTAAAAACATTTCATATAATCACAGTTAAATGTACTCTTATTAGATTGATTTTTAGTTTTATGATTTTCTAGTATTAATTCAATCAATGTTTAAGTTCAAAAGATTTTAAATGAAAAACAAATGATTCTAGAAACAAAAATGAGGAGCTTCTATTTTTTTTTTTCTCTTTATTTGTTTTCCTTAAAATTTTCTCGAAAAAAATCATATTTCAAGATTTTAGACATGAGCAATGGAAAAATAAATGGATTATTTGATTAAAAGGGTTATTAAAAACTCAATTTTGAAAATTTAATCATTCATCCTTTTTTTACTGCATTTTGATAAAAATGCACTCATTTTTTTATTATAAAAATAACCATTTCTTTTGAACCTTACCTATAAATACTTAAAATAATTAATGACACTTTTGTCAAAAATAAGTTATTCTTTAAGAAAAAAATATGAAAAAGATTAAATTTATAAATCTGAGGATTATTTCATATATTTTAATCAGTTAATTCAAAATAAAATAAGAAAGAGAACATGTTGTTTGTTGTAAAATAATAAAGTAAAAAAAAAAAAAGAAGAAAACGAGAAAAAGAAAATAAAATGTAGAAAGAAAGTTGAATGAATTTTTATTACAGATCTCCTTCTTTTACAATAAGTCATAAAAAGATATACATCTTACAAATAATCATCCATAAGTTACGAAAATATTTCCAATTCTCATGTTTAAAAATGGGTGAGAAGATTCCATTCCTTTTTTCACTCTATTTAAAAAAAAAAAAAAAAAATTCAGACAAAAACAGCACCAACAACCAGCAAGGAGTTCTATTGGTTTTTTAAAAACACTTGCTAGTTTTTAAGAAGAAAAAACCATTTTTAAATGTCAAGCAGAGTATCAACCTTTAAAGATCTGTTTGGATCTTTGGAACAAACGAGAAATCCATTCTATTTCCTACTTTATTGTTGCTCTCAAGGTCTCACCGCCCAATTTTTTAACTTCAAAAATCCTATTTCACTGCCCCTCTGCACTGCTCCCTAAGCTGATGGATGAGAAAATAGTATGTTTTCAAATCATTTCAAAATCATAAATCGGCAGGTTTGTTTACTGTTTTTTAAAACCGTTGAAGAAAATAATTTTTAATAATAATTTTTTATATTTAGAAAAAATTATATTTTAGCATTAAATTTTAGAAAATAATTTTTGTTTTAAAAAATAAAAATGATATCTGATTAAATTAATAAAATAATTTTTTAAAATAAGTAAAATAAAAAAATATGTTTAAAAGTTATTTTTTTTATTAATAAAATATTTTTTTTAATTTGATATTATAAATATATAAATAATTTTTATATTTATAATTTATTTAAATTAAAAATTTTATTTTATTTTAAAATTTTTATACTAATTATAATTTTATCAGGGAAGAGAATTTGGAATGGTGGAAAAATACGTAGGAAAATTTATTCATTAAACAGTAAAAAAATAATAAAAACAGTTTTTTATTATTCTAAAAAATAATAGTTTTTGAGATCCGTAAACACAAAAAATAAAATCCCATCCCCTTTCTTCAATATGTTTTGATTGTTTTTGGTTTTCAAGAACAAAAAAACAATTATTGAAAACAGCAACCAAACATGTCCGGCCCATGTTTTCAAACTTCCTTTCACACAAATCCCATTCCATTTAAATTCTGAATCATCCCTAATCCTTTCTTTCTTTCATAGATCATCATACACAGCTGTTTCAAGCTTTGTTTTTCTAAATCACTTTCCAATTTTGAAAACACAAAAACAAAAACAAAAACAAAACACTCTGAATCTGAATCTGCTTTCAGCTAATATACTTTCAAAAGATGAACAACAGTAATGACGTCAGCACTGAGACACAAAATCATTATCCACTGATTCCGAACTTTGTTGTAAAAAAAAAGGCAACGTATGCTAGCTGTACCCACAATCGGAGCCACCCAACCAGCTTCCTCCACCTACACCGCCCAAGCTGCCACGTGTCCGGCGGCATCCGTCGGCGAGAATGCCAACAACATGAGGGCGGCCATAATGCCCACTGGGAAGAAGAGAAGCATCAGCGGCGGGGGAGGCAGCGGCGGCAGCATCAACGGCAGGACCACCAGCGACGCGGCTAGAACCGCCAGCACCACGACGGACCCCACACTGAAGAACCGCACCATCGTAGAATAGTAATGCCTTTGCTTTCTCTCACTGTCTGCCTCGTCGGACCTCCGAACATTTCTCTCGCCGCCGGCTACCGTCCTGTATCAGAGGTGTGTGGTTGTTGAGCTTGGGGTGGTTTTTCAGAGACGGAGTGTGAAATGGCTGGGTGGATTGCCTATTTATAGAAGTCGATGAGCGTGATTTGATCCTCGCCGTCCATTCCTGATATTAATCTCATGATGATGCGGTGAACTTGCCTTTGAAGGAAAGTAATCGTACGAGTGAAAACGTTGTTTTTGTTTTTTCTATTTTCCTTTTTATTTATTTTCTTATTTTTTCTTTGGGTCTTTGAATGTTGTTGGAAATCAGGTTTCGTACTGTGGTCCGAATCAGACAGTATCACAGCTACAGATCCCCATATATTCGGCCAAAACGCTACGTTTTGGAGGAAGATTTGCTAAACTTCTATTATTTATCCATTTTTATGCTCTTTAAATTATTATTATTATTATTAATTTATACAATAGGTAAGATAAAAATAAGTTATTTTATTGAGCTCTTAAATAAAATAAAAGGGTCGTTCAATTCTACCTTATGTCTTGCATACCACTAATATACATATTAAAAATAAATAAAAATAAAAAATTCAGTTTTATAAATATTAAAATCATTTTTCTTTTTCATTGTCTTATAGTAGTAATTATTTTAAAAAAAGATTCCAAAAAATAATTTTTAAGAATGGTTTTAGAAAATTATTTTTTGATGTTTTATAGAATAAGGGTACATTTGCAATCAAAAATGTTTTTAATGTTTTAAAAATAATTTTACATCTAATACTTTATTTTTTATAAATTATATATATTGTATAATTATTTTTAAAATAATTAAAACCCAATTACCGAAAATAATTAATAAATAAATGGTTTTAGTGCAAAAAGGGTCCAATAGATGAATTAGGTATGGAATTGAACATGAGAAGTTTGATAGAAGTAGAAGGAAAGCATGTGAGTAAAAGAATAAAAGAAAGCTAAATCCCATAAAAAGAAGTCCTAGTTGGTATGATTTCCACTACTCTTCTAATTCTAGTCAACCATCATAATTTTGAATTTGTCTTCCACACATACTAAAAAGGAAAATGAAATTTAACATCCCATATGGCAAAATAATAATAAGATTTGAGAAAAAAAAAAAAGAAAAAAAAAAGTCTAATTGAAGTACCATTAGCAAATCTTCTAAATTGTTGGCTCCATCTTAAAGTTATTTTTCTCTTTTTGACCAACATATTTTCTAAACAAATTAAATTTAGGTATAAATCAACTTCATCTTTTTTAGTCAACTAATCAAAGAGATGTGATTAGATTTTCTACTTTAATAGCCATTGTAGAGGCATAGAGGCTATATTCATCACTTTTTCCTTTAACCATGTGATGTAAAGATCAAAATTTAATTATCTTACTCAAAAATGACAATGAAATTTTTTTTAAAATAAAAATAAAGATGAACCCCTTAATGGATGGCAAATGGGCTGAATGGGCGGAGGAGAGCAACACACATAAGCTGATGAAATGGAGGAAGGGAGAGGGAGAGAGAGAGAGAGAGAGAGAGAGAGAGAGGGGAGAAGATTGAATTGGGAAATGAGAGAGATTCAAAGATTCTCTCAAAATCCAAGAATGCTGGTGATTGAGGAAATGAAGGAGGTGTCCTGGTTCAGAGAATGGAGTCCTTTTTTTCTTTTTTCTTTTTTCTTCAAAGGTGGGTGGTCAGAGGGAGAGAGGGAGGGAGAGAGGGAGAGGGAGAGGGAGAGGGAGAGATGATGATGATGATGGATGATGGGTGCTTTGTATAGAGAGAATATATGTGGAAGTAGATAGAGATACGAATCAGAATAGGGCACCATCTACTTTAATGTGGTACATTGTATGTGTCCTCTCTCCAGGCTCCCCCTACTTCTCTCTTTCCAACACACCCTACTCCTCTGACTCTACCCCCTATCTTTGACCTTTTTCACTCCCTTCTTTCATATTCTCCCCCCTCCTCCTGTCGAACTCCTATTGCTCTCTTTTTTTTTTCACTTTTCAATTTTTTTTCTTTGCTTTTAGAAATAAATTTTGTTTTTCCCCCTCTTATTTATAACAAATTTCAATAGCATAATGATGGATTAGAAATAAAGGTTATTAATTTCCAAAAGTTATAAAG
This sequence comes from Vitis rotundifolia, assembly GCA_030254885.1. NCBI lineage: Eukaryota > Viridiplantae > Streptophyta > Magnoliopsida > Vitales > Vitaceae > Vitis > Vitis rotundifolia. Next base: position 17,572,471 of record CM058163.1, on the reverse strand, counting down.
TTGTAGGGATTTCTTAATTTTGAACATTCTTATAAAATTTATTTAATTTAAATTTAAAACATGATAAAAGTAATTTAACAAAGAATAAAATTCGAATTAGAATTTTAAGATAAGAAAACTTCTTAATAATGAAGATTCTACATTTTATATTAAATTTTTTCCTTTTGTTATATATATAAAATGATTTTTATTCATTCCCGTTACCTTTCAAGGAGAATCTTGAAGTGAATTCGGAATTAATGACTTAATATGAGTTTATTCACGCGATTATGCATTCTTCAAATAAGAATTCATTTCTCAAAAGATTTTTGACTTTCGTACTTTGGTGGGTCTTCGAAATCCTTTTGATAATCCATTTTTCTTCTAACTTCAAAATTTTATAAGTTAATTTTTTCTACCATCCTAATAATTTTTTTTTATTATTTAAATATTATGATAATTTTATTTATTATTTTAAAATTTAAATTGAAAACGTACCTTATTAAGGTGAAGAAAAAAATAGGATTAATTAGGTAAATTTACAATTCAAAACACTTAAAGGGTGTTAATTTTTTTAACTTTTTGCTCAAAACAATTTGCTTTTAAATTTTAGATTGTTTGTTTTTCTATTTTTTCATGACTTATTATAAATTTGTTACTAAATAAAAAAAATCAAAATATTTGGTTTTTTTCTAAATGGAAAAAATAATATCTTGATTTTTTTTTACTTTTTAATACTTAATAAAAATAAAATATTACAAAAACAAACAACTTAATATTTAACACTATTAAATATTAAAGTTCTATTCAGAATTAAGTGTTAAAATAAACACCACCTAAAATTAATACAAATTGAGAGTTTCATGGTAGTTAATGAGATATTCAATATATTTTTAGTTTAAATTTTGAAATAAAAAAATTATTATAATATTTAAATAATAAAAGGATTTATAAGGATATTGGACAAAATTAACTTATAAAATTTTGAAGTTAAAGAAAAGAAAGGAGGGGTTAGATAAGTAATTTCCATAGGATAAGACAAAAGACTTATTCAATTAAGAATTTAGAGCAGTTTTATGAAGATATATTAATTTTTTTAAAACAAAAATTCATTCCCTTTGAGGAATATAACTTCATTTATATTAAATTTCTATACAATGAAAATCTCATAATCGTTCAAAGTTATTTAGCATAGTATTATCCAACACTCATTTATTAACAATTAATAAAATTATTTTTTTCACATGACGCTTTATTATGATGATTTTGACAAACATAACCACTTCTTTATTAATATTTTGTGTTAAAATATCCATCAATATATATATATAATGAGTTTTAATCAATTTTAATTTTATTTACATTTTATTTAAAATATCCACTAATATTTTTAGATATATTAGTTTTATTGATATTTTCATTTTTTTTGTCTGAAAAATAGGGAAAGTAGTAAAAAATAGTTAAAATATTTTTAAAATTTGTATTTCACATGGGAAAAACATTTGGAATAGGAATCCATGAATCAATGCAACTTATCTCTCAAAAAATATTATTTTTTTTCAAAATTTTTACTTAAAAAATAGGGAAAATTAGTAAAAAAATAGTGTAAATATTTTAAAAAAATGTATTTCACAAGGGAGAATTTTATGGAAGACAAATTCAAGGATTGGTGAAGCTCTCTTGGCCAAGAAATATTTTTTTTTAGTTTTTTACTTAGAAAAATAGGGAAAATAAGTAAAAATTACTTTAAATATTTTTAAAAATTGTATTTGACATGGGAAAAAAATTCTTAAACACGAATCCAAGGATTGTCCAAAAAAAATTATTTAAAAATTTTTTTACTTAAAAAACCATATAAAAAAATAGGAAAAAACATTTGCAACATGAATCCATGCATTAATAACATTCTGTGATTAGCAATAGACCATAATCTGGAACCTTGTCAAGGCATCAGGGTCAAAAGCCAGATAGGGCACGCACCATGGCATGGGCCAGGTGTATTGACACAACCTCTATCACCATGGAATGGGTCATTCCAAGTGTCGTGGCACAGGCGATGGCACGTGAGACGTGTCGTGGCACGAGCCGTGGCACCATGGCATGGGGGTTGTGGCACACATCATGGCATGGGTCACGTGTCCTAGCACAACCTCTAGCACCATGTCGTGGGTCATTGCAGGCATTGTGGCACGGGCGGTGGCACGCATCAAGTGTCTTGGCTCAGCTCGTGGGCACCATGCAAGGAGTCGTGGCACGCGTCAGGGCATGGGCGGTGGCATGTGTCATGCGTCTTGGCTCAACTTGTGGGCACCATGCAAAGGGTCGTGGCACGCATTAGGGCACGGGCGGTGACATGCATCACGTGTCTTGGCTCAGCTTGTGGGCACTATCCAAAGAGTCGTGGCATGCATCAGGGCACGGGTGATGGCACACGTCATGTGTTTTGGCTCGACTCGTGGGCACCATGCAAGGCCCCGTGGCACGCGTCATGGCACAGGCATTGACACGCGTCACATGTCTTGGCTTGGCTTGTGGGTAACATGTAAAGGGCCATGGCACGGGCGGTGGCATGCATCACGTGTCTTGGCTCGGCTTGTGGGCACCATGTAAGGCCTCGTGGCACGCGTTATGGCACGGGCGGTGGCACACGTCACGTGTCTTGGCTCGGCTCGTGGGCACCATGCAAGGGGTTGTGGCACGCGTCATGGCATGGGCGGTGGCACGCGTCACGTGTCTTAGCTCGGCTCGTGGGTACCATGCAAGGCCCCATGGCACGCGTCATGGCACGAGCGGTGACACGTGTCACATGTCTTGGCTCGACTTTTGGGCACCATGCAAGGGGTTGTGGCACGCGTCACGTGTCTTGGCTCGACTCATAGGCACCATGCAAGGCCCCGTGGCATGCGTCACGTGTTTTGGCTTGGCTAGTGGGCACCATGCAAGGCTCCATGGCACGTGTCATGGCACAAGCAGTGGCACGCGTCATGTGTCTTGGCTCGGCCCGTGGGCACCATGCAAGGCCCTGTGGCACGTGTTATGGCACGGGCGATAGCACGCATCACGTGTCTTAGCTCGACTCGTGGGCACCATACAAAGCCCTATGGCACACATCATGGCATGAGCGTTGACATGCATCACGTGTCTTGACTCAGCTCGTGGGCACCATGCAAGGCCCCGTGACACACGTCATGGCACGGGCATTGGCACGCGTCACATGTCTTGGCTCGACTCGTGGGCACCATGCAAGGCCCCGTGGCATGCATCATGGCACGGGTGATGGCATGTGTCACATGTCTTGGCTTGGCTCATGGGCATCATGCAAGGCCCCATGGCACTCATCATGGCACGAGAGGTGGCACATGCCGATATTTTCATTCTTGTTCACGACCATTTGAGAGGTAAATTTGATCCTAAGGTTTTTATTTTAATGTATATTTCTAGGTCCAAAAAAAAAAAGGTAAAGTGTTATCATCCAACACTCATCTTTAAGGGTAGAATCATAATAGTGAGGAAGATAGGTTTTTTCATGACAATGGGAAGAAAGGAAGTAGTAATTTGAATGTTGCCCAAAACCAAACTGTTTTAAGTTTTCTTAATCAAAACCAAGTACTTCTAGTGTCCTTAAACAATTTCAGTACAAAAGAGTCTCAAACCATACTTTTATTAGACCCTTCACTAGAAATAACATTTGCTAAAAATTTAGAAATGTAAAAACATCACCGATTCTTGTAGAAACTTAGAATTTAAGGTCCAACATGCTTACTATGAAGGTGTATTCTAGGAAAAGAAAAACTTTTTATCATTCCACAAGTCCCAAATTTCGGCTCGATATCAAGTAATGAAAATGTTAATCATGATGTTAATGCTAACAGTGATTTGGATTTGCTTATTACTCTTGGGAAGGAAACTCGGTCATGCACTCAACATCCAATCTCTCACTTTGTGTCATTTGAGAGACTATCCCCACAATATTATGCTTTCACTTCCAAAATATCATTCCATGAAATTTCTACAATAGTTTATGAAACACTGAACATGAAACAGTGAAAGGAGGCTATGAACAAGAAGATGAGAGCCTTTTAAAATAAATAAATAAAACATGGGAAATTGTAGACTTATCCAAGGAGAAGAAAATAATTGGATGTCAATGGATCTACACCATTAAATCCAAAGCTGATAGGACCATTAAACGGTATAAGGCAAGGTTGGTTGCTAAGGGTACACTCAAACATTTGAAGTAGACTACTAAGATACATTTGCATCAGTAACCAAGATGAACACCATTAGGATTCTATTGTCTTTAGCAGCTATTCTAGATTGGTCATTACAACAACTTGACATAAAAAATGTCTTCCTTCATGGCAATCTAGAAAAAAAAAAGTGTACATGGGCGTCCCACTTGGATATATTCACAAAGCATTGATGAGCAAAGTTTGTAAACTTAGAAAGTCTCCCTATAGACTCAAATAGTCCTCATATGCATGGTCTGAGGGGTTTGCAAAATCCATGGCAAAAAGAAGGAATTGTCAAATTCAAGGTGAACACACATTGTCCATAAAGCTTTCTCCCTAAGAGAAGATAACTGTTATTTTTTGCCCATGTTGATGATATTATAGTCAGCAGAGATGATTAATAGAAGATTATAAAACTAAAAACATACTTAGCAAATTAAATGAAATTGAAATTAAAGATTTGGGAAGTCCACTATATTTCTTGTGTATAGAAGTTGCTTGATCTAAATAAGAGATTTTTATCTTGCAACAAATATATATACAAGAAACAGGTATGCTAGGATGTAAACCAATTAAGACTCTTATTGAGGCAAACCAAATGCTAAGGGAGAAAATTGAAGAAGGTTCAACAAATCGAAGCACCTATCAATGAATGATGGGAAAATTGATTTACAAATCACATGTAGAGGCAAATATCACTTATGTTATAAGTATAGTCAGTCAATTTATACATGTTCTACTAAAATCCCACTTAGAAGTTATATTCAAAATTATTAGATATCTAAAGGCTACCTTGGGTAAAGGAGTACTATTTCAAAGAAATGATGATTTAAGATTGGAAGCCTACACTAATGTAGATTATGCACGATCCATAGTAGATAGAAAGTTAACAAATGGATCTTATATGTTTGTAGGATGTAATCTCATCACTTGGAGAAGTAAGAAATAACCCATTGTTACTTGATCAAGTCTAGAAGTTGAGTTTAGAGTTATGACTCAAGGCATTTGCAAGCCATTGTGGCTAATAATTGTGCTCATTGGCCTTAAGACCAAGATAAAAGATCCTATGATATTGTATTATGACAATAAGATAGCTATTAATATAGCTTATAACCCAGTACATTATGATTGTACAAAAACTATGGAAATTGATTGGCATTTCATCATATCTTAGACAAGCTTAGAATGCAAAATATCTTTGCACCCGCTTGAGAAGAAGTGTTGGAAGATTTAAGTTTGAATATGAACATAATTACACTCACTTCTTTCTATAATTACTCTCGTATAGTTGACTAGTATAGTTGTATATGTGACAACTATCTATATAGCTGTTAGATATCCATTAGATAATTCTTTAATTGATAAAAATTAGGTTTAGAATTAGGCTATCAAATCTCTAATTAGGTTAGGAATATTATTTCTTTTTTCTCAATTCTTTTGTATTTTAAATACTCTGTACAAACTCCTAATGAATAAGAAAAGAAGATTTTTTTTTCTTTACTACTTTCAACTTCTTTCCATTTTAGTCAATCATTTTATGTCAGGATTCTTCACATTTTGAGGTTCGAGATCTTAATCATTTTTTATGAGCTCAAAAGCCACTTGAAAAGCAAAAGTGTTGTTAATAATAATATTATTTAAATCCCATTTTTCTTTTATATATGCATAACTTATTAAGATCTCATTATTGTAAGATATATATGCCTATTCAAGGGCTACTTGTTCAATTTTTACCTCTTTAGAAGCTATTTGTTCAATTTATACTTCTTTAGGGGGCTACTTATTAAATATGTCTCTTTAGGAGTTATTTGTTTTATTTATGCCCTTCTTAGGGCTATAGTTGGTCATTGATCAACCTTTTTTTTTACATCTTCAAGAGTGTAAATTTTTCCTTGTATTCTCCTTCTTTAGAGAATTATATCCTTTAAGTCAGCAAGTCTAACACACTTCGGCCGTTTGCTAGATTCATTTATTAGTTGTTATGCAAGGACATCAATCCACATTAGAGTATTTGCAGTAAAATATGTGACAACATACGATCAATAAGCCTCATATTTGTATGATGCAACCTAGAGGAGAAAGTCAATTTCTTTTCCACTATATGCTTTTAATTAGAAGTAATAGAAGCAATGTAAATATATTCTACTTACCTTCATTCATAGTTTCAATAAAATACCTATTTCTATAAATATCTTTAACACTGAATAATTTTTTCTTCTAGATTTGTTACAATATATAAAACATCATTTATATAAAATCTACCTCCATTTGATAGCATAATATTTGTTTTTTTAGAGCCTTCAATCAACATATAGTATCTGATATGGTGTTAACTTTAGCATTTGTTAATGTTTATTTAAAATACGTGTCTTTTATCTCAAAGAATTGTTTGAGTGATTGCACAATTTTCAAAATGAAGATTTTTTTTTGTTCATCTTGAGATAGCAAATGCAATTTCATATATGAATAATATTTGAGAAAAACATATGGTAAATAAAAATAACAATTATAATGACAGCAAACAATGCATAATCAATCAATAAGAATATTTTTATCATTTCCTAAAAGATCAATTTTTTACTAAGACATTCAAAGAATCAATATATATCAAAGTAAGTCATGTTAATTCATCACTATTGGTGAAAATTATTTTCATCTCCTCCTTTACTTTTATTAATATTTGGTAAAAGTCAACTAGACAAATGGGTATACAATCGATGCGTGACCAATGATCTTTCTTATCACACTCATAATAATTCTTAATATTGCTTAGGTTTGGTAAAATGGTGTGATTTTTTATTTTTTTATTTATTTTTATTATATCAACTTTCACTTTAATATTAATAATCAAGCAAAATGATTTGCATTTCCTTCTACAGTGATATTACATTTGCTTAGGAATAAAATTGCATTAAATGCAAATATATATTGACTTTAGGGCCCCTAACCAACATTCTTCAAATTAAAATATATATAAATACATAATATATCTACCTAAATTATAAATAATTTCTGCATATAAATTACCCTAAAACACTTAAAAAATTCAGTAAAAGTATTCAATTTTTATTAAAAAATTTAAAGACCTTTTGAAGAAAAAAAAAGATTAATGAAATTATTAAATTATTTTAATAAGAATTATTTTAAAAACTATGAAGTTTTTTCTTATTCTATTTTTAAAATATTAAAAATATTAAAACTCATATTTGTAATTTTAATAATTGAAATTAATGATTTTTTAATAAAACTTGTTGGTGATATTTTTGAAGCACTTTCAAAGTTTTTTCTTATTTTATTTTCAAAATTATAAAATCTAACAAGACATACTTGTCAATTTTTGTTAACTCTTAAAGGTTTTTCTTATTGATTTTTTTTTAATTACTAGAGTTAGCTACTTTACCATTTCAAATTCAATAGTTTCAATAAAATCCCCTATAGTAGTTTGTTTGTCTTGAACTACATCTAAAACTACATTCAACGGTTTTTGTAGTCATAAATCTTATCGTATTCATTGAGATTGTCGACTTTTTATATCATTCCATTGTACTTTTGTTATGATGGTTTTTTTTCCCTCTAATTTGGAGTTTATTTTATTAAAAAATAGGATATTTTGTTTATTTGTAATTTATATGGGATAATTAGGTATAATTTTATAAATTTTAATTTTTTTAAATAATTTTCGCTACTATTCTATTATTATAGGAGTAATTTCATTGGCCTCTCTTGAAGTATTGGCTAAATACACATAATCGTCATTGGTTTAAAATTTCATCAAATACCCTCCTTACCTCTCATTTGTTATTTTCATTTACCTCTCATTTAATCCAAAAAAAAATAGATATTTGATGAATTTTCAAGTAAATGAGAAATAATTGTATTTAACTAAAACCTCGATAAAGTGAATGAAATTATAAATAAACATTTCATGATTACGTTGAAATGGTTCTTTATTGACGATAAAACTACGATAAAATCAACATAACTTATTATAAATATCTCTCCTATTTTTTTGTTATTTTCATTCACTTTCCCTCTAGTTTAAAATAATGGAGATATTTTGGTTTTTATTTTTTGAAATTCAATTTTTAAAACTTTCATAGTTTCTAAAATTTGTTTTTTTTTTTTTTTAATATTTTGTAAAAGAAAATACAATTTCTTTATTTTTCTAAATTGAGAGTGATAAAAAGTTTTTATTTTAAAGATTATCTAAACTAATTATTTTATGGCTTATTTGATTAAAGGGGTTATTTGAACCCTAATTTTGTAATTTTAATATTTCTTCATTTTTGACCTCATTTTGATAAAAATATTATTTTTATTTTTTAAAAAAAAATACTGTAAATACTTGAAATAGTTATGGATATTTATGTAAAAAAATAGGTTATTTTTCAAATAAAAAGATGGTTGGGAGAAGATTATTTATTTCTTTTATTATTATTAATTATTTCTTATTTTATTTTAATTTTGGGTGAGGTTTATTTTTTGAAAATCCCTAATTTAGTTAGGGCTTTTTTCCGCCACCCGAACCCGCCCAAGGACGAAGATATGAGAGAGAAGTCGGGTTGGGAAGGGTGGAGCGAGGGAGAGCAGAGCAGCAAAGAAAAACCCCTTCTTGTTTGTTTGCCGAGAAATTCTAACTTTTTTCTACAAGAGCTTCAGGTATTTCCATTCTTCCTGCTTTGATTCATTCGCTATTCGATTGAGTTTATCTCCTGATTTTTCGGTCGCGATGTTGTGGAACTTCATAAATATTCAATCCAATTTTTTTTTTTCTTTTTCTTTTTAATTTAGAATGTGCTAACAAAAATTTGGAATTTCAACCATCAAAAAACGAAAAAAAATTATGCAAATGAAGTGAAGATAAAAGAAAGGTTTAGTTAGAGGAGGTTAATATCTTGAGGAATTTAAGCAATGAGTAGAGGCAAATAGGATGGAGTACAAAACTTGAGAATAAGATATCAGAGACGTGGTGGAGATAGAAGTTTGGGCTAAACTTAATCTGTCTTCTACTTTTCTACCTTCCAATTCTTGTAAAGAGTGAATTTGAACATCTAGTGTTTGTCTTATGCTAGATTGTTTGCTTAGAAGAAAACAGTGTTTGTTCATGTGTAGCACTTTAAGATTTCTTCAAATTTTTAGGGTAAAAAATTCAAAGCAGTCCAAAGATAATATGAAAATTATGGGTAACTTTGAGAAAGCATGAATTTCGAGTTGCATGTATTTTAATGTTATTTAAAATCAATGGGTTAGGTTTATCAAATTCTAGGACAGATTTATCGAAAATGTGTACACATTTTTATATTTGATTCCAACAAAGGATTTGAATTCGACCCCCTAAATCTGAAGCTTCTCTGTCCAAATCCAAGTTTCCAAGCCCGACCTTAATGTCTTGTGCTAAATAAAAACCAGATATGTGTCTAACAGAGTAGAAGGACAATATCACTTATAGCCATTATCATTCAATCAGTCTGTTGGTTGGATTTCCTGAATTGCAAGACGTGAAAAGAAATCAATTGAGCCAATTTTTCACAAGCTTAATGATTAAAATTGCTGTATATAAGTCTACCAATTATCTTCTTGTGATACACGCATAGGTTAGACATTTTAATACACCAAAAAATATACTCTTCTGAGCTTAATGTTGGAAGGTCTTTAAGAGAGTTTTCTTTTTTCCATTGATAAGTAAAGATGTAAGATTATAGACATGGACCAAAGAAATAGTGCATCAAGGTATGCAGGTCTTTAAGAGAGTCAGTTTTGACTGGACAATAGAGTTAGAAGTCGTTTTACTGCATTTGAACTGTGTGGAGGTGATCACTATGATCCTGTTTTAGCTATAAAGAAAACTTAATTTAGAATAAGCTTATGCAAGGACATGAAGGTACACAAACTATTTTCCTTTTATTTTTTAATGTACAATTAAGTGAACCAAAGAAAGGAGTTGATTAAAAATATGAAATTTTTGTTATACAAATTCTGTTTTATGTATTCCTATGCTTAGTTAAAGATCTCCCTATTTTTTTTATGTGATGTTTAATGCAATAAGAAGCTGAAAATATAAGCAATGTGCCTTGAAGTGAAGTGTGTAGATCAGTAGATTGAATGAAAATGACAAGGGAAAACTTTGGTGGCCAAGAAATTAGGGGTTTGAAGAAATATTTTGGTTGGGTGATGGTACAAAAATATGCTTCTAGGAAGATCTTTGGTTGAGAAACTCTTGTTATTTTCTTAGTACTAGTTTCTTCCTCCCCGTCTATATCTTATAACTTCAATTTTTGCTGCAACTTCTTAAAGCAAGGAATTGAGGAACCTCTAATATTTGCTTTAGCCCATGTCTATTTGTCACTCACTTTTTCTAACATGAGAGTTTGGTCCTCATCACCCTTAGGATTGAGGAACTAGCTCCTTCTTTAATGTTATCTTTGCTTCTATCAATTAAGTTCCTTTTATTCCTGTAAGTTTTATCTGGAAATCCAAAGCCTGACCAAAAGTGAAGGCCTTTGCATGAGTTGTGGAAAATAAGAACGCCAATACAAATGACTTGCTCCAACAACGAAGACCATACAAAGCACTTAACTCGGAATGATGTATCATGCGCAGGGGGAGTGGGGAATCTATACATCATGTTGTCTTTCATATTTCCCTGTAGCATCAATATTATGGTGTAGATTGTTTCAATTTGTAAGGATTGATTGTGTTCAACCTAGAAGGATGGAGGAGATATTGATTATGTCCTTTAGAGGTTTTGGGGGATTACCTACGGTCCTCTACCCTATAACAAGGATGACTATTTATTTCAATCCTTTTATACAAAACTTGTAATATGCATAAGAGGATGGTTTTTTATTGCAATCTTTCATACTAAACTTATAATGTGCATACATAGAAAATGAAAATAAAATGTGTATCAATTCTTACACCATTCAGATCTGTTTTTGTGAAAATTAGTTTGAAAAGCTGATTTTATAACTGGCCAGTTTAAAATATGGTTTATTTTATAAGGTTTTTAAACTTTTCCAATAAGGATTGTATTTTTCTTTAAGTCCATTCAACCTCCTCCTCACCTTTCTCAGATCTGCACCCAAATATTTCTCTTTCTTGACTTCCAAGCCTTCAGAATTAACTGATTGTAGCCCCTCATCATTTTCTTTAATCTAACATTGGGAACTTTTAGTACTTGGTTCAAATTTTGGGAATCAATGTAATATATTTAGTTTGGTTGACATGTAAGTAGACCAAGTTAAACAGTAGTTTGACTTGGTTTAAAATCCACAACTGCATTTGCAAAATCTAATTTTTTTATTCAAACTGGCAAACCCTAATTTTATTCTATTCCCAATTGAAGACGAGCTCTAGGCAATTAATTCTCATTCTCACACTGATTCTATTGGAACTTTATGGAAATTAGATGAACTTATAATTATTTCTCGTGGTTGATTTGTTATTCAATTAAATTAATCCTGTGACATTTTTGTTGATATGTTGATCTATGAAATGTTAGATTTTTGTTCTCTCTCTCTATCTCTCTCTTTCTTTTTGTTTTTTTTTGGCTATATTTTGGAAATTTTCGGACAGCTAAAAAATCTGTCATTTGATCTTGAAACTTTTAGTTGCTTTTCTGAAATAATATAGGAATATAACAAGAGTTAGCATTTGTCTCTTCTGTGGAGTGTGACTTGTTGCTTTGATTAGAACTTCACATGTTTAAGTTTTTGTTGAAATGAAGAAGTTGATCAATACAGAAGCTGGTTCAAATGTGCTTGTCGATGCTTGAGGAGCAATAATATTCAAAGCTCATTGGTTTCACCCTTGGTCTTCCCCAGTGATGAAGATGTCAGTATTCTTTAGGTTCTATATTTTCTGGTTTTGCTAGTTGGTTATTTTATAATAATGATTTCAGCCTCCAGCGATCTTTCAGGTTCATTTATTTGATGGCATGGTTATCTTACAAAGTTTGAATGTCCTGCAGAAAAAAAGCCAATGCTGGTGCACTTACCAATTTCGAAGTACTTGACTTTTTACGGTCTAGAGGTGCTGCAAAGGATCCCACTCGGGTGATTGCCCCCATAGCAGCATCTGAGTTTAAGGTTAGAAATGGTTCCTGATTTTGTTTTTAGTGGATTAAATGATGTGAATCTTCATATTTCTGATAGTTCAGATTATATTATAGGTCTATGACTATCTGGTTGAGAGTGCTGCTTGCAATCAAACAAGAGAGAGCATTAATGAGTTGTTGGAAAAATGTAAAAAGTATGACCTTGCAAAGGCTGAGATCCTCAATATAATCAATATCAGGCCAGCTTCACCAGTTGAAATTGACCCGGTAATTTTCCTTGGATTTTTGCTTGTTGTGTGTTGTTGTTGTTGTTGTTTTATTTATTGACTTATTTATTTTTGAACTTAAATTATTAGTTCTCTCTCCAAATGTCTTCACCTGTGAGTTAAAAGTTTATTGAACCAAGAAAGAAACCTATCCTCTCCTTTTGTTTTCCATCATTGAACAAATCAATGGAAGGAAGTGGTGGGATGTTTTAAAAATTCATTTCTCTCTACCAAAGGTGTTCATGATCGGAAAATTTTTCTGTTTTCTAAAGGCAATGTATCAAGGTATGAAATCAGAATCCAGTATGTTAAAAGCTTTCAAGAAAATGTAGAGGATATTGCACACTTCACTAAGCTTTCACAGCCAGTTCCTACTAAAGAAGTTACTTAATGGAAATGATAAGGAAAGCTTTGGTAAATTTTGTCTTGTTCTTGTACCGAGTCTTTGGACCTATCTAATCACGTTTTATAAGTTATAAAAAGGAAATGTGCTTGCATTTGTAATTCACAATCTAGTTGAATGATATAAATGTAGGGTGTGACAGCTGACTAGCCCCAAGATTTCAAGCGGAAGTTGACTAAAATAGGCATTTTAATTGAAAAAAAAAAAAAAAAACTGTTACAACATGACAAATAACTCTCCAGAACTCTTGAAACATGTTATTTTTGTCTTCTTATTTTAAATATCGGGTTCAGTTTCAAATTGTTGATACTCCTTGTTCATCTTGCACCCTAGTTTTACCTTTTGGAATTCTCAAATTTTATGTTCTGCATTAAATTCTTGTGGGTTTTAAATTCAAATTTATAATTATTTTTAAGATTAAATTCTTGTAATCATCTGGATGTGTAAATTTCTGGTCCAAGGGAGGTCTGGGCAAAGGCATTACTATACCTTGGTACTCCGTATAAGACCAAAGATTGCATTGTAGCTAGAGAATGTCCTTGCTTTTCATTTGCAAAATTGTTTAATATGTTATGTTGTATATAGATTATAGAGGAAAGCGAGAAGCGGATGGGAGAAGGGATTGAAGACCTGATAGAGATGGTGACAACAGTGCTGCCACCTCCCCCTACCCAAATGAACACCGAAGAGGAGGTTGTTGCTGGTGATGAAGAAATTGCCGATGGGGAGCAAACGGCAACAGCAATGGCAACGGAAAACTGAGGGAGGGCTTTAGGGTGATGACTAATCCATATGTTTGTGATAGTTCTTTTTTTTGTTTTTTTTTTGGGTTAGTTTCTGTAGTGAAGAGGGCCATATGAGGAGTAGAGTATGATACGTAACAGTACTACCATTTTAGGTTTCAATATGCTATCTATTTTATCACTTGCTCAGCTCTAAGTGAAGTCGAGCACAATGTATAATTAATTCACTACAATGTATAATTAACTGTTATTGTTATTTAAATTATTATTATTAAATTAAATTAAAATTGATTATTACTGCCTCATAGATAATAAAGGAAAAGCAAGTCTATACTATGATTGTATCCCCTTCTTACCCGGCTGACATGCAGCTCGTAGCATGCCCACTCTGTGATCTACGACCGCCCTTGCTTCGAGGCTCGAGCTGCTCAGGAAAGCTTTGGGACTGGCATTCCCGGTGAATTCTTTACAATCTTTTTATTTTATGATCTCATTGGAAATCATATAAAAACAATTTCTATTGGATATGGCTATTAGTACAAGTATTTTACGATTAAAAAGTAATTGCCTCTTGTGCAAATCGTGTATTATATCAAAGTTACGAAAATGTTGCTTCTTATAGAAGTTTTATTTTGGCTTATATAAGAGTTCTTTGAACCGTTTCAATATCAATATTGCCCTTTAAAGTAAATTGTGACTCTGGTTTAAGTTTCAACTCTTCCCAAACAAGGCCTTTTTTGTGGAAAATACAATTAAAAGAAAATTTTGAAAGAAATGGTAAGTTTACAAGTTAGAAAATTCTGGGCTTAGGCCTATAAGGCTAGGTTGGGCCAGACTCAGAGGCCCATTAGGCCATGGAACTCGTCATCACCTATGTAGGGAAAAGGAAGTAACGGCATGAATTTCTGATCGGACGGATGGGGTTGCTTCAGCAGGTAACCCCGGAGGATCAGGACCCTTCCGTGCAAAAAGTAGCAAACTCCGGTTGACTTCTTAAAATGCGGCGTCGAGACTTTGACCTTTGACCTGCTCTTACCGTCCGATCCGCTACTTTCTCTCTCTAGCTCTCGCAATCCTCCTTTCCACATTTGAGTTTCATTCTCTCTCTATCTCTCTCTTTCGAACAGAGTCAAACCCTATCAGCCATTGGATCATGCTCTGAAGGGTTCATCACAACCGCAGTACTCATCAACAATGGTGGAATTATCCAGCGGAATCATCTGCATAACCGCGACATCAATGGCCAATCACCACCTGGGTTCATAGTGAATAAAAACCTTTTCTCTTATACTGAGCATGTCTGGTTTGGTTGCCCGTACAGGTCGTCATCAGCAGCGCTACGAGGCCGGCTGTCGCCTTATTGCCGGGTAATCAAATTCCCCCCACTGTACTCTTTTATTTATTTTTATGTCTTATGATTTGTTGCTGTCATTGTTGATGGTGATGTATATGTTTCTAAGGTCATTTTCATGGGAGCCACCTACTTATTTATTTATTTATTTTCAATTTTTACCTCTTATTTTTGTATAACTTAATTTGAATAATTCAATGATGTATTTATTTATGATTATGGTTTGATTATACTTAGAGCCTTTGACTCGTTGGTGGGTAAGTGGGTATGTGTCATTTTTGTTAATGGAAGTCAGAATTGGCGTTTTTGTTGGTTTTAATTGTAGGGTTTTGATGGAGTTGGTAGATTAAGCCAGAATATACTGCAAATGCCCGAAAAGTATGTATTCTTGATAATGTTATTACAAATGTGTGTATATGGTGTATGTCAAACTGGGTAAGGATCCAAACGAGGAGATTGAATTTGGGTGTGTGGTGGGATCTTTTTTTGTTTTTTTTTCCTTTGAATCACCAAGTTATGTTGTTGGATTTAGTTTGAAATGATTTATCTGAATTCTGAATACATTTTTGGGTGGAGTTTGGATGGTGGGGGTGCATTTACTTAAAGGGAGGATGATGTTGGTTGGGACTGCTTTACTTGCACTTTGATGTACTATACTACTCTTTACCATGCCTTCATTAATACACTGGAATAAAAAGTTTAAAGGGACTTTCTTTGGAGAGTTTTGGAACATGATTTAAGTATCATCTTTTGGATTTTTAAAAATGGTTTTGCTTGCTTAATGGGGTGGAAGGTTTGGGAATTTTAAGCAATAAAAATGTTTTGAGGAAGAGGCCAATTGTTGTGAACAATGCTTTTCATGTGGAATAGTAAGAGGATATGAGTAGCCATATGTGGTGGGTTGTGATTTGAGGTTGGTCCCTCAATGACTTGTAGAATAGGATTGTAAAAGTGTAGGCAGATTTCCAATTCCGGTTTTTTCTAAAGTAGATCATGAAAAGATTTTTATTTATTTATTTATTTGTGTGTGAGGGTGGGGATGTGTTGGGGAAACAGTTCCAGTTTCTTAACATTTTAGTGGACAAGGGTGTTTTAATGGTAACACTGTGGTTTATTCTAACCTTTATGAAACTTAATATTCAAACAAAGTATTGATACATGCTAAAAGAAATACTAGGTGTATCAAAAGCAAATGATGAAGATTTAATCCCTGGTGGTTCTAACCTATGTCCACATGGTAAATAATGAGTTTGATTAGATGACATGATTTTGGGTCATCTGGCTCTCTTATACACTTGGGCTTGGCAAGATGGCTGGATTATAGTAGGCAATTTCTCTTCTGGTAGCCAAGTGCTAGTCCAGGCACCCAGTTTATCCTTGCGCAGATTCCTAGGTGACTCGATATGACACATATCTTTATGTTATTCCTGCTTTTAATCCTCAACATGATTTTGATTTATAATTTGAATAGGAACAGGATTTGTTTTGATGACATTAAAAAGTGAGAACAAGGCACTGCATATGGGGGTGAAGATATTGTAGAGGGGTACATCACTGTTGGATTGGCCTTTTATTTGGGGAGGGGAGACTCAGCTTATGGAATTATTTTCGTTTGGCACTGTGTGTTGTGAAAAGAACAGTTTGTGCAAGTTAATGCCCTTTAATTTGGGAGGGGAGACTCAGCTTATGGAATTATTTTCTTTGGGCACTGTGTGTTGTGAAAAGAATAGTTTGTGCAAGTTAATTTCAACTACAGGTGAGTGAGGCCCACTAGATAGTTATGCAATTTTAGAGTTGCTGGATGCTTACTGCCACATCTCAACAAAGTTTGTATCAATTGTTGGTTTCCTCTTGTATAACAATCAAGTGGTGAATAATTTAGCCAACGATGAAAATGATCTCGATCAAGTTCTATTAGCAATTTCCTCTGTAGATGCCATTTTTCTCCTCCCATATGGATGAGTAGAACCCAGCGGATTGGTTTATTGGCTTCTTTCTGTATATGGTATCTTGTTTTATTTATGAACAATGTTTAAAGAACTTTGCATAATCTTACTCCTAGTCTTTGGTGTCAGATAAAATTTTTTTGAACATTTGTGCGATGCTACCCTCCAATCTAGTTTCCAGAAGTTAACTCACAAGAATTTTGACAGGTGCATTCCATTTAAGCATAGAAATCCTGATGAGGGTAGCAATGAAAATTCTGAGAAGGTTGTTGAAGTGCTTATGATCAATTCACCCAGTGGTCCAGGTCTTTTGTTTCCAAAGGTATGCAGTTATGAGAATTATCTTTTCGATATATTGTCTAAGGAATGATGTTTTTGCTTGTTT
The DNA here is from genome assembly GCA_030254885.1 of Vitis rotundifolia. Taxonomy (NCBI): domain Eukaryota; kingdom Viridiplantae; phylum Streptophyta; class Magnoliopsida; order Vitales; family Vitaceae; genus Vitis; species Vitis rotundifolia. Next base: position 17,555,110 of record CM058163.1, on the reverse strand, counting down.
ATTTGATCTACTGCACTACAAGTAATTGTGACACACAATCAAAAACATTTATCATTTGGTGTTGTGAAATCTTAAAAATGGATTCCAAATACATCTGAAATCATATTATATTGGATATGAGATTTTCATATGTGGCAAGTTGGTTTAATATCTTGATTCCTAGATTTGTAAACACCAAGGCTAAGCAGTGCATAATTTGCCACTCATCTGCCTTTCATGTCTTTGATACATGTATTTAAGGCTTTGTTAGGGTTGTAGATAAGTTTGAGTTTTTTATTCTTACAGTTCTTACTTTGAATCTATATGGTTAAAAATTTTAAATTAAAAATAATAATAATAATAATAATAATAATAATAATGAACAAATAAAAAAAAAACAAACTTACTTTAGGCTAGCTGGTGAAACCGATGCTTGGTGCTATAATTTTAGTCATTTAAGGTTCACTGCAGTTCTGTCACGTGGAGAATACATGCATATTAAATTTCATTCTGGTGATAATTGCATCTTAGTCATTTTTTAATATTGAATAAATGTTATAACTGATTGTTAAACTGTAATAGGGAGGCTGGGAGAATGATGAAACTGTTGAGGAGGCAGCAATAAGGGAAGCTATTGAAGAAGCTGGAGTCCGGGGTGTTCTGATGGTATTTAATTTTCCCATTTGATTTTAAAGTCTGTTTGGTTCCATAAAAAAGAACATTTAGTTTTCTCTCTCCTTTATTTATTTATTTGTTTGGTAGAAAAGCTTATTGAGTTCTTGGGATATGATAACTATCTCTCTTAAATTATCTATTTGTTTCTGAAGGTTTTTTAAATTTTAGGGGCTGAAATTAATCCTGTCTAATCAAATTATCATCCATTGCATCTTTAACGTGCTAGTTTTTAGTATTTGTCTTCTGTATTTGACTATTGCTGCCATTGGATTTGACTTCTGATGCCCTTATGTGCAAAGTTCTATTTCAGTGAATTGTCTTGTATTAACTATGCATTTTCCTTCCCATGATAGTCACCATTAAATCCATATATGATCTCTTAGTACAATTATTAGTCATCTTTGCATTGTCTGTAAGTGTAGGTTACCTTAGTACCTTAGTAAGGAAAATGCATACAACATCAGGTCACTATGTGATCCTAATCAATAATATCTTAAAACTTGTTATGGATAATCAGGTCATTACATTCTTTGAGATGTTGAAAAACGTGAGAGGGAGGAGAAAAAAAAGGAAACAAAAAGAAAGACAGGTTTAGATCAGAAGCAAATGTGGAGGATAGAACTATTAATATGATGGGAGAGTAGGAAATTTATTTATTAGATTGAAAATGCTAGATGAATTCTTAAATTGACTGGTTTCAATTTAACAATTAAAAGATGTGGCAGGTTTTGTGTGCTCAGAAGAAAGTTAGATAGGTGGTCGCAGTTGCTATAGATGGGGTCATATGGAATGGGAGGAACTATATGATTTTTATGGTGAAAGTGTTGGCAGAGTTGGGCTTCAGCATTCAAAAATTTAGAGAGTTCTTTTGGTTGTTTAGCTGACTGGATGACTGTATACTCTTGCTTTGTACCTGTGCAGTTGACATGGGCTTTGACCCCTCCCCTCCTAAAGATAAAGTCGAGGTTAATTTTGATTAGACCTCTTTTGGAAACTCTGGCCAATTAGGTATTGTAGGCATTGGAGGGATCCTGAGGGTACCATCATCCCACATTCTCCAAACCTGAAGGTTATGGCTTTGCAATTGAAACAGATTTAATCAGCCCTGGGACATCTGGGTGAGGCCTCCTCTAAGGGTTTGGATGGGGGTCATGGTTAATTCCTGGATGAGGAGGGGAAACCCTAGCTCATTGAGATATTGCTAGCTTTTGACAGATTTGGGGCTTGTATCACTCCCTAACTTGTTCCAAGTAAATTGGTTAGCCAGAGAAAATAAACTTGAAGCAAATTCATTGGCTAAAAGGGAGGGCCCAAAGCTGAATGAACTCTATTGAACATTTTATTCCTTTTGCATTTCAATAAGTTTTGTGCTCTTTCATATTACTTTTCAATTTACCATAAGGAAGGGAGGGAGGGAGGGAGGGAGGATGGATGCACTATCTTTTTTGCCTTGGTCTTCTTAAGGAAGAAGGATTTTTTCTTCCTCTTGTATTTCAAATATATTTTTCCATTGGCTGTAGCAAGGGAGGGAGTCATGCATAGCTTTGTTGCATGGAGATGAACTTTCAACATGGATAAAAGAAGACTGAAATGCATAGCTTTGTTGCATGGAGATGAACTTTCAGCATGGATAAAAGAAGACTGAAAATGCTAATGAAATCTATGGGAATAAGCAATGTGCAAGCTATAAATCATACCAGTGGCAGTTGCATTGAAACATCTGGACTTTCAGAGCTGGAGCTTCAGGATTAGATTCATAGGCATTGTTTCTGGTTAAGCACAGAATCTCAGTTTTCCTATGCCTGGTCTAACAGGATTTCACATTTTTCAATTACAATTTTAATGATTACTATTATTATTACTATTCAGAAAAGAAGATTGGCCTATGTCATTATTCTTATTGTTGTCATTATCATTGTCATTGTTATTATTTAGGTGGTAAAGGGAAACAGGGTAAGGATAAGAGATCTTTGAGAACTAAAAGAGAAGCAAGCAACAAGCATAAAAGGAAAAAGGAATAAAAAAAAAAAAAAAAAAGCCACCAGAAACCCCTGGATGATTTAAGGAAGAAAATTGCCAAAGTTTAACCATTTTGGTAGTTATTATGATATTATTGTCTTTTTCTTTCTCTTTGGGTACTCTCCAGCATCTGTGAGTCCAAAAAACTAGACGGTTTGCTTGATCAAACCGTTCTGTGCAAGGCTGTTAACACCAGGTTCAAGTGTATGGATCCAGCCGAAACAGATGTTGGCAATCATGGGGCTCAAGGAAAATGGGAAAATGATTGCTTTAGGATCTTGCGGTTTTGGCCACTTGAATATGCCAAATTTGTCCAAAAAATACTTTCCTCCCTCTTCTGCTATTCCTTTGAACTGAGATCTTTCTCTCCTCAACCACATTCCTCCTATCTATTCAAATTCTTTATAATATGAGACTTATGCTGTAACATATCTGTTTGTTCATGCTTTACTCGGTTACTTGGACCTGAGTGGGACTAACCCCTGTTTCTGTCACGACTTTTTCAGGAATTCCTTGGGCATTACCATTTCAAGAGTAAAACCCTCCAAGATGAGTTTAGCCCAGAAGGATCATGTAAAGCCACAATGTTTGCCTTGTTCGTGGAGGAGGAGCTGGAGTCATGGCCAGAGCAGAGCACCCGAATTAGAAGTTGGTTAACCATACCTGAAGCATATGAGAACTGCCGGCATCCATGGATGAGAGAGGCTTTGAAAGATGGCTTTTCCAAGTGGCATGAAAACAAGATAAGCACAGGGGAGGCTTTCCCAGATCAAGATTGATATGTCAAGTGTCCACAAGCAAGACCCGTGAAAAAAGGTCATGAGCAGGAGCGAGCATCCGCCCAAACAATTTTCTGGGGGCAATTTTTTTTCTTTTCCATTTTTTTTTTGTCATTTTTAATACCTTGTGGACAGTAACGACGATATTGCTGTTACAGATGCTTGCTCTCAATCACGCATAGTTTCTATTTCTTCTAGCCGTTTTGTGGATGTTTTCTAGGATTTTCAAAATGCTGGCATCCTCCCACCGTTGGTTGGGTGTCGACTAATGGGATCACTTTCTGAATTCTCATTGCCTCGAACCTCAAAACTAAGGCATAGTTGGACAGGTTGGAAATTTTGCTGAACCTTTTGGGGAGTCAAATTTGCTATGGAACTCCATTTTCCCAGGTGCAGATGCATTGATTTGTACGTATCATTAATTTAATTGACGTGAAGCTATAAGACTATTCTTGAAATATGAACTCCAAAAATGATAACAGACACGCGTCAGATGTTGCTTCTGCCGAATGTGGAAAGAATTGTGAACCTGCTGTCTGGTTTGGTTGGGCAGATCTGTTGGGGCTAAATTTCATTCCAACTCCTTGGCATCTCAAAACCGCAGCCAGTCGGTTGTGTTGGAAGATGGAATGAAACAGTGTCAGTGGTACGGGAAGGGGGATGATCCATCTAGGTGTTAAGACCAGGAAGAGAAGAAAAAAGAAAAATAATAAAGCGGGGGAAAAAAAGGAAGAAAAAAAGGTAATAGCTCTGGATATCATAGGGTTCAAATTTGTACAGAAGAAAAATATAAGTAACCATATATATACCGGAAAAAAGGTCATTTATCTATGAAATAAAAATGGCCTACTCCTATCTCTTTCTTGGCTGCTCTTGTATCCTATCATTAACAGTAAGGCAAGCCAAGTTCTCCTCACTATCCATCTCTCTGCTCTTTCTGTTTATTGACAATAAATAAACTATACCATCATCGCAGCATGCATACACCATACACTTACAATGATCGTATAATTTCCAAGCAACTTCAACTGCATAGCGCACAATCCCACTAGCAGCAGCAGCCACTCCCACTTTCACTTCCCTGCTGAATGAGCGAGAGGCCCGAAACCAAAAGTCTGTGTAATGAACTGAAACATAAGGTTATCATAAAGTGCCAGTTGTGCCAGGTATGGTCTCATCAAGAACAATATCTGCTGGATCTCCTAGCCAAGTCCTCCCTTCTCTCCACTGGAACTTAATCCTCAATTTCCCATTGGCATCTACCCCCACCACCTGCCCTTTGCTTGCATGTGTCTCCATTCCCCAGCCCCACCGCGGGGTCACCAGCCCTTCTCTGATCCTCACTCTGTCCCCTACTTTGAAAGGCCGAACCTTTTCCATTTCCCAAGCCTTGCAAAGCCATAATCTCTCCATGAAGCAGAATGCCACCCATAGCTCATCATTTTCCATCCGATGGACCACACCAATGCTTGCATGACTGACTTCTCCCCAATGGTGAGTAGGGGTCGAGACTGATGCCCTAACCCTAACCCAGTCTCCAATTCCAAGTTCCTCTTCCTCCACCAGCTCCACTTCTGCTGCATCCAGCATCCATGCTTTTGAGCCTGCTGGAGTATATATTCTCAGCTTTCCGTCAGCATCGATGGCTGATATGGTCCCAATGCTTCCATGACTATGGCCTGACCACCCGAACCTTGGTTGCTTCACAGAGAGTTTAACTCTAACCTTCTGCCCAACCATGAGCCTATCCACACTTTCAAGATGGGAAGTAGGCCCCGCCCATCTTTCTTGCTCCCCACAAAACCCAACAGAAATGGTTCCATCCCATTCATCTCCTTCATAGCCTATACCTTGTACAATGCCAATGCTACCTGGCCCTATGGTTTTCCAGCTACCAGCATCATCTCTTATTCTCACCCACTCTCCCACTTCAAACATCTGCATTATCTCAAAATCTGCAGGATCGCCTCTCCACAATCCTGGAAGACCAAAAAACGCCACCCTCATTTCTCCATCAGCATGCACACTAGTTATAACACCACGTGAATCAGATCGCGTCCCTCTCCAGCCCCACCTTGGCTCATGCAATCCACTCCGGAACTGAACATGCTGCCCAACTTTGAAGCAAGGAACCTTTTCAACATCTGTATAATGTGTAATCCATCGCCCTTTACGGAAACAGCAAGCCAACTCCAGATAACCGGTATCCTGTATGCTATGCACAACTGCTAAACTTTCTTTCCCAAAAGTGTTCCAGTCATAACTTGGTCTAGTTCCCAGGCTGGGTTTTGAACGTACCCAATCACCAACTGCAAATCCTGAAAGCTTCTCTGCATCTCCAGGAGAAACTTTCCACAAGCTGAGTCTGCCAGGTACTTTCACCTATGTAAAAATCATCAAAATTGGCTCCTTATCTATCAGCATACTTACGAAAAAAGAAACGAAAGAAAGAAAAGAAGAAAGAAGAAAGGGCTAAAGACTAAACTAGAGTGGCTAATGCATACAAACAAGCTATTAGGTTCTACAATAGTTGAAGCTGCCAATCACAATCCACCATTCGATGATACTAAAAAGGTGTGGGTGCTACCATCATTTTAAGCAGAAGCAGAACACATGAATAACTAAAAACACCCACAGGATTCTTAGTGAAATGCCACCAGAACCCTGTACCTTGGCATGGCGCATTGTGATAGGCAACAAGTAGTCTACAACAGTAGCCATCTCCTCATACAAGAAATTTAAATAAACAAGAGATAAAGCATGCTTACATTTAAAGCCCCATCCATGTCAATTCTTACTATCTTTCCAACAGTAGCAGCAGTTTCATTTGACCATCCAAGCCGTGGCTGAGAAATGGATGGCATCACATGAATCTCTTGTCCCACTTCAAAGGGAGGCACCTTCTCTACATCTGTCACTGAACAACGGAAAGGCTTGCTCCTGAAGCAGAAAGCAATACCCACATCACCATCCTCCTCCAAGCTATGGATTAGCCCAATGCTATTCCGTGTAACGTCCTCCCACCCATATTTTGGGGAGGATACTGAAGCTTTCACTCTAACCCAATCCCTAACCTGCTTGTGTTAGGAAAAAAAAAACAATTTACACAAGAAAAGATTAATCTTATCCCACCATGGATATTTCAATTTAAGCATTAAAAAAAAGAATAAAGAACCAGATATTACACCTTGAAATCCTCAACCTTTTCCATGTCAGAAGGATCAGCCTGCCATGGTATTGGTCGTTTTGGTATTTCAATTATCAGGAGACCGTCATTCTCTATCCCACTAATTCTTCCTACACTATGATGGGTCTCACCACCCCAAGCGTATCTAGGCTCTGCAACAGACCTCTTCACACATACCCGGTCACCAATCTGTAAGAACCAAATAACAATTAGTATGGGGAAAAATAAACTGAAGGGGGGACATTGTCAAGAAAAGGAAAATTTCTCTTCCTTACCCTGAAAGGGACAACAGGCTCAACCTCCTCTGGTTCACAATGCCATGGATTTGGAAGATAGCTCAGTTCCAACAACAGGCTACTATCTGGTCTAACACAATACACTATACCAATGCTCCCTGGGGTTACAGATCCAAGTCCATGCTTTGCTGTTGTAAGAGTGGGACGAATACGGACCCAGTCCCCAACCTTAAATTCTTCTACCCTTTCCATTTCAGCTGGATCAGCTTTCCATCCTCTGGATGCTCCGGGGAACCCGACACGCAAAATCCCATCATCATCAACACAGAGAACAGTTCCAATGCTGTCACGCGATTGGCCACGCCAGCCAAACCTGATAATAGAAAATAATCATTTACCATCTTTAGCCATGCAATCTAGTTAAAGATTATGAATATACAGAACCTGCTGCATGAGCAGATAATCTAAAAGCTGACAGGAAGATGCCTCAATTAAGTCTTTCAAAATGACAAAAGAATCATAGAATTATAATGTCTAATAGTCAAGAAGGGTCACATGAGCTCATCTGACATGCCATATTTTTCAGAAATATAAGAGATGATGTAAAAGCAACCAAACTATAATACCTCTGGTGATACTGTCTCCTAAGTAAAAACTATATACAAGGCAGCATGCAACGCATCGTTCTTGCCTATGCCTATGCTAATGGAACCAGAAATGATTGGAAACTGAACAAAATAGTAATATTAACATAAACTAACAAAAGTCCCTTTCAATTTCCTGCTTCCACCTAAGAACATATCATGTTATAAAACAAACATGCTAGTAGACAGATACAAAGTTGAGGGTATATCAGATTCGCAAACTTATGAACAAATTCTCTCATTTATCAAAACCTATTCCAGGGCATTTCTGAGCATCCAAAACAGTATAACAGGAGCATTACACGAGAATCAAAGTATCAGGTTTGTTAACCATTACAATTCTTACATGACCACCATCCAGGCTATGCCATCCGAATCAAAGCCAAATTGAAAACCAAATTTCCATCATCTTTTGATTTCTAAAAATGAGTATTTTGACAAAGCTAACAAAATATAAATATTTCATGACAATGCACATCTAGAGAAGCTTGATATAAGATTCGCAGAAGAATGTCTAATGAAATTTGATCTAAATAATTTATTTTCTGAACAGTGATTTTACTACAGTAACCATTTCATCATGAGCCTGTAAATGCTGATCCTTTGAATCCAGCATTCTTGAACCTTCTATATATGCCAAAAGAATCGGCAAATAGGACCATTCTTTTACTTAAACAAATGATTTTTTAGCTGATAAGCTTTTCAGAACAAGTAAACGATATCATATCCTGAAAAAGGAATAATACACCTTGGGACTTCAACAATGAAACTTTGATGGTGAATGCGGTACCCAACACGTTTGCAAAATAAAATGGGCATAAACTGGCTTGATTAAACTTAAGTGTAAGCAATTTACCATAGTGATAAGGAAAACATCATATAAGTGGTAAACTAACTCAATATTGTGTCAGCAACTACTTCGAAATCAAACCTTGGCTCTTTGATATCTGGTTTAAGTTTCACATGCTGTCCCCTGTCTAATGGAATCACTTTTATAACTTCATTTGCCAATACACGAGCCTCTCCAGAACAAAATGCCACAATTAGATTGTCCCTGTCTGGAACACTCTGCACAAAGCCAACACTCTTATGTTTTGCACCTTGCCACCCATATGAAGGAGTAGAGATACTTCTTTTAAACTTCACCCAGTCTCCAATTTCAAATCTGAACACCATGGAAAATCAAAACAAAAATTAATGTATGTTTTTTCATAATCAAATACACAAACATTAAAATTTCCTGGCAACACAATTATATATAATTCTTTTCCTCACACTGTAGGAGGAAGATGAATCCCTTTATTCATGAGTGCCTCCATTAGATCTTCAGAAATCCATTCCCGGGGAAGGGCCTCCAGAAAGTCCCTTAATGTCTTCCCACTGTGGGCAAACAAAAATCTCTTGTCACAATGTTGAATATGTTAAAACAAAAAAATTTAAAATAAATAAAGCAAAAGACACAAGAAACTTTTAGTGTGCCAGGGAAGCCAAGCCATATGAAGATTCAATTCTTCTAGTTGGCACTTACTTGTGATTTCTAACTTCAACAGCAGCATCTGGATTCCTCAGCATGATAATGAGCCATTCAAGATTTTCACGTATCATTTTTGCTGCATCAGCTGCTATATGGAACGCGTTGTCACCTTCATCATCCTGCTAATGATGAGCAAGCACATGGTCCATAAGTGGGTAAGAAAAGAAGAGATTTTCTCAAAGACGATAGAAGAAAGTGTTAATATAGAAGTTAACATGCATTTTTTTTTTTTTTTTCCTCTTTCATTTTATTTATTTATTTTTATGGTGGGTGGAAAAAGCTCTTGTTTTCAACATTTGTCTCTAGTAGGAAAAAGAGGAGTGTGAAGAAAAGAAAAGGTAAAGGAAAGAAAATCAGAAAACCAGCACAGGGAAACACCTGACTGTGCACATATTTTCCTCAACCAATTTGTCTTTGGTACATGGTCAGAAGGAACTTGGCTGTCACATGCTGAAACATACTGAAGTAAAGTTTCCTTTTGTCTTTTATATGTTTGATTATATAGAGACCCATAGCAGGTACTGTTAATTTTCATGGTACGAGTGTCACATGGCTTCAACAAGTGAAGCAACCCAAAAAAATTACCAGTTAAAGAATCAAACACACCTCAGATCATCATAGGTTATTACCAGCAACAGGAAAATACAAAATTTACAAGAACATAAGCACCATTATCAGAAATATAAAGCAAAACATTCATCTCAATTATGTAACTGAGAACATATCGCAAATTAGTCTAACATGCATACAAAATAATGATGTATCTAAGCATCACATAATATCTCTTCCAATTAAACATTCATAAACTATGAATAACAGCAATTTAACCAAATATATGTACACAAATTAGTGATAATGGAACTTTAACACAGTGAGAGTGAAGAACCTGCAAGTTACAATTTGCCCCAGCAGATAAAAGCAATCCAACACATGATTTTGCACCCCTGGCCAATGCGACATGAAGGGGAATTGTGTTATGCACATTCCGGATGTTCACGTCGACCCCAGCATCAAGAATAATCTACTCAAAGATTTGCAAAACAACAATTATGTCAACCAGAAAAAAGAAAAAGAAAAGTGAAGATCCCGAAGGTGTAGATATCTCCACAACATGCACATGCCATATGGCTTACCTACAACAGAAAAATGGTCACATTCACAACCACATAGGGGAAGCTACTTGGCTTACCTTGACCAATTCAACATCATTAGCCATAGCAGCAGTGTGCAAAGCTGTTCGCCTATGCTGCACATCTTGAGCAGTTGGATCTGCCCCAGCAGTAAGCAATATTCGTACTAGTTCTCTCCCCTCTACAGGTAAAATATGCATTAAATTAAAAAAAAAAAAAAAAAAAAAAAAAAAAAAAAAAGGTGCAATCACTATAGCAAATAAAAGAAGTTAATAAGAGAAAAAAAAAAAAGTGAGCCATGCAAGGAGCCAAACTCCAATTATTTATTACCCTAAATAAAACCAAACTCCCTCCCCCACCCCTCCCTTCAAAAAAAAAAAAAAAAATGCCGTAATCATCAACAATACAAATATTTAATCATTGATGGAGCAATGAGGGTCCACAACAATGGAACTATTAATAGCCAATATTGATTTGGGAAAATGATGGAAGTGAAAAATGAGCTTATAAGGAAATGTGGGAAGCATAAATAGAGATTTTAGTGCTAATTAGAGACACATAGACACACACATATGCACAAGGAAAAAAAAGGGAAAAAGAAATCTTGATCCAGTTTCCATTAACTATGTTTCAAATGGAAGTGTTATACTGGATGTCCACAATATGGCTGTTGAGCAGGCATCTTACTAGTCAAACCTTTTCATCAATCCTTAGAACCCGAAGTAAATCATCGACTTAGTTAGGGATGATGATCAGTTTTTAATAAACATGAAAAGAAATATAGCTGAAAATGAAAATTAAGAATGGCACCAATTGATGAAACAAAGCTCATGACAGTTTCTGAATGATGGTTGGCATCCAATTAGATTTGAAAAAGCCTCAAAATTCTGAGATCTAGCTTTACCAATTTCATGATCCTTCTTTAAAGCAGCTGCCATACACAGAGCAGTGCCAACTGCACTTGGTATATCAATTGTCTCAGTGATCTCTTCAGGAGACGCCACCTCTACCCACCTTCTGACAACAGCCACATTCCATGTTGCTACGCACAAGTGCAAAGGTCTGGAATATTCAAATATTTAGGGCGCAGCACAACAAGCAACTTACTAAAACAAAAGATAACATATAAAGAATAATATGCCCTAGATACAATAAAGTTCATAGAATTTTTTGATGTATTCCTAGAGGATCTTTAAGATTCTGGGATGGTTTTTATTGGTTTTGTTTTGGATCCTCATATTTTCCTTTTAGTTCTCAAAGAATACCTCATGCTTCCCGGTATCTCTTCCTTATTTCTAATAGAAGTGTGATGTTTCAAACTATTAAAGAAGAAAAGAGAAAACAAAACACGACAAAAAAATAATAAAGCTACTAATTGGGGAAGTGGTAGAGAGAGAGAGATTAAGGAAAGGGATGGCAGTACTATACTCACGTCAGAGTTTTGGAATTCAGAAGAGCCATAGATTCACAGCCCCCATTTTCCAAAAGGACAAGGGCACAATCTGTATATTTCTTGGCGATCGCCCTGTGCAGCACAGATTCACCTTCATCATCCACTGCATTTGGATCAGCTCCAGCCAACAGTAGCTCCTGTTGTCATTAAGAAAAGAAAAAAATATACACACGTATCAAAACAAAAATTTGAAGAGGCATAACTGAGAAGAAGAATCATGAATACCAGTAGTTGAGGAAAAACCTACACGCATGCAATCAGGTTGGCCATGGAAGGCACAGACATGAGCAACAGATGGACCAAAGCCTTCCCTCAACCTAGATCTGACATTTGCACCTCTTCTGATGAGAGCCTGAACGCATTCTGGCGATCCAGCTGCTAAAGCAAAAACTAGGGGAGGATCCCCATCTCTGTCCAGGACATCCACATTTGCCTCTCTGTACTCCAAAATTGCCTCAACAAGTTCTGCACTTCCACGTCTACAAGCCAAGTGGAGAGCAGTTTGGCCATCAGAATTTTGTGCTTCAAATAGAGAATAAATTGAGAAGCTACTGCCTCCTGATGCAGCCTTTGCAAGCAAATCTCTGTACAAACAAAGAAAGGGAGGAGAACATCAGAAGAACCAAAGATACTCCAAATACAGATCTAGCAAGGTACCAAAATGTACTAACCTAACACCATTCAAATCCCCCTCAGATACAAGTTGATGTAGATGGTTGGGATTATCCTGGAAAACCTCCAAAGGTGCAGGCATTGGTTCTGACACATTTGTTCCAGGAGGTCTGGGAAATTCACTGTATTTCCACAAAAAACATAATGATAAGCAAACCAAGTAAAATATATAAGGTCAGGTTAAACAGCTGACATATTAGCACTTGCACATGCACACATCTAAATATCTGCTTTTGAAGACCAATCAAAGCAGAAGCAGCAGCTAAGTTGCTTCTTGCCCCAACAGTCTCACCTAGAGCTCCAGAGATGTCACTTCCAAAAAAATAAAGATATCTCGACCAATGTCTTGAAAGGCTATTGAGACCTAACACCTAGAAGCTTGCCTCAAGGCAACATGCAATGGATTAGCCCTTGAGAATATTGAGGTTTGAACCTCAAATATTAAATAGATTTTAATGAGTTTGGGGCTTTAGTGTCTTTGGCATCAAATATTAAATAGCCTCAAATTTTTTTTTACCTATCAAAAAAAAAAAATTAAATAGATTTTAACGAGTTTGGGGCTTTAGTGTCTTTGGCATATATTTAATAAGTGCCTTAAGACCTAATATTCAATGGGTTTTGTGCTTTTGTGGGCTGTTGGGATTGCTTTGGCTTGAAGGCTTTCATTGAACTTTTTACAAAATTAATGTTAGTTGCCTTTCATTTAGCTTTTGAAAAAAAAAAAAATGACAAAAAGAAAGAAAGATTGAGAAGAAGAAATATACAAGTTGGACCATATGGAAAGCAGGAAGGAATATACAAGCTTTTAGGAGTGGTTGTGGTTGGACTAATATATAATCATTATCTCATTATTGATAGATCCAATGCAATTGATAGATGATGAAGAGGAATGGATAGACAATACACCGAAGGAGAAAAGAAATTAGATATAAGGACAATTCCATGGAGGATCCAATAGTGCCATTGAAGGTAGTGCTGAAGAGTGAAGACTATTTGATAGGGCCACAAGAGAGTTGAATTTTGCAAAAAGAGAAACTAATTAGAGACTATTAAAAATGACAAAGAATCAATTTTCTTAGTATATGTTATGGTTTTCTTGTCATTATGTCTTCAGTGATTTACTGGCATTTTTCTAATTTTTTGAGTTTTTTTCTTTACTTTTATTTGTTATTATTTATTATTTTTTCCTTTTGTGTTTAAGTTTCGGTGTGGAGGCTTGCACCTCACCTCATTTTGTTGCCTAACACCTTACCTCATTTCAGCAAAATGACTAAGGATTGACTTTTGCCTTTTAAAACATTACTTTCAACTAGTATAAAAGCATCTTAATAAAAAACTACAATAGGGCATGATTAGAAATTAGAATTCTTACTTCTCAGGGCTTGCAGGAGGGCTGCGAGGTATCTCTTGCAAGTGACGGAGAAATGTTGCTAACATTGCATTAAAAGTTGGTCTTTTGGATGCCTTGAATTGTAGACATTCACCAATCATCTTCCACAATTCCCTAGGTATTCCAACACCAACTACACTTGCATATTGAGGAGGTTGTCTGCGAGACTTGACAACAGCTCGATAGATTTCCTCTGCACTTAAACTAGCCCACCTGCACAAAGAATATAATTTTGTTGTTAAGCAACTCTACCATTAGAAGGGAGGGAGGAGGAGAGAGTAAATGAAGTGTTACATACGGGATGGAACCAGTGCACATTTCCACCAATGTACAGCCAAAGCTCCAGGCATCAGACTCAGGAGATATACCAATTGCATCATCCCAGAATATATTTAACGGCTTCTTTACTGGTGGTTCCCATGCCTCTGGGGCTGTGTAGTGTGGACTGAGCATTGTACAATCCATACATGAATGGATCCCAGAGGAATCACACTCTGATTGAGCTTTCCTGCAGGCAGGTTTCTTCAAAATTGCTGGAAGTCCATAATCAGAAACCACTGCATGACCATTGGCATCCAAAAGAAGATTGGATGGTTTCAGATTCATACAAACAACACCTGCTGCATGAAGTTCAGCCACCCCTCGTGCAATGTCTGCCCCGTACCTGCGATCAAAAAGCACCCAGAATGTGAACATGTGAAGAGTTATGCCCAACATAATAACCATTTCAGCTTATTATAAACTCGAAATTGGTTATAATTTTGGGCAAAATAGCTTGAGTTTAATGGTCCAAATGTGTGCCTCTTAAATAAACTTTATATGCCCAATAAGAAAGGAGTACAGTCTGTTGAAAGCTCCAACCATTATAGATATTCATCTTGAAATTAAGGCAATTGCTTATCAACCCAAAAGTCCTCACATGTGAAGTTAATTTGGGCACCCAATATTACGGAATAAATATTTGCATTTTCTGATACAAACAAAAACACTACTTTTCTCTAATCTTCTCAACCTATAATTCAATCAATAAGGTTTGGTTTGTAGAGGAAATGTCAAAAGTCAAGATATTAATCATCTCATTGGATCTTTGGCCCTCATTCCTTGCATTCTCCCATAAAAGACTCTAAGAGAACATTCTCTCTCCACCCTCTAAAATCTGAGATGAGAATTCTCACTATGTGTACGGTTTGCTGTTATCAATTCCAAAACGTATAAGCATCTCACCTCCATCAAGATATGTTCTTAGCTTCTATGAATTTCTTTGTGGAAGTCCAGATTAGTCTATTCTGAAACATTTAATGAGCTTGATCTCCAAACTAAGACCTACTATATATGACTTTTTCTATATTTAAAATATTAATATGGATAGTTGGTGCATTGACTGGCTCCACTTTCCTAAAATCTCACAGGTTTGCATTGTACACCAATTGAGCCTCATAATTGAGTGATCCTAGTAGGGTGAGAAAATTAAAACTAGTCCAAACTAACTCTGAATGTTGCTATGCAAATGACACCAATGAAGTAATCTGTTACTCATGTGATACACATAAGAAAATGCATTCAACATGCACGAACAAGTGCATGAGGAGAGAGACTACATAATGAAACATCTCAAATAAGATGTAGAGCCCTTCATGCCTGGCCACACTATATATTTAGCTATGACACCAAATGTACAATCCATTTCACATCCGTGCCACATTGTACAGCAGTTGCTCAAATAGCAAAACGCTCTTCACCTCATCTCCGCATGCATTGGTATAGCTGTCATGGCACCAAATGACAGCCAATTTCACCTAAGCTCCAATGCATGCAGAGCTTCCTGTCACTGCACCAAGCAAGATTAACACTTTACTCATTCAGCAATGTCGTTTACAGAATATATATATATATATATATATATATATATATGTAACAGGCAAATAAAATGTAACACTTTCCCCATACAACACTGTCGTTTATAGACACAAACGAACAAGGCAAATAAATGTAACATATTCCCCATTCATCATAGTTGTTTATAAACACAGAATAATGATTAAAAGCCAAGAAAATGTATCACTTTCTAGTTTATCGGCACAAAATAACAAGTAAAAGGTAGGCAAACAAATCTAACACTTCCCAGTTCATCGCTGTCGTTTATGCTCACAAAAGAACAAGTAAAAGGTAGGCAAACAAATCTAACACTTCCCAGGTCATCGCTGTCGTTTATACACACCAAATAACATGTAAAAGGCAGGCAAACAAATCTTAAACTTCCCAATTCATCGCTGTCGTTTATACACACAAAATAACAAGTACACAGAAAATAAGTGTAGCACTTTTCCCATTTACCACTGCCGTATAGACACAAAATAACAAGGCAAACAGATATCCAAAATTTGCAGTTGTCGTCAATAGACTCAAAATAACAAGTATAAGGCAAACAAATGTAACACTTCCCCATTTTGCTCCTTGCCCTCTGATGAAAGCAAAGTGAAAAAGTATTCAATTTATAATAATTTAGCATGCATATAAATGTTCAATAATGTTAACATTGAAACCCTCAAACAAAACACAGATTCACTATCAGAAGTCACAATCTCAAACCCTAGATCCAATTTCTTTGTAATATCTAAAATCAGAGTCAGTTATGTTTTACAAACAATCCCTTGCATGCATCAAGTAAAGATTTATGTTCCAGTACATGAAGTTCACACACAAATGAAAATCATAAAATTCAAATAATTCATCCAATAAACAAGCAAGCAAGAGAACAAAACCTCAGGATTTGCTCCAAAGTAAGCCTCCCTTCATTGCGCTGCATTTCGGACTGAACGGAACCATTACATCTATCCATTATCAGGCAAAGAGAACCCTCCATTTTCGTAGCTCCATGGAAAGTGCACACATTTCTACACCACATTGATGCACGCCTCAAATTATCGAGTCGGTTCTGCACCCAACCCAAATCAGTGTCCTCCCCGACCACCACCTTCTTAGCCGCCACACCGTGGCGGCACCGCCCTGACCCGCCGGAGAGCACAGCCGCCCACATTTCCACTCCGGCGCGCCGCCCTTCCCCAATCCGCTTCACCAGCCTCAAGTCCGGGTGCGACGCCAGCTCGATCACCGGTCCACAGCTGGAGCTCGACGTGTACGAGCCGCGGCTGCATCGTCGGCGCCGGTGCGACTCGTCGTCCTCCTCCTCCTCGTTAAGCAGCTCGCCCTCGTTATCCTCGTCTTCATCTGTGAAATCGCAGTCGAACGCCGAGGACGGCGCGGAGGACGACTGGATTAGCGCGAGGACGCCGTAGTTCTTCCTCAGCGCCTGAACGGAGTTCCCCACGGAAGACACGTGGCGGCAGCGGGGGCAAGAGAGGTTGGTATCGGGAGATGTAGAGAAGAGTCGAGAGAGACACTCCTTGCAGAAGCCATGACCGCATTGAAGCAGCAACGGAACCCTCTCCTCCTCGTTGTACCGAGTCTGGCACACCAAACAGCAGGGAATCTTCATTTCCCCTCACTTTCTCGCCCTAATTTTCTCCAGAAAATTAAACTCAATAACCAAAATTGCTCGATTCACAGCTGAATTAGAGAGATCCAGATGAGAAAATTACAGAAATGACAGATCCAATCACCCGAATCGGGGCAAGCCCGGAGAGAAAGAGGAGCCAAGTCTAGAGAGAGTGTCGAGACGAGAAGAGAATAGAAGAGGGAAAAGAGAAGAGCGCAGCTGCTTGGGTTTTTTCTTTTCTTTTCTTTTTTCTTTTTCTTTTTCGTTTGGGTTTATTATTATAAGTTTTTTTCTTCTCCTCCGCCTTTCGCTTGCATTTTCTGCGTTCCCAACCCGTTTCTTTCTCCTCAAATACTTTGGTTTTATTATATTAATTTATTTTTGGAAGAGACACGAGGGTTAGCCAAGGACACTGCACACCATGGCGCGGCTGTGCATGGCCCATATTTGGCAAAAAAGCCTTCCTCCTTTTAATCTCAGCCGTCCACGCATGATTTCTTCTAAGATTCTCCCAAAGAAGATTTTCCCTTCTTTTACGCTCTTGGGCGGTGCTGCTCATCCAACTCTTCTCTACCATTTTATTATCCAAAATATCATAAATTTTCACTAATAGTGAACTATAAGTATTTCCATAGGGATGGAATGGATTTTAAGATTTTCATTTGACAAAATTTTACATTCTCCATCCATCGAATGATTTTTTTTTTTTTTGTTTGTCTATTTTTTCTTTTTTTTTATTTAAAAATAATAAATAAATTTTTTTCGTCAAGTACTAAAACATTCTTAATCCTGATCATATCAATCAAATTTCACGATAGGTTAACAATAATGAATTAAATATAATTCAATTGGATTGAAAGGACGTCCATGTAGTACGTTCGATTAATAAAATAGTTTTTTTTTAATCTATTTTAAAAAATATATCAAACGATAATGATTTTATTTTGTCCAATTATCAAAAATGTCTTAATCACCTTAATCTCAACAGAAGTTTAAAAATTGAATATGTTTTAAGTAATAAGAGTGACTTAATTACAATACTGTTACACATTTCAATTTAGAAAAATTAATTAAGTGAAATTCAAAGTTGAAAATAGCTTAATTTCAAATGAAAAGTCAATAAATTACAACTTAGGTAAGTTAGAAATCTAACTCACATCTACCCTAACTTAACTTTTGGGTCAAGAGTTTGAACCTAGGATCACCTTTCATGGCGTTGAATCAAGTTTCTTGAATTGAGTAAAATAATATTATTAATGTAGGAATTTAAATTCTCAATTAATTTAACATAATGTTTTTATGTATACAAATGACAAGACAATATTAAAACTTACAACAAATTCAAATGTTGTAACCTAGTATTATGTGACATTACTAATGATAAAACATAGACAAACACAAGAAAAATGCATTTGATTAATGTGTTTTAGTAATGTGCCACACATGCCTAATTCCATAATAAGATGGAGTGGCACATGCCTCTACTTCCATGATAAGATAAGATGGAGATCAATTTAATATATTCCAAGGTGTGTTTAGGGTATGTTTGGTAATTATTTTGAAAAATATTTTTTAATAATGGTTTTTTAAAAATTGTTATCTAATATTGTGTAAAACAAATGTCTGTCGAGAACCTAAAATATTTTTAATATATTTTCTATGTTTTTTAAATATATTTTGAAAATGATTTTTATATGTAATGCTTTATTTTTAATTATTTTTTGTATTTATATCATTATTTTTTAAAACAATTTTTAGAAAAACAATTGAAAACAACGAAAAATTGTTATATGAAAATATCATATTTTCTATTTTTAAGAACAAAACATTATTCTAGTTATCAAATGTATTTTCCTACTTTTGGTTATAAAGAATAGAAAACTATTTTAAAAAACAATTACCAAACAGACACTAGAATTCTAAACTTTCAAAACTTAAAAACCTAATTACACCCAAAACAATTCTCTTGCTATAAAAAAAACTCTTGTTATATTTTTCTATAAAAAAATTTTAAAACTTGAAGTGTGAATTAAAAAAGAAATTATAGTTTTTGTGGTTAAATTTCTTTAATTGATATACTTATGAAATAAAGTTCTTTGAGTTGAAAAACTTCAAGCTTATCTTGTGTATTGATTTGGTTGTAACAATTTTAAAATTTTCTTGGTTTGAGATCAAAAGAGTCGGATTTGTTTTTTCCATGTTGATAATATTATATATATATATATATATATATATATATATATATCTAAAATTTTTATTTTTATTAATTTTACTTTAACAAACTTTTTTCATAAAATTTTTAGTAAAAGCTATCACTTTATAATTAAAATTGAAAATTCATATTTTGGGTTTACATGGAACTTGCTTCTAAAAGTATTTTTATTAAATTTGAACTAGGGTATTTATGTATTTACATTATAAACTTAAAATGGTAGAAAAATAATGACAAAATAATAAATAATGATATTTACTTTTTAAATTGGCCTACTTAAAGAGACTTGATGCACTAAGTTCAAGGAAGTAAACTCATCTTTGGAATAAATTAAGTGGCATACCTTTCATGAAGAAATATGATGCACTTCCAACCCTGAAAGGGATGTGTGCCCAATCTTAATGAAAAAATGTATGCTAAAGTTTAGCACACCTCAAGCACACTTGGAAATGTGCACCCAAGCCTAAAATGTGCGAATAGAGGATTAACACACCTAAAACCTAAGATAACCACTCCCTAAGGATATGAAATTTGCTTATTTTTCATACTTTCTTCATTTTTCCACATCTAAAACTCCTTAAAAACATCCTTAAACTTCATTAAAGAATTTGAAACCTTAAAAACTCTCTTACAACTGAAAAAGAAGCTTAAACTTATGCTATCAAAATCAAATATGTGCTTAAAAGACAAGAACCTTCACCACATATTCTAATATACATAACCAAATATTACAACCCTTGTTTTATTTCAACATACAACACCATGTAACAAAAAATACTTAAAATACACGAAAATTCCACATGAAATATAGCTGACAAAATCTTCTCGGGTTTCACATTATAGTTCAAGTACGTCTCCTCTCTTATACACCTTGACCTTTGTAAGAAAAAATTTATTTTTGGAAAAAATGAGCCACAACTCTTCTCCATCAACTAGAAGTTCATTCAATAGTATATAACATCACCAAGGTATGTAAATATTTTCACCTTCTACAATTTTAAGCTTATCATATACCTTTCATAAGACTTTCAAATACCTTTCTTGGATTCATTAGTTGTTTGTAACTACGAAAATCTGTATTTTAGGAACTCTCATCAAATGACATACTTCCATGTCCCTTTATTATACCCATGCATGGATCTTCCAAAAAATTATTTTGGATCTTTCGTCCTAGGATATATTATACCTTTCTTCCTTTAGGGACCCTCACATAAGGATCCCCTTTATTGTTTTTTATAAGGCAACCCATCATGATGCCTTAATTTGAATTTATAGAGCCTTAAGCACTTCTCCATGTTGCTTATGCCACAAAGCAAAGTTAGTTTCCAAACATAACAATACACACACACACACACACACACACACATATATATATATATATATATATATATATATAGAGAGAGAGAGAGAGAGTATATCTCAACCATAAACAATAAACTTTGGCATTTCAATCAATATCATATTTTTAATTTCATCATCACATATGATCAATATTTTCTCAACAATAAATAATTAGCATGTTAACCATTTTTATAACTCATACATAACCTAAAATTATTATTTAGATAACTAGTTTTAGTTCAAAGAATCATAAGAAAATGCAAAATAGAGTTTTAGAATAGCAACTTCTCTATTTACTATGTAAGTTCATTCTTCTTCCACTTTCAATTCTAAGTTTCTGAAGGAAAAAAGAGAATTTCTAAGTTGCTTCTTGTGTTTTAGTTTTTTTTCCTTTCAACATTTAATTTATTTATTTTTAATACATAAGTATAATTTCAAGCTTATAGAAGTTGACTCACCTTTAAGCTGCTACCATGCCACGCAACTAGTCATCTTAAATGTACCTAATCGGTCCTCTATTCTCCACTTGTTCTAGCCTTTTTTTTAGATGAATCTTGAGATGAAAAATTACTTCTATAACAACCATTAAAATGTAGAAAGCCAACTGAATCCTAGTCACATAATAATACTAAAGCCTAAAATACGTAATGATTCTAGTTAAGGAAAACTAGATAAAGAATCACTACTACTTGTAGTATCTAAGTTTTTGTTCTCTAAGATTAGTACTAATGTGTTTTGTTATTTAAGTTTAAAACATCTAATAAAAACTAAACAAAATAAAAGAAAATGTTTAGAGAAAATCACAAGTTTGATGTCAAATCCAATGAAATAAAGTGAAATTTTTGTCACTTTGACAATTAGTCCAAGACTAAACCATATCTTAAGATCAATTTAAATTTGGAAATTTGATTTGACAATATAGTTTAGATCTAAAAACTAATTAAAATGAACCCTAACCTTTGTTTATTGTTTTAATAATCAAACCTTATTATATTCATTCGCAAAATTTTTCTCAATCTTATGTACAATCAATCAAAAGAAGTTATATAATGATCAAGATGCAATCAAATATCAGTAGAATCAAGTTAAGACTTAACCCTCCCTTGGTTGAGAGGAACTACTTAGAGAATGTATTCCATCACATTTGAAACATAAAATTAATGACTTCAGGAAGGAAACCGCCTTCCATGATTCCTCATATGAATTCTCCTTTTCTTAATTTTTTTCCCCAAGTCACATACAATCAACCAAACATAGTGGAAAGAGCTCTCTTAAAGAACTCATGTTTGGTTGCCAAGAAAATAGAAAAGAAAATATAAAGGAAAACTAAATTTCTATTAAACTAGAGAAAACCAAAACAAAGTACATACTTGGATGGATGTAAATCCTCTCCCAAACCCTAACAATGAGAGTTTATATACTTTTTAACCCTAAGAGGACATGCAACATAATCTTATTGGCCACTTGCTACAAAATAACAATGAGAATCTTGAAAATACATAGTAAAATCTAATGTCATAATTTTAGAATTGATTTCAAAGTAACAAAATGATAACTTTAAAATAACAAAATGATGATTCCAAAATGAGGTTGCTCACTTAGAAATGGACAATGTTAATTTCAAATTGACCATCCTTATTTTGAAATGAGGTTCTTGATTTTGGGATGAGTTCTTCTGATTTTCGAAATGAGTTACTCCATTCGGTTTTGATGATTTTGAATTTTGAATTTCGAATTCATGCATTGATTTTCATGTTTAGCTTCTTTTAAATTGGTTTGACTTTTGCTTATCCATTTGAGTTGCTTTTACTCATTCATTACACCCATTAACAGTGTGAAATCCTTGTTTCCTTAGAAGTTATTTAAATCATGGTTTTTATTTTATTTTTGTTGCATTCTTCACTAGTTTCACATATTAGTCCTCAAACAAGACTCATATTTGAGTTAGGAGAACCAATTAACACTCAAAATGCATTATACAATCCTTATTTTAATTATAAAAAAAACCTCACTGAAAAATCGAAAAATCCAATAAGGAACACCTAGAAGGGGGGTGAATGAGTGATTCAAAAAATTCAATAAAGATTTATATGTTATACCCAATTCTTTTAACCTGCGAGATGTTATGAATAATCTTTTCTATTAATTATGGGCAATTTAAATAGAATATCAAATATAAAAAATAGAGACAATGAGACATAAAAATTTTATGTGGAAAACCCCTACACTAACTGTGGAGATAAAAAATCACAAGAACTAAGACCTACTAATCTAAATCCACTAGACGAAATCAAGTTACACAGGTTAACCTAGTCATTTTACCCTAAAGACTTACACTCTAGTACCTACGATTTGATTCACGTCCGCGACACTACAACCCTCGATTGCTCTAGTGGATCACTTCAACCTCGCCAAATGGACGAAGGTCTTCAAACCAATATTCAAAGAATCACCCCTTGAATGAGAGATCAAAAATGGTATGGCACTTTAATTTTTCTTTCTAGGAGACCATCTCTAGAGAATGAAAGGTCTCTAAATGATCTCAATGAGATATCTTTGATCTCTAACCCTTAAGAGATTAATAAGTGGGTATTTATAGGCAAAAGCCTGAAGAGTTTTGGTTTTGAAAGAGTTCTAAATTATATTTGCATGAAAAAATCTCAACATAATCTACATGACTGCTTATGCTAACTTAACTATTGCTTGAACGCCTTGGGTGCTTGAGTTGTATGGCTTACTTAAGTGGTCTTGAGCGCTTGAGCGTTCCAAGTCACTTTAGCGATCCTACTCTATTTAAAAATCAATTTTAAATCATTTTAAGTTTAAAACAAAATCGATACTCTTATTACCTCAACAAAATCTAATTTGTCACAAGTCAAACCTCTTTAGATGTACCTATGACTTCTCGGTTGGACGAACAATAAAACTTAATCTTCAATGGGAGGAAAGTTATTATCTAAAAAGACTTCTAAGACCAAACATTATGAGGAACAAAATTGTCAACATATAGACATGACTTATTATCTTAACACTCACTTTTGTGTGTTAATTAATAATCTTGACTCAATTCTAAGCTTATAGACATTTTCATATGTGCCTGACAAAAATACTTGATTGTACTATTTTATATGTGGAATCACTATGTCTTTCATCTTTAACAAGATAAGAAATTAATAATGATTAAACAATAATTAAAATTATCTTCATAAACAATTAATTTTGTATCTCTATAAAATGTCTGCATGAAGTGCAAGACTATGACATTTTTTTTTCTTTTTTAGTACAATGGCATGGGAGTACAGATAGTTTGATGAAATCTGCAAGGGCGTTGCATAGCCTTGATCAGTGCACAATGGTAGAAAGATATGGCTTGACTATAAAGTGGAGCGATCAAGGTAGTGCTTTGAGATGTGGGCTTTGTAAGGTGCACTTCATAGGTGGATGAGGGATGACACTTTATTGAGATGCGCTTCATATGTAGGTCTGAATTCTCAAATAAATTATAATGCATAAAAAGGATAGTAAAATGAAATTGAAATCACAATATACACATTAATGGAATCATATCTTATTATATATGTCATGTTTTTATCCTAATTATCTCTAACTAGCCTTCAAAGTATGTTGGATATACATCTAACACCTATGTTATCCTTATGACCTTCAAAGACTTGCTCGACAAAGTCTTGGTGATGGAATTTGTCATGTTTTCCATAGAAAGTATCTTCTCCATAGTAACATCACCTTACTATACTATCTAAAAAATAAGGTGATACTTCTTCTTTATGTGTTTACCCTTTTTATAGTTCCTTGGTTCCTCAAATTGTGTCATCACCTTACTGTTATCACATATAGGATCATGGGTGGTATAGCAAGGAGACTACCTCAAGTCCCATGAGGAACTTTCTAAGCCTAATGAGTTTTCAAGCTAGAAGACCAAAATGTAGCTCCTCATGGCTTACACAATAGCTTTGGCTAGTTAAAACAATGGTCAATTGATTGAAACAATTGAATCAATTGCCTAAATCAATCGATAGTCGATCATTGTCTAAATTGAAACTTCTCTTGAGCTCTAAAAAGGAAGAAACTTGGGGACTCCTAGAATGCTACTAAGATCGTAGCAACATGGTGTTGAAAATTCCTTTGAAAGGACTCTAAAAGTGTCTCATAAGCAACGATAAATTCAGGTATCGTTCGAACCAATAAGGAGTAAGATAACATTGGCAAACACTAGGAAAAGCAACACTAGGACTCTACAATATCATTGACATGAAAATAATCAGTGAATAAGTGAAACCTAATTGCGTGGTACATAAGAAATAATGTAAAGAGCACCAAATTTATGATTATTGGGAAGCTTGAATTACTCTATTCCTTGATTGTGAGAAGATCCATGCATGGATTAATGGGATGGGGCAAGTAAAAAAGGCATGTCCTTGGGTAAGAGCCTCATAATTCTACTATTATAACTTATATAGTTTATGGAAAAAACTTATTCAAGAAAGATAGATTGTGCGATAACTATTGTTGGATATGATATAACTATTGTTGAATATGGTAAGAGCCTCATAATTCTACTATTATAACTTATATAGTTTATGGAAAAAACTTATTCAAGAAAGATAGATGGTGTGATAACTATTGTTGGATATGATATAACTAATGATTTAAAAATCAAATAAGTCATTGAATCAAAAAAGTTATCGGTTCATAATTCAGTAATCAAACCGGTAGTCGAATCAGTAATGTCATAAATATATAATTTATATTTTATTAAAATTTAAAATAATTTTGAGAAATTAAAAATATATAGATATAATTCAAAATTTAAATAATTTTTTTTTTTTTTGTGAAATTGATATGTCAAATTAAATAATAAAGATAAATATAGATTTATTAATATAGTAAATTTTATTAAATAGAATATGTATAATATTTAAATATAAAGACATATTTAAGATGAAAAGAATTATAATATTTAATTTTATCTATATATTTATATGATTTATTATTTAAAAAATTTTAAATTATTATATTAATGAATTGATAATATTTTCATACTTCTCATTAATAGCTATTATAAAAATACAAATAAAAATAAATGTAAATATTTATATTTGTTTAAATGTTTTATATGATAAAAATTAATAAATAGCTTTAGTGCATTATTTAATAAGGGGGTTAAGTAACTTAGCGGTCACTTGTGCATTTTGTTATCATAGGTCCAAGGCTCGAGCCCTCATTGTGCAAAGTGTTTTTTCTTTGTATTACAACCAATCCCACATTGGAATATTATGAACTCCATATGCAGAATAAATACATCCCACATGAACTATTCTTATAAGCAGGTTGGAGGCTCTGACGAATGGGTTGCATGTTGATAGATTGGGCAAGAATCAAGGCAAAAAGCCCATGTGTTTTTGGGTCAAACACAGGTTAATCAATTCAATGGAAACCAATCGGCTCATTCGATTCGACGATTGGACCGCCAATTTGAACGATTAGATGACGGTTCAACTCCCAAGCAGTCCGTTCCA
Organism: Vitis rotundifolia; assembly: GCA_030254885.1. Lineage (NCBI taxonomy): Eukaryota > Viridiplantae > Streptophyta > Magnoliopsida > Vitales > Vitaceae > Vitis > Vitis rotundifolia. The sequence continues at coordinate 17,528,826 of CM058163.1, read as the reverse complement.
TCAAACCAGACCAAAGAGGTGGTCAGTCGACGATCCGACCAATTGGATCGATCGATCTGATCTGATTTTAAAAATAATGGATACAACTATACATATGAAGTGAAAATCAATGATTTATATGATTTTTTGTTCTATGTTATGCAAAATATTTTATACAAGTATTTTACAAATTCTTTTTTGATAATCAAACTCTTATCTATTGAGTTGTAGCTCACCACTCTTATGTAAAATTATTTTCTAGAGACTAAGCAAGAGTGGAGCAAGAACGAAAAAGAAGTTGAGTTATTGTGTTACAACTAAGGAATTTGGGATGTTGTGTTTTTGAAGCATAAATGTTTTCATATTGGAAAGTTTTGTAATATTAACATAAATAGAGAAATATAGTTGTATATGATAGTTGCACTAGTATATAAGTAACTTGAATGGCACGTACTGGGCTTTGATGGAACAAATAAAATGTAAATTTGATATTTTGGATTGAGATGGTTTAATATTGCTTGAGTTTGTGTATGGTTGATTATTGAATTATTCCATGATTTTCACAATAAAAAGACTATGAAAGGTTCTTCAATGAAGGAAAAAGATAACTTATAAAACATAGTCTAAAACTAAAAAATACTAAGTCAAAACAAGAGAGGAAAAATTGCACAGATGGTATATAGGGTTAGTGGACAATTTGAGTTGAATTGATAGTGCGAGAAAACAGGTGCACAATTTGAAAGGTGCACATGTTTTAAAGCAAGACGATGTGCAATTTGAGTAATGACCATTATTCAAGTGGTGCATTGAAGTTACACAATTTGAGTGGTGCACGTTGGAGGTGCCTAATTTGAGTGGTACATAGATAAGTGTGCAAGTGGGGTGTGCAATTTGATTGATGCATAAATTAGGCACATGGCACACTTTCACAAATAATAGCTATGTCAATAGCATTACACAATTTTACTCAAGTAAATGTCCTCATTTATTATTTTATCATTTATATTTCAATTTGTTTTAAGTTTACAATGTAAATAAAAAAAATACCCCTTATTTGAATCCAGTAAAAAACACTTTTAGAATCTAATTCTAGGTAAATAAAAATTTGATTTTTCAATTTTAGCTATAAATTGACAATTTTTATTAAATTTCTTTGAAGAAAAGTTTGCTTAAGTAAAATTATCAAAGATAATATGGAAAAATTGTTTTGAGTATCATCAACATTAAACAACTAAGTTCGCTACCTTTTTGTTAGGATAGAACACTTAAAAACAAGACATGATGTAACAAAATTAAACCTAAGTTTGACTTATCTAACCATCATTTGTATTGATATTGATTTGAGCATTCAGGTTTGCATTACTAGCATTGTACTTAGGAGTTGCAGGAACAAGTCATAGGTTCCTTACAAGATTGATAAGATACTCACAACTAGTTCATGAACTTAGGCATTCCATATGAAATTGTAGTACACTACCACCGAATTAGATGGATGACTAGTCTTGATCATCAAAATAGGTTTCTCATGGTGAGTGCATTAGTGTGTATGGTTACACATTGGATAGGACTTATAATAAATCATGACATTAGCTATTGAATAGTCATGACTCACCAAGCTACCATACTACATAGATTCTCAACTTTGATAGAATATTGAGCATATGTTGAAGTCATCAGGAGGCTTTAACCTATAAGTGAGACCTTAAAGTCGTTATATATCCTCTATGGATTAGGTCACTATTAATTAAGGCTACTAGTAATAGGCATTCTTAATAAAGACACAAAGATGATTATTGCATCTTATTTTGTATAGCTCCTATACTATCACTTCTTTATTTCCTAGTTGAAGTTGCACACATGTTCTAGATATTATGAGGTTTTGTCATGATTTTATATCCATTATTTTTTTCTTGTAAGTTAACCCTATTTTTTATGAAAGCACGTTGTTTGCTATTGAGATATACTTCCTCCCTTCTACATTTATGTGATTCTATTTACATACTTGACCTGCTTTGATTCATTTAATAATATCATCATTGCTTTATTCTTGTATATGTCATTTGGTATCCACTAATTTATCAATTACCATAGTTACCTCCACTTGATTAGTAGATACCTTTTTAGGGTTTAGAGAAGTTCTACCTTATGATACCTTCCTAATAAGTAACACGACCTTTGATTTAGACTCAATTTTTCGTAGACGTGCTTTTCCTTTAAAAAGAGTCACTTAAGGTTTTATTTTTTATTTTGTTTTTTCTTTTAAAAATTAACAAAAATAAGTAGTAATTCCAATTTTTTATAAAATTAATTTTTCACAATAGAAAATGAGTCTCTTTATTGAGTGGGGATGCACATGAAAAATGCAAGTCCACACTTGGATTCCTCTTCGACCTTCCTTTCTTTTTCCAAAAATATTTAAAGGCTTTCCATAGAGTTTCCCACGTAACTCGCTAGTATGTCTAATAATCTCTAATAGAAAGTACACCATTGAGAGTCCTTGTTGATCAACCTTCTGTCATCACTCTTTCTTGGTTTTGTTGCGAAGGTAATAGTAGCAATACCAATAGTTTGGCCAATAATGGTGACAATAGTCTTTTTTTAGTTGGATAATAACTTATGTCAAGCCATTGACAAAGTTTTGACCTAGCATAATGCCTTTTCATCCTTCCCTTCTAATAATTGTAAAATCTTCCCTAAATAGAGTATTTTACCAAGAATTAGGACTCCAATATCATCAACATCATCATGTAAACCAAACAAAAATAAAAAATAAAAAATAAAAAAACTCCCTTCCAATAAACTCCTAATACATGATTGCATCTTTATCATACTGTATTTTTAAATTTTAATGATGATCTAATTTGAGTCACAACCTTCACATCTAAGCATTAAAAGATTATCTTTTTGGTATTACAATATAAATTATATTCTTTAGTTTGTAAATTAGAGTAACATCTCCAACTTTTGAATAAATTTGACGAATGGTCTCAAATCTCACTCGATACAAATCTTTGGCTATATTGAGTTCTATAATCAAGACATTATCTAAGAACCTCCCTTATTGTAGGCACTAAATTTGAAGTCATCCTTACCATCTCTAGCTTGAGTTAATTTCTTCTTTTTTTTCCCTTTGGGCATGTATTTACCAACTATGAACACTTTAATTAATTATTAAAATGCTCTAAACTTCTCCTAGGATTGGGACTGGAATATGAGTATTTATGGTTATTTAGTAATCATAGAAGAAAGGTTAGATTTTTCTATCATCTTGAGTTGAATAAAAGGTAGGATTAGTGTAATGGAGAGGATAAAATTTGGGTTTTCTTTTAAACTAGGCTCTCTAATTTATTTATTTATTTTTTATTAATAAATAATAATAATAATAATAATAATAATAATAATGGGAATAAATTTCAACCACACATTTCAACAATATTTTCGACACTAAATTTTAATAATTAGTGTTAATAATAAATTCTAATAAGAAATCTTAACAAAAGCACAAATTTGAAGATTTATATACAAAATATTTCAATAAATTTCATAAAATGTAAAGAAAATATTGTAAAATAAATATATTTCTTCTTATTCTTAAGCCAATTTGTTTTTTTTTTTTTTTTTTTTTCTAATTTGTTTTTTTTTTTTTTAAATAATATGTTTAAAATGATTGGATGGGACTGTAGAGTGCATGATTCATACGATGATAGGAACTAAGATTGATATTCCAGTAAACTCTAGCATGAAGCTAAAGAACAACATCAATGAGGAAGAGTGAGATACGTACCCAGCTACACTCAAAGGAAAGAGATGTATTTGCACATGATTGAAGCCCAAATATATGGTTTGTCAAAGCAATGGTTTGTCAAAGCAATGAGTTGAACTCAATCATAAAGGCCCGAGCCTTGAGTGTTAGTCATATGGGAACGTGCGATGGACCATTAAGTCTTGCAAAGAGATGACAAACATCCAACCTGGCGGAGGAAAAAGCAATGGGACTCCAAAAATTAAAACTACTAGAAAGGAGATATAAGCACAAGGTGGAAGATACTGTAATATTCCTACCTTGAGGGATATTTATGAATTTTAAAATTTTAAAATGACCTATCTTGAATATAAGGAAATTTTTGTATTTTAATTTATTTATTTTTTAAAAAAAAGATAAGTTGGATATTTTTTGTTCCTTTAATAGTTGAATATCTTTATTTCCCCAAAAAAGAATGGAGTAGCTAAGTTGAAAAAATTGGCATCTTTTAGAGTCGTGTTCTTGACTGGTAAGAAGTTGTCTAACCTATATGTTATTTGATTAATTGTATGTCTACATTCCATTAAGTTAATATATAATTTTGCGGTTTGGATTTTCTTCTTCTCATTTCAAGGGGGTGAGCTCGATCAATACATTCGAGTTTTCTTTCGGTTATGGTTTCTCCACTATCAAAAATTGAAAAGACAAAATAAAGAGGAAAAAAAAAAGTGTTTGAAAAACTTTGATTTCAAAAGTTAGAAGATAGAAAATTTTAGTATTTATTTCTTTTTGCAATTTAAAGGTATTAATTAATTCTTTAGGAATTTGAGTAAATTCTTTTAAATAAGGGTTAATAGTGTAACAAGTCATTTTATAATTTCTTATCTATTTTCATATATTTTTAAAGTATTAAAATATTTGAATTCTATAAAGTGGATCAAATAATATTTTTTTGAAATATGATTTGATTTGTTCTTTGTATATGAAATGAATTGAGAATATCATATGATTTGTCTATTTTTGTATAAGTAAATTTTATTTTTAATTATCATGATTTGTTTATAATTTTTTTAAACTCTGATTATTAGTTACCTCCATCAATAGGGGATAAGTTGTTGACCTTTATGACCCTTAATAAGGGTAGTGTTAGAGTGCAACCCCAATCAAGAAGGATATTATTAATCTTTAGTTTACCATTGATTGAAAATCATCTTGCCTATCAATAAGAGGAATAAAGTAAGACTAACTACCTAGGGTAAGTCATAGTATGTGAGTACAACGCGATTATCAGCGGACTAGAGTAAAATGAATGTTTATTTATGATTTTTTTTAAACATGAATTGAGTTTGCAAAGTGTATTATTTGGTTTATCTTTAAATTGAAAGTGTTGAATTTAAAAAAAAAAAATTAATTATTGAATTAAATAGTTTACCTACCAATTGATTTTTTTTTTTTTTTAATGACATCTTCCCGGATTTAATTTCTTCTATACATGATCCTTCAAAGAGCAAAGCTATCGACATATTTTCTATTGAAAAAATAGTATACCATATTAGCATACTAATGTGATATAACTATTCATTCACATTACGATGATCTCATCAAGAATTAATTAATTATAAAAATATGAGTATCTCTTGTAAAATATGAGCAACACCAAATCCCTCTAAAGCCCAAACCTCCATTTCTCTTACCCGTTGTGCCCCCTTGTTGGGCCCTTCCTTTAAAAGATTGTTGCGTAACAAGTGCATAATGTCCACCGGAACGTCCATGAATTTTATTATCAACTTGATAAATTAATTTTAAGATATTAGGTTTTCCTTTGTCGAAAAGAATCTCCCATTTTTTTATCAAATATTGTACTTTTTTCCTGAATACTCAGGTTTAAATACCCATGGTCTCATAAAAAAATTAATTAATGGTAAAAATAAGTAAAATAAAATGTTATTTCATTAAAAAAATAAATTTTATTTTTGTAATAATTAAAATTCGTTTAATTATTTTAAAATCCAAATAACTTTGGCCTTTTTATTTAATTTTAAGTTTAAAGGTGACAAAATATGAACAAGCAAGGACATGGCACAAGCCAGAGAGATATTTTCTCAACACTTGTATTTTAATTGACCATGGAAAAAGTAGAAGCACGTGGCTGTTTTTTTCTTTCTTGGTGCAGTTTTCTAACACATGATTCAGTTTCTACGCGGTGGGACAATTCTTCCGTGGCATGCTACCATACGCTGCAGTATAGAAATAAAAATATTTAAAAAAAAAAAAAAAAAAAAAGGACGACCAAACCCATGACTAATTCCATGTGTTTGGTTGTGGGTTTTTGAAGAAATCTTTCATTGGATTTCCTAATAGTTGGTGTGCAAGAAATGGGCGTCGAAGGTAATGGGAAAGGGTATTTCCATTTTTCCTTTTTTTCTTTTTTGGGTTTCAAATAAATTTTTTTTATAGCTTTAATTTTTAAAATTTTTAATAATAATTTTTTAAAAATTATTATTAAGAAAGATATAAAGTAAAAGATAAAAAAGGATGTTCATCCTGTAAATATCTTTATCCATAATGAAAATGATATGTAAAGTGTAGATGTCAATCGCTTTATATTTTATTTTTTTAGACAATATAAAATATTTGTAGAATGATTAAAGTTGTGGATCTCTTTGTTATCATTTTAAAAATAACAACCATGTCTATTTGACTAATAATTAGAATTATAATTGATCTTTAAAAGATTATTTATGTTATAAATTAGATTAATTTCATTAATTTTCTCAAGGTTTTAATTGAATATATCTTGTCTTTATAGGTTTAAAATTTCATCCAATACCTTATTTTGAATGAGATGAGAGATGAGTGAAGATTAGAAATGAAAATAATAGAAGAAGTATTTTGATAAAAATTTTAATGAAAATTCTTTAAGAAATGAAATTAATCCAAACCTTAAAAGAGGAGGGAAATGAAATTAACTCTTTTAAGAAAAAAAAAGAGATGTGATATGATGTAGTGGCTTCTAAAAAAGATGTAATTTGGTGGTCGAGGGAGAGATAGAAAGAGATGTGATGTAATGTAGTGGCTTCCAAACAAAGAGAGAGAGAGAGAGAGGAGGTATTTGATAACATTTCTTAAGGGAACTCGGTGTTTTTAACCCAAACCACAAAGGAAGAGGGGAGTGAGAGAGAGAGGCATTTGATATAAGAGGTATTTGAGAAAATTTCTCAAGGGAACTCGGTGTTTTTAGTCCAAACCTCAGACGAGGAGCGAGAGAGAGAGAGAGAGAGAGAGAGAGAGAGAGATTTATCAACATAAAAACTAAGTCTAGAGTAATGTATAATTAATTACAATGATGTATTATAATTCACTGTATGTAAACTATAAACGATGTCCAAATTTCCCAAAAAAGAGAAATAGGTACACAACTCACACCCCTTCAAACCTTCTCATCATCCCATCCATCTGACGAAGTGGTTCACACAAAAAGCTTGATGGGAACATCATCCCCACAGAGCCCTCTTCCTCCCTAGGCATGAATGAGTCCATGTCAAAAAGGTCGAACAGTAGAGACTCAGAGCTGGAACTGGAATGATCAACAGCCCCCAACCCTTGATCCCCCACAACCATTTTCCGAGACTCCTCCCTCTCTTTATTCTCCATGTAGCGCGCCACATCGGACTCCCGGCCGGTGAGCTCCTGGACGAGAGCTCTGAACTTGGAAGCAGAAGTCTTCACTTTCATGGGGCTTGATATGTAAACCACCTTAACCGCTGCTCTTCTGCTTTTCCCTTGTTTCTTCATCTTCTCACATCCACATAAAATTGATGGTACGAGAACACTGGATATGGGGGGTGTTAAATAGGGTACGGAAATTGGATTTTTTTGGGCGCGGTCTGGGCTTCTAGGAAGGTGAAGAGTTTAGAAAAGAGGAGAAAAGGGGGAAGGTTATAGGAAATTGGGACTGGGGACAGGGGGAATAGAAGATTCGGCAAAGCTACTTTCCTGGCACGAAATGTCTTGTAGGTTTTGTGTTATGTGGCTGGATGGTGACATGTTCAATGTAGGGGGAGGATAAAAGCAAGCACGTGCCCTTTTGGCATGGACTTGGAATTTGGAAAATTTAAACCACGACCGGAGCTAATAGAATAGCCATGCGCACTGACGGGGTGGGTTCCTTGGTGGGCTATGTGGTTGCTTCTCATTTGTTGGTTGAGTGGGCTAGCGCTGCATGGCTCTTTGCGTTTACACTTAGGCCACTTTTTCAAGGCTAATCTAAGTGCAGCCTCTTACTTTGTCTCATTTCCAATAATATGAAACTTTCAATTTATGTAGAAGGTCAAAAGAGATGGGATTAAGGTGGAGAAATTTAGGGAATTACGGAAGGTACTAGCCTTTTAATCCTATCGTCCGTGATTGACAAATTTGGGACAAAAATAGATTCACGTGTTTGTCCTTTTTACTTAATTTTAAATAAAATTTTAATATTTAATAGTATTAAGTATTAAATTATTTATTTTTAATATATTATTTTTATTAAATATTAAAATATAAAAAAAAAATCAATACAATATTTTTTCTATTTAAAAAAAGTTAAAATATTTTATTTTTTTCTTCAACAAAAAATTTATATTGAGTCATTAAAAAAATATGAAAACAAATTGTTTTAAAAAAAAAACAAACATAATCTATTTTAAAATTAGTTAGAAATTTATCTATTTTAAAATTATTTAATTTTTATATTTAATCAAATATAATTTTATTTTCCTTTTATTTTTCATCTTTATTTTCTTTTCTTCAAATTTTATGGGAACCAAACATAATCTAAAAACAAGTAAAGGAAAATGGTTTTCTTATATTTGGTTTCATTATAAAAAATATATACAAAAAAAATCAAATATAATTAAAATTAATTAAAAATTTATACATTTGAAAATTATTTAATTTTTATATAATATAGGAAAAGAAGTTAAATAAGTTTGAACAAACATTTAAAATAATTTATTAATTTTGAATCTATTTTTTATTTTTCTTCTACTTTTTGCCTCCATTCTCCTTTTACTCGCATTTTTTCTCAAATTTTATGAGAATCAAACATGCTCTTAAGGTTAACAAATATATATATATATATATATATATATATATATATATATATACCAAATTTAAGTAATTTAAAAAATAAATTTTTAATTAATTATAATTTAATTAAATTTTTATATTTTTATGATAATTAAATATAACAAAATATTTTCTTTGATATTTTTTTGAAGCCAAACATAATGTAAAAGAATTGATTAATAAATTTAATTTTATTAAATTTGGGAAAAATCACATCATGTGATATGCATAACATATTGAAAATTCAATCATATAACTCGTCATGATCACATTTTTTTCTTAATTGATCATAATATTTATATCCATTCACTATACATATTTAAATAATTTTTTTCGTACTTCAATCATATTTTCAACCACATTTTCTATGCAACTAATCATATTTTTAATATTAAATTATAATTTTATTTTGCATGTATTTAAATAAGATTACATACTCTAAATTTCTATATGGACCATTTAATGAAAAAATTTAAGATTATGTTTGGTTGTCGAAAAATTTGAAGGAAAATGTAAGGAAAAGAAAATAAAGGAAAAAAGTAGAAAGAAAGATTAAAAATTAATAAATTATTTTTATATCTTTTTTATTGTGAAATTAAGTACAAGAAAATCATTTTTTAAGTTTTTTTTTTTTTTCGAGTACCTTTCAAGAACCCAACATAGTCGAAAACAAAAACGATGTATACTAAAACAAACCCTGAACCATCTTTTCTGACATAATTTTTATTTTTTATTTAAAAAAAAAAATGGTCATTGTTTCCCATGTTAAGTAACACGATTGATAATAGTTATCCAAAAACATAAATTTTGTCTTCCATGTGACAAAGATAAAAAGGTCTTTGATGTTTACGTGGATAAGATAAGATAAATGCTTATGTATTAATAAGGAAAGTAATTTTTTTTAATAACAATTATACCCTCTTAATACTTAATATCTAGAAGGAAAATAAAATTCGAAAAGATGTTGGGGCACTATGTAAAATTCTAATAATATTTTTACCATGATGAGTTCACAATTAAATAATTACAAATTATCATGGGTTTATTTTAATTTTTAGAAATTGTGGGGATTATATATTACGTTCGATGTAATTTCGTAGGAGTCGTAATGAAGATGGTTTTGTTACGTTTGTCAAATAAATGGAAGGGCCAAGCCCTTAAATTTGAAAACCATCCAACGTCGACCTGCAAGTTGAGTGCCATCTTCCATTTGGCGTCATCATTGACATCTTACATATCAAATATATAAATAAAATATAATAAAATTTCTTCTAGTAGTCCTCTTTGGTGCCACAAAAGTGTAGCCTTGGCTTTGCTTTTTTGATTTCTTTATTTTATTTATTTTTTTAAAAGTTATTTATATTATATATTAAATTAATTTTAAATTAAAAATAAGAAAATAAAATAATAATTTTTAAGTCCAAGAAAAGTGTTAAGCACAACCCTATTTTTAACATTTAGGTTTATTTTGAAAGAAAAAAAAGTCTGCAAATGATGGTTGGGCAAAAAAGAGATGTATCGGGAAAATAATGACAATCAGGTAAATATTTAATAAAAATATGAGTAAAAAACAGTCACAACAAAACTTTTTGCATTCCTATTCTTATATATAATGTAGATTTTTACTACCTCCTTAGCCATTGATGATTATAAATAAAAAAAATTGTAACCTTATTTAAAATTTATGAGAATAAAAATATCAATTTGATGATTTAAAATAAATTTTAAATTAATTTTATTAAATAATTTTAATACTTAGAGTAAGAATTAAATAATAAATTTTAGGTTAATAATTTAAGTATAATTTAATTTAAATTATTAAATAATAAGTATTAAGTTTTATTAAATACGTGCGTTTAACAGTAATTTTAAAAAATATTTTTAAATTAAAAAAATATTTAAAAAACCATAAATATTTGATAAAATTTAGAAAACTTTTTAAAAATTTTAAAAAATTAATTATAATGTTTTATATATAAATATTTGATAAATTATTTTTAAAAAAATATTTAAAAGAAAATACTTTCAATAAATACACTTTGAATAATCATTTAAGTCTTGAATTTTAATATTTTTTTTTCACACTTAAATTATATTTATTTATATTTTAATCTTATACATTTGTATTTCCGTACAACATCTTACGTAAGCACCCGTCCGACGCCTAGAATTTACCAAATCAAAAATCGGATTGAATACTGGAAATTTCATGAAACTGCATTTAAGGCTATCTCACGTCTTGGAATTAGTTCTAGAAAGTGGAGAAACATTAGACCCACTCTAAATTCACGCGCGTTACCATCACGCCTCAATGGAAACAATAGCTTATAAAATCAGGCTCGTGGAAAGTCGGTCCTACACATCATTAATCTCCTTACAAGTGGCTCGACCTTTTTCTGCTGATCCATGGGAGTTGCCACGTCACAAAAAGACGCGTGAATATTTCTTACGACATTGAAAAAGCGAAAATTAGCCACGTGGCAGAGCACGAGCCGGTGGATCGATCGTGATGCGGTGACGGTGAGATTGCATCATGCTGACGCTGAAAATGACGTCGTTGTCCAATGGGAAATACATAGGTCTGGCCTTCCAGAAGTGGAACCATATTTCATTAATTTCCTTTTTGTTCTAAAAAATATTTCGAAGTGTTCCAAGAAAATGGCAACGAAAAATTTATACTAAAAAAAACAGCCAACAAAATATTTTATAAAAAGAGAAAAAAGACAAAATAAAAAAAATATTTTAATTATTTTTTCAAAAATCATCAAAAGCTTCTTCTTAATATTTATATCCAAGCACCAATATTATTTTCGTAAAAATATTTTTAACAAAATTATCACACATTAATAAAGTTTTCCTTTTTTTTTTATTTATTTCTTTTTTATAAAAATCACTTAACTTCAATATTTAAATCTCTTTTTGTATTTTTCCATGAATCATTATAAATGATTTTTTAATTTTTTTTTTAATTTTGTTAGATGTTTAATATTTCTTCAAGGATATTTTTTAAGCCAAAAAAATACTTCTAAAAATACTTTGAATTATTAAATTTACATATTAAAAAAAAACCAATTAAAATTTAAATTCAATAACTTTATTTATAAGTTTTTGACTTACCTCCTTCGACTTTTTAGTAAGATAGTCATCTAAAGATTTACGAACAACCCGATTTATAATCAATTTACTTAAAAATTTGAGGATCTAATCATTTTCTTTTTTAAATTAATTTTCACAATATTATTCCAATTAGTACTAATTGAGGCAATAATGAACTCCAGCTTTAATATTATTTAGTCATATAAATAATTTTAAAAAGAGAAGAGAAGAACAAGAAAAAATAAAAAAATAAAAAAAGGAAAGAGAGTCTATATTGCCTTGTCAAATTGGGAATCAATCAAATACCTGCTCAACACCTAACCTTGAAATACAACTAAGGTTTCAAATTATTGGAAAGAGGCTACTTTGAAAAAAGTTCAAGGTGTGGGACCAACCTTCTTTTGGGTTTTGAAAAAATTAAGATTATCATAAAAGGTGGCATATTTTCAACCTCATGCTGGAGAGTATCATTGCGTCAAGATCATAGAAGCAGGTATGTTACTTTGCTATACGAGGATAGAAATAAAATATAAGTTGGAGTATGGTGAGAAATAAAAAATAAAAAATAAAAATAAAACCCAAGTGAGATTTGATTTACATGATGCTAATTTTATTATTATTTTAAAAGTAATAAAAGATAAAGAATATGATGTCTTTTTCAAATTAGTCCTGCACGTTCTTAAGATATATCGAATAGGGTTTTAAGTATTACGTTTTGAATGTGAGACTCGAAAGGAAGAATGACAAAGATGAATTAGACTTTTTCCTTAAAAAATGATTGTTAATTAAAAGATATAAGAAAATTCAAGAAGATTCTAATAGTTTTTCGAATAAAAAACAAATGGGTGAAGAAGTAAAACTAGAAAGAAATGGGGAAATTTTTTTTAAAATTTTGAATCACGAGATTCATGTGAAGAGAGAAAAATACAAAACTTCACTTTCCATACAATTAAAAAAAAAAAAAAAAAACCCCTTTTGAATAGACCTTGATTTTTTTTTTTATTATTTTTTAAAAATGGAAAGCATAAATAATTGTGTAATTATATTTTAATCATGGTTGGAGGATATATGCAAAAGAAATGACATGATATTGGGCATCAAGTTATCTTTTAGACTAGTAATTTATTCCTAAGAGTTGTATGATATTAAAACACCTTTATAATAATCTATAGTTTATCATATTAGCATGTAGAGTTAAGGTTTGGATTCTATGGTCCACTTCTATATTTGTATTAAGTATTAATACTAAGAGTCACTCAATGTGATTGTGAAGAGCCATGTTGGACCCAAGTCAACATGCCAAGCCAATCACCTACCTCCATCGCAACTCTCAATGCAAACTCACAAATTTTCAACTTCTTTTAAACTATACTCTTACCAATAAACTTGACCATACCAACTATTTGGTATGGAAATCATAAGTTTTAGGTGCTATTCATGGCCATGGCTTGGATGGTTTTATCCTTGGAAACAAAACCAAAGCCATCAAAACTCAAAGAAAAGAGTAATTAAGAATCCTGAACATACTAATTGGGAACACCAAGATCAATTGCCACTATGGTGGAGGCTAAAGATTAGTTGTTCCAATTTTCTTTCAAACACTAGTTTAGTCTATCTTAAATAAATCTTGCATGTACCTAAAGTAACTAGAAATCCTTTTAATATCACCAAGTTAACAACGGATAATAAAGTTTATGTTGAGTTTCATCCTACTATTTGCATTGTAAAGGACAAATGCGTTAGCCTAATGTTTGATTGAATATAAGTTTGATGATGTTGGGAAAATCACAATACCTGAAGGTAGTAGAAAAAATAAAATGAAACAAAGTAGACAAAAAATTTATGTGATTTGACATAATTGCTTTTGTTTACAGGAGAAGGAAATCAAATTTACTAATAAACTTCATAAATACACACTTAAACTCTCTCAACCCGAATCTCAATAAAGCATTTGCTTATCTTTTTTCATTTTCTTGACTGCTCATTTTTTTCACTCTTCTTTTAAAATGTTATGTAAAATCACATATTTATAAAGTCCTATAGGTTAAACTTAAATAATAAATTTCCTAATCTTAATCAAACTAAAAAAGGTAATTTACCCAAATTTAAACTCTATAAATATTAACTTTCCCAAAAACAAAAAAATAATTTGAGGCAAAATTACCTACAAATGATAACAAAACAAAAGATCATGGTGAACATTTAATTTTAAGTGTGATAAGCGATAAAATCACCTTGGATCAATAAAAAAGAAGCTACACAAGTCAATATTATAAAGTTAGAAAATAAGGATTTGTTTTGTTGTTTTGTTTGTTTTTCTTGGTTTTTTTATTTTATTTTTATTTTTTTTTATTTTTGAGATTATATATATGGAAGAGGTTCTCTTGTAAGGCTAGGTCAAAGTACTAATCAATATGGACAAATATGTCCTATCAATGACCTTTAAAATCGAAGCTTTTTTGAATGAAAAAGAATCACATAGGGGTAGAGCCACATGGTACTCAAGAGGGGCAAGTGCCCCCTTGAAATTAAAAATAAAATAAAAATGACATGAGGGGATTTTGAAGACCACACGGTAAGTTTGTTCATTTATGCCCCCTTTGAAATATGTTCTCATATTTTGCCCCCCCTCAATTCATTTTCTAGCTCCACCACTAGAATCACATATTTATAAAGGTTTTTAAAAGAACTCATTTATATGTTATTGAAGAGTTTTATGAAAAACTGAGTTTGATTAATTAAAACCCATGCTTAACATTCATTTTCATCATTAGAAAAGCAACCTGAGCTATTGCAATTAGTCCTTAATGCATTTTTTAGTGTTTCTAACTTGGGTGGTTGACCATGCGATTGATTGATTGATTGGTCTACTGGTTCACCATATGCGATTGAGCAACCATGCAATTAATTTACTAGTCTAGTGTTTCTTGTAGATGACCAATTGATTGAGCAAGTAGTAGATCACATGGTTGATTAGTAGATTAATTGACTAAGGACTTGATGCAATTAATGTATGATGGCTAATTGGGTGGTTGACTTGGCAATTAATTGCTACATTAGGAAAATGTTCCTAGTAGCTACATGTTAATAGAGAGTAGCCTTGAGCATGTAGTAATATGTACTAAGATGCATGACACTTTATAACTCATTATGACATGATAAAGCTTATATGGAGAATATTAGACACATGATACACAATGATTGGTTTACATGGATTTTACAAAATAGGACATCAATCAAACTTAATCAATTTTTTAAAGATATTTCTGTCATGATCTTTGATCTTCTTAATTATTTTATTTATGTTATCCTTTTAAGGAGAGAATAAAAATTAAATAAAGAAATAAAATAACTTATATACCTTAACTTCAAGGTATTTAGAAGTATGTTAACTATGTTTGGTTTCAATTCATTGTTCTACATTATCTTTTGAAGTCACATGTACTTCTTAAAGTGCTTGGTACTTAAATTTTTCAAGCACACATTACATAATGCAAGGATGAAAATGTCCAGATATATCGGTAAAATATTGTGTATCGACGACCTTTGACACGATACATGTGAGGGAAATATTGGAGCCATGATATTTCCATAAAATTGGTCATTTTTCACGAATATACTGATAATTTCGCGAAATTTAATCGGTGCTACATCATCCCTATTTTTTTTCCCCAAAATTCTTTTAATGGGCTCAGTCATTGGCCCAAATCATATTCTCGCACCAACTTCTTTTTTTCTCTCCAAAATTCTTTTAAGGAGCCTAACCATTGGCCTAACTCATATTCTCGCACCAACCCAATTGTGCGCACTTGGGAATCTTACAACAATCCAGTGCTTAAATACACCTTTTTGGAGTCATTCAATGTCTATGTGGGATTGTAGGAATTGGATTTGCTTACAACCCCCTACCACCACTAGTTGACCAACCATGCTTTATATATATATATATCAATTTATTTATTTATTTTTAACAAAACAACTTCAATATTTCTATTTTAAAACTTTTCACAATATTTTTATGAGTTTTGATCAATTTTTAACTCATCGATATTTTATGTCAAAATATCCACCAATATATCTCCGATATATCCATGATTATCAATATTTTCATCATTAACTTAATGTTTATGCCAATTGGATCGCTTAATTTTTATTTTCTTATTTAAACCTAATTATTTGTAAAACACATAAATTTTGTGAATTGCTACCATGCTTGGCTACTGTAGCACAGTTGATACTTATTATTTTCAAATTATGTAACTAAGCATTTATTTTTAGAACATATTATGTTGTAACTCCAAGAATATATCAATACATTTTATACACATTCAACAAGTATAACATACTTCTACTACTTTTGCATATCAAAAAAATTAATTATATGATTATACAAAAAAGATATTCCATGCTAAGTTGTTAAAACAACATTTTTTTTTTTTAATATTTCAATATTTTGAGAATAGTATCCATTATTGCACTTCTAAGAGAGTAACATACTAGTCTAATACCATTAAGACTAATTCTAATCCTAACACATCTTACTAGTGCCTAGTGGATCCATTAAATGAAAAACTATGCCAATGACATATTGACATAAAATTCTTAAGTTTCTCAAGTAACATTGGTCAATTTGCACCATCCTAATATATTTGTGGACCCATATTTTTCATATGCGTCTCCACTTAACGATGAGACTTACTTTTTATTATGAAAAACCGATTTTCAAAAAAGTTAAAGTCACCACTTATTTTTCTTTATTTTTAAAGAGAAAACAAAATAATAAATAAAACCCTAAAGTAACTCCTTTTGGGAGGAAAAAAAAATTGTAAAAATTGAGTCTGAATTCAGGGGTTAAGTTATTTATTGGGAAAGTATCATAAGGTAGTATCTTATTAAGTCTTAAAGAGGTCTCTATTAAGCAAATTGAGGGAATTGAGACAATTAAATAAATATATCATAGATACCAAGAGATGATGGTTGAAATAAAATAAGGCATCATGATGAAGACAAAAGCATAGCATATAATAACAAATAAATCAAACAAATTAAGAGAAGAAGATAGAGTACCTAAACAATGCCTAAAACGGGATGACACACTTACATAACAAAGAATGGGTTTTTACACAAGTATAAAAAGTAATCTAATACCAAAGCAACCATCAATCAACATGTACAAGATATATACAACTCAAGTTATAGGTCAAAGATAGCTAAATTAATCATCAAAAGGGACTAAATTACACAAATATGCAAAAAAGGGCAAAAAAAGGGCAACACACATGTAGTTATAAAATAAATTTGAATAAAAAGCTAAATGAGAGTTAAGCTAAAGAGAAGGGTTTATCTATCATGCACAGAATGTCTAGGTTACAAACCAAGAGCCAAAAAAGGCTACAAATATACCAAACAAGGCTAATTCAACAAGTTATACAAAAGGTATAAAAACATGACTGCAAATAAGCATTTAAAAAATAAACCTAGTTAGAATGGTTAAAGATGATATAAAAATCAAAGAAATTTGTTAACAACATATTAAATGTGTCTAGAACATATTTTAAAAGCCAAAAGGGCTCAAACATGCATCATATGATACAGATGTCAAGGAACTTCTCAGGACTCAAAAGCAAGATAGCACAAATATACAAAGACTAAATTAATTCACAAGCATAGTGGTGAGATAAAAATCAAATAAAAAATTCTATGATATATTAAGATGTATAGATCACATTTCAAAAGCCTAAAGAGTCTAAGCATGCACCATATGATACAAATTTCATCAAATAATTCATAACTTAAAAATAGAACTACACAGTAAACATGCAAAGACTAAATTAATTTACAAGATAACAAAGGACTCCTAAGCTTATTTAAGGAGTTTAGAATACAAAAAAAATCTAAAAATTAATTAAAACACCAAACAAGTAGGACTAATTTGCAAAACCATTTTTCGCACAACATTTTGGCATGCAAAAATAAGACAACAATAAAATAGTTGGAAAAATTGGATTATTCAACAAGCTTGGGGAGATTTTTTTTTAACAAAAAAAAAATAAAAATAAATTATTTGATGCGTTCAAGGTGTTTAAAGCATAACCTAAGCCTAAAATTTTTTAGAATAAGCTAACAAGTGCATATTTGTAAAAAAAACAACTTGAAGGTAAAAAATAGGGTAGCAAACATGCAAAACTTGACAAACCCAAATTATTTTCCATGGACAAATCCACATCTCAACACTTTAATGATCATGGGAAAAGGTTCGTAAGAGTTGAAGATAATCTCATCAATTTAAGGTTTTCTAGGATAGTCCATGTTCCAAAAATCAAGAAAAACTAGAAATCACAAGTTGGTAAAAGCAGGTGATGTAAGCTAAGGAATGAGTCATAGTTCAACTGTAGGGATTTTGCTCCTTCACAACCCTCAAATGAATATGAATTTGAATTCATAAAAGGCATGGAAGGTTAAGATTACAATCAAGTTTGGAAAAAATATATTGAAATGCACATAAAGAAATCCATGGAGAGGTATGTTCTCATATTAAACCAAGTCATGTATGATAAGAATTAGTGGCAACCATTATTAGCCATAAAATAGTCATAATCTCAAACCCCAAAATGACCATGAAAAGGGATTCATAAAGGTTGAAAATGGTCCTCCAAAAATTAGTTTAGAAGAACTTTTAAAAAATCACAAAAAATATGCATGGGAGCAACTTTCCATATTTTCAAGTACAACAGTAAGATCAAAGTTCATGATAAGGGACTTGACCTTTAGCCACGAAAATGACCATAAAAAGGGCTTGGAATTCAATAAAAAAGGTTTAAAAATAAGTTTTTACAAGTAGTTTTGAATATAGTGCCAAACAAGACAAAACAGGGTTTTAAAGAGCATTTTCTAGAGAAAAATCATTTAAAAAAAATAACAAATATGTGATTCTCAATTGTTATTTTAAAATCAGTCACAAATGCTTCTAAAAAGCATCAAAACAAAGGAAAAAACAAAATTCCCAAAAGAAGAATCAAAAGAAAAATCAAGGATCTCAAATCGAAATCAGCCATGTATCATGATTAATTCAATGAGTTTCAAAAGGGGAAACAATCCAATAAATGAACGAAATCAAATCAAACAAAACTTAAAAAATAACTAAACAACAAATTAAATAAGATAACAAACATCTCATCAAGCATCCAAAGTTAACCAAATGAAGAAAAGAAATAGAATATCCAAGTATGAAAAGCAAATACCAAAAAAAAAAAAAAAAAAAACATGTGGGCTTTTAATATCCACAACCAATACATAATCATCTCAAAAATAAATAAATAGATGAAAATAAAAATGAAAATAATTACAAGAAAATGAAATCAAGATGAACCCAAGACTCTCCTCTCAAGTAAAACACTTGACTTTTAGTATGCTAAAGCTTTCTTTTTAAGCCAAGTCTTTTTCCAAATATCCTAAAGCTTCTCTTATATTTCCTTTCTCCCAACAATTGAACAAAGTTTCATTTTAAAATATAGAAAGAAGTCCTTTGAAAATGAGCTTCAAGACCCTTATTTATAGGGCAAGGGAGGATGGAGATTTTGACACATGTCTTCATTTCCACCAAGGCTCAAATCCTTTTTCAAGACTAAAACCAAATTAAGAAGACTCCTAAAACAAATGCAACCTACAAAGAACCTCTAAAACCAATCTTAGAAAATGTGAAAAAGGAAATGGGCCTAAAAAAAAATAGAAATCGACTTGAGAAAATCTTTAGGATCTACAATATCTCTCAATATATTGCTTATGGAGGTGAAATATTTGAAATTTATATCCTTAGGAGTCACAACAATATATTTATTTTCTCTAGTTATAACATGTTTAGTTGATATTATATCTATTACATCTATATGCACAATTATATGGTGTCAAAAACTCAAATATGTTGTCATATAAAACTAAATTAGTCATTAATAATTTTGCATAAGTTGCAAAATCAAAACTTTTCTATACATGGAGTTATCTCCCACTCACAAATGTTACATTATAATATTAATCTATTTAATTTGTGAAGTCTTAACAAAAGGATTAATCATTTCTACTTAATCTTGGTGCAACACACTAAAGATGTTTTTTTTTATACTTTATGATTTTACTAAATATCTTTGAAATAAAAAAAAAAATACATAAAACATCTGGTGTAGCTAATTTGGGAGCTTCATAGTCAATTAACTTCATGAAAAAACATCCTACTTTCCAAGTTGTTTGGTGATATCGTGTGTCTATGTCAATACTAAGCAAAAAAAGGAAGATAAGAGAAGATCTTACCTATACTTTCTCTTTACTAAAGAAGTCAATAATCAATTCAACAAAGGTTAAAAGGCTTGATAAAAAAATTAAAGTATGAATTGATTGAGATAATAATATTAGTGGGGGCAAAGAAGGGTATTGAAGGTTAGGAAAGGAAATGAAATTGTTTTGTCTCTTCTAGGTCATTACCAATCGTTTTTACATTTCACTTAACTATGGTTATCTAAACCATGATTTGGTTAGTACAAGGCTAAGATAAGAATAAGGTGTCATGCTAATATTGGCCAGTCACCTCATACTAACAAGTGGGTATGAATGATTAAATAATGTTAGGAGTAGGATTTGGTAGGTCACACCAAGTCTATGCAATGTTGCACCTTTTTTATAACTTTCTATTCAATTTGGGGCTAAATTAGTCTTCTCAGCCTAAAGGGATATTCATCTTAGTCACCATCCTTAAGTGGATTGATTGTGGCATCCAAGGCTACTTAAAATAAGTATACAATGGAATGATTTAAGTTGGCTCTAAGATCAAATCTAGGTTACATAAGTATCACTCCTGAACTAGATTCCTTCAATCATATTACATATACCAATAAATATCTTTCACAATAAAAAATATTGATTCATATAACCATATATAAGTATTTACAACAAATTATATGCTCAAATTTTGATTGTGCTACAATTATATCATATTATCAAATAAATTATATGCAACTTATCTAGTATGCTACCATTTAAAACATGTGTTCAAAAATTTTGGAGGAAAATTAAAATCCTCGACTATATCCATCAAATTTTAAACATTTAAGTATGCATGCATACTTTTTGCAATTTAAATGTTAAGCATGCAATCAATAATTGTGAACCCACAACTATATGATTCAAGACATATATATTCAAAATAAGATATTATATATGTATTTGCATACTCTCCAATTTTCAAATTAAAAATAAATGAACATTCATTTGACATAAAATATAATATATAATATTCTAGAAACATTTAAGGGCCTAATTATGTAGAGTTAAATCAAACTCTCCATTTCCAAGTGATTTTGTACAAAATACTTGATATCTAGCCAAAAAATTAAAATTTGAATAAACATGGATTATTTTTCTCCCTTTCTACCCAAAAACTATTTAATGTAACTAAAATAATAAATAAAATTTGAAAAATCTTTTCAAAATTTTTCAATTTCTCCCTATTTCAAGATGAGCACTTTTAATCAGAAGAATTGTTTTGAGGAAAAATAAAATTAACTTTTAAAAATTCTAAAAAAAAATGTCAACACAATGGAAAATTATAAACCTAATTCAATGGTACTAAGTGTGTCAAAGACAAATGCATGTAACTACCCAACTTGTCACCACTCTCTATTGGGCCAAAGTGGGCATATTTTGGTTGTCTAACAACCAATATCTAATTTTATTTTTTTTTTAAATTTCCAAAATTGAATGACTTGTAACTTTCTTATGTAAATGTAATTTGTGCAAATAATGTATCATTGTGAAACTCATGAAGAAACCTTCATTTACATAAAAAAATTTCTCAATTCAAACGCATGTATTCATAGAAAAATTTTAAACTTTTAGGATTTTCAATTTTGCTTTTTTTATCACAATCCATATCATGCTACCATATATGCTCTCTATTATGTTATAAAAATTTTAGACCAAAACAATAAGTAAAACATAGATTTCAAAAATAGATTTATAAATGAAAATCCAGTAATTATGACTGTTTAAATCTCATGGACCTTGTATTAATTTCACCAATGCTACATGAACTATGAAAACAATCATTATTGGCTTTGATATTAATCTTAAAAATGTTTAAAAGTATTACAAACTTTTAAGCTTATTTGAAAAACAAAAAATTAGTCTCTTACTATCTTGTGTGATAGCCTTATAGTATGGAATTATGTAGATCACTAATAACCCATATTAAATAATTATTACTAGAGTAATTACGGTATTTTCATAGTTCAAAAGCATTGAACAAATAAAGATAAAAGAGAAATATTAGAATTTTTTCTTTTTCTAATCTTAGATTTTTTTAAATCATTTTCATTTGTTTGATAAAGAGACTTTTTAATTGAAGGCTCTAAGAATAACAATCATATTAATTCAAGTTGTTGTAATTTTACTTAATAAGGTTATACAAGTACTATCAATTAGAATTCCAACCCAATTAAAATATCCAAGTATTATCAAGGCTTTGAGTTCCAATAGATCAAACTAGAAAGCCAAATTTCTAACAAAAAAAATAGATGTGATTGCATCTCTATCATATTTTTCTAAATTGAAAAGGTTTATTTATATTTGTAAAAACACTTAAAATACACCTTTCTCATTTCTAGAAAGATCCTTATAGAATATAAGGGATGTTATCTTTACTTGTTGGGTTTTTTTTTTTCAAATATTTAATGATTCATCTTTATATTTTGATGATAGTAGTTGAAGTTTCTTTCAACACCAGAACTCACAAAAACATATCTATTTTCACTCATAAACCATCTTGTCTAATTGTTAAAAAAAAAAATGTCACTTTGGTTATATGATTTATATAACTAGAGTTAGAGATTAGGGATGGTATTATGTGATTTTTTTAGGTGCCAACCCTACCTTGTCCCTAACAAGACAACCTCTTTTTTTTTTTTTTTTTTTTTTAATATAAGGTGGTTCAAGTATTATCTTATCTCATCTTACGTCATCTCAATTATATGTATAGTTAAACTATTTTTTTTTTTTTTTACTTTCCCATTTCTAACATATATAAAATAATAAAAAAACTACTTGTCAACAAAAAAGTTACAAAAATTATAATATTTATTTATTTATGAAATGTTTATTTTTAATGTAATTTCTCATACCCACCTATTTCAATTTTTTGTTGGAATGGAGATAAAAATAAGTTTATATAAATAGGACAAGGTTAGGATAGGATAATTTGTCTCAAATCCATTGTGTTGTCATCCCTATCGGAGACGGCTTTCTTGGATAAAGTTTCAAATAAAAGTCTCAGAAGAATATTTAGAAAAGCCTTTAGAAAAATCAAAGTATCAAATAAGATTTAATGCCTTGGAATTGAAATCAATCAAAATTTGGCTCTCTGTGCTACTACAATCATAAGAAAGAAAGTTTCTATTCTTTGATAACATTTTTAAAAAGTGAATTTTACTTTTTTTCTTTTTTATTAAAGCCAACAAACACTTGAAAATTCTAAAAAGTGAAAAAAAAAATACAAATAAAAAAGATTTATAAAATTGCAAGGGCAATGACTTTAATATCCAGATAAATTCCCTTGGTAGTGGTAAAATATGTGCCCATTATGACTTTAATATCTCAATAAATTACCCTAGTAGTGATAAATTTAGATTACAAAATAGAAGACTAATGTGTCCATATTTTGCCTTGGTAGTGGTAAAATATGCACTTGTGTGAATCATTTTGATAGTGGTAAATCTAGACTAGAAAATAGAAGACAAAGATGGACATATTTTGCCTTGATAATGGTAAAATATGTGCATTTGTGTGTGTGCATGGAGAAATAGAGAGAAATGGTAAAATTTAACTTTTTACAATTTAAATTAAATTAATTATGGATAGATAGAAAAATCAAATTAAATGTTCATTATTAATTTAAATAATGACCGAGTAAAAGTTACTATATGACATAAATTTTCAACTAATAAAATAAGATAACATGTAGCATGCAACCTACACAAAGATAAGATGTTGTATTGCATTTAAATAAAAATAATGTATATTATGATGATTAAAATAAAATTGTGAGGATAAACAAAAATGATAAATTTGATAATTGAAAAAAAAATTATCAATTTTATTGAGAAATATATTAAACACTACCAAATATAATCTTTAAAATCTTCTTAAATATTATTTAAGTAAAAAATAATATCTGAAAGGATTAGGACTACCAAGTCCGGTCATCTCCTTAAATATTAACCTTAATTCACGTATGATACTTCTAAGTAATCATAAACTACCAACAAAAAAAAAAATGGTATTTCCAATCTCCATAAATAAAGTCATTCTAAAGCTTTCAAGACAAAAATTAGAAGACAATTCAAAAAATAAGTATTGGCCCAAGCTTTTTTAAATCTTTAAATGAGACTTCATATAATCTTCAATTTCTTTAAAGTGTTTTTGAATTCTCAAGATCTTTAAAGTCTCAACTTTCAAACTCTGAGGGACATTATCCAAGTCGCGCTAAAGCTCAAATCACACCAAGGTCTAAATCAAGCAAAAAATAATCAAGTAACACCAAGGCTTAAGTTATGATAAGGTTCAAGTAAACAAGTCTAAATCAAGATAAGACCTAAATCAGGATAAAACTTAAGTCAAGTCAAAACTCAATACTAAATCAAGTCAAGACTATATTAAGTTCAAGTTGTTCAAGATCAAGCTTTTTCAAGCCCTTGATTCACAATTAGAAAATAAAGTATCAAAGGACAAAGTAAAGAATGTACCCACATCTATCTTTAAAAAAAATTAATAAAAAAAAAAATCTAATTTGATCATGCATAATTTTTCTTAAGGAGAATTTTGTGTATATAATACGAGCACAAATTTGGAGTGGGTTTCTAAAGTGACAATTGAAACAAGGTTTCTAAAGTGTCAATTAAAATAGGCCTTAAGATTAGTATTCATATGACCGCATCTCAATCTCAAGTCCTATAACTGTAGTTTTAAGGAATTTAAATTAAAATTTTCAAGTAGGAAAGTGGATTTACTTGATATAATGGGAAATATATATTTTTGCATACAAACTATTGAACAATAGCTGCATCTCAGTTTAAGTCTTTTTGGTTCTAATTTTAATCATTCTAAGACTAAACTAGTTTTGGTTAGGAAAAGAATATCTAGTTTGACCTTAAGAAAAAGTTTTGGTTCAATCCATTGTAACCTTATTCAAAACAATTTCAATCCACTCAACTTGACTAGTTTAACTAATTTGGGTTTGACTTGACCCTTAAGTTTGAAAAAATGATGTTAGATTGAGCTTTTATTGAATACTTAGAATTAAAGGTTAGGTTAGATTAGACTTTGTAATAATTCCAATTAAAATAAGATTGTGTTTTCTTAGTATATTAAAATTATTAATATTAGAGTTTGGTTCTTCTTAGGATTTGAAATCCCAATTTTATTAGAATTAGGTTTTTATAATTGTTTCTATATATTTAAAAATAATAGAAAGTATGGTGTGGTAAATTTTACATAATTATTTATCATCTTTTTCATTTTTTTCATTCTTTTTGTGTGGAGAAGTTGTTCTTGTGTTGGAAATATTATTTTCATTTAAGGGCATTTGGTTGTATAACATATGTTCATGTGTCTAATGCATAACGAAAAAAACTTGATGATAATGGTGAAAAGTTCATTTTTATTGGTTATAGCCAAGTGACAAAAGACTGTAATTATAAAACCCACAAACCAATAAGGTTATTGTTAGTTTTGATGTGATTTTTGATAAGCAAGCAACATAGGATTGGTCCTTTAATGAAAAATGATCATCAAATGTTCAAATTCATCTTGAAGAGCAAAGTGAAGATCAAAATATGTAGCCTACTAGTGCACCAATTATGACTTTGTGTTCGGTAGACTCATCAAGGTGTCCACAATGCCAACATATTTTACCTATATGCTTGCAAGATTGGGGTTGATGGTGACAATGACCCAACAGGTGAAAAATTAATGAATTTTACTTTATTTGCAAATTGTGATCCATAAAGTTATGAAGAAGCTGCTCAAAACAATTGTTGGCATAAAGTTATGGATGAAGAAATTCATGTAATTAAGAAAAATAATACATGAGAGCTTACTAATCTCTCTAATTCTAAAAAGTCAATTGGTATCAAATGGGTGTATAAAACCAAGTACAAAACAAAATGAGAAGTTGATCATTTTAAGGCAAAATTGGTGATAAAAGGTTACAAGTAAAAACGAAATCTTGATTATTTTGAAATATTTGCACCTATTGTTAGACTTGACAATGTTCACATGATTGTCTCTCTTATTGCACAAAACAACTAGAAATTTTTTAAAATAGATGTAAAATGAACTTTCTTGAATGACGAATTAAAAAAAGAGGTTTATATTGAACAACCTCAAGGATACGTGATAAAAGGGGAAGAAAAAAAGGTCTATAAGTTAAAAAATACCTTATATGAATTGAAGCAAAAACCAAGAGTATGGTACACACGTATTAATACCTATTTCATGAAGATAGGTTTCAAATATGTTCTTATGAACACACAAAATATGTCAAATCCAATTTGTAGGGTAGACATTCTTATTGTGTGCTTATATGTGGATGATTTAATTATCACTAGTAATAATTTGAAAAAGATTACAAAATTCAAAGAAGTAATACATGACTAGTCAGTTTGAGATGACAAATATGGGATTAATATCCTAATTTCTTGGGATTGAAATAATTCAAACTGATAAAGGCATTTAATTTTTTAAATAAAGCATGCAAGTGATATTCTTAAAAAATTCAAGATGAAATCATGTAATCATATTCTAATTCCAGTTGAAGAAAAACTGAAATTAGGAAAAGATAATTCACCTGAGTTGGTTTATCTTATAAATTTTAGAAGAATGATTGAGAGTTAACAATATTTGACTTCTACAAGGTCAAATATTATATTTGGAGTTAGACTTATGAGTAGATTCATGGAGTCTTCATGTCAACCTCATTTACAGACAATAAAGTGTATCCTAGGATACATTAAAGGTATGCAAAATGATGGTATTTTTTATACATACAGTAACAAGATTGAGCTTGTTAAATACATAGATATTGATTAGGCGGGTGATATAGAAAAGCAAAAAGGTAGTACTTAAGTTTATGCATTTAATCTTGGTTTAGGAGTTTTATCTTGGTCATCAAAGAAACAATAGGTAGTTGCTTTGTCAATAGTAGAAACAAAGTATATTGTTGCTGCTTGTAGTGCTACTTAAGCGATGTGGTTGTGTCAAATGCTTTCTAACTTAAAGCATACTCAAGAAGTTTCCACAAAGATTTTTTGTGATAATAAATCAGCAACCACAAATTTCACTATATTTGCAATTTGGTGAAAGATAAAGAAACTGTTTTCAACTTTCGTTCTTCTAAAAATCAAGTTATAGACATTTTCACAAAGTCGATTAAGGTGGAAACATTGCTCAAGTTGAAGAAGATTATGGGTATAATGAAATTTAAAGAGTTTTGTTTAAGGGAGGCAATATAAGAATCCTAATCAAACTAAGATTGTATTTTCTTAGTATATTAGAATTATTAAAATTTGAGTTGTTCTTGTGATTGAGAATCCTAATTTTATTAGAATTAGGTTTTTATAATTGTTTTTATATATTAAAAAATAATAAAAACCGTAGTGTGGTAAATTTTACATAATTATTTATCATCTTCTTCATTATTTTTATTCTTTTTGTGTGGAGAAATTGTTCTTATGTTAGAAAGATTATTTTTTATAGCTGCTCATAGACTTGGATTGAATGTTTCACAATTTGAGTTGGTTACAATTCAACTGCACCCTAATATAAAATAGGTATATGTTAATGAAAAAAAATAAGGAACAAGATAGAAACCCATTATTTATGACTATTTATCTTATGTCACATTTGAATAATTTTTTTTGTTTTTTTACTTTTAAAAAATAGAAATCCCTAAACAAAATATAAAGTATATATTTACCATATATTCTTAAAAACATTTTTCAATACTCAAAAAACTTGAGAAAGTGAAAAATTTACTTCGTCAAAAAATTAAAAAAAAAAAGAAACTATTTTCAAGCATACAAGTATGTCTGTACTTTTTTTTATATCAGAATTCATATATTTTATATAAGTTGTTTTATTTTTTAAAAATAAAATAAGGTATTCAAATGTATCCTTAATATATGTGTTTATTGTATTTTTTTCTATTATTTTAGTAGTTAAAGCTATAAACCTTGACCATTTTCGTGCAAAATAAATAAAAGCTAACATGACTAATGCATATCTTGAGTAAAATATGTGACAATTCACTCCATTTCATATAGATATTATTTATTTTGAGCCTAATAAATTTTCACGACTTTAAAACACTTCTATACAATTGAGAGAAACTCATACATATATAGTGTTAAGAATTTCTTTTTCTATTTGTGGGATATCACAATTACCCTCCTTATATAGATACAATGCTTTTGTTATATCCTATGACATTGTGAGGTTTAGAGGTCAAAATGAACAAATATTCTTTGAGGAATGGATGGGCAAAGTTAGTCGAAGATTGATTATGCTATCATTTGTAATAGTTTTTTTTTTCTCCCATGTAGATATCGTTACCTTTGAGACTAATGAGCCCACATGATTTGAAAGAAACTCATATCAATATAGTGTTAAGAACTTCATCTCCTATTTGATGTGAGGTATCATAAAATAAATTTGAAATTTTCATTCTAATTTTCTAAACATGATGTCCAATTTTTTGGTTTATTTTTAATTATTTAAGATGTGTTTAGTTTTCTTTTCTCTTAATTAGGAATGCCTATTTTTATTTGTAAGTACAAGGTTATTATATTTGTTTATATAAATAAATTCAGAAAGTTTTTTTCTTTCTCTTAATATCAAATTTCTTCAAAATTTGGAAGGTTTCTTACTAGAATAATGCTTTGTTTATTTTTATTGTGTAAAACAAATAAAAATAAAAGGAAAACTTATAACTTATTTTTATATTTCTTTATTTGTCAATAAAATTAAATTTATAAAATATTATTTAAATATTTATTATATTTGTTTATAGAAATAATTTTGGAAAGTTTTTTTCTTTCCCTAAATATCAAATTTCTTCAAAATTTGGAAGATTTCTTACTATGATAATGCTTTGTTTATTTTTATTGTGTAAAACAAATAAAAAGAAAAAGAAAACCTATAACTTATTTTTATATTTCTTTATTTGTCCATAAAATTAATATTTATAAAATATTATTTAAAGATTTATTATAAAAATTTCCATTAGTACACAATAATTCTTGATAAGTAAATTTAAGAATGTATAAAACTAAAATTTCAATTTTAAGAAAAATACTATTTTTAGAAACATGATTTTAAATCTTTATTTTAGATGGGGTAAATTAAAAGCTATTATTGTTATATACTATATTTTAATTAATTGGGATTAATTTTAGGATATTGAAGGATGAAAATTCATAGATTATTTATTTTTTAATGTTTAATAGCGCTATGAAATTAGAAGTATTTTAAGTATCACTTTTAGAAATATAAACAATGGTTTAAAGAAAATTTTGGACTAATTAAATATTTTAGCAAACTTCTAAATTTAATTTTTAAAAATCTAAAAATAACTTGTGTTGATGTTTGGATTAACTTTAAAACTCCTTTTTCCTTTTTCTTTTTTTTGTCAAAAATACTTTTAAAACAAATTTGGAACCCTTTTTGAAGTGATTCAAGGAAATGCTTTTTGTTTAATAAAAAAATTAGGTGTTTAGTAAAATTAAAAAAATATATTTAAAATATTAAAAAATCACTTATAATATTTTATGAAAAAAACTTAAGAATGTTTTTGACGGTATTTCTACTTAAGGTACTTCGAGTAAAAATATTTTCAAAATATTTTTGAGAGAAACATCTATTAATAAGAGTGTGTTTGACAACGAGTTTAGAAAGTGTTTTTAATATTTTTAACACTTGAAATTTTTTATCTTCTAAGTATTCAAGATGTTAGAAATGTTTTTTATAATTATTGCCAAATACACTCTTTAGAGTCCGTTTGGTAGTGATTTTAAGAAACATTTTTAATATTTTTAATACTTAAATGACAAAAATTTTAAAATATTAGAAAAATTAAAAATGTTTCCTAAAATCACTATCAAACAGATTCTAAAAGTGCGTTTGACAGTGATTTTGATGAGTGTTTATAGTCTTTCTAATACTTAAAAAATAAAAATTTTTAAGTGTTAAAAATACTAAAAACACTTTCTAGAATAACTATCAAACATATTCTAACAAGTATTTCTAAAAAAAACACAAGTGATTTTTCAATACTATAAGTGATTTTTCAAACTTTTAAAAGTGTTTTCTAAAATTTTTTAAACATCTAATTTTTTTTCAAAAACACTTTTAGACTAAAAATATTTTCTAAACTTATCACCAAATGGACTCTTAAAATGCATTTATTAGTGATTTTAAAAGGCATTTTTAATATTTCTAACACTTAAAATTTTTTATCTTTTTAAATATTATAAAAAGTAAAAACATTTTCTAAAATTAATATTAAACACATTTTTAACGGATGATTCTCCTCAAAACAAATATACTTTCACTAAAACACTTTGGATAGAAACACACGTACTCAAAAAATGTTGATTGATTTACATTTTTTAAAATCCTTATTTTTTTATACGCTTTATAAAATGGTTATGATGGTATTATAAACCAAGTAATCTAGAGTCCAATCATTTTCAAATCAATTTTATTATTTCTTATATCTAAATAATAAGAATAAGATTAAGATTCAATGAATCAGTATAAAATAATGAGGTCAAATTATAAATATAATAAGATTAATTTTGTCTCTCTCGATAGATTCGAATTGAGTAAACATATGAACTAATTTAGATCCAAACATATAAATTAATTTTCTCTTAAACATATCAATTAACTTTTTCCCGGAATAGTATTCCTAGGAAAACTGGTGGTGGTAAAAGGTGATTTTACATTAATCACTTCGAAAAACGGTCCTGAAATTTCAGAACTTGCATGGAACTTGGGCAAAATCCGAAATATTTTACTGGTTTAACCTAAAAAATTTCTACCAGAGTGCGAATAAGGCCAGACTGGGTGAATTGTTACTGTGTCAGTATCCCTGACACAGTTCCAGAAAAAGGAAAAAATAAAAGTGATAAAAGAAATCTGTATTTGTCAAACCACTAGACATGATACAAAAATATAAAAAATTACAGGTTCTTGGAAAGTGGAAGATTTTTTTATTTGTTTTTGACAGGTAAAAAAACAAAACCAAGGTGGAAGGTTTCTCAAGAAGAGACACCTAGAGATTGTAGTGATCCATATGACACTCTCTCTCTTACTCACAATTCAACACTGAAAAGTAACAAAATCATCATAATCTCAGGTGGGTTGGGTTGAAACTTTTCTTTTGATGAGTAAATAATCATTTTGTGAGGAAATTTTACAGTGAGTCCGAGTTTCTGAGTAGGCGATTTGGGTGTTCTAAACACTGAAATTGGAGTTTTTTTTAGTGGTTTTATCTGATTTTGGCTTCTGGGTAGTGTTGGGTTGGTTTCAAAATAGGTGAGTCTGATCCTTGTGAGCTTCTGTAGTTTAGGTTTTCTATGGCACTTTCTTTACTCATGTTGATTTGGGTTTTTGGTGTAAAGCTTCTGGTCTTTTGACCCAAATTTGTGAACTTGATCTTCAAGGGCTTCTGTGGTTAGTTTTTTTTTCTGTGTTTATGTTGATTTGGGCTTCTGGAAATTGCTGGGTTGATGTTAAAATTTGTACTTTTATGGGCTAAACGGTGATTATCTTCAGGAGCTTCTGCAATTAGGGTTCTTCCGTGGTTTTACTTTGGCTTTTGCTTCTAGGATATTGTCGGGTTGGTGTTAGTTTCCAGATTTTGATCTTCTATAGCTTCTATTGTTACTTATTCTTGGGCTTTTATTTTTATTTTTATTTTTATTTATTTATTTATTTATTTATTTATTTATTCTTTTCAGTGTTCTTCATCGATTTAGGCTTCTGGGTATTGTTAGTGGTGGTCGTGTAGATGATGAGGTGTTTGTCTAGTTCAGTTGCTGTCGGAATTCTTTTTTTTCCTCATGAAGAGAATCTGTTGAAGTAAATGCTGCTTCCAGTGAATTAGGTCTTCAATTTTAAATCAGGGATTTTTAGAGTTTGAGTATTTTATCATTTGCCATTTTTCCCTTTATTTATTTATTTTTGTAATATATCTGAGGTAAAGCTCGCTGTTTTGGTTTTTTTTTCCCTAGGTTTTTCTTCTGGGTTTAGGGTTTTCTGAGGAACCAAGGAGGTGATGATGGTGATTCATGGGGAGTATGGCAGTGAGGGCTGGTGCAGACGATGAAAAGGAAGCAGCCAGCGGGATGCCGAGCTTCGATCCTCAATTACCTGTTTCGAATGCACTGTAAATCCCCGCCTTTAGCTTTAATCTGTTAATTGTGTTATAGCATTATTTTTGTATGAACGATTCTCTGCTGCATATTTTTCTTATTTTTTACCTTTTTCTTCTTTCATAGAATAACCTTTCTCCACATCTGTGTAGCTCATTGGTGAAATAGTTGCCACTGAATGGAAGTACATAATGAATTCGTACTCCACAGTCTAGCTTACATCTGAATGATTTCTTCGTGGTTGACTGTCAAATTATAAGTTTTGTTCATATTTCAGTGTATTAGAAAATAATTGGTAAGATCCTGCTCGAGTAGTTCTATTATTGAGTCAGTTTTTGAATGGCTAGTGAAATGTAATGTTGATTCATGGTTGGTTAGTAACACGACGACCTGGGGGTTATTACTTTGTCAAGCATATATAACATGAGACAGTGTTAGAATCTTCGGGAAACATAGAAATGAAGATCCTCAATAATTTCCATTAGCAGGAACTAAATTTGTTGTCCATTACACCCAATCATAGATTTCATTTGTCTTTTCCAAGCTTCTCCCAAGGGTTGGTTATTCCATTAGTATTTCCAATATTTGAATTTGATTAAAAACAGAATCAGAAGTTTGATAGATGTATTTTTAGCAGCCTAGAAAATTTTGGATTGTGATGGTTTGGGGTGAAGCACATTATTAAGTGTTGACTTTAGAATTCATTGTTTGGACCAGGAGTTGAAAACTGTCTTCTGATCTTTTTGTGTTTGTAGTAAGGTGAAGTCATTTAATTATTCAAGTGATTATTATTTTTAGAAAGTGATAAATTATTTATGTATCTATGTATTTGGGCACCACAGGTGGTTTATTAGACTAGCTTGATCATATTTTTAGAATAGACATCTATACTTCGGTTGCAAAATAATATAAATAGAAAAAATTATAAATTTTGTTCAGCTGATTAATTTAAAATTAGGGCTGCTAATATGGTTTGTTGAGTCAGTATTTGGTCCTTGGCCCTGAAATTGTGCTGGATGTAGCATGTGCCATGCCTAGTTGGGCAGAACTGAGTTTAGTCTCGGACTTTGGGACTAAAGTTGAGATTGGCTGGGTACTCAACCTTGGCCTGAAGTTCAGTTATATTAATCATTATTATGTGATTTGATAATGGAATGCATCTAAAACTAATTATTATCACAATTCAACTTGCTAGAATGACGATTGTCTACTAGAGGGTACAAGATTAAATTTTTTTTGGAGTACAATGTTCATGTGAAACATATATGGACCCAAGATTCAAAACTTTGACTGAAGTGAATGTGTTTAAGCAAAAAGGTATCAGTTTTGATGGAAATATGTCATGTGTGGAGGAAAGATTTGGTTATATTAATTATTTATTGTGTTGTATGATAGTATCATGTTTGTAACAGCTAATGATTGTCACAGTTCAACACTTCAACTTGCTAGACCAATGGTTGTCTCCTACAAGATCTAGGATTCAAGTGCCTTTTTTAAGAGAATATTTGTGCACATGAAACATATATGTACTCAAAATTCAAAATTTTAATTGAAGTGAATATGTTAAAGCCAAAAAGATATCATTTTTTGTGGAAATATGTTATGTTTGGAGCAAGATTTAGTTATGGTGTCACGAAGGGTGTTACATTAGGTCTCTGGTGTGTGATTTGTAAGTGGAAGTGATGAGAACTTTAGGGTGGGATGGCTTGTTTGGCAGTGTAGGAGCAAACATGGAGAAATTGGCAGCCATGGTGGGTATATGTTTGGTTTCATGTTGGTTCAGAAATGTTGAGGGTGGTTATATTTGGATCTTTTCTGAGGTACATGGGCTGGTGGATGCAAGAGAGAAGGAAGTTTTAGGAGGAGCTAGAAGTCAGATGGGGTTACCAGGTGAACCTTTTGTGTGTTGGGAGGAAAATATGAGAAGAGTGGGGTTAGGCACTGTTGTGTTGTTTGCTTCTCAAAAGAGAATCCCAATTGTGACTGAAATTATTTAATCTATACCCAAATTTACAGACTTTATAAAATGTTATAGGCTAATGGTTTACGGCTGGAAGGAGCTTTTACTTGCACAATTAATCAAGAGATGCCATTGACATCCAGGTTTTTCTCATTTTTAAGATTTTGTTATAATTGGCTGCATTCTCCCTGGATCAATGTTGGATCACATACCCATCTTGCGTGGTTGAAGAAATGGAAAGATCCTTTTAGGTTTGAATACATGTGCTCAAATCAGATGATTTTAGGGGACTTTCTGAAAATATAGAAAAATGAATGGTACAGGAGTGTGATCATGAGAAAAGCAGGGTGTTAGAAAGAATAGAATAATGGGATAGGGGGAGAAAAGGGTCCTTTGGCAGATGGGGTGGCATGTAGAAATGAGGAGAAAGAAGAATATTGGAGATTAGTGGAAATGGAGATCAATTGTGATTGTGGAAGGAAATTGGGAGAGGGTGGGAAGATTGGAAGATGTACTGAGGGGGGAGTTTTGGTATGATATCTAGTGAGAACAGGTTCTTTTGAAGGCCAGGTTCTCAAATTTGTTCATGAATGTGAAAAATAAAGAGGCTATGGTGGTGAGTACCTTAGGTGGTTGGAAGGGTTAGCAATTGGAACCTGGGATTCACAAGGAGTTTCCATGATTGGGAACTAAAAGTGAACTCCTGTTTGCATAATGTAAATGAGGCAGAGGTAAAGAGAGAGAGAGAGTGCATGTGGTTTGGTGTAAACAGACAAGATATGGAAGATACATGGTTAAATAACTTTTTCATGATGTTGACGGACAATGAAGAGGGAAAACTTTCAGGAAAAGGAGTTTGGATTAACTGTGGCTACTTCAAAAGTGGCTTTTTTCATTTAGATGTCAGCAGGAGAGAAGATTCTGTCTATTGATCAGCTTATGAGCAGTAGGTGAGTTCTCCCAAATCGGTGTTGATGTGCAAAAGGGGCCGGTAGACTTCTAATCACCACCTAGTAAATTTCCTGGTGACCAATGCCTCTAGTCCTTGAATTTGCACCTTTTGGAGTTGTGGGTGCCCTTTTTGATACATGGGTGTGCTAGTGAGTTGGCATGGGAAGTTCGCTAGGACAACGCCACTTTGTTTGGCCGTGTGAATAGAAGAACATTTGACATTGAAATTACTGGGTTGAAACTAATGAATCTTGAGATCATTATTCATGTGGATGATTGAGGCTCCAACTGAAGGGAGGAGGTAATTTTTTAATTTCCTTGATGGTTTTGGTTGTTCCTGAAAAGAAAGGGTGTGGGCTTAGTAATTTTTCCCTTTTTCGGGTTCTTCTTGTATACTTTGTGTTGGATGCACCCGTTGTTTCTGATTCTTTTTAATAAAATCGTTTGCTTTCTTTCCCAAGTAAAAGAAGAAGAGAAGAAGATATAAGATGGTAATCCCCCAGAAATAGGATTCATCTGAATCCCACATGTTGTCACAACCTCCTAATTAGGTCCTTTTTTTACCTTGATATACTATTCTGTTGTTTCTCGTCAATAATAATAATAATTAGGCCATCTTTCAATTCATTGTGTCTATTTGGCTTGTTTTGGTACTGAAATTGGAGATTTTGGTAGCCCAAACTGTAGTTACCGGAAACCCGATAAAGGACGGAAAACCCTGTTCCATTTCTTAAGTAGGACAGAACTTTTTGGAATTTTCATGGGAGCAATTTTGCAAATGCCATTAAAGCTTGGGGAAAGGATTCAGGAAATGTTTGGAGAACTTTGCAAAAATTTCTTGCGCATTTCTTCATTCTTTCAGCTATAATTTCTATTTCAGTTTCAAATATGTTTCTTGATCTTATTTTATTTTTTAAGAAGTTTCTCATTAATTTTCTCTCTTCATGTTTCCATATTTTTTTGAGATTGGATTGCTCTTTTCTTTCTGGACATTTTATAGTGAAAAACTGTCACTGAAAGTAATTATGGATATTCTATGTCAAATATTTGAATAAGACTTCATAAATTTTTTTCAAGAAACCTTCCTCATCTGCTATGTATTTTGTTTAATTTAAGGTTCAGTGATCTTTCTGAAAATTTTCCATAAAGCATAAAGTAAATAGAATGTATGAACTTTCCCCTGTGTCTACGACATTCTTTGTGTGTGGAAATGGAGATGGAATTCATTGTGTGAGAAAATGGAGTTTTCCATTGTTTTCTCATTTGGCTTATTACTATTCTATATTATATAGGTTGGTTAACACTATTCTATATTATATAGGTTAACTTACTCCTTGTTCCAACCAAGGGCATTTCTGTTGTTAGTCCTTAGTACTGCTTTCTCTCTCTTAGATGAGTAGTATGAAGATTTGGTGCCTTTTTCTTATTTTTGTATAACTGAAATTTGTATGACTTATCATCTCGTGAAGTACGGATTTCAGTTGTACAGAGGGGAACTCCATCCATTCTTATCGAGTTTCTGACTTTGGGACACTTGAGCAATCCATTGGGTTTCATTTAGAGGATGCTGTGGACCTGAGTGGAAGTGAGTATTCAGTAATCCAACTCAATAAGAGAGTAAAGCAATGATACATGTGTTTTGTGTTCCATCATTTGATGGGCTTATTCGAATTGTTTTAACATCTTAGTAGTGCTTTTCTTTACTTCTATTTTGCCTATTTAAATTGGAAGAAAACTAGTTTTCATCTTCTTTTTTGAGGAGTTTAAAGCATAGCATGGGGCCCCTACTTGTATCAAGAAAGGGACTAGGTACCTAATTTAGAAGACTACTTTCATTCTGCATGGTTCCTTTTCCTCCCATTTATGTTATCTTTAGATTGGAAGAAAACTAGTTTTAATATCTTAATCATACTTTTCTTTACTTCTATTTTACCTATTTAAATTGGAAGAAAACTAGTTTTTATCTTATTTTTTGGGGAGTTTGAAGCATAGCATGGGGCCTCTACTTGTATCAAGGAAGTACTAGGTGCCTAATTTAGAAAACTGCTATGACCCTGCAATGGTGCCTTTGCCTCCCCTTCGTGTTATCTTTTCTTTTCTACCTATATTCAGCCAAGTAGCTAAGATAAAAAATTTGATTGATGAGGCACATCTCCCCTCCATGAAGAAAGTTTCAGCGTGTCTGTCCTCTCTAGTCTCTGTCATGCTGTTTGTTTGTCTTTTCTTCTTTTGCTTTGAAAGTCTAAAAGGTTAATGATTTCATGTACATAGAAATGATTTTAATACATGGTGGGCTATGAGGGTGATAGAAAAACAATACCCCCAAATATATATTTTTTAGGATCCTCTCTTAGAAGTAAAATTTGGATAATATCTTTTGATTTGTGAATTTTTGGCTGAATTTCCAGAGTTTCCAAATCATTTAATTTTTATGAATGTTGACCTATTGTACCTTTTTAAATTTTAAAATCATTTAAATGGACCTTTTCAATTTTCCTGAATTTCCCATATTTTGCACATGGGATTTTGGCAAATTTATAAAACAATAATATATTCTAAGGCTTCTGATTTTCCCAAGACAACTGACTGCATTTATTGATAAGATGGAAAATATCTTTACTCAATTTTTTCCGCATCCAAGATGTGCATTTGTATATATACTTCTTTCTAGGTGTTAAGTTCTAGAACAAATTCTGGAATGCAATATGGTTCTCTGGTAGCAGGTATAGACCATCTCATGTTTTTAACTGAGTGTTTGATGAAAATTAGCACACACTTTTCCCTTTATGGGTGATTTAACAGCCTCCTTTCAAACTTCAGTTATTTCTGAACCAACTGATCTTCCAAAAAAACCAAAATTTCTGTACATAATGAAGAAATTAACATGATAACTGAAAAAAAAGAAAAAGAAAAGAAAAACTTTATTTTTGTCCATTTCAAATATGATTTTTCTATAATGATACATGGCCAACTAACTGAAGATTTGAGACCCAAAATTTAATGAGTTGATAGCCTGAACAAGTTATTGTCATAGAAGACAAGTAATACCATCTTCAAAAAAATTGATCTCCTTTCCTAATAGGATTAGGAAACTTCTTTTATGTGAAATTTAAACTAATGTTGTTTCTAATTTTAAAGTTGCCCAATTTGTTGTTTCCTAGCATGA
Organism: Vitis rotundifolia; assembly: GCA_030254885.1. Lineage (NCBI taxonomy): Eukaryota > Viridiplantae > Streptophyta > Magnoliopsida > Vitales > Vitaceae > Vitis > Vitis rotundifolia. The sequence continues at coordinate 17,490,349 of CM058163.1, read as the reverse complement.
TTAGAAACTAATTTCTTAGTTATTTAAGAAAATTCTCCTTCTAATGTTTTTTCTTTTCTTTTCTTTTTTTTTTTTTAATCAGAAAAGCTATATAAGAAACTCCTAATGTTTTTCACCACAGATTTTAAATTAAATGATTGACTGACCTTGTTCATTCCAGCAAATTTTTCCCCGTTTTGGACCCTCATATAATTTCTTTTGTACTGTTTCCATTATGAAGGCACTGCATTCAATTCGACAAAACCAAGTGGTCGTGCAGTTACTTCTGATCCCCTCCATAGTGTCACTTTTGATAAGGTAGAGTTCCATTTTTTTTTTGGTGGTTTCAAGTTGTAAGGTTTCTATTTCTGTTATTTATGGAATCATTTTATTGGGGTTTTTTTGGCCCTAGGTGATCCATAGTCGTTCTTCCTGTACTAATTGACTATGGTTATGTTTTGTCTTTTTAATTTGCCAAAAGTCACAACATTCATTTGATATAAATCCATCTGCTGCCCGGGTGGAGTCTCAGAGGTTGCCATTGCAAAAGGGTCAACAATCAAATCTGGTTTCTATATCTAGTGGTAGTGTAGAGAACTGGGGAGAGTCTGCAATGGCAGATGCCAGTCCTAGGACTGATATCTCGACAGATGTGGATACAGATGATAAAGTTCAGAGGGTGATCTCTCTCTCTCTCTCTCTCTCTCTCTCTCTCTCAATATCTTACATCCTGCACTGCATTAATTGAGTTATGTTTTGCATGGTATATCTATCAAGACTTGTTCATATCTCTTAGTTATTTTCAATTTGCATATTCATTTATTCTCTTGTTCATGCTGAGGCATCCTTCATTTATTTTCTTATTAAAAAATTTGGGTTAATAATAAAAGTTGATATCAAAAACTGACATTCACTTCTGATATTCAGTTTGAAAGGGGTCAACCTGCTTCCAATATGGCTTCTGATTCCAGCGACAGATCAAAGGATAAAAATGATCAGAAGGTCGTATAGATCAAACTAATTGCGTGTATATCATCTCAACTGAATACAGTAACATTTGATGATCTTTTGTTTGTTTGTATTTCACAGACTCTTCGTAGGCTTGCTCAAAATCGTGAAGCTGCACGAAAAAGCCGATTGAGAAAGAAAGTATGTATTTTGTTGTTTAATCATATTCTTTCTTGCTAATTTAAATCAGCTATTTGGTCAGTTCACAGTGAAATTTTCTGAATTTTAGTAGAGAATATTACATGGAAAAAAGCAGTAACTTCAATTAGCAGATGGCATATGAAAAATGCCGAGGATCAGGCTATTCTAACTGTTAATATATTTAATGTAGTTGCAGTGTTGCATCATCTTCAAAAGGTTTCCCAGATCTCGATTTGACATTTTAAGACTGTTGGAGTATATGATATACATCGTGGGCCTAAATCGTACAAGCTTAACCTTTAGGAAAATTGGTTGCCTAACATGGTATCGGAGTCTCGTTTGGTGGGAGGTCACATGTTGGAACCTCACCGCATGTTTATTTCCCCACTTTATTAGATCCCCACATTTTAAAGCCCTAACAATGCTGTTTGTGGTCTGTTTGTCTTCAGGTCTGTGTGTGCCTATGTGTGTCTCCATATGTGGGTATGGGGTCACACGTGAGGAAGGGTGTTAAGAGTGTATGACATACATTGTGAGCCTAAATCTTATAAGCTTAAGCTTTTAGGAAAATTGATTGTCTAACAAAGACAAAACAATCTTCAATTGATAAAGGCACCAGCATAAAGTCAATGGGCTTTGGATTATTTTTCACTTGTCTGCTCCTTAAGTTTAATCATAATTTCTCTTTTCTCTTGCTTGCTTTACATCTACTGACACATGCAAAATTTTCTTATCTTCACATGATCCCTTAGTAAAGGAAAGATTTAGGGAACAATTGCCTTCGGTCAAGCATATACTTTTGTTGATCAAGGTAGTTTGTGGTTTAGAGATTATAGAAGGGTAGGGGCAGGTAGAGGATGTTCAGTCTTTGGCCTCAGCTTTGGGATGCTTGTTTGGCCATTTGCAGTCTACATATCTGCTAGTTTTGCCACTTAATGCTAGATCAATTTAGAATATAGTGATTGAATGTTTGAAGAAAAGGTCAGCCATATGGAAGAGATGATATCTCTTTGTTTGATTAAGAGCATTTTATTTTTTTATGAATAAGAGAGTGTATTATATAAACTCAAAAAGCGTTTGAAAGTACACGAGCTGCATACAATGAGCACTAAAAAAAGAAGCAGAAAAGAAAGGACACAAAAATACTCCCTCCCTCGACAAAGACCCAACCAATCTATGAAGTCCACCAAAGGCAAATAGCCTCCGCCTATAAGCACTTTAACCAAACATAGAGAAATTGTTAAGACAGATGTTTTTTGGTCTTTGATCTGGCAACTCCTCATTTTCAAAAACATCTTCAATTTCTTTCCTTCTAGATGGTCCAGAATATAGATAAAGGAGTAGCCTCTAAACCTTAATACACCTTCTACCAATGAAAGAGTTGTGGCACCCAGGAAGAGTCTCCCTAATTGACTCAGAGATAACCCATTGAATACCAAAAATGGAGAACACCAACTGCCATAAAATTCTCACTTTATCACAGTGTAGGAGAGTATGATCATTGGACTCTGATTCTTCCTTGCACAAGGCACGCCTGTTGACCAAGGTCCACCCTCTTCTTTGAAGTTGATTCAAAGTTAAGATCTTACCCCAGCAAGCCTCCTAAGTGAAGAAACTAACCTTTGTAGGCATCCACGAGTTCCAAATAATCTAAAGGGAAAGGGGTGGCACAAACCTCTCTCTAAAAGAGAATAAAACCCTCTTATAGAGAAAACCCCTTTGCTATCACCCTTCCAAACCACTTTATCCTCCTCCCTCTTAAAAGTCTATCCTTGGAGTTTGTGAAGGAGCCGCTCCATGTCAACTAATTCTCAATCATTCAGATTCCAGACAAAATGAAAGTTTCAATTTCCTCCTTCCCCTCTATGCTCCAAAAGTCATCTACCCATGCCTCTTTCAAAACAAATAAGGCAAACAAGGATGGAAAAGTCCAACATTAGGGCTCCTCATTACACCACCTATCTTTCCAAAACTTCATCCTGCTCCCACCATCCACTGCAAAAGAAACCAATGTTTTAAAGAAATCCCACTACTTCCCAATCACTTTCCAAACCCCAACCTCGTAGGAATCTCTCACCACATTTGACCTCCGACCCCCTTCTTCCTCAAACTTTCCCCTAGATTGGACCTTGATTGATTTGTTTTCTGGAGCAGTGGAATTCAGCAATTGTTGTTTTCTGGTTAGCTGAAAAGGAAATAGAAAAGTGGAGTATGATGTATGGATTTACCAAATGGTATCTGGAGGGACGAAACTTTTTCTCTTTTGGACTTCTTGCTCAGTATTTTGTTGTAGGTCACTTAGCCAAGCCAGGATTTGGTCAGCTTGTGTCTCTTATAGGGGATTTTTTTTTATTGCCCAAAGTTGAGGAGTGTTGTACTTTTTGTCCTATTTTTAAGCTGTACAGGTTGTTTTGCATTTTTGTTCACTTGGTTGTGTTTACTTCAGGAGGAGCGGATTGTGGAGGCAAGTGTTATGGGCTAGTTTGAGAGAGTGTAGGGACTCATATGGTAGGGACTTATGGAAAGTCATCAATAGTTGTTTGCTTGACTCACCATTTACCAAGCCCCTCAGCTGTAAAGTTGGAAATGGGAAAAGAGTTAAGTTTTGGGTTGATGTTTTCCCTTAAAAGATAACAATGTAGATCTATTTAGTATCTCTGTAGGGATGCTTCAATGACAGACTACCAGTGTTCAGAGGAGGGTGAGGTGCAGTTGAATCCTAGTATGATTAGGAATTACTGTGGCTTGGAATTGGAGCTTCCTTGTCAATGTGCTATCGTTAAGTTGTTGGTTGGATTGTTTTTAGTGGAAAGTAGCTAGGATGGTGATTTTCTGTTGTTTTCAAGGCTCTAACTTTTGGGGAAATCTCCACTTTCCAAGCTGAGATTATGTCTTTTCTAAAGTGACTTTGTTCAGTTGATCCACTGCTTGAGAGGATCTTCACCACCAATCAGATGAAAATAAGGGGTCAGTCTCTTGTTAATTGGTGTATCATGTGCAAAAGGGAAGAGCCATCTTCTTGGCAGCTTTCTTTTCTTCTGTTTTCTCTTTTTAAGGGTAGTCTTGGTTCTGCGGAGGTTGTTCAAAATTGTTGGTTAGATGGAGGGTCAGGTTTATTATGAAGAGGAGAGGTGTGAAGATGTCTCTCTCATGTTTAGGTGCTTGAAGGTGTAGATAGAGTAATAGTAGAACTTCAGAAGTGGTAGAGGTTTCTGACCTGAAGTTGAAGGAATATGTTGTTAAATCTTGGTCTGATTGATTGGCAAATCCTTTAGAAGAGGGGAGCGCTTGGCATTCTTGGATTTAATCAATGGTCTGTTTGTCTTCTTTTTTCTTTCTTTTTCTTTTTTGTCTTTATTTTGATAGGCTTTTTTTTTATCTTTTTTTTTTTTTTATGTGTTCTTGCTTTGTTTTGTTTTTCCTTTTTTTTTTTTGGGTGGGGGGTTTCTTTTTCCTTTTCTTCTCCCTTGAAGTGTTGCTGGAATAATATATCCTGTATGCACAAGCCACTGTCATTTTGGTTTTCTCTAATGCATCTTATTTTGTTATGATTTGTTTTTCCTAATGCATCCTGCTTGCTCAAAAAAAAAATTGGAACTTTGAGATTGCATCTAGGCTGAATTTACCTTGTAAGAATAGTTGGTTTAATGACAACTTTTATTAAATGCAAAGAAAAAACTTAAAGTAACCACAGGGAGGAGACAAACTAAGAAGCCATCTTTGTCCATCGATTTTAAAGTGATCATTTATTATTTAAATACAACTCTGTTAGGCAAGTGGCTTTAGGAAGCTTGAAGGGGAGAAATAGATTGTGGAAAGTTGTTGCTGCAAGTTTTGGGAAGATTATGGTTGGTGGAGGGAGCATGGCTAGTGTGGTAGGGGTTTGTGGAAAGTCATTGGGATTGTTGGTTGGACTTTGTCAAACTCAACTGTACAGTTGGATATGGTCAAATAGTTAAGTTTTAGATTGACGATTGTGTGAAGATCTTCGTTTCAAAGATCGACAGTAAATGGGGATGCTCTTATGGTGGAATGCTAGAGTTCAGAGGTTGGGTGGTGGTAATGATGGTCGGGTTTGGGCAAGTCTTAGGTGGCTTTTGTTTTTTTTATCTGAAGTGTAAATAGGTCTGAGGTTATCCGATATTTGAATAGAGATCAATCCAAAACTGTCATTTGGACTTCATATTTTAGATAAAAGTTAAAAATTTTCTTTTTTTGGTATTCAGACAGTATATTAGAAAACAAGACTTAACCATAACATCTAAAGTCTATTAAGACTCTAGATGAAAAAACAAACAAGGCCTTGGTTTTATTAGGAATATTCATGACTAATAATTGAAGGTGGTGACTACATTCTTAGTCTTCATCAATTTGCCTTCTTTAAGGAATAGGGAGAATAGTTTATTGTCAAAAGTAAGTCTGAGCCGTTATTTTTCTGTTCAAGTCTTAGCCCCATTAGAAGGGAGCTGACCTACATGGTTTGCAGGCAGAAGTATGGATCCACCTACAAGTCAAAAGCATTGTTTTGCAGCATTGGAGAGGATACTGGAGAAACTGAAAGAAGAGTGTTGTTTCATGTGTACTGGTGTAGCTTGTCCAAAAGAGAGGAGTCTGCTATCATTTTCAGGTTCATTTTACTGTGGCTTGGCAAGTCCGAAAGATTTTTAGGTTCATTGAGTCTTAGTTACTTAGAAGACGCATAACCCCACATTATTGCACCTGAAAAGTAGGGACTCCCCCAAAATTTATAGCCTTTGTCTGCACTTGGGGGAAAATCTTACATATCAAGAAGCTGAGAAAAGAGGTTAGTTTCGTGGACTGATGTAGCTTGCTGTGCAAAAGGAAGAGTCTGCAAAACATTTTCAGGTTCAGTACACTGTATTTTGGATGCTATTGTTTTTTGCATTTTCACTTTTTGGGATGTGGCCTGAGTTGCCAAGTTTGTAGAAGGGAGTGTTGACTGGAGAGGTTTATCAAGAAAAAGAGAAATGAATTGTGGACGATGACTCCATCAATTTAGCTTCTTGTCTATAGGGATAGCATAATAGTGGGACTTGAAGGGTTGGAGGTTTGTGAGTGAAATTGAAAGAATATGTTCTTAAAATCTTTTCTTAGCTTTCTTAGGTCTCAATGTCTGGAAAGGCCTTGATTTATTTTCAGTCTCCTGTAGCTTTCTTTTTTGGTCTTGTTTTGATATGTCTTTTTTTTTTTTCTTTGGTTTTTGGTTTCTATGTAGATAGGCAGCACCTCTTCTGACATTTTCTTATATCTCTTATGTGCTTGTGAAGAAATACATTTAACTTCTTGAAATCACCTCTAAGTTGAATTTTACCTTCCAAGGGTAGTTGGGTTAATAATGCAAAAATTTTGTTCTTATTACACGTCAAAAATAGCAGAAGAATGAGGTTTAAGTGACCACAGGGAGCAGACAACTGAGAGGCTATCTCCTTGCATCAAATGTGATGTATTCAAATATTATACTCTTCCCAGAGACCAATTTTCCATTGTTAAGCTCCATTTGGAGACTCAATACTACATGTGCTATTTCTGGGCTCTCTCTTTGAGGCCTATACTTATGGCTTGTTCCTGGTTTAGTTGAATTGCTAACACACCTTATCACCTCATGTTGTCTCGGGCCAGCCACTGCATCATTCCTATAGCCTGGAAACAAAGGCTGCAAAATAGGATTCCTGGTATTACTTGTTTAATGAGCCCCTTTTCCTTTTTATGTAATTTATTTATTTTATTTTTGTTGGGTACATAGAATTGAACCTTGAACCTACCAACCCCATGCCAACTCCTCAAAAGACCTTTTTTTTTTTTTTTTTTTTTTTTTTTTTTTTTTTTCATTTTTCATTTTTTTTTTTCTTTTTCTTAATAATTTTTTTTTTTCTCAGCACATTTCATTTTATGTGCTATAACTGCTCTTAGTTGATGTTCATGCATATTCATGCGTCATCTTTCTTGTTTTGCCATTTTTTTTGTACTTCTTGCTTGCATAAATGCTTATGTTGTATGAACTGACTTTACTCAGTTGCATCTGTTCTTGTTTTTCCATTAGGCATATGTCCAACAGCTAGAAAGTAGCCGGATGAAGCTGACCCAACTAGAGCAGGAGCTCCAGCGAGCGCGACAGCAGGTTGGCTTCGGTCATTTCTTGGTTTACCCATTGCCTTGTTTATTCTGTTGGTTTACACAAAAGCATTGTCTTTGTGAGGTGTAAGTAGCTTGTAATTTACCATGCTTTATGTCCTGTAGGGTATTTTTATTTCAAGCTCAGGAGATCAAGCCCATTCAATGAGTGGAAATGGTACTCCCTTTTTCTTCTACCCTGCATTTCTTACAGAAAAATTGAATGCTTGAATGCAAGTTGACTGATCCCGGTTTGGCTTAGGTTCTAATGTTTTACCATTGATGGAAGAGAGAATTTAACCCAGTTTGAGCAACTTCTATTTCCTATTTTTTGTTGGTGGTGCTGGGATTATATCTCAGATAAAATTTAATTAATGAACCTATTTACATTGTAGTGGGCAATGACTTTCCTAAAGGTATCATCCTGAATACTTGAAGACATCACACAGTTCATGAGTGTGAAAAAAGGTGTAACAAATTAATTCTTAATGTAAATTTTTATCATTTAAAATGAAAAATGCAAAATGCAAAATGCAAATTGATAATTATTATTAATAAGTTTTCACTCCTTTGTTTGAGCAAAGGAGGTAATGTGTAAATATTAATATGGATCTTGCTATTTGTTTTTCCTTGTTGAGTTTATAACCATTGCATAGATAATAATAATGGGCAAAAACTTTTTGATAGCCAAAATATCCTGCCAATTCAGAAACATATTATGTTTCATACCATGCGGAATGCATTTAAGATTGGTAGGGTTACTATAATTTCTATGTAACCTTGACCACTACTGAAGTTGATCGGAGGTAAATGACATGATTCGTAGAAAACCTAAAAATTGATTCCTTATGTTTATACTTGTATGCATGCATATACGTGTGATTTTGCACACACTCCCATACATAGAGAAGCGTATAATAAAACATATCCATGTGCTTTAAATTAGTTGTTGTCAAGTCTTACAAGGAAAATTATCTTCTTCATTGCATCTTCTGTCAGGGGCCATGGCATTTGATGTAGAATATGCTAGGTGGCTGGAAGAGCAGAACCGACAAATCAACGAACTGAGATCAGCGGTCAATTCTCATGCAAGCGATGCTGAACTTCGTGTTATTGTTGATAATATCATGGCACACTATGATGACATATTCAGGCTGAAGGGCGTTGCAGCCAAGGCTGATGTTTTCCATTTATTATCAGGCATGTGGAAAACACCTGCAGAGAGGTGTTTTTTGTGGCTTGGTGGTTTCCGTTCATCTGAACTCCTGAAGGTATGACCCTTTTTCCATTTTGATGGTTTCCATCTGTTGGGGTATTCAGACCCTCACCCTGACAAACAATAGGAAGACTTCATCTACGTATCCATTTCTTTTCAGTTTATCACCACCCAATAGATGCTATTAATTTTATTTGGAGCTTTGTGCTTTCTATCTAGTTTGAATTGTAACAACCTGTTAATTAGGTGCTTATTGGGGGCATGCTTAGGATTGTCCAGGATGACTTCCATGGGTTAGTGCCTCATAAATGTGACATCAAAAATAAAAGTATAAAACTGAATGAATAGGCTTGTGGTATGTAGCAGAATTGAGAATTTGAGAGCTTATTTATCTGTTCCTGAATGAATTGCTGGACTTTCTTCTTATCTGCTTGCTTTATTCAGCTCTTGAATCCTTTCCATTTTGGTGCACTCTCCAGAATATCCATCAAGTAATTGTCATGAATATGGTGGCAGTGTTCTGAACCCTGACTTGATTAGAAGTTTGAACTCCCCAGGCCCACCGACAGCTTCTATTTGTTGGTTTTGGAATGAGTGTGTTGGAACTAACTCATACTTTATGTAAATTATGACCAGCAAAATATGTGAAAACGCACATTCAACAGAAAACAACTTGAATTTTTATTGAATGTTCTGTATTTATCGGTTTTCTATGTTTTAATTCTTTTAATATGATAATTGTCTGATTGGCAGTTGAACTATTTTCAATTAGTCTCTGTTTGAAAAACATTGTAGGAGGTCTTTGCACATTTTCTTAAATTGTAATTACTATTTTTTATATAGTTCCTATAATATCTTTAGTTGTTCTTATTTGTATCTCTGGCTGCAAATGTTGCCTTGTATGGAAACATACATTTTTTTTTCTCTTTTTTCCCACCTTTTTCTGATATTAATGCAGCATTTAGTACCTTTTATGCAGTTTTATTTCTCCTTTTCAAATTTAAAACTTCTTTAGTCAGTAATTTATTTTAAAATTATGTTTATTATTTGTGAAGTTTTGATTCTATGTAATTTTCTTCTTTTGCTTGCTGAGATGAATGGTTATGGTTTGCAGCTGCTTGTGAATCAGTTGGAGCCTCTGACCGAACAGCAACTGTTGGGCATTGGAAACTTGCAGCAGTCCTCCCAACAGGCAGAGGATGCATTATCACAAGGAATGGAAGCATTGCAGCAGTCCCTGGCTGAGACTCTGTCCAGTGGTTCTCTTGGCTCTTCTGGTTCATCTGGAAACGTGGCAAACTATATGGGTCAAATGGCCATGGCCATGGGAAAGCTGGGGACTCTTGAGGGGTTTATTCGTCAGGTATTCCTTCTAAAGTTTTGATTTTCTTTCCTGACAATAAGAATAAAATCTTGATCATGTTATGGTCTGTTTATGATCAACCAGAAAGTTAGGAAATGGATCTATTGTGGAACTGGTTTTAGGCTGTTAGGTTTGGCTTTCACAATCATCATGATGTGGTCACAAGGGAAAGGGAGTTCCAAAACTATTTAAAACTACCTCAAATTTACAATGTTCTACATTTTCAGATGGGCAAAGATGCAAAACTTGTAGAACCGTATATCTTGCAACCCATCAATGTTAATGTAGTTCTATTCTAGATGTAAACTTCAAGGTAAGTAATCATGATTTGGGTATGGAATAGGTTTTCTACATACGCATTGTTTCCAATGCAGGTAGAGAGAGAACAATGTTGTAGTTCCTTCCAAGAAATTTTACTCATATTGGATATTTCATCTTACAAAAATTCAATTCATTTTGGTCCAAGGGCTTCCTATAGGGATTGAGCCCATGTAACACAGATGTGATTCAGCACTAGTGTCATCTTGATTCAAGCTCCAAATTAGCGTTTGGCAATGGCTACAGATTTTGGAGGACTGGGAATCATGCATAATATTCTAGAATGTTGTAAAAAACCCTTCTGCGCGTACAAATCCCCGTTCTTTGGTATCTATAATCTCTTAAAAAGTTTGTTTTTCATTGCATTACTAATTCCAGGCTGACAATCTACGACAACAAACGCTACAACAGATGCACCGCATACTGACAACCCGCCAGTCAGCTCGTGCGCTCCTTGCAATACATGACTACTTCTCCCGACTCCGTGCCCTGAGTTCCCTCTGGCTGGCACGTCCAAGAGAGTGAAGTAAAGGCTTGACATCTTCTGGAAAATCTACCTTCTAAAGTAACTTATGGAGCCCAACATTGTGAATGCTGGGTCTCTGTATGGTCTTTGTCATCTTTATGTTTTATTTTTCAAATCAATGGCGTTGTAGTTTCAGATTTCTGTGTATCCAGTGAAACTTTGTATCATGTATGCTGCACATAAGTCCTCGTACAGTTACAGACTCTGCCTTTGGCCTTTGCCTCTTCCCCTAGAAATGTTATTTGCAATAATATTCATATATTTATGTTCATTATTGTTGGCTTCAGATGTCAATTAGAAAATTCAGAATCATAGGTGCTTTCCATCTAGTATCATATAGTAACATACATTAAGAAATTCTTTTTGTTAGTGCATTAGGGTAGTCAAATTAAGTTGATAATTTTGTTCCATCCATTTGGGTTTAAGACCTTGCGTACGTTTCTGTAATGTACACTTTTTTAAAGATTCAAAGTTGGTGCAAAATCAAGTCCAAATTAAATAGGTAAGTATGGTTGAGATATTTGAGGATAATGATGTAAGAGGCATAGAGTGGGTTTATGAAACTTAGAAATAAAATTAATTTGGAAATAATGTTAAAGTGAGAATTTAAATTGAAAAATATTTTTAGATGATGAGAATGATTTGGAAAGGAATTTTAAAGTAAGGTTTAAATAATAAAATTAATTTGGAAAAGAATTTTAAATTGAGAATTTAAAAAATAGAATCTTTTCAAATCTTTTAGAGGGTGTTTGGTACATGAGAATGAGGAGTAGGAATTAACATTTTATTCGTTTTCTCCTTCATTCTTATGTTTGGATGAATTTTATGTAGGTAGGAATTAAATAAAAAATGACTTCGATAAAAATCAAATTTCATTTATGAGTGAAATTTGAATTTATCATAAATATATGGTATTTTGATTCATTCATTGCATAAATTAATATAAAATAATTTAAAATTATCATTTTACCCTTGAATTTCCTTCTTCAAGCCCGATGCTTCCATCTGCTTTGCAAAGCTAAAAACTCATTCATCGGCTACTTCCAGAGCAACAAGTGATTCTCTCAAACTGAATCAATCAAACCTTCCACAATATTTAGAAAAAAATTTTGATTTCTAATTTCTAGGGTTTTTTTTACAGACTTAGGGGGTGTTTGGTTCAATCATGTTTACTTGAACTGTCAAATTTGTTTTTTCTTTTCTTTGATATTTCTTGCTCCATTCTCTACTTGGTTCTATAAATCACAAAGCATCTTTGATCCAATGGATCACCAAGTGTTTGATTTGGGAATTTGGGTGTATGGGAGTTTTGGTGGGATTTTGTGGGTGAAAATTTTGGTATGGGTTTTGATACTAGAAGGCACTTTACAAGGATTTTGGTTTCTCTGTGCTTGTTAAAGACTGTTTGGCGAAATGATTTGGGTTGAGTTTATACTTCAATGTTGAGAAGCAGAGTAGACTAACCCTACACTTCAATTGCAATTGATGCATTGGTTTCTAGCTCTATTTACTGTTTTGTGGCCTTAGCAATGTTGCCTTTGAGGTTGCACTGAGTTTTAGATTTTAGTTGATCAATCATTTCTCTGTGTTGCTCAAGGGATGATAGCACTTGTGCCTGTATTTTGGTAGTTAATTCATTTGATTTATTTAACTAGAATTTTAAATTAAAAATTAGAAAAAAAAAATTGAAGTATTTGTTATAAAATATGAGATTCTATACCACTATGGTAACTTGTGGATGATCTTCCATAAATATCTTTTGTAACTCCCTATAAAAGGGAGAGACCCCTAATGAAATTCAATAAAGTCTTCCTACATTCTACTATCTCTTTCTTGCTTTCTTCTTCTCTCACTTTATAATTTTACAACACGTTATCAGCACGAATAGTCTCTATAAGAGAAATAGAAAAACTCTTCTCTTTTCTTTCTCACAAAAGGTATGTGATAAACTTATATCATTATTTTCTATTTTATTACTCTTTGATTTCTTTCATTTATTTTATTCGAATGCATAAATATTACAACCCTATAACCAGCAGTTATGGGATAAATTACAAATTATTGGATAAATTCATAACCAGAAGTTATGAAAAATATGTACAATCCCTATAACCAGAAGTTATAGGATAAATTATAAATTATTGGATAAATTCATAACTAGAAGTTATGAAAAACATGTACAATCCCTATAACCAGAAGTTATGAGATAGATTCATAACCAGAAGTTATAAAAAATATGTACAATCCCTATAACCAAAAGTTATGGGATAAATTATAAATTATTGGATAAATTCATAACCTGAAGTTATGAAAAATATGTACAATCCCTATAACCAGAAGTTATGGGATAAATTATAAATTATGGGGTAAATTCATAACCTGAAGTTATGAAAAATATGTGCAATTCCTATAACCAGAAGTTATGGGGAAAAATTACAAAATTACGAATACATGACCAGAAGTTATGTATATGATCCCCAATTATTTACTTTTAATTATATGGTATAATTGGATGTTATACCAAACAATATTATAGCCAGAAGCTATAAAGTAAATAAATAAATAAATGTTCATAGCCTGAAGTTATGTACAAATTTACATAAAATAATTTATAGCTTGAAGCTATATATTACTTTGCACATATTTGTTATGATAAAACATTCATAGCCCGAAGCTATGAAAGGAAAAATATATATATTTGTATATGTTAAATTTTAATTCTTATTTCGTATTTATGCATTTTTACCATATTTACTGACAAATTTGAGGTCATCATATTTTTAGATATTGTTTACTTGAAATATTGATAAAACATTTTTAATTTATTATAATTGAAATATTTCTCTGATTAATATTATATATAGCTTTCAGATAATGTCAAACCTTGCAAAGCTTGAGTTTGTTGCCCTCGATATTTCGGGCAAGAACTACTTATCTTGGGTTCTAGATGCCGAAATTCATCTAAATGAAATGAACCTTGGAAATACCATTAAAGAAGGAAATGACGCATCCCTGCAGGATCGCGCTAGAGCTTTGATATTCCTTCGCCATCACATTGATGAAGGATTAAAAGGTGAATACCTTATGGTTAAAGATCCTTTCATCTTTTGGAATAATCTAAGGGAACGGTATGACCACCAAAAGACTGTAATCCTTCCAAAGGCACAAATAATGTAAAAAGCCCTTGAAGAGGCACATATTGAACAAGAACAACTCAAACCACCAGAAATGGAATAATTCAGAGGCACAACCTGAAAAGGGGATAGAACCACAAAATAAACATGCTCGTGAGAGTAAGTGTCATAGATGTGGTATGAAAGGACATTGGTTACATACTTGTTGTACTCCAAAACATTTTGTTAACCTTTATCAAGCCTTGATAAAAGTAAAAGGAAAAGAAGTTGAAATGAACTTCATTGATAGTGGTGTGACCAAGTGGATCTAACCCATTTAGATGTCTCGGATTTCTTTGAGAATCCAAATGAGAAAGTTGACCATCTAATTGGTGATGGAAATGTTCGTCATGATTAAACGTTATTTAGTTATTTGCAAATAGGTTTATTTTGTTATCATCTTTGAACACATTGTTTATTATTTATCTTTTATAGTTTATTCCATATTTACTTAAATTCTTCTCTTTATTTATACTTGAAGATACATGGATCCTTCTCATACTTTGGTACATCATACGACATCCAATGTAGATGCATGTCTTGCAGATTGTGCCACAACACACACAATCCTTCGTGATAAAAAATATTTTTCAAACATATCGTTGGGTAAGTCTAATGTTAATACAATATCAGGTCCTGTAGACTTGATTCAAGGCTCCGGAAGAGCAACTATTATTTTACCCAGAGGAACTAAAATCCACATTGATGATGCCCTTTATTCTGCTAAATCCAAGCGAAATCTTCTTAGTTTCAAGGATATTCGCCGAAATGGATATCACATTGAAACTATGAATGATGATAGTAATGAATACCTTCTCATTACTTCAATTATTTCTGGGGAAAAACACATCTTGGAAAAGTTTCCTTCTTATTCTTGTGGGTTATATCAAACAATCATTAAACCCATTGAGTCATATGTTGTCATGAACCAGAAGTTCTATGACTTAAAAACTTTTATGATATGACATGAACGTCTTGGTCATCCAGGAATATCCATGATGCGTCGTATCATCAACAACTCTTTAGGGCATCCCTTGAAGAACCAGAAGATTCTGATGCCCAATAATTACAATTGTGTTGCTTGCTCACAAGGCAAGTTAATTATTAAACCATCACTTACCAAAGTTGAATATGAATCACCAGCCTTCCTAGAACGTATTCAAGGTGATATTTGTGGACCTATTCATCCTCCTAGTGGACTTTTTCGTTATTTTATGGTTTTAATTGATGCATCAACTCGTTGGTCTCATGTTTGTCTTCTTTCAACTAGAAATGTTGCCTTCGCCAGGTTACTTGCTCAAATAATTCGACTCAAGGCATAATTCCCTGACCATCCTATTAAGACAATTCGTCTTGATAATGCTGGTGAATTTTCCTCTCAATCATTTCTTGATTATTGTATGTCGGTTGGTATTGATATTGAATATCCTGTTGCTCATACCCATACTCAAAATGGATTAGCTGAATCTCTAATTAAGTGTTTGCAATTGATTGGAAGACCATTACTCTTGAGAACAAAATTGCCTTTGTTTGCTTGGGGGCATGCTATTTTTCATGCTGCCACTTTAATTCGAATTCGCCCTACAGCTAATCATGATTGCTCACCTTTACAACTTGCTTTAGGCTCCCAACCAAATGTTTCACATTTTTGAATTTTTGGTTATGCTGTTTATGTTCCCATAACTCCACCTTAACGTTCCAAGTTAGGACCTCAATGTCGACTTGGCATATATGTTGGTTTTAATTCTCCCTCCATTATTCGTTATCTTGAACCTGTCACAGGTGATGTTTTTCCTGTCCGCTTTGCAGATTGTAATTTTGATGAACATGTTTTCCCGCCATTAGGGGGAGACAAGTCAAAAGAATGGCGAGACATTACATGGTATGTACCCTCCTTGTCTCATCTTGATCATTGCACAAGACAATGTGAGTTAGAAGTTCAAAGGATTGTTCATTTGCAAGGACTTGCAAATCAATTACCTGATGCTTTCACAGATATAAAGAAAGTAACAAAGTCACACGTGCCAGCTGTGAATGCTCCAGCACATATTGATGTCCCTGAAGGACAATTGGAGGATGTCATAGCAAATGAGTCTAAGACACACCTGAAGCGTGGTAGACTTATTGGCTTAAAGGATTCAATTCCTAGAAAAAGAAAATGTACAACATACAAAACACTAAGTGCTCCTGAAGAGTTCACAAACATGAAAGGGTCAAATGATGAAACCCAACTTGACAAACAGTTAGCTCCAGAAGAAGCTCAAATTGATCAAATTTTGATATCTATAACTAAAGAGATCTCAATGAGTCACACAGGAGAAACAAAGGACCGTAGTGACATTATCATAGATAATATACTCGCATTCCAAGTGGCTATGGACATCATGAGAAATGATGAATATCAAGAACCACAAATTGTGGATGAATGTCGAAAAATGAATGATTGGCCAAAATGGAAAGAAGCAATCCAAACAAAGCTAAACTCGTTAACAAAACGAGAGGTATTTGGACTCGTAGTTCAAACACCTGGAAACATAAAACCTGTTGGATATAAATGGGTCTTTGTGAAAAAACGAAATGAGAATGATGAAATCATAAGATATAAAGCACGACTTGTTGCTCAAGGTTTCTCTCAAAGACCCGGTATAGATTATGAGGAAACTTATTCCCCTGTAATGGATGCAATTACATTTCGATACTTGATAAGCTTAACAGTCTCTGAAAGACTGGATATGCGTCTTATGGATGTTGTCACGACCTATTTATATGGATTTATAGATAGTGACATATATATGAAAATCCTTGAAGGATTCAAATTGCCTGAAGCAACTAATCCAAAACCTCGAAACATGTACTTAATCAAACTACAAAGGTCTTTGTACGGATTAAAGCAATCCGGACGTATGTGGTATAATCGTTTGAGTGAGTATTTGTTAAAAGAAGGATATGTGAATAATTCAATTTGCCCATGTGTTTTCATCAAGAAATCAAAATTTGGGCTTACAATAATTGCAATGTATGTGGATGATTTAAACCTTATAGGAACTCCTGAAGAGCTCACAAAGGCAGCCAATTATTTAAAGAAGGAATTTGAAATGAAAGACTTAGGGAAAACAAGATATTGTCTAGGCCTGCAAATCGAGCATTGTTCAATTGACATATTAGTTTATTAATCGACATATATAGAGAAAGTATTAAAACAATTTTATATGAACAAATCACATCCAGTCAATTCCCCTATGGTTGTTCGTTCACTTGAAGTGAACAAAGACCTATTCCGTCCTAAATAAGAAAATGAAGAATCGCTTGGTCCAGAAGTACCATATCTCAATGCAATCGGTGCACTAATGTATCTTGCGAATTGTACTAGACCAGACATAGCATTCTTTGTCAACTTACTAGCAAGATACAGTTCTGCCCCAACTAAAAGGCATTGGAATGGGGTTAAACATATATTGCGATATCTTCGTGGAACAAGTGACATGGGTTTATATTATTCAAAAGAATCAAAATCACAATTGATTGGGTATGCAGATGCAGGATATCTTTCAGATCATCATAAAGCTCGATCTCAAACGGGATATGTCTTTACTTATGGTGGAACGGCAATATCTTGGAGATCAGCCAAGCAAACAATGGTAGCCACATCTTCAAATCATTCAGAAATTCTTACAATTCACGAAGCAAGCCATGAATGCGTATGGCTAAGGTCAATGATCCAACATATACAAGAAACATGTCGACTACCTTCCATAAGAGACAATGTAATCGTGTTACATGAAGATAATACAGCTTGTATTGCACAAATTAAAAGAGGATTCATAAAAGGTGATAGAACTAAGCATATCTCCCCTAAATTCTTCTATACTCATGAGCTAAAAAAAAAAGGTGAGATCGATGTTCAACAGATTCAATCATACAACAATCTAGCAGATCTATTCACAAAGGCATTACCTTCGACCACATTGAAGAAGTTAAGGTATGACATTGGAATGCAAAGATTGAGAGACCTACCATTTGGAATGTTGAAGAAATCATAATCATGTTTACATGAGGGGGAGAATGATAATATGGATATACTGCACTCTTTTTTCCTTCGTCCAGGTTTTATCCCATTGGATTTTACTGACAAGGTTTTTAATGAGGCAGTTAGAGTGATCCAAAAGAATATTGTATTCTTTTTCCTTCACTAGGGTTTTTTCCCATAGGGTTTTTCCTAGTAAGGTTTTAATGAGGCATTTTCTTATGATCATCCAAGGGGGAGTGTTATAAAATATGAGATTCTGTACCACTATGGTAACTTGTGGATGATTTTCCATATATATCTTTTGTAACTCCTTATAAAAAGGAGAGACCCCTAATGAAATTCAATACAATCTTCCTACATTCTACTATCTCTTTCTTGCTTTCTTCATCTCTCACTTTATAATTTTACAACCGTATTAGAATTTTTGGACAATTTATTAATATATATATGAATTAACACTTGTAAGTTTTAGTGCTGTAAACCCCCCAACTGCCAGATGTGCTCCTCTCCATTTGAATTACAGTTGCAGTGACATGAATATTTGCATATTTTATGGTTAAGGATTTTATAGGGTATGATAATTATTCAAAATTAGAATGAAGTTGAGTTTTTTTATTTCCTTTTTGAAAAAGCAAAAGCAGTTGATTAAATATTATAATAAATATATTTTTATTCTTATTGTGGTAAAATAAAATTTTATAGCCGATTAAGCATGAAAAATTATTCAAATTTTTTTTATGAAAAGAATAATTGAATATTTTTATATTAGGGATGTATGATTTTTATTTTTTTTTGGTTAATTTTTTATTTATTGAATATATATTTCTTTAGTCTTATTATTTAATAACAAAAAAAATCTCAAATTTTATTTTTTAAAAATGAAAAT
Organism: Vitis rotundifolia; assembly: GCA_030254885.1. Classification (NCBI taxonomy): domain Eukaryota; kingdom Viridiplantae; phylum Streptophyta; class Magnoliopsida; order Vitales; family Vitaceae; genus Vitis; species Vitis rotundifolia. The sequence continues at coordinate 17,471,580 of CM058163.1, read as the reverse complement.
AAAAATTTATTTTAAATTCTGTGTAGGGGTCTAGAAATAATTTTATCAAAATTCTCAATAGCCCAAAAAATAGAAGGCACAATGATGTAGAAAAAACTACTGAACACCTCCTGGCAGCAAAGATGGAAAATTGCTCGCTGGGTTATCTCAGTACGTAGTCAACAAGTTTGAAGGCTAGCTCAGATTAAAGATCTGGACAGGCCAACTGTGCTTCCGACCATCACAGGCAATCCCTGTGGTCTCCAAGGAGATATCGATACTGCGATGCTGGGCGGCACGGATAATGCTGATTCGCAAATGGATGCTGGAGGCAGGGCAGGCATCAGTGCCAACTCCCCCTGATTTCTTGGCATTGGGTTTTCCAGCTGCCATTGCAATTGGTTCTCTGAAGGTGAGGATTGTCTGTGACCAGTGTGTTTTGGGAGTGAATGGTGAGGTGGAGAGGATGGTTGATGTTTCTCTGCAGAACCGACTGGTAAAACCAGTCTCAAACCATAAGACAACTCCATGACACCAAGTTGGTTTCTGTTCCAAATCCATGGAGGCGTTGGTGTTGGCTGGACCATCCAACTTCGGTTGCAATCTGATGCTTGCTGTGAAATCCATTTCTTCAGGCTTCATGGTCACCAGATCAAAGGTCTGAAATTCAGAAGAAAAAAAAAAAGGTTTGTCTTAACGGTGGGTGTGCGTATCAGAATAATGATAAACATCAAATGCAACTACACTCTTAAAACTTGGGGGCCTCTTTTTTGGATCAGACTCGAGACCAAATGCATGATTTCATTTTGTTCACAGTTTTGGGGCGTATTAGAGTTCTCCTCAGAAAAAATTAGTCTTATGACCTAAAAACAACTATGATGGATCAATGCTCCATCCTATCAAACAATCTTAAGAAATATTTTTTTGATAGGCATGCCTACAAGAAAATTCAACCATACTTCCACAAATCAACCCATGTGACAGTTTTCCATTGTAGCATTCATGGGGTATAAGGCAAGAGATTTTTCTGTGGTATGAATATTCTTGGAGACAAGCTTTTCCCATTTCAAAGTTCATTTAATTCCTTGAAAGGTCAAAATAGATAAGAAAACTTATAAAATGGGTATCACAGCCCAAACAAAGGTGTGATAAAATAGACTAGAAAGTAAGCACTTAAATCCAAACCCAACCACTCACCTGGAGAACAGCAGCATCTGTAACTATATCATGACTGTCCACTATATCAACAATAGGAGTTTGAGCAGCATCTTCAACAAGTTCCTTGGCAACACAAGACATATTGAACCCATAAACGTTTTCCCAAAATGGAATACTGGTACCACCTCTTCCAAAGCCTGCAACAAACTGAGAAGAAAAAATTGGATAAATAAAACCACAAAGCTCAACTAGATCACTCAGAGTAAGATTTAAAAAAGTGATTTAGTTTGTAGAGAACTCACAATAGTTGCTGTGTCAGGGAGAATGGCACCTCCAGGCTTCAGCCAGTGATCTCTTGCAAAGAGCACTGAGCTAAGCATCGATTCATAGAGTAGGCAATATCCCATCCATTCGCTCAATAACACATCAATACTGTGGGATTCAATGGATTTATCAAGCTCTTCAACCATACCTTGAACCACTTTTATCACCCCAGTATAATGATTATTGCCTGCATTTGGGCTTGCACTCCACAAAAGGCCATTGTCTTTTGCAACCTGCAGTTATACAAACAAAACAAATGGAGAAAAATCAGTAGATGAAATAAAGAGATGGTCTAAATAGCAATAAAATCAAGAATGTTACCTGAGTTGCCACTGAAGCCATCTTTTCACTGGCTTCTACTGCGATTACCCTTGAAGCCCCAGCTTGGGCTGCAAAGAGACTAGTCACGGAAAAAATTAAGAATAAACCAAGCAAAGTGTCCTGAGAAATAATAATAATTTTGGACAATACCAAATTAAATAGACAAAAGGATGGCTCATTATCTATGAATAATATGTAGAGATAGGCTACTTCAATTAACTGCCAAAGAATAAAAGATCTTATAGATTCCATGAATGGATCACCCATATAATATTTTGGAGATATTACTGAGAAAAATGTGACTCCAAAACATTTTTCAAGCAAAACTTTGACAGATCATATCAGGAGGCAACTAAGTCACACAGCTGTTAAGAATCGACACAAAGTATGGAGCTATCATGAAAAGATTACAGGTAATATAGCTTGATCAACCGATGAAGAAGCCCTTATTACTTGAAGTAGAAGTTGTGAGCAGTGTTACCAGGGACTTCAAAAATTGAACAGTACCCAGTGTCACATGCATGTGGTGGAATCTCATCCCTACATGGTAGGTGATCATCCGATGGTCTAGGGAATAGGTTTGTCCTTTAAATATTTAAGAGCAAGCTTGTACTGACAATATATGGTTCTAAAGTCTTAAGATTTTACTATTTAAAGGATACAAGGTTCCTCCTCACCAATGTGGAGCCAAGTACCATCCTTCAAAACAAGGGTCCTTTTTAGGACAACAAAAGAAATCTGTTATTACTTCACTAATAAATTCAACAACACTAAGCAAATCAAACATTTCTAGTAAATCACTCAATGAACTGAAGGGCCTGATAGTAGTGGTTCATATTTGTATTGTACTAGCAAAAGGCCTTGTAAGTTTTCATCTTTTACCACATAACCATTGCTTCAGGAATTAAAGTCATCATGAGATTTTAACCTTCAAAATCATCATGAGATTTTCTTCTCATGTTAGCTTGATGCACTTGCACATCCACAGGCTAATTATGTTGTGCATTGAGAAAAAGGACAAGTGAAATATTGTAGGCATTGGCAGGGGGTTGGGTTGCTCTTTCTCAGCTAACCCTATGTTGGTGAACCAAGAAATGGTTCCAAGAAAAGAGCATATTCTTGGCAAACCAAGAAGCCAATAGGTTGGCCAAGAAATGAGCATATCTCTTGTTGATTTTGTTAAAGCTCTTATGGACCCTTGAGTTTTGGAAATCTATTTCTTCAGGCATGAGGAGCCAAAGGCTTAATGCTATAGGAAGGTGTCTATCACGTTTTTCTTGTCCTTCGTATTCTACAGCAAACTTTCCTGATACCTTATAAAATGCAAGTATAATTTTGTACAAGGAAGAGGAAAGAAAGGACAAGGAAAAAGAACAGAAACTTTCGACTTCTGCCAATGAAGAAAATTTTATGATCAGAAATGGAGATGGTCACAATAATACTTATGAAAATAAAATAAGGAGGCAGGAAGTTGATAGTATTGGGGGTGGGCTTCATACAATAAGTTGGGAGTTCACATCACCGAAAAATGTGAAAAACAACATTGGAAAGTGTAAAATATGGAGCCAGAAAGCGTGCAGCAAATTGAATATTTCAATCCACAACTTTATGAATGACGATGAATCCTAATTTATTGGCATATAGGCACAAAAAAAATTAACAATACAACCAGGAACTAAAAAGCTATCTCACCTCAGTATGCCAGTCCCACAACCTACATCCAACACAGTTGCACCGTTCATGAGAGAAGGATTATTCAAGATAGCTTGCCTATAAGCATCCATTCTTACCTGCATAAACAGGATTTCCATGATAGTATAATTTGCTTGAAAATTTGAAACACCTTCTAACATGGATTAAAACAAGTACAAGTTCACTTCTATTACAAAACTAGCCATAAATCAAATACCTTATCACTTATCATCTCTCTGTGGATGCCAAATGAACTGTATGCCCCAAAATAATTCTCATTCGCATTCTTGATTTCCTTTGAAACAACATTTGCAAAAGAAACTCTCAAATGCTTATCTTTTGGCTTTCCTTTAAATGAACCAACATGTTCTTTTGCAGCAATACAAGAGCCTATCTCCTTCTCTGAGATATTTTCCATGCCATAATAGCCATTGGAAGCAGATGCACCCTCCCTTCTATCTTCATTCGAGGTGTCAAAATCAGATGCAAGGGCATCTATGATGTCCCCATCATCAATGCAAATCTCTCTAAATTCCCTTAGATCCCTCATTATTTCCCCTTTTTCAAGTGAGGTAGCATCGTCATCTTCACCTTCTTCATCATGACCAAAACTGTACAGAAGGGGATCCTCTTGCATGAAAGGGTTTAGATATTTATCATCATCCAAATGCAGTTTAATCTCTTCAAAATCGGCTGTTTCATGTAAATGAGTTTGAAGATCTTGGTTGGACTGACAGACAAGCCCGCAACTCCAACACCTATTTTCTGCCACCTGGAAACATAGAGGACAAACAAAAAGTAACTAGTTAGACATTAACATTAAGTTTTGCAGTAAATTATTCTCTTTGCCGGCTCACAAATCCAAAAACTTAAAATACTATATTATGCTGATTAAAAATTTATAAACAAACTTGGAAGATGAAAATGCATGGAAACCGTTTAATGTGACTTCCATATGATTGGATTGACAAAATTATTGCATGTTGTAAAAATTATTGATTCGTGAGCAAAGGAAAATTGAACAGCTGCCTTCAAGGAAGCAGAGACAATTTTCTTTACAAACTTCTGCAACTTATAATGACAAGAATATCTGATTCTCTTAAACTGAAAAATTGATCGAATAACTGTTAAAACTGAAAAAAGCAACAAAAGAAAACTAAGACACAATAGATGTAAAAGTTTACAAAATCCCATCTTCTTCGCAAATTAGAAGAACTACCATCAACATCTCTCTCGATAAATACCGATATCCTAATTAAATAGTATCAAAAAACAGAAAAGTAATAGTAACATTTACTCCCCGTCAACCACTAAAGTTTAAGATATCTAAAATAAAAAACAGAATAAAGGGATGCAATGAACTCTCACCTACTAATTTACATAGATGCTAACAGATCAGATCAGGATATGATTGGTTAGGGTTAAAGTTTGACATATCAGATGATAGTCATTAACTTAGAAGAAATAAGAACATTGACATGTAAGGATATGGCTCCCCTGGCAGGTAGGATCATGTCAATGGGCGGTATTCCATTAAGATAATCTATGCTAATGGGTGGTATTTCATATGGTGCCACAAAATACCATAAACCGAGCAATTTCTAGTGATTGACCAATCTCATTGGAGCAAATTGAAGATGTAATGATAAGCAATCCACCTGTGCAAAATCAGCCTTGCACCTATCTCCAAAGAATGAGTTGAACAGTAGCAGTGGATAACAATGACAAGTGAAGTCTAGAGGGAGATTTGGAACTCCACATATTCTTAAGGGGACACTTCAACATTGCAGGATTCAATTACAATGGTCCATATGCCTTACCCCAAATCTAAACTCTCACACTCAATATTTATCATTGAGCAAGCATAAAGCAATATAAAGTAGCAGGTTGGTTGTAATAAGTGCCCAGTCTTGAAAGTTTCAGTTGAAGAAGACAATCACAAGGAGACTTGCTCTTTCCTTTCACCATGCACCTTCTTAGCCAAGGCCAAAAGGTTTGGGAATCAGGGAATAGGCAGCTGTGACAGCATCATCTACATCCCAACGTTGCATCCCATCCCCTGCTCTTGATTTGAGCTGATGCTTCACAGGACTCCACAACTTAAAAGTAATTTCCCAATGACCCTCTCAAATACCCATTGATGAGAAATTTTTTCCCTTAACCACATACCTCACCTTCTAAACAACCCTACACGGTTTCTAACACTCAGACTCCACCCAAATATATACGGGCCTACAGCCATAGCCTGCCTGCATGAAAGGAAAAGGTTCAGCATCTAATAATTCTAAACTGGGTACCTTGACCATATGCCAAGTGATAGACCCTTCTGTTATATTTGAATATCTACAAATCATGCCTGAAACTTTCCTTCCCTGTGAGACAACTCATGGACATAGGATATAAAAGAAACACCAAGACCAACTCACTTGTTTCTAGGTACAAAAAGCACTTAACAAAATTGTAAATATGCATAGATAGAGCTATAGCACAATAGGATAAGATGTTTTTTTTCCGATTTTGAACTCTTTTTCTTGACTTTTCAAGAAAAGCATCATCAGCCATGTGCATATTACATATGAAATCTGAGACAATTTTTTTTTTTTGATAAGTGTATGAAATCTGACACTAATTGATACCTACCATAAAGTATTTAAAGTTTCTATGACAGTTTCTGTGTATTATGGAAATCCAAGTTGGGTAGCTCATAATTGTACGCAATATGAGAATTTCCTCTGTTATTTGTACCTTCAATAGGTACACTCAACTGTGTATGCCCAAACTGTCAAAAGAGCTTCCATGAGTATCCATTAGCAGTATCTTGTCACACCCAATTGGCTAATAACTATATTTCTCATTCGCATGGAAAGGAAAGAATCTTTCAAAGGTTCCATTATCACATTGGAACCATATAACCATGAAAACAGACAAGCGTACAAATATATTTGTTAACCAAAGCACCATAAGCACAATACCAAATTCTTGTTATTTCGAAATTTTATGATCATTATATAATCAGAATATTGATAATAGGAACATAACCGTGAATACACTTTGCAATTTATTAAAGGACAAAAAATATGACAAAATGTTAAAACGCAGACCATAAAGTCGAATTCCCTGTTTGGTTGCCAAGAAAAGATAGAAGTTAAAGTTTATGAAGCATAGATAAACATTCATTGGAGACCCAACAAAACTCAAAATAAAAGGAAAAACTCCACTCAACCAGACTTCAAAGCAGAACCGGAAACATAAAACTCCCAATTTCACTTTCTTCTCTTTTCCTCCCCCTTCCTGACAACTAAACAGGGGAAGACAGATTTCTGTGAAATTCAAACAAACAACAAAACGGAGCAAAGGAAGCAATTTGGAAAAAAAAAAAAAAAAAAAAAACGATTAACACAGTGAACCGTTTTCAGAAAAGCATTCTCCAAGAAGTGGAACCAATCAATTTTCTCAGCAACCGAACATAGGGTGTTTTAAGAGAAGAAATGAAAGCTCACCCGAGACCTGACGAAGTTGATGAGCTTGAATGACCCATAGAAATCCAAACTTAGGGTTTCCCTAGTACTGAGAAAATCGAAGTGGTGAATGGAAGAGCAGTGTTCGAAGAGAGCATCGCAAGAACTGTACTTAGAATCGCAGAACAAACACAGGAAATCTGAGTCCGACTCTTCTTCTTCATTGTCGTCTGCTCCCCAATCCCCCCAATCTTCATCCTGATCTTCTTCTTCTTCATCATCATTAAATTCACGGTCTACAGGGTCCTCCATTGGTGATGTCTTCTTAAACCCTAAACCCTTCCCACTTCTTTTATATACACTTCTCTAGGGTTTCTTACACTCTAGCTTAGCCCTCAGTAATCGAACTTCCACTTCTTTTTACCACGTGGAAATTGTTTCCACCTCCTTTACCGGTAATCGGTTTTTTACCCTTTTTTTTTTTTTTTTTTTTAGAGATTTTAATATTTTAACGCGGCCTAATTTCACAAAATTGCACAAATGGTGCCCCCACTTTTGACATTTATGGTTTGGGCCCTCTTTTGAAAAGTAATCCTCATATCTAATAGGGCCCAAAACATAACTAATCTCATGTTCCGCATTTATCTTAATGAACTTTCACTTTAGCTAGATAATACAACACACCACCAAGCCCACCTCCACCTGGCCATGATGTGGCTTGCATTTGAAAAGAATCTCGAAGTAGTTGGCCATCGTGGCAATGACGTTATTGGTGTTTAAAATTTAAAAACACTATCCGGTTGACCTTTCACAACCACGATAAAAGAGCGAGTTTGACCATGATTTAAAAAAATATTTTTATTTGTTTCAATATTTTAAAAGTAAAAATTTTTAAATGTTAAAAAAATTAAAAATATTTTTTAAAATTACTATCAAACACATTTTAAATATTTTTTAACAAGTATTGAAGAATTACGACTAATTAAATAACATCGTATAAAATTTTATGTCTCATTATTTATAACCTTGTATCTTAAAATGCATTTGGAAATGATTATAGAAAGAGTTTTTAGCATTTTTAATACTTGAATGATAAAGAATTTCAAGTATAAAAAATATTAAAAACAATTTCTAGAATCACTACCAAAGAGACTCTTAATCTCATTTATTTTATATCTTTCATCAATTATTTCAATTTGGAGTTAAATAGGTACCACTTTAATATCTAAGCATTTTCCTACTTTATTTAGCAACAAGACGGTGTTTGATCAACGAGGGTTTAGTAGATCTATTTTATAGTGATTCTAAGAAATGTTTTTAGGCTACAAAATATCTTTGAAAAAAAAAAAATTAGGTGTTTCATAAAATTTAGGAAACACTTTTAAAAATATAAAAAATTACTTCAAGTGTTTTATGAAAAAAAACACTTGATAGGTAGTTTTTCAAAAAACACTTAAAAAAAATTCTATTAAAAATACCTCATGTAAAAACACTATCAAACACGATAAGAAAGTCTAATTTATTTTACCGATAATTTTATGTTTAACAAATAAGTGTTAGAATCCATTTGATAGTAATTTTAAGAAATATTTTTAATCTTTTTAATACTTGAATATTTTTATATTTTAAGTATTATAAAATAGTATAAATGTTTATTAAATTACTGTCAAATGGACTCTTATATCCAATATGTTTTGTGTTGGTTCTTGGACTTTAAAGTTTAGTCTTCCATTCATATAGTCCAACAATACTCTTTTCTAAAGTGGTGACTAAGCTAATGAAGTGGTGACTAAGCTAATGTAACTTAAATCTAAATATTACTTAATAGTATTAAACATTAACGTCTTTGTTTTTAATGCTAATAATCAAAGTTTTAATGCATTAAGAAAACTAATTTTTAAAACTTTTTTAGTGTTTTATTTGTTAAATTTAAATTTTTTTTATATGCTAGAAATCAAAATTTTATGCATTAAAAAATAAAATTTATATTAATTTTTATTTGTCTAAAAATAATTTAAAATATTTTTAAAAATCACAAAATAATAATAATAATAATAATAATAATAATAATAATAATAATAAATTATAAATAAGTATTTTATCATTACCAACCTTGAAAAATTAATTAACTTGATAACCATAGCTAGTCTCTCTTGTCCCCCACGATGTATAGAGACACAAACCAATATACAAAACTTGATCACCATCGCTGTCCTAAATCCTGCAGATACCATTCTTTCAATCTTGGAAAAGCTATTGTCTATAACCTCTCTCTACATCCCCTGAGCCACAAAGCAGAAGACCATCCTCATCAGTAAATACAAATGGAATAAAACTGGTAGTCCGACTTTAATAAGCAAAGCCTATAGACCCTGGAAGAGCTCATGAAAAGTATAAGTCACTTAAAGATTGGGGAGAGGTGGAGAGGACATGATTGAGAAATGGGATGAAGAGCGATTAGGTTTTGCAGTGGTGCTTATGGTGGGTTTGGATTTAAGGAATGAGGACATGGGTAAAGGTGAGAGAGGATTGCGTTGATGATTAAAGAAGAGATCTCAAGGGGCTCACAGAGGTAACTCTTTTCATTAAAAAAAGAAAAAAAAGAAAGAAAAAAAGTTAATTATTTTGACTTTTCTTTTCAATTAAAAATTTGAGAAAATGAGCCATAAATTAAATAATTTTTTTTTAAAAAAAATTGATTTAAAATTTGAAAGCAAATTACTTTCCACATTAAGGTAAAAGAACAAACTAACACCTGAGTCATCAAGCTACTTCAACCATTAGATACCAGCACCAAGGTGTAATGGACTGAACCCTAACTACACCCATCCAACAATGATTGACCAAGGCTAATGGTGAGGGATGAACTATGGAAAGTGAAGGCATAGCATTATAAATATATATATATATATTCTCATCCATAAGATCTCACTTGATATTTTCATTCTTGATTGTCCACCACCAACACGCTTTCAAAGTTAAAGTCAAAGCCTTACAACACCAAATTTGTTTATATTTATTTAAAGGGAATTTCAAAGGTAAGGCTTTGGGAGAAAGGGCATATAAGACTTTGACTTTAACTTCAAGAATGTGTTGGTGGTGGACAACTAGGCATAAAAATATTAAGCAAGATCTTATGGATGGGAATATATATATATATATATATATATCGAGCAAGTTCGAATTAACGTAACATAAAACCTATTAGTCTGAAAGCGCCATGAAGAGCAACAAAAGTCTACAAACCACCTAATTGACACCAATGAGTAAAATCTCTTTATACTTCAAAATTTCATAGTAATAATAAAGAATGTGTTAAACTATTAGCAGAGGTAGAAAATACAACGATTAAAAAATTGCAACTTTCCAAAAATGAACTAATCAATCTATGGGTATATCATGAAGTTACAAAGGTTGTACTGTGAACCAACCCTTCAAGCTAAATAGGCACAAGTAAAGAGTAATAGACCGGACCAACCTACAAAAACGGAGTGGTATATATATATTTTCATCCATAAGATTTTGCTTAATATTTTCATGCCTAGTTGTCCACCACTAACACATTCTTAGTGTCAAAGTCTTACATGCCTTTTCTCCCAAATTCTTACCTTTATTTTTTTAAAAAAATAAATATAAACAAATTTGTTGGTGTTGTTTTGACTTTGTTTTACTTTACTTTTTAACTTCTTTTTTTTTTTTTTGTCCTCTTCTTAAATGCTTCAACTGGAATCTTCAGTTGCTGCTTTTTAGGCTATCTTTGTTTCTCAAATAAAATTTAGGCGAAAATATGAGAGAAAAAAATAAAAGATATATTATTTTGTATATTTTAAAAAACTTATTTACTTATCTTACTTTTTATTAAATATTTTAATAGTATATAAGTTTTTAATTAATCTAAATTGTATTTAATTTTCTTTGACATTTTTTTGAGTAAACTAGATATGAGAAAATTTTTTTTTTTTCCATTAAGAACCAAACATAATTTAAAGAATTATGGAATCTCTAAAAAAATCCCCCCTTCGGGGCTTTTTTTTTTTTTAATAGTTTTTCCCAAAAGAAAGATATTTTTTTTTTTACAATATTAATAGTGAATTTGATAATAATTCTAAAAAGTATTTTAAATCTTTTTTTTTTTTTAACACTTGAAATTTTTTAATTTTAGATTGTAAAACACATTCTAGGTTCTACATAATATATTTTTAAGAAGTGTTTTTCTTTTTTTTTTAAAAAAAAATTAGAATATTTTATGATATCTCACATCGGATGGAATAGAAAGTTTTCGACATTATTACGTATAGATTATTTTTTACTCTATAAACGAATTTTAAAGCTGTGAGGGTCGTTTAAGCCTAAAATGAATAATATCTATACGGTTTGGTGTTAATTATTACATGTTTATTTAATTAATTTTATTCAATACATTTATAATTTTTAAGAATAATTTAATATAAAAATTAGAAAAATATTATTTTTTATAGAAACTTTATTTTTTGATTTGGATGAGAAATAATTTGGTATTTTATAAAATTTTGTAACATAAATATTTTTATTTTTAAATTTTGAGTTAACAAATGGAACCCATCCAAGGCTTAATTAAAATACTTCTTATCCAAAATCAGAATATTTGGTAGTTCCTTTAATGGAAGATTTCCCTCTTTTTAGATTTGCAGGCTTACTTTGACTCCTTTCTTCCCCTCATATTCCTTTAGATTTGCCTCATTTTCTTTAATTTTCACTTCAAATTTCATTTTCTCACTATTATTATATTTCTTCACACAACCTCCGCGTCATCGGTTTCTTGGACCTCCTTCCATTTATCTTCCATTTTCAGACACACTGGTCCCAACGGTCGACAACTCTCTCGAATTCGGTGAAGTTCACTTTAGCAAAATCAAATATAGGTTTTGAATGTTTTTTAATTATTATTTAAATTAATTATTTTTTAAAATTAGTTTAATACCATATTTCAAAATTATGGTTTTGAAATATGTATTAAAATCATAATTTTAAATAAATTCTAGAAAATATTTCAAAGACAAAATCACTTATTCGAACCCAACACTAATCGGTGTTTCTTAAACAAACTCAATAATTTAAAGTGACTTAATAACTTAATTTAAGTTATTAAGTAAATTAAATTTGTTTGATAAAATAATTTAATGGTATAACTTAAAGTAAAAAATAATTTTAAATAATAAATAAAAATAATTAACTTTTTTTATCCCATTTGCCCTAATTACCTTCATAATTTTCTTTGCTACTATAGCACGTCCACTATTATTTGATCTTCTTTATCTTAATTATAATATATGAAGATAAATATGTTAATTTAATGATTTAAAATAAGTTTTAAATTAATTTTATCAAACAACCTTATTACTTAAAGTAAGAATTAAATAATAAGTTTTAAGTTAACAATTTAAGTTATTAAGAAATAAGTATTAAGTTTTACCTAATATCTTCTAACATTTTTTCTTTGTAGTACTTAGACTTTAAAATTAAAGTATCCATAAGAAATTGAATGAATTAAAACATTACGGTTTGGATAATGATGATGATATCCACTAAATCGACATTGTTTGAGACTTGTTGTGTTTCAATATCCTAATCGTATTTATCGTACCTAATAAAAGTTCGGATGTATTTTGTTGTGATATTTATTTAACATTATTTGACCAGATATTTGTAATAATATCATTCCTTATATTTACAAATGTTTTATTTATTATATATAAAGAAACTTTAAATGTATCCATCAAAATTCTACATCTATGAATTTTTTGAAATGAAATATAGATATGAAATATTCAAAGTGCTTTCTTCTCGAATCTCACTTCACTCACCCCTTTAAAAGCCTAACCCTTTTCTTCCCTATTTTCTGTTCTTTTCCTATCTTTCCTTCATTTCTTCATCTTTCCCTTTATTTTCTTCCCTAATTTTTTTGTTTCAAGACATTAGGGCGGGGGGAGAACCGATCAAGGGTGGTGGAACCAAGCAATCGGTGGTGAGCGACTTTAGTGCCTGGCCATGCAGTAGTCACGTATCACTGTTTGCCGTCGATGACCATCACAATAGGACGCTTACTTAGCCAGCTCTACCAAACTGCTGCCGTCCATTTATCTATAAAAGCCCACCACCCAGTCTCCCTTACCCATTGCTCATTACACTCATTTACAGCATGAAGTTGTTTAAGAATAATGGGATGCTCTGGGTCTTCATCTCAATCTCTCTTTGGTTGATTCTCACCTCCGCAATTCTGGTGGTAGGTGCTAGGGTTCAGAGTAGCTCCAAGGACGCTGTTTTAAAGAGAGAAGGTCCAGTCCCACCTTCCGCTCCGTCTTCCTGCACCCTTATCGGCGGCGGGGATGGAAGTGACGATAGCCCATGCCCCCCAGCCACCCATCAATGATGCTGATGCCGATGCGGATGGGCTTCTGCTATAGCATTACCACTCTTCAACCTTCTGTGTTGGAGATAGTATGATATCACGGGTTGTTTTAGCTTTCAAAAACCATGTTATTTTTAATCTTATGCAAATCATATAATAAGATTGTGGGCTGGTTTCAATATCAGATTTTTTTCTTCTTCGTCTGCAATGATTTGTTTTTGGTTTATTTTTTCTTCCCATTTGATATATATATACATATATATTGGACGTGGGATGAGTTGGCGTATATATAATACATACTGTTTAGCAGTAATGAATGGTGCATGCCTCCATTTTCATGGGTTGGAGCTTTTCTCCTGGGAAGTGAAGAAGGGACAGAGATGAGCCACTCCGGAGCTCTGACTTCTAAGATTAGTGTTTCTTTCTTTGGAAGTGATCATCAAATTGTTGTTCACAGTTGCATTTCTTCCAAACAACCAAAAGGTAGTGCAGAAATGGTGGATGGATGAAGGTATATAAAATCAGACTTTGCTAAATCTGTGTTTTCGATCCATTTGGAGCTTCAGGTTTTACTTTCTGTCTTTTTCAGAAAGTAGAAAGAAAAACTGAGAATTGGCATCGGCTCCGTCCCAACACCTGCGAGGGTTGGGCTTCATATTTCAGTTGTAATTGGACCCCTTTTTGAGGGGAAAAAAAAGGTGTAGAATGGTGGGTTGAACGAGCCAAAAAAGTAGCAGAGCATTAAAGCTAGCTTTCAAAAACAACGCTACTTTAAATTCCATGCAAATTATATGATAAGATTGTGGACTGGTTTCAATATCAATGATTTTGTTTTGAACTTTTTTCCCATTTGATATATATGTTGGACGTGGAACCACGTGATATGAAAAAATTGTGCATGCGTGTGGGTGTGTATATATACTGCTTGGCTGTAATGAATGGTGACTCCATCATCGTGGGTTGTAGCTTTTGCTTGGGAAATGAAAAAGGGAAAGAGATGAGCGATGGCTTGCACCCTCTGACTTCTAAGATGGTTAGTGTTTCTTTCTTTTGGAAGTGATCATCAACTTCTTGTTCACAGTTGAATTTCTTCACAAAAAAAAAAAAAAAAAAAAAAAAAGGTAGTGCAGAAATGGTGGATGGACGAAGGCTTATAAAATCAGATGTTGATTGATCTGTACAGCTTGTGTACAAATATTTCTTGGTTTTCTCTCCTTTGTTAACTCTGTGTTTTGAAGCTTCAGGTTTTACTTTCTTTCTTTTTCAGAAAGTAGAAAGAAAAACTGAGAATCGGCATCGGCTCCGTCCCGAGACCTGCGAGGGTTGGGCTTCATATTTTATTTGTATGGGAAAAACTTTAAGATTACCTTCTTTAAATGCCCAAAAAAAAAAAAATAGTTTCTTCACTATTCAATTTTTCGCTTTATGTCTAAATGGAATCATAGTAAAATAAAAAACCGCACAAAATCTTTCACCCTCTCCAAGAGAATTTTTCTTCTCCTCGTAAGGAAGATCAATTCTTTTTTATTAGGATGCTTTCTAAGCTGTTTCTAGCAATTTTAACTCCCAAAATCTCCTCTTCTCTTATTTGGTTACATCGAGTGGAGTCAAACCAACAAGGTGTAATTTATCCCATTTTTGAAAAAGAGAAAAGAACAAACAAAGTGCAGAATGGTGGGTTGAAGCATCAAAGGTGCCGACATCTCAGTCGCGTGCAAGCGGGGCAACCTAAATTGGAATTTGGAGTTTTGATTCTTTTTGACCTGCTTCAATCCTTTTTAGTAAGGATCCGCATCCAGTGAAAATATTGCTTATCAATCGGATTCTTGTTGCCCTCATGGATAACAGCATATACTAACTCCCTCTTCCACTCTTCATTGGTAAACATCCATTCTTGAGCTTCCTATAAAATATTGTAAAATTCAAGGGATAATTTGTAAGTGGACCTCATTTAGATTGTGCATAATCGAGCTCACTATACTCACAAAATAGGCAATATTCAGTTTTGTGTGCAACAAGTAAATCAATCATCTCACTAATCTTTAATACATACCTTGATCTACTCTTTTGTCTTTCAATGTTTCGCCAAGCTTATGATAGCCTCTACAGACTTACATCCAAACTTTCCTATCTCCTTGAGCAAGTCAAGGACATATTTGTGTTGTTATACAAAAATGCCCTCTTTTGATTATACCACTTTCATTCCCAAAAAGTACTTTAATTTGTTTGAATCCTATATTTAGACTCCTTTGCAAGACATTATTAAGGTACTTTTTTTTTTCTTTTGGATCATTCTTGATTACAATTATGTCATCAATATTAACCAGTAACATTGTAACTCCCTCTAAATCAAAATGTTTAATAAATAAATTAAATGTGATTTCCATGACTTTGTCTAAATCTTATATTTAACAGAACCTTTGTAAATATTTTAAACCATGCTATAACGCCCCAAACCAAATTTAGGGGGTAAAATCATAATTTAAAAAAAAATTTAATAAGAGTAAAAAAATCTTTTCGTATTTAAAATCTCTAAGTATAAATTAGATTTTTCTTGCCTTCTTTATTCAAAAAACTTTTTTATACGGAGATTAGAAAGATTAGAGAACGTAGGGCAATGTAGGACTGAAGAATTGGAGGTTTAGAGTATGGAGATCAATTTTCCAAATAAGATTTTAATTCTTAAATTAGTATTTTATATTCGTTAATTAGTTTTAAATACTTTAAAAATGTCAACCTAAATTAGGGTTTGTTTATTTAATTTTTAAATCAAAAAGTTTGAAAATTTATGAATATAGGTTGATTTATTGATAAAAATAGGAATTTTGAAATTTTCAATTGAATAGAAAATAAATAAATCAATCAATCAATCATTTTGTAGGCATTAAAAAAAAAAGAAAAAAAGAAAAAAGAAAAAAGAAAAAAGAAATCAATTTGGTGTCCAGGTGAGGCTATAGGGTTGTTTGCAAGTTAGAGGGTGAAAATAATAATAACAATAGTAAAAATTGCATGATTTCTAGATGCTTGTGAAGAAAATATACATATGCATGTAAGGGTTTGAGTCACGTACAATAAGGATGTTAGGGTGTTGCAGAGTATTGAAAGCAAAATAATAATAATAATATATTAGTAGAATATTGGGAATAGATTTTGAAAAGAAGTCAACTTTTATAAGAATTTAGAAACTCATGTATTAAATTGTTATTGATTAACAAGTTAAAAATAATATAGGTGAGATAACATAGAAAATTATTAGGTATTCTCATGCCTATAAATTTTAGATAAATAGTTAATGATAATAGTTGTTTTTTTTTTTTTTTTTTTTTTGTTAGTTTGAAATAGGTTCCTTGGGGCGAAATTCTTCAAGATTAAATTCTTCAAGGTTTTTAAGTGCTTCTTTGAGATAAGGGAAATTAATACAAATTTTGTGAAAGAAAATATTTCTTTTTATATGTTATTTTCATTTATAAAAAAATTTTATTTTTATTTCTATGCATGAATCAAATATATATTTTGTATGAAAAATACGCTTGAGCTTCTTTTTACGTTTATAAAAAAATGAAAAATTGTGGAGATATGATATTTTGTTTTATAAGTTTGAATTAATGAAATAAAGTGTTTGACTTTGGTTTGTATGGCTCTAATCAACGGGTATAATTGTTGACATTTTTTGTCTTAGTCAACGGGTTATAATTATTGACATTTTTTGCCCTAGTCAACGAGTTATAATAGTTGACTTTATGACATATTATAATTGTTGAACTTTGATTTTATCTATCTTAAAAGAAGCAAATTTGAGATTAACTACTCATTTGTAAAGTCCGACTTAACCGGACTTCATTTATTATTCAATAACCAGAGTAAAAATATTTTGAATGTATTTGATTTGGTTTTGATATGAAATTATTTTGACATAAATATGAAAATTTTTTATTTAAAAGTTTTGAATGTATTAGTATGTTGAACTCAAAAGTTTTTATGAAAAATAATTATACGTTATATCTCATGTTTGTAATTGTAATTGAAAATGTTTAATCCATGAAACCATATTGATATTCCTTATTGGGCTTTGAACTCATTCTTCTTCGTTGACAATTTATTTAGGTACTCCTAGTTCGGGCAAGAAGTGTTGGCTAAGTTGGGGAATTTTTTTTTTATTAGGATTTTGATTTAAACTTTATTTTGGACATTGTTTAGATGTTAGAATTTATTTCTTGTTTAAATTATTTAAGTTTAGAGTTATTTGGACAGTAACACTTTGGTTGGTGTGTTAGTTTTAAAGTTGAGAATTGAGGATCCTAGAATTTATTTATTTTATCGCTCTAAACAGGAATTTGGTAATTGGAAACCATTCAGTTACAAAATGAATGTTTGTGTCATTTCTACTTTGAGGTTTTAGGCTTGAAATGTGAAATGACAGTCATGCCCTTTGAGTGGGTTTTGGGTCGTGACACATGCTCTAGGAAATTGTTTCAATTTATATAACACTTTTTTTTATCCTACACATCTTATTATTGTCTAAGCTTACTCCAAAACCGGAAATAACTTTCATCTAGATTTCTTCGTCAATTTCAACATGGAGAAAAGCATTCTTTATATCAAATTGTTGTGTTCATCTTTACTACCCATGCAAAAGTTTCTTAACAGTCAACTCCATTTGTTTGTATGTATCCCCTTGAGATCAACCTTGCTTTATTTTATTCAAGGGATTCATTAGCCTTGTAGTTAGTTGTGAATACCACTACTTTCTAAACTTTTGTAACTTAATAATTTCCCAACTTTCATTCTTCTATAATGCTTTCATCTCAACTTTCATAGCTTGTTTTCGTTTCTTATTGCCAAGTGCCTTGGTTAAGATTTGTGGAATGGATATAGAATTTATTTGGGTAAGAAAAGTTTTATGAGATGATGAGAATTTTTCAAATGACACAAAATTGGAAATGGGTGTATGCATTTACATGTACCTTTCCTACTAGCAATGAGAAGTTCAATATTTGTAACATCATCATGTAGGTCAAGAGGAGCAATAGAATTGTATACCTCATTGTCAAGAGTTGGTTCAGATGTTTGGACTTGCACAGGTCTAGGTTTAGTCACTCTCCTCCTTAAATAAACTTGTAGTGGCTCTATAGCAATAGGTTCCAACTCCTTTTCTTTTGTTCTAACATCTAAGATAGTGCAGGTTTTAGCTATTTATGTGACTGTTATAGCCACTTGAGGTGTGTAAGAACTATCCGAACCTTTTTCATGACTTTAAGACCCTTTTTTGGGTTCCATTTCGTAATGACCAAAATTTAACTAAGATTTAATTTAAGTTTACTTAATCTCTTAATAAATATTAATGACTTGATTAGTGAATTAATTGGTTATAAAGTTAAAAAGTTGGTTAGTTTGTTAATAAGCTTCTTAATCTAATTGAAAGATAATTAAGAGTAAGTAGTATTTCTCTACAAATTTTTCCTATGGTTAGTAAATTGATAGCTTAGTAGCTACTTGATTGAGTGAATGGCTAAAAGTTTATCAAATTTTATTAATTTACTTGGTTCTAGTTGAAGGCATTTGCTATCTTAAAATTGAATTCAAAAATGGGTAAAACAAGTGTGAAAAATCAGTCAATTACGGGATAGTTATAATGTTTCAAAATTGAACATCTAACAACAACATTTAAGGATAATTGGCTATTAGTTTTAACCTCTCTATTTTTGAGAAAAATTGTAACATATATAGCAAAGATTTTTTTGAGAAAACTAGAGACTCAATTGTAGGGAAACCAAGGGAAAAAAACTAAAAGTTAAAAGATAGTCAAGTTGTTATAATAAGTAGGGAAGTTTTATATGAAAACTTGTTTTAATTCTTTATACAAAGCTTGAGTAAACGTATTTGTATACGTAATGTTTAAAATAAATTGATGTGTGAAATTATGGGAATTATGGTTATGTATGACACTTGAATATGATAAATTCTTATTAGGACTTGTTACTTATGATTGAGATATACTATCTTATAATGATATATACTTTTTTTGTTAGAACTAACTTGTTGATGGAACATGAGAAACATGGAGAGTGATGAAAGCACTAGTAAATCTAATTGTAAGGTACCATGATGGATGGCCTAAAAGAAAGGTAAAAGGCACTATGAGGGAAAGACACTTGGGTAAGAGTCCCTAAAGAAAGAATGGTAAATTACCCTAAGGTGAAAGACCTTAAACATTTTCGAGAAGATCCATGTTTGGATTAATAAGAAGCATGGATGCATGTCCTTAAGTGAGAACCTCATAATACTTTATGTATTGTTATAACTGTTATAGGTTGTGGAAACAAGTTTGAGAAAGGTATATGATGTGATATCTATTGTTGGATTAGATATAATTGTGCATATGAAGTGAAAATCTATGATTTACATGAATTATTGTTTTAAGTTGTGCAAAATATGTACTGAGTTATAGCTCACCCCTTATATGTAAAATTATTTTTTACAAACCAAGCTAAAAAGGAACAAAAAGGAAAAATGAATTGAGTTATGCTATTACAACTAAAGCATTTAGGATACTATGTTTTTGTAATATAGGTGTTTTGGTGTTGGAAATTTTGTAATAATATTAAAAAGAGAGAACTATAGTCTATGTAATAGTTATATAGGTATATAAGTAACTTCAATAACATGTAAGTGACCTTAATGGAATAAATAAAATATATATTTGATATTATGAATTGAAATGGTTTGATATTGTTTAAGTTTGTTTATCAATTGATTATTGTTTCATGATTTTTACAGTAGAGACTTTCTAAGGTGTTTAAGGTCCTTCAATTGATGGAAAAGATAACCTATAAAACTTGGTTAAGTTTGGGAAAACATAAAATTAAAAATAGAAAAAGAAAAATTGCACATATGGCCTATGGTGTTAGTGCACAAATCTAAAATAAAAGAGAAGAGACACAATTAGGGGTATGCAAAGTGTTTAAACTGGAGAGGTGCATAGTTGTGGTGCGAGTTAAGGTAAAAGAGAAAATGTTGGAATTGAGCCCCTAAAAGTAAGATATGATGTAACAAAGTCAGACTTGATTATCCCCTTATTATCCCTTTTATGCATTGAAATCGATTTGATCATTCAACCTATATCTCCTACATTGTACATGATTTGAGTGCATTAGGAGATGTACAAAGGATACAAGTTATGGATTCCTTGTAAGTAGATAAGTTGTCCATAGTCAATTTAGGGATCTGGGCAATTTAGTAGAGATTGTAGTGCACTAGATTCTAATTGGAAGGATGACTTGTTTTGACCATTAGGATGAGTTTCCCATAGTGAGTGCATTTGTGTATTTGATACACAATGGACATGACCTATGGTAAATCATGACATAAGGCTATCGATTTTTCATAATTCATCAAGCTACTACATTGCATAATTGTCAACCTTGAGAGGATATTGAGTCTGTGTTGAAATTAATAGGAGACTTTGACCTATGGGTGAGATTATAAAGTGATCATATATCTTTATGGATTGGGTCACTGTTGATGGAGGTTGGTGGCAACAGGTATTCTCAAAAGAGACATCATGATATCTCTTGGGATTAAGACAAGGTGTCCTCTTGGGTAATCTAAAGAACATGTGATTATGAAATTTGTGGCCACAGTAATTCCTTTAGTGGACATCAGTTGAGTATTGAATAAAGTAGTAGACTTAAATGGTGTTTGTTTTTTGGATTTTTCTATTCAATTAAAAGTAACCTGTTTGATATCAACCAACATAATTAAAGTGAACTTGTTATCAATAGATTTAATTTAATTATATTAGTTGATATCAATAGGTCTTTTTTAGCCTTTTCTATTCAGTCCAAAAACAAAGACTATCTTAGTGTTATTGGTACTTTTGGTTCCCATCATAATGCTTTAAGAGGAGAAGGAACAATGATGAAGATGATAATGGAAATGATAGAGGGGGTATTGGACAACAACACTAAAATGAGCATCCATTAAGTGAAGCTAAAAAACTGGATCTCTTTGTTTCCCAAGCCCATAATAAATTGAATCTGTGCTCAAGGATTTAAGAGGTAATCTTGATTGGTGATAACACTACCTTGTTAGATTATAGACATCGGTTCATGAGGAGTTTGCATGTAGTGGATTAGATCACGAACCCAAGTTTCGTCTCGTTGTTATTTACATAGGGTACTGGACTGTAGTTGATTCTTTTTAGTGGAATGTTAAATCAACTTCAGAATTGGATTTTGAGCGAGATAACACTCCTATAGGTCCCAATGGTCCCCATACTAAGCTCATATATCATGATGGCATGGTTTATGAGGGTTGAATTGGTTTTAGGTTCATTATTGTGCATAAAGGTGTTTTAGTAATTACGCAAGGTTGTACAAGGGATAGTGAACAAGGTCTCTGATTTAGATTAATTAGATAACCTTATATGGTTAATTAATCAATTAAGACCCGTTTTGGGTTAAATTAAGTTACTCAAACCTTAATAAGCTTAAGTGACTTAAGCCCAATAGGTAAACCTTTAAATAGCCCTTTGTGGGTTAAGGTTTCCTAATGACTTTTGGTGAGAGTTGTCTCCCACCTCCAGAGAGAAAGAGAAAGAAAGAGAGCATCATAGATTTCTCTTTTCCAAAACCCATACTTTGGACTGTTAAGATCGTGGTTCGAGTCATCAAGCGGAAGATCTTAAGTGTATGAGACCTTATTAGATGAAAGGCTACTGATTACTACTCAAAAAGAGCATATTTTAGATAATAATTCTCATGAGTTTCATATCTTTTAAGTAGTAATTATGCCTAAAACACTCAATTAACATGTTGTTTCCCTTGCAAGAGTTACTAACAAGTTTTATGAAGTCCTGGAGTCATTTCAAGGTGTGATTTTGATAAATTTGTGACAAAAGAGATGAATCAAATTGAAGAGAACAAATAAAGTTGATGATGATCCAAATGCATAATGAAATAAGCAATGCAATCGGTTTGAATTGGGATTTGGAGTTGATTTGGAGGTAGTTGAAGTGGAATCAAAAGAAATAAATGAAATAAATGACAATAAGTAGTTGAAAAATTATGTATTTCCATTTCGCATGATCATGCGAAAATTTCGCGCAATCATGCGAAATGGACTAGAAGGCATTTTTTTGCTACAACTCAAAGGGGAATCTCAAAGCTAATTTCACATGACCATGCGAAAATTTCGTACAATCATGCGAAATGCTCTAAGAAGGCGAAATTAGTGCTGATGCATTTTCCACTTCGCACAATCATGCGAAATTGTTGGAGCTCAGGCGAAATTGTTGGAGCTCGTGCGAAATTGCTGGATCTCGTGTGAAATGGGCATTTTATTACTAAACTCCAGATTTCTTGGTGAAGAAGCCTGCGAAAGACCTCTTAGATGATGTTAAGTGTCCACTTGACCTTGGCCTATAAATAGAAACTTGATTTACTCATTTTAAGAACTTTTAGACATTTTTAATTGTAAAATTTTCCAGATTTTCTCTTTTTAGAGAATTCTCTACTTTCCTTTATTTTCTCTCATTTTTTCTCATTTTCTCACTAGCCAAACATGCTTGTGAGACCAAATCTCCAAGAATGAGTGGCTAAATCTTGTTTTTCTCGAAGAAGGGAGGATCTAGAGGCAAGATCTATGATAAATGAGCTTGAATTGTAAAGGTAATTTGATCCAATTCATTGATTAATTGAAATTTGAGGATTTTTCTCTTCAAATTGTCTTGGATGATTGCTATAATGCAAACTAGGAAGATTCATCAAATTCTTAATGTTAGATTTGATGAGATTGAATAGTTGCATTGTGTGAATCATTGGAAGATAGTTTAAGATGAATTAAATATATGATTTGAATTGATCTCTTGGATTAAATGACTTAATTTGAAGAGAAATTAGATCTAGACCTAAAGCTAAATCAAAAATTGATTTAGATGAAAATTTAGGTTTTCAATCTAACTTGATGAAAATTAGATCTCAACATCTATTCACCATAGAAATTGTTTTTAAGAAAATCCTAATTCCGAGATTTTCATTTTTTATTAATTTTCTTCTATTTTACATTTCATTTTTCTTCTCAATTTTAGACCATTATTAAATTGAT
The DNA here is from genome assembly GCA_030254885.1 of Vitis rotundifolia. Classification (NCBI taxonomy): domain Eukaryota; kingdom Viridiplantae; phylum Streptophyta; class Magnoliopsida; order Vitales; family Vitaceae; genus Vitis; species Vitis rotundifolia. The sequence goes on along the minus strand of CM058163.1, from coordinate 17,448,156 downwards.
TTTTCACTATGAATTTTCAAATCAATTTCACTTGATCACAATCATTTATTATCCTCTCATTCAAGCCTTAATTACCGAGAATAATCCATCCTAGTGGACGACACCTAAAAACCACTATACTCCAGTAGTTTGTACTAAAATCACTTTTTGATCAAGTACAAACTACTCTAGAATAGTGAATTAGGTTATAAATTTTGTTTTGATCCAATAAACAACGAAAAAGCAAGTGATCAACTACAACATTTGGATGTGCATAGGCCGCGTGCACAAGAAACACACGAGACGCTCATAAGTGGCGTGCACAGGAATCGCATGGGACGCGCACGTGGGCAGCAACATGAGGTTAGAAAGACTCTAGTTTTTTTAGGCATGTTCTTCATCAAATTGATCAAGATCTAGAATATCCAAATCATAGATATGTGTTTCAAATCTCTAGATCTATAGTTATTAATGATTTTTAAAGCCATATATTTCCATTGTATTAAATTGAGAGATCCCTAATGATAGATGCGTGCATCTTACGAGATCTAGGGCATAGGAATAGAGTAGTCCAAAGTTCCCAACAACTAGTATCAAAACCCTAGGGTAAGTTATAACATGTTAAATACTTTATAGAGTGTACTAACTCTATTGTACAAGGTATTTTTATTCATCCCATGACCCAAAGGATGAATAAATGAAATGCTTTTATTGATTCAATTAAATAGATAAATATATTTGGATTGATTATTGATCATTGTTCTCTAGATTGGGTTGTACACCTCATAAGGGGTATAAGATTTTTATTTGATTGTAAAAATATTTTCTTTTCAATAAATGGATTGTAAACTTCATAATAGGGGCATAGGAATTTTTTATTATTGTAAAAATTTTAGTTTTTTATATCTATTGATGACAACCAAGAGAAAAGAAGGAATCTTGAAGTTTCTTTTTAAGATTCTATGGTGACCCAAAAGAAAAAGGAGAAATCTTGAAGTTTCTTGGAAGTTCTTGTTTTGAGATCTATGCTAGCACAATGATGTCCACTTTAACTCAAAATTGGGACTATCTCTTGGGTGTTTCTTGGGGGAAAACTACATATGGTTTTGAAGCTTAGGAAGTTAGGAATCCAATTCTTCAAACGGATCATAATTTGGAGTTGAAACAAGGGAGATATGGCTAATTGAAGCAAGGTTGCGCAAAATGCACAATTGCCTAGTGACGTCAAACTTGAGTCAAAACCGAGACCATTTCAAGTGAGTTTCTTAGGGATATCACATATATTTTTGAAGCGTAGAAATTTAGGAATCCAACGCTTCAAATGGATCATAATTTGGAGTTAAAATGAGGGAAATATGACCAATTGAAGCAATGTCGCGCAAAGAGCATGCTATTATGGGATTGCACATGGGTTCAATCCCTTTTGGTTGATTGAGCTCATTTTTTTATGGTAATTGGGCCTTTTGGGTTTTCAATTTTCACTAACTCTATATTTGGTTGTAGGGTTATTTTTGGTAATTTGAATTTTATCCAAATTTTAATTACCAAATATGCAACATGATCTTAAAGGCAATAGGAAATATTCCTTTTAATTTTTCCTTTGTTTTAATCATATCCTCTTGATTAATTATATATGTGGCCTCAAGATATTTTGGCATTCTTAATTGGAAATAAATTTTCATGCATTTTTCAAAATTGAAAAACTTATTTAAATTAGAATGTGCATAGTTAGGAAATTTTATTTTAAAGAAAAGATAAGTTGGAAAAAATTAAGAATTTTCTTACCTTTTAAAAATTAGTTATTAGAGATTTTAATTTTATTTAAAATCTTCTCAAATCTTTGAGATCTCTTAGAATAAAATCTTTCTTTTAAGGAAAATCTTTTGTTTTTCTAAATATTATTTTTTAAAAATAAAATAAAATAAAATAAACTCTTAGAGATTTTAATTTTATTTAAAATATTCTCAAATATTTGAGATCCCTAAAAATAAAATCTTTCTTTTAAGAAAAATTTTTAATTTTTCCAAATCTTTACAAAATAAAATGTTTGATATTTTGCATAAGATTTCAATTTAAAGAAAATTGGTTAATTTTGAAAATAAACTTTACAGATCTCACTTATCATGAATTTCCAAAAATTAACTTATTGTCTTTAAATCAAAATATTATTATTCTATAAAGATTTGAAAAAACAAGAACTTTTCCTTAAAAGAAAGATTTTATTCTTAGAGATCTCAAAGATTTGAGAAGATTTTAAATAAAATTAAAATCTCTAATAACTAATTTTTAAAAGGTAAGAAAGTTGTTAATCATTTTCCAACTTATCTTTTTTTAAAAATAAAATTTCGTAATTATGCACATTCCAATTTAAATAAGTTTTTCAATTTAAAAAAATACATGAAAATTTATTTTCAATTAAGAATACCCTAATATATTGAGGCCACATATGCAATTAATCAAGAGCATATAATTAAAACAAATGAAAAATTAAAAAGAATATTTTCTATGGCCTTTAAGATCATGTTGCATATTAGGTAATTAAAATTTGGATAAAACCTAAATTACAAAAAATAGCCCTACAATCAAATATAGGGTTAATGAAAATTAAAAACCAAAAAGGCCCAATTGCCACCAAAATGAGCCCAAATGGAGAGGCTCAATATTTAGCCCAGACAACCGAAAGGAATTGAACCCATGTGCAATCCCGTAGTAGCATGTTTTTTGCATAATATTACTTCAATTAGCCATATCTCCCTCGTTTCAGCTCAGAATTGTGATCCGTTTGAAGCATTGGATTTTTGACTTCCTAAGATTCAAAACCATATGTAATTTTCCCTAAGAAACTTACTAGAAGTAGCTCCAATTTTGGCTCAAAGTTGACATCACTATGTTGTCATGTACTTTGCGTAGCCTTTCTTCAATCTACCATATTTCCTCATTTCAACTCCAAATTGCTATCCGTTTGAATCATTGAATTCTTGTCATGGTATATAAACTCATAACAGGGACCACTAGGACACATAGGAGTATTGACTCCCTCATACCCAATTCTGAAGTTGATTCAACATTCTATTAAAAAGAATAAACTGCACTCTAGCATTCTATATAAATAATAATGAGACGAAGCTCAGTGTGGACCCGCGTTTTTCACATGCATTCCCACTTAATCGGTGAGACTCACTTTTTAAGGTGAAAATTTATTTTTGGAAAAGTTGGAGTCACCACTTATTTTATTTTATTTTATTTTAAAAGGAAAAATAAAACAAGAAAGAAAACCCTAAAGAAATGACTCCATAGTTTTGGAAAAACGTGTCTTTTAAAAACTAGAGTCTAGGTCTAGGGATCAAATTACTTATTGGAAAGGTACCTCAAAGAGGTAACACCCCTCTAAGCCCTAAAGAAGTCTCTACTGGTTAAGTCGAGGAAAAAGTAGTAATTAATCAATTGATTGAAGATACCTAGGTAGGCTAAGGTGATTTCGAAACTCGCATGCCAAAAAAGGAATTCAAATCACAATCATAAAGGAAGGTTAGGATATGTACCTGGACTGCTTCTCAAATGCTATTATAAGACATTAAAGTTAGCACAGAAATGTAACACATGACATGTATTTTATAAGGCAAATCAAATAGACATCTAGACACCTAAGGATGGAATCAAACATAGATATGGCTTACAATAACATGCATGTTCATAGAATTCTGAAAAGTAGGCGATAGAGAGCGTACTTGGATAGCATGCATAATTTATAAGGTTCTTCCAAAAATGCTAGAGTGGTTAGGACAAGTATAAATTATACAACATCTTTATTATGTCTAACATACAGTACCATAGCCAAAATTGAGCCAAGATAAATCAAATAACTCCAAAAATAAATAACAAATTCGAGCAAAGTACAAGATCATCAGCATGCAGTTAGAAAAGAAAACATCACAAAACAATTTCTAAAAAAAAAAATATCTTGGAGTGGAATTTAATTACAAAAAAATTCAGGAAACAACTCCTACACATTTAGAACAACATAACAAAAACCAAACACTCATTCAAATGATAGATTGCAGCAAAGACACCCAAAAGTTCTAAAAGGTCCAGATTAGGTAAAAAATGGTGACATGCATAAACGAATTTTTTAAAAATAATAAGAGATCACATAAAATTGTATAAAAAATCACACACATCGTTCAAAGTGTGTATCATAGAAAAAATGAATCCAGGGTTAGGTAGTAATTAAAAGTATTTTTAAAACACTCCAGCTAATCAGATGTCCAGAATCCATCATGTACAGTAAGTATGACTTTGAAAAATCATATCTCCCTCACAAATGCATATTTTTAAATATTTTATGAATCAAAATTCAATTTCAAGAAGTAAAAACTCTAGGAAAAATATTCATTTAAATTAAAAAGATCATAAAACAATTTAATTTTGCAAAGTTCTCTTAGGTGTTCAGAAGTACGCCTAAACAAAGAATGCTGAAAGAGATGATCATAACTTGATTTTAAGAAAACATTTCTGACTCAAATAACATTATAGAATCAAGTTCAAGAAGTTGATTTTGATTTTTTTTTATTCTTTTTTTAAAATATTCTAAAGTTGCTAGAACGAATTTTAAAACTAAAGGGTCAGTAGTTGAATGAAAACTGGCAACAAGGAAGAGTTTTGAAAAATTTTCTTATGTAGGGGTTCCATCAAGTCCCCATTCAATTTCCGTAAGTTCTTCCTGTGTATCCTCATTAGTTTAGGAGCACAAGTCCAAATCTATGTGAATAAAAAATCAAATTTTTGAAAAACCAACAAAGGAGAAATGCAACTTAAATGAAATGAGTTGTATAATTTCAATAGAAAGTGTGTTCTTTGCCTAAAGCTAGAATGAATGTTTTTCTAAAACCTTTTATTGGTTATTTAAATGCTTTTGAAAATGACTTTAAGGGAAGTAAAAAAGGACCCAATGATTTGTTAAATCCTAATCAATAGATGCAAAATAGAGATTTTTTATTTCTAACTTAAAAGGGGTTTTGAAAATAAGAGAAAAGCTAATTTAGATCTTTTTTTTTTTTTTTTTTTTTTGCTACCTTTCATTGGGGATCAATGAGCCAAACTTATGATGGAAAAATTCATTTTGACTCAACTCAAAATGTCAATTTAACCAAAAAAAAAAAAAAAAAAAAACCTTTTCAAGAAGAAAAATTCAAACTCAAGAATTATCATTAAAAAAAAAAAAAAAAAACCTTAAATAAGTATCCAAATCACCTAATTTACCAAATCAAAATAATTTTAGAACTAGGAATTTACGCCATAAAAAATAAGAACTTTCTAAATAACAACCTAATCATTTAACCTACCAAAACAATATAATTTTAAACACTAAAAAATAACTCCATACAAAAAGAAACATTTAAAAACAACAACTTTATTATCTAACTTGCCAAATCCATATAAATGCAACATTAAGAATTAATACCATAAAAAAAAATAAGAACTTTTTGAAACAAACAATAACCTAACATTCCAACACCAAAGTTTCAAAAAAATTTTAAAGCTGAAAATTAGCATCATTATAAATAACATCTTTTTTTAAAAAAAATAAAAAATAAAAATAAAAATAATCTAATCATCTATCATACCAAAGTTTCAATAAAATTTTAAAACCGAAAATTAACATCGTTAGAAATAAGAACCTTTTAAAACAAGCAATAACCCAATATTCTAACTTAAAATAACGAAACTATAGATTTTTAAACTAACATAATGACTCACAATCAAGATTAAGCAAAATTATAATTTTTTGAACTAAAACAATGAATCAATAATAGATTAAAACAAAGATTATCACTTTTCAAACTTTCATTAAAATTCAAGCTAATATAAAGAATCATACGAAATTAAACAAAAATTCAAGTTTTTCTAATCATGATAAACCAAAGTTAAATCAAAACTAAAATTCAAACTCCTTAAAGTTAAAAAAGTAAAAATGAATAGAAAATAAATTAAACAAAAAAATGCATTTTTTTAACTAAAGTAATGAAACAAATCTAAATTAAACCAAACCAACTTTTCAATCTAAAACAATAAACAAAAAATTTTCTTAACTTACTTTTTTCTGAAATTCTTCCGTGTGGTGAGTGTTGTGGATACTCAACGAATTGTGCGTGTTCTCAATGCCCCATGCGAATTGTTTTCCTAGTTCCATATATCCCTGACGAGATGTAGGCTAGTGGGTGCTTCCTCAAACTGTGGTGCAACTACTCCTTATATATGGAATGGCGCGTAGCTTTGGAGACTCCTTTCAACGAATACAAACTTCTATGTACGTGTTTCCCAAATGATGCAGCCGTGAAGATCAAAGAGTACGTGGCCTGCATGTATGGCATACTAGGTTATGTGCCAAAATTTCTTCTCTAACCCCGCAGCTGCTTGGTGGTTCTTTCAAAAGTGCATGTAGGTTGTACAATAGAATTTGTGGAGGCACATAAAAAAAATTACAAAAGTGGTTGTTGCCCCCTCTCTCATATGGTTGCGTGTTGTAGATTTTTAGGTGGCAGGTCCACTTTCCAATGGTGGTTTTATCCCCTCCAAGTGGGCTGGGAGTTCTTCTTGGCTCCTCTGTTTCTTTTTTCTTCTCTTTAAAGAAGTGAATTTTTTTTTTCTTTTTTTTTTTTAAAAAAAACCTCTCTTATCCAAAAACACCAACCCCATTTTCATTGGCCTTTGGTAGCCGTTCCATGCATGGAGGACTCCTCATTTCTCCAAATTCTATGTTTCCTCCACCATAAAAAATCCTTTTCGAATAAAAAAAAAAAAAAAAAAAAACAATATGTGCATATCACTAAGGAGTCCCATCTTTCAAAAACTTCTTCACCCTTATTTTAACTCTCTGGTAATCTTCAATAAGAGAGTTTCCTTCCTTTTCAAAGTCTTACAAGAATCAACTCTTCTTATCCGTTTGTAGATTTCCCTAAAAAAAAAAAACCATCTAATTATCAAATCAAATAAATGAATAAAAAATTTAGAGAATGATAAAATAATAAAAATAAATAAATGAATAAATAGTAAGATAATAAATAAATAAGTAAATAAATAATAGTAAATAACTAAATAAATAAAAGTGACTGATAATAATAAAAATAAAAATAAAAATAATAAATTAATAAATAAAAGTGATTGATAATAATAATAAAAATAAAAATAAATAAATAAGTATATAAGAAAAATGAGTCATGCAACCATACGAGTCATATAAGTCACGCTAAGAATGTCTAATGGGCCAAGTGGGCCTAAGTGATCTAGGTGGGCCTAAGGTGGTGCCTAATGAACCAAGTGTACCTAAATAGACCTAAGTGAATCTAGATGGTGCCTAACGGGCCGAGTGAGCTAAGTGAGCCTAAGTGAACCTAGATGGGCCTAAGGTGGTGTCTAATGGGTCAAGTGCGCTAAGTGGGTCTAAGTGAACCTAGACGGGCCTAAGGTGTCTAAATGAGCTTAAAGAACCTAAATGGGCCTAAGTGAACCTCGATGGGCCTAAGGTAGTGCCTAATGGGCCAAGTGGGCCTAAGTGGGCCTGAGTGACCTAGGTGGGCCTAATGAGTCTTAATAGCTCGAGGTGGTGCCTAATGGGCCGGGTATACCTATATGGGCCTAGGGTGAGTCTAGGTGAGCCTAACTGAGTTTAACCTAAAGTGCACCTAAGTGAAGTCTAATCTAAACTCGAAGGGCAACCAAGGTCATAATGAGAAGTTGGATAAACCCATCAACCAAAGTCTCCAAGGTGGCTTAGAAAAGATAAGCTACATGAGTAATAATGTGCCATCATGGAATTATTGTAAAGTACCGAATGAAAACCTAATAGGACATGTGCTTAAAGGGCAAAATGGAGGGTCTACACTCAGGGTCCATGATCTACTATCTACTACATGCAGACTTCTCATGAATCAGTGTCTGTAATCTAACAAGATAGTGCTATCACTAATCAAGATTACTTCTTCAATCCTTGAGTTACAAATCCAACTTATTATGTGATCAACTGACATACTCCAACTCCAATGAGCATAAGTCAAATTTCACTAAAGGAATTACTGTAGCCACAGATTTCATGATCACATGTCATTTGAATCACCCGAGATGACACACTGTCTCAATCCCATGAGATATCATAGTGTCTTTTTTGAGAATACTTATTGTCATCAACCTCTATCAATAGTGACCCAATCCATAGGGATATATGACCATTTTAGGGTTTCACCCATAGGTTAAAGTCTTCTGCTAATTTTGGCAAAGAATCAATATCTTCTCAAGGTTGAGAGTCCATGTAATATAGTAACTTGGTGAATCATGACAATTAATAGTCTTGCGTCATGATTTGTTGTAGGTCTTGTCCAGTGTGCATTACATACACCAGTGCACTCACCATAAAAAACATATCCCAACGGCTAAAACAAGTCATCCCTCTAATTAGAAAGTAGTGCACTACAGTTTCTACTGGATTACCCAAATCCATACGCCAATTGTGGAAAACTCATCTACTTATAAGGAACCCATGACTTGTATCTTGTATGCAACTCTTAATGCACCAATGTCATGTACAATGTAAGAGATATGAGTTGAATGCTCAAATCAATGTCAATACACCAAAAGGATAACAAGATGATATTTAAGTTTAATTTTGTTACATCATGTCTTGCTTTTAAAGACTTAATCTCAACAATGGGTATTTCATCACTTTTAGTATATTGACACGGACTCTTGCTAATTTTGGCACAGACTCAATATCCTCTCAAGGTTGAGAGTCCATACAATATAGTAACTTTATGAATCATGGCAATTGATAATCTTGCGTCATGATTTACCATAGGTCTTGTCTAGTGGGCATCACATACACTAGTGCATTGACCATAGAAAACATATCCCAACGGCTAAAATAAGTCATCCCTCTAATTAGGAAGTGGTGCACTACAGTTTTTACTGGATTACCCAAACCCATAAACTGATTATGGAAAACTCATCTACTTACAAGGAACCCGTGACTTGTATATCGTGTGCAACTCCTAATTCACCAATGTCATGTACAATGTAAGAGATATGAGTTGAATGCTCAAATCAATATCAATACACCAAAAGGATAGCAAGGAGATAATTAAGTTTAACTTTGTTACACCATGTCTTACTTTTAGAGGCTCAATCCCAACAATGGGTATTTCATCACTTTTAGTATATTGACATGAGAAGTGCAAGGGATGCGCACAGGTCGCATGCACAAGAAGTGCATGGGACGTGCACAAGCTGTATGCATGGGAATCACACGGGACGTGCACGTGGGTAATAACACGAGGAGAGAGACTCTCCAGTTTTTCTAGACATGTTCTTCGTCAAATGGATTTTGATTTGGGAACATCAAGATCACAGGTATGAGTTTCAAATTTCTAAATCTATAGTTATTAATAGTTTTTAAAGTCATATGTTTCCATTACGTTAGATCTAGAGATCCTTAGGGATAGATGCATGCAAGGATGAAAATTTTGATAAATTTTGGGGATATATCGCATATCAGGAGGCGTAGAAACGATATAGGGTGGTGATATATTGAGGATACGATATTTAAAAAAAAAAATCACCAAGATATCGATGATATTTCGGGGCAATCAAATGTGGTCAATGCTAAAAAATATTTCAAGCTTTTTGCTGATGGGAGGACTTAAACCCCAAACAAAAGGCTCACACTGAACCTGAGCCAACCATTGGGGCAAGTTAGCCTCTTATTAAATGTATTACACCAAATATATATATTTAAAATTCATCATATAAACAAAATATAGATGAAATATTTTAAAAAACAAATTAATTATAATTATTTTATAATTAAATGAAAAATTTTCATTTCATTGATTACCAAAAATATAAAAATTATCATGATAATTTTCTTCATAGTGTTTTTAATATTATTAACATATTAATTAAATATTAAAAAATTATACATATATCATCATTTATTTTATATCATTTAATATAATTAAATTAAATGGATCATAATTTTAATATTAAATATATTTTAAAATTAAACATATTATAATCAAATATCATAATATTATTATGGAATAATATTTGATGTAATTTAATAAAAATGTACACTTATGAAATTCTTTTTTTTTTTTTATTGACGCGTACGATATTATTATTAAATACGATACATACAAATATTAATTTCTTTAATAAAACAATTTTAAAATGTCTATTATACTTTTAATTTCATTTCTAAGAGTTTTTTCTTCCATTTCCATAAATTTTTATAAATTTTAGGCTCATTGATATTTTGTGTCAAAATATCTACCAATATATCGAATATATATTGGTAAAATCAAAATACCGATATATGTGTAATTATCGATATTTTTATTCTTGGATGCATGCACCTTATGAGATTTAAAACATGAAAACAGAGTAATCCAAGGTTCCCAACATTTGAGCCATGGGCAAATGATCTAACCAATTGCATATATGTACGATGAGTTTCAATGAACATCTTGCGACGATCAATCCAAGATTGGTTCAAGTCATCTCAGTATACCCTAGGTAAGGGCTCTTAACCTACTTGATACCTCTATTGTCCATAGTGATTTTACATAAAAGTGGTGCACATTCATTTTTTAATTGCACTACCATTAATCTCCAAAAGCCCCCACAATCAACAATGCTTTGCCATTTTTACATGAAAATTATACTCCCTAATAATTGAATTCCACTCCTACTAATCTTCAAATTACTATGTTGAGTGATTTCAAAATGATTCACTTTATTTACTTTCGGCTCCCAAATAGTAAATTTTCATTCCCAAAGAGGAGAATTCTACTCCCATTCATCTCCAAAGCTTACTTAAAGCACTTTAGGAGTGATTTTGTTACATTCTTGTTGGTTTTTTTAATCCCACTCTCCAATTTGTGTGGACTTCAAAAAAATGTGCCAGGAGAGACATATAACTTCAAAAAATAATAATTTTTCTTCAATAATATAAACTAGTAACTCATTCATATAATATAATAATGTCATATATATTTTTACTAAATAATAATAAAATAATTAGAGAATAATTTCTGAATGGAACAAGATACTGGCCACTCCATTGTGGCCGTGTTTATATGAATGTGGAAATGGATTCATAAGCAAGTGGACATAGGATATAGATTCTATGAGAAGTTCATCGAGTTCTCTACGAATGGATCCAGAAGGACCCGCTTAGAAGTCTATATTTTATTATGTCTAGTTGTTCACCACCAGCACACGCTCAGAGTCAGGGTCTTACATGCCGTGTCTATGGGTCATGCATTTAAGTTTCCTTTTAAATTAAAAAGAAAAAAAAAAAGTGTGTGTTTTTTCTTTTTTTTGACTTTATTTTACTTACTTTCAACTCTTCTCTCTCTCTATTTTTTTTTTGTTTATTTTATTTTATTTTTTCACGTCTTCTTCAATGTTTTAGCTTGCTTTTTAGGCTATCTTCGACTCTCAAAAAAAATTTCTTCAATATTTCAGCTCTTTAACTCAAATCTTTAGCTTTCTGTAATATTTTAGACTATCTTTAATTTTAGGAAAATTTGTTTTAATATTTTAACTTTTCAATTTTAATATTTTAGCTTTCTTGACTTGAACATTACTTGCTACTTTTTAGGTTACTTTTGCTTCTCTAGAAATTTAAAATAAATTAAGACTATGTCTCGTTATCAGAAAGCTTGGAGGGAAAACATGAGGAAAAAAATATAAAGAAGAAAAATAAAAATAAATAAAATAAAAATGGATTTAGGTTATATGTGATTATCGAAAAGTATTTAAAAAAAAAATTAAAAGAATTCATTTTGTTATGTAGTTATACTATAAAACAATATAAAATAATCAAATATAATAAAAATTAACAATATTGAAGAATAAAAATAAGTGAAATAAGTTTGAAATATCATATAAAAATAACTTATTAATTTTTTTAAAAAATACTTTTAAAAAAAATAAAAATTATGATTGATTTTAATTTTAACTTTCAATTAAGGTTGTTGCAATTTAAGTGAGTTAATTAGGTTGATAACTAACTTAAACCCAACTCAAATTAAGAAACTAGCACAATCTAACTTGACTTCTAACTAGAAGTATTCAACTCAACCTTATTTATCTAAGTTCAAATTGAATTTGAATGGTTCAAATTAGAATCAAGTTGGTCGAGTTACGTTCAAGTTGATTGGATCGTGTAATTCAAAATCTATTTATAATATTTTTTAAAACACTTTTTATATATTTTATATGAAATTTAAATGATAAATAAAACAAAATTTTAAAATAAATAAATATAAATTTATATTTAAGATAAAATAAAATATATAATATAATATAATTTAATATTTATATATATATATATATATATATATATATATATATCATTATATAGGATAACATGCATTATAAATATTATAATAATATTAAATATGCTTGTGTTAAACTCCAATTGTTCCAACTTTAACTCAAATCTAATCCAAATTGAATCTAAGTTTAAAAAAATCCGACTCAAATTCAACCTAAAAGTTAAAAATGATAGAACAAATCCACCCAAACGTTGTGTTAGACTTAGGCTGCGTCAGGCCAAATGTATTCATACTCTGAAATTATAATAACATAGAGTATGACCGCAGTGTTGGCACTTCCTTTAACAGGAGATCTCCTTTTTGGATATGCAAGCTTGCTTTCAGCTCTACGGATCCAAGAGATTCCTTTCTCTCTGACCTCCTATTCTTGAACCTTTACTGCTTATCAATATTATTATAAAACCCTCCACGTCATTGGTTTCTGACATCCTTCCTTTAATTCCCGCTTTCATTGAACTCTCTCTTCGGTTTTCACACAGTGGTCCCAAATGGTTGGACGACACTTTTTGACGGCTAGGCTCAAATTTGCCCTTCAATTTAGGCTTTTTACATCTTTTAATTTTTTTTTTTAAATAAAGAAAAATGTAGTTGGAATAAAATATTGGTTTTATACTGTCTCGAAATTATTGTTTAAATCAATCATATTTTAAAAAAAAAATGTTAATTTAAAATTATATATTTTTATAAAAATAATTATTTTTACTCATACATCAGTGTTTTAAAAATTCATCAAATACTTTTTTTATTTTAAAAAATTAATAATTAAAAGAGATGAAATAATCCTTATATTTGTGAAATTAATCCCTTTCATGTTTTTCTTTGAAGAGTAACTCTTTTTTTACATAAATGTCTTCAATTATTTTAGGTATTTACGTATATATTTTAAAAGAAATAATTGTTTTTATAAAAAAAAAAGGTACTTTTGTCAATATCTTTATAATCAAATAACCTTATTTTGAATTAGAAATAAAATGAGTGAAAACATCTAAGAATAAAAAATATATAAAAGGTGTTTGATGAAATTTCAAATTAATGAAACTAAATGTATTTAACCAAAACCTCAGAAAAGGTCAATAAAATTAACCCTTATAAAAATTAAAAATTAAAACTTCAGATTTGTAAATATATATTAAAATAACAATTTCATGAAAATTTTAATATATATATTACCATCACATTGGATCCAAACTCAACACTTTTTCTTTGTATAACTTTCCACCTCAAAATTTTGAGTATCCAAGTGCAATTGAATTAATTAAAACATAAGGATCCCCTTATCAAAGAAATGCCAACTTCAATATGATCATGCACCTCCTTTTGAATGAGAGATGAGGTGAATGAAAATGATAAAGGGAGGTATTTAATGAAATTTTAAGTGAGAGTTAGATATATTTAACCAAACATAAAAAATAAAAAATAAAAAGTGAATGAAATTAAACCTTATGAATGTAATAGATGATAGTTCTCTACAAGTAAATTGTGACAATAAAATACCTTGAGGTGGAAAGTTATACAAAGAAAAAGTGTTGAATTTGAATCCTATCATGGTGATATATATATATATATATATATATATATATATATATAAAATTTTGAGGTGGAAAGTTATACAAAGAAAAAGTGTTGAGTATATAATAGGATTCAAACTCAACACTTTTTCTTTGTATAACTTTCCACCTCAAAATTTTGAGTATCCAAATGCAATTGAATTAATTAAAACATAAGGATCCCCTTTCATGATATGGTGATGTTATATTTTAGTTGTTGGGGGTGGTGATGATCTCCATGAGATCCTACACCAATTGTTTTGAGACTTGCATGTCTTATTACAAGGACTTTCGCTATCATAATCATATTTATTATGTATTATAAAAATTGAAATGTATTTTATCGTTGCAATTTACTTGTAGAGAACTATCATCTATTACCTTCATAAGGGTTAATTTCATTCACTTTTTTTTAGGTTCCGTTAAATATATCTAACTCTCATTTAAAATTTCATCAAATACCTCCCTTTATCATTTTCATTCACCTCATCTCTCACTCAAAAAGAGGTTAATTTCATTCACTTTTTTTTAGGTTCTGTTAAATATATCTAACTCTCACTTAAAATTTCATCAAATACCTCCCTTTATCATTTTCATTCACCTCATCTCTCACTCAAAAAGAGGTGCATGATCTTATTGAAGTTGGCATTTCTTTGATAACTTTTCATTATTGGTTGGGACATGATTTATATATATATGTATGTATAAGTTTTTATCATGTTTTTCTAAAGACTTGATGAAACATACTTGGTATCTTTATTTTATATTTAGCTTTTCTTCTTACTATTAATTTAGATAAAAAATTTGTTATGGTTTAGTGAATTTTATTATTTGCAACTTTAAATTATATAATTAAATTTAAACATTTTTTTATCAAAATGAAATCATTTAAAAAGCAAGTAATATATCAAAACAAATCAATTTATTTTTTATTTAATTCATATAATAACTAATCAATTCTCACTTATTAATGTTTGTAAAATATTAAATTTTCTGTTTTGGCATGATAGAATCAATGATCTTAAGATTTCCAAAACATTATCTAATGAGTGAGGTGTTGTTTTTTTTTAAAAAAAAAAAAATTGTTGAAAATAACTTGCTTTTAGATTTTACATAATTTGTTATTTTACTTTGTATTATAATATCACTTATTTATTAATTTTTTTATTGAAAAGAAAAGTAAAAATATTTTACATTTTTTTAATATTAAAAGTAACCTATTAATTTTTTTTTCTTTTTAATACTTAATAGAAATAAAATATTAAAAAACAAACAACTTAATACTTAATACTATTAAATATTATTTAATTTTAAATTTTATTTAAAATTAAGTTAAAAAACAAATACCACCTAAGTCTTTTCAATCCATGGAAGAGACTTAAAACGTTAATTTTGCAAAATACATGGAGGTTTGACATTCTTTCTTTCTACGTTAACAAGAAAATATCTAATCAACCTACAATTGTAGCTTATTAATGTATTGAGCTTCTTTTTTAGGGCAGTGGAATAGAAGAACCTATCTAAAGGTTTATTGGTGCACCAATAAAGACTAATATATATGAGCAAGTATTTTATTTTACTTTATTTTATTTTAACTTTATCTCCCCCACTTTTGACATTTTAAACACTCTATCTTTTTATATTAACTCAATACTTTGCTCTCTAAACTTGTTAAAAAGCAACACTTTATCTCCGGTTACAAACTTTCCATAAAATTATAAAAAAGCTTTTTTTTGTCGCTCTAATTCGAACATTTGCTTAAACTTAGTCAAAATCAACTTTGAATTAACTTTAAAGTAAAATTTTCCAAATGCTTTTGAAATATGATAGCCACTACTTCTTATTTTTTTCTTTTTTTAGATAGATGTTCCTAAGGTTATTCATGATTTTTGCATCCAAATGCGAAGTGTAACAGCTTCAAATTTAAACAACATGTGTTTTTATTTACACTTCAACCTTATTTCTTCACTTAACAAGTTATGCATTGATTTTTTAACAAGTTTTAGGGGGAGAAGTATTATAAAACTAACTAATATAATTTGTATGTATGCATTTTTTATATATATAAAATTAGCTAATGCAATAATCATTTACTAGGTGTAACTTTTTTTGAAACAATTCTACCATATATCTTCAAATATAAACATAGAATTGGTGAAAATTGATAATCTTCTTACTTAATCATTAATTATATTATCTTGATCATAATTTCGTAAATTATGCTTTAAAAAATATTACTTTATATTTTTCATAAATTATTCTTAAATCAAGGTTTGGTTAATTTTGGTTTTAATAATTACAAAATAAAGTTTGAAACTCATGGTTTTATTGTAAGTGTGATTAAGTAAAAAGATTTTCAAATATTCAAATTAAAACGATATATAAAGGCCAAAAGAAATTAGGAATAAGGAGAAGACTTCAAAGAAATGATATTCCAAGTGTTTTTAGATCACTTTGTAAGAGTATTACTACAAAGGTTCATATTGTGTTACATTTTTATTTAAGTATCTAAAATCATTCAAGTGGCTACATCAATTTTATTTTATTTTTATAATTAAATTGGATTCCAAGTGTTTTTAGATCACTTTGTAAGAGTATTACTGCAAAGGTTCATATTGTGTTACATTTTTATTTAAGTATCTAAAATCATTCAAGTGGCTACATCAATTTTATTTTATTTTTATAATTAAATTGGATGAAAAATTATTGTAAATGAAAATCACCTTTGATTAGTGTTATTTATGATTAAAACGTTTTCAAAATGATAAGAAATTTATCTCGTCAGGTTTGCCTAAGGATTTTGCACTAAGAATACAAAAGTTGTAAAGCCTATAAACTCATTTATGCAATTTTTTAGTGATTTTTGGGGAAAAAAATGAGATAGATTATTTCAAGAATAAAAAGTCATGTTTTGATATTCATTTCATCATTAAAAAAAGTTTTCAATAGTTTTCATATTGAACAATTTAAGTAGTTGAAGGTCATTTATGTATCAACTTCTCATATTTGTTGTATATTTCACCAATAGTTGACCAAAATAATCAATTGATTAGCTCAAACGACAACCGATTGAGGAAAATTTTCGTAAAACAATTTGATGAAGCGTGTTTCAATCGGTTAAGATGGAATCTTGACCGCTCAAGTACCATTCGAACTAGTTGCTCAATCGAACAAGCTTCTAGGACCTAATGGTCACCTGCTCCAATGGTTAGTTGGTGTAATCAGTTGGTCTATTGGTGTCATTGGTTGATCGATCGACCGGCTTTAAATTATGCCTAATGACTAGTTCGAGCTTTCAATTTCTATTTAAAAGTTTTGGATTCCATGTATTACAAGGGAGAGGGTTTCAAAATCATTATTGAATTTTATTTGAGCCTTAAAGAAGAGCTTTTGAGTGCATTTTGTTCCTAAATTTGTATTTCATCTTAATACACCTTAATCCTAGTTTTTAATTGTATCCATCTGAGCAAATATAGTTGTAGAGAATGCCTTGAAACCTTAATCGAAGAGAGGGATTAGAGTCATAAATCCAAGAGAGTTAATTGGAATCATAATCCAATTGTATGCTTAGAGGTTTGTATTGGAAATGTTGTTCGAGAAACCCTCAACTTGGTTTGAAGCTTGAGGAGAGTGGATATAGGTTAAGTAGCGTCAAACCACTATAAAATCTTGAGTTTTGTATTTTTCTCTTCCTTACATTATTTATTTTTTTATAATTATTCTTATATTATTTTTTATTATATTATTACTTATTAATTATGTCATGCATTCATAGTTATCAAATTTGCAAAAAATGATTATTATCGAATTCACCTCCCCTATTGGGTAATTACTTGCATAATTACCTTGAGTTGATTAACACTTAAAAGCTTACAATTATTTTTAAAAAATTTTACTCAAGAATTAAAATTAAATTTGCATAAAATATTTTATTATTTAACAATCCACAATGGTCATCTCACCATGGCTCTAAATTGAAAAGTCTATCTCCATACACGTAGGTTTTGGTTTTAACTTTAAGCATTAAATCAAAATAAATAATTTATTTTTAATATCAAGTTTTTTTACCTCATTTGTCCACACTAGTGAAAGTATATTTTAAAATTTTGATTTTACATCCATGACTCATTTTTTATAATAACTTTTTTATGGTTATCTTTTATATATATATATTAATAAAAATAAATATGAGCTAAAATCAATGAGATAAATATTAGTTAAAATTAACAACGTAAATATATTAATTTGATAATTTAGAATAAATTTTAAATTAACTTTATTAAGCAACCTTAAAACTTAAAGTTAAAAATAAATAATAAGTGTAGAGAGGTGTTCGGTAAAACTTAATACTTATTATTTAATGATTTAAGTTGACTTTCAATTAAATTATATTTAAGTTGTTGATTTAAAACTTATTATTAAATTCTTACTTTAAGTATTAAGTTTGTTTGATAAAATTAACTTAAAATTTATTGTTAATCATTAAATTAATATATTTATTCTCATAAATTTTAATTAGGATAAAAGGGATAGAGTAAAAATGAAGGTTATGAAATAACAAAAAAGATTGTGAAGATAATTAAGACAAATAGAGGTAAAAATATAAAATAAATATATAAATTTTAAAATAAATTAATTATTTTTATTTATTATTTAAAGTTGTTTTTCACTTTAAATTATATCATTGAATTATTTTATCAAACATACTTAATTAATAATTTAAATTAAGTTATTAAGTTGATTTACCAAACAACCCATAAACTAACAAAAATTTAACTTAAAATAAACTTAAATAATTAAATAATAAACATTAAATTTAAGCAAACACCCACTAAAGTGGTGTTTGTTTTTTTACTTAATTCTAAATAGAACCTTAATGCTTAATAGTGTTAAATATTAGGTTGTTTATTTTTGTAATATTTTATTTCTATTAAGCATTAAAGAGTAAAAAAAACCAATATATTATTTTGTCTATTTAAAAAAAGCTATATATTTTGATTTTTTTTTTTAGTAAAAAGTTTATAATAAGTCATGAAAAAATAGAAAAATAAACAACTTAAATTCTAAAATTAAATTACTTTAAGCAAAAAGCCAAAAAAACAAACATCACTTAAATTTATTCCTTTTTTCTTCCATCCACAGCATAAGCGAAAAGGTTACGAATTTTTCCTTTTTTTTTATCTCCATCAAACAGCATCCAATGAGAATGGGTAGGATCTACTGTCTCTGCATAGGACATTTGCTTAGATCCAGCTCTATCCAAGCTTTTCCCACTCGTCCCATTGCTAGCTAGAGTTCATTTGTCTATAAAAGCCACCACCCGTCTCCCTCCCCCATCACTCCATTTACACTCATTCCACAACATGAAGTCGTTTAAGAATCATTTGATCATCTGGGTCTCCGTCTCAATCTCTCTCTGGTTGATTCTCACCCCCACAATTCTTGTGGCAGGTGCTAGGGTTCATAGTAGCTCCAAGGACTCTGCTTTTGTGGAACAAGCCATAGTCCCACCTTCCGCTCCTTCTTCCTGCACTTATATCGGCGTCGGCAAGGGAGGTGACCATCGCCCATGCCCCCCATCCACTCATCAATGATGCCGATGCCCATGCCGACACGCTTCTGCTATAGCATTATCACTCTCCAAGTCTTCTGTGTTTGCGATAATATATATGATATTAGGGGTTGTTTAAGCTAGCTTTCAAAAACAACGCTACTTTAAATTCTATGCAAATCATATGATAAGATTGTGGACTGGTTTCAATATCAATGATTTTGTTTTGAACTTTTTTCCCATTTGATATATATGTTGGACGTGGAACCATGTGATATTAAAAAATTGTGCATGCGTGTGGGTGTGTATATATACTGTTTGGCTGTAATGAATGGTGACTCCATCATCGTGGGTTGGAGCTTTTTCTTGGGAAATGAAAAAGGGAAAGAGATGAGCTATGGCTTGCACCCTCTGACTTCTAAGATGGTTAGTGTTTCTTTATTTTGGAAGTGATCATCAAATTGTTGTTCACAGTTGAATTTCTTCACAAAAAAAAAAAAAAAAAAGGTAGTGCAGAAATGGTGGATGGACGAAGGCTTATAAAATCAGATGTTGATTGATCTGTACAGCTTGTGTACAAATATTTCTTGGTTTTCTCTCCTTTGTTAACTCTATGTTTTGGAGCTTCAGGTTTTACTTTCTTTCTTTTTCAGAAAGTAGAAAGAAAAACTGAGAATCGGCATCGGCTCCGTCCCAAAGGGTTGGGCTTCACATTTCAGTTGTAATTTGCCCCTTTTTGAGGGGAAAAAAAGGTGTAGAATGGTGGGTTGAACGAGCCAAAAAAGTAGCAGAGCATTAAAAGTAATGACAATTCAGTCGCGTCTAAGCGGGGAAACCTAGATGGGAGTTTTAAGTCTTTCTGACCCATTTCAACCCTTTTTAATGAGAAAGTCCTGCATCCCATGAAAACATTGCATTCCAAAGGGTTTCTCTTTTTCTTTACTTTTTCAATCTTAATCTTTGGCTTGTTTTACAATTTGGCACTTCCATTCAAAACTCAAACACTTTACTCTTTAAATTTATTAAAATACAACATTTTGGCTCTAAACTTATTGAAAAGTCAATAAATAATTTATTAATAAGAAAAGAAACGATGCTAAATTATAAAGAAAAATAATTAAAATATAAAGAAAAATGTCTATTACCTAAGTTCAAAATTGTCACACCTTACAACTACATGTAAAAATTACTAATAGTTATGCGAATATCTCTCTAAAATAAAAAAATCAAAACTGATTGTTATTATATTTTGAAGTCATGTGGGAAATTTTACTTGAACATTGTTAATTCAAAATTGGTTTTATCAAATTTTCATACTAGTACTCAAACCAAATTAGGAAAAAGATCAATCTTTTTCGTAATTTCATGAAGAGTTTATAATTGAAAGTAAAATATTGGTATTTAATAAGTTTAGGGATAAAACGTTAAATTTTAAATATAAAGAGTCAAAGTATATATAAAACACACTAAAAATTGAGGAGGTAAAATATATTTAACCCTTAATTTTAATATATGAATAACTTATAACTATGTTTTTAATATTTTTTTAAAACTCATAAACACAATTACGAATATCGTTTTTATAATTTATAAATAAAGAAAACTCAAAAAAAATGTCATTATGGTTGGTTTATTATGAAATTTTTTAATAAATATTTTAACTAAAATTTAAAATGATTTAATAAAATAAAATTAATTTAAAATTAGAAAGAGATAAATGTGCTTTTAATAAGATTTAAAATTTATTAAAAATAAAAATTATTAAAGAATTATTTTATAAAATGATGATATAATAATTTGAATAATAAATTTATGATGAAATTAATTGCTCGTTAAAATGTTCTCATTCCAATTTTCAACACCTCTCATGCAACTTCATTTAAAAAAACAATATATATATATATATATATATACATATAATTGGTATAATTTTATTTTTTATATCAAAATCACTTAATTTTTAGTAATTTATGTGCTTTATTTTTCTCTATGTAATCAATATATTTTTTGAAATTATTCTTCTTCTTTTTTTTAATGATTTTCAATTTCTATTTATTTGATTATTATATTAAAAAATTAAATCAACTCTTGGGTTGAGGAAAAGGGCAATTTTACCATTTCCAATATAATTTTTTTTTTTTTTAAATGACAGATGTATAGAGACATAGGTAGATGTGATTAATAATGTTAATTTTTACTAGTACTTTAGATGAGGATTCTTTTTATCATGCTATTTAAGGGTTTAAAAAATTTGAGGAAAAAGTTAGAAAAGAAATTAGAGTGAAGAATTAAGAAAAAAAAAATCAAATTAATAAATTATTTTTATAACGCTACTTTAAAGTCACTTTTTTTTTTTTTAACTCTTCAATATAAAAATTAAATAATTTTTAAAAAATGAATAAGTTTACAACTAAATCTTAATCATATTTGATATTTTTTTATATTTTTCATATTAGTCTACCAAATATAACAAGTAAAAAAAAAAATTAATTAATTTTTTTTTCCTTAATATTAATTTCGTGTAACCAAACATAATAATGACCTTGGGGGATTCAAACACTTTCAAACTTACGAAATGTGTAAAAGATTACCATTGTTTAACTTATACTAAACATATATTTGAAGTTAAAATAACCAAGTTATATCTTTGATCAAATCTTTCCTTTGTATAGAAAATGGACAAGTATTCTTCACAAAAATTTGCTTGTGAGCTATGAAGCTCTCATGTATAATGTATTCTCCGACAGTTTGGGCATGTTCTTCTTCCCAAAGGCTAAAACTATATTTGATTTTTAGAAAATACGGAGAAAAGAAAAAAATAAAAATATTAGAGAATGATTTTCTCATGTTTGATTTTATAAAAAAATATATATATATAAAAAATTAACTATAATTAAAATTAATAAGAAATTTATATATTTTTAAATTATTTAATTTTTATATAATAGAGTTAAATAATTAAAGTAAGTTTGAAATTGAATATAAAAATAATTTATTTATTTTTAATCTATTTTTTATTTTTCTTCATTTTTTTTCTTTTCTTCTACTTTTTCTCTCTTTTCTCTATCAATTACATGTTTTTTTTCAAACTTTTCGAAAACAAAACATAGCCTAATAATGAATGAAAATGCCAAGTATATTACTAGTCTTGGGCAATAGGTAATAAAAGATAATATATGAATAACGTCACAGCATATAAGGGGCATGACAACGTGCACACGATGTATACAATAACCAATGAACTATCTTCAATTAGTCATCTAAGCAAGATTTTGAGATCAATTCTATGTATCAAACAAGCAAAGACTAATTTTTGGGTTGTGCTCTATATGGTATGCCATATCAAAGCCCGGCTATAATCTTCATGCTTAGCCATTCTTGCTAATGTCCATCCTCCATGATGTGACATTCATATAATTTCAATGCTTGATATGCTTTTAAAGTAGTTCATTGATACTTGCAGATACAATCAAGAGTCAAGCAGAAGCCCAAACCCAGTTTTTTTCATTAGTTAGTAATTTATGTTAAAGAAATCAATGTTTGCATTCAAACAGTTTGGTGACAAATTCTAGTTAAATCAAGGATCACATGCAGTAAGTACTAATGACTTGATCTTTCCCGGCCATTTGAGGATTATCTGCTTTGGGTTCAAAGGTCCTCATGATTTTAAAATACATGTAAATAATTAAGAGGAATTCATACTTATTTAATGTTATAAACTTTTTCCCTTAATCAATTTAGAATATCATAATCAACCCAAAGCCCCATACAAACATGACTTCCTTGTTATACAAAAAATAACTTTCATGTTGGAATTAAGAGTCGACTTTGATACTATTTATAATAATCCACTCTCTCTCATATATATATATGGTTTGATTTGAGTCTAAGAGATCTTATAACTTTAAAACACGTCTACATAGTAAAGAGGTATCTATATATATATATATATCAAAGTTAATAGATATTATCTAGATTGTTTATCTTCATAAAATGGAAAAAATACCAAATACCCCATTTGTCCACATGTTAAGGACTTGCCATTCAAATTTTTGGAGTTGCCAATGAATTTAGATTGTTTAAAACACAAATGTTGAACTCAATTTAATTATTAATAAGTAAAGTAAACTAAAATTATAAAAGAACAATTGGTAAAATTTATTTTTACAATAATTAATCAAGTAAATACTTATTATACAAAACAAAACTCGTATGTTATAATATATATGTATAATTACATTATTATTCTATTACTTTTTACATCACAATGCTATTATTGAGTTAACCTTTACTACAGCACCCACCCAATGGTACTATAATTAGGTTAGATCATGAGCAAACAATACTACATTATTTTGCCCTTCAATATAACTTAAAATTAAATTAAAAAAAAACCAAAAAACAAAAACAAAAAAAATATTGTTTCTTTGTAGGGTAACGCCATGCCAATCACTATTACTTAGTCTTAAATCTCAGTAATATATAGGCTTTCAAACAAATTTAGGAGGATGTTCTCTTTGCCAAATCCAATGCTAACTTGGCTTTGAACTCTTTCCAATGGTTAGTTAGATGGTGATATTCTTAGATAAAGGTTTGTTATTCAAGTTGGAAGTAACCCATAACTTGATAGGAGGTTATTATTTAAGATGGAGGGTTTCTGTCCCAAAATGATGCTTTTTGGCCAAAGAAAACCATCAATGAGGATGAGCAAAACATGCATATATACTTCTCAACCACACCTCTTATACTCACTTTGGATAAGATGGTTGCACCAACTTTTTTTATTTTTATTTATTTATTTATATTTACATAATAGAAATGCAAGTGCATTTTTATAAATTATGTTAAAACTTAAATTTTATTTTCATTTTTTTAAAAGAAAAAAAACATCTGCTGGTCGTATTTATATTTTTTGATGTTAAGTGAAAATGCAACACAAAGTATCCTACCCTTTTTTATGGAAGAAGTATTGAGTAATTATAAAAGTGGGATATTGTAGTATGAAAAAAGTATTATCGAAATATTACCCTTATCATATCAATTTTATTTTATTCCTTTTTTTTCTTACTTGATCGTGTTATTTATAGTTAGTCATATTTTTTATGTTATGGTGTTACTACTATTTTTTATCAGATCTTTCTCGATCATTGGTTCATTAAACTCTTTGTACTTCATCATATTCTTATTTAACATGTTAAAGTAAAATTAGATGAAGGTATTAAATATGTTACCAAATATTTATGTGATACTTAAATGTTTTTATTTCTAACAATCATTTTGCCATTGAAACTCATAATTTTGAAAATAATTAATGATAAAGTTAAATTTGGATAGTCTTTTAGTAGTGACTTGCTTTCATTCTTCAAAATTTATTTTATTGTAATATGTTATTTATATTGGAAAAAGTAATTCTTTTCCCTTCTTTTTTATTTTAAACTAGAAAGGGTTTCTCTATGCTATTTGTAACTAATTAAAATTGGCCATATGACTTTATAAGTATTATTTTTTTGCACCATAGTGATAATCTAATTTCTCATAACTAGGTAATATTTATTTATTTACGTTAGCTCAATTTGTTACTCCTTGAGGCCCATTTCATTGAATCCTTGTACAACAAATTTAGTCATACATTTTAAAAACTCAAATTGGAATTTCAATATGGTACCAAGGAGATACCATGGTCTATTTGACAATATTTTCAAAAACTATTTTAAAAACTCAATTTTTGATAACTATTATTCAAAATAACTTTTAAATATTTTTAGAATAAAATTCCTTTTAAAAACTCAAATATCAAAAATAGTTTTTATAGTGAACTAAATTATCTAATTTAAGTCGATAATTTTATTTTAAACATTATTGGATATACTCTAAATACTTCCTAGGATTTATATTGACCTTTGAAGACTTGAGATTGTTAACCAAACCACAAACACACAAGCAATTTTTATTTTTTTTTAAAGACAAGATTTTTAACGTGGTTTGATGATCAATGTAATCTCTATGTCCATGAAATGTACCAACACTCAACAGTCCACTAATTAGAATGAAAGAGAAAAGTTGTAATGGTAAAACTCAAGAAAAATCTCTTAATTGTAGCTGCATTTTCTAAAAATCAACAAAACCCTAGACATAAAAGGGTTAAATATATAATAAGGGCAAATTCATCTACCGACGCATAAAAAAAAATTCTTTAGGGGGCATTGCTCCTTTCAACTTTCGTGAGCGGATCGGGTAGCTCAATCCCCGCAAGCTCATCAAGGAGCTCAACCCCTATGAGCTCATCGGAGCTCAACCCCCACGAGCTAACTGGACAGCTCAACCCCTGACATTTTGAGCGAAATGTAACAAAACCGATTCAAGCTTCACAATCCAACATAGATTATTATTAGTTTTGACTTAAGGTCATTCAGGTAAGTATGGGGTCAAGTATTTTTGAGTAAATAATAACATTACAAAGGTGTATATCAATTTTATATTGATATGTTTATAGAATTTATAGGTAGAAAAAAACTAAGTTTTATGAGAAGCACTCTAGCACCCTAGATGCTCAAAATGACTCTTGTGAGCACTCGTGCTTGAGGCTATTTTCACTATTTTTTATTTTTTCATTTCATGTCCATGGTTTTATCATATTCGACCTACTAAAGTTTTTTCCATATAAATACACCTTATTTTGTTGAAACATTGTCATGCCCTAAATTGTTACTAACATTATCCTCTTATGCATTCCTAATATTCTTAGAAGTTCAATAAGGGACACAAGGTTTTACGTCATAGAGATGAAGATAAGTATATGTGCTAGCTAGTGTAAGACCCTTAGGAGAAGATTACATCTGATATATGTAAACGTGCATACTTGTTCTTTCAAATGGATTTGTTTTACGGCCGATTGGACCTGTAGTTTTTATACGTGCAAAGTTTCTAGTAGAATGTGTAAGTGGTTTATATAAATATGTACATCACATGTCCATTATGTAATTGGATTTTATTAATATCTCATTATCATATATTGATTAAATAAATTTATAATTGAGAAAAAAAATTAAAATTTTAGGCTTATTACTTTGGAGCTATTCACCCTTGCTTTTCTAGGTAGTTTTAGGAATCAAAATAAGAATTTTTAATTGATATGAGGTTCAATTAAATATAAAAATTAATTTTTATTCATATTTAATCTTCATTTATGGAACCACAATGAATGAGATTATTCATAAACAATATTCCATAGTACTTTAGTGGAAATAATCATCCTTATTGAAAAGTTTGTATAAATTTTTTCTTGAAAATACAAGGTGAATGGGTTCGGAATTCTGTTGAAATTGATTGGAGACCACCATTAAAGTTGGATGGAATTGGTAAATCCACTAAGAACTTTAGCCCAATGATAAGTGGAATAAATTCGATAACAAAGCAATGAAGTAAATGCTAGGGCCTTTTATAGCATATTTAATAATGTGAGTTTTGATGAGTTCTGTAAAATAACAATATGTAAACAAGCTAAAAGGCTTGGGACATTTTATATATGACTCATGAGAACGCTTCTACAATAAAATATCCAAAATTCAAATACTAACTGCCAAATTTGAGAGCAATAGAATGCAATAAGATGAAACCTTCTCTAATTCATATGCTAAGTTGAGTGATATAGTTAACTCTAGCTTCAATCTCAAGAAAAAGATTCATGAGTCTAAGATAAAAAATCTTTATATTTCCGCCTTAGAGTTTTAGGCATAAGGTAATAGTCATAAACGAAATACAAGGTTATTGATTTTATAAGAGTTGGTGATGAACTTGTAAGATCTCTTCAAATCTTTGAGTCATCCCTAATTATTTCTAACAAACCTAAAGGTGCAACCCTAAAAGCTACTACATAAGGTAATGAGTTTGAAGAACCAAATGATCCCATTTAAATTTTGT
Source organism: Vitis rotundifolia (assembly GCA_030254885.1). Taxonomy (NCBI): domain Eukaryota; kingdom Viridiplantae; phylum Streptophyta; class Magnoliopsida; order Vitales; family Vitaceae; genus Vitis; species Vitis rotundifolia. The sequence continues at coordinate 17,420,767 of CM058163.1, read as the reverse complement.
TGAATTGGCTCTTTTTACTAAAAAGCTTAGGAAAGAAAACACATGCTCATGAAAAATCTCTTGCAAAATTAAACTCAAAAAAAGGGAAAAAGCTTGAAACTAAGTAGAAGGAAAGAGATAATGGATCATCTAAAAACAACAAAATAGATCACTTAAACTATGAGGGAATAAGACACATGCATGGCTGCTTATTGTTGTAGCCCTAAAATAGCAAGAAATCATTATAAATGGCTTAGAATTATATGGAGTCCAATGAGTATGAGTTAGATGACTCCTATGAAAGTAAGATGAAAAGAATCCTATTACTTTTGTTGCATTTATGGCTAATTCTAATTATGATCCTCTTCTTGAACTGAATCAAAATGATAAGAGTAAATTTGGTTTTGATGATCTGCATGTTCCGTATAGTGCATTGTATAAGGAAAGTCTAAAGATAAGAGCTAAAAATGTTAAAATGAGAAGAAAGACATTAAAAGTTAAAGACCTCTAGGATTCTTTGAAAGTTGAAAATGTCAATCCACTTGATAAATTAAATATCTTAAAAACTAAAAAAAATGATCTTTTTTATAAGGTGAAGTTCCTCGAGACCAAACATAATGCAATAACTAATAAAGATAAAGCTTTTAAGACTTGAAACTTGATAAAATGAGAAAGGATATGACCGGTATTAATGGCCTTTGAAAAGGCTAAGGAGGGTGTTCCTTTTGTAGAAGCACCCTCTAGTTCTTCTTCTTTTTGCTTTATATGTAATAAGTTTAGGTATAACTAAACTGGTTGATATAGCAAATTATTTAAGAGGTTACCATTTCATGCAAATCAACTAGTAGATGAGTCTAACTTCCTAACAAACAAAATCCTAAAAAATTCTAAATACTTGCAACTTGCACACACTAAAACAATAATGAATACCGATAAAATGTGACATGTGGAAAAAATATAATCATGTTACATGAAAGAACATAACTATCTAAAATCTTAGCAAGAAGACACAGTTTATCCCAAAGAGATATAACCAACTATCCATAATTTGCTAACTATTCACTCATGATATCATCAAATATATCAAACCAAAGTTCATATATTCTCTCCTTTTTTGTTAGAAAAATGGCAAAGTGAAGTGATCAAGTCGAGGTGAAATCATCATAACGCCAACAAGAGACTAAAAGATGATATGGCACATATATGAGAAAACATCAACAAAAGAATATGTCAAAACATACTACAAATGCCTAAAATACATCAAAATATGAATGTCATAAGCCAAAATATAAATGAGATAGAAAAAATATTAAAATAGAAAATCATGAAATCCTATGTTAATCAACTTGAATTGTTTGAGGAAGGGAATGAGGTGGAGCTTGGACTAGCTTACATTAACATTCGGGACTCAACAACAACTAATCTCCCATTCATATGATGACTTGATCATACAACTTGTCAAAATGAGTGTCTATATGAGCTTTTAGTCGATCATGAAAGGAGTCTACCAACCTCTCCAAAAGCTAAAGATGATAGCCCCCATAGCTTTTAGTGGTGTAGCAACACTTAGTCGAGAACTACTCGCTTATCCGCGATTAACCTTACCTATGGTGCACAGTCCTTTAGGCTTGTCATCACCTTGCTCTATCTTTAATATCTTTGCCTCCTCTATTGCATGGGCAAGATTAGCAAGACTTCCGTGTGTATGGGTCATGTGCTTAGACTAGGAACCCTCATCAATGAGAGCTATTTGATTAAGCATTGGAAGATCATGCTAGTAGTAAGTTTCAAAAACAGTGTCAAGTATTTTTGGGTCTTTGGTAGTTAGTGTTATATCCTTAGGAATTGTGAAAATGTATGAAAAATTGATTCAAAATGTGATTTGAGGATATTTCTTGGTTATTCATCCAAGTACAAGGTTTATAGAGTGTATAATTTGAACTCTAAAGCTTTTTAGAAATCCATAAATGTTATTGATGATTTAGGACTTATATATAAGAACCAAAATCTAAATGAATGAACCTTAGGAACTTCTTAGAGAAGAAAAACAAAACATTCTTGCATAATAGAGTGAGTCTATAGAAAAAGTGGATGATGACAGAAGATAAAGAAGTAGAAATAAAAAAGAATAAATTTAGAGTGCCTAAAAAATCACTCATCTCAAACATAATTGAAGAGCTATCGAAATTTATGATTACTAGGAAACAAGCTGAACTAAAAGATATGAAATTTATTTCTTATACCTCCTAATTGGAGCCTAAAAATATAAAGAAGAGTACTTTAAGAGATGAATCTTGCATTACCGCAATAGGAATAGTATATGGTACTTAGTCCCCAAACCTACATATCAAAATGTGATTGGTACCAAATGGATATTCAAAAACAAATTGGACGAGAATTGAATGATAGTTTGGAACAAGACTAGACTAGTGGCTCAAGGTTTACTTCAATTTAAGGGATAACTTATAAAGAAACATTTGATATTTTGTGACAAAAAAGAAAGAAAGAAAAAGGGCTATAATTATTGTTTGCTTGATACATTTTGATATATTTGATAGATATCATGGATGGATGTCATAATATACTTAAATTAAATTCAATAGTTAAGTTAAAATAATATCAAATGTTTTTCATTTTTATGATTCAACATTCATAAGTTTAATACTTATAATTCAATACTAAAATATTTTAGTGAATATTCAGTAATAATTTTATAAAGTGTTTCTAATCCTTTTAATGCTTTCAAGATAAAAATTTTTAAGTGTTAAAAAGGTTAAATTTTTTTTACTAGAATTATTACCAAATGAAATCTTAATTTTATTAAATACTATCTTACTAAAAAAATCACTTAAAAAATATCAAATTTAGGTAGTGTTTGGTAAAACTTAATACTTATTATTAAAGGATTTAAGTTGACTTTACGTTAAATTATACTTAAGTTATTAACTTAAAACAATATCGTAGAGTTTTCTTGAAATTTATTATTTAATTATTTCTTTAAGTATTAAGGTTGTTTGATAAAATCAACTTAAAATATATTTTAAATTATTAAATTAACATATTTATCTTCATAAATTATAATTAGTGTCCAAAAAGTTAAGTAATAATGAAGGTCAGGAATGGTAAAAAAATTATAGAGATAATTACAGTAAATTGAATAAAAAGATAAAATAAAAATATGAACTTAAAAATAAGTTAATTATTTTTATTTATTATTTAAAATTATTTTTTACTTTAAATTATATTATTAAATTATTTTACTAAATATATTTAATTTATTTAATAGTTTAAATTAAATTACTAAGGTGGTTTATCAAGCCCCACTTATTTTTTAAAATTATTATATGATGATGTTATTTATAAATTGTCTAGACCGTTCCTATTTTCATTTTTGAAAACGCGACTTTTCACCTAAACAAGAGAGAATAAAAGGGAAAATTTCGGATACAAATCATCCCAGTTCGGATTCACTCAACACATCCTTCCCCATCTTTCTCTCTCTACCTTTTTGCCAAATCGGAGTCATCTCTCTCCCAACTGGAGTTTCGCTCCAAGGTATGAACAGTCTTCAACAATGGCGGATTCACTTCTTTTCCTTTTCATTTCAGTCTTTCTTTGACTTCCTTCCTCTGTAATTTCTACATTTCCTTTTGCATTTTTCAACTGTTGTTTCACGGATCCCCTTCCTGAATTTCGTGTTATCGATTTCAATTGGTTGTCTTTTGTCGATTTTGGTGGCAGCTGTCTTGAATGCAAGATCTTACTGTGTTTTTTACTGTACGACTCTGTTTGGTTCCAGAGAAAACTGCGGGGAAGGGGCGGGAATTGAAATTTTGGATCTTTGTCGTGTTGTTGATTGAGAAGCTCATTCTTTTCTCGGTAAAGGATTGTGAAAGATCTGACATTTATTTTGAGTGAGGGGAAAAGAAAAAACAGACAGAGCTTGACTTTGAAAGCTTGTCGGCTTGGTTTAGTGTTTCTCTTTTTTCATCTTTGTCCGTAGGAAGGTTTTTGGCCAACCAAGTAATTGAATTGGATTCTTGGGTTTCTCTCTTTTTCTGCTGTTTCTTGGCAACCAAACTGGGCAGTTTTGAAAATTTTCGTGCTTTGGCTCTTCTAAGTGCATGAGAAATTTGCTTTATTTAAAGCCCCTTCTAGTAGATTCTAATTTGATTTTTCAGGAACAGGATCCTACTGTTCTGTAAAATGACTCTATAGAATAACGTGTTGTAAATGGATGATGAAACAACATAGTGAATTTTTGTAATACCTGTGATTTCTTCAACCAAATGAACTGGGATTTTACATTATGATTATCAGGTGCATCATCTATCATAATTGTGGGCCATTGAAGTTTGTGGAGTTTGATTGGACCTTTAACTGTTGCACGCTGTGCCATGGAGGAGTAAGTGTCCTATAATTGGGTTCCTCATGCAAATTTGATACCCACAACACTGTTCATTTTATTTTATTTTTAAAAAATTATTTGGTAAAAACTAATGATGAATTTAGGGAAAATGCGGTGGAGCTCCTACAACGGTACCGGCGGGATAGGCGTGTACTTCTTGATTACATACTTTCTGGTAGCTTAATTAAGAAAGTTCTAATGCCTCCTGGTGCGGTGTCATTAGATGATGTGGATTTAGATCAAGTCAGTGTTGATTATGTTCTCAGCTGCTCTAAAAAAGGTGGTGAAACATGTTTCATTTGCTTTTGGGCTTGCCATATATTTTGTTAGAATTTTCTTCTAATCACTCTTCTTATTATAGGTGCAATGGTTGAACTCTCAGAAGCTATCAGAGAATACCATGATAGCACTGAGTTCCCAAATATGGTAAGCAGGAGCTTGCTTTGCATTTCTTGACCCTTTTTTACTAATATAGTGAATAACCTCTGTGATGATTGGCCCATTTTCCATTAGCTTATGTTTGTATATGTAATGTGCTTATTCTATTTGTAACATAACTTGTTTTTCCCTTTCAGAACAATACAGGTTCAGCAAATGAGTTCTTTTTGGTTACAAATCCTGAATCCTCGGGTTCACCACCAAAAAGGGCACCACCACCTATTCCTGCTTCGGCACCATCACCTATTCCTATTCTGACACCATCACCTGCTCCTGTTTTGGCATCATCACCTATGTCTGCTTTGGAAACATCACCTATTCCCCCTTTGGCAGCTTCATCCCTTATGTCGAGCGTATCAAAATCAGTGTCCCTCAACTCCATGCGTGACCGAGAACTATCAATAGATGATATAGATATAGATGATTTGGAGGAAGATGATGATGTAGATGAAGTTGATAGTCTCAGGATGTCAAGGCGGAAGCCAAATGATGCCGCTGACCTTGTTCTGGGATTGCCTTCTTTTGCAACAGGTAATTATAGGAGATTGCATTAAAATAATAATGTTATACAATGACAATGTAACCTCAAAAGGGATTTAGAAGTTTTCTTGTCCTCTCATGCATTTCAAGGGCAATTCGTCTGTGGAGTTTTCTCCAGAAAAAAGTATAAAATCAACAGTTATGAGTTTGTGTGCTTGACAGGTCTCTATTACGTTATTGTTTTAGTATGTCTACAAACTTTATCTACTAGAGTGAGAAGAAATATTTCCTCACAGCTTCTTTGAAATCTTCTCATTTTTATTTCATGCTCATGCTTTGTTTAAGATGGAATTTAGTTGTTTTGCATGTGTACTATTTTTCAGGCATTACAGAGGATGACCTTCGTGAGACTGCATATGAAGTTCTCTTGGCTTCTGCTGGGGCTTCTGGGTAGGTTTTCTACTTTCTGGCTTGGTTTGGAGATATTCTTCTTATGTTGCTATATAAGTGACTTGCAGTGGTCATTCCTGTACCTGTTGCCACTTGTCTTCTCCTTCTGTGTCTCCACTTGTATTTTCTCTATTTTTCTATTTTTGTAATCATTGTGTAAACAGGGGACTGATTGTACCATCAAAGGAAAAAAAGAAAGATAGAAAGTCCAAATTGATGAGGAAGCTTGGACGAAGTAAGAGTGAGCAAGTTAAAGCACAGTCTCAGCGTGCACCTGGATTGGTTGGCTTGTTAGAAGCAATGCGTGTCCAAATGGAGGTAATTTAATGTTGTTTTTGTTTATTCCAAAGCATTTTTCCTTTCATTTTTTGTTGTAGACCAACTAAGTTGTAGACCGGTTAGCCAAACAAGGAGGTAATCTTTTGACCTTCTTTGTTGGAGATTTTCTTTGCCCTTGAGTGTGCAATATTTCTCTTTGGTGTACCTTGGTTTTTCCTTTGTGAGGATGGGCATGTTTTTGTGGGGCTTGACACTTGGTTACTTTCTAACCATTTTTTTTTACAGGATTGCTTTCCTTGTCTTTATCTTTAAATATGAATAAAGATGTTTGTTTCTGTTTAAAAAAAGAAAAAGAAAAAGAAAAAGTGTTATAGCACCAGGCTCATACTGCCTACTACTTAGATATTAACTATCCAAAGTTATCCTCATATATTTTGATAGAAAAAAAGGTTATCCTCATATTATCCATACTATGACTAAAACATTTTCTTGTATATATTTGTCATCCCCAACAATTTGTATATATTTATTTATTTTTGAGATCCTAGACTAAAGTTTAACTTTAAAATAAAACAAACTGAAAAATGTTGAACAATTTTTAAATATTTAATAGTTTCAGTGGTGAGTTTGAAAGCCTAACTGAACCTAAGTTGCTTAAATATGGGCCAGTTAGCTAAAAGCTGCCCTTTAGGGTAAGCTTCCAATCCAAGCCCATTTACTGCAGAGAGGCTATTTTGGTCAGGGAAAAATTGCCGGCAAAGTTTGACTTATTTTCTGTTCAAAATAAAGATATTGGTCAAATGGAAAAAATGCTAAATATCAAAGACAATCCTGGCCCCCTCTTTTTGATGAACAGTGGAATTTTATTAATATAAACTTTTCTAATGCAAGTAAGACAAGTATGATCTTTCTTATTGGCTAAAATTTAAAGGGTAATAATATAAAAGCACCACAATTCTAAATCTCTCACCCATTCTGTCTATTTTTGCATTTTCAATACTCTTTTCAATTTTTGTGTGTCTCTATGTGTGTGGATAGGCTTAAAACATGCAACCATGTTAGAATGTTGTATCATTGACCATGGTTAATAGTGCAAACCAATTTTATATGTACCATTGTCAACTTGTCAGAAGGAACCCAGGCCTATAATTAATAGTTATATTGGTGGAAATTAGATATTTCTAAGGCATACACATTTATTAGAAATATTTGGCCAGGGGTAGTGTCCCAAATACGCCACATTGACATGCTAACTTTAGGAAGATTTTGGATCTTACTAGAACTTTGAAATTCTCCTTGTTGTGATTGCAAAGGTGGAACAACACTCTTGATGCAGAATTGCTAGGGCTTCTTTCAAGCCTTCAAGTAGGGTCGTCATCTCTTCTTTAAGTTCCAAATGAAATATCAATTGATTTAGTGAAAACTCTAACAACCCTGTTCCTACAATTTCCTACAATTTCTGGAGAAACCATTGCCCATCTGTCATGGGCTACCCCAAAAAATAACAATGATATAATAATTTAATGGATTTTTCAATCATATTTCCACATACCTTTTCCTTTTGGGAATCCATGGAACAACAATTATGGAGTCACCCCCCATTCAAAGGTGAAGGATTCAAAAGTTTTGCTTGAAGTAAAGCCTCTAAAAAGGCTTTAATCTCTGTGTCAATAGCTATGCTCTATCCAATTGGTTCAAAAAAATGTGTAACACTCTACCACAGTGATCTCTTTACGCTCATCCAATTTCAAGCTATTCTGAGTTGCCCAATAAAAGTCTATCAAAATTTAACTTTATTGAGACTTTCAGATGCAGAAACCACTTGGGCTGAGTCCCCCTGCCTAATCTCTTGGATGTACTCATGCGCCTCAAATCTACCATGCATAAATCGACACAATTTTCTCAACCAAATTTTCCTCATAAACCTTGAAAAACAATAACCAACATACCATAACATCATTAGAGGGAACCCATGAGCCATCTAAGATTGGCCAAATAGAAAGACCTTTGAAAAAAGTCTTAAGGCAGTGGCATATTTGAGAAAAAGATTGTCAATTATCTTGCCACTGGGCACAAAATATAATGCTCGCTGTTGATGGCCTTTCCAGTCTTCTTATCTCCATCAAGTCATTGGTGTGAAGGTTCTGATTTAGGAAGGAGTTTTAGATGTCTAAATAAAATTGGCTTGAAGAGAAAAAGGTAACATTGTTACTTTTAGGAAGGGTACAAAAGAAGGATTTTGAGGTGAAAAGGCCAAAGGGATCCAATCAAGTCTGATCAAGAAAGGATGGAGAGATTTAAGTGGTTTCTAGAGAAAGCAAAAGGATGCAAAGCTATCAATTTCTTGATCATTCTGAGTTTCACCAAAAAGTCAAGCTCCTAGGAGTGGAGTCTGAGGAGGGCAAAGTTAGCGATGAGCATCTTTAGACCTAAAAATGAGGTAGAGATGTGGGGCAAGGAAAAAAAGAGTCATATCATAATAAAACTTCCTAGAATGTGTTACAACAAATTCATTATTTGCTTCAGGAGTTGCTTCCCAATGACAGATGGTATCCTCACCACAGAGTTGGCAGCTCACCTACTAATGTTCAACTTGAAAATGCTTTCACTAGCATTATGCTATGATGTTTTACACTCCTTGGGAAACTTTTGGCAACTACTTGCCTATGAGAGCTCCACGTAGATCCCCAAAATCCAAATACCTCTTATGTTTATGCACATACACCTTACTTCATCAGATAAAAAGGTTTCTCTTCCATCTGTAATATCAAACTGCAAGAAGTCTCTCCAAAATCCTTTTAATTTAGTGGCTATATGTGGGTAAAGCTGAAATAGGATAATCAGGACAAGCAAGTTTTCTTTCATGATTCAAGTCTCTCTAAATCTGTTTGATTTAGAGGCTAACCTGATAAGGATTTAAACATGGGTTGGTAATTCATGGGAATATGTGTGAGGCAGCACAGAATTAGGGGAATCAGGACAAAGAAGCCATGTTTCTGTCATTAATCCTTCTATAGATATTTTCTGCAATAGGTCTAAAAGATGAGATGTGAATTACCAGCTATGATGACCTCATGCCATTTTTATTTCTTTTCTTTTTCTTTGCATGGTTCCTAAGGGAACTGTAGGACTCTTAGAAGAGCCTTATCACACTTAATTCTTAAGAAGGCCAAACAGCACCCCAGTCCAAGTTCAGTATGGCTAACAGTGTTTTCCAGCTTTCCTGTCCATTCTTCAATCAATCATAGCATGGCCAATGTGAGTTTCCACTTGGTCAAATTAGTGCCCATTTTGTGGCCTTAGGGGTCCCTACAGAGTGGAAAAAATTTGTGAAAAACCTTTATGGATCTGTCAGGGTGCTTGTTTGAAGTTTGATTGTTGAAATAGCTCCTTCAGTTATGCAAAATTCGCCAATGATTGATCTAATCTTTTCTATTCAAAATTTGAGTATTTATGTAAGCCAGAAGCAAGCTAAACACTGTTGGGAATGTAAATTGGGGGGAATAAAAAAAAGTGAAGGTCATATGGGTTTCTTGACATTGCACTTTTGAAGATGATTAATCATTAGCTAGGTGTGGTTTTCTTTCTACAATGCCTATATGAAACTGTTTTGTGGTAAGCTTTATGTTATGTTGTATGCATCTATCTAGAGCATAATAATTTGTGATTATAAAATAGTACAAATTCATGTGGTATTATTGTGATGTATAGTTGTCCTCTTATTCCCAATGGAGAAGTTTTCTCTGTTTTTTCTTTTGATCAGCTTTGTGTATTTTTGGAGGGGTTTCTTGTCGTTCTTTTGCACCTAAAAATTCATATCAATGAATTGGTTTGTTTCAAAAATAAATAAAACAGTAGAAAGCTAGGGATGTGATTTGGGTAAACCAGGTTAGTTGGTATCAAAAGGGTGATTGTAGACCACAATGGCATAGTGATGAGCTCTTTCAAAACCAACAGGAGATGTTTTAGCAGTTGAGGTGGGGGTTTTATCCATTTCTGAGGGCTTGCTACAGACCAGGGCTCTTTGCCTTTCTTACATGTGGGGGATTATGCTATTTTGATATCTTGGCTGTCTAAATCATAGAGGGACCTTGGAGGTTTGATGGGTGGCTCTGCCAAGTTCTACATGTTGCTTGTGACTTGGGTTCTTCTTTCTCTTAGTCTCCTTGGTTTCTTTTGTAGGAGATTTGTAGGAGATTATTTTTACCCCATTGAGGATTGTAGAGATGCTCTACCTTATATAGGTTCATGTGGTATTCTTGTGCTGTTAGGTCCTACTAGAGGAGTTATCTCTATTTATTCTTTTGATAAAGCTGCATGTTTTGGAAGGATTTCGTGTCTCTTTTAGATAAAAAATGTATAAAACAGTAAAAGTTGTTACTGGGCCGATTATGCCCCCTTTCCATTGGTAAGTTGCATTTTTTTATCTGGTGATACTTTTTACTTGGGTAACAAATGCTAGTGTAGTAGATTTTCTTAAATCTATGTTGGTTCCTTCTATACCATTACATATACGATCATTATGCAGTTGCTCCAATAATCTATTAATTTGGGATTGCAAATTGGCAAGTAATTATGTTTTCCTTTTGTCCTTCTTACATTTGAAAACAGGTTTCTGAGGCAATGGATATAAGAACAAGACAGGGGCTGCTTAATGCTCTTGTGGGAAAAGTGGGGAAAAGAATGGATACTCTTTTGATTCCTCTGGAGTTGTTATGTTGTATTTCACGCACTGAATTTTCTGACAAGAAAGCATATATACGGTGGCAAAAAAGGCAGGTAAGTGCTGTCTCCTTTCTGGTTTTTTTTTTTTTTTTTTTTTTTTTTTTTGGCTTTGGACTGCAGGCAATATCTGCCAATTATCCTTTTTAAATGTTTTCGGTTGTGTCAGGACAGTTGAACATGTTGGAGGAGGGCCTTATAAATCACCCTGCTGTTGGATTTGGGGAATCTGGGCGCAAGGCAAGTGAATTGCGAATTCTTCTAGCAAAAATTGAAGAATCTGAGGTATGTGTTTTATTGGTCAGCATGATCTACTGTGATATTTTACTGTTACCTTCTCTGCTGTTCCAGCATGTACATTGCTGTTGTGGTCCTTTTTGATTTGATTGTTGAAACTATTCCTCCATATATAATTGTGTTGGATTCTGCATTTGCTGTTGTCTTTATTGTTCAAACTAGATGTCCCATATTTCTTATGAGATGTTTGTCTTACTTCCACCCTTCTTGAGGGTGGTTTGGCTGTGAATGGTTTCCATTGTTTTGATGATTATTGGGTAAAAGAAAAAAAATCATGATGGAAGGAAGGAGAAGAAACTTCTAAGCTTAACCATATTCACATGAAGGGAAATGACATTTGCAATATGATCCAACATCTAACAACTATATACTAAAATAGTACTCAAAGCGCCTTCTATGTGTATGAAGTGGCAATGCCTTAACCATCCTCTTCTCTTTCTCTCTCTCACTCTCATTTCTTTATAGGATATGATTTTCATTGAATGAGTTTACCATATTCACTTCTTTTTTTCCTGCCCAATCCCTTTATTTTTTCTTATTATATATGCGTAAAGGCGCTACTGTCCCTCTAGGAGTTTCCCTTTCCTCAGAGGTTTGCAAAATGATGCATTATTAAGAAAACCCTAATATTTAAGCCCCTTCCCTTTTATAAACTTATTTGTGTCAATTAACATTTTTTTTTTTTTTTTTTTTTTTCGGATCAGAATAATAGAGAGTGCTTCTGTAAGAGTGCTTTTGTCTCTCTTACAGACTCACCATTATGGAAAAACTGGAAGAGATATTTGAAAAAGTCCTCTTTTCAGCTTTAAGGCTTTTACTCTTGAGGTTTTTGAAATCCAGGGGGATTTTTTCTATTAAATAGAGCTAATGGTTTGCCAAATGTTGATCTCTATTTTGCTCAATGATGGGGTTATGCCCTGAAACTCGCATCTCTAGAGCTAAGGGTTGTGATTGTCACTTCACACAGTCAAGCTTAACTCAACACAGACAGCTGAGCCTATCAACAAAATAACTTACATAATGGAAATGATAAATCAGAGTGATGGCCATGAGTTAAAAGAATCAAAGCATATCATTCTTAAGGTCCATAACTAGATATGAATAATCTAGACCAACATCCCAAAATAACCAACCATGGTAATTTAAAATCCATACATTAAAGCCATATGACAAAAGTACTAATAAGATCAATGCTATTTGAGCTGCCTCCAAGTCCTATTCCATTCCATGGAGCCTATTTGACCATTAATTGATCCCAACAACTTCTCTTCAAACTAGCTTTCACATGAAATATGGTAAAAAAGGGATGAGTGCTCACAGCTAGTAAGTGAATAGCAGTATAAAATGTTTAACAATTCACATAAGAATGTTCAAAACAGAGTTATTGCTCAAAACCCTAGTCTTCAATATATATTTTAGTTCATATTTCTTATAAATATTATTTAAAGTATTCAACTTTCATAACATAGTTGTAATGTAGAAACATACTTTTTAGTAATCCACATTTTCAAGATGGTTCATATAGTTGCTTAATTTGGGGAATGCAATCCTTTATTTCCAAAGCTGCTAGTTAAAAAAATCTCAGGTCAAGGACCCAATGTGGGTCCGAGCACAATGTGTTGGTTCCAATGGAATCGAGGGCTACAACTTATCCCCAACTAGCCTAGAGATTTACACAATTTATTAACATTTGAAGGTCATTAGTTATGATTATTTGGCATTAAACTTCCTTATATCCTGTTATTTCTTGTTCTTTTTCAAAGAAAATCTAATTCTATCCTAATGAAAAAGGAAAATCTACATCTATCTTAACATATTTGATGTGTTGTTATGGTGGTGTTAATCATCCGATTAGCAACTGATATTATATATTGATGACTTTTTATTTTTACTGTTGCCCTTTAAAAATGTAGTTGTTTATATTCAAACATATTAATTATCGAAGTGATTTTTTGGGATGTTTTCCCCTTCTCATTTGTAACAGAAAATCAAGAAGACCTTTTTGATATTGGAAGTGCAACTGGGACCTCCCTTTCTTGTGTTCCTCTTTCTCTTTCTCATTTATTCTATTGAATTAGTTCTTGCACCACCATTATATATCCCTAGTATTTGGTATGATATCCTCTATGTTTTTATCCTAATATAAGTGGAGAATTTTTAAGTGACTTTTATGCTTCTTGAGGCCGATCCTCTATAACTTAAATTGTGTGTCATTTTGTAGTAGATCTCTATTCTTTTTGTTTATTTGATATGCCAAATTTTAGATTTTGGATACTGTAAGACCCTTTTTATCACTCTTCCTCTTACCCACTATCAATATGTTGTATTAATTGCTTTGCAGTGTAGTGAGTTTGGTTAAATTTTAATTAATTTAATATTGGATTATACCCTGTATGCTTACATCTCATGCTTTTGTATGTTTGCCATGCTTTGAGCTAGTTGCACTGTCTCTTATTGTCTTGGTCTAACTTTTTATTTTTTATATTATACATATATATATATTTCTTCTGTTATAGTCTCTTCTGCCTTCTACTGGTGAACTCCAACGGACGGAATGCTTAAGATCTCTTAGAGAGATTGCCATTCCACTTGCTGAGAGGCCAGCTCGTGGTGACCTAACTGGTGAAGTATGCCACTGGGCAGATGGTTATCACCTAAATGTTAGACTATATGAGAAACTGCTTCTTAGTGTCTTTGACATTTTAGATGAGGGAAAGCTTACAGAGGTTAGTATTTTTTTTCTCTTCTCTTGATGAAGGTCATTAGAGCATTTGAGGATGTTCTAACAAAATTCGAAGTGTTAGGGTTCCTTGTCATTTTTCGAGTCATTTTGTGCTTGAATAGTTGCATTAAAGCCTTGTGGTCTGTTTTTTTTCATTTGAAATCTCTTACAATATCAGTTCTTTTCAGGTGAAAAAAAATCTCGTATGATATCATTGAAGGAAGAACTGAGATTTGAACTTTCAATTTTTTTTGTTTCACTTTTAACTAGGGATACAAATTAGTACTGAAAACAAGAACTTTTATTTTATTTTATTTTATTTTTGTAAAACATAATATGTAATGATTTCTTTCTCTACATTTTTTTTTTCAATTTTTTCGATAACTACAGCTCATCATTATATCCAGGAAGTGGAAGAAATTCTTGAGCTTCTGAAGTCAACCTGGCGTGTTTTAGGAATTAATGAGACCATCCATTACACCTGCTATGCATGGGTATTATTTCGTCAGGTACTGTGGCATTATAAGTTTCTTTGTAATTGCAAAGATCAATACTGGTATTCAATTAGTGTTGATCTCTTCATAGAAAATCATTCATACTTCAGGATTTGTTAAATGGATAACTCAGCTTGAGATGAACCAAGCCTCATATTGGCATCCACAAGTTGCTAAAAATTATGTTATGCAAATGCATACAGAATGCAGTATCCTGTATATTGTTGCTGAATAATTTGGTGACATACTCTGTTTTTTTTTATTTCTTACGCCAGTAGTTGCTGAATGAAAATATCCTGGTTGAAGCTTGTCTATATTCTCTTGTTTAATTTAATTTTTTCCACATAAATAATCACCATTTCTTTTAGGAAGCATTTGTACTCTCATCCAATTGCCTATTAAATAAGAGGCAATCACATCTGCACACAGCATTAAATTTTCTTCTAGTATTTTCATTGAAATGCTTTACGGAAGAGGCAGAAACTTATTTGGAGTATAAGACCAATTGATTTTGTTTCTTGGACAAAAAATGAGTAAAAAATAAGAATATAAACTGAAAATCCTGCATTTGAGCTTGCTATTCTTCTTTGATTAGGAATGAGTTGACAGGCACCATATGATGGTATCAATGTTGGATTATTTTTTAGAGATACATTGGATATCACCCAATGTTTAATTGCTGTTAATCAGACTTAAAACCATGCCTAATTCTGATAGAAGCAAAGTCACCTAGGTGACCAATTGTTACAACCTATGTAACATAGACATATGGGGAATGAGGAAACAATACTGTATGGAAGCACCTGCATGGGAAATTCCAAAAAAGTATAATATGATATAGAGCAGTTATTTGGCTAAAATGATCTGCCGCTTGATTACCTAAGCACAAAGGTGTAAGAAAAAGGAGCATTCCAATTCTCTAGTAGCATCAATAATGATGGGAAACAATGATGCAAGCACCATTTAGCATGCTTTGAAAACTTAAGATAGAAGATGAAGAAAATTTCAGCAACTGTAGTTTAGTAATTTCTGTATTGTTGAAATGAGCCATACTAGAGGCCCATAGTTCCATTTGGAGTCTTTTTACTTTATTTGTATAGGATTGGTTTTAATAGTTTATATTTTTTTATTTTTTATTTTAATTTCTAATTTGATTTAGAAAAGGAGCCATATTCTTAATAGATAAATGGTTCTTTTCTCTTTGTTGATGTGGGGAGTCGTGAGAATATTGTTTCTGAAGAAATAGTGACAAAGTTGAACTTGGAAGTGTTGCCACACCCAAAGCCATATCGAATTGCTTGGTTCAAGAGAGGAGGTGAAGTAGAAGTAGTGCAACAATGTCCTTTTCCATTCTCAATTAGGAAAAACTATTTGGATATGGTTTTATGTGATGTGGTGGAAATAGAAGCCTACCATTTGTTACTAGGCAGGCCATGGCACTTTGACAATAAAATTGTCCATCATGGAGAGAAGAATGTTTATGTTTTTTACAAAAATGGACTTAAGGTAGTACTTACCCTGATGAAAAAGAAGAGTTTGTCAAGTGATGAATCAAAAGAATCTTGGAAGGAGTATAGAGCTTTCTTTAGTTTACACACCTTTTTAATGGCTAGATCATTTCCAAATCCAGAAGGGACTTTCATATAAATTTTTTCTTCTAGGTCTCGTTGTAGAAACACATTTGTGACATCAAATTGTTTGTAAATCCTAGTTATAATTAGCTGTCAGTGATAACAAAATTTTAATTGTGTTCATCTTGGCAACTAGCAAGTGTCTTTAGATAATCTACACTATATGTCTGAGTATATCCTTTAACCACCAATCTTGCCTTGTATCTCTCTAATGACCCTACTTAACAGCATAAACCCACTTACATCCAGGGTTCAAAAAATCAGTCGAGTCCGGTACGACTTGGCCGAGTCATATCCGCCTCGACGCCGGCTGCGACGAGTCCGATATCAGATACATTTTATACCTAGACTCGACCATGAATCGGTTGGACTCGGATGACTCGATTGATATTCTAAGTTAACTCGGTCGACTCGAAAAAAAAAAACCAAACAATAGATTCCTTGCAAAAGAAACCCATCACAACAAGAATCAACATTTTTAGAAAAGAGCTTTGGTGCGCTGCCGGTGCTGCAACGGTGACTGGACGCCGACAAGGCAATCCTTCTTTCGAGTTTGGGACCAAAGAAGAGCTTTGTGCAGTGAAGGAAAGAGGATTTGACGGCACCACTGGCGGAACCAACATTGTGAGCGTCCATGGTGGAGGGTGAGATAGGAGAAGAGAGAGGTGAGAGTAGAGAGGTGGCCATGGCGGTTTCACTCTCTGCAGTTCGCACTCTCTGCTTTCGCTCCTATGAGTCTTGAGGCTGAGGATTGGTGATCCTGTGTGGCTCAGCACAGTGACATTTTTTTACGGGTTCAGCCCACCAGATTAGGCCTAGCCCAAGTTCAATTCATGAAGGCCTAGTGCGGTCCATGTATTTCTGTATAAAAAAAAATAAAAAAAATTGGTGTTTTAAGCTTATGGAAAAAAAATAATTTCTTGAAAAATATATTAAGAAAAATAAAATTTTCATGCATGATTTTTTATAAAAAAAAAAAAAAAAATCGAATATAATTAAAATTAATTATATACAAAAAAAAATTAAATTAAAATTTGTTTAAAGAATCATATAAGAATAATGTATTAATATTACCTCGGAAGGAGATTGATAATTTAAGTAATTGCTTAAAATAATAATTATGTTGATGTATTAGTCTAAATTGATAATTTTGTTTTATTTATGCACCCTGTCTATAGATCTTACCTCTAAAGGTCATATTGATTATAGTCGACTTCAAGTTGATTCCGAGATCAATATATTTACTTTTATTAGCATTATCATGAATAACTTTGAGCAGATACTTTTATAATTATTTAAATAATGTTAAATGTGATATAATTTTATTTTATTAATTTTTTGAGCTTATTTAATTGTATATATTTTTCTAATGATTTACATAATATTTTTATAATTTTTTGAATTTTCTAATTAGCTTATTTTACGTATCACCCATTACCAAACCGATACACTGAGACCGATACGCCTCGGGACCCTCCGAGTCAGTGACCAATACCGCGACTTTGAACCATGCTTACATCCCATTGGCTTTTTTCTTGCAGGCAAATCTGCCAACTCCCAAGTTTTATTCTTCTCCAAGGCCTTCATTTCTGCATTCATGGTTTGTTTCCAATTTTCATTAGATAAAGTCTTGAATACCTATATATAAAAAAACTATTAGATAAAGTCTTGGATAGAGTGGTAGAAATGTGAATATCGTTCAAACTTGTAAGAAAACTTTTATGGGACGGTGAAAACTTTTCAAATGACAAAATGTAGAAAAGTGGATACAAAGGATGTTTAATGCATTCTCTAGTTCCCTTCCTAATGGCAATAGGGAGGTTTTGATTTATGGTTTTTTTAGACTGGGGTTTTGACTCAGTTTGTAAGGGAGGACAAGAAATTGTTACCTCATTTCTAGAAGTCAGTTCAGATTCTCGGACTTGCGAAGTCTTAAGATTGCAATTTTCTTCCTTAAGAACACTTTGCCAATCATTTGATCCTTAGGAGTAACCATTACAATCTCATTAGTTTGTTCAACAGTGGATTTAGGGGATGATACAAATGACTCGGGTTCAGAGAAGGAGGATACTTTTTTTTTTTTTTAATCAGAAACAAACAAATGTATTAATAGAAAAACAAAAGAAGGATGAGAGGTCCTCCACATAAAAACAAATCTGATCAAAAGTAACTAAGCAAACCTCTGTAAATCAAAGGTTATACAAAAAGAACAAAAAGGCCTATACAAGTAAACCAACAGTAGCCCCTATAACCCAACCCTAGCTTGTACAAATCGATAGCCAACTAAGCTGAATTACACTCAAAGGGTAGGGTTTAAAAATGTTTGTACGGTAAGCCCAAAAGGAAACAAAAAATGAAGCGAATCCCACAATGAATTTGACGTCCTCCAAGTGTTCTCGAAAATCCTAGCATTCTTCTCTTTCCACACAATCCACAACAAAGAGAGACAAGCTATCCTCCAATGAGCCCTTCCTATAAATGAATTCCTAAAACACGAAGGAAATCACCATCATATCACAAATAGTGCCTAGCGAAATCCACTCCATCCCAGCCTGTGAAAAAATCCTTTGCCACAATCCCAAAGCAATCGGACAATGCAAGAAAAGATGATCAATTGTCTTACTACTACTCCTACATAGGATGCACCAATCAGGACTAAGGGCTTTGAAAGGTTTTCTCAATTGTAGCAAGTTGTTAGTATTTACATTCTTAAATGCCACTAACCATGCAAAGGCCTTGACCTTACAAGGAACTTTTGAATTCCACATAAAATGAGCAAGGTGAATTCCATCAAGGAAGATAAGGATCAAGATTCCTTTCTCATTGATTCCTTTTTCATTGACCTTCCCAAAGTGTTTGAGCTAGTATTTGTACCCTCCCCTTCTACCTTGCTCATTTTATGTGGAATTCAAAAGTTCCTTGTCTTCCTTGATGGAATTCTTCCCCTGAAGGGTGAAAAATGGCTTTCAATCCGGTTGAAAAGCTTGAGGTGGAGAAGAAGTCTTTCCAGGTAAAGTTTGAAGGATCGAATGGAGGAACTTGGTTATCAATAACAGAAAGGAGCCGAGGTATAGTTGTCTCAATAGGATTCGAAAAGGAGGAGATAGATTGGTTGACGGAGCATTTGATGAAAGCTGTGGAGTTGGAGGCCTTCAGGGGATTTATACGGAAGATCAGAGGCAAGACTAGAACTCACTTGATGGAGTTGTGTTTCAATAGTAGGGGGCGTTTCATGAAAATTACAGAAATGGCTACAAAAAGGAAACCATTAATCCTTGTCGTTCCCGAGGGCGATAAAGGCAATGGGTGGGAAGGTCTAAGGAAGGCGATTTCTTCAGTGCTAGTTTACTCTAATCAAGCTGGAGGAGTTTCGAAGGAGATATTAGGAAATGCTCAGGCGAGTAAGGGCTATTACAGAGGTTGCCGATCATTTTCAGAAGTGGTAGCAGAGGTTGGAAATAGGAATGGTGCTCAGTCGTCAGTCAGAAAATGGGACAGAGCTGTGATATGTGAATGCAAAGAAAAAATTCAAGACTGGGCTCACATAGGAAAAGCTATTGCGAGAATGATGGGCATGAGAGGAATGGTGTCTGTAACTCCCATCTCCGCTTACAAGGGGTGTTTCTTCGTGGACTCAGTAAGGAGAGCCGAATGGTTCCAAGAGCGGGGAAGGATCTCAGTGAAAGGATGGTCTATCCTCCTGAGGAGATGGTCGCCAAGTGAAAATAAGTTTGTTTTCGGAAAATTCAGAAGGGGCTGGTTAGAATTGAAAGGTCTCCCTTTCCATTTGTGGGATGAAGAACAGTTGAAGTTCATTTTAAAGAAATGGGGAAGGGTAACGAAGGTGGCATAAGAGTCTTTGAAGTTTGCAGACTTAACGAAGGTGAAGCTATGGGTGGAGATGTGCCCAAATGTCGTGCTTCCAGCGTTGTTGGAGGTGGAAGATGGGGCATGGACTTTCACAGTCGCTGTTTCAGTCACCGGAGATGTCGAAGAAGATGACACTATCACGCCGGAGTTAGACCGATGTAGGGACGGGTTGGTGAATATGGGAGGTTACGTCTCACAGTGGTCAAAAAATGCAGAGAGGCTATGCGGTAGGGATAATGAGTACTACAGTAGGAGACCTCTTCCCCAGCCACGCAATCGTTCAAAATTGGCGTCCAAAAGGGAGTTTGGCAGGGGCGGGAGACCGCTGGGCTCAGAGGAAGAAAACGTCATTGGGCTCACTGTGTCTGAGCCCTTAAGTAAAGCCCAAATAGAAAGAGCCCAGAGTGGGAAGATATTATGTGGGCCTCAAGATGGCCCAGTTGACTCTCAAGCCCAATTGACTGTCGAGCCATCGTCGTCATCGTGTCAGCAAGCTGGTTCTTCATCGAAGGCGATCCCGCAGTCATCAAGCTCTTACGATCTAGTCAAAGGTAGGGCAGACATTGTGGTTTTATCTGGCAAGGGTGGTCGGGCCTTTGAGATAAAGGCCCAGTCTCCTCCCATCCTCAGTCCACCTTCAGAAGAAGTTGCGGGTTGTGTTTTAAAAGGCCCGTCGAGGTTGGGCCAAATTTTAAAAGGTAAGGAGTCTTCAGTTGAGAAGGACCGGCCTTGAAGGGAAGAAGATGATGCAGCGGTGAGGGGGAAAACTCCAGAGGGTTAGTCGAGGGGCTTTTCGCAGAAGGAAGAGTCGGCAGTCACCAAGAGGATGTGGACCACCCTCTTCCCTCCAAGTTCCGATCGTCGACAAGAACGTTGGAGGCGCAGTGAGCCAATCTTCCTCGCAAAGCCACCGTCAGCCAGCGAAGCTCGTCCTATGGAAGAGGATGTCGGTGCAGGATCTCAGTCGGGGCGAGGAGGCACAACGATTCCTCTCTTTCGCTGTCTTCTGCGAAAGCAGGGGTCCGGGGAAGGGACCTCTTCGTCAAGGGGCAACCAACGCTTCGAAGAAGACAAAGATGGTTCTATGGGCAGAGTGGGGTTAGACCTTCGTGGTTTTACAGTTACGGGTTCACTTTCTAGTCCAGAAATCAGAGGTAAAGGCCTTGTCTTTGAGGGGTTTTGCGAATTTCCGGGAATGGAAAATTTGGAGGTATGTATGTCCTTACTTTCTCAATCTCCTGAGTCTTTTTCTACCCCTCATTGTGGTCAGTTTCTTCTGATGGAAAATCGAGTCCCTCTATCTCCTCCTTCGTCAAGTCCCTCTGGTCCAGATTTTCTCAACTCAGTACATCTTTCTCAGTCTCCTATGGAAAATCGAGTTTTTTCTGAATTTTTGGTTGATAAAGACGTTGTAGGCAATTTTTTTCAAAATTTTGTTGGCATCTTTGTCCATGATGAGGTAGGGAACCAAATTGCTATTCCAAACCAGATGTCAGAGTGTGTTACACCCTGTAAGCCTAAACCTAGCATGCCTAAGGAGGTTTCTAACCGGGGTTCAGGCAGCCAGGGGGATACTGTGGTCTCCCCATCGGGAGAATTCCATATGGATGGTCTGTCCCCCAGGAAAATGGCTAAGGTGCGAGAGGTTTTAAACTCTATGGATATAAAGGTTTATTCCAGGAGGAAGAACAGAAGCTCCACAGGTAATTGAGACCTGGTGGAACAGGTTTGGTCAGTTAGGGTCTGTGTGTTTCTCCATGAAAATCATCAGCTGGAACACCAGGGGTCTAGGGTCTAGAAATAAGCGTAGGGTGATTAAAGATTTCCTAAGGTCAAAGAAAACCCGGATGTAGTGATGATTCAGGAAACAAAAAAGGAGAAGTGTGATAGAAGGTTTGTGGGTAGTGTATGGACGGTCAGAGATAAGGATTGGGCTGCCCTTCCATCGTGTGGGGCTTCGGGTGGGATCTTGATCATTTGGGACTCTAAGAAGCTGAGTAGCGAGGAGGTGGTAATAGGATCCTTCTCGATTTCAGTCAAGTTTGCTATGGGTGGTCGCGGTCCTCTGTGGATATCTGCAGTTTATGGCCCAAACAGCCCCTCACTTAGGAAGGAGTTTTGGGTGGAACTTTTCGACATTTTTGGCTTATCCTATTTGTTATGGTGTGTGGGTGGTGATTTTAACGTCATAAGGAGGAGTTCAGAAAAATTGGGGGGTTCTAGTCTAACTCCAAGCATGAAGGACTTTGACAGTTTCATAAGAGAATGCGAATTGCTTGATCCACCTTTACGGAACGCATCATTCACTTGGTCAAATTTACAAGAGTCTCCCGTGTGTAAGAGATTGGACCGGTTTCTTTACTCAAATGAATGGGGGCAGCTCTTCCCCCAAGGCCTTCAAGAAGCCCTTCCTAAAAAGACCTCGGATCATTGGCCAATTGTTTTGGATACCAACCTGGTCAAGTGGGGACCAACGCCTTTTAGGTTTGAGAATATGTGGTTGCAACATCCTAGTTTTAAGGAAAATTTTAAAAATTGGTGGCGAGGTTTTCAAGGAAATGGGTGGGAAGGTCACAAGTTCATGAGGAGGTTACAGTTTGTTAAAGCCAATTTGAAAGAGTGGAATAAGGTTTCTTTTGGAGAGCTAAATGAAAGGAAAAAGTGCATCCTCAGTGATTTAGTTAACTTTGATGTCATTGAACAAGTAGGGGGTCTCACTCCTGATCTTTTAATTCAAAGAGCCTTAAGAAGAGGGGAGCTAGAGGAATTAATTTTGAGGGAAGAAATTCATTGGAGACAAAAAGCTAGGGTGAAATGGGTCAAGGAAGGGGATTGTAACTCAGTTTTTTCATAAAGTGGCTAATGGCAGGCGTAATAGAAAATTTATCAAGGAACTGGAGAATGAAAGGGGCTTAGTGTTGAATAATACCGAGAGTATCACAGAGGAAATTTTACTTTATTTCGAAAAACTCTATGCGAGTCCTACAGGAGAACCTTGGATCGTTGAAGGTTTAGATTGGTCCCCTATTTCAGAAGAGAGCGCGGGTAGGTTGGATTCCCCTTTTACTGAAGAAAAGATTTCTAAGGCTATTTTTCAATTGGATAGGGATAAGGCGCCGGGGCTTGACGGCTTTACCATTGCAGTATTTTAGGACTGTTGGGATGTGATCAAGGAGGATTTAGTGAGAGTGTTTGCAGAGTTTCACAGGAGCGGAATTATCAATCAAAGCGCCAATGCCTCCTTCATAGTTTTGTTACCCAAAAAGAGCTTGACAAAGAAAATCTCAGATTTTAGACCCATAAGCTTGATCACTAGCCTCTACAAGATAATAGCCAAAGTGTTGTCAGGGCGCCTAAGAGGAGTTTTACATGAGACCATCCACTCTTCTCAAGGTGCTTTTGTTCAAGGGAGACAAATTTTGGACGCGGTCCTCATTGCCAATGAGATAGTGGATGAGAGAAGACGATCAGGAGAGGAAGGAGTCGTCTTCAAAATTGACTTTGAAAAGGCTTATGATCATGTGAGTTGGGATTTTCTGGATCATGTGTTGGAGAAGAAGGGGTTCAGTCCTAGATGGAGGAAGTGGATGAGTGGTTGTTTGTCCTCGGTATCGTATGCTGTCTTGGTGAATGGAAACACTAAAGGGTGGGTTAAGGCATCTAGAGGTTTAAGACAAGGCGACCCTTTATCCCCTTTTTTGTTCACTTTAGTCGCAGATGTTCTGAGCAGAATGCTTTTGAGAGCTGAGGAAAGAAATTTGTTAGAGGGCTTCAAGGTGGGTAGAAACAGAACTAGGGTGTCCTATTTGCAATTTGCAGATGATGCCATTTTCTTTTCTAATTCTAGGGAGGAAGAATTGCAAACCCTCAAAAGTCTTCTGTTAGTGTTTGGGCATATTTCTAGGCTTAAGGTCAACCTTGACAAGAGTAATATTTACGGCATCAATCTTGATCAAAATCATCTTTATAGATTGGCTGAGATGCTGGACTGCAAGGTTTCTAGTTGGCCCATACTTTATCTGGGTCTTCCTTTGGGAGGGAATCCTAAGGCGTGTGGTTTTTGGGATCCTATGGTAGAGAGAATCTCAAAAAGATTAGATGGATGGCAAAAGACTTACTTATCTTTTGGAGGTAGGATAACTCTTATTCAATCTTGCCTCACACACATGCCTTGTTACTTCCTTTCTTTGTTTAAGATTCCCGCTTTAGTGGCTGCAAAAATTGAGAGGTTGCAAAGGGATTTCTTATGGTCAGGGATTGGGGAAGACAAAAGAGATCATTTAGTTAGATGAGATGTAGTGTGTAATCCGAAGGCAAAAGGGGGACTGGGTTTCGGGAAGATTTCACTAAGGAATATTGCTCTGTTAGGAAAATAGTTGTGGAGGTTCCCTAGAGAGGACTTAGCTCTATGGCATCAAGTCATCTTAAGCATTTATGGTTCACACTCTAATGGTTGGGATGCTAACACTTTAGTCAGATGGTTACATCGTTGCCCTTGGAAGGCTATTGCACAAGTCTTTTCGGATTTTTCCATGTTGACTCGGTTTTTGGTAGGAAATGGGGAAAGAATTCGTTTCTAGGAAGATCTGTGGTGGGGGGACCAACCTTTGGGATCCCAATTTCCAAGACTATTTAGAGTAGTCTTGGATAAAAATGTTCCTATTTCTTCGATTCTCGGTTCTTCTCGTCCTTTCTGTTGGAATTTTAATTTCCGCCGTAACTTTTCAGATACCGAGATAGAAGACTTAGAAGGCCTTATGCGGTCTCTCGATGGTTTGCATCTATCACCTTCGGTTCCAGATGCTAGATTTTGGCCCGCATCATCTTCAGGGTTTTTTTCAGTCAAATCTTTCTTTCTGGCCTTATCCCATTTCTCTGGTTCTCCTCAGGATTTTCCTTCTGAGTTTGTATGGAAATCCCAAGTCCCCTTCAAAGTGAGGTCCTTTGTCTGGTTAGTGGCACACAAGAAGGTGAATTCTAATGATATGCTACAATTGAGAAGACCCTACAAAGCCCTTAGTCCTGATATTTGTTTTCTATACTTGAAGTAAGGGGAATCGGTAGATCACCTTTTCCTTCATTGCTCCTTGACGACGGGATTATGGCACAGGTTATTTCAGTTAGCCAACTTGGATTGGGTCACCCCGAGGAGCATCGTTGACATGATGTTCATCAAATTTGATGGTTTTGGAGCCTCTAAGAGGGGGAGTCTTGTGGCAAGCTGCAAGCACTACTATAATTTGGGTTGTGTGGAAGGAAAGAAATGCGAGGATTTTTGAGGATAGAGTAAGGAATTCAGAGTATCTATGGGATTTTATAGTTTTCCTTGCTTCTCTTTGGGTATTTTGTTCCAAGGCCTTTAAGGGGACCGCCCTTAATGTGTTACAACTAAATTGGTTAGCGGTGTGTTCTCCTTAAGGAGAGGTCCAATCTAGAATGTTCACTTGATGTTTTGTGTTCTTTCTTGGGATAGTATCTTTGTAGTCTAGCTTCTGTGGTGGGAGGATTTCTCATCCTCCTTTTGTACTTCTTTTCCTTATATATATATATTTGTTGTTTCCTATCAAAAAAAAAAAAAAAAAATTCTTCCCCTGAAAATGAGGAGCAGTAAAATAAGACCAACATTTGTTTAAAGTAACATTGGCCGAGAAAAAAAAATTTTGGATGGTAGATGGTAGCACTTATATCCCTTTTGAGTTGAAGAATATCTTATAAAAATGCATTTGACTGCTCTTGGATCCAATTTTTTCCTGTTTTGATTGTGAACATGAACAAAATACATACCCAAATATTTTAGGAATGAGATAGTTTGTGGTTTTCATATTATGATAAAACGTTGACAACATTTTCATGAGACTTCTGAAACCTAAGATTTTGGAAGGTAAATGGTTTATGAGATGTGTGGCAGTTAGGATGGCTTCCCCCAAATAAACATTAGGCACATTATTTTAGAACAAAAAACCTTATGTTCTATCAAGTAGGTGGTCATTGTTCAGCAACTCCAATTTGTTATGGGGTATTTACACATGATGACTCATGAATTATTCCTTTTTGTTCAAAGTATAGAGTTAGGACTTGATTGAAATAATCTTGAGCGTTGTCAAATTGAAAAACCTCTTGATTTTGACACAAAACTGGTTTTTTATCATGTTATGGAAATTTGAGAGAACTAAACTCACATCAGATTTGTGTTTACGTAAGAAGATCCAAGAAACCTTAGTACAATCATCGATGAAAGGACTTGAACTTCTTTAATTGCTAGTTGCAAAGGGTTGTATGCTTGTATTTGGTTAGTTTACATGGATCACAATGAAAGCTCTCAATGTTTAATCTTTTAAACAGAGAAAGAAATAAGATCTTAAGAGTTTTAAACAACGGATGTCTTAAGTTTACAATGATGATGTTAAATTTTTTCTTTATTGAGAAAAGGGTGCTCTGAAAGAAATGATAAGGATGATTTGCTTGGTGTCTCAAGGTAGTATAGCCTGTTCCATTCCTTAGTAAGTCTAATCGTCTTCCCCAAATCCTATTCTTGAAATACACAATGAGTAGGGTGAAAAATCCCTAAATCTTGTATAAATCTTTGAATAAAGACAAAATTAGTAGACAACTTTGGAACATGAAACACATTTCTAAGTGTGAGTGTATGACTAACTTGGACATCTCTTATACCTGCCATGGTGGTTAATGAATCATTAGCTATGACAATTTTCTTACTGCTTGGACAAGTGTTATAATTGTTAAATTGTGTGATGAATGAGTCATGTGATTCCTGACACCTGAATCTATAATCCATGAATTGACAAAGATTTCATTCGAGACTTTTAATCTAGTGGAAATAGGAAACTTACCTGAAAATGCTAGTGAGCAGGTACTTGAAGGTTTCACAGGAGTTTCCAACAAAGTTCTCAGTTTTTCAATTTCATCTAGGTTGAATTTGCCTTGTTCCAGGGATCTCTTTTCTATAGAAGACAAGTATGCTTGTCCATTATCCCTTTGCTGCCCTCCATTGTAACCCCACTCTTTGCCAGATATTGATGGCTTGCCATAGAGTTTCCAATATTGCTCTCGTGTATGTCTTGCCTTTTGGCAAGAAGTGCGCCATAAGTTATCATTGTTATCACAATTTAGGACCCTTGACCGATCAACCCTTTTGTGATCATTAGTGTTTGCCTTATAATCATTTCCCTTCTTAGCAACCATAGTCGAGCCTTCCAAATTTTGTGTTTCGAGCATGACACTTGCTTTCTTCTGCTCGAATAACAGAGATAGTCTCATTTAAAGTTGGGATATCTTTGCTAAATATTTGAACTCTAACTTAACTAAACTTGGCATTGAGACTAACTAAAAAAATCATAAACTCAATCTTTTTTTACATAATTTTTCAAGATTATTGCATCTTTAGGACATTTGTTTCAATGCATTGATAATGATCGAGTTCTTGTGTAGATTTTTCGGCATATTAGCATACTCCATGACTTAACTTGTTTCCCTATTTTGTTGCTTTGACCTTGACTTTTATTTCATATACTTGGGTTGCATCTAGTGCCTTTGAGTATGTCTGGTGAACAACATCCCAAATGTCTTTAGCAATGGCTAGGAACATACACGTCACTAATTTCAGGTGTCTTTGAGTTCCACAACCATGCCATGATCATTGAGTCTTGCTTGTCCTAGGCATCAAACCGAGGGTCTCCTCTCTTTGGTCCGGTTCCCACGAGATGACTTAATTTCCCTTTACCTTTTAAAAATGTATGAATAAGTTGTGACCATTTTAAATAATTTTTCCCATTAAGTTTGTATGTTGCTTGAATACTCTACAATTTTCCTATGGTATGATTGGCTATCACTTCCTCAAACTAAGATGTGATAGTGAGAGTTTCTGATACCTCTTAACATTTTTTGTTCCATTTTTTTGAAATATATAAATATATATATAAAAAAACTCTGAAGGTTTAAATCACACGTTGAAGACAACACACAGTTCAAAATCATGTTATAACCTAGCTGGTGGCAATGTGTTATAGCGACGGTTTGCGATAGTTGCATCAGAGGTCCTAAATTCTCAATCTCTTATTGTATCGATGGTGCAAGGACGAAGGTGGTCTCTGGGATCTTCTGTTGCTTTCACAATGACACAATCTGTATCTGCAGTGATGGTCTTGACGATGGCAATGTGAGGCAGAGGAAGGGTGATGGTATGAACTATGTTTGTTGCAATGGTGCGAAGATGACAGTGTGAGGCGGAGATGAAGGTGGCAACATGATCTCTGCTTGCAACAATGGTGTGATGATTGTGCAAGGTGGAGATAAAGGCGGCACAATTTGTGTTTATAGCAGTGATGCTATTCAGAAGAAAGGGAAACCCTTAAAGGTTGACAATGAACTTTGAATTTGGCAATGAAGGCCGAATACAATTCTCTTTTTGTTTCCTAGATTTACGAGCCTAAAACTTTGATACCATGAAGAATCTGAAGAATCTTGAAAGGAATAAAGAGAATGAATTTTTTTTCCCCTTAATTTAAATTTGTATAGAACCTCATAATTATACAATTGTATAGATCCCCTTGATTACAAGATTGTCCAATTCTCTCCTTAATTAGAGAATTATATAGCTATAACCTTCCTAATTTAGCCAATTTGCTAGTCTATGTGCATATTACATTCTTCCACATTAAGTCCAAGGTAGAACGTGAACAATCTTATATGAATATTTGTTGCTTTTAAAATGAATTTGAAGCCAATAGAGTTGCCTTTTTGTTGTTGGCAAAATAAGTCTTAGAAAAGAAGCAAGTTGTTTCTAATGAAGCAAAGGCATTGCTGGAGAATTTTGCAAAAGTATTTCCCATAGAGTTGCCAAGTGGATTGCCTCCAAAAAGAAGTATCCAACACTATAATCCTGCCAAATTACATAATGCCTCCAAAAGAACATGAAGAACTCCAAAGAC
Source organism: Vitis rotundifolia (assembly GCA_030254885.1). Taxonomy (NCBI): domain Eukaryota; kingdom Viridiplantae; phylum Streptophyta; class Magnoliopsida; order Vitales; family Vitaceae; genus Vitis; species Vitis rotundifolia. The sequence continues at coordinate 17,392,049 of CM058163.1, read as the reverse complement.
AAGTGGAAGATTACACAAAGGATATATAAGGGAATCAATGAGTCCATTTGCAGTTGTAGAACTATTTTTTTTTATAAATAAAAAAAGATGTATAAAAAGAAAAGAGGAGACACCAAAAACAGTGCCCTCAAAGTATACAAGGGGTGTACAAAAGAAGCCAAAAGGCTCAAACCATAAGGGGAGGGATAGAAACAAAAACATCACCTACCCTTACTTAAAGCCTAACCAATCAATGAAGCTTACAAGTGAAGAAGGGCTTAAATCTATAGACACCCTAACCCAATACCACAAGTTATATACAAAAGAATTTTTCAATCTTTGGAACGAAAACTCCTCATTACCAAACGCTAACTTATTCCTTTCCTTCCATACTATCCAAAATAAACATAAGGGGGTCATTTGCCAAGCCTTGTTATGAGCTTTACCCACAAAAGCCCTATGCCACCCAATAAGAGTTTCCTTCACTGAACAAGAAAGAATCCAAGCCACACCAAAGAAGGAGAAGAGAAGATTCCAAAGAACCCGAGTCTTTACATAATGAAGAAGAAGGTGATCTACCGTCTCTACTTCAGAGGGGCATAGAAAACACCTATTAGCCAAAAAGTGATCCCTCCTTTGAAATTGGTCCAAGGTTAAGACTTTCCCCGAAGAAGCCTCCCAAGCAAAGAAAGCCACCTTAGGAGGCACGCTCACCCTTCAAATACTACCACTAGGGAACAAAGGAGAATCTTCGAGCTCCAAGATAGAATAAAGAGATTGACCAAAAAGTTGTCACACCTCGAAGCTGTCCAAATCACTCTATCTTCCATCTCCTTATGCACCCTAAAAGCTTGGATCTTTTGCAAAAAACGCTCCACCAATTCTACCTCCCAATATAAACGCCCTTGAGAAAATAGGGGTCCAACCACCCTCATCACCATCAGGGTTCCAAACATCCAACACCCAAGCTTCCTTAGACGCAGAAATGGAAAATAAGGAAGGGAAGGACTCACAAAGTGGCTCATCTCCACACCACTTATCCATCTAGAATCTCACTCTCTGCTCATTACCCACTTGGTAGGCTAACCTACCACTCAAATAAATCCACTCTTTGATTGCTTTCCACAATCCCACGCCATACCTCTCACTCACTGCATGGGAGCACCATCCCCCATCCTCTTCACCATACTTGTGACTGATGACTTGCTTCCAAAAAGCCTCTCTTTCATTGGCAAACCACCATTTCCACTTGCTTAAGAGAGCTATATTCATCAAAGCTAGATTTCTCACACCCAAACCACCTTCCATTTTTTCCAAGCAAACCATTAACCATGTTCCACCTAATAAGGTGCGGTTTTTGCACAAGAGTTCTACCACCCCAAAGAAAATCCCTCTGAATCTTCTCCAATCTCAACCTCACTCTTCTTGGCATGCAAAAAAGGGATATGAAATAGATAGGCATGCTAGATAAAGTGCTTTGGAGTAGAGTGAGTCTCACTCCTTTTGAGATATACTGTCTTTTCCACATTGCTAGTCTTTTTAAAAATCTCTCTTCAATGCCATCCCACACCGCCACTGATTTGAAGGGGGCCCCCATAGGCATACCCAAATGGCAGGAAGGGAGACCACCCACTTTACACCCCAACTCCAAGGCCAAGTCCTCTATATTATGCACCCTGCCCACTAGAATTAACTCACTTTTCTCCAGATTGATTCTCAAACTTGAGCAAGCCTCAAACCACATGAGAAGCCAACTTAGATAAGTCATCTGGTCTTGAGATGCCTCACAAAACACCAATGTATCATTAGCAAATAACAAGTGCGAGATTAGAATCCCCTCACCACTCTTACCTTTCACCCTCCAACTAGATAAAAAGCCCCCACTAATAGCCTTCCTCAATAGACAACTAAACACCTACATGGATATTATGAACAAATAAGAGAAGAGAGGATCTCGTTGTCTCAAGCTTCTCGAACTTTGGAAAAAACCAGAAGGAGAACCATTTGCTAAAACAGAAAATCTCATAGTGGAGTCCTTTCCAAAATAATCCCTCAGGTTTTCCTCGGACTACTTCAATGGAGATTTCGAAGGTCTTGGATTCCACTACAAACCAACATTTTCCACCTTTCAAACCTCCTCTCACTTTTGAAGCAACCATTTTTGCAGTTGTAGAACTATTAAATTCGAAAAAGGATGGTACTTGGAGAATGTGCATCAATAGTAAGGCACTAAATTGGATAACGATAAAGTATTGATATCCAATCCCAAGACTAGATGATATGTTGGATATGTTGTATGGAGCAAAAGTATTTTCTAAAATTCATCTTAAAAGTGGCTATCACCAAATTGGGATTTGGGAAAGTGATGAGTGGAAAACAACCTTCAAAACTATGCAAGGGCTTTATGAATGGACTGTGATGCCTTTTGGTTTGTCAAATTGCACGTAACATGTTTATGTGTTGTTGAATCAAGTTCTACAACTATTCAATGGAAAGTTTATGGTGGTGTATGTTGATGATATACTTATTTATAGCCTATCCAAGGAGTCTCATTTGTAGTACCTGAAGGAAGTATTCGAACCTGAAGGAAATATTAGATGTTCTCTAAAGAGAAAAGCTTCATGCCAATATGAAGGACAGATTTTTTGCTGATTTTTTGTTGTTTTTGGAATATATAGTTAGCACTAAAGGAATAAAAGTTGATGACAATAGGGTTGAAGCAATTAGAAGCTAGTCAATACCAAAAACAGTGAGAGAAGTGTGCAGTTTTCATGGTCTAGCCTCATTATATAGGCACTTCATCAAGAATTTCAGCACCATAATTGCTCCTGTAACCGATTGCATGGAGAAAGGGAGGTTTCAATGGTCAGAACAAGTTGAAGAAAGTCTTCAAAAGGTTAAAGAGATGCTCAGCTCAGCCCCTTTGTATTAGTGCTCTGCCAAATTTTAAAAAGGGTGTTTGAAGTAGAGTGTGATGCTTCCAAAATTGGTATTGGGGCTGTTCTAAGTCAAGAAGGCAAACCTATGTCATCTTACAACAAAAAATTGAATGACGCAAGAAGGGGATACAACACTTATGATAAGAATTTCATGCTATCATTCTAGCTCTTAAGCATTGGGAGCATTGCTTGATACATAAAAAATCTGCATATTTAGAGCATCTTAACAGCCAACAAAAGTTAAGCAAGAGACATGCCCATTGGGTTTCTTACTTGCAACGATTCATGTTTGTGATGAAGCACAAGTCTGGAGCAAGTAATAAAGTGGCAGGTGCACTTGGTTGAAGAAGTTTGCTATTGACTAGTATGGTTGTTACTGTTAAGGGTTTTGATTCCTTTGAAGATCTTTATCCTAATGACCCTTTCTTTGGTTCAATTTGGAATGATCATATTAATGGGTAGCCAGGAAAGTATTTGTTACATGATAGTTTCCTATGAAAAGGAAATCAACTTTGTATTCTAGATTGCTCTTTGAAGTAAAAGATCATCCAAAACATGCATGGTGGAGGCTTAGGTAGACATTTTGGGCAAGGTAAGACATATGCTATGATTGAACAAAAGTTCTTTTGGCAAAAAATAAGGATCTGTACAAGTTTGTTAAAAGGTGTTAGACATGCTAAGAATCAAAGGAGAACTTCAGAATATAGGTTTGTATACTCCACTGCTAGTTCCTGCAGCTCCTTGGGAAGATGTAAGCATGGACTATGTGGTGGGGTTGCCTAGAGGTTGATGGGGAATGGATTCCATCTTTGTGGTGGTTGACAGATTTTCAAAAATGGCTCATTTCGTTTGTTGCAAGAAGACAATGGATGCATCAAACACATCAAGTTTGTACTTTCGAGAGATTATGCGATGGCATGGGGAATCAATCACATCAGATTGAGACTCCAAGTTTCTCTCATTCTTAGAGAAATTTATGGAAGAAGTTTGGAACTAGGTTATGGTACAATACTTCTTATCATCTTCAAACAGATGGACAAATTGAGGTTGCCAATAGAAGTTTGGGAGATTTATTGAGGTGCTTAGTTGGAGAAAATCCTAAGCAATGGGAAGCTGTGGTTACACAAGCAGAATTTGCCTATAATTATTTCAGGAATCCAACTACAAGCAAAAAGCCCTTTTGAAATCATTTATGGGAGGCGGCCAATGCATCTTTATTATTTAGCTCCTTTACCAGAAATAACTTAAAAGGGTGAAAATTTGGTTGACTTAATGAAATAACTGCATGAAGAAATCAAGTTGAAGATTGAGGAGTTGAATGCAAAGTATAAAAAATATATATATTAGAAGAGGCACAACCAAAGCTTCCAAGGTGACATGGTGATGGTGTACCTACACAAGGAAAGATTTCTAGTTGACTATTATTCCAACTAAGCAAAAGAAAGATAGGACCCTACAGAATTATCAAGAAGACTGGGGAGACTGCTTATGTGGTTAATCTTCAAAAACATATGGGATAGATTCAACATTCAATATTTTAGATTTATTTTCACACATTGGTGAGAAAGTCAAATAAGTCTCCAGCAGCACCAAACTAGAGGACAAGCTTCTTTTAAGGATGAGAGAATGACATAATCATTAATAGGGAATCAATAGCAAGTTTGAATAGTCAAAGGTTTGCATGGGAAAAGTTTATTATTAAATTATAAGTTGAAATGGCAGTCCTTTTTTTTTTTTGTTTTTTTTGTTTTACTAGAACTATGGTAAATGGATATATAAAGGCTACTAATTATATATTGGAAATCATAAGAAAGTACTTGAGGCCTAGCATTATAAAAGGGAAGAACCTCTTCATTGTAAGGACTTCTATTTTTATTCCAAAAGAAATATACTAAATGATTGTCAAGACCTTTCTGGTTTCAATTCATGCAAATGGTTTTTTCCCAAATTTCTCCTTTAAGAAATCTTGGCTCTGGCAGTGTTTGGACTAACTTGGTTGTAATCTACTTGGAGAGCAACTACATTAATTTTTCAGTTTTCATCATCTTTGCATTATAATTACTTGTTTTTCCATCCATATAACTATGGACTTAGGTAGTTTTGTTTGTTTTCTTAAAGAAAAAAATTCATTAGTATAAATTTGTTAGTGGCCTATCAACATCTCGTAAGAAAAGTGTCTAATATGGAACATGCTAGGATGTACTTCCATTGAAATTTGACTTGGAACTTTAGCAAAGTATTTTACATGTGATATAAGCTTTTGGATGATATTTACTATGTTCGCCAGAAACTAGATGTTTTGTGCAGAAAGTTGACATTTCTTGTCCTCAATTAAGTCCATTTATTTGTTTTCCCAGGATTATTTCTAATGTGTGGCATAATATCAGTGCTGAAATTCTTATGGCATTCTGCAATTAGTTATTCAATTTTGCTGATACACAATCATGACAGCTCTGTGTTAGACTACTTTTGTTTTACCTTTGTCATTGTTGTCATCAAGACCATTCATCCTAATCCATGTCTCCCTCATTGTCATCATTCATATCATGAGAATATATTATTTGATTCTGTATGGTTGCAGTTTGTTATCACAAGTGAGCATGGAATGTTGCGACATGCCATTGAGCAGTTGAAAAAGATACCATTGAAAGAACAACGAGGCCCACAAGAGAGGTTACACTTGAAAAGCTTACAGTCTAAAATTGAAGGTGAAAATGGATTTCGAGATATCAATTTCTTACATTCTTTCTTATTACCCATCAAGAAATGGGCTGATAAGCAGCTGGGAGACTACCATCTGCACTTTGCACAGGTTTGATAAGAGCATTACAACTGGTTACATTGAGTTTTCTCATTCTGCAGCTGATGCTTGGTTACATAAATTCATAGGTTGGCTTTATGCATGATATGAATTTCATGCACTAAAAACTAGCATATGTGGAAGTTATCTTTTCATTTGCATGTTCTGCTTTTGGTGTAGTTTGTGCTGGTATGTACATAGGAAAATTTGCATGTGTGAAACTGGTCTTTATTGTTTGCCTGTTGTGCTTTTGCCATAGTTTAGACTGGTATATGCATGAGAAAACACTGTGCATGTGCTCACAGACATGCTGTGCATCTATTTTAAAGTTAAGGTGTGATTGGCAGTTTGTTTTTAGTTTTTTTTTTCACTGTCAGTTGTGTCTATCCATTACCAGAAGCTGTGATGCAGAGAGATATACTCTTTCAATTGGGTGGGATGATGTCTTGGGTGATTATCCCTTCCAAACTGTCACTAGATCAGATATCTAATGCTTTCACTCAAGGAGGCATTTTTATCTCCAAGAACGGAACTCTCCCACAAATGTCTCTTATACATAATGGTTTGAGATTTCTATCTAGATATGTGTTATGTACATGTACATGCATGAGTTGCATCAATTTTGTTATTTTGAGTTATTGGGTTATACTTTAGACATAAAGAGGTCATATGACTATATTTTTATTCTTTGGTTTTTTTGATGGGCAAATTAGTGTTCATAAATAATTATAAAAAAAATGGCAAACAAAAAATGAGGTTCAACCCAAGTATGTAGGAAGTATAAAAGGTGATCTATGCTAATAGGATAAAAAGAAAAGCATAAATTATCTGGTTCAATGAAACACTAAATTGTGTACAAAATCAATAATATTGATGTCTACATCAATCACTTAACTTTAGATCAAGGTTTAAAGTATTGGTTGAGTCTAGTACAACTGGGCTGATTCGTATTGCCTCGGCCAAGTTCAAGGCAATTCCAATACCCGAGTTATGATTTTGTAACACTTGGGTGTTGACTTGGCTTGAATCGGTTGACTTGACTAATTTCTTGAAATGACTTGCTTGACTCAGTTGAGTTTTAGGGATGAATCTGAGTTAGGGCACAAAATCCTCCTTTTCTTGTTCTTCTTCATTGCCCATTGTCTGTGCTTTCATAATGATTGAAGCTTGAGAGGTAGTGGTTCAGTGCTGGCCACGACTATCCCTTCCTCGAAGCATTAGATTTCCCTATTATCAGCAACATCTCTGATAATGGCTTGGGTTTTTTCTTTGTGGCTATATTTCCAATTGTAGTTAGCTTTCCTTGCAGTGACATCCTCAATGATGCTTAAAGCTAAGTGACGACATCTCTAGTGATGATTTGTTGATTGCTGTTGGTGGGCATTGTGTACCAAGTCTTGAGAAGAGAGGATTAACCATTTAGGTATATAAGAAAGTATAGAGAGATTTTGGTATGGTATATATGATTTGAGGAGAAGATTGACATATTTTGCATATTGCCTACTATTGATGCAAGTTACTGAGATCAATGTGCCTCAATACCTTCCAAGTCATGATTGATGCCACAACTTTGAACCATTCTTTAAATCACAAAAATATGGTGTTAAGGATAGCTACTCGCCAGGGTAGCCCAGTTGGTTTGGGTGAACATTCAGAAGTGTTGTCCTAGTAAGTGGCATATGGTCTTGGGTTCGAATCTTGCCACTGATGATACCTTCAATTTACCTAGTGCTAGTTGTTGTGTGGTGGTCAGCGCCCCGAGGTTTGGGCCTCCATGGAGAGTCCTAAGGACTTGGCCATGGAAGGTTTCTTGGTTATCCAAAAAAAAAGAAGAAAAAGAATAGCTAAAATTAATTACTTTGAACTGTGAAAGGATCTTCTATTCCTCTCTTTCTATAATGATCCAAAACATGCACAAATATACATAGATATTTGTCTTCTGAACATGAACAAATATTGTGTCTATTTTCCTTAAGAGTGTCTTCTAAACCTGATAAAACATCTCTTTCTATCCTATGAAGTGCAAAAGAAATCCAAATATGTGATGAACTAAAGATTGGAAATTAGAAGACCATCCATAATCAATAAGAATATGGTTTGTAGTTTCCTCATTTGTTTTGTACAAATAACATCTACTAAAGATATTCTAGTTGTCTTATAGTTAATCAACCATTAGATTTTTCTTCTACGTTATCTCCCATGGAAAGAAGCTAACTTTTGATGACACTTTGGAATCAAATCTCCTTGCATGGAAAAGAGAAGGTTGTACTTAAAGCTACAATCTTGTGGTAGGATCTAACTGTGAATAATGCTCTTCTTGGACACTTTCTATTCCAATATATTTACAGTATTGCATATGAGCATTACTTCTAAAAGTAGCAAAAAGGACATGATAAGTCCCAAGTTCCAATAAGAGAAGCTCCTCTTGAAAATGAGGTCATTCTAACTACTTGAAAACCCAGGTCCTTTAACTTAACCATCTATTAAGTTTGAAATATATGCAATTATTTCATATTCTTAGATATATAAGTTTCATTTGATTACCAAGCTCTAATGGAATTTTAGCCTTGTGTTAGGACCTATTGGCCAAGAGAAAGTCTCAGGTAGACAGTTAAAGGCTGACCAGTTGCTTTCTCTTTTATTAATTTGTAATGTTAAGGTATTCAAGTGTACCTTGATTCAGAAGTTTTCTATATTAACTTGAGATAGTTGAGGATTATCTTTGTATATAGTTTTCTATAGAGGGGTGTATTCTTACTTTGATCAGATTCTGTATTTCGAGGGAAGGACCTCTCATCCTTCTCTTGTATCTGTACTGCTATTAATACGGTATTCTTTGTTTCTGATAAAAAAAAAAAAGGATGTGGGTAGGATATTTCTTTTGAAACTTGAAGTTTGAACTAGGATAAATTATTTCATATTCTTAGATATCTATAAGTTTCATTTGATTCCCAAGCTTTTGAGAAATTCTAACTTTGCATCAGGACCTACAATTCAAGGGACAGTCTCATGTTCATGGTTAAAGTTTCTTTCTTTTAATTAAATGTTGAATATAATATTTTTGAAATTTATTATCTTTACCTTCTGAATTATTGATTTGTCTTTTAGGCTTCTATTTTTTCAACTCACTGATGTAATACTTTCCGTATACTTCACAGGGGTCAGTGATGATGGAGGAGATAGTAGCAGTAGCAATGATTTCTCGGAGACTTCTTTTGGAAGAACCAGTAGGGGTATGTATAACCTTGTTTTTTGTTCCTCCTTGTGGGCACATATCATAAGTTTTTAAATTTTGTGAGTTGTTAATTATCCTTGTCCTTTTTCCAAAAGAATATCCTGTTTTCCTTTTTGGGGAAGCAAATATTTGGCAAAATTACACATTTTGCTTCCCAGTTTGCGTTTTCATTTAGTTGAAACTGTATGCACATTGTTTTATTGTTTAAAGCATAAAATGATGAAAGTTAATCTCAATCTTTCTTGCAGGCAATTGAATCGACGTTGGTTACAGATCAGGAGCAGATAGAAGCATATGTGTCATCATCCACTAAGCATGCATTTGCAAGGGTAGGTGATTTTAGGGCTGAGCATGGTAGATTTTGTGGCTGATACAACATATTATATTCTTGTTTTGGTGAATAGTTACTAAGGTGATAACTGAGGCTTAAGAAGAAATTTATGTATAAAATGAAAATATTGTATTTTCATTGTGAGAAATTGAAAAACTCACATGGATTTGATTCCTTATATGCCGGTATTAATGATTTATTTGCATACAAAAACTATTTTTTTACTAAACAAACTGAGCAGTTGCTGTTTTATCTGGGCTCAGTTCATCTAATTATTGTTAAGGGAGATGAGAAGAGAAGAGAGTTTTAATTTTCCTCCATTTGGTCCATGCAAGAGGATGATTATTGTTTGTTAGGGGACAGGAGAAGAGAAGAGAGAGTTTTACTTTTCCTTCATTTGGTTCATGCCAGAGGGTGGGGAGATGAAAAAATAGAGGATTTTGTGGGAGGGAGGGGAAGCTTAGAAACTTTCTTTCCGCACTCACACAGATTTTTACCTTAAAAGGAGGAGAATACTTGGGTAGAAGTTAAAATGGAAGTTGTCATACACATTTTAGAAACAAGTAACTGGTACTTTTCTCCTCAATTGTTTACACCATCTTTATGATGTAACCATGCACTCTTATTTTAGTGCCAGTACTTGTGCTTTGGTTTTGAAGAAAGTATAAATGAGAAAACAAGACATAAAGAAAACAAAGAAGAAAGAAATAGGAACGGAATTGACGTAAATAAATGATATTGGGCCTACCTGAATTACATGGTACACTATAGAGGAGGAGAGAGGTCATACTAATTTATATTTTATGTTTTTGTATAATACTTGGAATTTATTTTTCCCCATCAAGTTGAAGAATCAATATTGATTATGCCCTTGTAATTTTGCTTCTTGCATCAAATTTTTTTTTTTTTGAAGGGTTGTCAACTTGATTTTCTGTTGTACATTGGGGGTAAGGGAAATGCCTTGTAATGTTCCTTTTATTTGTATAGATTTTGCAGGTTGTTGAAACATTAGACACAACGCATGAGCATCCTTTGGCATTGCTTGCAGAAGAGATCAAGAAACTTTTAAATAAAGCTACAGCCCTATACATGCCAGTTTTATCTCGCAGAAATCCACAAGCAACTTTTGTTGCAGCATCTCTTCTTCACAGGCTTTATGGGAACAAATTGGTAAGTTTCTACTAGGTTGCTATTTGGAATACGCCCTTGTTAATGCATTTTGGTATGCTTCTATTTGAGTACTTGAACCTAATTAAGCATCTTATCTCCAGAAACCTTTTCTTGTTGGTGCTGAACATCTGACGGAGGATGTTGTATCCGTATTTCCAGCAGCTGATAGTCTTGAGCAGTGTATAATAGCAGTTATCACAACTTCCTGCGAAGAGGGGACTGCAGACGCCTACTGCAGAAAATTAACACAATACCAGGTCAGAGTTGTCTTCGGATTACCTATAGCTTTTTTTTTTCCTTTTTTATTTTATAGTGAAGTAATTTTGTTTCTAAATTATCGAAGGAGGAAGCTCTGGAAAGAGAACCTTGAATCTTCAAGGTTGAAACTAATGACACATCAAAATTGTTAATGCAACTTATTAAGCTGTAGTAGTGAAGATTAACAATGTCATCCCAATTGGTTTAAAATATAAAATCTCACTTGTTCTAAAACCCTCAAAGATACTGACTGACATGAACCGAAACTTGGTCCAACATTTGACAGATGCTTTCTTACTGGTTTTTTGTTCTTTTATTTCTCTTTTTCTGTTCTTTCAATTCTTGATGGATTTTTTTCACTCTCATTTCTGCTTGCCTCTCCTTTCTGAAGGCAGCAGCATTTCCAATCTTTAGCTCAGCTCATTTTGCAGGAATTGTATTACTCAAATAGAGGCCAATTGCATACATGTAAAGCATGTGATCATTAAGATGCATTTTAACTGCTTGATTGTGTAGCACCTTCCTGACACGTGAATTGTATTTATTAATCTATGTTCTGCACAAGGCATACATCTCTGTGTTTCATTACTGATATGGGTGATTGTGTTTGCCTAAGCGGCCAACCTTATCTGCCTATAAGAAAAATGTTTTTGCTATATGTGGATGGATAAAAATTTGTTCCTTAATGGCACCTCATTCCATGGAAGTTTCAATTGCATGGGTTTTCTGGTTCCTCACACATCAGCCACATTTAAGTGCATTGGTTCAAACTGGGTTCACACTGTTGTTTCATGATGCACTCTAAACTTCAATTCTTAGATTGTCTTTTATCTTAGTAACCTTGCTCGTTATTTAAACTAATACAATTTAATAAACATGCTAGCTAAATCTGGCTCAGTGAAATTGCCATTGATTGTATGCATGTTCTTTTACTAGCAGACATTCCTTTTTCCTTGTTGTGTTGCCTGCATATCCATATATCTGTTTGTAAATGTACAGATGATTGAAGATCTCATTCTTAAATGTGTTTCTTAGATGTACAATGTTCGAATGACCAGCTTTTCCTTTTTTCTTTCATGATTACAACATCTGTTCATCATTTTGTTGTCCTTTTATTGACCCTCATATTAGATTTATCTGGTACATCTTTTCACAGTTTTGCTTTTGTGTTTTAGATTGAAACAATATCTGGAACTTTGGTGATGCGTTGGGTCAATGCACAACTTGGAAGAGTTTTAGGTTGGGTTGAACGGGCTATTCAACAGGAGGTAGTTACTCTAGTTTTCATTTTACATGTGCACGAAGCTACATCTTGTGGTATTATTCATATGCTATTTTTTTTCCTCTCTTTTTGCTTTTTCTTTTTAGAATGATGGGAAGAGTGGTTTTTATGAAATGTCAATTGGATTTAAATATGATATTATCTCAATTCAGGTATGGAAAAATTGGTCATGTTTTGTTACATGATTGAACCTGTCTTGTACACATTAATTTTTAATAGCAAGTTTTGAACTTTTCATTTTATTAACATAAAAAAATTAGTACTTTTTAGGAGAAAGAAGTCAAAAAAAAAAAAAAATCCTAGTTGTTTAGGAGAGCTAGTTTTTCACCGTTACCATTGCCCTTATAGAGTGATAGATAGTCAATCCATTCTTGAAACAATGGGCATATAAAATTTGAACAATCAATATATGACAAGGGAAGAGCGATGGATGGTGGAATTACTACTCAAGATTGACAAGTCTTGTGCCCTGATTTTTGATAAAAAGGAAAAAAGATTCAATTGTAACAAGCTATATTCAACGAAAAGGACAATTTTATGTTCCAATATATGTTAAAAAATGATCGGGGTGGGGGGAGGAGGAGGTATACAAGAAACACTTGGGAATAAATGATAGAGAATATCCAACAAATCCAAAAAGAGAAATTTAACACCTTAAGAGAAACCATGGACCGTTGAAACAATGTCCTGAGAAAGAAGCTTTCAGCGTTAAAACAGACTCTAGTTCTTTAAAGATCCTTAGTATGCTCCTTCCATATGCACTAAAGCAGACAAGGGGGGAAACCTCCTAATTTTCCTCTTCCTCTTTCCAGGCGAAGCCACATCTAACAAACAAGGGAATCCTTCATTCAATGAGGCAAAGTTGATTGCATCGAAAAGAAAGAAAACCATGAATTTTTCGTCAGGCATTCTCACCAAATTAATGAGATATGGCTAGTGCATCAATCATTTTGGAAAGTTAACAATAAATCCAAACCAATTCTCAAGTCAACCCATTAGATCAAGTTGCCTATATGCTGGTCCTTATTCCATTTCCTGAATCTTGAGATGGAGAGAAGCCTCCATTAACAATCTTTGCATTCTCTCAAATGATTCCCATTCTTGAAACTTTTATTTTTTAAAACCCTAATGACTAAGAGATGAAAAATCTTTTTTTTTTTTTCCCCTTTTATTAGACAATATTCAATTATCCGATTCCACCCTTAAGGAGAGATATTGGTTTTTTAGAAGAGTCAATTTGCCTTCGAATCTTTTTTCTAGTTTTCTTTAATAACAAGCTTCTTCCTTTATTCATCCCACCTAAAGTAATCTAGAAATCTAATGTTTGGCTCAAAGTTAAAGTCCATTGTTTGGTTGGCAGATAGGAAGAAGGTCAATATTTTTTTGATAAAAAACAAAAGATGTGTTAATCAAGTGTAAAAGGTTTATGAGAAGGATGAAGAATCCTTCCCACCAATACAAAAACTTATCAAAATATAACTGAACTCCCTTACTATACAAGGAGATGTATACAAAATGAATTTGACCACATAAGATTGTATATAACTGATCTCCTTATACTCGGACTAAGCTCTTTTCATTGCTGACCAAACCCTTTGATTTGACATGATTTAAATCAAGGTACTTTCTAAAATCCTTATCCCTAATAGGTGCTTGTCTGTTGCTTATAGAGAAATAATATATCATTTCTTTATTCTTTGCCCTTTGCATTATGGTAGGGGCTGTTTTCATTGGCGTGGATTCATTAGATGGATCAATGAAGTTTCTGAGATGATAATATCTTTCAAGAGTTTTGGTAAGAGTGTTGAAGTAGAATGCTTCAGGTGTGTACTATCTTACATACAATGTAGGTGGCTTGGTTGGAAAGGATAGGGAATCTTCGATGAAGGATGACTTGGTATAGTTGGTAGAAAGTAGAACATAATCCTTTTTCTTATTTCTCTATTGGTGTTTGTCAATAAAGATTTTGGTGGGATTAGGTTTTGCTATGATGGATTGAGGAACCAAGTAACCATAGGATAAACTCTTTTTTTTTTCTCTTTTGTTAACTAAGGAACCTTTCATGACCAAGCCCTTAGGGCTCTCTATGGGGACCCAAAGCTTGGGGTGTTGACGACACCTACAACAACCAACACTCGGTAAGTCAAGATATTTAACTAGTGATAGGATTGAAACCCAAGACCATGCACCTTCATCACACATCCCAACATTTGCCCTAACCAACTAAGCCACCTTGGCAAGCTAACCATAGGGTAAAGTTTTTATTGGGTTTATCTCATGCTAGTTGATTCCTACACCCACTAGTATCGTTTAAGCTAAGCTTCATTGGGTGGTCATGAGTAATTAAATTAGATTGGTATTTAAGGGATGATTGGAGACTATATGGGTAATATACTCCTTTCTCTTTGGCCAACAATATGTGGGTGGACCATTAAGGATGAGGTTATAGCCTTATTGGGAGATTTGGGGAAGGCTCATTTTATGTTGGGGCGGAAGGTAGTGAGCTATTAATCTTCTCATAAAAAAAAGACTCCTTGATCATTAGTAGGATGGATGTCTTATTCTGCTAGAGGCTTAAGTAAGTTGATGAGATGTGAAAGTTTATGATCTCGATAGTGGAACTACCTAAAAGGTGGTGAATAGGTAACTATTATTTTTTTTTTTTTTTTGATAGATAAAGAAAATTATATTAATCAAAAAGAGGAAGCACCAAACTAGTGCCCTCTAGGTATACAGGGAGTATACAAAAGCAACCCACAGACTCTAAAGCAAGGAAGGGAAAAAACCCCTACCCTTACTTAGAGCCTAGCCACTCAATGAAGCTAACAAGAGAATAAGGGCTCAAACCTATAAACACCCTAACCCAAGACCAAAGATTACATACAAAAGAATATTTCAACCTTTGGAGAGAAAGTCCTTCATTCCCAAACGCCAACAAATTTCTTTCCTTTCATACTGTCCAAAATATACATAAAGGGGCCATTTGCCACGCCTTTTTTCGAGTTTTCCCCACAAACGCTCCATTCCAACCAAGGAGAGTATCCTTAACTGAACCCGAAAGAACCCAAGCCACTCCAAAAAGAGAGAAGAGAAGATTCCACAATGCCCTCGTCTTAACACAGTGGAGAAGAAGGTGATCCACTGTCTCTACTTCAGAAAGACATAGAAAACACCTATTTGCCAAAGAATACCCCCTCCTCTGGAGCTGCTCCAAAGTTAAGATCTTGCCCCAGGAAGCTTCCCAAGCGAAGAAAGCAACCTTAGGAGGCACCTTTGCTCTCCAAATACTACCAAAGGGGAACAAAGCAGATCCTACAGGCTCCAGCATAGAATAGAGCGACTTGACTGAGAAAACTCCACTGCTAGAAACTGTCCACACCACATTGTCCTCATTCTCTCTTTGCACCCTATAGGCTTGGATCTTTAGCATAAACCGCTCCACCATCTCAATTTCCCAATCATTAAGCGCTCTAGAGAAAATAGGGGTCCAAGCCTCCCCTTCACCATCTGAGTTCCACACCTCCGACACCCAAGCATCTTTAGCCAAGGAGATGGCAAATAAAGAAGGGAAAGACTCGCAGAGAGGCTCATCACCACACCAAATATCCTTCCAGAACCTCACTCTCCTGCCACTACCCACGCGGAAGGCTAAACTGCTATACATACCCAACCATTCCTTTCTAATAGCTTTCCAAAGTCCTACACCATTCCTCCCATTGACGACCCGAGTACACCAACCCCCCTCCTCAACCCCATATTTGCCACTGATCACTTGCTTCCACAAGGCCCCATTTTCAATGGCAAAGCGCCAATTCCATTTGCCCAAGAGAGCTTTATTCATCCAAGCCAGATTTCTCACACCCAAACCTCCCTTCTTTCTTTCTAAACAAACCAAGCTCCACTTTACAAGGTGGGGCCTCTGCTCAAGAGCTCCTCCCCCCCACAGGAAGTCCCTCTGAATCTTCTCCAACCTCAACCTTACTTTTCTTGGCAGATAAAAGAGAGACATGAAGTAGATAGGCATGCTAGATAGAGTACTCCGGATTAGGGTGAGTCTTCCTCCTTTCGAAATATACTGTCTCTTCCACATAGCCAACCTCTTCCGAAACCTCTCTTCAACACCATTCCAAACCACCTCTGATTTGAAGGGAGCCCCCAGAGGCAGACCCAAATAACTGGAAGGTAGACTGCCCACTTTACAACCCAACTCCAAAGCCAAAACCTCTATGCCAATCACCCTCCTCACCGGGATAAGCTCACTCTTCTCCAAATTAACTCTCAACCCTGAGCATGCCTCAAACCACATGAGAAGCCAGCTAAGATGCGTCATCTGATCCTGAGACTCCTCACAAAATACCAAGGTGTCATCCGCAAAAAGCAAGTGAGAAATCAGGGACCCCTCTCCACCCTGGCCTCTTACCGTCCACCCCGAGAGAAAGCCCCCACTCATAGCCCTTCTCAATAAGCAACTAAATACCTCCATAGCTATCACAAATAGATAAGGGGAGAGGGGATCTCCTTGTCTCAAACCCTTTGAACTTTGAAAAAACCCAGAGGGAGTACCATTTATAAGAACAGAGAATCTTACAGTGGAGATACACCACTCTATCCATTTAATCCATCTCTCCCCGAAGCCCATTTTTTTCAGCACTGCCAACAAGAGATTCCAGCACACATGATCATAGGCCTTCTCTATATCCAGCTTGCACATCACACCTCCTTGATTGCTTTTCAACCTAGAATCCACAGCCTCATTTGCAATCAGAACAACATCAAGAATTTGTCTACCCTCCACAAATGCATTTTGGGGTTCCGAAATCACTTTACCCATCACCTTCTTGATTCTATTTGCCAACACCTTGGCCAACAACTTGTAAAGACTTCCCACCAGGCTAATCGGTCTAAAATCTTTCAAATCTTCGGCATCTCCCTTCTTAGGGACTAGAACCAAGAAGGTGGCATTTAGAGATTTAACAAATCTGCCCCTATCATAAAAATCTCTAAAAAAGTCCATAATCTCATACTTCACCACATCCCAACAAAAAAGCCAAAATGCCATGGTAAAACCATCCGGCCCCGGGGCTTTGTCTTTGCCAAGATCTGAAAGAGCTGCAAACACCTCTTCTTCCGAAAAAGGAATTTCCAGCCCCTCAGCTTCACTACTTCCTAACTCCGAAAAGGACAGCCCATCAATGCTAGGGCGCCACCCCTCTTCTTCAGAGTACAGCTTTTGAAAAGCCCCCACCATACTGTTTTTCAAATTATTTTCCTCTGAATACCAGCAGCCATCAACTTTCAGCTTGGACAGCCAGTTTCTCCTTCCATGGGCATTTGCCATCCTATGAAAATATCTGGTATTATTGTCCCCCTCTTTCAGCCACAACTCCCTTGATTTCTGTCTCCAAGAAATCTCCTCTCTCAACACCCAAGACTTATAGGACTCCCTGGCTTCATTTCTTGCTTCACATTCTTCCAAATTTAAAGCTGCATGTTTCTCCTTATCATCCCAAAACTCAACTATTATTCAATTACCCAAAAGTTCCAAATTTTTAATTTTTATGAACACTTTAATTAATTGAATAGTTAATCAATAAATTAAGAATTCTAGTTGCACACGTATACAAGTGATGTACATGGAAAACCACACATAAAGCCTCCCATAGACTTTATGGATGTATATCCATGGGGTCAAATACTGTAGAGCTATAATTCACCAACTATGAAGAATTAGGTACACACATTCACCAAGCAATTACTACTCCCTAAGACTTACACCCAATATCTACACCAAACCTCACATCCACAAAGTAGTACTACCAACTTCCTTAGTAGATTGCTCAATGCTTTAAGGGGATGTGATTCTCTCTCACAAACCCAAAAACAAAATCAAAAACCTTTGAGAGTTTTGGGTAATGGAAAATGTAATGACCTTTTAGGCTATGTTCACATCAAGAAGAAATTGAAATTTTAAGGCATATATATATATATAGGTAAAACCTTAGTGGACTTGGACTATTTCCAAAATCTCAATTTTTCAAAACAAGTTTGCCAAAATATGGAAGAATAGAAAACTTTGGAAATTATGAATTATGGCAATCTAGATTTTGAATTCTCAAATTTTGGATAAGTGCACTTGAGTTCTTCCAGTGATCTGGGTGCTTGAGCACTTGGTCTCAAATCCAATTTTTAATTAAATTAAAAATGTTCAATTTTCTAATTCCCCAAAGTTCGCTTTATGCTAATTGTAAAAGTCATTACCCTTTTCATACTTTTCTATACTTGTACTATACTTGATTGATTTTGCGGTAACCTTGAATCTTCAAATGAGCATAAGTCATAGGAAATATATAGAATAAAATTGTCAACTTAATCTAATCAGACAAATTCACTAATAAGATGGTTGATGAACTATCAAGTGTGAAGCTACTTCCATACCATGATACCTAGAGTCTCTTTCTTCACCTGGCATATTTGTGTTGACAAGAGACATGAGTGTGGGAATGGGATCTTTGTTGACTACTTCTATTTTGCTTTGCATAGAAATCTTTGATTTTAATTGCTTTCTCTTTTTGGTTTCAACTTCCTTAGAAGATAATTACATTGAGAAATGAGTCTATTGGAAATTAAATTTTAAAAGAATATGTAGGGATAAAAGAGAAGATGGAAACATTTTATTAAGGACAACATTTCTTTTTTTTTTTTACTTATGCAGTATTAGAGTATCCATACTCATTATTGAGATCCTTTTTAGTCGAGTCCCTATGTCGTAAAATTTAAAAGTGTGAAAAATCAGACTTTTAGACACATACCCACAACTGAATCCATGCAGCATAACTTCTATGGAAGTTCTTATGCTTTTGTCTGAGGACTTGGTTATGCCATGTAAAGTGTTATATTTTCTCTTATGACAGGTACTTAGAAATTGTAGTGGCCCTTGACATTACCTATTGAATAATCCAAATTAGACCGAATTTTTAGCTATTCACAATGTTCCTGTAAAATCATTCAACAATAGAATATACCTTTCCTTCAGTCCATTCTCAACACCCTTTTTAGAATTTTTAGATAATTTAGGGTGGCCTATTTTTTTGCTTTGGCCTTTGTATTAGCCTTTTCTCTTTGTTGGCCTGCTCTTGGGCGGTGGTTACTTTTTAAAAAATTTCCCAATTTACAATATCATATGTAAGGATATAAATATAAAACAATTAAAAGAGAAGAAATAGAAAAGAGAATACAAACAATGTGATATAAGGTGGTTCAGCACATTCCCATATATGTCGACCACCTCAACCTCCAATTTAAGCATTGAGGAACTCCGTTATTCTTAGGATCCTTCAATGCAAGGAGTCCTTGCATATACCATTGATTTAAGGTGCTACCAGTGAACATTTACAATGCCCTCAAGCGATTGTCCCTCACTTAGAAGCACTCCCTCATAGAGTACAAATGGATGGTGATTTGAAGTACAAGAACTAGCTTAGGGAATGAATACAAGTAAAAGGATAGCTACTCTGAAAGGTGCAATTGATGGGAATATGCAAGTAAGAAGTAAATGCAATATGAGCAAGCTTAACAGCCCAAGATTGAATCACTTAATGGGAGGCAGGTGGTAGGCAATTCATAGATGGCGTTTTGGAGCTTTAAATATGGAGTTTCTGCACAAATTAACCGTTAGACTCAATTTCTCGCTCTACCAGTTGATTGCCTGGTTGACCATTTTACTAGCTGCTAGTATTAAATGCAAGCTGCAGGTGACTGCTGAGCAGAACTACTTAGCCAGTACCTTATCTTGTATTCACTGCCAAAGGCCAACCATGGAGGGGTGCCATACCAAGGGGACTCATTGACCATCTGACCTAACATCCTGGCCAGACCATTGGCCATGCAACACTTACTGATATGTACAGCTTTAGATTTTCTTAAATGTTGTCTTTGAGCTGAAAAACATCTTATAAAAGCATGCTAGAATACTGCTTTTAACCTTGAATGGGATTTTAAGTAATTTTGAAAATGATAATTCAATTTCCTATTTTGTTGTCAATTTTGAAAAACATTTAATGGACGAATTTATATTAAGATCAAAGGTTTCTTTTAAAGGTCATGAAGAAAACTACCATTTAATTGCACCTTGTAAAGCCTTACATTTTGAAAAAATTCTAGCCCTATGAATGCTTGGGTTTCTTGCTTGAAAGGATTTTGATCCCTTGAATGTATGTCTTCTTCTTGAACACTTAAATTTGATGATGATTTGTTACCAGATCATCACTTCAAGTAAAGGATTAAATATTGATCCTTTGTTTTGTTATCATCAAAATTGGTTTTGTAAAACCTTGGGCCACACTGTGCACCATGGTGGCACCTCACTTAAATGCTAACTTTCAAGTTTATGAGTGCAATATTTTCTTTTCTTAACTTTTTATTTTAATGAGAACATGTCTCAAAAGTCAAACTTTTCTTTTCTCTCTAACAATGAGGTTTTTTGGAAAATTTCTCTCCAGCTTCAGGTCAAATCTAATTAGATAGAAACTCATGCTCACATTCAAGTTCATGAGTGCCAGGTTTTCTTTTCATTCCTTTTTATTTTAATGAGAACATGTCTCAAAAGTCAAAGTTTTCTTTTCTCTCTAACAATGAGGTTTTTAGGAAAATCTCTCTAGCTTCAGGTAATTGGGAAAAATTCTGATTGAATTCAATTTAGAAACTGGAGTTCTTGGCATCTGGATTGTTAATGTAGGTCTTGATGAGCATTACAACGTCAATAAATAAGAAACTGCATCTTTGATCTATTGGTTAAACTGTACTTTTTATGATTGGTGCAAATTTTCAATGAAGCAAACTATGGTAGTTTCTCTTCTTTCACCAATTTAAGAAGCAGCAGCATAACTTCATAAGGTTCCAAGCTGAAGTCCACTTAGGTTATATGGATCTCTGATCTCTAGGTCACATATCATTCCTGAAAGTGTCTTGACAACATTGAAGATCTTAAATGTTGTCTAACATGGGGCTTCGCATTTGCAACTTTTCAGATGTGATGCAACCTTGGTGTCTATAGACAATTCCAAAAGTCTTCAATGTTGTGCAGGATGTAGTTTTGTCTTTGCAATTTGTCAGATGCAATGCAGCCCTAATCGAATTCTTGCAACAGAATTCCAATATAAAGCATAACATGCTATTTCTAATTCGTAATATCTATGTTTGTCTCTGAAATAAATGCCTTGTGGCACAATAGAATGCAGGTATATCCAGGGAAATGTTGGGTTTTCCCTCATTTATTATGCTTCATGGTAAGAGGGGGACCAGGAACTTGCTTTCCTTTTTTCTCTTTCAACATATAAATAATTCTGAAGTAGATTATCTTCAGCTGGTGTCTTTGTTGGGGACTTTTACCCTCCTTGAGGTTGTGGGTTGGGTATGTGGTCCACTAGTTTGTATGGTTGTTAAGTGTTTGTATTTTGGTTTCCTTTGAAAGATATCTCATCTTTCCACGTGTTTGTTATATCTAAAATACTATGTCTTGTTTCCTATACTAAAAAAACTCGTTTACAGCGGTGGGATCCAATATCACCTCAGCAACGGCATGCAAATTCAATTGTTGAAGTCTACAGGATTGTGGAGGAGGTATGAGTGTGTGTGTGTGTATGCACATATATTCTTTTTGATGAGAAACTATACTTGTATTATATAAGAT
The DNA here is from genome assembly GCA_030254885.1 of Vitis rotundifolia. Classification (NCBI taxonomy): domain Eukaryota; kingdom Viridiplantae; phylum Streptophyta; class Magnoliopsida; order Vitales; family Vitaceae; genus Vitis; species Vitis rotundifolia. The sequence goes on along the minus strand of CM058163.1, from coordinate 17,370,367 downwards.
GAAAGGAAATTTTTGTACAAGAAAAATGCAGGAGAAAACAATGTCCCTATTTAATTTTTATATTGAGCATTTTATGGTTGGTATGTTTGTTGCAAGATGTGGAATTATGGATGAACCAAGCAATAATTTTCCTTTAGAGGGGGTGTGTTGAAAATTCAGAATCTCAAGAATTTTTTTGTATGTAATTTATGGAGCTGGGCTAGATTGTATTTAGGTGAGGACTCGTCCTCCCTTATAGGCTTTTTGGAGTGGTTAGCTTCCACTTAAGGGGAGGTGAGTCCCCCTCCATTTTTTTGTTGCTTTTCCTATTGTTTGAGGCCTTAGCCGCCTCGTATACCCCCTGTATGCGTTGTGGCTTTTTGCCTCTCTTTTAATGAATCTCTCTTTTGCTTATCAAAAAAAAAATATTTTATTTCAATTCTTATTGTATATTCATTAAAAGTATACACCTTATCAAGGTTTAGGATTTTTGTCTAAATATATTATGTAGAAAGGACTAAAATGCTATCTATAAAATGCTCATTAAGCCCACCTCTGATCATAGTAAAATAATGGTGGAACCTAACTTATCTAGTGCTGTGGCAAGGTCCCTTTTTGCTTCCAATATGTGGATCCTCCATCTGGGTTTGTTTGTAAGCTTTTATGTGTGGTTCTGAAATAACCTGGTATTTCTTGTCACCTGGATGGTTCGAAGATAAAAAAGGGATTGGTTTGATAATGCAGCAGTTCAACCACTATCTTGGAGGCCTCTTATCTGTTTATGTCATTGATAGCTAGGTAGCTTGGCAATGTTGGATGGAATTTTTTTGTAATTTTAATGTAATTTACATCCTTGTTCAATACATATTGTCTCACTTAGGGCTGGGTTTTGGAAGTTCATTGAGCATTGGAAACAATTTATTAGAATCTGTCTCCATATCATTTCTGTACATTTGCCCCCACACATTTATCTGCTTAAGGAGACTTATGTTTTCTATTATAAATGTGCTTTTATTGCAGACTGTGGACCAGTTTTTTGCTCTTAAGGTTCCAATGAGGTCTGCAGAACTGAGTAGCTTGTTCCGTGGCATTGATAATGCATTTCAAGTGTATGCAAGTCATGTTGTTGACAAGTTGGGTGAGTAGAACTTTAGACAGTCCATCTTCTATTCTTACTTAAAGGACTCTACATTTTTTTAATGAAAGAAAATTTTACAGTTTTTAATAGGAACAGAATTTTATTGGTCAGAGGAAAGGAGATAAAATACAATGTGAGAGATCCTCTAAAACAATCAAAAGAAGTAAGAGACCATCCAAATAACAGAATCTCCTGGGGAAACTCCAGTGATGGTGTTGTATATAGATTCAACAAAATAACCATGCCCCCCTGGCCAAGCTATCAGCTTCCTGATTTTTTTATCAATACCTCTGTCTAAAGGAACCATTTGTGGGATCCTCATATTATTGAATCTTTCTTCTTGGGTGATTTTACTGCCAAGGAACTCTACTCTTGGAGGCAATGTTGATGCTGTAGCTCCTTATAGACCGGAAATCATATCATACTAGCAATGTATGCTTCTTAGGGCCCTTCTTGGTTTTTTTGACTTCACCAGAGATATCAATATTATGAAATTGATAACCTCTCTAGTCTAGGAGGGGCATATTCACCTTTATATCATTTCAGTTTTTCTTCAGGAATGTAGCACTTCCATGTTCCTTCAAGCCAACTTAATCACATGCTTCAAAACTGATCTTAAGAAATAATTAGCCTAAACAAAAACTGATGCCTTACCACTTCACTATACTTTGTATGGTCTGGTAGCATGGTCTCTTATTGGCCAGGCCAAAACCACTGTGTTGATCATCTTTGAATTTAAGTACCATCTAGAACATAGACACGAGCCACATCCTGACATGGAGATGGTGTGCTCAATTTTCCAGAACTCCCTAAAATCTACTTGTAGGGGCACTGATATATATGTCTTATTTTGGAGTAAATTATATTGGACATACATATGTCTCTATGTGTGGATAGTGTAATAACTTTACGGTGAGTCCCATTACTAAAGGCAAAACACACATGTTCTTTTGCATACTTTCTAAGCAAATTTACATGTTCTATCTTTCTATGTGGGCGTGTGAGTGTGTGGCCATGTGTGGAAGAACACAAAAGTTCAAAATAATGTATTAAATTTATCATAAATCCCATTAGAAAAGGCATAACATTCTTCTTATCCTTTTGCATATTTTCTAAGTAAATACAAGTTTGCATTTCTGAAACAATGTAACACCAACAAGTCTTAGCTCTTCAGCATATGGATTCTTTGTCTTTGTGTGCATGTGTTTATGTCTGTGTCTGTTATATGTAAGGATAATAAAGATTGAAATAATGTAGTGACTTATGATAAATCATAACTTCATGGTAAATCCCATTGCAATAAGCATTACACACTTGTTCTTTTGCATATTTTCTAGGTAAATATAAGGTAGCCTTTCTGGAACAAAGTAACACCAAGAAGGATTAGGACTTGAACACGGGATTGTTTGCCTGGCCAAAGATGGTCTTTGTGCAGTCACACTATTCTTTCCACTAGCTTTCCTGGGTGCTCTTTGGTTTTGGATTACTTATCATGCATTCAATAATACCATATTTAGTTTTCTTTGTGAATTCTAATGTAGCTTTGCTCTGTAAAATTGTTTTTATTGCTCTTTTTCACTTTCTGGAATTCCTCTATGTCAGTAAAGTTTAGGAAATCTTTATTGTCTGCAATTTTATCAGTTATCCTCTAAGTTGTCAAACTTACACATTATTATTATTGATAGGTATTCTTTTATAATAATAGTAATAATAATATTATTATTATTATTATTATTATAATTATTGATAGTTATTCCTTTTTTTTTGTCCCCATTGGGACTTGAATCTGAAACCTCCCATAAACCCACCCCCAACCCTTTACCGCTTGACCCAAGCCTTGATAGATGGTTTTTTTTTTTTTTTGTCTTTTTCCCTTTTGTCCCCATTGGGTCTTGAATCTGGAACCTCCCATAAACCTGCCCCCAATCCTTTACTGCTTGACCCAAGGCTTAGGGGCATTTTCAAACTTACACATTACATATGTATCTGCTTGATACTTTTTTTCAGCCTTTCATTTTCTTTTCCCTTTGACATCTTGAAATATTCTCAGAAGTGTGCTTTTGGCCATGCAGCTAGCAAAGAAGATTTAATTCCACCTGTGCCAATTCTTACACGATATAAGAAGGAAGCTGGAATTAAGGCTTTTGTAAAGAAGGAATTAATGGATCCTAGGTTGCCTGACGAGAGAAGATCTAGTGAGATCAATGTTCAGACAACACCAACACTTTGTGTTCAATTAAATACTCTATATGTGAGTACAAGGCTTTAAACTTCACCTTCTCTTTGTTTTTATTGTAGTTATATTTTTTCTTTGTGAGGATAATCCATCCTATTTGGTATTCAAAAAGTCATCATTTCATTGTTTTGTATCAGGTACATTCCTTTATTATAACCATTCTAAAATTTGTTGTGATACATAACCTAGGCCTTTATACATTGGAGAATAATGGTTCTTTCTTGAACTACAAGAATGTGCACAACTTTTTGCATGTTACCTAATTTTCTTATTTATCCTTTTCTGTCCAAAATAAATGTGTCAATTACTCACTTCAAAGGTGCAGATATACGATTAAATTTTACTGAAGCACTTTTGTAATCATTGATTTTTTTGGTCATTGCTACATTCTTTTTTTCCTGTGCTCTTGTTATTTTGGCACCTTTAATATAAGCCAAATAATTCATGTATCAGTGCACTTTTTATCTTAGCACCTGGCAGGTCCTTCTTGGATGATTTTTCCTTAGCTAGGGCCACATGTAACTTTTGATTGATAAATTTTTTTACTTTTTTCTTGTAATGTTACTTTTACTAAACTGTTTGGTCAATTACCCATAATCTATGTTGCATGTGTTTAGGTCAGGCTATCGGGTGCGAATACATTAAGTTTCTAATCCTTCACACCCTCAAATTTTTGGATGCAGAGACTTGGTTGAAAAGGATCTCAATAGGTAGTTACATGTGATATAATAAAAGGGGAAAAAATAAAGAAAAATCAATCATAGATCAATCAGAAGCATAAATGTCCTTGATAAAAACTTCCCATCTTATCCTATCTTTTCTCTTTTATCTTTAAGTCTCTAATAAGCATTCGCTGTCCAACCAACCACTCTCTTTGACATAACTATTTGAAAATGAAAAAGGAAATTGATTACAGTCAAGATTTATGTTCAAAACAAAATACACTTATTCAACTAAGATCCCATACCTGCACCCATTTTATTTTGTGTCAACATGGGCATTCTTAATGAAGTTGAAGAGTCTGAATCTCCCTGCATTTATTGCAATTATCATTATCCAAGTTCTTGCTACTTTTCTTTATCCTTGATGGTGAAGTTGAAGAGTCTAAATATCACAACTTGTAGAGCAATTAGAATGACTTATATCCCTCCTAATGGTTTTCTTTATCCTAGCAAGTTTATTTACATACTTTCCATCCTTTTTACATAACTTATGCTTCTAATATGTGCATTAAATTTAGCCTCATATACTGACATGTGCAACTTCAATTGCTCAACCAAAAAATTGAACCAAGAACCAACTTGGCCTCAGTCAGTTGGTTTTGTTTGATTAATAGTGCTTCGGTCTGATCCCTGTTCTACTATGTGAAGAAGTGATCAGGCTTGGTTCAGTTCCGGTTGACACTAAGCACCTAACCATGTTAGAAATACACACAAGGTTAGTTTTTATAGGCATCAAAAGTTGTATAGTGCCTCAAGTTATTAGAGTAGGCCTTTCTTACACTGGAAAACTAGCATAACACTCATCTATTGGATCTAAGAGACTAATCAATATATGGATTTTTGTTTGTATGTCTATGTGTTTCTATTTATATATCTATGTATTCATGTTCAAAGTAGTTTGCTAGTGGCCTAATTACTCTTTAATAGTTTATACCATTCAAACTTCATTAGTTACTATTTGGATATTGTAAAGCTATTTTTTATAAAATAAGGTGGGTCATTGTAGTTAACTTGGTAAAGTACAATACTATGAGACATCACAAATGCAAGAAGAACAAACCACACATCTTATAAAGGAAACCAAAACAAAGTACAACCCAAGACAATCTGTTCATTGCAAGGGTTAAAAAGTCCTTGTCAAAGGAGTCTCTCAGCATGCCTAGTTGGTTAGGGCGAATGCTAGGATGTGTGATAGACGCACACAGTCCTAGGTTTGATTCCTATTGCTTGTTAAATGCCCCGGATTATCTGGTGCTGGTTGTGGTGGATGTGGTTAGCACCTCAATGTTTGGGTCCTAATGTGGAGGTTCCTCAGTTTACCACTTTGAAAATCTCAAAGCTTTGGCCTATAATAAGTCTTATAAAAGAGCTTGAATCCTTTACTCAATAGGATTACCTTCTTTCTCTAGTTTTGGAAAATGCTCTAAGTCATGTATACCATGATTTCTAAACACTCCTCTAATGCTAAGCCATCCCGGGTTAATCGAGGATGTAAAACTCTATAGAGCCCGCTAGAGGCATAAACTACCCTTGTTGAGTCTTCTTGCCTCACTTCTTAGACCTACAAATTTGTTTTTAATTCATCACTAACTAGCTGAAACATGTACCAACCAAGATATATACGGTAGACTATGTTGCATGGATTTTAGAGTGGATGTTAGGTGTAGGTATGTGTCTAGGTTTTTGGTCCTTCACTCATTCAAATTTTAGGATATGAGGACTTAATTAAGAAAAAAAATCTCAATAACGAGTACAAGCACTTGGACACAACATAATAAAAGAAAAAGAAAGTAGTTGAAATCAATTAAAAGCAAAATATCCTTGACAAAAACTCCTTTTCCTACTTTTACTCTCATCCTTTTTTTTTTTTTTTTTCTTATTTTATAAATATCATTATAAAAGTTCAACCGATATTATGGTGAATAAGGAAAAATGAGAGAGAGTGAGCGTGAGAACGCAAGTGAGGGCGAAGAGGGTGAAAGCCGAGCGGAGAATCGTAGGAAGAGGAAGGGGAGTAGCTTCATGGTGGAGACGAAGGTGTTCGAAGTCGGAATCGAGGAGAGAAAAGGGAAAATCCAAGTTACCATTGTGGAAAGCAAGGGAGGAATCTCGTCTTGGGTCCGTCTGGGGCCGGCGAGCGTAAGGTTTCTTATAGAAGGTCTGAATCAATGTCTCAAGGACAGGGAAGAAGGGAAATGGGAAAGAGGTTGGAAGGAAAAAGGGCGAAGTTATTATCTGGTGCGTAAGGCAAATAGGGCAGGGTGTTTCCTTCGTCTAGGGGTTACCAACGTGGAGAAGAGGAGGTATAGTATTTGCATTCCGAAAGGCAGGGGGGAAAAGGGGGGTTGGGCTTCCATGGAGGAGACCTTACAAAATCTGGGAATTGGTATTGAAAAGGAGTATAAACAAGAAGAAAGGGTCACCAGAAGGTCGTATGTGGAAGTGACAAAGGGTTCAAGGAGCAGGGATAAACTGGTCAAAGTGGAGCTTAAGGGGGAGGAAATAAGTAAAAATTTGAACAGATTGGAGCATTGCTTGGTAGGAAATTGGAACCCTAGGTCAATACGAGAAGAAGATCTGGAGAGTTTAGAGTGGCAAGTGGCAAGTGTGTGGGGGCTGAGAGGAAAGTTAGGTTTGGCAAGGATGGGAAAGGGTCGGGCTCTTCTGGAGTTTGAATTTGTGGAGGAAGCTAGAAGGGTCCTTTGCCTATGGGAAAAGATCAGTGGGAGGGGTTCAGTTGGGATTGGAGTGATGGAGCCCAAAATCTGGGTGTTCAGCAGAGGGGGAAGCTAGGAATGAAGCTTGGGTAAGGATTCTAGGTCTCCCAATCTCGTTGTGGGAGCCGATGACCTAGAGGGAGGTGGGGGATGCATGTAGAGGATTTTTAGGTGTCGATTCTTAGACAGAAAGATTGGAGGAGCTCGAGTGGGCTAGGATTTTAGTAAAAATGAATGGTGATGACTTGCCGAATACACTGGAGATCAAAGTCGCGGAGGGGATTTATTCCCTGTCTCTGTGGTGGGAGATCACGCCGTCACTAAGGAAGAAATCGGGGGACTATAGCGTTCTATACGGGCGTCAAAATGGAGAGGTTAGGGGTGAAGGGGTTTCACACGCTGGCTCGCGTGTGGAAGAGATGCCAGTTGCGTGGCCCGAGGCGCAGTTGCGCTCAAGTGATGGGACTGGAGGGCAGGAAAGAGGAGCGAGTAGGGAAGAGTTTAAAAGTTGGGCCCTTTTCAGGCAGGTCACTTGCCGTGGATCATCGGGTGCTGGGCCATCCTCGCCTGGCCCAGCTGAAGGTCTCGTGGGTACGAAGTGGACTGATGGGCCTACTGCGAAAGGCCCTTTGGGGGAAGATCTTTCAAAGGGAGATGGGAATGTCGGAGTTGGGCAAGCGCCTGGGTCGTCTATGGGCCAAGTCGCTGTTGGGTGGATGACTTCGCCTTGGGGGTCTTCAAGCCTCCTAGGGGGTAGTTCTAGGCCTTCTCGGTCCCAGCCCAACGACAGTGGGCTCCCTTTAAAGTTCTGTTCCCCAGCCCGTTTGGACTACTTTGGGTGTAATATGGAGAAGGAATTTCTTAAGTACCGAGAGGAAGAAGATAGAAGGAAGCAGCAGTCGGAATCCCAAAGTTCAATGACAGACTATGCGTTAGCGGAAGAAGCTTTAAGGTATGGGTCAGTTTCAAACTCATGGGGACTAAGGGTTTTGGGGCCTTCTCACTCTTCTCCTTTTTCTTTTGATCGGACTCCGGAGGGGGAGTATTACGATCATTTTGGGGTGCTCAAGGAAAATTCTCATGAAGGAAATTTGCTGAGTTTGGCAGTTGCAGAAGAGACCACAGAGATGGGTAAGGGTTGCTGGGATTTGGTTAAGGTCAATTGTGCCGGTAATGAGGCACACAACTTGGAGTGGAATTCGGCTTGGGCTGAGCCTCAAGAAGTTAGGGGGAGAAAGGAGACCAATTGGGAGGAAAGTAGTCTGGCCAAATTTAGCCACTTCTTGGGATTTCCAACAGAAGGACTGGAAAAGGAAATCTTGAGTTTTGTGGTCAAGATCAGAAAAAGGCGGGAAAGGATACATAGCAAAGATATCTTGGAGAAATTGAAATTCGAAAGAGAGCTTAAGAGGCTGGAGTGCTCAATCAATTACGAGGGGGAGGTTAAGAAGAACTGTCCTCTTCAGGGCAAAGGGGGCCAACTAACTGTCGTTTAATGATTCTCAAAATTATGAGTTGGAATGTGAGGGGAGCGAATGATAGTTCTAAAAGGAAAATAATCATGGCTTTTGTTAGAAATCAGAAGGTGGATTTGCTCTGTATCCAGGAGACGAAAATACAGTTAATGTCTGAAGGGATGGTGAGAAGTTTAGGGGCAGGGAGATTCTTAGACTGGAGAACGCTAGACGCTTTTGGCTCAGCAGGTGGCGTCTTGGTTTGCTGGGATACAAGGTCTCAGGAAATTTTGGATTGGGAAGTGGGATAGTTCTCAATTTCCTGTAAATTCAGAAATGTTGAAAATGGGGTTGTCTGGGTAATTACGGGAGTATATGACCCTTTCACCAAAGAGGAAAGGGAGAACCTGTGGGATGAATTTGGGGCAATCAGAGGAATTTGGGGAGAACCCTGGTGTGTAGGGGGTGATTTTAACATTATTCTATCTCAAGGGGAAAGAAGTAGACAGGGGAGAATAACCTTAGCTATGAGGAGGTTTGCTCAGGTCATAGATGATCTTGAGCTTGTTGATCTCTTCCTGCAAGGAGGTGTTTTTACGTGGAGTGAGGGTATTCACAATCAAGCTTGGGCCGGGTTAGACAGATTCCTGGTGTCTCCCAGCTGGCTTGACCTTTTCAACAATATGATCCAGAAAAGACTGCCTCAGCCAATCTCGGATCACTTTCCTGTTCTAATTGAGGGGGGTGGCATAAGAAGAGGTTCCATACCCTTCAGGTTTGAAAACATGTGGCTCAAAGTGGAAGGGTTTAAAGACCTCATTCGTAGCTAGTGGCAGGGGATGTCGGTCAGTGGAAGGGCTAGCTATAAGTTGGCTACAAAACTGAAGGTGCTTAAATAGAATTTAAAAATCTGGAACAGGGAGGTGTTTGGGAGATTGGAAAGTAATAAATCCATAGCTCTCCAGCAAGTGGATTACTGGGATAAGGAGGAAAGTGTAAGGAGCTTGACTGAGGAGGAAACTTATCTCAAAAAAGAAGCCAAAGAGGCCTATGCTAAGTGGGTAAATTTGGAGGAAATACATTGGGGCAGTTATCAAGGGAGTTATGGCTAAGGGAAGGGGATCAAAACACAAGCTATTTTCATCATATGGCAACGGCTCATCGAAGAAGGAACTCCCTAGACAGAATAAAAATCAATGGGGTGTGGCTGTCAGAAGAGCAAGAAGTAAGGACAGGGATAGCTGACGCCTTTCATCAGATGCTCACAAAAGACTCGGAGTGGAAGGCGGATATAGGGGGTCTAAACTTGAAGCAGATCAGCCAGCAAGAAGTGGATTTCCTGGAGCTCCCTTTCTTTGAGGAAGAAATCCATACGGCTTTAAGGGACATGAATGGGGACAAGGCTCCAGGACCAGATGGATTCACCGTGGCTTTTTGGAAATGCTGTTGGGATTTTGTGAAAGATGAGATTTTAGAGATGTTTAAGGAGTTTCATGAGCAAAATTCTTTCCTCAGGAGTCTAAACAACACGTTTTTGGTTCTTTTACCAAAGAAAGGAGGAGCGGAGGACTTGAGAGACTTCAGACCTATTAGCCCGTGGGGGGGGGGCTGTACAAATTATTAGCTAAGGTGCTGGCCAATAGGATCAAAAAAGTGGTTGGTAAAGTGGTTTCCTTAGGATCAGAATGCGTTTGTTAAGGAGAGACAAATTTTGGATGCCTCCCTTATTGCAAATGAGGTGATTGATTATTGGAAAAAAATGGGAGAAAAAGGCCTAATATGCAAATTGGATATTGAGAAGGCGTATGATAGCATTAATTGGCATTTCTTGATGAGGGTTCTTCAAAAAATGGGGTTTGGGTCTAAGTGGATGGGTTGGATGTGGAGTTGTATCTCAACTGCCAAATTCTGAATTCTGGTGAATGGAGTGCTTGCTGGGTTTTTCTCTAGCTCTAAGGGATTACGCCAAGGAAACCCTCTTTCCCCCTATTTGCTTGTTATGGGAATGGAGGTGTTGAGTATTCTCATTAGGAGGGCTGTGGAAGGGGGCTTTATTTCCGGGTGCAACATCAGGTGGGGTAGTGGGCCAGCTACCAACATTTCTCATCTTCTCTTTGCTGATGACACAATTGTCTTTTGTGAGGCAAAGAAGGATCATTTGACGTATTTGAGTTGGATTCTCTTGTGGTTTGAAGCGGCTTCGGGATTAAGGATTAATTTGGCGAAGAGTGAAATCATTCCTGTAGAGGAGGTGGAAGAGGTTGCTGAGATGGCTGTAGAGCTTGGATGCAAGGTAGGTCAGCTACCTTCAGCGTACTTGGGGCTACCCCTGGGGGCTCCCAATAAGTCCTCTTCCTTGTGGGATGGGGTGGAAGAGAGAGTGAGGTGGAAACTTGCCCTTTGGAAGCGACAATATATCTCCAAAGGTGGAAGAATCACTCTCTTAAAGAGTACGCTAGCTAGTATGCCTTTGTATCATTTTTCTTTGTTCTGTATGCCTAAGATAGTGGCAAGAAGGCTAGAAAAGTTGCAAAGAGAATTCTTGTGGGGAGGGGGAAATTTGGAAAGAAAAGCCCACTTAGTCAAGTGGGAGTTAGTGTGTACGGATAAGGAGAAAGGGGGGCTTGGCCTAAGGAAGCTAGTCCTCTTGAACAAAGCCTTGCTTGGTAAATGGGTTTGGAGATTCGCTCGGGCCAAGGATGAGTTTTGGAAGCAAGTGCTTTTGGCGAAATATGGACAAGAGGACCTTGGTTAGAGGACAAAAAAGGCTAATGGGGCGTTTGGTGTCGGGGTTTGGAAGGAAATTCTGAAGGAATCTGATTGGTGCTGGGATAATATGGCTTTCAATGTGGGAACGGGCACCAAAATCAGATTCTAGACTGACCCGTGGTGTGGGGGTGATGTGCTGTCCCAAAGGTTTCCTCATCTCTTTGCCATGGCTACCAATAGGAACGCCACAGTGGGAGAAATGTGGGACCAGAATTCTAGTCTAGGAGGCTGGAGCTTAAGGTTTTTCAGAGACTTTAACGATTGGGAATTGCACTTGGTAGCTGAATTACTTCAAGTTTTAAGGAGTCAAAGGGTTAATTTGGAGGAAGATTCGGTTTTTTGGAAGGAAGGAAAAAACGGACAGTTTGGGGTTAAGAAGGCATACAGCTTGTTGATTAGCCCTAATGTCTCTGTTTTCCCCAAAAATGGCATTTGGGTAAAGAGGGTACCAACAAAATTAGCGTTCTTTGCATGGGAAGCCGCTTGGGGGAAGGCTCTTACCCTTGATAAGCTCCAAAAGAGAGGATGGCAGCTTCCTAATCGATGCTTCTTATGCGTTTGCGAAGAGGAAAATATAAACCATTTACTCATTCATTGTACAGTGGCTAGAGTGCTGTGGGAGATTGTTTTTGGTTTGTTCGGTGTCCAGTGGGTTTTTCCAGAAACTGTAAAGAAGGTTCTGCTTAGTTGGAAGGGTTCTTTTGTGGGTAAAAAAAGGAAAAAAATTTGGCGATCCATTCCGTTATTTATTTTTTGGACAGTTCGGAAGGAGAGGAATAGGCTAGCTTTTAGGGGGGGGGGGGGAGTTAGCTATTTAGAAATTTAAAAATTCTTTTGTTTGTAATGTGTGGGGCTGGGCAAACCTTATAGGCTTTTTGGAGTGGTTAGCCACCTTTTAAGGGTAGGTGGGTTTTTTTGTCTTTTTTGGATGTGAGGCTGTAGCCGCCTTGTATACTCCCTGTATGCTATGTGGCTTTTATGCCTTTTGTTATTATATTTTGTGCTTACTTATCCAAAAAAAAAAAAATTCAACCCATCATGGTGCTCAATTAGGGTAGATGTCGGGATGTGTGGTGGAGGCGCGTGGTCTTGGGTTCAATTCCTGCAACTAGTTGAATGTCTCGATTACCTAGTGCTGGTTCTGGCAGGTATGGTTAGCAACCCGAGGTTTAGGTTCCCATGAAGAGTTTGAAGGGTCATCCATAGAAGATTCCCTGGTTATCAAAAAAAGAATTACAGAAGCTCACTTTCTAATAAACTCTTTGTTTGTTATGTGTAACTATTTGGTAATAAAGTTGAAAGTAAAAAAGAGAAATCAACTAACATTGAATATCCATAGCCGTGGATGCATCTTACAAGGATCCTACACCTACAACCGGATCATGTTGTGTTCATACTAGCAGGTTGGGATAAGTTAATAGTCTAGGTGTTATAGGTAGCAAAGGTCTAAAGAAGTGTAGAAGCAAACTATAAGTCTAAAGCCCCATAGATCTCCATTTGTCCTAATGAGGTCCTACTATTTCTCTCACCAAATAGTCCAATTCATAACACAACTAGCCTTATGCCACAGAACCTAGCCTCTCAAAAGTGCCCCAATAACCTTTGAAGGAACTAACAATTATCTCTATCACACTTGGTTGGGGAGGGGTGGGAAGGGAAGTCAATCCTATGGAGTCTATACGACTTATGCCAGAGTTCCAAAGTTAATGGGAAGTATAAGATAAGATCACCGTTTCCCTACTATCCAAGGATCTAACACAACAATGAGGACAAAGGCCTTCCTCCTCTATGTCACATCATTGGTCTATAAAGCTTAAGAGGGGCCATGAACCATACAAAGGCCATAACATTAAGAGGGGCTTTTGAGTTCCAAATGAAACTGGCTAGAAGGAAAGGGATCAAATTAATAGAAGCAGACAAAGCCTTGAAAAAGGAACCAAATGAGAAATGCTTGAGTAGGGCAAAGACTGAACTCTCACATCTGGAAAAATAGGTAAAAAATACACCGACTAGTGAGGATGTGAACACATGCTGGCTCCTCAAATTCCCGATCATAAAGGTTGCATTGAAAATTGAAATTCCAAGGAGAGGAAAAGGAAAAGTCTAAAATAGAATAAATAAAGGAGTCTTTAGTTCTCACAACCCTGAAGATATTAGAACTTAAACATGAGAGGTTGCTTGCTCCACCAAATTTCTTCCCAAAAACAGATGTTTGAGCCATCCCTGCTGGATCTTGTAAAGCCACTAGCTTTGTCAGACTCCAGGGGGAGAATCACTTAGTCATTTATTTATCCATTGTTCTATTGGTAATGAGCTTTAGCAGAAATTTTCCTACCTAATATTCATCAGTGAGCTAGTAGGGTACTAAGAATAGGATGGTCTTTTGCCTTTGAGGGCTTTGATAGAAGGGACAGAAGCAGGGTTCTGTCAAAATGCGTGCTGCTCACTGCAGTTTGTGTAACTTTTTTGGGACAAAATATTGGGACTTTCAGAGGAAAACAAGGAAATATTAAACATATGTGAAATTAATTTCTTAACAGCTTGATAGCTTTCAGTGACTGAGGAATTTGATGTCATTGCCTTCAGCCTTGTTCCCTCAGATTGCAGGTTGTTGGTTCTGGGAACTGGTGTAGTTTTGTTATCTTAGCTTCTCCCTGTCTAAGATATGGCTTTGTTTTCTTTTTCATGTTTAGGAAGGAAATCTCTTGTGCTTCTGATTTTTATTTTTTATTTTATTTTTTAATGTTTTTTTCTATATGAAAACATATCTGAAAATTCTTATTCCAGCTATAGGAACAAAATCTCAAAGGAATATGAAAAATACTTGAAATTGATACCATGATGAAAAATAAGTTTGCAACTCTTAAATGGAAGGCTACTGTTTTGGAATACTTAATAACATTGAACATTGATCTATGTAACTAGATGGTGAGAAACTATGCATTGATCTAAAATTTATGGAGATCTATATATTCTTCCACCCAGACATATTCTTCAGTAGGAAGATAGTCCAGTGAATGGTGATGTGGTGATTTAACCCATCAGACCTCCAGCATATACGATGCATATTTGACACATGTAATAATGAAAGTGAACAGTTTGTGACCACTGCTTCTAGCGATAAAAAAGATCCAATGAAAACAAGCATTACCCTTGGAACACTTTTTTTTTTATAGAAACACTTTGAAAACTTGTCTTCCATTTTTCAACACGTGAACTTAGTTAGGGGCAGAATCCTTGAGATCTCTAATTAAGGCATCATTATACTTTAAAGTATTTCTTGATGGCTTGAGGTATGTTTCTTCATAAAACATGAGCACTTATGAGCATATCTTAAATTTTATTTATTAATTATGTTGCTCGTTTATAAAAGCATCATGCCCTGTACCGTATGTGGATACTGGATACTCACTGGCTTGTGTCTGATGCATGCTCTGTTTTTAATACAGTATGCGATTAGTCAACTGAATAAGTTGGAAGATAGCATTTGGGAGCGATGGACAAGGAAAAAGCCTCAGGAAAGATCTATCAGTATGTATCTAAACACACACACACATTTATATATATATCCTTTTTAATGCTCTGTAGTTACGAGAGATTAGCTTAGATTGTGAATAATATTAATTAACATAAAACTTTTCCAATTGGAATGACCCACAACAGCTATTGTTTTTCATCACCCAACAAAGTGAAATAAATAAATTTGAAAAAGTTCTTGTGATGGGTAGAAATGGTTTCAAGATATGGAGTTCAATACCTGCTACTGTAAAATTAGCAAACTATGATCCCAACTTGTGAACCCTTTGAAAGTAGACTGGAAATGGACCATCCATTTGACAATCAGGTCAAATTTAGAAAATATATCCCAACGTTCTAAAGTCTGTGCACTAAAAATTCCCTATATGTCAAGCAATCTCCTTGAGCTTGGTTTGATCGTTTCACCAAGACTGTAAAGAGGTTTGGTTACTCCCAGTGTTAGTCTGACCACACTCTATTTGTGAAACATATTGTTGAAAGAACTATCATTATCATTGTTTATGTGGATGACATAATCTCGATTGGAAATCATGATTAAGAAATAGGCAAGCTCAAGAGTTTTCTTGCCCATGAGTTCAAAATTAAAGACCTAGGGAATCTTAAAAGTTTCTTAGGATGGAAATTGCTAGATCAAAAATGGGTATTGCAGTCTCCCAATGTAAGTATGTCCTAGACTTGCTAAAGGAGATTGGGATGCTTGGTTGTAAACCTGTAGACACACCTATGAACTACACTACTAAACTAGGAATAGTCAAAGGAAGTGCTCTAGTGGATAAAGGGAGATATCAAAGACTTATGGGGAAACTCATCTATCTCTCTCAAGAAGACTAGCCAAAACATTTAGATTCTCCACCCTTCCTACCAGTAGAATCTCACTTTTATCCAAATTAATTTTCAACCCTGAGATAGCTTCAAACCACATTAACAATCAGCTCAGATAAGCCATCGAATCCTGAGAAGCCTCACAAAACACAAGTGTGTTGTTAGCAAACAAGAAATGTGAAATTGGGAACCCATCACGCCCCTGCCATCCCCCCCCCCCCTCTCTCACCCTACAACAAGACAAAAAGCCCCCTCTCACTGCCCTATTGATGAGGCTACTTAGCGCCTCCATCCTAATCACAAAGAGATAGGGTGAAAGAGGGTCCCCTTGCCTCAAACCCCTAGAGTTGTGGAAGAAACCTGATGGAGTGCCATTTATCAAAACAGGAAATCTCACTGTAGAAATGCACCACCAAATCCAATCTATCCATTTTTCACCAAAGCCCATTTTTCGCATCACCAAAATAAACCTCTAGTTTACGTGATCATATGCCTTCTCTATGTCAAGCTTACATAGCACCCCACATTCGTTGCCTTTTAGTAGAGTCAACAGCCTCATTAGCCATTAAAGTCGCATCAAGAATTTGTTTTCCCTTTACGAAAGCATTTTGGGCGAATACACCACCTTACCCACCACCTTCTTAAGTCTATTAGCTAGAACTTTTGCCAACAGCTTGTATAAGCCTCCCACTAAGCTAATAGGTCCGAAGTCTTTTAGATCATCTGCCCCCCTTTTCTTTGGAAATAACACCAGGAAAGTAGTATTCAAACTCCTTACAAATCTTCCTTGCTCATGGAATTCTCTAAAGAAGCCTATAACCTCTTCTTTCACAAAATCTCAACTAAACTACCAGAACACTAAGGAAAAACCATCTAGACTAGGTGCTTTGTCCCTACTCAGCTTAGAAAGGGCAGAAAAAACCTCTTCCACAGAGAAAGCCTCCTCCAGCCTCGCAACTTCCTCTCTCCCTAAACTTTCAAACACCAGTCCATTAAAACACGATCTCCAATCATTAGGTCCCGACAACAGATTCTAGGACGCACTAACCACGCCACCCTGAATCTCCTGCTGCTTTGAAAACTAGGTCCCATTGATTTTGATCTTGGAAAGGCAACTACTCCTTCTATGAGAATTTGTCATCCTATGGAAAAAGCTTGTGTTCCTATCTCCTTCCCACAGTCGAACTTCTCTAGATTTTTGTTTCCTAAAGATTTCCTCCATAAGGGCCCATTTCTTGAATTCCTCATTGGCCTCCTTTCTAGCCTCCACTTCCTCCAGCAATAAAACTCTTGAATTATCCTATTCATCCTAAAACGACACTTTACGCAGAGCCAAATTCTTATTAACCCTAACCTTCCCAAACACTTCTTTGTTCCAAGTTTTTAAATTGGACTTTAGAGCCTTCAACTTTTCTGCCAAAATAAAGTTGAAAGAACCGCTGAAATTAAAACTCTGCCACCAGCTTTTTAGCAACTCTTTAAACCCCTCCTCCTTCAGTCACATGTTCTGAAACAAAATGACACTAGACCACTCCTCACCCCTCCCCCATCTAACAAAATGGGAAAGTGATCAGAAACAAGTCTAGATACAGTGGACTGCACAACCTCACTAAAATGGCCCTCCCACACCAGAAAATGATCCAGCCTGGACTTGGATTGACCATTTAAACCACCACTCCAAATAACCGGGCCTCCCTACAAGGGAAGGTCTCTCAAGACCAACTCATCAATCACCCCTAAGAACCTTCTCATGGATGACGACACCCTTCCTCTACTCCGCTCACTAGGGAATTTGATCACATTTAATTTTCTCTTAACCTCTTCAAGGTAGGACCATATACTCCTATGAAAATTCAAACAAAACCATCCTCACAATTTTTAAAGCGACAAGAGATTGAGAACTGGCCCTTAAGTGGGATTTTTTCAGGAAAAAAAAAAAAAGGCCCTTAATTGGTCATAGTTGTGGTATTGGGAGCAAAGCTAAGTTTAGAGGTGTCTGACATTTTTCCAAAGAATGATGTGGACAAGATTATGAAGAAGTTTGAGTGAATAGGGCTAGGGGAAAAACAAAAATCAGAGAAGAGTTTCAAATCTGCTCTGATACCATGTGCTGAAAACTGATTTTTATTAATAATGAATAATTGAAATTACATAGGGATGTACACATAGTGGGTAGCATATTCTAGGAAACCCTATATTCTGTCTAGGCATAATTCAAGGGTTAATTACAGCATATATTTACAAGATCACCGTCATTTAGGATAAAATAAATAGAAGAAAAGATACAAAATCATGGAAAGTGAGATTTCCTAAGATTAGGGAGGTTTCCTAAGATATTAGGAATTCCATATGGCAGAATTTCAACAAATTTGTTGAGTCTATCTAATTTTATTTATTTTTATTAAATATTTTCATTATTCTTTTAGAATTTTTTGAACTTTTTAACTAGTATGTCATCCATATTGCTTAATATTGACCAAGGATGTTGTGATTGATCTGTCTTGGGACCTATCAAGTAGGTGACTAATACCATGTTGTTGAATAATGAGTTTTAAGAGTACCCTTTTAAATAACAACATCGTTGCCCTTGGAAGGCCATTGCATAGGTCTTTCAGGAGTTTACTAGATATACTCAATTTGTAGTGGGAGATGGGGCGAGAATTTGTTTTTAGGAAGACTTGTGGTGAGAGGATCAACCTTTGTGTTCTCATTTTCTAGGTCTATTTAGAATTATCACAGTTAAAAACCTTACTATTGCATCAATCCTCGAGACCACTTATCCCTTCTTTTGGAACTTTAGTTTCCATCATGACCTTTCTAATTTTGAGATAGATCTCAAAAGACTTATGTTCTCTCTTACTTGTTTGCATTTATCTCCATCCATTCCAGATGCGAGAGTATGGTCTTTATCTTCTTCTAGTTTATTTACAGTAAAGTCATTCTATTTAGCCTTATCCAATCATGCTAATCCAGCTCCATTGTTTTGTACTAATTTTGTTTGGAAATCCCAAGTCTCTTTTAAGGTCAGGTCTTTTGCTTGGTTAGTGGCACATAAGAACGTAAACACTAATGACATGCTACAATTAAGAAGATCCTATAAAGCTCTCAGCCTAATGTTTGTTGGTTGTGTATGGAGAATAGTGAAATGGTAGATCATCTTTTCTTACATTGTCCTTTGACTTTGGGGCTATTACACAAATTATTCAAATTGGCTAATTTGGGTTGGGTTCCTCCAAGGAGAATTTGTGATATGATGACCATTTCATATAAAGGGGTTAGGAAACTTCATGAGAGGCAAGGTTCTATGGCAAACCTCTTGTCTTGCTAGGATTTTTTAGGACAAGGTGAGAACCTCAGTGGTTTGTTGGGATGTCATCCATTTCTTCACATCCTTTTAGGCTTCTTGTACCATAACTTTTAAGGGCATTCCCCTTAATGTGGTTCAACTTGATTGGATTTCAGTTTGTAGGTCCAAAGGCATTGGTTAGCAAGTAATGTTTGTTATTTGTATTTTCTCATATGGGTGGTGATTATTCATAGTTGGTTAGGTTTGCTTTGTATTTTGGAGGTTACTACTAACCTTTTGTGTAGTTTTTCTAGAGGATTCCTCATCCTTCTTTGTACCTTTTGATTCTAAACATAATTTATAACATTGTTGTTTCTCATAAAAAAAATTAAAAAAAAATAAAAAAATAAAAAGGTAAAAGAGCACCCTTTTTAGTGTTCTATAATTTGATTGGGATAAGGTGTCTAGGCCAAAAGAGGTTATAATCATTTGCTTTTAGTATGGATTCTGACTTCAGTGGCTTTGATTAAGTTAAACTTTAAGGGGTGTTCTCTAGGTGACTCAGGTCATTTGGGAATTAGATGTTGGATAAGGGATTATCATGGTTTAGTTTTGAGTGTTTTATGAAAACTGGTAGGAGAGGATTTGACCTCTAAGGCAAAGATTTTAGCATTTTAGAAGGGTAATTTTAGGCAGTCTATCCTACTCAGAGGTTGAAGAAGATTATGCTATTGTGGTCTTATAGCTGTCTAAGTCAAAGAGAGGTCCTTGGAAGCATTAGTAATTTTGCCAAATTTTTAGATATGGATGGTAATTTGTGTTGTTTTTTTTCTTAGTCCTTGTGTTCAACTAACCATGCTGCAAGTCAATTAGTAATACATGGAACCAAGCAGAGGGTCTCTTTCAGAGGGGATTTTTGCACTTGAAATGCTTCTCCATCTTGTACATGATGTTTTATCCTTTAGCCAGCTTGTTGTTTTTGTTAGGTATTTTTTCCATTTGCTCCAACATTACCATCCTTTGTATTTTTAGAAGGATTCCTCATTCTTCATTTGTACGTCAAAATTCATATTCATGTATTATTTGTTTTTTATTTTTTTAAAGATGTATGATGGGTGATGCTAAAATTTGTGCATTGTATGACCTTGGCTTTAACTGGGACACACCTTTCCAAGTTGATTTCTATAATTTTTTGGCCCTCTACTCTCATATTATTATGATCCATATTTTATCTATTCTTCAAGAATGGAGAAATGTCCAATTTCAAATCCTATAAGGCTACTAGACCATGTGAACATGTCTTCTTTTTTTTTTTTTCTTGATGCGATTTATAAATATTCCTTATCATCTAACTAATTATTTTGTGGATTTCTATAGTCATTATTCTCCTGGAAAAAGACGTACTCTGGAATGCTGCCCTCCAAACATTAACCCTTTTCTAATCCTTGTTTTGCTGACCTTTGTCCATAGAGAGGTCCACAGATGAGAAATCAAGAAGTTCCATGCAAAAGGACACATTTGATGGGAGTAGGAAAGATATAAATGCAGCTATAGATCGAATCTGTGAGTACACAGGTAAGAATTATTGTGCTTTCTTGCATTTGTTGACATAAAATGAAATTTGACTGCTGATCAGCTTAGTTCCATGTTATTCTGTAGGAACTAAAGTTATTTTCTGGGATTTAAGAGAGCCTTTTATTGACAACCTGTATAAGCCCAATGTTACTCACTCTAGGTTGGAAGCAATTGTTGAACCACTTGATATGGTAAGTTTTTTCTTATTGTGAAACTACATTTTGTGTATTGTGTTTGTTAAGCTATCAATTTTGATGTAAAAACTTAAGCTATTAAGTAACATTTGGCCAATAATGTATATCAAGTTTATTTGAGTTACAACCCTAATACTACACCCCATGGGTTGCCTTTTGTCAGGCTTGCATGGCTCAATAAATAAGAAAAACAAAAAAACAGTGAAGTTCAAACTCATAACCTCCTTAAAATGAAGGCTCTAAGACCATGCTAAGCTATTAATTTGACCCAAAAAACTTAAGCTATTAGCTAATGGTGAGTCACAGTGTAAATTAAGCTGATTTGGTCTACAGCCCTGACAGTATTTAATGCTTAAGTGAAAAAAGTTCAACAAGTCTGGAATTAGTCACCAAGTCTGTGGCAAAGATTGTTGAAAGTAATGTATTTAGTTCCACTTGTGCATCTTAAGTCACATGTGCAGGTAACTTGTTTGTTCATTTTACTTTTCTCAGATATAATTTCTGGGTTAACTTGGCAACTTAGGTTTTGTCTATGATATCACATTTTACTGCCATATGCCTGGTGATAGAGTGCCAACAATCTAAATCTTGGGGGAAGCTTGGGTCTGTACAGGCTATAGAAGAAATTGTTCGATGCAGAGAAAACTTCAATGCATTAAAGTAAAATCATATATGAAGTTTTCTTGCTTCAGCTACTGTGTCTCTGCTGTTTGGTAATAGACCTGGACAGAAATCCATCTATTTAACATACAGAAATCTGAATCTGATTTGTATCTGTAAATGGAGGAACTTTGTTTGGTATAATCGTGCTGACTTGTTTCAAATTTGTATTTTCTGTACTGTGTTTGCTGTGAATTTCTGCAGGTACTAAATCAATTATGTGATATCATCGTGGAGCCACTCAGAGATCGCATTGTGACAGGTCTCCTTCAAGCAGCACTGGTTTGTGCTTTAACCCCATTTGTTTTGAATACATCTATTATAAATCTGAATTTTTAGTTTTATCCAAGTGTTTTTTTCTGCCAGGATGGCCTACTCCGTGTCATATTAGATGGAGGCCCATCACGTGTTTTCTTCCCCAGTGATGCTAAACTATTAGAAGAAGACTTAGAGGTCTTAAAGGTATTTGCACAGTGACACTTTACTAACGTAAACAACTTTGTGCCTATCAAAACATGAAAGTTTAAAAATCTTTTAGCCATTGTTTTTGGACACTATTTGTGTGTGAAAGGAGAATCCTCACTTAGATAAGGTGTTGAAAAGTTGTCCAGTGTGAAAGGCAGGCATCAGTAATTCAATTTTACCCTGGATAACTTTTTGCAACATTAGGGCATCCAATATGTTAAGTGTGATGGATTTCATGTCTTGGCCAGAAACTTCAATCCTCTTACATGATTTGTGTGAGGTGTAGGAATTCTTTATTTCTGGAGGAGATGGGCTTCCTCGAGGAGTGGTTGAAAATCAAGTAGCACGTGTTCGACATAAGATAAAGTTGCACAGCTATGAGGTTAGTTCTTTTATTTACATTCTTTTAGACTACTTGATTAGTTCTTGTGGTCATATTCTTGATGAACTGTGGGCATCTGAAACCGATGAGATCCCCTGGTTTAGAGGGATTTTCAAGTATACCATGCCAATTCCTATTGATGGTAGTCTAATTTAGGATTGACCTCCAAAAATAATACATTATAATATTCTCCAATTGTCATTTTGTCTAACAGTTAAGCATACAGACAATTTACCTATAGTAGTTGATATGAAGATACTGTTTTAATTCACTCTTAAGGAAGTCGGGAAGAAGCAATATATGCTGAAAGTACCAGCTGTTGGAAATTTAACTTGGCTACTTACTTTGGTGAAGTTGTTCTCCATGTGTTAACTTCCTGTTGGAGTTCTTCATGTCCCTTTGGACTCATCCAATGATGAGGCAAATTTCACAACTAAGAGGTCAAGTTGGTCCTCAGTGAAAGGAGGCTTTTCTAATGTTGATGCTGTGTTCACCTTTTCCTCAGTAGCTCCTTTTATCCCTATCACTGCAGTGCCCTGAAATGCTTTATTGCTATTCCCCTTTTGTCCATTCTAAGGTTTTCCATGCTACTTCAAGCACGTATCTCTTGTGTGCCTTGGTTTCTTACAATAGTCACACCATAAATCATCTTTATCTCCACTCCCTCTTAGTGCCCTGAACTATTTGGAGTACTATCATGGACATTCAAAAAATAATCCCTTAAATCAAACTGTATAATCCCCTAAATCAAGCTGCAATATTTCAACAGTCATCTTGGTCCTCTTGTTTTCCAGAAGATCAAAGTACTCAAAGATTCTCTGACTTCATTTAACCAGCCTAGAACTTCCTCTTGTTCTGCTGTTAGACTCTTCCACCTAATTTTCTATAGGAGGTTGCCACTGCCTAAATATTTCTAAGCAGGCTGGCCTTTTCAATTTCCACGTGTCACCCATCTTCTCCTTGTGGTCAGTTCAGGAGGACAAAATTCCAAAATTGCTCTAACCTAGCACATGGCTAAGAAATCTGCTGTTGAGTTTGTCAACTGTTCTGTCATAGCCATGTTTGCTATCTAAGGTGCCTCTAGATTCTCCTGATTTCATTTTGAGTTGCTTTGCACCCAGCCATAGATTAGCAATACCAACAGGTCTGAAGAAGCTGTCTCTGGTGCCTCTTAAATCAAAATAGAGAACAATCTACTTATAGTAAAAAAAAAAAAAAAAAAAAAAGTGTTACTACTCCTATCTGCTAGTAGAGAAGATCTCTAAAGGAGGGCCTACGAAAAGCTCCGTGCTAAAAGAAAGAGGGATCTAGCAAGGAAGTTTATTAAGACAGCAATATTTTCCTACTGACCAAAACAACAGGGGGTTCTGCTGACTAAAGCCCCATTTGCTGCCACATTTGGGCTATCGCTTTTTGAGTGTTAAAAGTGGTTTACACTGTGTTTGGTTGCACATTAAAGCAATTTAAAATAGAAGAGAATTAGGGCTTAAGAGCTATTTTCAAGCAAAGGAGGCTAGGTGCTTTTTGAGAACAGCAAAGAACAGGTTTCAATTTGTTGTCCCTTTTGTAATGTCTTTGTTTAGATCTCACAGTTATATCTATTAATGAACTTTTTCTTTTCTGACACCTAGTATTCTACAGCCTTCACTCCAGAAGAAAGGGGAAAAAGAAAAAAAAGAAAAAAAAAAAAAAAAAAAAAAGACCATATTCATAAAACCTAGTCTTTCACTCACATTTAGTCACAATGACTCTTTCGTTTCCTGGGCTCCATAAGATCTAAAACTAAAGAATCCCGTTTGGGCTAATTAAGAAAATATTCCGGTGATATATTTTTAATACATGTACAAGAATGCATTATATAGATTACAAAAGAATAGGTAAGGAAAAAATAGATAGGAAAAAATCTCTACAGCTATACATATATTTTCAGCTGGAAAATATCTCTACAGCTGTACAAATATTTACAGCCAACACCTAGGATAACAGCTCCTAGGATCTCCCGAGGTTTCCAACAAAAACTGTTGCCAAATGCTGAATAGTTTGCATCAAACACATTCTCAGTTTGAGCAAGATATATTTGGCAATGCGTCAAATCTTGGCATATACATTCACAACCCTTTAGCCAGGATATTGAGATCTACCAAAAAAAAAAAAAAAATGATTCTTGTTGTAACAAGCGCACTCACAAAGGAAAGAAACGAAAAGAAAGCATTTAAACCATGCACAATGATCCAGGATTGTTTTGGTGGGTGAAGAACAAATAGTTTACTGTTTAGCATTCTTCCTATATAAGCATTTTTCTGATAGGGATATGAATGACATAGACTGTTTAATTGGTTGCAGACTCGAGAATTGATCGAAGACTTGAAATCTGCAAGTGGGTCAGAAATGCAGGGTGGCAGAAGCAATCTGGGTGCTGATACCAATACCCTATTGAGAATTTTATGTCACAGGAGTGATTCAGAGGCTTCTCATTTCCTCAAGAAACAATTCAAGATACCCAGATCAGCTGCTTAGGCAGAATATGTATTGGTAGGCACTCGTTTATGTTAATATAATTCATTGATTTTAAGGGAAATAATGGGATTAGAGTCTTGTTATATTATTCTTTTCACATTTGTTGTATCTTTGTATCATTTCCTTAACGTTTAAGAACTTCTTGTGTAGTTCATCTTGGCACCTGAATTTATAGTGTTCTCTTTATTGAAAACCTCTCCCTTTCAAAAACTGATTGTTTCTCTTGTACCCCAAAACTAAATCTTTGATTTTTCTTGTTGTGTTGTTTGGCTGCTGAGAATACGCAGAAAAAGAATGCTCTGTTTGTTTGATTCAATGTTGAAATGTAAATGGATGATTTCATTTCCACCTTACCTTCAAGATCGCCCTTATTAAGGAAAAACCCCATGGAGAGGGAGTAGATGGGATAATCAGAAGAAGAAAAGGAAAAGAAGAATAATTTTTTATAGTTTTGAATAATTTTTATTATATTTTGTTTTTTATTTTTTTGAAGTTAATGGCTTTTTTTATATGAAATGATATTATCTCAATTTTATACTATATAGCTCAACCCAAACCTGACACAAATAATAGTCATGTCAAAAACATAAATTCGAATACTACCTAATTAATAAACAAGTAATACGTCATGTAATTTATTTAACTCGTTTAATAATAAGTCCTCTTACTTAATAATTAGGTTAAGCTAGGTTGTCTATATGATTAATATCTTAACCAAACATGTTTATGATTCAATTTATTTATTTTTTAAAAAATAAATTTAAAATGAATCAAATATGAGTTAAATAGTTTAAAGATATAAGTTAATAGTGAGGTTATTAGATGAGTCAATTTGAGTTAAATTCGTATTATGCAGGTTGATAAAAAATTTACCCATTTATTAAATGGGTTATGCATATTGACATGAATTTGACCTAAATCCATTTATATTCAACCTAAAACTATGAAATGCATGTTAGGTTTGTGTTGTGTTGCCAACCCTAATTTGATATGCCAAAAAAGTCGATGTTTATAGTAAATAAAAAAAATGTTAAGAAAAATGATTTTTTTTTTTTTAATATTTGTTTTTATTATAAAAAAAATACCGAAAGAAAACTAATTAAAATTTCATATATTTTTAAATTATTTAATCTTAATTTAAAAATAATTTATTAATTTTAAATCTATTTTTTTTATTCACTTAGCTTTTTCATTACCTCTATTTTTCATCTTTATTTAATCCTATAATTCGAGTTATACTCAGCCTTATGTCTAAATTTCATAACTTTGATACTAATTTTTGGATTGAATTTTATCCATTTTATCTAAAAACTAATTGATCTCCATTTTTATTTTTTGTTCTCACATTGTGGATGAGACGCGGAAATGTATACTTTGACTTTCATCAAACACTTGTGTTGCATGCATTAGTGGAGTTTCACTTAGTGAATTACAAATGTAGAAAAATAATTACATAATGAGAGAAAAAAAAAAGGTTTTAAATTAATTTATATTTGAAATTGATTCCATTATATATGGATTAGGGTTTTGGTGTTTATGGGTTAATGTAGCTTTGGATGGATAGTTAAAAGGTTGAAGAAGTGGATAGTTTTATCTTTTATACCTATAATTTATTTACAAAAAGGAAAAAAAAAAAAATGGATACTAGAAGGATTTAAACCTGTGTTCAACAATTTTCTTTGAAATTTTATTTTTATAATTTTTTATTTGTTCTTTTAAAATAAGAATTTAAGTTTCTTGTAAAATTTGCTATAAAAACGGTCGGAGTAGCAATTTGTTTTTCTTATTAGCAAAAAAATGGGCATAATAATAATAATAATAAACAAAAAGAATACCATTTTCTTAAATAAAAAAAAAAAAGCGGTTTTATTTTTTTTAAAACATAAATATTGGTCAATATTTTGATTATTTATATATAAGTTTTAAAAGAAAATATTGTTTTAAAAAGAAAAAAGTAAGGACGTTTTTGTATAAATGAATGTTTTTTAATTGAGAAAAATTGAAAAAGCTTGTTGGACCATGTAAGTCTTTTTAAAAAATTTTAATATTGATCAATCATTATTTTCTGAAAATAATTTTAAAAACAAAGTAAAATTAGAGAACATTTTTAAGAGAATAAATATAAGTTGTTTCCATCCATTTTTAAAAACAAAAAAAAATTATAAGTTTGTTTGGTCTGGTTCTCTAAAACTTGTTTTTAAAAAAAATTTTTAAGTTAAAAAATAAAAAATAATTTTTAATGACAAGTTTCAAAAAAATATGGTCAAATCTAAAATTTACAAAGGCGATTATTCCATACCATTTAATTAAATAACTCTTAAAAAATTACAAATTATTCATTTTTTTCTCAAGTATATATAATATATTTAGCTTTTATACCTCAAAGTTAAAGGTAATAGTTTCAAAGATATCACTCCCTCACATTTTTTTTTTAATAAAAAAAATATTTAATTAAAATAGATGAAATAATCTTGAACTAACTCTTCTTGTGTTTTTTTGTTTTAAAGTAATTTATTTTTAAAATAAATATTTTTTATCATTTTAAGTATTTATATTTATATCTTCAATTAAAAGATTGTTTTTATAAGAAAATAATAAAAGTATTTTTTATGATATAAAAAAATGATAGAGAATTAAATTAAATAAAAAAAATTACAATGTATGTGAAATAAAAAGAAATGGAAATTTAAAACCTATTTAGAACTTAGAAGAAGAGTTGAGCGTTGCAGGCAGTCAAAAGCAGAGTGAGGGCAGAGAAAAAGAAAAAGAGAAGGTGAGAGGTGGGTTGAGATGGCGTCGGGAGCAGGCAATGCAGGGGTGGAGTGGCACCAGAGGCCTCCAAACCCTAAAAACCCCATCGTCTTCTTCGACATCACCATCGGCACCATACCCGCCGGTCGCATCAAGATGGAGCTCTTCTCCGACATCGCCCCCAAAACCGCTGAAAATTTCAGGCAGTTCTGTACTGGCGAGTACAGGTTTTTATTCTTTTCTAACTTCACTCATTTTCTTATTTTCAGAATGATTTCCTTTTCTTTTTCTTTCTTCTTTTTTGATAAAAACAATAATGATTTGCAGAAAAGCTGGGTTACCTGTTGGTTACAAGGGATGCCAGTTCCACAGGGTCATCAAAGATTTCATGATTCAGGCTGGTGATTTTCTCAAGGTTCCTCCAAACTATCTTCTTCTTTCTCTTCATAAATCGACCGCTTTTTATTATTCTTTTCTAGTTGTCTCATTTTCTTCTCTCCCTTTCCAGGGTGATGGTAGTGGATGCGTTTCCATCTATGGAAGCAAGTTCGAGGATGAAAATTTTATTGCTAAACACACTGGTCCTGGTCTCTTGTCAATGGTATTCGTTTTTCCTTCCTCATGTTGCTTCTTTGTTGTTACTTTTTCTTCAAATAAATTTCAGCAATTAGATTCCTGATTTATTTCATGATTTAACTATTGATTATATTGATATCGTGGATGGGTTCCATTAATTGTTGGGTTTTCCTTTGATTTATTGTCTTGATATGTTTGCACATCTGAATGAAAATTAAGTGCCTGAGGGCTGGAAGTTTCTCCCCTCCTGCCTAAATCTCAATCTTTACTGAGACTCAAAAAAATCTCAGACATTTTGAGTGAGACCCTAAGTAACTGGAGATTATTAGTATTAGACCAAGAGCTTCTTTTGGATACCTCTACAGTCTCAATGCCTGTAATGCTCCTTGGCTAATTGACTTATAATCACGGATGGTATTGGATACCTCTACAACTAGTATTGGATTTTTTATTTTTTTTTACCTTTGACTTCATTGTACTGTAAGTGTGCTGCATCTTTCAATGCATGGTAGAAATTTATGTAATTATTAAACTTGTAAGGTGCATCCGAAGTAGCTTCAAAATTAACTAATTGTAACTTTAATTGAATAATTCCTATGCCTGGAACTACTGAATTGTTTTTCATTTTTTAGTGTGAGAAAAGTTCTATTTAGAAAGTGCTAATGGAATGAAGAAAGAAGAGCATGAAAATGTTTCCTCCAGAGAAAAAGATAGAAGATGAGAGAAATACAGTGAGACTTAGGAATCGAGTGGAAACAACCTAGGGATGTCTCCTCCAGAGGGGAAAAAAAGAAAGAAAGAAAGAAAGAAAGAATAAGACAATGAATTTCTGTGTATATTATTGGATATTTGTACAAGAATATAAAAAGGAGGCTGGATGAGTTGTATCATCATTTATCCTATTTCATATTTGGTTGAATATAACCTAGGATAAGTGATGAAATAACTTGTCATATCTCATCCCAACAAACATATGATCGGATATTTTATTTCATCTCTGACCCATCTCTTATTATATCCAGCAAACCAAACATGACCTAAGTAGAAACATCATTGGGAAGCATAGTGTTATATTTCCTTGAATTCTTGGTCTAATGTATGGGGAAAATAAACACAAGCATAAGCAACTTTGCACAATTAGTTTGTCTTGCTTGTGCATGTTTACTTTTTCTTGTGGTTTGAACTTTCCTGGATGCTTGTCTTTGACATCTAGTATGTTAAGAGGTTATGAAGTTGGTTTTTGATAAATTTAGTTCCTAATCCCCATACAAAGTAATAGGAAAAAAAATGTGATATTACTTAGTTAGTAATTCATCATTTAAATACTGCAGAAAAGGTTATCATTGGAAACATGGTGTCAAAGCTTGGAATAGAATTAACCTCTTAAGCCCTCATCACTATCATAACTGTGAACCAACTACCAAGTCCTGCCAACTCACTGGTTTCTTGCAGTTTTACTTGGGAATTCATGTTCTTGGAGTCTGTTCACATAGCTTCTAGGTATTTCTGCATTAGAGGTTGTGAGGTTGTTTGATTGGAAATGAAAATTTTTGCATTTTTTTTTCCAAGAGGCAGGGGACCAGGATTTTGCTGTTGTGATCCTCCATTTAGGTTGTTGGGGAGCAAAGGAATTTGCCTGTGGGACTTGGACAGGCTGGCCACCTCATCCCCATATGGTCTAACATGTTCTGTAATGCTATATAATCTTTCATGTTATATGTACAAGAGGAATCTGAGTATTATGTACTCAGTTCTATCAGATTTGAGGATTCTTTAGTGCAAATTTTATCAGGATGGTGATATTTTGGGTAATGTGAAGTGATTATTTCCATGTCAGAATGGGTTCAAAATTTATAGGTTACCAGTGTTTTCCTTTCATCCATAAGAGCCTCTTTTGAACTGATTGGACCTTTCTCCTGCTACTTGATTCATACAAATAAAAGCTATTCCCTCCAAATTCCTTATTTTGTGGAGTTGGTGCTTTATCTAAACTCACAATCAGATTCATAGTGCCCTTGAGGCCCACTCAAGTGGCAAGGGGTAGAGCTGGGGATGTGGGAGGTTCCATGTTCATTTGTAGGACTCCTAACAGGGACCAAAAGAAAATGTGACCAAAGGAAAATCTTGCCAAACAATCAGATCCTTAGTGTTTGCATTATCAAAACCTGCTGATTTTGGAGAATCTTGAATGAAGAACTATTCCTTTGTTGGGAGGTCTAGAGAAGCGAAGAGCACAGGCTTGTTGGATCTTCAGCTGGAATTGGATGATGTATAGATTGTTTCAAAGTGCTTGGGATGTTTCATTAAATGATGGAAAATTTGATCTATTGACAGTTATGGCTTTACTTTTATTCCTTGATTAGCAAACATGCAGGTCGGTTTCTTGGCAAAGGGGGCACTAACAAGAAGCAGTTATGGAAAAACATTCTGTTTTAGCTTTTGTATCTCCTTTATATGTACCGTTTACTTGTTTAAATCACATTTGTTTTCTTTTTATTGCTGCTGGTGCCCTGCTTTCCATTTGAAAAGATCTCTCATTTTCATTGTATTTTTCTTCTGTTTCAATAAAATGTAGCTTCACTATAAAACATTATCATAATCAAATTTAAAATCAGTGCTGAAATTGTATGATTAAAATTCTGGATGCTCCAAGCCTTCAAAAGTTCTAAAATTCTGCTGTGTCCATATGCACCCAAACAGACATAAAGTGCCATTCTCTGCTCAATCGTACAATCCTTACCTATTAAACTGCCATGTACTAGAGAACTTTATGTACTTTTTCCCTTTGATTGGATGGTATTTGTTATTTTCATTTCAAAGGTGTGCAACAAGTACACTCTTGTGATGTTAAATTGGTTGCTTCCCAATAGAACAAGTCTAGTTGAAATAATTAACTTTTAATCATAGACTTCAAAATTAGGCTAATTATGGTTTTCCATAAGGATGCAGACAAACTGCCTGTCTGATTTTTTTTTTTTCTTTTTTTTTTTTATCAATCTTGATGTTCTTTCTGAACTTCACTGGTGGTATAAAACCTTGCTCCAAATTTGTGCATGACAGTGAGATTCCATTTCCATTACTGAAGAGCATTTATTGTTCTCCTTTTGCAGGCAAATAGTGGGCCAGGTACCAATGGTTGTCAGGTAATTCAACAAATATAGTTTTTCTTTTTCCTGATTATCAAATTCAAACATGCTAGCATTCAATGATCTACAGTATTCTTCATCTTGGAGTTCAGAAACTGTTGGATGTTGCAATTTGTTGAAGCACCCAATATTGTTTTATGAAGCAAGATTTTAAAGCCTTTCTATTTGTACCTGAATTGAGGATCATGCTTTTGGTAGACAATGTTTCAATTCAACAAGCTTGGAAATTGTTGAGGGTGCATACTTGCCCTTAATACACCGGTACTGCAGGTTCCCAGCTTGTCAATCACACACACACAAACAGATACATATATATATATATATATATATGTATGTATGTATGTATGTTGTGTATGATGGGGTTTGCCCTCATCATCAGTATTGGGGCTCAACCTTTTATACACCAATTAGCAGCCTTCTATGTCCATCAGAACTGCTTCTATAGTTGTTTGATCATTAAAATGAATAAATCTGAGTTAGAAGTCCTACAAGGCCCTAAAACAGAACCTTGTTCTTGTGTTATATCCATGAGATTGAGTTTAAAGCAATGCCTTTTTCTTTTTCCATGGTTCTTGAATGTATTGGTAGATTTGATCATTATACCTTAAAAAGATTTTAATGTTTTTGACTTGGTTATAAATTCGTTTACCATATTCATTTGAAGCTACTTTTGCTGCAGTTCTTTATCACATGCTCAAAATGTGACTGGCTTGACAACAAGCATGTGGTATTTGGGGTATGTTCTCTAATCTCTTGCCCTCTGGGTTCTTTGTAATGTCTTTCAATATGCTGAAACCAAAAATATTATGTCTTTACAAGACCAACATCTCTGCTTGCGACTAAGATCAGGTTGGGTTGGTTTCACATCAAACATAAAGTGAACCGAAGGACTAGGCATCATCAACCCATAAAAGAATCCAACCTGAGAAACTAAACCGATTAACAACCCAAGGACTGAGCAGGCCCTACCCACCCGATCTTCTGATTTACACTCAAGTCAGGTCAATGATCCTTTGTTGGATGAAATTTAATTGGTGTTTTGATATATATAAAAAGATATATGAACCCTATTTGAGGTGAGGTGTGGTTGGATTAGGTATGGGCTTTTCCCTGTTAAGTCCTTCGGCAAAGGCCAAAAATGTTTGTTTGTCTTTATTTTTTTGGATAAGTGGTGATCTCTGAAATGATACTTATATATCTAATTCTGCAGAGAGTTCTTGGAGAAGGCCTTTTGGTTGTGAGAAAGATCGAGAACGTAGCCACTGGACCAAACAACCGGCCTAAACTGGCATGTGTGATTGCTGAATGTGGAGAAATGTAGAAGAGGTCAGTTTTTAGTAGTCCTGTATACAGAGTCAAAATCTGATTATGTTTCTCTCTTCTCAAATCTAAATAACATTATAAATGCAAGAGCGTCTGTCTAATGGATTGAAGCCTAATCAAAATATTGCCCTGCTTTTGGATAGATGGTTTGAACATTTCAAGATGCAGTACTCGCCCTCTCTCCCCCTTTTCTTTTAGTTGTAATAAACATTCATATGCACTGAATACTACTGTCGTGCGAGGAACAGTTTACGCCATGCAAAACCATCCTTCGTGACCCATGAGATAGTGATGTCACCTAGAATCCCATATAGGGGTCGGATATTGCTCTAATACTAATTGTAAGGATTTACTCCCTCTATTATAAATATCATATGTTTTGAGCTTAATGAGCCTTCATGACTTAAGAACATTTTTTCCGAACTCAAAATTAATTTTGGTCATATCCCAATAAAAATGAATTACTTTAAATAAGTTTACACAATATGCATAGCAGTGATCCAAATAAATTCATTCAATATGATATAATTACAAAAATACAAGTATTAGAGTAAATATTTGGATCAGTTTTTATTGGCTTGGAAATATGAAAGCCAAAAAGACTAAGATCCTGTTTGGTTGCATGATTAAAAAACAATTTTTTGTTTTTAAAATAAAAAACTGTTTTTAAAAATTCATAACGCAATTTGGTTGTTGTTTATTTCTAATTTGTTAAAAACAAAGTGAAATAGAGAATAGTTTTTAAAGAATAAGTAGAAATAAAACTAAATTGATATCATTCTTCTTCGATTTTTAGAACCAAATGTCGATGTCAAAAATCTTCACATATGATCTTTCTTTAAATTACATGTAATTTTCTTCATTTCTTTTAATTTCTCTAAATTTTTTCATTAAACAAATAAATTCAAAATCAAATTATATTCCTTACATAAAATTTCTTAATTTTTAAAAATAATTTAAAACTTAAAAATCGATTTAATTAGTATTAAAAGGTTATAGAACTCAATAACACTATAAAGTTATAAACCAAAATTTATTTTAAATAACTTTGTTAGTTTTTTCTTTACATATATAAAATTTTTACAATGTTTTTACTAAATAAATAAACTTTAAATTGAGTAAGACTTGATATACTATATTTATTAACAAGTCTAATAATTTTTAAGAATAATTTAAAACTCAAAAGGTGATATAATTAATACTAAAAATTTATCTAGCATGACTATATTGTTTCTCCTTTATATGACTATATTGGATTCATTAATAAGTTTAGTAATTTTTAAAAATAATTTGAAATTTAAATAGAAAATCTATCAATTCCAAAAATATATGAATAAAAATTAGTTGACAATGATTCTATTATTTATTTTTTACATATGATTATATTTTTATAATTTTTCTTATCAGAGAAATGAACTTCAAATCATGCTTTTATTGAATTTATTAATGAGTTTTAAAAAAAATTTAAATAATTTGAAACTCAACAAAATAGATTTAATCATTACAAAAATACTTAAACCAAAATTGATATATTATAAGTAATGACTTTATTGTTTCTTCTTTATAGAGAATAATTTTTTTTTTCAATTTTCTTACCAGGTAAAGAGATTCTAAATTAAGAGAGACATAATTAATAGTTTAAATTTTTTAATAATTTATTATTTTTTTTTAAGAATAATTTGAAATTCGAAAAGCTGATCCCATTAATTGTATATTAAATCAAAATATGTGTATGGAATGAAAAATTAGACTCATTTACATATTAAAAAATTAAACTTTATTCATTATTCATAAATAAAATATTAATAACAATTATTTTTTTATTACTATTCACTTTTAACAAAATAAAAAATAAAAAAGAAAAAAAAAACACAATTATGCTTTTACCAATGTGTTAATATCCATATATTTTCTTAGGAATAATTAAATAGTAGTTTTGTTTTACAAAAAATATAATTTATAATTTTATTATAATGCTACTATTCATGTTTTATTTTTAAATTTATTTGTAATTTGAATTAAATTTAATTGATATTATATAAATTGAATTTACAATGGTTTTTATGAAATCAAAATAGAAAATTTATTTTTAAAAATAATCCAATCCAAATAAGTTTTTTATTTTTTATTTTTAAAAACAACTTTCTAAACATCCTTATTTTTATAAAATATTAAAAAATTGTTTTTTGTTCATTAACTTAAAAATAATTTTTAAAAACAAACGTAACATAGTGAAATGGGCCTAAGTTTGTTTCCACAAATTTCAAACCAAATTGAACTTCTTAATTCTTGAAAATTGAAAATACTTGATCAATTTGATAATATTTGTTTTGGGCTTTCTTCAATGGTGACCGACCGTTGACTAAGGAGGGTCAGCATTTAAAGTATGTTTTTAAGAGTGATTCTAGAAAGTGTTTCTACCATATGTAACACTTGAAAATTTTCATTCTTCGAGTATTAAAAATGTTAGAAACACTTCCTATAATCACTATCAAACGCATTCTTAGAACTCGTTTGATAGTAATTTTAGGAAGCGCTTTTAATATTTTTAATACTTGAAAATTTTAATCATTCTAGTGTTAGAAATATTAGAAACACTTTCTAAAATTACTACCAAACACAATCTTAATAGTTACAAAAATGTCACAAAGAATTTACATATACTTTAAAATTATGGCATGTTTTATGAACCAAACAAACATTTTATAGAAGTTAAAAATGTTCTATTTGTTACATATAAAATTAGAGTCTAAGCCAAATTAAAAAATAATCAACTTGAGTCCAACTCAACCCGATCTCTAATTCGAAGTATTCAACCCAAGTTTAATCCAATATTATTTCTCTAGGCTCAAATTAGGTTCGAAATTGACCAAATTGCATAATTCAAAATTCATTTATAATATTCTTTTTTAAAAAAACTTATATATATATACAAAAAATTAAATAATAAATAAGGTAAAATTTCAAAATAACAACAAAAAAATATAAATAAATTTACATATGTTTCTAAAAAATGAAAAATGAAAAGTATATGATATATGATATAATTTTATATTTTTTCTTAAAAATCTAAAAAAGAAAATGGATATTATTAAACATAATAAGATATATGATAAATATTATAAAAAGATTCAGGTTAGAATTGGGTTGTCCTTGTCCAAACCTTAATCCGAGTGTAACCCAAATTAAGTTCAAATTAAAAAACCTTAACCTAAATCATAACTTGAATGTCAAAAATGATTGCTTAACTCTATCCAAATGTCAAGTTTGGGGTTGGAATCATTGGATGTATCAAAAGTCTAAGCCATTAGAGTTGATCCTTTCTCAATTTAATGATTGTGCATCTTTGTGTTGCTTGCAGAGATGTCCATCTCCAAATTCGTTTTCTTAGTGAGGGTTTATTAAGAACCCTAAAATTTTCAATGCCTAATTTACAAAATGAAATTTATTATTTTATTTCCCAATTTCATTAACCTCTAATCCTTTAAAATTGCTTTTACATAGTAAGGACTCATATTGAAGTCCCTTGGCAAAGCTAAGGAGTTCTAGTCCAACAAAAATGAGAGCTTGGAATCTCCATATGGTGAAATATGAAAATAAATAAATAAATAAAGATTGAAATTTCAAAATTACATATATTATTGGTAATTTGATTTGTGTTACAAAATTTTTATTAAATAGGCCACATTAATTTAAAATATAATAATAGATGAAATCAAGGAAATAATTAAAAAATTTTAATAAAAATAAGAGCCTAGTAAAGAAATAAAGAAATTGGTAATAATAATATTATTTCAAGGAAAATTTATAGGTTTTTCAAGATTGAAAATGATTGATATTAAAAATTTATAGAAGAAAAAAATAAATATTTTTTAAAACTTACAAATATATTAAAAATTAAAAAAAAAATGGATTATTTTGATTTTGAAAAATAATTTAATGAAAAAAAATAAAACGACGTCGTTTTAGATAGGAGATTCTATATAGACAAATTTCAGAGGAACTTGCAAATGGTTGAAGAGCAGTGAGGAAAAATGGCGTCGGTGATGCTGAAGAACGTTAGGGTTCCACCGAACTCAGCGAGTCTGGAAGAGGCTCGGAGTCGGACCTTCGATTTCTTCAAGATGGTTTGCAGATCCATACCAAAAATCATGGATATCTACAATCTCGACGACGTCGTTACCGTCTCCCAGCTTCGCTCCATCATCGCCTCTGAGATCCGCAAGAACTCCCACGTCACTAACACTAAGGTACTGCCCCTCTGCTTTTCTTGTCCCTTTTCCCCTCTAAAACGGCGTCGTTTTTTCTGGTATGTAATCTGGTTGCTAGCCTGCCCTGTTTGGTTGTTCTGAAAAGGTGGGAAAAATGGAAAATCATAATCAAAATCAATTTTTTTTTTCATTGTTTGGAACTTGAGTGAAAAAATTGCCGCTTATTTGGACCTAATACAGGCATTTGGATCGAAGGCGTGACAGCGTGAGGCCTTTTCAAAATTTTATTTATTTTGTTCCTTTTTGCTTCGTCTCAATTACCTCGGAAACCAAATGGAGGGTAAGGGCGTGTTTGGGTGAATTGAGTAAATTGGTGGTCCCATTGTGATTTTCGTGTATTTGAATTTAGCGATCACTACATTTGATTCATTGTTGGTTTTGATTCATGTATTCTCTAAGTATTTCAATTCTTGCGAAACCCATCTTTTTGGATTATGAATTTTGGTTGTTTGGTGCGTAATGTGTGCTCTTAGTTGGCTAGTTTTTTGTGATATGGAGAATCTTTCATCTTAATAATCCTTTTTAAATCTTATTCTTATGTAAATGTTTCAATTAGTTGGGGAATTCGAATTAGAATTGGTTTTCCACATAGAATTATTGTTATGTTAAAAACGCAAGAAATTCCATTATCAAATTTATAAGCCTCACCCATTAGGATTTATAATTTCGTCTCCATGTTAAAAAATTAAATAGTTGCTTAGTGAATTTGAAAATTCCTATTGGTTTAGGACATGCTGCGTATCATATTCCTATACAAATTATTGTCTCCTCCTGACTTTTGATTTTTTTCTTGAAGCCCTTGATAAACCTACTTTATTACAATTGAAGTTCTTGCAGTTTGTGCTTCTTGAGGTATCTTTATTATTGAACAAGGTGTGTTTTGAGAAAAATTTAGATGGAGAATCTACATTACTTAAATGGAGTCTCACTCACTAGAATGCATCAAATTTAATAGAGATAGGCACTGTAATGTCTATCCGATCGTGGTAAACTCAACATAAAACTCAATGTTATAAATTTAAACTAGCTTTTTAGTGTTAAAAGTTTTGACTATGTGTCCTCAATCTCTAAGATTATTGGATCATTGGGAATCTCATGAGAACAATGATATCATTACTGTTATTTTTTATTATGCTTGTTATTTCTTTTAAATTTTTTACTCTTTCTGTTTTCAATATCATTGAAATATTCTTTAAGAATTTTTGTGGCCGAACTGTATCACTACATCATTTCATAACTTGATAAAAGACTTGCCAAAGGAATTGGTACTTTGGGGCAGGCTTTATAATCTATGGATGAAAGTGGTGGCGAGATACAAGTTTCAAAACAATGTTGGGAAATTATAATTGTATTGGGATCTTATTAGCTGGTTGGAAAAGTGAGAAGAGGGGAGGTTTTTTGGTGTTGAGTTGGGGGTTATTGGTGTTGGGGTTTGGGTAGGGTGAGGTGGGGTTGGCAGGTTTTAGTCTTGTGTGGATTATTTGCAAGCTGCTTTTTCTAATGATGGTTCAAGAATTTTTGTGGCTGACAGTTCAATTCTTCAATGCATCTTTTTGCTTCGTTGTATTGCCTTGGTGGCCAGTTGATGGAGCACAGTCTGAGGAGTTAGTCGCGTTGCTCCAGAGTAGTGTCCTTGGTCAAGTCATTTTGTAAGTCTCATTGAAGCCATATTGCAGTCTTTTTGGAAGAAGTGAATGCTAAAATTTTCACACAAGGGGGAATAGCTCATCTGAGGTCCTTGGTCGGTAAATTGTCAAAATGAATGTTTTCAAGTGTTCTGTTTCTGTGTAATGGGCATTTCTTGTACAGTTTCTCTGAGTCTCTTAATTGGTCTTAGTTGGCATTCCTTTCTCTGTTTGGTATTCCATTCTTGTTCTCTAGATGGATCTTTCTCATCCATAATGATATTTTTTCTTTAAAGACTCACTATTGTGAAGAAAGTAGATATATCTAATATGAAAAGACAAGGGATGTGTGGAAGTTATTCTTTACTTTGTTTGGAGTGTTTTGGGTGTTTCCTTCCTCGGTTAGGGAAACCCTCTTGGGGTGGAAGGGGTCTTTTGTAGGTAAAAAGCACAAGACATTTTGGGAAGCAGACCTTTTATGCTTGTTTTGGATAGTTTGGAAGGTAAGGAATAGAGTTGCCTTTGAAGAGTGTGTGTTATCCATCCAAAGGATAAAAGCTTCTTTTGTATATTTACTTTGGTTGGAGACTAAATTGTTAATAAAAGATGGTCCTTCGACATTAATAGATTTAATTGATTGGGTGAGTTTCTGATGAGGGAGGGTTTTTTTTTTTTTTTTTTTTTTTTTAAATATCTTGTTGGACAGTTTTTTGTTTCAGCTGTAAGGGGGTGAGTGTCTTTCCTATACATCTTAGGCCGCTATTTTAGCACCTCCTCGTAATACAATACTTTTACTTATAAAAAAGAAAAAAAGAAAAAATCTAATATGAACAGCTGACACAAAATTTTTGATTAAGGCTTAGTTGAGTTTAGCACACAGTAAAACAGAGAACCAATTTTGGGTAACTTGGACACATAATGAAATACAACCTATTCGAATAGGTGACTTGATGCTATATGCTAGGTTTAAATATAATCATTTTAACCTTTATATATATATATATATACACTTTAATGACCTGACCTAACAACTTTCTTGCTCAATTAACTTGGTGGAATGAGGTAAATATAAGATATATAACTAACATAACACATATAATTTGGAAACTTAATCTTGCGCCTCCCATCTTGTTTGTGGTGCTTTTGGTAACTGCCTTGTTGAGTTGAGGAGTGCTTGTTTGCTTTAACTAATCGGGTTTACTTCAAAGTAGGAGCAATCAAATACCACCATTGGCTTCACATCATGGTGTGTCTACAGAGCAAGGCTTTTTATTATTTAGTAGTAATTGGGAAAATTCAAATATACTCTCAATTAATTAACTAATTCTTTTAATATTGGCATGGAAAAAAATCAAAGGGGACCCAGTAGAACACACAGGCACACATACATCCTGGTGTTTTATTTATATATCTCTTGATTTACATTTATTCTCAACTAACATCTTGAGGTTCAATTTGTCATTCAAGTATTTTACTGTTGTGGCAAGGTTGAACTTGTGAAAAATCCTTGACAGTGAAGGTAGCTTAACTTATGAGCTTTCTTTTTTGGATGAAAATATGAGGAAAGAAATGAGGGGACACCTTCAAATTATTAGTGGAATAGTGGAAGGAAGCAACTAATGTTCCTCTTTACATTTACAAATTCCTTTTCCTTCCTTTGAATGCTAGTCTTAATTGTCTTGTTGAAGAAAGGGCTAGTTTGGTTTTTTTGATTCTTGCCTTTTTCCTTCTCCCCCTCCCCACCCCCACCCCCCCCCCCCCCCCCCCCCCCCCCCCCCCCCCCCTAACCACCAGGTTTGGAAAACCCTTTTCTGTCACTTAGAAGTCTGATTTTCCATGAAAGTTTAGCTTGCCTTAGCAATCTTCTTTTGATCCAACGTTTTGTGGACTGGAGTAGGACACCTACATAAATGTGATGTATTCCAACCTAGTCAGGTCAATTCTATCAGTGACATTAGTTGCATAAAGCTTTTGTTTGATGTTAGTGTGAGGATCACCTGTTGAAGGATTGTTTTATGATGTTTGGTATTGCTTCCCATAGAACCACTTGGTTGGAATGAGCGACTAAGGTCAATTGGTGTTCTCTATCTTGGTATTTCTTGGGTGCTTCCTCCTGTGAAAGGACTTACTGCTTGGTGCATGTGAGTTTTGTTAGGAGGTTTAAGATCTTTTGGAGGGTAGCCCTTTCTCTATTGCTTTGATGTATCTAGAAAGAGCAGAAAATTTTTGTGTTTCTTAAGAAATTTCTTTTCAATCCCTAAGGGCATCAGTTTGGTCCACCTTTTTTTTTCAGCTAGTGGCATTATCTTTTCACAGCCTGCATACTAGGGATGCTCCCCCATTTTGGGTAGGTGCTTGTTTAATGTATTTTCCTATCAATAATAATAATAATTAAACTAATATGAAAAAGGAAAGAAAGAAGCTTTGCTTGCCCAAAAGTGTTGCCTATAACTTTATCGTTATAGTTGGGACTTTTTTCTTCAATTGCCTGTAACAGTTCCTATGCTTTCAAAAGGCCAATATATCATGCCAAGCATGAGTTGATGGAACAAAGGATAGCATAGCAAATGAGCTCTTATTTTACGCCTGAGATTGGCTTGGCTAGACCCAAAAAAACTATGGTCTAGTTTTCATGTCGGTGTTTATCAGAAATTTAGTTGCTGCCTCATGCCTAAAGAAATTGTAGAAACTCATTGCTTATTTGCCTAATGGTGACATATTTTTCTGATATTGGCTCAGACGAGCAACCACATTTGTCAACGAACGTGTTGTCAGTCCAAATTTGTAATGATTGTGGTTCTCCGGCATCTTCTTGATGAATTTGAGAAAAAACTTGCAGGTGATTGACATGCTTCTCTTCAAGGGCATGGAAGAGTTCAGGAATGTTGTAGAGCATTCAAAGCAACGTCACCATATCATTGGGCAATATGTGCTGGGTAGGGAACGTCTTGTGCAGGATGCGGG
This sequence comes from Vitis rotundifolia, assembly GCA_030254885.1. NCBI lineage: Eukaryota > Viridiplantae > Streptophyta > Magnoliopsida > Vitales > Vitaceae > Vitis > Vitis rotundifolia. The sequence continues at coordinate 17,329,258 of CM058163.1, read as the reverse complement.
CGCCAAGGACCAGGGCACGTCTGAATTCCTAAAAAATTTCTATAGCAGCAACTACTTTTGAAGCCTTTCCAGTCTCTTATGAATTCACCTCATGTGGGGTTTTGCTTTGGATGTAGACTCCAAATAAATATGATCTCCAATTTGTATTGTAACTTACTGTTGGATAATGATCAGTTATTATTTGTCTCAGGGCATTTAAAGACCTTGATGTTGTCCAAAACAGGTTCTTTTGCAGAAAATGAAATGAGGAAATTGTGTTTATGGTATCATTATTGTCCTTTTTGTATAAGGAGATCATTTGTCTGATTACCAGAAAGTTTAAAAGCTCAAATTATTTGGTTGCCTTCAGGGAGGTCCATTTGAATGAAATCACCTAGTTTGCTTTTATATGCATCTATTTCAATTTGCCTCCATCAGAGTCTTGTGTTTGAGAGCTATCTTATATGGCTCTGAAAATGTCTTGAGAGCCAATTCCTGGTCCTATTTTTCTAAGAATGATGGAAGTACAAATTAGGGGGAAAAGAAATCACCTTGTGTTCTTAAAGAACGCTTCTCCAAGTTTTAAAAGTTGGAGAAAATGAAAATTTCTTATTTCTCTAATTTATATAATTTTAAAAAGTATTTTTAAATATATGAGGTATTTATTTACTTTTTATATATGATTCATATATTTTATATAAGAAATTCCCTTTTATAAAAAATAAAGCATAAAAAGTGTATTGAAACATTAGCATTGTTGCCCAATTTTGAGAAAAACAAGTAATCTCAATCATGTAAATATTATTTATTCTAGGCTCAAAAGATCATAATGGCTTTAAAACATATTTATAAGGTTAAAAAAAAGTCTATAAATATATTACAGCTAAAACTCTTTCTTTTATCTAATATGAGGTATCACACTTGCTACCAAGAATATAATCTTTAAATATATGAGGATCATAATTCAAATTATACAATTGTTGTGAAGCCTGAATTGGCTTTATTACGCTACGCAAAGGATGTTGAGTTGAGTTCCTTGTTGAGCTCCCAGTGCTTGAGTTGTTTAGGCTCATAGGGTTGAAGAGGGCAACATCCTTTGGAGAAATATTTTTATTTGTTGAATGACAAGCCCCCAATGGTATTTAATCCTCTTATGATTTAGGGTTTAGTTAAAAAGTGAAAGAAAATAGTGTGCGACCCGGATTGAGAGGAGAAGAAGAGCTTTCACCATTATAACTTTTTCTACCTTCAGTTGATTAATGGATTCTTGAGTGTTGGCGGGTTCTGTGAACATAGAAATCACATTAATTATCAAACCACGTTCAAATCTCTTATTTATTTATTTATTTTGTGTTTTTGCTTATGTGTGTATGGTTATGTTAAATATAGTAATTGACCTCATAAATTATTGAAGTGTTTCAAGTTCCTATTTCCTATAGATTCTTTTTGGTAGAAAAAATATTATATTGAGAATTACATATGGATATTTCTTCGTGGATATATGTTTTTTTATGAAGTAAGAAAAGGTATTATAAGAATATATGTCTCAAATTCTTATTTATCATACATTCTTCTAGTAAATAATAATTTATAAAGTATTTTATGCATTGGTATTTCTTTGTGCAAAAATGTTTTTTTAAAGAATGAAAGAGATACTATAACTATGAATATTTTAAATTATTAGAGGAAGAGATTATAATATAAGGATGAGATTGAAAAAATTATATGAGATAGGTATAACGATAAGAGAGAATGTGAGACACCCACTCGACATGGCTCGACATGAAATGACTTAAGATTCCCGGTGTAGATATTAGAAACAAAGAAACATGACGAGTCTGTTTGAAAACTATTCTTTAGAACAATTTTCTATTCTTTAAAATAAAGAAAATATAAAAAACAAGTTTGATAACCAAAAACTATCTTTTATTTTCTGTTCTTAAAAATAAAAAACAAAATATTTTCAAATACTATCTTTTATTTTAAGAAATAAATGATTGTTTTAAAAAATAATTGTACAAACATTTAGAATGATTAAAAATAAAACATTATATATAGAAATTATTTTTAAAATATATTTAAAAATATTGAAAACAAGTTAAAGACATTTTAAGTTTACAAACAGATTTTTATTTTACAAAAATCAAATAATAATTTTAAAAATTTGTTCTCAAAAACCATTTTTTAGAATTATTTTCAAAAATAGCTATCAAACAACCCCAAACTTATTTCAAAAGTTTGAAAGTAGTATATATTAACCCTTTTATTTGTAATTTATTTATAGTCACATACGAGTCAAATTATGATTAATTTTCATTGATTTATAAATATAGGTTAATTAGTCAAATCATGTTAAAATCTTGTGTAATTTTGTATGTGATTTTTTTTTTTCCTTTATATCTACTATTAATACATAAAATTGAAGCTTATATATTTTCTTTCCACCTTGGTGAAGAATTGAACCTATATATTGTCTAGAAATATTGCAATTGGTTAAAGATCATTTTTCAAAAAAGTTTAGATTATTATATTTTGTTTCTTTATTAATAACATTTTCATATGAGCAATATTGAAGACTTCTAACCCTTCAAAAAATAAATTATGTGTTTAATTAATTCAATAAATATAATTTAAATAATGTTTTTTTTTCGGAATAAAAGGAAAAGTTAAATTATATTCACAAAATATTTTTATAAAAAATGAGAAATATATTATAAAATTTAAATAAGTCTTTATTTTGCTATTTTTTATTTTTATTAGTACAACTTCCTTCCCTTTCATTTTTCTGTTTCTTTCAAAAAACACCTTGTAGTTCAGGGAAATCTCACTATTGATATTATTCATTTGGCTATGTTTGATTGCCGAGAAAATTGAAAAAAAAAATGCAAAGAAACCAAAAAACAAAGAAAAAATCAAAATCAAAATAAAAAATAAATTAAAAATTAATAAATTATTTTTACCTCCTACTTATTTTAATTTATCGATATAAAATTAAATAATTTAAAAATACATACAGATTTAATCATATTTGATTTTATCTTATATTTTTCAAAGAAAAACAAAATCATTTTTCTTTTACATTTTTTTTATTTTCTTATTTTCTTAGTATCTCCCTAAAACCAAACATAACCTTAAAATAATAAGATTCATCATTGCAATACCTCAAAATCACACACATAAATATCATGAAATGCAATTTTTTAATCTTTCTTTCATTTTCCATCCCATCAGAGTATGTTTGTCAACTCATTCTCATGCCCATTCTACCATGTATTATAATAGTCTACTTTCACATCATTAAATACATCAACATACATGTGTTGCTAAACCATCAATCTCACAAACATATCATCTAACTTCAAAATAACTTTCTGTGAAGATTGAATCCCAAATTTGAGATTTCTATTCAATCAAACAATTTTCCTGAGAACCAAACATAACCTAAAATTTCAACATACAATCAAAGAAATGATTAAAAACAAAAAAAAAAAAAAACCACAAATCAAACGAAAAGAAAAATCCGATGAAGGATATATTGAAAAATCAATATAAGACGGGAAAGAAATAGAAGGAGAGTGATAGAAGAGGGTGAAGAGGAAAAGCATCGGAGTCATGGAAGTATAATTGATTAACGTCACGAGCTTCTCAGTTTCCAAAATTCTCGTCATTTGCTTTACCATCTCCCAACACCCACTCGGATTTGGATTATAATATACAAACAAACAAATATAATATCAAATAATAAACAGGAGGAACAGAGAATAGGGATTATAAAATTGATTTTTACTCACGGAAGCTCCAGAGACGAGAAGAGATGGCAAGTGGCTGCGGCAGAGTTTACTTACCCCCTTTATAGACATGGAAGTAGAAGCAGCAGAACCCTAGGGTTAGATTCTTGGACCATGAGTTAGGTTTTAACCCTTGGGTTTGGGTGTGGTTTGGTTAGGTTCAACCGTCACCACCCAAGTACCCAACAATTCCCCTTTATGTCCCCCGCAAGCTTTTCTATTATTTAAATAATGCAAATTAAAGATTTGGAATATTAATGTGTATAAACTACCATATCAAACAACAGAATAAATAACAATTTTTTAGAAAAAAAAATTGACTTTTTTTATTATGGCTTGACAATCATTAAAAAAATATTTAAAAATAAATAATTATAATATAAAAATAATAGATTTTTTTTTTTTTTTTTGCAAAGTCTATTTCAAAAAGTAATACGGAAATATAATCACAATGATAATTCAGAATTAGTGTTAAATATTATAATTTCAACACATCCAAAACCAAAAAAAAAAAAAAAAGAATTTAATAATTACCTTATTGAGATTTGCAAACAAACCGAGAAAATAAAGAATAAAAACTTTTTGTGAAAATAATTTTGTAGAAAATTATATTTTTCCAAATTGATTCCGGAAAGTACTAAAGAAATAAAAAAAAAGTGAAATAAATTAAAAAATTATATATTTTGAAATTGTTTCATCTTTTGGTATAAGAAAAAAATATGTGAAATAAGTTTAAAATGACGTATAAAAATAATTTAATCACTTTAAATTTTGAATCTATTTTTATTTTTTTTCAAAAAAAAAAATTTTCTTCTATTTTTTTTCTATATTTTCTATCCTGAAATTTTCCTTTAAAATTTTTGGAAACCAAATAAAACCTTAATGATTTTAATGTAAAAATTGTGTCTTGGCACACTATTTTTCCTCAACCCATAAACTCTAATTGAAGTCAATTAATTCTAAAAAATTTAGTGTACATGATGGAATTAGAATTTTAAGATTTCTTTTAAAAACAAATTGCTTGAATTAGGAAAATATTTTAAAATTTTAGGATATTCAAGAAAAATAAAAGAAATTAATTAAATATGATTTTATGGATTTTTTTTAAAAAAATATATACAAAATTTTTCTCCATTTTTTCCTTCGTGAACGTAATTTCTTTCTATTTTTTTTTTAAATAAAAATAAAAATCAAATAGGTTTCATAGGAATTTAGGGAGAAAAAGGAAAATTTATAACATGTTTAATGAAAAGATTGAAGAGTGGATAGCGTGGATCTCTATATCTTCGCTTCAACCCACACATTAAATAAAGAATTGAACTTTATAAAGGTTATTATATTTTTACTCTCTTTGGATGTGGGACAAAAAATATCTATATTTATATCATTTAAAATAAAATTAAGTATTATTAGTGAAACTAATCATATTTGATTGATACTAAGAATGTATTTGATAGTAATTTTAAAAAATATTTCTAATAGTTTTTATAAAATTTTTTATCTTTCATATATTAGAAAGATCAAAAATATTTTTTAAAATCATTACCAAATACGTTCTGAATAGTTATCAAAAGTCTTATCATTTTAACACCTTCATCCTAATGTTGGAAAAGGTAATAAATAAGTAAATTCTTCAATTTTCTCTCATAATTTTTTCCCTCATTACAAATAAATAATATTTATAAAAATATTCCTAATAACTTTCTTTATAAAATCTAATATTAAAATGATATGAATATAAAGAATATTTTTTATAAAAAGAGAATCTTTATTAATTAGAAAATTGGAACAAATAAAAGTAGTTATAATAATAATAATAATAATAATAATAATAATAAATTATTTGGGTATATTGCAAAGTTAGTTTTGTTGAGAATTTTTTTTTTTGATTTTTTTTTTAAAAAAGAAACATTTAAGAGAAAAAATGAGGGTTGGTTTTATTTTTAATGCCAAACAGGCCCCACATACCTTGAGAGAACGACTGCGTTTTAGCGGAAGAAGATTTCACATAAATTTAAGTAGAATTTACATTTTGTTGAATAGTTGAAGAATGGAGGAAAAATCTAATGATCATCTTCTCTAACCATACTCCACTAAAATTATTCCTAATAACAAATTGGAAAAAAAAAATCAAAAGATTGTGGTTTTAACCCATCTTAAACATATAATATTATCTTTTTATAATTGAAAGTATTCAACAAGAAGTAGAACAACATTACCTTGTTAAATATGAAATAAAGATAGATTATTTATAAGTGAAGTCCAACTTAGATTCAACTTGTCTTTTTAGAATTTCTTTATTTATAAGTATTGATATATTTAGTTATTATATTAGAATTATATATTTATTTAATTAATTATCCTAAAATTTTAAAATATTTAAATAAATTTTTATTTTTCTTTCTCAAAATCCTAAAATTCTTGTTTGATTTAATTTCTTTTATTTTTCTTTAAAATTCTAAATTTTTAAAATGTTTTTGTAATTTAAGGAATTTCTTTTCACCTATTTTAAGAATCCTAAAATTATAATTCAATCATATAAACCTACAGTGAAAAGAGAAAAAGAAAATCTCCATTTTTAAGTAACATAATATATATTTTCCTAAAAATATATAAAAAAATTATATAATTTAATTTTTTTATTAAATATTTGAATTGAAGAAAATACGTGGAGCTATTTGAGGAATATTTAACATTTTCACCCTTCAATCTTTTTTAGTCCTAATTTGATCAATTTCCGTAATTCAAGCCCCAAAATTCTAAAATACTACTTTATACCAATTTCAAAATTAAAAAATTAAAAATTTGAAAAAATAATACTTAATTTTATGCGACATATACCAATAACCAATTTGGAAATATATGACCCACGCGCTTTTCAATTCAGTTGCTCAACACTTGCTAGTTTTAGATAATGCAAATAAAAACTTTCTAATATCAACAAAATGAGAAAAAGATGAGATTTTATTCATAGAAGATCCTATACAAATTAGGTGGAATTAATATTTTGTTGAATTATTGTGGAGTAGAGGAAAATTTATTATTATTTAATAAACATTTTACCTAACCACCTCTAAAAGTTTTTTTTTTTTTTTTTTTTTTGGTTTTTTTCAAAACAATTATTATTAATAATAAATTTGACAATTTTTAGTTTGAGTTATTAAGGTCATGTTTGGATGACCGGATATAGTATGAGATAAGATAAGAAATGTGACATTATATTTTATCACAAATAATTAGTAATGGAATAAGATAAATTATCTCATCACTTATCCTATTTTATGTGCAATCAAATATGAGATAAGATAAACGGTGAGATACATTATCCACTCTCTTTTTTCTATCCCTTTCACATGGGATATGTTAATCTCATGGTAAGAATGAGATATACATAATGTATCAAAAATTTATTTATTTTTATCAATTTTTCATTTTTTAATATACTTATTTTACAAAATAAATTTTTTATTATAAATTAAATTTATGATTAAAAAATTATTTATAAAATAATATTAATATATGATATATAAATTATTTATAAAGTTTAAATATTTTAATCATTAATATGGTTAAACATAACAAAATTTTTATTTTATAAAATAGAAAATATTTGAATGTGATATAATTTTTATTTTAAACATTGAAAATAATATATATTTCATGTTTTATTTTATTTTATTGATTTTACAAATTAAATATAAATATAATATAATATTGCATTTCTCATTATATATGTTGCCTTAAAATATTATATCCATATCCAAGAATGTCATAACCCATTAGAAATCATATCTAATGGGATATGATATCTTAGGATATATATATTGTATCCTATTCTATCCCGCCAACAAAACATATTTGTTTGGCCTTGTGATTTAGTTAGTTGGATATAACATGAGATAAGATAAGAGAGGAAATACCATATCCTATGCCATGTTTGATTGGTGATAGGATATGATTAGTTATCTCATCACTTATATCATGTTTTATCAAATATGGGATAAGATTAGTAATGAGATATATTATCCATCTTTATAAATATATATATGACATATTAATTTTAAACTAAGATGTGGCATATAGGTATTTCATGTATTATAAATTTATTATTTTTATTAATTTTTTATATTACTTATTTTGCACAATAAAAAAAATTATAATAAAATTAAATTTGTGTTTAAAAAAGAAAAACTAATTTTTTTTTTTTAAATATATGGTCAAATAATATTAATATATGTGTTATTATATATATATATATATATATATACTATTTTTATATATTGAATAACTTAATAAAATAAAATAAAATTGAATTCAATCGTATATATTACAAAGAAAGAAAGAAAAATATAAATGTATATATTTTCAAATATAACTACTTTTAATTATTTTATCATTAAAAATAAAAATTTGATGAAAGATAAGATTGTGAGATCAATCGATTTAAAAGAAACATGGAATATCTTGAAATTAAAAAATAATTAATGAATTATTTTAAGGATAAATAATGATAACTAAATATATTAATAATTTGGACTTATAAAAAAAGAAATTCTAAAAAAAGGCAAGTTGAATCTAACTTGGACTTAAAAATATTCACATATAAATAGTCTATCCTTATTTCATATTTTTTTATTGTTGTCTCATTTGATTAAACTACTTTTTACTTTTTTCTCCATGGCTACTCAAAGAAAGATGAAGATGAAGGTACTTTACAAAGGAAGGTTATTGGGAATCATAGAAACTACTCCCAAGGATCAACCAAACCGGATCTCAACGGTAAAGCAATTCAATGATGAAGAGGAGGAACAAAAAGATGTAATTATCAAAAAGGTTACATCTTCGACCATGAAGAAAGTCACAACTTCCACCATGAAGAAAGTTACAACTTCAACTATGAAGAAGGTCTCATCTTCAACAATGAAGAAGAATACAATTTCAACGCATAAAAGAATAGAAAAAGTTCAACAAAGACTTAAGGAGCGCAACAGATCTTGGCGGAGAAAAGGAATTATTTATACTTGAAAAAGATCAAGATATATAACTAAGTAGTATACAATTGCTATAGTATATTGTAATAATAAGAACTACGTGCAGCTTGATCCTAATATTTTGTGTTGGGTACGTAGGCAACCTAGGAAGTAACTCTAGGTTCAGCTGCTTCTATATTAATCAAATTTGTATTTTTATTGTACCAATTATATATTGAAAATTATAGAGTTATTTTTTTCCCCTGTACTTGATCTCAACTTGTTTAGATTTATGAGCAATAAAAGTTTTAATTTTATGTAAATAGTTTTTTTTTTTTTTAAAAAAAAAAAATTCTTCATTTGTTTCCAAATCCGAATAAGGTAACGTTTTTCCACCTCTTGTTGAACTGTTTCAATTATAAAAAGATAAATACTTCCATGACTCCGATGCTTTTTCCCCTTCGCTCTCTTCTATTATTCTCCCTCTATTCTTTCCAGTCTTATATTAATTTTAATTTTTTTTTTTGTTTGATCTGTAGTTTAACCTGATCATTTGTGTTCTTCTATTTTTTATAATCCCTCTCTCTCTTCCACAATTAAGAAGAAAAAGATACCTTGATTCAATGCGTCAGGAGATCTGTAACATTGAAAAATAATTACTTATATACCAAAGCGATTTAGATATATAACTAGATTGTATATAGAATTATTATAATATATTGTAATAATACCAAAAATATTTATTTTCGCTCATCTTCTATTTGATTTAAAATAAAAAAGGTATTTGATTCAAATCTTAAGGCTATGTTTAATTAGTGGGATAAGCACGTACATCCTAGAATATAATATGTATATTTTAAAATATGATTTTCAGTGAATAAAATAAATATATATATATTTTTTGATAAAATAAAAAATTATATTGAATTATAATATTTTCTATTTGAAAAAAAAAAAGAAATTTCCCTTTATGATTAACAATATTTATGATCAAAATATTTAATTTTTTTTTTATTATGTTATTCAATATATATATATATATATATATATATATATATAAAAGAAAAAGATAGATAATATATTTCATCAGTAATATTATGTTAAATATAAGAAAAGATAAGTAATCAAACATGAGATTAGATATGATATCTCATCTCTTATCCTATCTTATGTTATATTATTTTTTAATAAAATAAAAAATTATATTGAATTATAACATTTTCTGTTTGAAAAAAAAAATACAAAATTTCTCTTCATGTTGAACAACATTTATGATTAAAATATTTAAACATTATAAATTTTCTTTTTCTTTGTAGTGTATATAATTAAATTACAATTTTAAGATTTTTGAGAAAAAATTGCTTAAAGTAGGAAAATATTTTAAAATTTTAGGATCTTCAATAAAAATAAAAGAAATTGGATTAAACATGAATTTTCGGATTTTTTTTTTTCACAAAACATCTAGGCTTGTATTATATAAAAACAAAATTTTTCTTTATTTTTTCATTTGTGTGTGCAATTTTTTTACAATAAAATAGTTATATTTTTTATATTGTATTTTCCGGTTATTGGTATAAGGATTTAAACTCTCTTTTTTTAAAATAAAAATAAAAATTATAATTCTATTAATTTTTGGAAAAAAAAAATGGAATGAATTGGGAAAAGATTTTGAAAATTTAGCATTTAAAAAATATATTTTTGGTATTCCATATTCAATTTTTTTTTTCAAAAAATAAAAAATGAAGATATTCTATCATTTCCTTTATATTGATTAAAATTACAATCTTTCAATTAAGTTCGGCCTTTTTTTATGTTTGATCTCTAGAAAATACTAATGAAAGATAAAAAAAAATATGTGAAATAAGTGAGAAATTTATATATTTTAAAATTATTTAATCTTTTGTAGAAAAATATGTGAAATAAGTTTGGAATGACATGTAAAAATAATTTAATCACTTTAAATCTTTTTTTTTTTTCTTTCATATTTTTTTACCTCACATTTTTTTTCAAAATTTTTAGAAACTAAACAATTGAGTCTTAATACACTATTTTTCCTCGACCCATAAACTCTAATTGAAGTCAATTAATTCTAAAAATTGTAGTGTACATGATGGAATTAGAATTTTAAGATTTTTTTTTTTAAAAAAACAAACTCTTGAATTAGGAAAAGATTTTAAAGTAAAAATGAAATAGGTTTTAGGTAAAAATTGAGTCTTAACACACTATTTTTCCTTGACCTATAAACACTAATTGAAGTCAATTAATTCTAAAAATTGTAGTGTACGTGATGGAATTAGAATTTTAAGATTTTTTTTTAAAACAAACTCTTGAATTAGGAAAAGATTTTAAAGAAAAAATGAAATAGGTTTTAGGGAGAAAAAATGAAATTTAGTGAAAAGAGTGGATAGCGTGTATCTCTCTATGTTCTCTTCAGCCCAAACATTAAATATAAAATTGAACTTTATAAAGGTTATTATATCTTTACTCTCGATGTGGGACAAAAAAAAATCTATATTTATATCATTTAAAAAAATATTTTTTTTTGTTTTATTTGTATTAACAATGTCTAACACTTGATATAGTTATTGAATTAGAAAAGTCGTTGATTTATAGGTCATTTCATTGGTTGAATCATAATCCAATCAAATTTTCAGCATGATATTATAAATATTTAATTTATATATTAAATGAATTAAAATACTTATATATATAAATTAAAAAAATAACAATTTGAATTTAAAGGTGAAGATGCTTTTTAATTATTTTTAAATTTTAAAAATATTAATAAAAATAATGGTTTCTCTTCAAATGTAGAAATTTAAAAAAGTTCAAAGATTTAAAAATTAAAATAGTGAACTAGTTCCCAAACCCTAGTTGGATCAATCGTCCACAATTTGATTGATGGCTCCATGGATCAAATGCCCACTTATTCAATCAATTAGATTTTGTTTTTGAAAAATCCTTTTTTTTTTTTTTAATGTATAACAAGCATAACTTTACATACATATATAAACAACATTGCTTAAAAGAGTTTAAACAAAATGGAAGAAAATAAAGAAAAAAAAAATTACAAATTAAGCAAATAGTTTGAAGTGCGAATATGTTAACTAATCCTCAAATGGCTCTATACATTTATTCTTAACCTCAAATATATATTAAGAAATCAAACTATATAAACTTTTTTTTTTTTTTTTTTTGTATTTCTACTTCTTTTCAACGTTGGATAGAAAGAAAATATCTATATTAATTTGTATAAAAATGAAAAAAAAAAATTATTTCCTTTTCTTTGCCCTTTATATAGATATGAATCATATGATTCAATTAGAATTTTGAAATTTGTTTCTTTCTTTTCTTTGTAGTGTACATGATGGAATTATAATTTTGAGATTTTTAAAAACAAATTTCTTGAAGTTGGAAAAGATTTTAAAATTTTTGGATGTTCAAGAAAAAATAAATAAATAAATAAATTAAATATGATTTTATGGATTTTTTTTCACAAAATATACAGAATTTTTCTCTACTTTTTTCTTTTTACTTCTTGGGTGTAATTTTTTTTTTTTTTTTTTTTTAAATAAAATAGTTATACTAAACTTTTAATAAAGAGTTGAAGTTTATAAAGGTTGTTATATTTTTACTCCCTTTCGATGTGAGATAAAAAATATTAATATATTATATATAAATTATTTTTATATATAAAATAATATAATATAAAAAAATTTATTTATAAAATTCAAATATTTTAATCATGAATATTTGATATGCTACTTTAAAATATTATGTGGGATATGTACATTTAAGGATATACATATCCTATTTTATCTTATTCTACCAACCACTAAAATGAGAAAAGTATAAGAAAATTTAATAAACATCTTCCCTAACCACCTTTACTTTTTTTTTTCTTAAAATAATTATTATTAATAATAAATTTTACCATTTTTAATTTGAGTTATTAAGAGTTTGTTTGGTTGGATATATCATATCTAATCTCATGTTTGATTACTTATCTTTTCTTATGTTTAACATAGGATTACTTGACGAGATATATTATCCATTTTTTTCTTATATATATATCGAATAACATAATAAAAAAATATTTAAATATTTTAATCATAAATATTGTTAAACATAAAGAGAAATTTCATATTTTTTAAATAGAAAATATTATAATTTAATATAATTTTTTATTTTATCAAAAAATAATATATATTTTATTTATTTTATTCATTAGAAATTATATTTTAAGATATACATATTATATCTTAGGATGTACGTAATTATACCGCTAATCAAACACAGTCTTAAGATTTGAATCAAATACCTTTTTTTATTTTAAATCAAATAGAAGATCAGCGAAAATAAATATTTTTGGTATTATTACAATACATTATAATAATTCTATATACAGTCTAGTTAAATATCTAAATCGCTTTGGTATGTAAGTAATTATTTTTCAATGTTTAAGATCTCCTGACGCATTGAATCAAGTTATCTTTTTCTTCTTAATTGTGGAAGAGAGAGAGGGGGATTATAAAAAATAGAAGAATACAAATGATTAGGTTAAACTACAGATCAAACAAAAAAATTAAAATTAAAATTAATACAAGACTCGAAAGAATAGAGAGAGAATAATAGAAGAGGGCGAAGGGGAAAAAGCATCGGAGTCATGGAAGTATTTATCTTTTTATAATTGAAACAATTCAACAAGAGGTGGAAAAACATTACCTTATTCGGATTTGGAAACAAATGAAGAAAAATTAAAAAAAAAACAAAAATCTATTTACATAAAATTGAAATTTTTATTGCTCATAAATCTAAACAAGTTGAGATCTATATATGATTGGTACAATAAAAATACAAATTTGATTAATATAGAAGCAACTGAACCTAGAGTTACTTCCTAGGTTGCCTACGTACCCAACACAAAATGTTAGAATCAAGCCGCACGTAGTTCTTATTGTTATAATATACTATAGCAATTGTATACTGCTTAGTTACATATCTTGATCATTTTCATGTATAAATAATTCCTTTTCTCCGTCAAGATCTGTTGCGCTCCTTCATTTTTTGTTGAACTTTTTCTATTCTTTTATGCGTTGAAATTGTATTCTTCTTCATTGTTGAAGATGAGACCTTCTTCATGGTTGAAGTTGTAACTTTCTTCATGGTCGAAGATGTAACCTTTTTTATGATTACATCTTTTTGTTCCTCCTCTTCATCATTGAATTGCTTTACCATTGAGATCCGGTTTGGTTGGTCCTTGGAAGTAGTTTCTATGATTCCCAATAACCTTCCTTTGTAAAGTACCTTCATCTTGATCTTTCTTTGAGTAGCCATGGAGAAAAAAGTAAAGAGTAGTTTAATCAAAACAGACAACAATAAAGAAATATGAAATAAGGATAGACTATTTATATGTGAATATTTTTAAGTCCAAGTTAGATTCAACTTACCTTTTTTTAGAATTTCTTTCTTTATAAGTCCAAATTATTAATATATTTAGTTATCATTATATATCCTTAATAACACGTTAATTATTTTTTAATTTCAAGATATTCCATATTTCTTTTAAATCGATTGATATCACAATCTTATCTTTCATCAAATTTTTATTTTTAATGATAAAATAATTAAAAGTAGTTACATTTGAAAATAAAAGAAATTGGATTAAACATGAATTTTCGGATTTTTGTTTCACAAAACATCTAGGTTTGTATTATATAAAAACAAAATTTTTCTTTATTTTTTCATTTGTGGATGTAATGTTTTTACAATAAAATAGTTATATTTTTTATGTTGTATTTTCCGGTTATTGGTATAAGGATTTAAACTCTTTTTTTATAAATAAAATAAAATAAAAATTTTATTATATTCATTTTTGGAAAAAAAAAAAAAATGGAATGAATTGGGAAAAGATTTTGAAAATTTAGTATTTAAAAATTATATTTTTCTTATTTCATATTCAATTTTTTTTTTTCAAAAAATAAAAAATGAAGATATTCTATCATTTCCTTTATATTGATTAAAATTACAATCTTTCAATTAAGTTCCATTTTTTTATGTTTGATATCAGGAAAATACTAATTAAAGATAAAAAAATATGTGAAATAAGTTAGAAATTTATATATTTTAAAATTATTTAATCTTTTGTAAAAAAAAAAAAACATGTGAAATAAGTTTGGAATAACATGTAAAAAACACTTTAAATCTATTTTTTATTTTCTTCCATAATTTTTTTCCCCCACATTTTTCTTCAAAATTTTTAGAAACCAAACATACCCTTATTAATTTTAATGTAAAAATTGGGTCTTAACACACTATATTTCCTCCACCCATAAACTCTAATTGAAGTCAATTAATTCTAAAAATTGCAGTGTACTGATGGAATTAGAATTTTAAGAATTTTTTTTTAAAAAGATTGCTTGAATTAGGAAAAGATTTTAAAGAAAAAATGAAATAGGTTTTAGGGAGAAAAAAAGGAAATTTAGTGAAAAGAATGAAGAGTGGATAGCGTGGATCTCTCTGTATTCTCTTCAGCCCATACATTAACTAAAGAATTGAACTTTATAGAGGTAATTATATATTCACTGTCTTTCGATGTGGGACAAAAAAAATCTATATTTATGTCATTTAAAAAAATATTCTTTTTTGTTTTATTTGTATTAACAATGTCTAACGCTTGATATAGTTATTGAATTAGAAAAGTCATTGATTGATATTAGTTCAATCATGATCTAATCAATTTATTGGCATGATATTATAAATATTTAATTTATATATTAAATGAATTAAAATAATTATATATATATATATATATATATATATTAAAAAAAATTACATTTTGAATTTAAAGGTGAAGACACTTTTTAATTATTTTTAAAATTTAAAAATATTAATAAAAATAATGGTTTCTCTTCAAATGTAGAAATTTAAAAAAAAAAAATTAAAATAAACAAAATAAACATAAATGGAAGAAAATAAAGAGAAAAAAATTACAAATTAAGCAAATAGTTTGAATTGCGAATAAGTTAACTAATCCTCAAATTGCCCTATACATTTATTCTTAACCTCAAATATATATTGAGAAATCAAACTATATAATTTTTTTTTTTTTTAATTTTTGTATTTCTACTTCTCTTCAACGTTGGATAGAAAGAAAATATCTATATTAATTTGCATAAAAATGAAAAAGAATATATTTCCGCCCTTTATATAGATATGATTGAATTAGAATTTTGAGATTTGTTTCTTTCTTTTCTTTGTAGTGTACACGATGGAATTATAATTTTAAGATTTTTAAAAACAAATTTCTTGAAGTTGTAAAATATTTTAAAATTCTTGGATGTTCAAGAAAAAATAAATAAATAAATAAAATATGATTTTATGGATTTTTTTCACAAAACATACAGAATTTTTCTCTACGTTTTTTTACTTTGTGGGTGTAATTTCTTTTTTTTAAAATAAAATAGTTATACTAAACCTTTAATAAAGGGTTGAAGTTTATAAAGGTTGTTATATTTGTACTCTCTTTGGACGTGGGATAAAAAACATCTATATTTATATCATTTAAAAAATATTCTTTTTCATTTTATTTGCAAAAACCAAAGTCTTACACTTCTTAAATCAATTAAAATAATTATAAATATATATATAAATTAAAAAACAACAATTTAAATTTAAAAGTGAAGATTCTTTTTCAATTATTTTTAAAATTTTACAATAAAAAAAAGAAAAAAAAGATAGTGAAGTAGTTTCCATACCCTAGTTGGATCAATGGGTTCACAGTTTTATTGATGGCTCCATGGATCCTTGGCCAAGTCAATCCGTCTGGTCCAGAAGGTCCCAACTAGTGGTTTGACGGGTCAATCTTCTTCTTTCTTATAAAATATTAATAAAAATTAATATTAATAAGATTTGTTCCACTGAGCAATCAAATATAATATTTAAAAAAAAAATTATATTTATCCCACATATATGTTACTTAAAGATTTTAGAAATTTAGGATCTTCAATAAAATAAAAGAAATTGAATCAAATATGAATTTTTGGCATTTTTCACAAGACATCTGGATTTGTATTATATAAAAACAATTTTTTTTTTTTTTTTTCGTTTGTTCGTATAATTTTTTTTACAATAAAATAGTTATATTATTTTATGTTGTATTTTCAAATTGATTATTGGTACAAGGATTTAAACTTTTTTTCTTTATATAAAAATTAGAATTCTAATATTTTTGAAAAAAAAAAAAAATTGGAATGAATTGGGAAAATATTTTCAAAATTTAGTGTTTTCAAAAAAATAAAATAAAGAAATTGAACCAGATAGGAATTCTAATATTATTGGAGAAGGAAGAAACAAGAATTTATTAAAAGAAATTTAGGATTTTGAAATTTAGTAGATTATTTTTTTTTTAATATTTTTCTTATTCCCTATTCAATTCTCTATTTTGAAAAACATGAAAATATTCTAGCATTTCCTTTAGATCGATTAAAATTAAAATTTCTCATTGAAGTTTTGCTTCAACTTTGATATTTTTATGTTATGTTTGATTCCGAAAAGTACTAAAGAAATAAATAAATAAAAATGAAAAGTGAAATAAGTTAAAAATTTATATGTTTTAAAATTATTTCATCCTTTCCTTTCGTATAAGAAAAAAATATGTGAAATAAGTTTAAATGACATATAAAAATAATTTAATCATTTTAAATTTTAAATCTATTCTTATTTTCTTTCAAATTTTCTTTCCTTCTATTTTTTCTCTATATTTTTTATCCTTGATATTTTCCTTTAAGATTTTTGGAAACCAAAAAAAACCTTAATGATTTTAATGTAAAAATTGGGTCTCGACACACTATTTTTCCTCAACCCATAAACTCTAATTGAAGTCAATTAATTCTAAAAATTGTAGTGTACATGATGGAATTAGAATTTTAAGATTTCTTTTTAAAAAAAAATTGCTTGAATTATAGAAAAGATTTTAAAATTTTAGGATATTCAAGAAAAATAAAATAAATTAATTAAATATGATTTTATGGATTTTTTTTCTTCAGAAAAGATACAAAATTTTTCTCCATTTTTTACTTTGTGGGTGTAATTTCTTTCTCCTTATTTTTTTAAAAAAATAAAAATAAAAATAAAATAGTTATACTATTTTATGTTGTATTTTGCGAATGGGATATTGGTATGAGGAATTTAAATTTCTTTTTTTTAGGAATTATTGGGAAAGAACATAGGAATTTATTGAAAAAAAATTAGGATTTTGAAGAAAAAAATCAAATAGGTTTTATAGGAATTTAGGGAGAAAAAAGGAAATTTATAACTTGTTTAATGAAAAGATTGAAGAGACTTGAACTTTATAAAGGTTATTATATTTTTACTCTCTTTCAATGTGGGACAAAAAAATGTCTATATTTATATCATTTAAAACAAAATTAAGTATTATTAGTAAAACTAATCATATTTGATTGATATTAAGAATGTGTTTGATAGTGATTTTAAAAAGTATTTCTAATAGTTTTTATGAAAAATTTTATCTTTTATATATTAGAAAGATAAAAAATATTTCCTAAAATCATTACCAAATATGTTTTAAGTAGTTATCAAAACTTAATAAATATATTATTATTATTATTAGTATTATTTTCTTTTTAACACCATCACCCTAATGTTGGAGAAGGTAATAAATAAGTAGATTCTTCAATTTTTTTTCATAATTTTTTCCCTCATTACAAATAAATAATATTTATAAAAATATTCCTAATAACTTTTTTTATAAAATCTAATATTAAAATGATATAAATATAAAAAATATTCTTTATAAAAAAATAATCTTTACTAATTAGAAATTTGGAACAAATAAAAGTAGTTATAATAATAATAATAAATTATTTGGGTACATTGCAAAGTTAGTTTTGTTCAGATTTTTTTTTTATTATTTAAAAAAAAAAGAAACATTTAAGAGAAAAAATGAAGGTTGGTTTTATTTTTAAGGGAGAATTGTGTTTTGGGCCCAATTGGGCCCAAAAATTAACATTTGGTCCTCCAACCACCCATATTTAAGCCCAAGACCCAAACAAAGTATGAAAATTAACATGAAGTGTCTTTCATTAATTCCTAAAATACCCTTATCCCTTATATGCCTACAAGTGAGTGTGAATTTTAATTTTTTTTTGTATTTTTTTTCCTTTTCTATTCCCTATTAAATATTACTCATTTCTAACTTTTTTTTTCCTTTTTATTCCAATATATATTTCTATTTTATGTCAAATAAAAAGCAATAATATTTTTTTATTTTTCATTTTTAAAGATATTGAATCTTTTTGCTCTTATTAAAAGCAATGATAAAAATTTTGGGATTTTCATCCAATTTTTTTTTTATCTTTTTGTATTTATCTTTTAGTTTAATTTTCGTTTTTAATTTTAAATTTATATTACCTTTCATCTATATTTTTAATTATTTTTAATATTTTCTACATTAACCATATTTAAAAAAAATTTTAAATTAACTATCACTTCACTTTATTATATATATATATATATATATATATCTTTTTAGCTTTTTAATTTTTAATGTTTTTATTTTAAAATTTTTAAAAAGATAAATTTGTTGAAAAAAAATAACTAAGATATGAAGTTCTAATATTATATTAATAATTTTTCTTATCTAGATAAACAATTGCAAAGTATTTTGACCCACAATAAGAAAATTGTCAATACAATTTTTTAGTTAAACTTTAAAAATTAAGTTTCAAATAAAATATAATATATCATATAAAATTTTATCTAAAAATTATTGAAAGTGGTATTTAATTTTTTTATTTATTGACTTTCAAACTTATCTAATTTTTTACTTGAAATGTAATAGAACATGTTTACAAAAAAGAAAAAAAAATTAATTTTTCATTTTTTAAATAAATGAGTATAAATATATTAAAAGAATTAAAGATAATCTTAGTAAAAAATTTGATAAATATGATTATAATTTTAAATATAAATTCATTTGGATAAAATTTCACAAAAAAAAAAAAAGAAAATAGTGAAAAGAAAGAACATTGCTAAAACTACAAAAACAAAATATGCAATTACAAAATTTTGATGATGAAATTTAAAAATAAAATTCAAAACAATTCTTGAGTGAGAGAATTTGAGTGGGGGAAAAATCTTTGAGTGGAAAAAAATAGGAAAGTTTTTTAAAATCACTTGAAATCCTTAACAAAAAGTAGTCTTGTACACCCTTGTACAATTAGTAAATTTGTCTTGTACAGTTAGTGTAATACTCTTGTACAATAACTCAAATAACTCAAAATTTTATTTCTTATGTGTTAATTTTTGTAGGGAATGTCTTAATGAAATAGTTTGGTAAAAAAAAGAAAAAAAAAACTAGTCTTAATATCAAATTCAAGTTGTTTAAAAATTGTACAAAACTTATTAGGAGTCTTGTACACCCTTATACACTTAGCACATTTCTCTTGTACAATTAGTGTAATACCCTTGTACAATGACACAAATTTCATATTTGTCATAACTTAAACATATTTTCAAAAATAGATAATATAGAAAATAAAAATAAAAACTAGAAAAATATTTTAAAACCAAACTCAAATATAATTTATATAATTTTTAGAAATATACCTTTCAACCCTTTTATATATATAAAAAAATCAATTTCTACTATGTATTGATATAATCCACTTCTAAAATTAGGTCATATGAAAACATTTTAATTGAGTACTTAAATTAAAAACTCTCCATCCATCCTCATTTTAATCGAGTACTTAAAATAAAAACTCTTAATCCATCCCCTTTCTTTATTTTTATTTTTCTTATGTTAATAAATTTTCAATTAATTCAAATCATTAAAAAAAAATCCTTAATAAACAAATTTGTAACATTTCATATAACTAATACTAAAAGTAATGTTCAAAAAGTTATTAAAATAAGGAAGGAATAAGATTAAAAAAGAAAATTGAACTTTTTATTTTATAATAGTAAAAAAAAACTTTAAAATACTTTTTAGTATAAAAAAATTAAAATAGTGAATATATTTATTTTAAATGGTATTTTAATCATTAAATTATTTACTTCTAAAATGTAAACAATAAAAATAAATGTAAGAGATAATTTTTATTTATTTAAATTAATATTTTTTTAAAAAGTATTTTCCAAAATAGTCTTTGAATCATTAATATAATTTTTGTTTATTTATAATTTAAAAATAAAAAATAATGTAAATTTTCAATTATTTATAAAAGAGTTTTAAAAAAATAAAAAATCCAAAAATGGTTAAATAAGAAAGAAGAGTGGCAAGTAGTAGAATAAAGACAAAAATGAGTCAAGTGGATATTTTTGTCAATTACTATCTCATATCCTTGGGCTTAAATATGGGTGGTTGGAGGACCAAATGTTAAATTTTGGGCCCACCTGGGCCCAAAACACAATTCTCCCTATTAATAATTAGTTGGCGAAAATAAGCTCAGCCTATCTTTCTATCTTTCTATTTCTCTTGCAAATCGAAGAACATAACACCGCAATAATCCAATTGTTTAGTGAATAGGTACCCCATATAAACCCTAGAAACTAAAATCATATGATGAAAAAATTTAAATGAACCCTAGAAACTAAAATCTAAAATTTCTCATATTTAAATAAAAAAAAAAATCACTTCTTTCAGATACGATGAAAAAAAAATGCAGTTGAAGAACCCTAGAAACTAAAATCTAAGATTTCTCATATTTAAATGAAAAAAAAATCACCTTTTTCAGATACGATGAAAAAAAAATGCAGTTGAAAAACCCTATAAACTAAAATATAAGATTTTTCATATTTAAATAAATAAAAAATCACCTCTTTCAGATACAATGAAAAAAAAATGCAGTTGAAGAGCCCTAGAAACTAAAATCTAAGATTTCTCATATTTAAATGAAAAAAAATCACCTTTTTCCGATATGATGAAAAAAAAAAAATGTAGTTGAAAAACCCTATAAACTAAAATCTAAGATTTTTCATATTTAAATAAATAAAAAATTATCTCTTTCAGATACAATGAAAAAAAATGCAGTTGAAGAACCCTAGAAACTAAAATCTAAGATTTTTCATATTTAAATGAAAAAAAAAATCACCTTTTTCCGATATGATGAAAAAAAAAAAATGTAGTTGAAAAACCCTATAAACTAAAATCTAAGATTTTTCATATTTAAATAAATAAAAAATTATCTCTTTTAGATACAATGAAAAAAAATGCAGTTGAAGAACCCTAGAAACTAAAATCTAAGATTTTTCATATTTAAATGAAAAAAAAAAATCACCTTTTTCTAATACAATGAAAAAAAAATGCAGTTGAAGAACCCTAGAAACTAAAATCTAAGATTTTGCATATTTAAATATAAAAAAAATCACCTCTTTCAGATACAATGAAAAAAAAATGCAGTTGAAGACGTCGTTGGAGCCACAATATTCGAAATGGAGGAATCACCACTGGAACAAGGGAACTGTACACGCCTACACGAGATTCAGTATCTCTCACAGTATCATACCACCGTGAAAACTCCCAGATGATGTGAAAGGGAAGCTTTGATGAAAAGAATGCGAAAGGGAAGGTTTCAAAGAGAAGGCATTGGAACGACGGTCTTTTCTTTTTTTTTCAATTCTATTATTCTTTAAAATTGTAACTTTAGAATTTCATTCAGGGTAAATTAGTCTAATAAAAATGTTAGGACTTTAGAAGAATTATCAACTTTACCCACCCTCCACGGTAATTTTTTTCCCCAGCCTACCCTTAATAGTAATTCTCCCTAGATAAAATATCTCTCTTCTTTGTGTGGCTATTCACATCAATGGAAAAAATATCTCTTTTTTTTTTTTTTTTTTTTCTTTTTTTGTCTATTGTCTTCCCGTCGCATCAATGGAAAAAATATCTCTTTTTTTTTTTCTTTCTTTTTTTGTCTATTGTCTTCCCGTCGCATTAATGGAAAAAATTGTCTTCCCTTCACGTCAATAGATAAAATATCTCTCTTCTTTGTGTGGCTATTCACATCAATGGAAAAAATATCTCTTTTTTTTTTTTTTTTTTCTTTTTTTGTCTATTGTCTTCCCGTCGCATCAATGGAAAAAATTGTCTTCCCTTCACGTCAATAGATAAAATATCTCTCTTCTTTGTGTGGCTATTCACATCAATGGAAAAAATATCTTTTTTTTTTTTTTTTTTTTTTTTTTTTTCTATTGTCTTCCCTTCGCATCAATGGAAAAAATTGTCTTCCCTTCACGCCAATGAAAAAATCTCTTTCTTTGTGTCTTCGAAAGGAAAAAATTGTCTTTCCTTTACGTCAATGGAAAAAATATCTCTTTTCTGTGTCTTCCAAAGGAAAAAATTGTCTTTCCTTTAACATCAATGGAAAAAATCTCTTTCTTTTTATTCTTTTATTTATTTTTTTTTTTTTTGGCTATTATCTTCCGTTCGCATCAATCGAAAAAATATAGGGAGAATTGTGTTTTGGGCCCAACTGGGCCCAAAAATTAATAAAAGATCCTCATAAGTTCCATATTTAAGCCCACCACCTAAAGAAAGTGTACAAATTGAAAAGAAGGATATGAAACATTCTATTTTCCGAAAATGCCCTTTATTGTCAAAAGGAAAAAGAAAACAACTAACTTCCCACTCTCTTTCATTCTTTTTTTCCTTCTCTCTTTCATCATTCACCTTATCTTTTTCTCTCACAAATTAATTCTTTTCTAGATAGGTGTTACTATTTTCGTCAATTATTTTTCACCCAAAAACCATGCCTAATAAATTAAATATTGGTAATCAATGGTTGAAAAGGATTATTACTATATTTTTAAAGTAAATATTTTTTAAATACCTCATAAAATATTTTTTTTTTTAAACTTACAAAATATATAATAAATAATTTTTAAACACCTTAAAAAATATTATTATTCTTTTTTATCCAATATATATATATATAAATATCTTTAAGGTTGTAGACAATTATTTGAATATTTTCTCTATTTTTTGGACAATATATTGATATTGTTTTAATATATTATTTTGTAACATGATCATCTTTTAACTAATGGTGATAATTAATTTTTAATTGAATAATGTATTATAACTTAATAATTTGAAAAATATTCAAATGCCTTTTTAAACCTAAAATATATGTGGACTTGACAGTACAAAGATAATTTTTTATCCTTTTTAATTCTATTTAAATATGATTTTTTTTAATATCTGCTAACATTATGTTTATAAAGGTAAAATAATAAAAATATATATATTTCATTCGATTTACTTGTAATAAACACTTTAAATGTGATTAATTTTAATTTTATTTCCTATGTTTTAATTTTGGTAGAGAAGATCTAAATGACATAGTTTGGTAAAAAAATATTCATAATTTTTCCTCAATAGTTATTATATGTTGTTTATATTGTCTTAAGTTATTTGGAACAATGACATTAATATGTTATCCATTTATATTAATTTGATTTCACAAAAAAAAGGTAATACCTAAATATTATGGTTAATTTTCCTTTATATAGGATGTAAATGTAGTAAGAAAAAATATTGTTAAAACTACTTAAATGAAATATGCAATTACAAATTTTGGATGATGAAATTTAAAATTTAAAATTACAACAATTTTTAGGTGAAGGAATGTGTGGGGGAAAGTGTTCCATCCTTAGGTGACAAGAAAAAAAAAAGTTCAGAATTGATTAAAATCTTGCATAAAAGATAACCTTGTACGCCCTTGTATAATTAGTACATTTACCCCATACAGTTAGTACATTGCCTTACACAATGAGTGGAATACTCTTTTATAGTTAGTGTAACACCCTTATATAATAGTGCAAATTTCATAAACAATTCATGGGTAACAAAGAAAATAAAGAAATGATTCAAAATCGACTAAAATCTTTCACAAATGGTAGCCTTGTACACCCTTGTACACTTAGTATATTTCCCTTGTACACTTAGTACATTTCCCTTGTACAGTTAGTGTAACATCATTGTACAATGGTGCAATATATCCTTTTTAAGTTGTGTGTCCATGTAGATATATTAATTTATTTCTAATGGTTTGGCTAACAAAATGGTGGATGAATTAAGATTAAATTTTTTTTCCCCAAACATTATTACTAAGAAAAGTATCGAAATTTTTATGTGAAAGTTAAATAAATTGCATGACATAGGTATGCAATCTATGGGTGACAAGGAAAATGAAAAAGTGATTCAAAATCGAATAAATTTTTTTATAGATGGTAGCCTTGTACACCCTTGTACACTTAGTACATTTTCCTTGTACACTTAATACATTTCCCTTGTACAATTAGTGTAATACCATTGTACAATATATCTATCTTAAGTAATGTGTCCATGTAGGTGTGTTAA
This sequence comes from Vitis rotundifolia, assembly GCA_030254885.1. NCBI lineage: Eukaryota > Viridiplantae > Streptophyta > Magnoliopsida > Vitales > Vitaceae > Vitis > Vitis rotundifolia. The sequence continues at coordinate 17,304,137 of CM058163.1, read as the reverse complement.
CCATATTTCTAATGGTTTAACTAATAAAAGGATGATGAATTAGGGTTAGTTTTTTTTTTTTCCCAAACATCATTACTGGGGAAAGTATCAGAATTTCCATATGATAGTTAAATAAAGTGCATGACATGAGTATGCAATTTGTGGGCGACAAAGAAAATAAAGGAGTGGTTCAAAATAGATTGAAATCTTTTATAAATGGTAATCTTATACACTGCTTGTACACTTAGTACATTTCCCTTATACAGTTAGTAAATACTTTTTTATAGTGACACAAATTTCATATTCCCGTAGTGCATATATGCCTATATTTGTATTAAACATGATTCTAGTAGTTTGATTTAAAAAATGACGAGAAACTTCAATCCAATTTTTTTATGAACATATTACATTTTTGTGAAAAAAATATACAATTGACCAATTCCTTTATTTAATTGTGAACATATTATATTTTAAAAATAAAAAAGAAAAATTAATAAATGAAATTTAATTCTTTTTATTATCTTAGCATTAAACAAGGTCTTAAATTTTCATTTTTAAAAATATTTTTCATTTTTTTAATTAAATGTATTTTCAAAAAGAGACAATATAGAAAATAAAAATAATTTTTAAAAATAAAAAAATAATAAAAACTAGAAAAAATTTTTAAAACCAAACTCAAACATAATCTATATAATTTTTAACTACTTTTTTTTATTTAAAATGAGTAAACATATCATTTAACCCTTTTGTATGAGAAAAAAATCAATATCTACTATACTATGTATTGATATAATCCATTTCTAAATACGAAAATATTTTAGTTGGATATTTAAAATAAAAACTCTTCATCTATCCTCTTTCTCTCTTTTTCTTTTTTCTCATTTCAATAAATTTTCAATTAATTCAAATCATTAAAAAAATTCATTAATAAACAAATTTGGAACATTCTTATAACTTATTACGAAAGTCTATGTTTAAAAAATTATTAAACTATGGAAAGAAAAAGATTAAAAAAAAAAACTTTAAACTTTTTATTTTATAATAATAAAAAAATAAACTTTAAAATACTTTTTAGTATAAAAGAAAAAAAATAGCAAATATATTTATTTTAAATACTGTTTTAATCATTAAATTATTTACTTGTAAAATGTAAAAAATAATTTTTATTCATTTAAATTAATATTTTTTTCAAAAGTATGTTCCAAAATAATTTTTGAATCATTAATATAATTTTTATTTATTTACAATTTAAAAATAGAAAATAATGTTGATTTTTTAATTATTTTTAAAGGAGTTTAAAAATAATAAAAAATAAAAAAATGATTAAATAAAGGAGAATTTGATGGATGGGGCATGTAAAGAGTGGTGGTATAAAGACAAAATGGTGGGTGTAAGTAAAAAAAAGGGTATTTTTGTCTATTCCAACCTTATATCCTTACAATCAATTATAGGTGTTTGGAGGATCTTTTATTAATTTTTGGGCCTAGTTGGGCCCAAAACACAATTCTCCCTATTTTTAATGCCAAACAGGCCCCACGTACCTTGAGAGAACGACTGCGTTTTAGCGGAAGAAGATTCCACATAAATTTAAGTAGAATTTACATTTTGTTGAATAGTTGAAGAATGGAGGAAAAATCTAATGATCATCTTCTCTAACCATACTCCACTAAAATTATTCCTAATAACAAATTGGAAAAAAAAAATCAGAATTAGTGTGAAAGATTGTGGTTTTAACCCATCTTAAACATATAATATTATCTTTTTATAATTAAAAGAATTCAACAAGAAGTAGAACAACATTACCTTGTTAAAAATGAAATAAAGATAGATTATTTATAAGTGAAGTCGGACTTAGATTCAACTTGTCTTTTTTTAGAATTTCTTTATTTATAAGTATTGATATATTTAGTTATTATATTAGAATTATATATTTATTTAATTAATTATCCTAAAATTTCAAAATATTTAAATAAATTTTTATTTTTCTTTCTCAAAATCCTAAAATTCTTATTTGATTTAATTTCTTTTATTTTTCTTTAAAATTCTAAATTTTTAAAATGTTTTTGTAATTTAAGGAATTTCTTTTCACCTATTTTAAGAATCCTAAAATTATAATTCAATCATATAAACCTACAGTGAAAAGAGAAAAAGAAAATCTCCATTTTTAAGTAACATAATATATATTTTCCTAAAAATATAAAAAAAATTATATAATTTAATTTTTTATTAAATATTTGAATTGAAGAAAATACGTGGAGCTATTTGAGAAATATTTAACATTTTCACCCTTCAATCTCTTTTAGTCTTGATCAATTTCCATAATTCAAGCCCCAAAATTCTAAAATACTACTTTATACCAATTTCAAAATAAAAAAAATTTAAAATTTGAAAAAATAATAATTAATTTTATGCGACATATACCAATAACCAATTTGGAAATATATGACCCACGCGCTTTTCAATTCAGTTGCTCAACACTTGCTAGTTTTAGATAATGCAAATAAAAACTTTCTAATATCAACAAAATGAGAAAAAGATGAGATTTTATTCATAGCAGATCCTATACAAATTAGGTGGAATTAATATTTTGTTGAATTATTGTGGAGTAGAGGAAAATTTATTATTATTTAATAAACATTTTACATAACCACCTTTAAAAGTTTTTTTTTTTTCAAAACAATTATTATTAATAATAAATTTGACAATTTTTAGTTTGAGTTATTAAGGTCATATTTGGATGACCGGATATAGTATGAGATAAGATAAAAAATGTGACATTATATTTTATCACAAATAATTAGTAATGGAATAAGATAAATTATCTCATCACTTATCCTATTTTATGTGCAATCAAATATGAGATAAGATAAACGGTAAGATACATTATCCACTCTCTTTTTTCTATCCCTTTCACATGGGATATGTTAATCTCATGGTAAGAATGAGATATGCATAATGTATCAAAAATTTATTTATTTTTATCAATTTTTCATTTTTTAATATACTTATTTTACAAAATAAATTTTTTATTATAAATTAAATTTATGATTAAAAAATTATTTATAAAATAATATTAATATATGATATATAAATTATTTATAAAGTTTAAATATTTTAATCATTAATATGGTTAAACATAACAAAATTTTTATTTTATAAAATAGAAAATATTTGAATGTGATATAATTTTTATTTTAAACATTGAAAATAATATATATTTCATGTTTTATTTTATTTTATTGATTTTACAAATTAAATATAAATATAATATAATATTGCATTTCTCATTATATATGTTGCCTTAAAATATTATATCCATATCCAAGAATGTCATAACCCATTAGAAATTATATCTAATGGGATATGATATCTTAGGATATATATATTGTATCCTATTCTATCCCGCCAACAAAACGTATTTGTTTGGCCTTGTGATTTAGTTAGTTGGATATAATATAAGATAAGATAAGAGAGGAAACACCATATCCTATTCCATGTTTGATTGGTGATAAGATATGATTAGTTATCTCATCACTTATATCATGTTTTATCAAATATGGGATAAGATTAGTAATGAGATATATTATCCATCTTTATAAATATATATATGACATATTAATTTTAAACTAAGATGTGGCATATAGGTATTTCATGTATTATAAATTTATTATTTTTATTAATTTTTTATATTACTTATTTTGCACAATAAAAAAAATTATAATAAAATTAAATTTGTGTTTAAAAAAGAAAAACTAATTTTTTTTTTTATAAAATATATGGTCAAATAATATTAATATATGTGTTATTATATATATATATATACTATTTTTATATATTGAATAACTTAATAAAATAAAATAAAATTGAATTCAATCGTATATATTACAAAGAAAGAAAGAAAAATATAAATGTATATATTTTCAAATATAACTACTTTTAATTATTTTATCATTAAAAATAAAAATTTGATGAAAGATAAGATTGTGAGATCAATCGATTTAAAAGAAACATGGAATATCTTGAAATTAAAAAATAATTAATGAATTATTTTAAGGATAAATAAAGATAACTAAATATATTAATAATTTGGACTTATAAAAAAAGAAATTCTAAAAAAAGGCAAGTTGAATCTAACTTGGACTTAAAAATATTCACATATAAATAGTCTATCCTTATTTCATATTTTTTTATTGTTGTCTCATTTGATTAAACTACTCTTTACTTTTTTCTCCATGGCTACTCAAAGAAAGATGAAGATGAAGGTACTTTACAAAGGAAGGTTATTGGGAATCATAGAAACTACTCCCAAGGACCAACCAAACCGGATCTCAACGGTAAAGCAATTCAATAATGAAGAGGAGGAACAAAAAGATGTAATTATCAAAAAGGTTATATCTTCGACCATGAAGAAAGTCACAACTTCCACCATGAAGAAAGTTACAACTTCAACTATGAAGATGGTCTCATCTTCAACAATGAAGAAGAATACAATTTCAACGCATAAAAGAATAGAAAAAGTTCAACAAAGACTTAAGGAACGCAACAGATCTTGGCGGAGAAAAGGAATTATTTATACTTAAAAACGATCAAGATATGTAACTAAGTAGTATACAATTGCTATAGTATATTGTAATAATAAGAACTACGTGCAGCTTGATCCTAATATTTTGTGTTGGGTACGTAGGCAACCTAGGAAGTAACTCTAGGTTCAGCTGCTTCTATATTAATCAAATTTGTATTTTTATTGTACCAATCATATATTGAAAATTATAGAGTTATTTTTTTCCCATGTACTTGATCTCAACTTGTTTAGATTTATGAGCAATAAAAGTTTTAATTTTATGTAAATAGTTTTTTATTTATTTTTTTTAAAAAAAATTCTTCATTTGTTTTCAAATCCGAATAAGGTAACGTTTTTCCACCTCTTGTTGAACTGTTTCAATTATAAAAAGATAAATACTTCCATGACTCCGATGCTTTTTCCCCTTCGCTGTCTTCTATTATTCTCCCTCTATTCTTTCCAGTCTTGCATTAATTTTAATATTTTTTTTTGTTTGATCTGTAGTTTAACCTGATCATTTATGTTCTTCTGTTTTTTATAATCCCTCTCTCTCTTCCACAATTAAGAAGAAAAAGATACCTTGATTCAATGCGTTGGGAGATCTGTAACATTGAAAAATAATTACTTATATACCAAAGCGATTTAGATATATAACTAGATTGTATATAGAATTATTATAATATATTGTAACAATACCAAAAATATTTATTTTCGCTCATCTTCTATTTGATTTAAAATAAAAAAGGTATTTGATTCAAATCTTAAGGCTGTGTTTAATTAGTGGGATAAGCACGTACATCCTAGAATATAATATGGATATTTTAAAATATGATTTTCAGTGAATAAAATATATATATATATATATATATATATATATATATATATATATATATATATTTTGATAAAATAAAAAATTATATTGAATTCTAATATTTTCTTTTAAAAAAAAAATGAAATTTCCCTTTATGATTAACAATATTTATGATTAAAATATTTAAATATTTTTTTTATTATGTTATTCAATATATAAAAGAAAAAGATAAATAATATATTTCATCGATAATATTATGTTAAACATAAGAAAAGATAAGTAACCAAACATGAGATTAGATATGATATCTCATCTCTTATCCTATCTTATGTTATATTAATTTTTAATAAAATAAAAAATTATATTGAATTATAGCATTTTCTATTTGAAAAAAAAAATCAAAATTTCTCTTTATGTTGAACAACATTTATGATTAAAATATTTAAACATTATAAAATTTCTTTTTCTTTATAGTGTATATAATTAAATTACAATTTTAAGATTTTTGAGAAAAAATTGTTTAAAGTAGGAAAATATTTTAAAATTTTAGGATCTTCAATAAAAATAAAAGAAATTGGATTAAACATGAATTTTCGGATTTTTTTTTTTTTTCACAAAACATCTAGGCTTGTATTATATAAAAACAAAATTTTTCTTTATTTTTTCATTTGTGTGTGCAATTTTTTTACAATAAAATAGTTATATTTTTTATATTGTATTTTCCGGTTATTGGTATAAGGATTTAAACTCTCTCTTTTAAAAAATAAAAATAAAAATTATAATTCTATTAATTTTTGGAAAAAAAAATGGAATGAATTGGGAAAAGATTTTGAAAATTTAGCATTTAAAAAATATATTTTTGGTATTCCATATTCAATTTTTTTTTTCAAAAAATAAAAAATGAAGATATTCTATCATTTCCTTTATATTGATTAAAATTACAATCTTTTAATTAAGTTTCGCCTTTTTTTATGTTTGATCTCTGCAAAATACTAATGAAAGATAAAAAAATATGTGAAATAAGTGAGAAATTTATATATTTTAAAATTATTTAATCTTTTGTAGAAAAATATGTGAAATAAGTTTGGAATGACATGTAAAAATAATTTAATCACTTTAAATCTTTTTTTTTTCTTCCATATTTTTTTCCCTCACATTTTTTTTCAAAATTTTTAGAAACTAAACAATTGAGTCTTAACACACTATTTTTCCTCGACCCATAAACTCTAATTGAAGTCAATTAATTCTAAAAATTGTAGTGTACATGATGGAATTAGAATTTTAAGTTTTTTTTTTAAAAAACAAACTCTTGAATTAGGAAAATATTTTAAAGTAAAAATGAAATAGGTTTTAGGTAAAAATTGAGTCTTAACACACTATTTTTCCTTGACCCATAAACTCTAATTGAAGTCAATTAATTCTAAAAATTGTAGTGTACGTGATGGAATTAGAATTTTAAGATTTTTTTTTAAAAACAAACTCTTGAATTAGGAAAAGATTTTAAAGTAAAAATGAAATAGGTTTTAGGGAGAAAAAAGGAAATTTAGTGAAAAGAGTGGATAGCGTGGATCTCTCTATGTTCTCTTCAGCCCAAATATTAAATATAAAATTGAACTTTATAAAGGTTATTATATCTTTACTCTCTACGTGGGACAAAAAAAAAATCTATACTTATATCATTTAAAAAAATTTTCCTTTTTGTTTTATTTGTGTTAACAATGTCTAACACTTGATATAGTTATTGAATTAGAAAAGTCATTGATTTATAAGTCATTTCATTGGTTGAATCATTATCCAATCAATTTTTCGGCATGATATTATAAATATTTAATTTATATATTAAATGAATTAAAATACTTATATATATAAATATAAAAAATAACAATTTGAATTTAAAGGTGAAGATGCTTTTTAATTATTTTTAAAATTTAAAAATATTAATAAAAATAATGGTTTCTCTTCAAATGTAGAAATTTAAAATAGTTCAAAGATTTAAAAATTAAAATAGTGAACTAGTTCTCAAACCCTAGTTGGATCAATCGTCCACAATTTGATTGATGGCTCCATGGATCAAATGCCCACTTATTCAATCAATTAGATTTTGTTTTTGAAAAATCTTAATCATTTTTAATGTATAACAAGCATATCTTTACATACATATATAAACAAAATTGCTTAAAAGAGTTTAAACAAAATGGAAGAAAATAAAGAAAAAAAAATTACAAATTAAGCAAATAGTTTGAAGTGCGAATCTATTAACTAATCCTCAAATGGCTCTATACATTTATTCTTAACCTCAAATATATATTAAGAAATCAAACTATATAAACTTTTTTTTTTTTTTTTTGTATTTCTACTTCTTTTCAACGTTGGATAGAAAGAAAATATCTATATTAATTTGTATAAAGATGAAAAAAAATTTATTTCCTTTTCTTTGCCCTTTGTATAGATATGAATCATATTTCTGAATTAGAATTTTGAGATTTATTTCTTTCTTTTCTTTGTAGTGTACACGATGGAATTATAATTTTAAGATTTTTAAAAACAAATTTCTTGAAGTTGGAAAAAATTTTAAAATTTTTGGATGTTCAAGGAAAAAAAAAAAGAAATAAATTAAATATGATTTTATGGATTTTCTTTTACAAAATATACAGAATTTTTCTCTACTTTTTTTTTTTTTTTTACTTCATGGGTGTAATTTCTTTTTTAAAAAATAAAATAGTTATACTAAACTTTTAATAAAGAGTTGAAGTTTATAAAGGTTGTTATATTTTTACTCTCTTTCAATGTGGGATAAAAAATATTAATATATGATATATAAATTATTTTTATATATAAAATAACATAATATAAAAAAATTTATTTGTAAAATTTAAATATTTTAATCATGAATATTATTAAATATAACAAACCTTTTTCTTAAATAGAAAATATTTGAATGTGACAAAAATTTTATTTTAAACATTAAAAATAATATATATTTTATACTATTTTTTATTCATTTCACAAATTAAATATAAATATAAATATAATACAGTATATCTCATTTGATATGCTACTTTAAAATATTATGCCTATGGGATATGTATATTCAAGGATATACATATCTTATCCTATCTTATCCTGCCAACCACTAAAATGAGAAAAATATAATATTTTAACTATAGAAGATGCCGTACAAATTTGGTGGAATTAATATTTTGTTAAATTATTGTGGGCTTGAGGAAAATTTAATAAACATCTTCCCTAACCACCTTTAAAAGCCTTTTTTTTTTTTCTCAAAATAATTATTATTAATAATAAATTTTACTATTTTTAATTTGAGTTATTAAGAGTTCGTTTAGTTAAATATAACATAAGATAGGATAAAAGAAGAGATATCATATCTAATCTCATATTTGATTACTTATCTTTTCTTATGTTTAACATAGGATTACTAATGAGATTTATTATTCATCTTTTTCTTATATATATATATATATATTGAATAAGATAATAAAAAAATATTTATATATTTTAATTATAAATATTGTTAAACATAAAGAGAAATTTCATATTTTTTAAAATAGAAAATATTATAATTCAATATAATTTTCTATTTTATAAAAAAAATAATATATATTTTATTTATTAAAAATCATATTTTAAGATATACATATTATATTATGTACTAATCAAACATAGCGTTAAGATTTGAATCAAATACCTTTTTTATTTTAAATCAAATAGAAGATGAGCAAAAATAAATATTTTTGGTATTATTACAATATATTATAGTAATTCTATATACAATCTAGTTTAATATCTAAATCGCTTTGGTATATAAGTAATTATTTTTCAATGTTTAAGATCTCCAGACGCATTGAATCAAGGCATCTTTTTCTTCTTAATTGTGGAAGAGAGAGAGGGATCATAAAAAACAAAAGAACACAAATGATCAGGTTAAACTACAGATCAAACAAAAAAAAATGTTAAAATTAATACAAGACTGGAAAGAATAGAAGGAGAATAATAGAAGAGGGCAAAGGGGAAAAAGCATCGGAGTCATGGAAGTATTTATCTTTTTATGATTGAAACAGTTCAACAAAAGGTGAAAAAACGTTACCTTATTCGGATTTGGAAACAAATGAAGAATTTTTTTTTAATTAAAAAAAAAAACTATTTATATAAAATTAAAATTTTTATTGCTCATGAATCTAAACAAGTTGAGATCAAGTACAAGGGAAAAGAAAAAAAAAACTCTAATTTTCAATATATGATTGGTATAATAAAAATACAAATTTGATTAATATAGAAGCAGCTGAACCTAGAGTTACTTCCTAGGTTGCCTACGTACCCAACACAAAATATTAGGATCAAGCCGCACGTAGTTCTTATTATTACAATATACTATAGCAATTGTATACTATTTAGTTACATATCTTGATCGTTTTCATGTATAAATAATTCCTTTTCTCCGCCAAGATCTGTTGCGCTCCTTAAGTCTTTGTTGAACTTTTTCTATTCTTTTATGCATTGAAATTGTATTCTTCTTCATTGTTGAAGATGAGACCTTCTTCATGGTTGAAGTTGTAACTTTCTTCATGGTCGAAGATGTAACCTTTTTGATAATTACATCTTTTTGTTCCTCCTCTTCATCATTGAATTGCTTTACCGTTGAGATCCGGTTTGGTTGGTCCTTGGGAGTAGTTTCTATGATTCCCAATAACCTTCCTTTGTAAAGTACCTTCATCTTCATCTTTCTTTGAGTAGCCATGGAGAAAAAAGTAAAAAGTAGTTTAATCAAATGAGACAACAATAAAGAAATATGAAATAAGGATAAAATATTTATATGTGAATATTTTTAAGTCCAAGTTAGATTCAACTTGCCTTTTTTTAGAATTTCTTTCTTTATAAATCCAAATTATTAATATATTTAGTTATCATTATTTATCCTCAAAATAATTCGTTAATTATTTTTTAATTTCAAGATATTCCATGTTTCTTTTAAATCAATTGATATCACAATCTTATCTTTCATCAAAATTTTATTTTTAATGATAAAATAATTAAAAGTAGTTACATTTGAAATATATACATTTATATTTTTTTTGTTCTTTCTTTGTAATATATACGGTTGCATTCAATTTTCTTTTTCTTTTTCTTTTCTTTTTTAACGCACTATTTTTCCTTGACCCATAAACTCTAATTGAAGTCAATTAATTGTAAAAATTGTAGTGTACGTGATGGAATTAGAATTTTAAGATTTTTTTTTTTTTTTAAACAAACTCTTGAATTAGGAAAAGATTTTAAAGAAAAAATGAAATAGGTTTTAGGGAGAAAAAGGGAAATTTAGCGAAAAGAGTGGATAGCATGGATCTCTCTAAGTTCTCTTCAGCCCAAACATCAAATATAGAATTGAACTTTATAAAGGTTATTATATATTTACTCTCTTTCGATGTGGGATAAAAAATCTATATTTATATCATTTAAAAAAAAAAAATTGTTTTATTTGTATTAACAATGTCTAACACTTGATATAGTTATTGAATTAGAAAAATCATTGATTTATAGGTCATTTCATTGGTTCGATCATGATCCAATCAACTTATCGACAGTATATTGTAAATATTTAATTTATATATTAAATGAATTAAAATAATTATATATATATAAATTAAAAAATTACAATTTGAATTTAAAGGTGAAGATGCTTTTTAATTATTTTTAAAATTTTAAAATATTAATAAAATAATGGTTTCTCTTCAATTGTATAAATAAATAAAAATTAAAAATTAAAAAATTAAAATAGTGAACTAGTTCTCAAACCCTAGTTGGATCAATCGTCCACAATTTGATTGATGGCTCCATGGATCAAATGGCCACTTATTTTTCAAAAAGCATAATGGGATGATTGATTTTCTTTGAATAGATGCATGCCAACCAAAACATATCCAATAAGACACCCATATTATCATTTAATTAGCCAAAATTTTTACATTACAAAACAAATCCCACCATAATACCCGGTTACAATTTCACACTAAACCAACATCCTGACCAAAAAGAACCCGTCTGCCGGGTTAACAAATACAGATACAGTAACCCCATCCCCACAATATCTTCACTCTTCATCTTCATCTTCATCTCATCTTTTGTTCTACTAGTTTTTCTTTCAGAAATAATTTTACCTGGTGTTTGTTGCAATATGAGACCTCAGTCCATCATGCCTTTACCATTTCTCTCAGTTTTAGTGTTCTGAACAAGGATTTACCAAAATTTTCCGACCCACCAGTTTGTGCGGTTTGACTGTAGTTGATGTCAGGCCCCTGCTCCATTGCTTAGCTGAAGGGTCATTTTTATATTCATAGCAGCTAATTCTGCAGCCAAAAATCTAAAAATGTAGGGCATTGAGACTGTCTCCATTCCTTTACTTGTCTGGCAGGCGTGGCAAGTGACCTTTTTGGGAGCCCTCCCAGGAGGTAGTCCTCCAATCTCTCTCACTGCTCGCTTTTGTGGCTGGATGATTGATGTTGTGAGGATGCTTCCACATAGGGAACACACATCAGCGATGTGGTGATCAGAGCATGTATGAAGCCTGTCGTGTAATAAGTATGCAGCCCCATGAGCAAGCATGGAGTCTCGTTCCATTTCTCCAAAACGGATACCCCCACCACGCTTTCTTCCTTTAATAGGTTGTCGAGTAACCTGGTCTACTGTTCCAGTGGAGCGAACCTGCATGCCAAACGCTAGGAGAATTAGATCATCTGACACACCCTGCAATTCTCCCCAGAAAGGGTAGAGGCAGCATATCAAAACTTAAAACAAAGAAGACCACATCAGTCTACCACAAAATGCAAAAAATAAAGCTCAGTAAGTTAAATTATAGATATCTGAGAGTTCATAGGAGAGGTCTCAGGTTTGATTCCTGGGCAGCTCAACTGGTATAGGGTCGTAGGGTATCTGTGGTTTTCCTGATATTGAGAAGAGGGACTAATGGGTTTCCACATTATTAAATGAAAAAGAAAAGGACATCAATGTCAAGAGAGAACCGATGAACATCCATAACAATGCATGCCCATTTTTTACAGCTGCCTTGTTTTTGTTGGCAATAAATTGTATATCCAAACTCAATCTGCTCTATCTGGAAAATCTAGATTTGAAAATCTGTTAAGGTACCAAATTCATGGTTTACCTATTTGTGATTGAAAACAAAAGGGGAATGAGCTCAAGAGTAGATATTTCCTAAAACAAGAACATATGCCTTGAATTACACACCATATATCTCAAGCAAAATATAAAGATGAAATAAGCCCTAGCTCTATTTACAGAATTGTAAATAGGAAAAGTCACCTGAAATTTGTCTGAAACCATGTGCCGGAGTCGCTGATAATAAACAGGTCCAATAAAAATCTCACATGTGAGTTCTGTACCATAAACTCCGCTGTACAATACCTCTACACCGTGGTAATTAAACCCGTAAGAGGTTAACATGGAACCCAGTTCATCAACAAGTGAACTTGATTCAGATCCTGCTTCTCCATTAGCTTTCCTTAATGAGTCAGAAAATGGCGTTGCATCCACAAATTTTCCATGTAAGCTACCTCCCTGTAACAAGAAATACATAAGCACCTAGAACATTTTTAAGTAATTATGCTACAGCCATTTTCTAGTTGAGGGGATAAGAAGCAGGACAATACACTAATAGAGGTAAAACAGTCAGTGGAGGGAGAAAAATGAGAAGAGATTGGGATAGAAAGATTTCAATTCAAGAATATTTTTTAACTAAGGGTGAGGGGATAAGAAGCAGGAAATCCATTGAGGTAAAATGGTTAGTAGAGGGAGAAGAATCGGGAACCTGCAAAGATAAAGAACATACAAGAGAGCACATCTATTTTTAGAAGAACACAGATGCTGAACAATATAGTGAAAGGTCGAATAAAAACGTGTAACCATATCAGGTAGAAAAGGCACCAACAAGATGAGGGAGATTCATTTAAGATGGTTTAACCATATGCAGAACAAATCTATGACTGCACTGGTATTGGAGGAGTGGGTTCAAGTTGAAGGCACCAAAAGTAGAACAGGTAGACCAAAAATGATTTGAGCACAGGCTTTAGAAACTCATGATCAGGCTCCAAACCAGGATATGAGTCTAGACAGAGCAGAATGACAACAGCTTCATGTAGCAGACAAGAATTAACACCTTTTTATGTTAAATATAGTTGCTAGGACAGCCTAGTCAATGATTCACTTCCCTACCTTGACAAGAATTAAATTCAACTGGTTGAAAAAAATTATCTAAGCCTATCGTACACAACCTTCTTTGATAATTTTAGACACCAGATGACAATGTCAGAGTGTTATTTAATACCATCATCTAATCCACTGATTCAAATCTTGTGATGCCTTTCCTTTTGTCCTTTTTTTCTAAAACAGTTTCAAGAAGGATCATGCAAAATTTAAGATACAAAAAGGATGTAAAAACACTATTAAAGAGTCCAAAAATTAAGTTCAAACATTTATTTGAAAAGTTCTTTTTAGTAAAGGACTGATGCATAGAAAATTATATAATAAGGATTAAATTATGAGCAATATTAATGAATGGAAATTTTCTAACATATAGCTTTACTTATTTAAATATATACAATTCTAAAATGGACTAGTAGCAAATAAGTTGAAGTGTGAGCTTTATAAGAAAACAGTTCTAGATCAGATCAAACCCACTTCGACGGTTCTTAGAAACTGCAAATCTGGGGCAATATTGACCATTAACCTACTGCTGACATATTTTACACCCAGAGGCCACCAATGACTTTATGATATAAATAGCTACATATTTTTCTAGCTCTTTTTGCCTCTTCATTTTCTTCTCCTCTTCTTTTCCTCCATAATCAGAAACAGCACCTGGATATCCCCAGCACTGTATCCATGTCAAGACCTATACTTCATACCCAAAATCTACGCCATGTCATGTGGTGTCAACAGGCATGCCCTCGGGTGAAATTGTGATTCCGTGAATCAGAACATTAAGGTATGTTACATGCCAAAGAAATAAAAAGTTTTGGTTTCAGAAAAGATGTCCTACCTAGAAAATTTACAGTTCAGCAAAACAATCTCAAAAATCTTCTAGAAATGGAAACCTGAAGAACTCCATCTTACAAATCATATGAAACATAAAATCATATAGAAAAATAAGTAATTAGTCTTTCAAAAATCACTTTTTGAGAGCATATGATGAGTTTAGAACATAATCATGAGATACAATCATATCACAACTACGAGGCTTAGTAAGCCTTTGAGATCTGGCTTAGTAAGCGACAACGAATTCAGGTTGAGTGGGAGTGGAGGGAGCAGAGGTTAGATTCCATGTGACAGAAAAACAAACAAATAAAATAAATAAAGAAGAATAAGATTAAACCATCAAGATTGTAAACCACCAGAATAATAGCAAAAAAGTGATATCAGGTGATACAACAGAAAAGTCAAAATCATGGCTGTTTTGTGTTTCCATTACCTTAGCAGCAACAGATTCCAAAAGCATTGCAATTGTCATTCTTGAAGGAAATGCATGGGGATTAATAATAAGGTCTGGGCGCATTCCAGTAACTCCTGAAAATGGCATATCGATATCTGGCCACAACTGCGAGCAAACACCTTTTTGCCCATGTCTGCTACTAAATTTATCACCAATAATAGGATTTCTAGGACGCCGAAAACGAATATTCACCTGCCCGAAATAAGGAAAATATAGGGGATGTTTATGTAAAAAGCATATGAAACAAAATACATGTAATACAAATTTGTGCCCTGCTGAATATTTTCATAGGGAATAACTTCCAATGGTTTCCATGTAAAGAAAATTCTAACAATCTAGAGACAGATATTGACAATAGTTCATAATTTAGCCACATAAGAGAAATGCCAAAAGGATCTTTAGTTGCAATACAGCAAGAACAGTCCACATTTAGTTTCAAGGAACAGAAGAATGCCATCAACAATGTAGTTATCCTTGTGTATAATGTGGAGCCTGATGACATCACACAACCATCCAGGGTATATTCAATATTTTTTTCTAGGTTAACATTAACCCTGATCACTTTCAGGGTATATATTGCATGTCCCTGGGCTAGATAGTTCCCATCTTAGGTAATCAGACAATTGTTTCGGGCATCATGGCTTTTCACAAATAGTAGGTCCATGTCAGGCCAGATCATTACATCAACATAAGTCTAAGTCAGCTAGAGAATTTATGACTGTCCATATATTATACCTCTGCCTAGACTGCTTTAGTTATCTTTAGCAAGCGTAGGTTGGGGTATAAAGTGAAGGGTAGTTATGTATTTCCCCTCTTCGTCCATCCATTTATCAAAATATTGAGAGTTTAATTAGTATTAAATAAAGGGTTATATCATCTCTCTTCTTCTATCTTACATATATTTATGTATAAAATAAAGGCTTGATGGTGCAGACTGATTAACACTAAAGCATCCCTCTTTTTATTTCCCCTTCTTTTTTTTCCTGTTTTTTTAATTTTCTTTTCTCTTTTAATGACCAACTTGTGCAGGGATCTTGGGTGTTTTTTCTACATTTTCCTCCCTGCTTTCTTGGCTTCTTTGAGTGAGAAGGATCCCTTTTAGATGTATTCTTCTCTCTCTCTCTCTCTCTCTCTCTCTCTCTCTATCTCTCTATCTGTTGAGGATAATTGTTATAAAAAAAAGGAAAAAACCAAAATAAAATCCCTTTATCATCAATTTCATATAACAAATACAATCCAAACAAAATAACATTCATTACCTTTTGAGGATGCTTTTTATTTTTCGCATCAAGAGCAACATAGTCAACAATAACAGGCTCTGAACCCTTTAATTTGGTAGCCCTTGTTGAGCTTGTTACTTCATTATAGATACTACAATATGGTTCGTTAGGATTTATCATCTGAAAGATTGCAGTCAAGAGTGTCAGATAACAATAAAGAGAAAATAAACAAAAAGAGCTATTAAAAATGTAGCCAGAAGAAGAAGAAAAAAGAAAAGGCTAACCTGACCAACATATGGAAGTCCATCTGAATCAATCAAGGAATTCGCTGACTTATCAACATTGCTTCTTCTAAACATTCTTTGGCCACGATCTGATTTGTTGTTTTCATCAGATAAGTCAATAGTTTCTGTCTGCACAATAACAGGTTTCACTGTGGGTGCTTGTATGTATCCAAGAAGCCAGTATTCACATTAATAAATCAAAGACATTTCTATAGTCAAAGAACTCTTATTAAAAACAGGGGGGGAAAAGTGAAAGCATGTGTGCAAGTCATCAATAAAGCTAAGTCATTCTCAGAGGAGTACTTTGTGCAGCCCTGTCTTCCTTTTTTCTCAACTCACCACACCCAATCTTAGGTTTATGGTATGGGGGAAGAAAATCTCTCTCCCAGGGCAAGGCCAGTGAAGGCCTATCTCTAGTCCAGACTCATCTTATTGCACTTTTGTACAAAGTCAAAATACTCTTAAATTCCTTAAAGCTTATTGCCATAATTCAAACTAGTGTGAACATGAGTTTCCTTTGTTCCTTGACCTGAGAACCCTAAAAACAACTTTGCAAATCTAAAATTATGCAGAGATGTAGATTTCTCTACAAAACACAAAATGCAATGAGAACTAGCCAGGGTTAAAATGTTGCAAGATGTAGATAAACGACTACACATTTATTTAATATTGCTTTTGATATATAAACATATATAGATAGATATATATATATATATATAGATATCACATCTTTTTAGGATTTTACATTGGAGGTTGACTTATAGAATATGCCCATATATACCCCTTAAGTCTGGTTCTGGTATGAATGTTTAAAAAAAGAGGAGCTACCTTTTGTTCAGGCACATAAATTTGTATTGACAACATGCAGAAAGGAAAATATTCAGGTAAAAACCTAATTTTATGAAAGCCCAAGCCCAATTTGGAATATACTCAATGATTTTACATACTCCTATTATAGATTGTAAGATGAAAAAGTAATTCTGATATTTAGGTGTGCTTAATAGAACTGAAAATAAGTCCGGAAAAAAAATTAAACAAGCTGAATTATAAGTACTAAAGCATTTTCTAAAAGTTAACTATTTAATAAAATAAACTAAAGTCTAAAACTGTTTATTCTACAAATTGTCCTTACAATTACAAATATGACTTGAATAATACCATATTAAAAACTTAAAACACCCAATTTGAGTATTGTGATATTGTAATATAATATTTCCAATTATACAAAGTATATTATATAACATTTCAATTTTTTTTCTTTTACAACAACATTTATTAATAAAAAAAATTGTTTCAATTTCAATAAACCTTACAAGTCAAAACCTGTCATAAATATTTAGAATGAAAATAAGTTTGCAAATATAATTTCCATTTCAGTTATTATTATTCTTACATTATTAATATGAAAATAAGTTTGCAAATACAAATTCTGTATCACTTATTTGAGAGGAGTTCAAATATGATTGAAGAGCCTAGCAAACAAAAACCTAAATCCAACTAAAATTTTAAAATATGTTAATAATCTATCAAGAATTTTATTTTTTATTATAAGAAAAGGAAAAACCCTAGTATAAATTCTTAAAAACCACTTATCATGAAAAGCCAAAGTCCATTTATTTAATAAATTAAGTGGTCTTTGATATAAACTAAGTGATAAGTGGTATAAAATTTGTGGTATCAAACACACTTAAGAAGACCCACCAATTTTTCAAATTTTCAGTGATGAGCTCTTTTATCGAATACCCCCCTATTTTCTCCTTTCAGTATTTTTCCATCCTCAGAAATTTAGACTGAGCATCACACTCTCATATCTGTCCTCCAAAACAACACAAAACTACTAAAACTGAAATTACCAGAACAAAAAGAATATAAGGTCCTTTATTAGAAGTAAGAGGATAAGTGGAAATAATAGTGCAAAGGATGTAAAAAGAGAATAAAAATACAAATGCAGGATAGAATTTGAAAATCACCCAATACACCTTGAGAGAACTCTGAATGTAAACTACAATTTATTGAGCTACAAAATCAGTGATAACAACTTATGACTAGAAACTGTAAGTTGTGAAAAGATATAATTTGGCACAAGTGCACTTATCTCCTGGGAACTTAATTTCTTAGTAATACACCAAATGACATTACAACAAGAGCATACCTGGTATATTTGTCCATGACACAATCCTCTATCCACAGATGACTTATTCAAAATCATAGCATCCTCCATATCGTATCTGAATAATTTACGAAAAAACCAATCATACAGATGCTATAAAATGAAATATATGGCTTCATATTCATCTAAAATTCTTACCCTGAATATGCTAGAACAGCAACAATTGCATTTGTCCCTGTTGGAAATTCGTCCATGCTGTACTTCACATATGCACTTGTACGAACAATGGGAGTTTGAGGAGTCTGTCAAGGCCCCAGAATATTTTCATTATGCAGTGAAAAGGACACAATAAAAAAGAACAAAGAACTAAATGGGTCAAGTAGATAAGATTCATTCAGATAAGATAGTTTGTGACTTCTATAACACATATATTGGGCAACAATTCTCTTATTTGATAAATTTTAGCTAAAATTCAGCAGATTTGGGACAGGATTTTTTTCCGCTTATCCTTTTACAGGAGATGAGAAAATATGTTGTTTTGATAGGTAAACAAAGCAAACATATTAAAAACACTTGGAAGAGGTGCACAAAGTACACACGGAGTATACAAGTGACAGCCGAATACAAGCAAAAGGAAAGAGAACCAACAAACCAACACCTAAAACTAATGTTTTCACCCTAAAGCCTAGCAAAACATAAAAACCCCAGACTTAGCAAACCATTGGGGTTAAATCAACCTGAATCACCCCCACTACTGCCACACCCCTCGGCCTTGTCTTTCTTGAAACTACCGCCTTCTGCCCCCTAAGAAATATAAAATACCCCACAGCCCCAAAACCCTTGCCTTGACTGGGAGAGAGAGCACCAGCCCCTCTCCTCTTCTACAAAACCTCATAATTCTGAGAAGAGACAATCGCCTAGCCTCTAAGCCAACCAATAGCAACCCCAAAAAACACAGCGTACAGGGTCACTTACAAACCATCTCCAACCCACTGCACCAGCTCCTCTCTTTTTTGTCTGAATTGCAGTAATTGACAGAGCATTCCAAATCTCAACGCTCCCTAACAAAGCAGGGCATGGAGGATGTCCTCCTCTTCGCAGCGGAAACTCTGCGATCCCTTCTAGTCTCCATCTTTCTTAGCAGGGAAACAATTTCCTTCTCATGCTCATCCATGGGCAAACCCACAAACTTGCTAGAAGAGATAAATTTCTAAAAAGAAGGATTGAAGAAGCTCTCTACTGCTGACAAGCCCCTACTAGGACTCCCAAAAACCCAAATTCCCCTCAACACTACACACTTCTAGGTTCACCGTCTTGGTATCCTTAGGCTGATTCTCTAGGGATTCCACAACCAAGCCCTCGCCAGAAATCATACGTAGAAGCTTGTAAACATCACCCCTGCCCTTTGCTAAAAGACAAATGTCTTGCTCCCTCCAAAGAACCAAGCTTTTGGTTCTCCCCAAAGAAAGCCCTCATCTTTGGACATGAATCTCGAAGAAGAAGACCCTCCCCCCAACAGACAAACTAAAGATGAGAGCTTATCGGAGAACCCTTCCACTTCAAATAAAAGAGCGGCGTCAATAGAAGGCACTCTCTCCTCTGGGCACGAGAAGAGTAAACCAAAAGAGATCAGGAATTTTTTTTTTTGATAAGTGAGCACAATTGTATTACTAGGCAAACAGCCACAAAGCATACAGGAAGTATACATGGTAGCCTAAGCAAAAGAAACAAAGAAACAAACACTCACCACCCCTTAAGGAGCGGCAAGCCATTCCAAAAAACCTATAAGCGAAGAGGACTCCTCTCCCATATACACCCTAGCCCAACTCCACAAGTTGCAAACAAAAGAATTTTTTAGCTTCTGAATAGCTAAAGAGCCCCCCCTAAAAGCTAATCTATTTCTTTCCTTCCACACCGTCCAAAAAATACACAACGGAATGGAAGTCCAAATCATTTTCCTCTTTCTCCCCACAAAAGGGCCCCTCCAACTAACTAACATCTCTTTGACTGTCTCTGGGAACACCCAATTAGCCCCAAACAAGGCCAAGACAATCTCCCAGAGAGTCCTTACAACTATACAGTGTAAAAGAATATGATTTACATTTTCCTCTTCACAACCACACAAAAAACACCGATTTGGAAGATGCCATCCCCGTCTCTGTAGCCTATCCAAGGTTAGGACCTTCTCCCAAGTAGCCTCCCAAGCAAAAAAAGCAACTTTGGTTGGGACCTTGTCCACCCAAATGCTCTTTTTCGGGAAGGTAGTAACATTAGGGCCTGTCAACAGCTTGTAAGCATCTCTAATCCGAAAACGGCCGTGTCCCCCTCTTTTCCATATCACTGAGTCCTCTTCAGGAGAAATCCTCAAATCCCTCAGCATATGAAACAGCTCTCCTAGGGCGTCCAACTCCCAATCATTAGAGTTCCTAGAGAGTCTAATGTTCCAACCTCCTTGACCAAGGCTAGAATCCCACATCTCATTTACCGAGGCATTCCTTTGGGCCGCCAAAGCAAACAACTGGGGAAAAGCTTGGGATAACGCCTCATTGCCGCACCACTGGTCAGTCCAGAAGTTCACCTTGGTCCCCTTTCCCACTTTGAACTCTATGTTATCCCAACACCAAGACGACTCCTTCAAGATATCCTTCCAAACCCCCACCCCATATGTTCCACGAGCCTCCTGAGATCTCCACCCATAGCCCACATGGCCATACTTCACCCCTATCACCTTCCTCCAAAGGATTTCTTTCTCAAAGGCGAATCTCCAAATCCATTTGCCCAACAAGGCCTTATTCAAGAGATCAATTTTCCGAATGCCTAGACCCCCTCTCTCTTTTTGGGTGCACACCACCTCCCAGCTGATAAGATGGATTTTTCTTTCCAGGCTTCCCCCTCCCCAAAGAAAATCCCTTTGTAACTTTTCAAGTCTTTTTGCAATTAGCTTGGGCATACGAAAGAGAGACAATTGGTAGATAGGTATGCTGGCCAGAGTACTTTTAATAAGGGTAATCCTCCCACCCTTTGACAAGTATTGTCTTTTCCAAGTGGCAAGCCTTCTTCTCATTCTAACTTCAACCCCATCCCACATAGCTGTGGTCTTGTGATTGGCTCCCAGGGGCAGCCCTAGATAAACAGAAGGAAGGGCCCCCACTTTACACCCTATCTCCACAGCCAACTCATCTATGTCTTCAACCTCCCCAACCGGAATTACTTCACTTTTAGCTAGGTTTATTTTAAGACCAGAGGCTGCCTCAAACCACGCCAAAATCCAGCTAAGATAGGTAAGGTGATCTTGCCTTGCTTCACAAAAGATAATCGTGTCATCAGCAAATAATAAGTGGGAAACATTCATCTCCATTCCCCCCCTCCCTCGAAGCCTACAGCCTGAAATGAAACCCCCATCAACAGCCCTTCTTAGAAGCGCACTTAGCACTTCCATACCCAACACAAAGAGGTAGGGGGAAAGTGGATCTCCTTGGCGTAATCCCCTGGAACTAGGAAAATAACCTGCTGGCACCCCATTAACTAGAATAGAAAAGCTTGCAGTTGAAATACACCACCGTATCCACTCCATCCATCGGTCCCCAAAACCCATCTTGTGCATGACCTTCAATAGGAAATTCCAATTAATGCTGTCATAAGCTTTTTCAATATCCAATTTACAAATCAGCCCTTTCTCTCTACGTTTAAGCCAATAGTCAATCACCTCATTGGCTATAAGCGAGGCATCTAAAATCTGTCTTCCCTTCACAAAAGCATTTTGATCCGCCGAGACCACCTTGTCTAAAACCTCCTTAAGTCTATTGGCTAACACTTTGGCCAAGAGCTTATACAATCCCCCAAGCAGGCTAATGGGCCTAAAATCTCCCAAATCCTCAGCCCCCCCTTTCTTAGGAATGAGGACTAGGAAAGTAGAATTGAGACTCTTAGCAAACGACTTCTCATCAAAAAACTCCTTGAAAAAATCCACAATCTCCTCTTTCACGAAATCCCAACAAGATTGCCAAAAGGCCACTGTGAAACCATCCGGGCCTGGAGCCTTGTCTCCATTCATCCCCATCAAAGCCGCAAAAATCTCTTCCTCAGTGAAAGGCTGTTCCAAACCTTCAGCTTCAGTCTGGTTTAAATTTTTAAGCTGCAACCCTTCAATATCAGCTTTCCAAGATTGCTCCTCTGACAACAGCTGCTGAAAGGCATTCACAACCCCCTCTCTCACCTCCTGCTCCTCCTCCAGCCACCTCCCACTGATTTTAATCTTTTCCATGGAATTATTTCTTCTATGGGCATTAGCCATCCGGTGAAAGAACCCAGTGTTCTTATCTCCTTCCCTAAGCCACAGTTCCCTAGACGATTGTCTCCAATGCGTTTCTTCCAAGAGCACCCATTTTTTGAAGGCATCCTTAGCTTCTTCTTTCAGCTCCGTCTCTCTTTCAGTTAGGCTCCTGTCACTCTCCACCCTATCCCAAAATTCTACTTGTTGCAAAGCTAAGGATTTATTGACTTCCAGCCTACCAAACACGTCCCTGTTCCAAGCTTTGATTTTATCCTTCAGAACCTTCAACTTTGTAGCCAATCTGAAGCTGGCCCTCCCCCTTCCCCCGGCCTCCTGCCACCAACCCCGAAGAAGCTCCTTAAACCCATCAACTTTGAGCCACATATTTTCGAATCTAAACGGGGAAGGGCCCTTTCTGAATCCTCCACCTTTCAGCAAAATCGGAAAATGGTCAGAGGTAGGTCTGGGAAGCCTTGACTGGATAACCCCACTGAAGCAGTCAAGCCAATCTTGGGTCACTAGAAACCTGTCCAGTCTAGCCCAAGCTTGATTATTCCTTCCCCCACTCCAAGAAGCCACCCCCCCGTGCAAAGGAATATCCAGGAGCTCTAATTCATCCACCACCTGAGCAAATCTTCTCATGGCGCCAGTCAGCCTCCCCTGATTGCTCCTTTCCCATTGAGATAGGGTAACGTTGAAATCGCCACCTAAGCACCAGGGGTCATCCCAGATGCCCCTTATAGCCCCAAGTTCCCCCCATAGAGTCTCCCTGTCTTCTTTGGAAAACGGCCCATACACACCTGTAAATATCCAGGCCTTCCCATCTTCTACATTCCTAAGTCTGCAGGAGATAGAGAATTGTCCCATCTCCATCTCAAGGACCTCCAAGGTTCTTTTGTCCCAGCATATCAGAATCCCTCCTGCGGCTCCCTGAGCATCCAAAGCACCCCAATCGAGGAACCTCCCGGACCCCAAACTCCTCACCAGACCCTCTGTCATGGACTGAATTTTCGTTTCCTGCACACAAAACAAATCAACCTTCTGGCTTCTGATCATGGCTTTAATCACTTTCCTCTTAGAGCTATCATTGACCCCGCGCACGTTCCAACTCAAAAGCCTTATCTTCATTGGACTTCCATAATTTGGCACCCTCTTCCTTGCACAGTACACTTTTTCTTCTTCCCCCCCTCATAATTGACTGAACATTCAAGTCTTTTCAACTCTCTTTCAAATTTCGATTTCTCCAACATGACTTTGCTGTGAATTTTCTCTCTCCTTTTCCTGATTTTAACTAGAAACTCCAAGATATCTTTCTCTAGGCCCTCTGTCGAGAAACCCAGAAAAAGACTGAACCTAGCCAAATCACTTTCCTCCCAGCTCGCTTCCACCCAACCACTTTCTTCTTGAGGCATAGACCGGGCCAGGCACAGAGCCTTCCTGTTCTCTTCCATACTATCATTACTTATCTCTACCAACTCCCAGCACTTCCCTTCAACCTGCTCTGTAGACCCAGAGCCATTGCCCAGCCTGTGAGAATCCCCCTGGATTGTGTCCGCAAAAGCCCCAGAAGGGTCGAAAGACTCCCCCAAAGGAGTCCGACCAAAAGGAGAAAAGGGGGAAGAAGGAGGGTCAAAAGCCACCATTCCAGAGGAGGAAAGGGCGTTAACGTACCTTGCGTCTTCCTCCAGCAGGGCACAGTCGGTCCTAGAGAACTCCCTCCTCTGCTTCTCATCCTCAGAGAGCCCCCCCAATCCATCCTTCACCCAGAAAGGGGAGATGGCCGCGTCTGGGCTCCTCATTGGGCTCCGGCCACACTCTGCAGCAGAAAGGCCCTCCTCTGGCTGGGCCCTAAACTTAACCAGCCCATCCCTTTGAAGAAGCCCAGTAAACTCGGCCCGCTCAGTGGGCTTCCAAATCCCAGGATCCACAGGCCCAATAGGAGCACGCCCAGAGGATTCAGCAGCCTTAGTCCACCGAGAGGGCTTTGCTTGGCCCAACAAAGCCAGACCACCCGAGACAAGAGGCCCACCTGGAAGCCCGTCGTCGCTCCAAGTAAGGTCCGTGGATTGGCCCGACCCGCTGGACTGACCCCGCATCCCATCGGCAGTCAGCAGAATGGCCTCGAGCCTCGAGCCCTCCATCGCCTCGTTCACGCGCTCGCTCGCGCGTGTACTTGTTTCACCCCTTACCTCCTCTCCCATTGCGACGGTCTTCCCTCTCTCGCCAGTCGACGGCACTCTCTTACCAGTCGTCGTCACTTTCATGACTGGCCTAACTTCCCACCATAAAGTTACCGAGTAGCATAACTCTTCAATCCAGACCTCCACTGCGTTGGGAAGAGCCTCACCGTTCCGCTTCACCAAGAGCCGTGCCCACTGTAACTCCTCCATTGTCTCCGTTTGATAGTCAACCGCGAGAAATCCCCCACACGCCTCCCCTATCCTCCTTAAGATGTCCCGTTCCCATAGGGAAACAGGTAAGCCTACCACCCGCACCCAAGCTTCACTGCTTTTCTCCCCTTCCCTCAGGCATCCCGTCTCCGGCCTCCATTTCTCCAAACGAAAAAATATCCCCCCGACCGAGATACTTCCAAGCTTAGAGGCTTGCTCAGCCTCTGTCGCAAGCTCGAACTCCATTAAAACCTTGCCCCTCTCCATTTTTGCTAACCCTAGATTTCCTTTTAGGCTCCAGGTTCTCGCTAACTGGATTCCCCACCCTCGAAGATCGTCCCCCTTTGCTGCGTTAGGGTTCCATGTCCCAATCACACAATGGTCAAGTTTGATTAGATTCCGGCCCACTTCCTCCTTTGTAACCTCTACCCTTACTGCTGCTCTCTCCTTTCCCCTCGCCATGTTGGTCATTTCCGCGTATGTCTTCGTCATGGTTAGCTTCGGCCGTGGCTCATCTTCCTTCTGACTATTCATCCCTCTGTCTGCACAACCCAAGCACCGTAATGTTTCCACCATTGATACCCAACCACCCTTTACACCTTTTCCTTTGGGGATGAATATACTAAACCTCTTTCTCTCTAGATCCGCAACCCCCAGACGGAGAAAACAACCCCCTCTGTTATAGTCGCGCATCAGCGAGTAATCCCTCCCATTTTCTTGCCACCTTCTTACCCATTTAACCATCCTCACGTCCTCGATGCTCAGAGTCAGGCAATCGAGGACTATCCCAAGGCTTACCGGTCCAAGCCTAACCCACGATGAGATCCCTCCTTTCCTTTCCACGATTGTGGCTTGCAATCTACCTCTCCTCTCCTCCACCTCAACCTCAAACGTTTTCGATTCCACTCCGAAGCCACCCTTCCTGACATTCTTCCCAGGCCTCACATGGCTCTCGCCCTCCACAATCTCTGTCACTCCCAGAGATTCCCGTTCGTCGCCGGTGTTGTCCCTCTCTCTCGCGCTCTTTCTCTCTCTAACTCTCTCTCTCTCCTCCATCTGATACTGCAATTACCAAAAGAGATCAGGAATTGTCGTTGCAACCCAAACTCGAGCCATCAAAAGAAGCCGGAGAACACCTCAAATCTAGAATTAAAACTTTTTAAGCTTCCTTTCTGCACAAGGAATCTTTCCCACAACCCTCGATGCGCTCTCTTTTCGAGGATAAGAAACTAAAACAACCCTTTCCCTCATAGTATAGTCTAGAACTCCTGGGTCCCTGTTAGAGTCAACTTCTTTGCTTGGGAGGCAACTTGGGTTAAGATATTTGACTCTAGATTAGCTCAAAAAGAGGGGGTGGAAGATGCCTAA
Organism: Vitis rotundifolia; assembly: GCA_030254885.1. Taxonomy (NCBI): domain Eukaryota; kingdom Viridiplantae; phylum Streptophyta; class Magnoliopsida; order Vitales; family Vitaceae; genus Vitis; species Vitis rotundifolia. The sequence continues at coordinate 17,277,624 of CM058163.1, read as the reverse complement.
TAGATGCTATATGTGCAAAGAGGAAGAAGAAACAAGTGTTCATATTCTTCTTCATTGCCCGAAAGCTCGTGTATTGTGGCAACTTATTTTTGCTTTGTTTGGTGTTCATTGGCTGATGCACTCTTCGGTGAGAGGTTTACTCTTGAGTTGGAGAGGCTTTCCTGTTGGTAGAAAAAGGAAAAAGGCTTGGAAGGTTGCTCCGTTATGCTTTTTTTGGTCTATTTGGAGGGAAAGAAATAGGAGAGCCTTTGAGAATTGTGAATGTTTAGATCATTCTTTAAAAAATTATTTTTTGTATCTATTTTGGGATTGGGTAAGATTGTATATTGGGGAGGGCTCCTTGTCAATGCTTGATTTTGTAGATTGGTTAGGAGCTCCGTAAGGTGCAATTGTTTTTGTGTGTCTGCGCCTTTTTGTTTTTTGTTTCCTTGTATACATCGTGTATACTTTTCTTTTTAATACAATTACTTTTACCTATCAAAAAAAACATTTTAGGTCTAGTAAGGTTTGTTTATTAATTAAGGCTACTAATGCACCAAAAGAATTCAAATCAAAGTGTCATGTCACTATGAAACCTAAAGATTTGTAGTTGAGGGTTTTAATAGTCGTGCTTAAGCAATTAGAACAATTACAGCATTATTAGTTGTTCCAATGGCTTGGGAAGTGAAAAAGTAGCTATTCTTTAAGGTGCCATTTGGATGCACATCTATTTTTATGACCATTGTTCTTCTAATTTTTGCTATCAAATTCTAGAAACAAAAAATAAAAACAGTTATTTGACATGAATTTTAGAATTTTTCAAGTTTTTAGTTTTAGAAACAAAAATTGGAAGATGAGAATGCAAACAAATGCACCCTAAATTCCATGAACTCTACCATAAAGAAGGAGATTTTGGAGACGAAATGCTGCACGGTACACAATGATTGGCCTTTAGTGTTTCATTTCTTGCTGGTTCTTAGAATTACAAGCTTTCTTTTAGAGTTCTCTACATTGATATTAAAAAAAATTTAATCATCTCAGACTATCAAGTGGTATAAGCCCTGTCTGCCGAAAACTATTACAGTATAGCAACAGGAAGCAATGAGAAAAATAAAATACAATAATAAAAAACCTCTAAAAACTATGGCTGTATCCATCTGGATGCTGTTTGGTTGAATTTTCAACATGATGAATTGGGAAAAAAAAAAATGGTGTGATATCTTCCATTGTGAGCATAGGAAATGCTATTGGGTCAACAATTGGAGTGAGACAGGATTTTGCATGAAGAGGGTCTACGAACTAGTGAGATATGGAGAGAATATTAAGGTGTAAGACTATAGAGGTGAAGGAAAAGAGTGTTGTCCAACTTAGCAACATCCGAAGGGGGGAAAGAAAGCAAGACAAGGCAGCAGTAGGGACCCTTACCAGCAGTTCATCCTTATGGATGTGAAATCTGGAAGGAAAGCCTAAAAATTAATACCCCTTTAGGGAAAGGAATTACAATGGGAAACTGGGAGCAGGGTAATAGGAAAATATGTGGTTTAATCATACATAAGAAACTGAAGGCATCAGAAAAAATTGATGAACAGATCATTCTCAGCACAAAGTATGCAAGCACACAGACAAACAAGAAAATGATTCACAAACAAAGAAATTTACCCTACAACAAGTTTCAAGCGATAACAGTTATTCCCAAACAAGTACAAGAAAACAAGAATCAGACCTGAAGATGGTATAGCTTTTGATCTGCCCGACAGTTAATTGCTTGTGAAGAGAAAGCCATTGTTTGTTTTCCCATCTACCAGTCATTTTTAGAGAAAAAGAAGAAAACAAAACACAACAGTTAGTAAATTTGAAGATAACAGGAGCATAATACATTATAGGACATTTTTCAGTCAACTTGCAAGAAAGAACCTGACACTGGTACATATTACGCGGGCTCTGGTTGTGATCCGACCAAGGTGTAAGACTAGCAACAACACTGAGCATTCCAGTGGGATGGATCTCTTCATGAGTTGCAGGAAAGATATTCCTCCTTCCTCCATCACTACCATCAGGACATCTTATTTCCATATAAACCTAGGATGACAAATATAAATCATTCAGCGGCTCATATTTGGCATCCAGCTGCTACATCTAATAACAGATTTGCTAAAACAGCAAAGGTCAAAATATAATTGTAAAAACAAAAGAAATGTGTGGAAAACCAGGACTCACCTGTTCAAAAGGCCCAATGAGTTCAATATCATGACCTTCCTCAGAAGGAATAGAAATATTTCTAACTGGTCGAACAAATCTAGAAGGAGATGTGAACAGGTACAAACCAGGATAAGCACCACCCATGCTCAAAGGAATGTATCCCACCTCCAGATCATCAGGAATCTGTAATAAACTATTTCAGCAAGAAACATAATGGCAGAAAGAAATGAAAAAAAAAAACAAAAACAAAATTATGGAAACAGACCACTGAAATCGCGGACACTTTTAATCTCCTTAGATGATTGACAGCTGTTTCAACTTCACTAGAAGGTATGGAGCCTACAACACGACCATCTAAAATAACAGAAAGAACTTCAGGAGGACCAGCTTGAACAAGCTTTGGTAGTGCAGGTGTCATTCCAATTCCAACCAGAACACTGAGAATAGACATCCTTATTTTGAAAAAATCTCTAGTGTTTCCCCGGGAATCAAAATATGATGTGATTCCTGATATACAAAAATTAACAAACAAATATTAGATGAACATCCTTCATAAGCATGCTAATAAACAGGAAAAAGATCTGGAATATGGGCAGCTAAAAACAAGACAATTCGGTATAAGTGGCCCCCAAGAAAAAGATCATCAGGGATGAATATTAAAGTTTCATAAAATAAAAAATATGACACATATGCATGCATCTGAAATGATATACAGTGTCCCACTTGTTCTGCATTTTGTCAATATTGTACATACATGGAGCAATACATATGATACTTGTTCTAGCAGTTAAATAACATGAACTAGTTACAAACATTAATCTATAAGAAAATAATTTTTGACAAAATTTAAAAGAGAAAAAGATGATGAAAGAAAATTACTATTACTGTCTTAAGGATACCATACAAATAAAGCACCCATTTGAAAGTTTTCCCTTTATGTATTTTTTGGCCCTCCAACCTCCACTGGGGAAAAAGAACTTCTCATTCTTCTCGATCAGTTTCTTGTAAATCTTGGAAGGATTCTCATCGTTCATTGTACTTACCACTACAATAAATTGTCTTGATTCTAAGACAAAAAATGAACTTTACAAAACCACAGAAAATAAACTAATGGATGATATACTATAAAATACAATTGCAAAAAAAAAAAAAGGCACATACTTCCCTTTTTCTTTTTGTGGGAGAGGAGAGGAGAGAGGTTACAAGTGAGGAGAACATGAAAGAACAGACATAAATATAGGGTCCATTTGAGAAAGTTTTCGAAAACTATTCTCAACAAACAGCTTTTTAGAACAGTTTTCAAAAACAGTTCTCTAATGTTTTTTAGAACAAACTTCTGCTTAGGAACTTGGAATGTCTTTAACTTGTTTTCTATGTTTCTAAATATTTTTTAAAAATATTTATATATAGTGCTTTCTTTTCAATTATTCTTTGTATTTATCCCATTATTTTTTAAAAATAACCCTCAAAAAACAAGCGAAAACAATTAAAATATATTCTTTGAAAACACCATGGTTTTAGTTTTTAAAAACAAAAGACCATTTTTGGAACAATTAACAAACATGCCCACAATCTCTCTTTTCATAGACTAATAATAATTTTTTTTTTTTTTTTTTTTTTTGATAGGAAACAACAAATATATATATATAAGGAAAAGAAGTACAAAAGGAGGATGAGAAATCCTCCTACCAAGGAAGCTAGATTAAATAAATAAAGTGGCTAGCAAGAAGGGGATGCAACCCTATATGCTAAGCATAAAAGGTGCACCAAGGCCAATATAAAAGAAAGAAAAGGATAAAAATAACCCCACCCTTGACTACCCTATACCCAACTATCAATAAAATGTAGCAAGGAACAGTTAAAATCTCTCCCCCAAAACCCCCAACCCCATTCCACCTCCTCTCTAGTAGCAGCTCAACCATGAAAGCGAAGACTCTAAGAATTCAAAACATCTCTTGCCTTTTTCCAGATAACTCAAGTCACTCCAAACAAAGAAGACACCAAAGACCATAAATATGAAGCCCATCTGCAATGTAAGAATAGTGTTGATCAACTCCTACAGCTTGCAAAAACAACATCTATTTATCTTGGACCAACCTCTTCTTTTTTTTTTTTCTTTTTTTGATAAGTAAAAAAGTATTATATTAAAAAAGTATACATGATATATACACATACAAAAAACCAAAAGGTCCGAGAACGCACAAAAAAAACGATCGCACCCTACGTGGAGCCTAACCAATCCACAAAATCTATCAAAGAAGTAACACTATCCCCATATACACTCTAACCCAATCCCAAAAGATATACAAAAAAGAACTTTTGATTGTTTGATTTGAACTTTCCCTATCCTCAAAAGCTCTCCCATTCCTTTCTTTCCAAATAGACCAAAAAATGCAAAGTGGGGCAACTTTCCAAGCTTTTTTCCTCTTTTTGTCAACCGAGCGACTATTCCAACTTAAGAGCACCCCTCTCACAAACGAATGCATTACCCACTGTACTTGAAATAGAGCAAAGACCAGCTGCCACAGTAAGCTTGCCTTCGGACAATGCAACAAAATATGATATCCCGTTTCCTCAACAACCTTACACATGTAGCATCTATTTGGCAACCTCCATCCCCACCTTCTAAGCTGGTCTTGTGTCAATATTCTAACCCAAGCTGCCTCCCAAGCAAAAAAACCTAGCTCTTGCAAGGGCCCAAGAGTTCCACATTGTACTGTGCAGGAAAGACTCCAAACTCCTACTTGCCAAAGAGAAGTAAAAGATCTTAACTAAAAAAAATTCATTTTTAGTCCCCATCCATACCATGTCATCAATGGTACCCAAAGCACTGAAGCAGTTATGCAACCTTCCAAAAAAAAGTATCAACATCCTCCAACTCCAAATCATTGAATTGTCTAATAAACCTTGGACCCCTACCCCCATCCCAAACATCTACCAATCCTTCGAGGCAACGATAGAATAAAGGCCCGATAACGCATCCCTCAAAGGCATTTCCCCACACCACCTATCACCCCAGAACTTAACCCAGGTCCCTGAACCGACCTGAAGCCTTGTTTTAGCTTGGAAAACCTCTCAACCATTTCTAATTGCCTTCCAAACCCCTACACCAAACCTCCCTCTCACCTCCTTTGTGCACCATGCCCCATCCTGCAACCCATACTTACCAATAATAACCCGTTTCCAAAGAGGATCCCTTTCCTTCACAAATCTCTAAGACCATTTCCCTAACAAGGCCTTATTAAAAAGAGAAAGACTTCTAAAATCCAAACCCCCTTTTTGTTTCTCCATACAAACAATCGACCACTTCACCAAGTGGAGCTTATTTACCAAACCCCTCCACCCCAAAGGAAGTCTCTTTGAATCTTTTCCAATCTGGTTGCCACTCTATTAAGGATAACAAAGAGGGACATAAAATAAATAAGCAAGCTAGATAAAGTACTCATAATCAGTGTTTGCCTTCCACCTTTCAAGAGATACTGTTTCTTCCACAAAGCAAGCCTTTTATGGAACCGTTCCTCCACCCCTTCCCAAACCCTACTGGACTTGTAAGGAGCACCCAAGGACTCTTCTCTTCAGATGATAAAAACACCACCCCAAACTGCCTTATTGAGGTGCTAGAGAATCTATTTTCAGGTTTGAGGCTTGCATATAAAGCACTCCCAACAGATAATCACTGACATTTTAAAAGGTTTGTCTACATTTCATCATCTCTCAGCCTTTCCTGACCAAAAATCCACACTATAAGGATAAGATAACCAGAAAGATGTACACTTACGACAAGTAGAAGCCATATGGTTCAGCAATCCACAAGGCTCCCCATCAGGTGTGTGAACAGGGCAAAGAAAACCCCAAGCTCTGGAAGTAAGAGAAATAAATCAAGATCATAATACTCAAGCTAAGTACATTAAAAACTTTCCAAACAAATACATACTCAGGTAGCAATTTTCGCACACTCGTGGTGCGAAGTCCAGCAAATGAAGCCCCACGATGAACAGCTCGAAAATGAGAAAGAAAACGAAGAAAATTAAGCCTTTCTGCCTGAACAGTCATGCCTGCACGCTACCAAAGCCAAATGTAAAACAGTAATGAGAAATTCCATGAACCAATGAACTTTCGTACAAGAAGAAAATTGAATCTACAAATTTATTGGATATTTTCTAGTATTTCAAGCATTCCTGCTATCTAGAAGAAGAAAAAATCTTTAACTTCACATAAATCAGTTAACATACATGGCACTAATATCTAGAAGGGTAAAAGGTTGAACTTTCAGATAATACGAAATTTCTACACCAGTTCTAATAAAAACGGTAGACGTGAATAAAAATGGGGCAATCAAGATTGCATGAGTGTTCCATTTGATTCGAAAATTCAAAACCACTCAATTCCTTCTACTAAAATATTTTGAGTAGATGTCATGCATGCTCAACCTTCAATTCCTTTATTGGAGGTTGAGAACAGAATGCAGAAATCAGCTGGCAGGCTGTACTGAGTGGACAGATAAATTAAAGAATGGGAAAAGAAAACTGGATTTTTACATCTGTCAGTTAGGATAACCATACTCAATGTTTATGAAACTGAGCCAGACCGGTTGAGCCACCAAAGACCATGTCTCCAGATCAGCTCAGTTCTTGAGCTGTTTTTCACATTGAACCGGCACTAAACTGATGGACCAGCCAATTGGACCAGAGAACCTGTTGGTTGGACCATTAGCTTGACATTTTTATTTTTATTTTTTTAATCTCTAAACGGAGACGCGGGGTGGGGGTGTGGTGCCTCAAACCTAAGCTTTCTTTGAAAAAGTGTGGATGTTACCACCAGGCCAAAGGCCGCTTTTGTTATATTAGTGCTTGTAATAAATATATTGAATATTTAGAATTAACTTCCACCTGAATTTGTAAGTATTAAGATAGAAAAGTTATAAAATATAAAACTAATAAAATATGACTAAAGGATGATAATATACAAAATTCATAAAATATGAATAAAATAAATAATAAAATTTTATTTTACTCTTTGATATATGATATATCTTCTTAACAATTAAATATCATAACTTTTCAATTTGATAAAATGTATAATAAAAATATTAATGCATTCACATTTTATTCTTATCATAATTTACTATGTTAATATTAAATATAAAAGGTTGAAAAAGTAAGGTTTTAAACCTTTTTTTTTTTTTTTTTTTTTTATCAGAAACGAAGAAAATATATTAATTGAAGAAAAGATACAGGAAAAAGAAGAAATACAAGAAAAAGAGAAGAAACCAAGAGAAGGATGAGAGGTCCTTCCCACAAAACGAAAACTGAACAAAAGAGAAAACACCCAGCTAAAGAAAACTACAAACACAGAAAAACCCCAACACTCTCAAACTTTTGAAGCGCAAACCGCATTCCAATTGAGTTGTAAAACACTTAAAGGAACTCCTCTAAAAGCTACAGTACAAGAAGCCCAGAGAGAGGAATAAAACAGAATCAAGTCCCATAACATCTCTTCCGTTCTCCCCTTATCCTCAAAGATCCTATTGTTTCTCTCTTGCCATACCATCCATAGCAAAGTAAGGCAAGCGATTTGCCAAAGTGTCTTGCCTCTTAATGAGTTCCCCAAGCCTTTAAAAGCAATAATCAACATGTCCCCAATACTCCTTGGAGGAACCCAAGCCAACCCTGCTAGATTGAACAGCTTGTGCCAGAGTCCAATGGTAATAAGGCAATGAAGAAAAAGGTGATCCATCGATTCTCCATTTCCTTTGCAAAGAATGCACCATTGAGGACAGAGGGATTTGTAGGGTCTTCTCAATTACAACTTGTCATTGGTGTTTACCTTCCCATGTGCTACTAACCAAGCAAAGGCCTTAACCTTTCAGGGGGCTTTTGAACTCCACAAAAACTTGGCCGGAAGAAACAAGATAGGATTTGAAACTTTTGACAAGGCCAAGAAAAAAAATTTCACTAAAAACAAACCTGATGATAACAAAGACCACTTTCTTGAATCTGCCAAAGAAGGAGAGAAAAGCACTGAACTAAGGGAGGACATTAAACTCTGAAAGAAATCAATTTCTGAATTAGTAAAATTGCGGCGAAAATTAAGATTCCAAGACAGTGGAAAGGAATTGTCAAGGATATCTGAGACAGTGAGGTTTTTCACAGAAATAACTTTATAAAGACCAACAAATTGAGAGCACAAAGTTTGGTTACCCCACCAATGATCTTCCCAAAAACAAATTCTCTCCCCATTCCCCACCACTAGGCGGACAAAAGGGGGAAAATCCTGGAAGACTTAAGCAATAGCCTTCCAAGGACATCTGTGTGACCATCTAACCACCATGTTGGCGTCCCATCCGTTAGGATGTGTCCCATAAATACTCGCAATAACCTTATGTCAAAGACCACTCCTTTCTCTAGGGAACTTCCAAAGTCATTTCCCTAAGAGAGCAATGTTTTTCAAAGAAGTCTTCCCAATACCCAAGCCTCCCAACTCCTTTGGTCTACTAACAACATCCCATCTGATAAGATGATCTTTCTTCCCTTCCCCCGCCCTAGACCAAAGAAAATCCATTTGCAGTTTCTCAATCTTTGAGGCTATTGATGCTGGGATTTTGAAGAGGGAGAGGAAGTAGCTTGGGATGTGAGATAGGCTTGACTGAATTAAAGTAATCCTTCCTCCTAGAGACAAAAAAGGCATTTTTCCAACCATCCAACCTCCTCGAAATTCTCTCAACCACCGGATCCCAAAAGCCTATTGTCTTTGGGTTCCCACCCAATGGAAGGCCTAAATAAGACAAAGGCCGCTCTGACACTTTGCAATCAAAAACCAAGGCCAAACTAGACAACAAATCATGCCCAGTATTAATACCTGAAATTGTGTTTTTTTCTAAATTGATTTTTAAACCTGATACTTGCCCAAAAACCAACAGGATAATCTTGAGGTTTTGAAGATGTTCCAGAGAGGTTTTAAGAGAAAAAAATAGTGTCGTCTGCAAACTGTAACAAAGACACTCTAGTCCTAGCCCTCCCCACAAAGAAACCCTCAGTTAGCCCAATTTCCTCTGCCCTGAACATTAACCTACTTAGAACATCTGCTACCAAAGTAAAAAGGAAAGGAGAGAGGGGGTCTCCTTGTCTCAAACCTCTAGAGGCCTTAACCCAACCCTTTGCATTTCCATTAACTAGGGTTGCAAAACTTGATGAAGACAAACATCCCCTTATCCAAGATCTCCATTTCGGACTGAACCCCTTCCTTTCTAGCACATGATCTAAAAGGCCTCAATCCACATGATCATAGGCCTTCTCAAAATCGATTTTGAAGACTACCCCTTCCTCCCCTGACCTTCTTTTTTCATCCACCACTTCATTGGCTATCAACACAGCATCCAAAATGTGTCTCCCTTCAACAAAGGCTCCTTGAGAGCCAGAGATTGTTTCATAGAGGACTTTGCGTAAACGCCCTGAAAAGACCTTAGCAATTATCTTATATAAACTTGTAACCAAGCTAATAGGTTTTAAACTATTTACTATACAATTTTAACTTCTTATAATTATTTTTAATTTTAATAATATATAAATTGTATTTAAAATGTCATGCTTACATCATGATTCAACCACAAGTCCAACCATTGAATTATGACTCAACAACTTTTTTGGTTCAATGATCCATCCTATTCTAAAAACGTTGTCCAAACTCACCATAAACATAATTCATATCACAACTACAAGATTTAGCCTCAATTGCAAATTTCAATTATTCAAAAAAATTCTTTTTCATCAAACAATAACTCAATAAAAAGATGAATAAATAGAGCTATCTTGAAATTCTATGTAGACATTTTACTTAATATAACAGGAAAATATTAAAAAATAAATAAAAATTTTAATAAAAAATAAAAAATAAATAAAGAGTTTTAATGAAATAGAAGGGCTATTTAACATCTTAGTGAAGGCATTCAAAACCAACACAAACAAGTAGGGGGATAGAGGATGTCTTGAACTCAAGTTTCTTGTAGCTGATGGTTCTAAATTTCATCATTAGAGTAAATATGGTGGGAAGATCAGCTGCTCAAAAATCAGGGGCTTTTTAATTTCGCAAAGGAATAAAACTTCCATTACTAAGACTTAAATGATAAAGGGCTAATAACAATGTTCCCTTCCTCCTGCCCTTATATGCTTGTCTCATAGATGTCATGGTTGAAAGACATTGAACACTTCATGTTGAACAATGCGAGTGGTGTTGCTCGAGAGCTGTGATGAACAACTATGGGTAGGGTTGTGGAAAGCTATCAGAAATGGGTGGGAGATTTTTAAAAGTAGATCTCATTTCATAGTGGGTAATGGAAGGAGGGAAAATTCTTGAAAGATGGTTGGTAGGGGAAAGTTCTTCGGAAGTTTCCTTTCCAATGTTTTTCTCTATAGCCATTGAAAAAGACCCTTGGATGGTAGAAATGTGAGAGCAAGTTGGAGAAGGGCTTCAGTGGAATCCCGTTTTACAGACAATTACATGATTGTGAATTTAAGGAGTGGGGGCATTTTTAAGAGAAGATTGCAATTGGTCTCAACTAGAAGAGATGAGGAGGATAGATTGGGCTAAGAGGAAACAAAGTGTGATAAATTCTTTGCTTAATCATACTACTCTTTATTATCGAAGGGAAGAAGAGAGATTTTCCCTTCAAGAATAGTGTAGAATCCTTAGGTTCCTACAAAGGAGAGCTTCTTTGATTGGGAAGCTATATGGGTAAGGATTTAGTGCTCATCCAACTCAAAAGGAGGGTATGGAATTTTCCGAACAGGTGCTACATGTGTAAAAGGGAAGAGAAGATAATTGATCATATGTTTATGCACTACTCCCAAGCAAGAATTTTGTGGCAGCTAGTTTTTTCTCTTTTCGGAGTTACCTGGGTAATGATTCAGTAAGAGGGACCCTTTTGAGTTTGCATGGTTCTTTTGTGGGGAAGGAGTGGGAAAAAGCGGAAAAAAGCTTGGTGGGCCGCTCCTTTGTGTATATTTTGGATGCTAAGGATGGAAAGAAACAGAAGGTCATCTGAAGGCACAAAACAATTGGATCATGCAATTAAATCTTCCTTTGTGTGTATGTTTGGACTGGGTTGGATTGTACATAGGTTACTATTTCATGACCATGATACACTCTATAGATGGGCTGAACTCAAAGTAGGTAGAGGGAGGTTGGTTTTTGTTCCCTCTCCTCTTTTTTGTTTACCTAATGGCGTTTCTTGTATACATTGTGTGTAATTTGATGCACCCTCTTTCAGGAACTGTTAATATATCCTCTCTTTTGCCTATCAAAAAGAAAATGTTTGAGGTTTATCCCTTTCCATGTCTTTTCTCAACTCCTATCCAAGTATAGCAATCAAAAAACACTTTTCATCCAGCCAATTTGATTCAGAAAGCCAAGGATACACAGATCACTAAACTTCTGGATGGGTTCGATTTGGAATTTGTCTACCCCCTTTCACTTTATATTGCTTTGGCTAAAGCTAGGTTAATTACGAAGGATCACTCAGCTTTCTCTATGAACTCCTTTATTTGGCCAAAATAGCCTCTAGGTAAATTACCAAGAGGTATAATTAATTCATTAATTGGCATATTTGTAAGACAAAAGATTTTGTACATTTACAATTATTACCATTGAAAAAAAAAAGGGTATACAACGTAAGTTTCCAATATATAACAATAATAGGACAGAAAAGGATCCCAGGATGTCACCTGTTGTAGATCTAAACCAGATTGTGTGACGAGTCTTCCAGTCTTCAACATATTCTCAACAGCTAAGCTGATTTGTCTTGAAGGATTTTTATCCATGACCTTCTTAACATGGGCCACTACATAATCTCAGGCAACACAAAAATGTAAGGTCCCTCTGACAAATATTTAGTGCCAACTACAAACATATTATGATTCAAGATCCTCTATGCAAGAGAATAAACAAAAAGGTACAGAGCATGTACAACGCTTAAATGCAACTTACATATTACAAAAGCTTTATTTCAAACACGTATGAGTCAAGCAATGATTCTGCATTTCAATGTATGATACATAAAACACTCCTCCCTGTCAACAATAGGCATACCTAACATTTGCAGACACAAAACCCATAACCAGCACTCATTTGGAAACTTGGAAAGATAATTTCTCATGTATTTAATTCAAAAATGTGAAGAAGTGGGCTATGGCTTTCTTGTCATGGAAAGTAGTATAAAAATCATTACTTTCTTCACTATTTTACTTCGTGAGGTTCTGCCATATAAATACATAAATTCAAATGATGACAGAAGTATATGTTTGATACGAGTAGTTCACAAACACGGATATTAGACCATGTCAGGAAATTCTCATCTTACTCCAGGAGTTCATCTGTCATAAGGTGACTCCCTATACACTAATCATGGGCTTCAATTGAAATGTCATAAAACTACATTATGTAAGTCTAGTGAATTCAGATTCATTGAAAATAGATCTATTGACTTCCAAGATACCACTTGAGGGGTAGCTCTTCTTCAGCACTCTTTAACAACAAGCAAGATAGTAGAAACTCAAAATAAAATAAAACATTACGCATGGTAAATTTTACCAAAAGAGGGCACCTAAAACCGCCACAGCACTACAGAAAGGAAACAAGAAAAGAAGACAAATGGTGAATGACCATATCTAACAAACCCCTCAGACTCAGTGGATACTAGACCAAACATTTTTGCCATCAAGCAGGAGAGATATAAAAAAATACTGCACTTTGCAAAAAGATTCACACTGCTAAAGGTGTAAAGGGAGAAGAGCACAAAGTGGCAATTAGTGTTCATGATTGATGGTTTATCAATCTATTCTGGGGGCCGGGGGTATGGAGCCGCCTTCGAGGGCATTTCAGGCAATATAAGGCACTGCCAGAAGTGAAGCAAACAAGGAAGCTACGCCACTTCTGTCGTAGGATTGATTGATTGATCATCCTTCACATCAGCCAACCAATCTTCCCAGCAATACAGGTCAGGGTGCAGCATTGAACTTCAACACCTTAACAAGATACCATTTCTTGTTTCCAGATTTTTTAAGAAATGATAAGGTCTCCAAGCAGAACAAAATAAGAAACAATAAGATGTCAATCAATGACTTAGTAAGCCCAACAAGTATCAGAAAACCATATGGATGAACCAAAACACCCCTGCCATCATCTTATGTCACAGAAAATAAGAGCAAGGAGCAGATATAAACCAACAAACAACTCGCATAATGTAGGGAATGCAAGCTGAAAAGAAAGATTTCAGTGGATAGTAGCACTAGGAAGCAGCTTACAGTCAGAAGAAGAACATAGATGATGCACAGAAGATGAAAAGAAAAGAGATACACCCAAAAGAAAAAAAAGGAAGGGAAAAAAAAACAATAAAACATGAGGTACTGCAAATAACTAAGAGAATCGATATTCATCCAAAAATTGACCTGCAGATTGACATTGACAAACTGGACGTCAGAAGTATCCAGAAATACAAAGCAACCAGTAGAAAGGGATTGACAACAACAGAAGGAAGAACAAAGTGAAGAAAGGAATATATTCTGCATCATATTACAAGTCTTCAGCCACAAAGCAATTGAATTGGAATGATTTTTTGTCTGGAAGCAACAAGAGGGATGAGTAGCAATCCTCAAGGTCTTTATATACAAGATAGTTCCCCCTGAGAAGGTAGCCTTTCACCATTAAAAAACAAGTGGTTGGTTCCCAACTATCAAGGATTGGAGTTCCTCCTTCAAGTGGTATCAAATCAAGTGGATATCTTGAAATCAAGTTCAAAGACGTGCAGACCTTTGTAGATGGCTTAAGCCAAAAAGATGTACAGGTGCATAATAACATGTCACTGATGGAAGTACATAGCATGGAAAGTTCTGATATTTCTTTCACAGAACCAAAGACATACAGGTGCAAAATGAAGTCACTGATGTTAGTACGTGTGCACAGTAATTTATGATATTTCTTTCACAAAATTTCTCATCTTAAGATTTTGTCTATAATCCCAATGATATTTCTGGATATTTTTTTTTTTTTGATAGATAAAGAAAATTATATTAATCAGAAAGAGGGAACATCAAACTAGTGCCCTCTAGGTATTTAGGGAGTATACAAAAGCAACCCACAGACTCTAAAACAAGGAAGGGAAAAAACCCCTACCCTTACTTAGAGCCTAGCCACTCAATGAAGCTAACAAGAGAATAAGGGCTCAAAACTATAAACACCCTAACCCAAGACCAAAGATTACATACAAAAGAATATTTCAGCCTTTGGAGAGAAAGCCCTTCATTCCCAAACGCCAACAAATTTCTTTCCTTCCATACTGTCCAAAATATACATAAAGGGGCCATTTGCCACGCCTTTTTTCGAGTTTTCCCCACAAACGCTCCATGCCATCCAAGGAGAGTATCCTTAACTGAACCCGAAAGAATCCAAGTCACTCCAAAAAGAGAGAAGAGAAGATTCCACAATGCCCTCGGCTTAACACAATGGAGTAGAAGGTGATCCACCGTCTCTACTTCAGAAAGACATAGAAAACACTTATTTGCCAAAGAATACCCCCTCCTCTGGAGCTGCTCCAAAGTTAAGATCTTGCCCCAGGAAGCTTCCCAAGCGAAGAAAGCAACCTTGGGAGGCACTTTTGCTCTCCAAATACTACCAAAGGGGAACAAAGCAGATCCTTCAGGCTCTAGCATAAAATAAAGCAACTTGACTGAGAAAACTACACTGCTAGAACCTGTCCACACCACATTATCCTCATTCTCTCTTTGCACCCTAAAGGCTTGGATCTTTAGCATAAACCGCTCCACCATCTCAATTTCCCAATCATTAAGCGCTCTTGAGAAAATAGGGGTCAAAGCCTCCCCTTCACCATCTGAGTTCCACACCTCCGACACCCAGGCATCTTTAGCCAAGGAGATGGCAAATAAAGAAGGGAAAGACTCGCAGAGAGGCTCATCACCACACCATATATCCTTCCAGAATTCACTCTCCTACCACTACCCACGCGGAAGGCTAAATTGCTATACATACCCAACCATTCCTTTCTAATAGCTTTCCAAAGCCCTACACCATTCCTCCCACTTACGACCCGAGTACACCAACCCCCCTCCTCAACCCCATATTTGCCACTGATCACTTGCTTCCACAAAGCCCCATTTTCAATGGCAAAGCGCCAATTCCATTTACCCAAGAGAGCTTTATTCATCCAAGCCAGATTTCTCACACCCAAACCTCCCTTCTTTCTTTATAAACAAACCAAGCTCCACTTTACAAGATGGGGCCTCTGCTCAAGAGCTCCTCCCCCCCACAGGAAGTCCCTATGAATCTTCTCCAGCCTCAACCTTACTTTTCTGGGCAGATAAAAGAGAGACATGAAGTAGACAGGCATGCTAGATAGAGTACTCCGGATTAGGGTGAGTCTTCCTCCTTTCGATATATACTGTCTCTTCCACATAGCCAACCTTTTCTGAAACCTCTCTTCAACACCATTCCAAACCACCTCTGATTTGAAGGGAGCCCCCAAAGGCAGACCCAAATAACAGGAAGGCAGACTGCCCACTTTACAACCCAACTCCAAAGCCAAATCCTCTATGCCAATCACCCTCCTCACTGGGATAAGCTCACTCTTCTCCAAGTTAACTCTCAACCCTGAGCACGCCTCAAACCACATGAGAAGCCAGCTAAGATGCGTCATCTAATCCTGAGACTCCTCACAAAACACCAAGGTGTCATCCGCAAAAAGCAAGTGAGAAATCAAAGACCCCTCTCCACCCTGGCCTCTTACACTCCACCCCGAGAGAAAGCCCCCACTAATAGCCCTTCTCAATAAGCAACTAAACACCTCCATAGCTATCACAAATAGATAAGGGGAGAGGGGATCTCCTTGTCTCAAACCCCTTGAACTTTGAAAAAACCCAGAAGGAGTACCATTTATAAGAACAAAGAATCTTACAGTGGAGATACACCACTCTATCCATTTAATCCATCTCTCCCCGAAGCCCATTTTTTTCAGCACTGCCAACAAGAAATTCCAGCACACATGATCATAGGCCTTCTCTATATCCAGCTTGCACATCACACCTCCTTGATTGCTTTTCAACCTAGAATCCACAGCCTCATTTGCAATCAATACAGCATCAAGAATTTGTCTACCCTCCACAAAAGCATTTTGGGGTTCCGAAATCACTTTTCCCATCACCTTCTTGATTTTATTTGCCAACACCTTGGCCAACAACTTGTAAAGGCTTCCCACAAGGCTAATCGGTCTAAAATCTTTCAAATCTTCAGCATCTCCCTTCTTAGGGACTAGAACCAAGAAGGTGGCATTTAAAGATTTAACAAATCTGCCCCTATCATAAAAATCTCTAAAAAAGCCCATAATCTCAACCTTCACCACATCCCAACAAAAAAGCCAAAACGCCATAGTAAAACCATCCGGCCCCGGGGCTTTGTCTTTGCCAAGATCTGAAAGAGCTGCAAACACCTCTTCTTCCGAAAAAGGAATTTCCAGCCCCTCAGCTTCACTACTACCTAACTCCAAAAAGGACAGCCCATCAATGCTAGGGCGCCACCCCTCTTCTTCAGAGTACAGCTTTTGAAAAGCCCCCACCACACTGTTTTTCAAATTATTTTCCTCTGAATGCCAGCAGCCATCAACTTTCAGCTTGGACAGCCAGTTTCTCCTTCCATGGGCATTTGCCATCCTATGAAAATATCTGGTATTATTGTCCCCCTCCTTCAACCACAACTCCCTTGACTTCTGTCTCCAAGAAATCTCCTCTCTCATCACCCAAGACTTGTAGGACTCCCTGGCTTCATTTCTTACTTCACACTCTTCCAAATTTAAAGCTGCATGTTTCTCCTTTTCATCCCAAAACTCAACCTGCCTAAGGGCATCGCCCTTTTTAGTCTCAATGAGCCCAAACTCTTCTTTATTCCACATCTTCAAAATATTTTTAAGGGCCCTCAATTTAGCGTCTAAAATGTAGCTGGAAGTTCCTGTAAATTTTAAGCTCCCCCACCACTTCTTTATCTTGTCTTTGAATCCCTCCTCCTCCAACCACATATTCTCAAATCTGAAAGGGGAAGGTCCCCTGTTCAAACCTCCTCCTTCTAAGAGAACCGGGAAGTGATCCGAGACTGGTCTGGGTAGAATTCCCTGCACAGCCCCATTGAAAAGGTTGTCCCAGCTATTCGTTACTAAGAATCGGTCAAGCCTAGACTGGGCCTAATTATTCAAGCCACCTCTCCATGTGAACGGGACCCCTCAAAGGAAAATCCCTCAACTCCAAATCCTCTATCACTTCTGAGAATCTCCTCATTGAGGCAGTGAGCCCACCTCCCCTACTGCTCTCATCTGGATACCTTACCAGGTTGAAATCCCCTCCCACGCACCAAGAATCAGCCCATAACCCTTTAATTGACCCAAGCTCCTCCCAAAAATCCTCTTTATCTCTACTGCAGACCGGCCCATAAACTCCAGTGAACACCCACACTATTCCATCCACACAATTCTTGAACCGGCAAGAAATTGACAATAGGCCTTCTTCCAAGCCAACCAACTCCACCAGTCTGTTGTCCCAGAACACCAGAATACCACCGGATGCACCCCTAGAATTGACTGCTCTCCATTCTAAATATCGGCCCACCCCTAGACTGCAGACAATCCCCGAAGACACTTGTTTAATTTTAATTTCCTGCAGGCACACCACATCCACTCTCTGGGATTTGATGACTGACTTGATAATCTTCCTTTAATCCTTATCATTCGCCCCTCTAACATTCCACGATATAATTCTTATCTTCATCAACTCCCTGATCCAGAAGCCCCCCCAAAAATACCCCCGCTAGAACCCATTTTTGCTTTTTTGTAGCTTACAGTCCACTCCAGCTTCTTGAGTTCCCTACTGGATTTTGAGGATTTTAAGCACATCTTCCTGGTCACCCCTTCCTTACCCCTTTGCTCAATTCTCCCCTTCATTCTCCTTAAGAGGTACAAAATTTCCTCTTCGAAGCCTTCCGTCGGCATACCCAGGCAGCGACTGAACTTCGCAAGGCTGCTTGAGCTCCAATCTCCTTCGCACCCCCTTTCATCAAGGTGACAGTCACTCCTATTCCCAGAAAAACACGTAAATTCCGACCCCACCGGGACAAGCTCTAATCCATTCCCTTTCTCCGCGTTGACCGATCCCCAAGAAGGCTCGCTTCCTCCTCCGAAAGCCGACGTTGCTCTATTCCGCACCATACGCAGTGGAGAACGACCCAAATCCTCCTCCGCACCATAGGAAAACCCCTCCGACACCCCTACATCCTCGGCGTGGCCCCAGAGAGAAGAAGAAGAAGAAGATTCCCGAAGCCCCAAAGAAAAAGGAGAGATGGGAATAGCGGAATACCTGGATGCCTCCTCCATCAGGGCCTCGTCGGTGACCAATCGACGACACGGGAGCAACTCCGCGCCGAAAGCAACCTCCGCAGCCAAGAGCTCCAGCTCCATTCCCCCAACACCCCCTGCGGGAACTGACGGAGCCCTAGCCATAGAGGAACGCTCCAAACAGCCCACTGCGGCCTTATTAAAAGTGGGCCTAGGGGGCCCAGCCAGGCCCGCCTCTTTGTGATTGTTGGACAATGGGCCTTTGGCCCAAACCACTTCATTACTTAAGCCCAAGTGTCCAGACTCTTTGGAAGCCCACCCACTTTCTTTTCTTTGACTCTCCTCTACACCAGTCCTCCACACCTTCCAACAGAAAACTGAAGCTCTTTTCTCCAAATTTTATCCATGAGGAAAAGCCTTTGCTCCTTTCCAAAATAATCCCTCTACGTTTGCCGCGAATCTCTTCAATGGAGATTTCAAACGTCTTTGATTCCACTGCAAACCAACTCTTACCACCCTTTGGAGCTCCTCTCCCCTCTGAGAAAGCAGCCATTCAAACGTCTTTTATATTTCTGGATATTTGTATAGTCAATATTTTCACCAATATCAATATCTTGATAACACACAACACTGAGAATGATGAATAACCACATCTAGTATCATGATACACCTTAGTATTATTTCTTTTCCCCAGCTGCAGGGTCTTCTGCAAATAAGCAATTGAGTTCTTCCCAAATATTTTTTTGATGAGAAAAGTTCTTCCCAAATGTCTTAGAGCTCCAATCCCTCATCTCACCAGGCCTCCCATTTATATTGTCTCTTAAAAAAATATTTTGGCTATTATATGCCATATTTTATTTGTTCTAGAAACTAACAAGTGTTAATTCATAAAACCTTGCATAAAGCAAACCTGCCAAAAATTCCCTGATGGATTTTAATATTTTCAATTATTGTGTGATTCATCTTCCTTACCAACATTGAATAGATTTAGTGAATATTGGATAGAGAATAAAGAAAGATAAATACATTGAACTCTTATCCCCTTCTCATCATACCAAAGAAACTAAAATGGAACATCTTCAGTACCATGGAACATCCAAGTATCACAAAGTAATTGACCTCATACCCTAAACCAAGGAATATAAGGCATGTGGAATGATTTCTAGATAATGACTCTCATCCATTTCTTTTGAACCGTTGCATCTTTTAGTAATTTTTAGGAGTACAACTTGGTCGCATAGTTTTAAAAGGCTCAAGGCGCACCAAAGCAAAAGGTAGTCCTGGAGCCTGAGGCGCAAGGCGCACCTAAGGCGCGGGCTTTAGTGAAGTGAGGCGCACCCTAATTTCCACATATATTTTTATATAATATAATCAAATTTAACAATTATTTATTTGTCCTATTTTTTCCCTATTTTTCCTCTATTTTTCTCCTATTTTTCCCCTATTTTTCCCTTCTTTTTTTTTTTCCTTTTTTTCCTCTTTTTCTTCTTCTACTTCACTTCTCCACTGCACGGCTGAGGCTAGGGCACGAATGGGAGTGATTTCGGGTTGAAAAACACCAAAAAAGGGGTTGGAAAGGAAAATAGGGCCAAAACGACGTCGTTTTGGCCTCTCTTTTTTTTTTAAAGGAATAGGGGCCAAAACAACGTCGTTTTGGTCTTTTCCTTTTAAAATTAAAAAGGGCCAAAACGACATCATTTTGGACCCACAAAATAAAATAATAAAAAATTAGGGCTCAGCCCCAGCCCTCTGCAACCCGACGGAGGAAGAAGAAGAAGAAGAAGGAAGAGGAGGAGAAGGAGACAGAGGGGTTAGAGGGCGTACCTGGCCGGAGGCGAGTCAGGCGACCACGTCACGCCTTGCGCGCTTAAGCGACGCCTTCGTGAAGGGGCGTCGCCTGCCTTTAGGCGAGGCGCCGAAGGGTGGTGTCACACCGCCTCGAGCCTAGGCGCACCTTTCACAACTATGCTTGGTCGATGCAACCCAATGAACCAATTTGACACTCTTTGAGTTTGTGTGGTCTAAATCTTTAAGCACATTCATCAACTCCTAGGTTGCAAAAGAATAAAACCCAAGTTATTTGGTTCAGTCCTGAGTTGAAGGCTTAGGTAGCCTAGGTGACCTAAAGAACAGGTAGAAGATGCTAACCAACAATCATTATTCTTTTCAAGTTACCATACTTGTACTACCCTCCCGAGATAAACAGATAATAAATTCTTAATCAAAATCAAATTACGCATTCATATGGAAAAAGTTCATATATCTCTTCTAGGAAAAGGCTTATGGATTCAAATTACGCATTCAAATTACGGATTCCTTGGAAGAGGCTTTTCCAAGCTTGTACTTTCTTGCCTCTTCTAGAGATGCTTGGGTAGCTCAGTTGTGGGATGAGTCTAGGGAACTGGGTCACTGGAACCCTATATTCACAAGACTTAACAATGATTGGGAGATGGAAGAAGTGGAAACGTTTTTCAGAAGGTTACATGGTCAAGCGCTTAGAAGGGACGATGAGGATGTCATGTCTTGGCGGGTTTCAAAGAAAGGCTTCTTTATAGTTAAGTCTTTCTACTCATCCCTAGTTCCTTGCATCAGTAGAGAGTTCCTTTCAAGCTTAGTTTGGAATCCTTGGGTTTCGAAGAAAGTCAACTGTTTTGCTTGGGAGGCTACTTGGGGAAGAATTCTAACTATGGATCAACTAAAAAGGAGGGGTTGGATTTTACCAAGCAACTGTTATTTGTGTAAAGCAGATGAAGAATCAGCAAATCATGTGCTTATTCATTGTCCCAAGGCAGCTATGATTTGGCACCTTATTTTTGCTCTTTTTGGTGTTCAGTGGGTTATGCTCAATTCTATCAAGGAAACCATTCTTGGGTGGAACGGCTCCTTTGTTGGAAAGAAAAGAAAAAAGGTGTAGAATGCAGCCCCTTTATGTTTATTTTGGACTTTATGGAAAGAAAGAAATAGAATAATCTTTGAAGATACTAAATTAGCGGATCAAGCTATTTCACGGTCTTTTTGTACATGTTTTTGGATTAGGTTAGGGTGCATGTAGATTGTACATCATGGTCCATTTTCGATTTCATTTTTTTTTTTTTTTCGATAGGTAAAAAGAGCATGTATTAAAAGCGCCTAGAAACGGCAAAAACAGTACATACAAAGTATATAATCAAAACGCCCAAAAAACTAGGCAAAGAAGACAAATAACCTTTCCCCTAACTAGACATATAGTCAATCTATAAAGTCAATCATAGACAAAGTTTGATCCTCTATAAACACCCTAACCCAATTTACAAGAGTATACAAAAAGGAATGTTTTAAAGCTTGGTTCAACCACTCGATATCATTGAACGCTCTTTCATTTCTTTCCTTCCATAAGGTCCACATTAAGCATAAAGGGGCAGCCCTCTAAGCTTTCTCCCTCATCTTACCCAAAAAGGCACCATGTCAACCAAGTAAATTCCTTTTAATTGAAGAATGCAAAACCCACTGCACACCAAAAAGGAAGAAAACCAAACTCCAAAGCATTGTAGCCTTTTTACAAAACAAGATTAAATGATCACTAGTTTCCTCTTTCTCTTTACACACAAGTAACACCTATTCGGCATATTCCATCCCCTCTTTTTGAGTTGGTCGATGGTCAAAATTATGTTCCAAGACGCTTCCCAAGCAAAAAAGCTCACCCTCATAGGTGCCCAAGACCTCCAAATAAGACCCCAAGGAAAAGGGTCACCTATAGGCCCTTGTGAAGGAGTGGTAGAGGGATCTCACAGAGAAAATGTCATCCCTACTTTCATTCCAACTCAAAACATCCTCCATTTCTCTTCTCACTACCAAAGGATGCAAATTTCGAAACAAGCCCTCCACCTCTTCCAATTCCCAATCATTAAAATGCCTTGAGAAGTGAGGATTCCAACAACCCAACTCCCCACTCCCCTACCAAGCATTTGACACCCACTCATCTTTGTTAACCACCAACCAGTTTAGATTAGGGAAAGCTTCTTTCAACGTTTGGTCCTTACACCACAAGTCCTTCCAAAACTTAACCTTTCTCTCATTCCCAACAATAAAGTGAGATCTGCAACAAATACCTTCCCATTCTTTTCTAATGGCTTTCCACACCCCCACACCATAGCCTCCCCTTGCTAATCTTGAACACCACCCTCCTTCCTCTAACCCAAATATGTTTTGATGATGACTTGCTTCCAAAAGGACTCCCTCTCTATCGCAAATCTCCAACTCCACTTCCCAAGTGAGGCTTTGTTTAGAATCACAAGTCTATGAATTCCTAAGCCTCTCTCCTTGTCAGTACAAACCAAGCTCCAATTCAGCAAGTGAGGTTTTTTCTCTAAGGCACCACCGCCCCACAAGTCCCTTTGAATCTTTTCAAGTCTTGCACACACCTTCCGAGGAATGATAAAGAGAGAAAGGAAGTAAATTGGAAGACTTGATAAAGTACTTTTTATCAAGGCAAGCCTCCCCCAAAAACACCTAACTCAAGTATCTCAAATTTTCGCTATTGGCGTTACAAAAAATTAGAGTGTCGTCAGCAAACAGGAGATGGAGCAAGTCCATTTTCGATTTCATTGATTGGTTGGGTTGTAAGCAAGGGGATGATTTTTTTGCTTTTCCTTTTCTTTTTGGCCTTGTTGCCTTGTATACATCGTGTTTACTTTAAGGTGTACATCAGGCTTTCTTATTACAATTGCTTTTAAAAAAAAAAAGTTCATATATTTCTTAGAACACCAATTCGCCTAGGTACCATAAGTTTATGTACCTCCAAAACAAAATAAAAATGAAAAATAGTGCAATAGAGCATCATGAATTCTTTGAAGCATTTCCCATTTCATTAGCAGTGGCCTACAGTAACAGTGATAATGAACTTGTAAAGCTATAAGAATTCATAATAAATTCAAAAGAAAACCCAATTACAACATACTAAATGAGTATCAGATCAACAAAAAGAAGAGAGCTAGATAGAAGAACAAGAATGTAACATACAGCTGCTGAATTCGAAGTTTTTGCTTTTGTCAATCTCATCTTGAAGAAGTCGTCTTGCCTTGTACAGCCACTCTTGTAGTTTTTCCTATAAACCACAATACAATTCAAAATTAGATAACGCCAATACAACAATTAACATCACATTTAAATCAGAACACAGGAAAACTTGAGGATAAGGATGCAGCCTTGTATGCATCA
The DNA here is from genome assembly GCA_030254885.1 of Vitis rotundifolia. Lineage (NCBI taxonomy): Eukaryota > Viridiplantae > Streptophyta > Magnoliopsida > Vitales > Vitaceae > Vitis > Vitis rotundifolia. The sequence continues at coordinate 17,253,872 of CM058163.1, read as the reverse complement.
AGCTAATTATCCAAAGATCAGTATATCATCACTTAAGTACACAGTACAGTAACATATCTAGGTTACAAGCAAATAATAACTGTAGCTTGATGATATCAATGGAAAAACAAACCACTTTTCCACCAGTAGATGAGAGTTCATACGAATATGGGAAAAACAGAACCCAAAATGTGGACTAACAACTTTAACCTACCATTTCAGTATACTCATATCATTTCAACACATGTATGTGTACATCTTTGTGCAGAATGGGAGTACATGTGTGTATGTATGAGGTGGACATTTTTTCTTTTTTCTTTTTTTGTCAATAAGCAATGAATAAAATTCTGGGGTGTTGGAGGTTCCAATGCATCCTCATAAGTAATGAATAAGATATTGAAATCAAGAATCATATCAAGGTTCTAAAAATTTGGAGACATCAAAATGCCTCAAAGTGTTTTTTCTTTTTTTCTTTTTTTTCTTTTTTTGATAAGTAAAGACTCGAATTGAATTACGAAGAGCCACCAAAAGAGTGACCCAAGGTATACAAGAAACAAACCTCCCTTCACCATCAAGGCTCAAACAAGAGAATACGGAAAAAGAGTCTCAACAAGTGCCCAACCATTAAAAAAAACTTACTAAAGTCAGTGGACAATCATTTATAAACAGCTTGGACTCTAACCAAAAAAGCAAACAAAATCCCTTTTTAGCCTTTGGATAGAAAAACGTCGTTATTAAACGCATTTTTGTTCCTTGTCTTCCAAACTATCTAGAACAAACATAAAGGGTTTGCTTGCCAAACCTTCTTACCCTTTTTGCCCACAAAAAAACCATGCCACCCCAGCAAAGTGTCTCTAACCAGCGAAGATAAAACCCAAGGCACCCTAAAAAGCACAAAAAGCAACTCCCATAAAACCCTTGTCTTTTCACAATGGAGAAGCAAATGATCTATGGATTCTTCATACACAAGGAAAAACTAACACCTATTTGCTAAAGACCAACCTCATCTCTGAACTTGATCAAAAGTTAGCATTCTCTTGAGAATGGTACCTTACTTATTTGAGACAAGGAGACCTTCCATCCCCTTATTTATTTATTTATTTTGGTGAGGGAGGCACTTAGCATTCTCTTGAGAATGATAGGGGAGGGTGGCTTCACTTCGAGTTTCAAGTTAGGAGAGAGAGACGGAGTGGAGATTTCTCACTTTTATTCACCAACAATACCTTACTTCTTTGTGAACCTTGTTTAGATGAACTGATCTATATGGCTTAGGTTTTGCTTTGGCATAAGGCTTCTTCAAGACTAAAAGTTAACTTGAACAAAAGAGAACTAATTCTAGCAAGGGAGGTCCCCAATCTAGAGTAGTTATTGTCAGTTCAAGTTATGGAGTAGGAAAATCATCTATTGCTTACCTAGTTCTACCCCTCTAGGTGCTCCTTTATAAGGCTTTAGCTGCTTAGGATGTGGTAAAGGAGAGGTTCTCTAAAAGATTAGCACTGTGGAAAAGGAAATACCTCTCAAAACATGACTCACCTTGTTAAAAAATTACTCTTAGCAACCTATCAAGTTACGTCATGTCTCTTTTTGTTATTTCTAAATCATTGGCTCTAAGACTAGAGAAGATTCAAACCATTTAACAAACTCTTTTTCAGCTCTATTCTCATTTGCAGCTTCCAAGGAAGCTTAGGTGGATGATGTTTAGGAGGTAGAGGGTGGGCTAGTAATGCGGAACACATGCTTCTTAAGATATTTCCAAGATTGGGAAATGGATAATGTTGAGGAGCATCTTTGGAAGCTATGTGTTAGGAAGAAATAGCACAGAGTGGACAAAAATGGTAAGGAAGGCTAACAAGAGTAGAGAATTCTTGGTGAAGTGTTTCTACTCTGTCTTGGAGAAGTCTTTCCCCTCAAAGATAGCATGAGGTTCTTAGGCTCCTACCAACATGGGTTTCTTCATGTGGCAAGCGACTTGGGAAAGGATCCTAACCATGAACCAACTAAAAGAAGAGGATGGGTTTTCGTAGGTCATAGCTATATGGATAAAAATATAGAAAAATCAATAAACCATCTCCTCATCTATTATGGGAAAGCTAGGGGTCTATGGAACGTTCTACTCCCCTTATTTGGCATTTCATAGGTTCTCTCGTATTCGGTAAAAGACTTGCTAATGGGTTAGAATGGGAGTTTGGTGGGCCAAAAAAGAAAAAGGGCATCGGAGGTAGCACCTTTTTTCCTTTTCTGGACACTTTGGAAGGAATGCAACCGAAGAACATTTGAAATGGTGCATTGCACAAACCAATTTCTTTTTTTTTCTTTTTGAGAGGCAAACAAGAATATATGAAAGGCGCCAATCAAAGAGCAGGGGTTGCACCCCAAGCATACGAGAGGTATACAAAGGATGCCAAAACAACAAATAAAAACAACCTCAAACATGCATTAAAACAACACTCTCCCACTAACAAACACTCAACCAATCAATAAAATCTAACAAGGATACAGGGTCATCTTGCATATGTTGTTGACTCAATTGGAATAGGGTACAAATAAGACCCCCCTTATATCTAATCTATACATGTCGTCTCTTGGTTGTTTTTAAGATGATGTTCATGTTGGCCCCCCGTCCTTGATAGATTTTTATTGAGTGGTTGCGCTTTAAGTACTAGATTAAAGTTATGGTTATTAATTGTTTCCTTTTTCTTTCTTACGTGTATACTTCTTGTGTCATAAGCGCCTCTAAATCTTGATGGAGAACAACATGAAAAAACACTCTTTCAAGACTAATCAAGGAAAATAGAAAAGTATTAAGCAAAAACAACTAACAATTTTAGCATTTCACAATTTTATTTTTTTTTTTTATAGGTAAAATAATTTCATTAAAGGCCAAAAGGCTAAAGGAAGAGTATACACGGAGTATACCAAGATACAAAAGAGAAAAACACCAAGGGGCAAACAAGCCTCACCCTTACTTGGTGGCTAGCCAATCTACAAAATCTATCAAAGATAAAGTGTGCTCCTTTATACATACCCTAGCCCAACTCACAAAAGTGTACAAAAAAATGGACTTAATATCTTGATCGTTCCTCTCAATATCATCAAAGGCCCTCCTATTCCTTTCTTTCCAAATGGTCCACATCAGGCAGAGGGGGGCCGCTCTCCAAACTTTCTCCCTTTTCTTGCCCACAAATAACCATGCTAACCCAAGAGGTTCCTTTTCACAAAGGAGTGCATCACCCATTGCACTCCAAAAAGGGAGAAGATCAAAAGCCATAACATTCTGGCCTTCTCACAAAACAAAAGAAGGTGATCTGTGCTTTCCTCCTCATTTTTACACAAAAAACACCTGTTGGGAATGCTCCAACCAAATCTCTTTAGGCGGTCAGTGGTGAGTAGCCTGCTCCAAGCCGCCTCCCAACCAAAGAAGCTAGCTCTAATTGGGACCCAAGGCATCCAAATAGTTCTGGCCGGGAAGGGGGATTTGATGCCCCTTAAGAGTGAGCTATTTTAGTAAAATAGCAACATGTTTTTATTTTAGTAAAATTAGTTTCAAAAGTTTATTTTTAGTTAAATGTCTACTTGTTTTAATTTCTCATTGATTAGGAAAAGTCATATTCCTATCAAGAAACAAAATCTCAACCCCATGAAGAAAAAGAATTTCATAAGTTTGAACAAACCTACATAGTTTTCAATTTTATTAGTTGAATTTATTGAAAATTTTGTAACTATCTTGCTTCTTAAAGGTCTCTAACCATCTTGTGCTCTCTTCTGGAACAGGGACCAATCTAACCCTTAGGTTCTCCAATTTTCATCATTCCTACATTAACTAAAGGAGGTCATCATGAAGTCCAGAAAACGCCACCCCCCACCCCCATCCCGCTTTGTTTATGTTGGATAAGTTGGAAAGATGGGGACAAAAAAACATTCTAGGGATGGAACAATCAGACCTAGTGGCAAAAAATTTCTTCCTTTAAAACTTTGTTCTCATGGGCTAGTGGCTTGAGAAAAGCTAGTGTAACTTCTTCGACAGATTTTGTGCATAATTTGGGTCTGGCTTAGCCCAGTTCTTGTCCATTTTTTTGGCTTTGGCATTCCTTGTACCCTCTACATCCTAGGTAACACCCTCTCTTTCCGTTAGGCACTTTATTAGTAAGTTTTCATTTTTGCCTATCAAGAGAAGAAAAGAACCAAAAAAAAAAAAAAAAAAGACTAAAGGAGGTTAGAGAATCTCAAAATTTCCCAAAGAAATAAGATCCTCATCAACTAATAATGTGACACATCCTATCCTTGAATTGAGTTCCCTCTTCTTACCATTATTGTGGAAGGGTGAAATTAGGAAAGTCGTAGCTGTATATTTTTGTGGTTGAGGAGAGAATTATGACAAGCCCGTAATCAAGGGGATCTGATGTAATTAGGGTAGGAAGGTTCCTATTTTTGGTGCTAGGAATATGTGTGTGTGTGCATATATATATATATGGGTCTCTGTATAGATTAAAAATTAAGGAAGAACTTTATACCTTTTATTTCTTCCAATCCTTCATCTTCTACAATTATTATTCTTCTTTCATCAAGAAAAGCTAAGACTAGCAAGTGTAATTAAAAAAGACAAATGGTACATCTTGGAAAGATTGTTTGTCCTTCTTTGTATTTACTATTCAATGAAATTAATAAATTTAGTTTCTAATAAAATGATAATAATAATAATAATAAAGGGAAATGAGAAAAACTTTTGGTAGCCAAATTCAATTTCTAGAATGCAAGTATATGACATATTGGATCATTCAATCTAGTCCTCAGATGGCAAGGCACCATAAATTTGTGGTAACACCATGTATACATATTACATAGGAAGTTTCTGTGCATACAAAAACATCTTTCCAAGATATAAAAGTTGCAGGATTTGTACCTTGAGATAAATAGTGATCAAGTGACCAGGCAGTAATACTTCCTGATTCTGCAATACATCAGGGTTGTCTGGCACAGAAGTCTGATCTATAAGTGAGAAAAGCTTCTGCACCATGAAGCTAAAGGAAAGAACTATGTTAACATTGCAAAAAATAAGTAAATATATACTATCCCCAACCCCAACCGCCCCAAGCACACTCATAGAAACAAGGGAAAGAAAGACAACATACAAAAATGGTAGCAACTATTAGATAAGGATAAGACAGAAATTTAAAGGAGACGATAACCAACATGAGCAGATTGAATTTGTCATAATTATTATCAAGGTGAACAAATATGTATTCTCTAAGAACTGCATCTGCAACCTACAAAAAGATTAAGAGAAAGAAAGAAGATAAGAATTAGAAGGAAAAGCAGTCTCAAATCCAGTTCCCATATGCTTAGGGCTCTACTTAGATTTTTCTTCTTTTTTCCTCCCTAATTCTCCCTGATAATCAATTGGAGTCCAACAGATAATGGAAAATATAACTTACAATGGAATAACTTTCATTTTCCAGTCCATCCATCACCAGTTGGAAATGCTCTCCTAAATTTAGAAGGGAATAAAATTAGAAAGATAGTTGAAAATTAAATCCAGAACAATAATAAGCTTATGAAGAATGATATTAGAAGGTTACCAATATGCTGGAGACATTGATGGCGTGTAAAAAGAGACAAATCCCGAACTTCATCAAGGATAATTTTCACCCTTTCACCCACAAGCTGAGTGCCAACAGCACCCTTTCCCCCTTCATATTTCTCACTGTAGCAACATGTCAAACTCTCATAAATTTCATGATCAGTAGTGTCAATCAGAGCCTGTCAACAGGAGGTGTCACAGTAAGAAATTCAGTCACATCTCGAACAAGATAATGGTAGATACTCCATAAAGCACTTCCAAAAATAAATTACAAAATTTCATTCATGCGCCTGCCTGGAAAAGAAACTGAAAAAAATATATATTTGTAATGTATTCCACTGTGCACTATATTTTTGTGGCAGAGAGAGAGAGAGAGAGAGAGAGAGAGAGCTTTCCAACATTAATTCATGAAAAACTACATACTTTTTAAGTTATCATCAATGTTTCTTAGGAGGGATTGATCCTTTTAATATGATTCTTTACCACAAGCATTCTAAGATTTATATAATATTATTGAACATGCTCAACATTTTCTGGGAACTTCAACCAACAAGCTGTATCCACAATGCTCCAAATATTTATATAAATTCTGCATGGTTTAGACTTGATGAACACATAAGGACCAATCTATATTTTAAGTTACAGAACATAATTATTGCTGTTGTTGCATCACTCTTAGATGATAAAGAATTTTAACATTTCTACAATAGGAGAAATGAGATCAAACAAGGGTCTGCAGCAATGACAACAAATAAAAGGAAAGGAAAACAAAAAGGAATATATATTCAATCTATAGTCATATCCTTGAGTTTGTGTTCTGTTATTGAAAAAAAAATGATGTCTTAGCCTGTTATTATTGTATCAAATCCAAGTTCCATGTCTGTGTCGATGCAAAATGAAAATTCCAACTGCACATATAAAAAGGCACAAATCACAAACCTTTAGAACAACACCCACAGGAAGCAAGTATTCCCTCCCTTGTATCCTGGAAAGGCACAGAAATATCTTTCGGTTACAACTCAAGATCATAACCAAACAGTTCATAATTGAAGACCATAGTTAGAATTTCTCACCAAAATCCAAGTCTTGCACTTCCATTACGAAGGTAATACAATTTGACTGTTACTGCAGATTGATCTTCTCTTACACACCTGGAATGAGAATTAATAGTGAATCACTATTACAAAATAAAATTCATTTAATAAATGTAAAATTCCGTTAAGAATTATGATTGGGAGAACAAATATTTGGCATATAACATATCACAGTAAATAAATTGGCACTAAATAGTAATAGTTTCCAAGAGATCGAGAAGATGAACAAGATTAATGAAATCCAAATTACAGTTCCAAGGTTTGATAATTCACAAAGAGTCAAAGACAGTAATTATCATTAAATGTCTTAATCAACATAACAATCAAATTACAAATAAGATACTAACAAATGATTATTTCAATTACTCAAAAACCCCTTAGTTCTTGCAATTGGCAATAGAGGGGGAGAGAGAGAGAGAGCATTGTCAATTTTTTATTTTTTTAAATTCAATTTGCTTTCCAAATTTAAAGATTGCCAATAATTATTTATGATTATATAAATTTCATTAACTTTTTTCTATAGCCAATTTATAAGTTTTGTTAATTAAATATAACTGAATATGATTATCATAAATAATTTATGAAGCTTACTTCAATGGGACTGTCATTAATGAAATGATAATAAGTATGATTGAACATGATTATCATAACTGATACTTATGAAATTTAGTTAACTGTGATATTAATAAGTGATATAATAAGAACAATGAATTGGGAAAGCATATGATCACATAAATAGGGATTTTCTGCTTTCTGTAACTAATAAAATGGGCTTCGTGTAAAAGTGCTGGAGGTTGGATTAAAATTTGGATTTCTACAATTTACTTTCTAGATGTTGGTCAAAGGATCCTCTAATTTTTCCACAGCTCAAGGGGTTTGTAACAAGGATCCATTCTCCCCTACTTGTTTATTCCTGTTATGGAGGATTTGAGTTTGTTTTATTTCCAGGGCGGAGCAAGCAGTTTGCTTTAGGCAAAAGCTTACCTCAGAATTTTCATGTATCCTTGGATACAATGATAACCAGGCACCCTATTCAAGTTTTGCTAAGCTTGGTCCTGCCAAAGCATGTGGACAGATTAATGGACTGTTCTCACCTATCAACTCAAAAGCAACTAAAACCATATCCAATTTTTATCTGCTCTCAACAAAGGATCCCCAAGAAGGAGAAATAGGTTCATGCAATACTCATCAAAAGCATTTAGACAGCACCATAGCCATAATGTTGTAAAGCCTGGTCACCAAGCTACCATGCCTCAAAACTTATACACTCTTAGCTAGGTCTTTCTTGGAGCCTATGACTATGAATGTAGCATTAATACTTCAATTCACAACCTGATGTTGTAGAATTCCAAAACTGATCTACCAAATCTTTTTTTTTTTTTTTTTTTTTATCAATAAAACTGATTTACCAAATCTTCCTTCATGGTATTCCTAAATTCATAATTAAAAAGCTAAACAAACCCATTAGTGCCAAGCTTCAAAACCAAATGCTTTCTAATAATACGTTCAGACCCACTCTCCATTATTTGCAATATAAATCTCTCACAAATACAACTATTATTGCAATAATCAATTATTTTTGAGAAGCAATAAGCATATGTTTTAAAAAGATCTTAACCTCAATTATGAATAAAAGAGCCAACTATACAATAAGATAATAACCAAAAGGAAAAAGACCCACAATATGTAGAAAATCACCTTATGACAACTGCTTTATCAGTATATCCCTCTCGGCGATCACGAAATGAATTCCGCACCATGCTCATTGGCTGGACCATAACAGACCCAAGATTTAGCTATGAAAAATTTACTTGTCCAGGTATACCCGATTTACAAGAGAAAATGGCAGGAGAAATTACAAGACTGTTGAAAAAAATCAGTCAAGTTGCAATATATCATAGTAGGTCTTGAATATTGTTCCTGCTAAAAATTTCAGAGTTGTATACAAACGACTTCATATGAGCTAGACAACCAGCTAGCTTATCTCGTATTAACTAAAGAAGAAGTTGCACAGACCACTTCAGATCAACACCTATGCTTGAATAACTCACAAGATCTATTTTCCCTTCAAAAGAATGTGTCTAGAACAAAAGGTTTACTCACATAGTTTCGCTTTGGCAAGATCAGAAGTCGAACAACTCTCTCAAGCCCATTCAAAATGAAGTAACTACAAAATAAAGAAAATAAAAAGAGTACATGAATTGGAAAAGAAAAAAAAATGAAAAAACATGGAAGTGAAGACTAATATGGCGTCTTTAGTAACTTCAGCCATATGAAGACTCCAATGAATCCTTTTTAAAACATTTATTGCCTTAATCTGTTACACATTCATAATTGCATGACAATAGCATCCACATTATGAATACCAGTACCATAGCTGAACTGCACAACTTTCTTTGTTAAATGTAATAGTATGCAATCCACACTAGAACACACATGTACACATATGTACCATAACCATAACAATGCTTATACATGTTCATTTACAATTTACACTTCATTCATTCTATTGGCATGCACTTTCAGAGTTCACATCCAATTGGAGAATTCTGAAATGTGAATATCATAAATATGACCAGAAGCCCAGTGCAAATACAATACCATGGAAGCCTAGTATAGTACAGAAGAAAATTGTAAAACCACACTTACCCGCCCATTTCTGATGACTCTTCTTTGCAAGAAACTAACTTTTGGGGATCGGCACCTCTCAAGTGACATAGTTTAGACTACATAGAATATGCTCAATCATCAAATATCAGGTAAGAAGCAAGAAAACAAGTTAAAGATAATCCAGGTGAAAAAAAAAAAAAAAAAAAAACATTTCAAGCAAATAATGGTAATGAACACATTATTGTCCAGCTGCCACTTTTCCTTGGCCCATTTTACAAGCATTAAAACCTCAACACATAAACTTAGCTTTTTATCTTACAAAGAGTTCCTCGATTATCAACAAGTTGAATACTTAAATTTTAGCTCATGAACCATGTATTCCTATGGCCCACTCATTCAAGATGAACAAAATCACAGCCGCCAAAGGAAAGATCAACTAACCTTTAACATTTTTATTTTTTTTTGGATAGAAACTAACCTTTAACATTATAGGAAACTGCCCAAGATTAAATTTTTCTCTAATGACAACTCCATCCCCATATTGAAAGCAAACGTCAGCCAAAAGCTTCCCCGAATATGAAATTTTTGCTTGCCTACACTGTTTCAAGAACATGCACTCAAAGAATGATATTCCAGAATGATATTAACATATGGAATACCGTGTATTTAATTAATATAGAAGTTAAAAGAAAGAGAAGCAAAAATACATGCATAGTGAAATATTACCTCGAAAGGATATAATGCATCGCGCATTGTCCGGGCAGAACGCTCCTTTTGAGGTGGGTATAACTCCGGTTGCCCAAACCAAAGTGCAATTCGAGTTAAGAAGAAAACACCATTGTGAGTGATAAATAAGGACTTCATAATTAAAATAATCCAAAACAATTCACAAAAATTCAAAAAACAGTCCTTCATTTCATTGCAGATAAAAATGAAGTGAAGATACCAGAAAGGATATTTCGAAGCTTCTGTTTGGTGAATGAATCAACGACTTCAACAGGTTTCACGCTCATGAGCAGAGTCTCCAACCCAGACTCCACCAAGTGATCGAAGGAGTCGATATGGTGCTGAAATAGCTCTCGCAGCGGCTCGTAATCTGGGCCTGCCGTAGCCATTTTCTCAAGAGCCTGCACTTTCCAAAATTCTTAAACCCCGCAAAACTTCAATTTTTCATATCGATGTTCTATCACAATCACAGTTCTTAAATTGGCAGCCAATGGAATCAAATACTAAATAAATCAATAATAATGCAAATTTTCAGAAATAAGCGCATCAATTATTAAAAAAAAAAAAGTTCAAAATAACACCGAGAGAAAATGCGCACAATAATTTTTCAAACAAAAAAAAGTTTTAAATAACAAGAAGAAAAAATATGCAAATCACACCCAGAAAAAAAAAATAAAAATAAAAAACCCACCATAATTTTGCTGAAATTTGAAAAAGAGAAAAGGGAAGAAGGAGAAGAAATCCATAAATCCAATTTCCCCATCATGAGACCTTGGTCATAGTCCAAGATTACCGTTGAGAAGTAAAAAAACCAAGGCGAAGACAGAGGTTTGGGAAAAGAACCTGCTCGTTTTCCATTGAAAGGTAGCAACAGCAATGACAAACAAGAAGATCGAAAAAGCGCCCGTACCTGTCAAAGCAAAAGATACAAAGAACTCTTCTTCTGCTTCGTCTTCGTGCAGAGAGGAAGAGAAGGGGGTTATGGCTTAGGGTTTTTCATTTTGAGGTTTTAAGACCCGTTGAATTCTGGGTTGAGACCCGGCCCAATAGTATATCTTATTTAAATATAGAAAAATAAAAAAGGACAATTGAGGTCAAGGTTATAAATAAAACTTTATTAATGACTAAAAATTTCATGCTGGGATAAAAATATCATTCTTCTCTCTTTTTCATTATTTTATTTATTTTTTTCTTATTTTCTTAATTATTATTTATTTTTTCAAGTTTTATTCTTTTATTAATAATTTAATATTAACATTGTAAATAATAAAGTAAATAATAATGATACAAAATTAGGAAAAAAATAATAAAAAATAAAAGTAAAATGGTAGAAAAACACCAAAAAAATACGGTAATTTTGATTTTTTTTTTTTAATAATAAAGTAAAACTGGTGGGTAGAAAGATGAAATGGTAATATTTTATATTTTGAAATTTGATGAACTCCATTATTTTGTGAAATGAAAAAAAATGTTAAGGTTACTGTAAACCCTCTATTATGTCTCTATAGCACATGATTTTGATCACATTTAGTGTTTCTCATTTCATTCCTCTGCATAATATATGCATAGGATCATTTTTATTTTTTTATTTTTACACTCCTTAATGGTCCATTTATTACTCAACTTTGGCACTAACTTTTGAACCACATTTGAAGACCTTTTAAAATATTTTCTGATCTATAACGTGACTTTAGCAATACCCTATGTTTTCTCTTTTCTTTTTTTTTAGAGGCTCCTTAGGCTCGGTTTAAGAGTATTTTTATGAGTTTTAACCTTATGTTGTTGCATTTTTTGAGTTTAGGCTTGGTTTGTATAACTTTTGGTCTTATGAATTTTACATATTTTTCACAACTTTAGGTCACGATTTTCTTTTTATATATAGATAGATAGATAGTATTTGCACATATTTCTTCATTTAATAAGATAAATTAAATAGAAAATAAAATGAAAGCGGAATTTTATCACATATCTTTTACATGAGAACTAAAAGATTTCCTCATAATAGGTTTATCCTTTCAATGTTTCAATCTTCACAAACACACTCTTCAACAAGAACTTATAAGAGTTTTTTTTGTAGAAACTCTTCCGGTCATATTAAAAATTTTAAAAATAACAAAAAGAAGTAGTGAAGAAATCGTATGGTATAATACCATTATGCTTTTCTTTAAGATTTCATTCTTGTTATAGTTTTTACAAACAATTCAGAAGATTCTCCTTCATCTAACTGTTTATTATTATCCTTTATGATTTGAACCTTTTCATTTTCTAGCATTTAAAGTCTAGTTTCCATTTCTTGATTTTGAATTAACATGGTATTGATTTGAAGTTTAATTTGACTTATTTTATTTTGAAGGTCTTGAATTCCTATTGGTTTGGGTTTAGAAAATTGTTCTAATACAATTTTTAGGTTGTATTGATTTGTATTTTCTAATTGTTTTTCATTATTTTATTTTTGGAGTTTTAAATATTTTTTTAAGTATTCTTTTTGAAGATTTGGATCCAAGATTTTATCTACTAATTCCATTAGAAAGTTTTGTTCACTTGTTATTACATTTACTCTTTTGATATTACAAAGACAATTTTCTACACAATCACAAGATGATTGCGAGGAAGACTCATCTGACTTATTTGAGGAATCTTCTTCGATTAGAAGAAGGTGGTCTTCACTAGATGATTCTACAGAGGTTTGGTTAGACGAATCAGACTATGACTTAGTTTTAATTAAATTGATCATTTTTTGTTTGAGATGTTTTCATATATCTAAGTTTGCAATTATTTATTTGACTTAGCAGTTTGGGGCGAAGTGTCATTTTTTACCACATTTGAAATATTTTATTTATTTATTTATCAATTTTCTTTGTATAGGAAGTTTGATGTGTTTTATTTGAATGTTTTTTGTGTTTTGATTTATTATAGTATGGTTCAAAGAAGTTTGTAGTTTGAATATTTCTTATTTAGCACTTTTCTATTGGATTTATAGTATTTTTCCTATTTGGCTGAAAGATGAAGGATTTTCTCATACCCGTATTGGGCATAGAATGATCCTAATTCTTTCTTTGAAGTTCTAAGATCCTTTTTTTATTGTAACATTCACCTTGATCAATGAGCAAAGGTTTAATGCTTCTTGGTTTACGAAGTTTATCAATTCTCCGTAGGTTAAGAAATCATTTGGTTTAATACCTTTATGCTTTTCTTTGATCCTAAGCTAGACTCTTTCAGCTAAGGTTTTGGGTAACCTATTAAGAAATTTTTCTTTCCAATAGGGTTGGTTTGCATCAGCTCTAGCATATACTTTTGAAAAGTATACATCCTTATACCATCTAAAATCTCCTAGTCTTCTACATCTGAGATTTTGAAGGATTTTTTATCCACGTTATTGGAAAACCGTTGGTTATCCAATAAAGTGTTTGGTTATAGCATACATCAAAGTGTGCATTGAGTTTTGATTTCCTCTTTCATCAAGGCTGGTTTGAACTATAATTTTTTCTTCTTCGGTAATAGCATTCTCCCACCATCCTTTGAGCTGGCTAGTGAACCCTGCAATCAAGTGTCACTAATCAGATGGTTAGAATTTCCTTTGGCTTTATAGGTTGTGGAGGTCATAATCATTTCTTGAAGTATATTCAGGATTTGATGTTCACTTACTTCATTTATGTTTCATCCATAGATGTCATCACCATCATACTTTGATTGGATGATTTAATTAATTTCTTCGTATTGAAGGTCAAGAGGAGTTGGCTTAGGATAATAGTTCTTAGTTCTAGTTTGATGTTTAAACTGGTGGTTTATCCTAATTACTCGAGGATCCTGTTCCTCAAATGATGATCTTATTTGATCAATGTTTGATTGTTTTGTTATAATGTTTACTGACTTTGTATTTGAAGTTAATGGTTTGAGCAAGATGTCTAGCTATTCAATTTGTTTTGTTAAACATTTGATTAGTTCTTATTTTGAGTTATTTGAAAGTTTAATAGTTTTTTTCCCTACTTCTGCGGGTTTGAAAATCAAACGATTTTTATCTAAATTTTTGTTTAAAAATTGAGGCATAGTGATTTCATTATTAATTGGGGGTATGTCAAGTTTGTCTTTGTGAAACCAAGGTTTGGTTAATCTTAGTTTTGATGGTAACAAAACAAGGTTTGGAACTAATATTATATTTCAAGTGTGATTAGACAAGAAGATTTCCAAAGTGGCAATCACAAAGACAAAATCAAGCCAAAGAGAAATCAATAAGAAGAAGAAAACCTCAAAGAAAAGTTCTTTTCAAGACTCAAGCTTCATAAGATCTCTTTGTAAGGTTGTTGGTGCACTAGGTTTTTTCATGCATTACATTATTTACTTATGCACCAAAATCATCAAAGAGTTATTTCGTTTTAAATCCTTTAAAATTGGATGATTTCATGTTTTCAACTAAAACTTTGTGTCAAATGTTTTTCAAAGTTGTTTAAAAGGTTTTAAGTTGAACTGGTCGAGGAGTAGGTCGACACCCAACTCAACTGGTCGAGAGATGTAAAAAACCTTATCTCTTTTCTAGAACAGTTGTTCAATCGGTCAAGGTTGAACCTCAACCAGTCAAGGTTGAGCCTCAACTGGTCGAAGTCTTATCAAAGGGCGGTCGAGGTCCAATGGTCACCTACCAAGCATTAAATACTAATGGCTAGTCAACCGGTCGACCCCCAGCTCGACTGGTCGAACCTCCAATAGTTAGTTTGGTCATTTTCTTCTATAAAAAGGCTCAAATCTTCATTGTTTCAAGAGCTTAACCTTCCTAAATCTTTCTTGAATATATTTGAGCCTTGGGAGAGTGTTTTTTAGTGCACCATTGTTCTAAAACTTGCATACTTTAGTGCACCATTCAATCGTAGTTTTCTTGTATCATTTGAGCTTAAAGTTTTGTACTAAGATTTTGTGAAATTATTTGTATATCTTTGAAAAAAAGAATCTAAGTGTGAGGTATCACTTAGGAATTCTCAAGTGCGGGGTATCACTTGAGAAGTTGTTCAAGAGTGGGGTATCTCTTAAGGATTGTAAAGGGTGCTTAGAGCCAAAAATCCAAAATGGTGGATTGAAACCACAATTCAATTGTATTGTTTGAAGGCTTGGTTTGGAAGCCTTGAAATAGTAGAACCTCAAGTTGGAGATTGAAGCTAGAGGAAAGTGGACATAGGCTAGGTTGCGCCGAACCACCATAAAAATCTTGTGTCTGCATTCTCTCTTCTCTATTCTTTTAATTTATATGCAATTGTTTTTATATTGTTTTATTATATATTTGCATATAATTATCTCTTGCATTCACATGATTTAAATTTACAAAAAAAGACCATCATCCTATTCACCCCCCCCCCCCCCCCCCCCTCCCCCTTCTAGGGTGATTATCATAGGTTGAATTAGCCTAATTTTTTCTAACAATCTTCCATCCTATCAAGTTGGGATGAGAGACTACCTAAGATTTGATTAGTGAAATTATTTTGTTGTTGAAGGTTTTTACAGTCTTTTAATGTAACCATTCGCCCTTCATTTTCTATTGATCCTATGGTTTTGAAAGGGGAAGCAATTATTTCAGTATTTTGAGCTCTTATGTTTATTTCATTTAATGGAAGATGATTTGAAATTACAATTTTGTTTGTTGTTGTTTTCCAAGTTTGACTTTTTTGAAACATATTAACCTCTAGGAAGGGATAGTCAATATTGTTATTTGAAGTGTATATTTCAAAGTATGTAAACATAGGAATATCTATCATATTTGTTTCCATACATTTGTACCATTCATCTCTAAAGGCTTCTCTAATTTGAGTTGTAAGGTTGTGATTACTACTCAAAAATTGCTATTTGATAGCTTGTAATTAACTCTTTTAAACACTTTTGAGTAGTAGTTATCACCTTTTAACCCAATTAACATATTAAGGACCCTTGCAATCAATTCTAATCAAAATGTGCAAGTTTTGGTGTTTTTGTTAGTAATTTGATCACCAAAGCAATCCAAGATTGAGGAGAGTTCTTTGGAATCCATGGCAAAGCTTTTGGAAAGCTCAGAAACATGAAGAACCAAAGCTTTGAAGCTTTAAAGTCCTTTGCCATCAGCAAATTCGGAATGCAAGGAGGAAAGCAAAGAGAAATCTGCCATGAAGCAAAACAGGGGACAGTAGTTGCAGTCTTCTTGGGCACTTTTAGAGCACTTCCGAAGTCCAATTTATACATGGTATATACCATTTCAAAGCTCAGGAAGTCAAGAATCCAATGCTTCAAACGGTGCACGATTCGGAGTCGAAATGAAGGAGTTACAACCATTGCAATCAAATCACTCCAAGCTGAAGGCAGAATGTTGCACGGCTGCGAAATCAGCCTTTGGCTGCGAAAATGTTGTCCTTTTGCTACGAAATTTCGCAGCCATTTTGCACAGTGCCGCGGTGTCCTCCTGAAGCCACCCGATAGCTGCAACCGACATCTTGAGATCTTTTTGCTTTAGATATTTTTGTATAAATTTCCATTCTTCTCCTTGTAATCCGCCAATCATAAGATTTCTTAGCTAGGAAGGTTGGAAAAACTTCCCTATATATGTTCTCTTGCATCCGATGTAGAAATCATGTAATTATATCTCGGGAGCTTGTTCTCAGAGACCGAGTCTTATGTAGATATATAAAATACAGAGCCTTGCTCTGTTTTTCTCTAGCATTTTTGTTTTCTCTTTCATTTTCTTTCTAACCAAACAAACTCTGAGGATTTTTCCTTAGAGGATGAGAGGTTAGGCTTTTTGTCTCTTGGGTGAAGGAAGCTAAGTAAGGTGCCGGCATGCATGAGGGTGAGTTTTTGTTGTTTCCATTTTTAATGAAGAGAAAGTGTGACCCGTTTATGGTTTTTATCTTTTTAGTTAACTTAAAACGCCTTTGAATCACTTGGGCCAACACTTGGTAAGGCAAGTGGACTCCGTTCATTGAGTTTCACTAGTTTACCTCTTGCGAGCCTTTGGGAGGTGATTCAGAGGTAGGATTTTCTAGACCAGCCAACACTTGGTAAGCTTTTGGACTCCAAGGAGACATCCATTAGTTATCTTTTGCGAGCTTTTGAAGGATAATCCAAGGTTAAAGATCCCCTTGAATGACAAATGCTAGGTGAGAGGCACGAGCCATTGCAAGATGGATCAGTGAGAGGGATTTAGTGTTGAAACCATTAATGGTAAGCATTTGTACCACACCGGTTCGGGAAATAACTATATGTTAAATCCCCAATGCGAGGAAAAGAAACAAGTGACCGGAATCTCCTCTTTTGTAGATGGCACCTGATCCTAGTAACCTGAGATCCCAAGAAACACCTTTCTTCCTAGTTAATTTTAGTTATTTTCAGTTTGGTTAGCTTAAAATCAACCATTTCAATTCAAACTTATGTTTTCTTTTAAAGCTAACTTAGAAAGGGAAAAACACCAATTCAACTTTTGAACTAATATCAATTGTGAAGTGAAAACCCATCTCTGTGGACGATCCTAGAGCCACTATGCTATGCTAGCTATGCTACCCTAGTATATGGTGAATTAGGTTTATAAATTTTGTTGATAACTCCCGTCTGAGGATTGAATCAAAGGTACATCAGTTGATTGATCTGAATCAATCAGAACACCAATTGGGGACGAATCAGGTTGTCAGAGAAAAACCATTTTATTTTTTTATCATGTTTTGGAAGTTTAAGTTCTTTCCTTATATATTCTTTATCTATTTCGAAAGGGTCTAAACTTTCAATGACCATTAACTAGTTAGGTTCATCCAACATCATTTGAAAGTGTGTTGGAGAAGTTGGAGGTGACTCTTGGGTAACATACCTAGGTTGAGGGATGTTAGAGTAAAATCCACATTATCAAGTTTGACAGATGATCTTCGATAATTGTTTTTGAAATAAGGTCTAGGGGGAGAGGAAGTTCTACTTCCTTGAGTAAAGATTCTACTACTCAATCCTTCCCATTTGGCAAACTGTAGGGTAACATTCCCTTTATCATCTTGCATGATAAAGACGGGTTTCCTAACTTCAATCAGTTTTGGAAGGGCTAATTGTTTGAAGTTCCAAGTATTTGAATGGGTTAAAGATTCCTAAGGAATCTCTTCAAGAATCATGGTTGAGGAATGTTCCTCATTGGATTGGAATAAAAGGGTTTTCTCTTTGGGATAAGTTAGTAAACACTTTGCATTTACTAAGGTGGTCATTGCCTTGTAGTATACTTTGTCTATTAAAAGGATATTCATGGCTCTAGGGTCCATGTCATAACCTTTAGTTTGAACATTTAGGCTTAAGGCTTTATGGATAGATATATCATCTATACAACTTAACTCCAAGTTTGGAAAACAGTTGAAATAAATAGGGTCATGTGCCATGTTTGATTCCATGACTCTGAACAAAGAATCATCAAGTTGTTGTGTCTTGCATCTCTGAGGCAACACACAAATAGGTTTGTCTAACCCAATTCGGGTTAAAGGTTTGACTGCTGCTTGAATAGCTCCTATATGTAGGATTTTGAAGGCTTGATTTCTCAGTGTTTCAATATCTTTTGAACTAAGGAGTTCTATAGCCTCAATTTCTGATCCTATAGAATGTGTGTTCTCTGAAACTTTGATTTTGTAAGTTGATTTCCATTTGAAAGTTCCTATTTGATAAATATCTTTGATATTTTGTCTTGACATTTCCCAATTTTTTATATATTGTTCTAAAGTATCAATTGATACATTCAATTGATTTTCAAAATTTGAAGTATTTTCTTCTACAATTTTGAGATCATTTCCCATCCTACTTATATTACTATGAGAGCTACTTCTAGAAAGATTTCCAAAGAAATTTGACATTTTTGTTCTATGGTTTCTCTATTTTTAAACCTAACAATTAGTGAGGCGAGACTACTAATGCCCACATGGCTAGCACGGCCACTTTGGATTTAAAACAGATAATCATAAAATAAAATGTAATTGATATAAGTATAATCAATGATAATATTTATCAATTTATTTTTAAAATTAGCTTAAATTTATTTAATATATTTATATTCATTTATTTTAAAATTTAAAACTACTTTTATTAAAATAAGTTTTATTTCATTTTAAATAAAAAATTTAAATTGGTTTATATAAAACTTTTTATTTGAGATTTAATTTATAAAATTTTATTAGAAACTTGTAATGATAATTTGTTTGCCATTAATATTAATTTATTTAAATAATTAAAATTATAAAAAATTATATTAATAATTTATCTTATCAAATTAATTTTATTTTATAAAACATTAAAACTTCATTAATTTTTTTATATTTTAGCAAATTTTAAATAATTTTATATTTTTAATATTTTAAAATAAATATTTAAAATTAAAATTATAAATATATAAAAATATAAAAGTGAAGTTATAGTAATTTTTTAAAATAGGATTAATGAGATAAATATGAAAAATAATTTAAAATAAAAGGGGAAAAGTGATATTTGATTCACTAATATAAAAATATATAGAAAAAATAACTCAAAAAATTTTAAATTAGAATTATCTTCATTTATTTAAAAATAATTTGAAATACATGACTTTTTAATGAGTCATCCAATTATTTCCAAAAACACCCCTTTACTTGTCATGTCATTCAAATCAATTGACAACTAGACTAAATATTTCAATTCATTTGAGATTTATTATTTCTTGTGTTGCAATCATCATCTCTTGTAATTGCTGCAAATTTTATGCTATTAATAAAAATAAATTCATATTCTTGATAATAAATAAACCAATAATAAATTTATATTTATTATATAATATTAATAATTGTTTAATATAATATAGAATAAATTTTATTGTAAGTGTTTTTCAGATATAAAATGTTTTATAATATGGTCGTACTTTGATATATAGTATAAAAATAAATAAATAAATAAATATTTATATTAAATAAACTAATCATAATTATATATTATTAAATTTGTTATTTATTATTTAATAAACAACTTGATTACTTTTTGAATCGGTAATTATGATTAAATAGAATTTGTTTGACAATATTTTCTATTAAAATTTTAAGAAATAAAAAAATATTAATCCTATTTAAATAGGATTTTTTTGCACACTATTTCCTAAATTTTTAGGAAACTAAAACAATAATCCTACGAGGTGTTTGTTTATAGAAAAAGAAAAATCTCAAATAATAAAATAATAATAATAATAAAATATTAAAAAAAAGAAAGCATTTAAATGAAGGAGTCTAATTGTAAATTGATTTGGATAACTTGGTAAGTAAAAGGGCATTTTTGAAAATAATTAGATGACTCATTAAAAAGTATATGTATTTTAAATTGTTTTTAAATAGATGAAGATAATACTAATTTAAAAAATGTGGTTGTTTTTTTCCGTATTTTCATATTAGTGAATCAAATTCTACTTTTCCCAAATAAAAGGTAATAAAAATTTAAAATAAAAGATAAATTAGAAAAAAATAATTTAAAAACAAAAATATGGATAAATATTAAAATATATATATAAAAAAAATTATAGATATAAGATATTTAAAAAATATAGAAAATAAGTTTTTATTCTAGTATAAATGGCAACTATTTTTTAGTAACTAATTATGGAAATTATTGTTAATCATTTTTCTTTGAAAATTATTTTGGAAACAAAAATATGGATAAATATTAAAATAATTATAAAAATATATATATATAAAAAATTATAGATATAAGATATTTAAAAAATATAGAAAATAAGTTTTTATTCTAGCATAAATGGCAACTATTTTTTAGTAACTAATTATGGAAATTATTGTTAATAATTTTTCTTTGAAAATTATTTTGGAAACGTGGCCAAATATGCCTTTATCTTTTCCTAATCAAAACTTTTCCCTAATGAAAAAGAATTTCGGTCATATATTAGTAAATAAAAAACAACAGAAAATAATTTAAAATACGCATATCCTAGAAATAAAACCCGGAAATTGGGTCCCACATTAAAAATCTAGGATTCCTAGATCATTGTCACGCCATGATGGATGGATTATTGGTTTCACAAATCAAAGAAATCAGACCCAAGGAGTCCACACAACCGACGGCGGAGAATCATTCAACCCTTACCCTTCTCCAAAATATCTTAGGTGACAACAACTCTGTGGCCCATATTCATTGTCTACTGACACGTGTACTCTCCCATCCAATCACCTTCGCTGTTAGAAACCCACCCGGTGACGTTAAAATCTTCCCAAAAACACTTTCCATTTAATCATTATTATTATAATAATTATTATTTAATAGATATTATTATTATTTTTTATTATATGATAGGTTTTATGTAAATTTGGGAATTTTGTTTTTCCCCGGCACTTCTTCTCAAGCCAGGTTTGTTCACTTTCTCGCTCTACACTTTCTCTCTCTATAAATAAGTTTCAATTTTTTTCTTGTGGGTTTAATTTTTTGGTTTTCTGTTTGGTTGATGCGATTGTTTACAGGTTGGGAAAATTCATTGGGGGATCTCATGTACTCGCTTGTGGATCACAACTACATCCACCATCATGATTGCCCTAGAGCATAAAGGTAGGCTACTTTTATTAATTGGAAGCTTTGATCTTTTGATCTTCGGTTCGATTCCTTATTTGAGATTTGAATTTTTAATGAATTGTTGTTTGATAATGAAATGATTTGATATTTGTGCCATGGATTTGATCATAATGTGTGGTTTTTTGCTTTTAATTTTTGCCTTTGCTGGGTTCGTATGGTGTTGTCGGAGTTAATTAGGGTTTCCTGTGTGCCCTAGAGTGCAGTGGAATGTGAAAGGAATAAAAAATTTTCATATCGGTTTTGTATATTGTGAGTTATTGTTATGTAATTTGAATTGTTTTTTGTATGGGTTGTGTTATTTTGATTTATTGTTTTGTAATTTTGCTCTCCTTAGGCTTCAATGTACCAGTTGGTGGATATTCTAGTAATGGGGGCATGAGTGGAGTGGGGTGTAAAGATATTTTATATAAAGGGAATGGTTTGATTTTAAAATGGATATGAAATGTTAATGCTAGAGTTGGAATGTAGAGTTTGGGTCTGTTGGTGTAAAATACATCTTTTGTGCCCAAGTGTAGTTTTGGTTGGATTTTTTAGTCTGATGTTTTGGATATATGTTGTGTTGGTGTCAAAAAAGATTGTCATGATTTTATTTGTGTGCAATACTGATTAGGGCTGTAAGGCAAGTTGAACTATCTGAGTTCAGTTTGTGATTGTCTAGATTTGAAGGCATCATTGAGATTGTTTGTTGGATAATTGAACCACGACTAATGCTATTCTTAAGGTTTGTTATCTTTTTTCAACCAGGCTTGAGCATTCTACCGCTCTCTGAGAAATCAAAACAAATTGAGTTGCTTGGTGTTGCTTTGAGATTGGGTTGATTTGAGGCTCACTAAAGATAGTTCTGTTCTTGAGATTAGCGAGCAAAGTTCATTCTTTTGTGGTTTGTTAATTTTTTAAGCCAAGCTTGAGCAGCCTACTGCTTGGCTCGTCTCTTGCCCTAATTATACTCGAATGTTTGAAGTCCAATTTGGAAATTTGGATATGGTTGATGCATATATGCTTCAGATTTGCTTCATTGAGGTTCTTTTGGGAGGCGATGGATATCAAGAGGTGGCATATTACTAATGAGGGTAATTCCGTGGTTGATACATTCAAGGCAATGATTCAAAGGTCAGTTCCATATTCCCTGCATCAAAGATTTGATATCGGCATGTCCTTCCAAAATATCATTCTTTGCCCAGGAGTTGATTTGGAGGAAGATTCTTACTATCAACAAGCTGATGTATGAAAATAGACTTGTTTAACTGGTCCAGGATGTGCAGGAAGAGTTAGGCAGCAAGTAATCTCTTGATCCACTCAGTGGCTCAAGAGTTGTAGTTGATGTTCTTCCCACTTTCTGGGTTAGTATGATTCTCCCAAGTTTGTGAGGGATGTGCATCTTTCTGGCTCATAAGTTTATCAAGAAGAATACAAGGGAGGTGTGAGAATTACCTCCTTTGCTGTTTGACCTGGTGCTCTTGGAAGAATGAGTCATAATAAGATAATTTTGATGGGGTTCATTACTCAGAAAGGAATATGGAGGATGTTATTGTGATGTCCTTGTAGGCATGGATGAGGATCATGCCATTGAAGGGAGGTTCTTTGTTAGACTTTAAATGTAGAATGGGTTGTATAAGGGTCTGACAGCTATTTGATATCTTTCCCTTTTACTTTTCCTTTTTGCTGAGGTATCTCTTGCATATCCCCTATGATCTTGGGTGGCCCCATTTGATGTTTTCTAATGAATACCTTACCGAAGAAAAAACAAAAAAAAAAAAAAAAAAAATGAAGAGAAAAAGAAAAAAGAAAAAAGAGAAAAACAAAGGGAAAAAGGGATTGATTTTGATTTTTTTTTTTTTTATACGGAAAAGGACTAGAGATACTTATATCAGTGATAAGACATGTATAAACTTGTAAAAGATTAACAAAGTTCAATAAGCGGGGATGACATCAAGATGTGGTGTAAGTTGCCATCAAGACTGACATGGTTATGTGAGTCTATTGAACTGGAACATATCCAAAGATACTTTTCTTCATTCACCATAAAGATGTAGTGTACAAAAATTGTAGTGCATTGCAAAACCTTATTATTCTTTAAGCTCATGTACAATATAACCTTGCCTTATCCAAGTATTTTAGGTAGTATATGTAATCTTGTTTCGCTGTTCTACCGCTCTATATAAAAAAGGGGGAAAAAAAAATTCTTGTTTTTCTGTTCTGCCATTTTGTCATTTTGCTCGATCCAAGCAGTATTTTACATCTAATGTAGATAATTAATTTCTGGCTTATTTTTTTTGTCCACCTTTTTTTTGGCATTTCTTTTATTTTCATACCACCTTCAACTTGAGCCATATTTTGCTTGCCACCCATGATTGGACATCTCAATTGACATCACATTTGATCACCTATTGGTGCTACCTGTTAGTTTTTCGTAGTGCAATTATTTCTCTATGCTTTATTGTCTTTCCTGTGAGAGTTCGAATGGCCTGAGCCAAGTTGGTTTGATATTCATAGGTGGATGAGGGATGCCTGTAGTTTGGGTTGGTCTGAATTTGGCCTAAGTATTTAGATCCTAAATTGAGTGTGGATCAGCTTTATCTTGGCATGTTGTTCAACTTATCCTCGAGCAGATATTTGTTCTAGTCTTAATATTTTCTTTTTCCTTTTTGTGGTCATGCGATTAAATCAACTTAATTGGTAAAAATATCAGTTGTAATGTGGTCTTGGTAAGTAAACCTTTTAGCAATACTTTCCCTCAATTAGCTGAGATTAATTCCAGTTGAGTTTAAGTAAATCTTGACTCAGCATGCGCTGATTTGCATCCCCACTTCCTATTCATCCATTTCAATGTCCCTTTTTTTTAGCTGCGCTTATTAAAAGCCATATCATTTCTTAATCATCCAACTTTTCTTTATTATACCTCTCATTTCTAGCATTGACCACAACGGTCTGTTGACACCTCTGTCAGTGCTAAATACAAATTTTTCTATAAAGCTACTCCATGAAATTCATAACATCATCCAATTCCTGAATCCTTTCAGTTTCTTATGAACTCTCATTAAGCCTTGCAAGATGTACCATCTATTCCCATTTAATGATTCTTTGGAAGGAATGGAAGAGGTTTGATTTTCTTGGAGGGAGATATATTGTGGTTTGTTTTGAACCAAGGTGTTTTTTCCCCCTTCTTTCTTGGATTTTTTTGTCGTACAAGTTTCTAGGTATTGTTTATGAGTTGAAATATCTCCATAGCGGTGCTTATATGTGAAGAAGTAAATTATCTTCTAATTCATTACAAATTGGGTTTGGAGCGGTCTTTTCTTTTCCTTCTGGTGGCAGTGCTTTTGGCTATGGTGCAGACAGTTCTAGAGTTGTACTAAAAGGGCGGCATGGATGGTTTATGAGAGAGGGGATAAATAGGTTGGAGTATAGCTCCTCTTCATTTGATTTGGAGGTCTACTAAAAGAAAGAAGAGGAACCTTTGGAGGAAGAGAGCTATGCCTTCCCGAGTTAATGTTTGACCTTCTCAGCCTTTTTGTGCTTTTGGCTCTTTCCATAGAGAGAGAACATAGTAAGATATGTATATTCTTTTCCAGGCCACTTCTTCAGCGAATGCAACATGGTCATGGAAAATATAATATAATACTCACAAACTTACCATATCATTTTTTTTTTTTGATAAGTAAAAAAGTAAATTTTAAAAAATATCAAACAAGGAAGCTATACACCAAGGTATACATGACATGTACAAAGGATACCAATAGACACAGAAGACCACCAAAAACAACCACTCCCTCCCTTACCAAGAACCCACCCAATCTACAAAATCAATTAGAGAGATAGAGCCCTTCCTTACCTTATCAATTGTATATACCTGATTTTTTATTGTATTTGAATTCCAATATAAAGATCTAAGCTTAGGAAAGTACAACTCATAGGGTCAGATTTGCTTTATTTCTTGTCCTAGGAGGAATCTACATTGAACTTCTGTAGTCATTATGCAATTTTTTTGTAGTATATATTCTGTTTTTTTTTTTTTTTACTTATGTGAAATCAAAACTAAGCATAAAAAAGTAGAGGTGAAGGATCATACCTGTTAGTGAACTGAACCCAACCTGTAAGGTGTGGGTACTATTCTATATTAAATTTATAAACTAAAACAAGATGTAGTATAAGAAAGAAATAAAAAAAGACCCCTTTAAATTATTAGAGAAACTAAGCTTTTAAAATTCGCTTAGTTCACAAAGAATTTAAAATATGAAACTTATTTCTGATATGCTTTCTTTGATGATGTATGTCTATCAATCTAAACCTGAGAGATAAATCATTTAAAAAGTTTAGGAATTTGTAGTCCATAAATAAAGAAAAAGTGGAAAGAAGGAAAAGAAATTCCATCTTCAAGGTCTCAACAGAGGTTATATTTGGTTGTTAAGGTGGAGACTACTAACATAAGGCTAGTCTCAAGGTATGAGGAGTGTGTCTAATAAGAGCCTTAAACTTTTACTGTTAGCTTTGTGGTTGTTAGGCGTCAAGATCATGCCTTGAATCATTTTCTTTGAGCCTCATGTTGAAGTAAACTTCTTAAGCCTCAAAAGCCTTTTAAAACTCTGGTTCAATGTAGCTCTTTGAAACACCATTTGAAAAGGGGAAAGGGCCAAAAAACTTGGGTTCAGCTATTGAAAAGAGACTTTTTCATTGATGGAACAAAATATTTAGCCCTGAATGGAGGGAATAGTGGAATAAGATTTTTGTGGTCATACCCTGATAGTGGGGGTAATGTTTTGTCAGGTTGAATATAATTGATGGATTCTGATAGTCTTTTCTGTAAGCTAGGATATGTTTAATGTCAAACTTCACTCTATGGATCTCGATACACTTGAATTGAGTTCCATTATTTCTACCATCTTTGTCTAGCATACTGGTTACTTTTAGGCACCATATTTCACATGCCAACCTCTTATTTATCAACATGCCCTCTTGCCATTGTTTCTTTTCCCTCCTTGTTCTTTTAGTTAGTATGAGTTTTCTCGTTATTGTTACTTGAGGTTTTTTGGATATATATTGGTCTTGTTTGGGATGGCTTCTTTTTTCTGGCTTTAACTGGAATTTAAAGCTGAAGTCAAAGTCATAATTTTAAAAGGATCATATTAGTAGTGTAATACTTTTATTAAACATGAAAGAACTTTTTGCATAAGTCAAAATAGAGTTTCTACAAGACGCAACAATTTTCTGGCTTCCATATTAAGGTCTTTTTTAGACCGTAAGATTAGCTAAATAGGCATATAAAACTCTTGTTGAGCTTAAAAAAGATCTTTTGGCTTCTCCGAATTCAAACCCAATAAGGCTATTATATTCTCATATCCCTATCTGGGCCGTGGTCTTATTGTGCCAGCAGGAAATACTACTATTGGAGTCCTTGGTTTGATAACTTGATTTGTGTGTTATGGTTAATCTTGGTTTGATACATATATTCTATCATAATATGGTGGTTTATTGAAGACTTCGTGCTTTTGATTGCAGAAACCATGCAAAGGAACTGTGAGGCATCTGTAAAGTGCCTCCAGAGCAAGAGATTCCCTTACAAACTGCCATGTAAAGGGAATCCAATTGAAGGTTTCTCTGAGCTAAAAGATGAAACCAGTGTTCATGCAGGTGGGGATATTGTAGAACGAGAACGTTCTTTAAGCAGTGAGTCTCTCAAACCTTCAAATGAGTTTCACAACAAGCCTATTTATCAGAATGATTTTGGTTCATGGTCAACCTTCCATCCTGACTCTCAAAAGGTGCAGCAGTGCCAATTGAATGCTTTTGAGAGCCAATATTATCCTTTTCCTGTGGACAATCAATTTCTGTATGCCCCATTCCATGCTTTCTCTCAAGGTTACCCCTATGAGTTCCAGCTTCAAGATTTCCAGTATTTTGTGGTCATTGACTTTGAGGCTACATGTGATAAGGGAAAGAACCCTCACCCTCAAGAGATAATTGAGTTCCCATCTGTCATAGTGAGTAGCGTGACTGGCCAACTTGAAGCGTGTTTTCAAACATATGTGCGGCCGACATGCAATCAGATCTTGAGTGATTTCTGCAAGGATCTGACTGGTATCCAGCAAATTCAGGTTTGTCAGGATCTATTCTGTTAGTAATTTTCATTTTGCAATCTAAAATTGTTATCAGAATAATTATTTTAATGAAACGAAACAGAATAATGTGTGAAGGTCACGAGGCTCACTTTCATACTGCTTATCAGCATACAAATATTAGTACTGCATTGCATTATATGTTACTTTATTTTTGATGGGCATACAGAGTATGTGTAGTATTAGAAGTGCTAAAAGAATGAAAGGGGCTTTGATAATGGGATGTATACAAAGGAAAACCAACCAAGAGAAAATACTGTGCAACCCCGAAGCAAAGACAAAGGACACCTGCAAGTGAATAAAAAATCTGAAGAAGTGGTCCCAATTCTCAAACAATCATTCAACCAAATAAAGAGACTTGAGGAAACAACTCTTCAACCCCAGTTCTGACAATTCTGCACTGTAAAAATACTATTATTTTATTTTGTACCATAGGCTCCAATTTAAACACTGCATGACCACTCTGGATGCTTTCCTCCTACTCTTCCCCATAGAACTACTGTGCAACTAGCTACTAAATTCACCTCTCAGGTAAAACTCTAGGGAAACACCAAACATGTAGGGGGTCGTTGCCACAATGACAATGAAAACGGATATGATGGCGTGTTCGAAGCTACTATGTTTTGCATTATTGGTGGGTAAATAGTAATTGTAGACTCATTTCTTTCTCTTTGATTTGGAAATTTTAGTCTCTCTCTCTCTCTCTCGCTCGCTTGCACTTTGTGCTTACCAGCCAAATCCTTATCTTGTCATGTACATTATGTGTTTCCTCTCTGATATGAAGGTTTGGAAACCCAAACCTTAGTTGGGCTAGCCAAAACCCTAGCCCACCATGTATTTATATGTTTCCTCTCTGCTATGGAAACCCCAATGTATGTGCATGCGTGCTGTGCTTATGCTTGCCAAAACCCTAGCCCAACATGTATGTCATGTGTTTGAAGCATCTGTCTCTCTCTCTCTCTCATGTATCAAATGCTTCCATGGCCTCTTCATGTATGGTACTCCATAGGCATTGAGAGGGATTTTGATGGTTATGAAAGGGTGGGATTCATTAATGAACGCGTTGACATGATTGAGGACATTTATGGAGCAACAAGATCTTATGAGGGGGATTTGGTGGCTAAACAGGATCCTAGTTATAGTTGGTTGGCTTATGCCATGGTTACCACATGGACTATCTTAGGTTTGGATTGTTTGTGTTTTGCCTAATGCTTTTCTAGGACTATGGAAGGTAGGAATGTTTTGCTTAGTATGCCAGGGGGTAGATCATGTGGGAATTGTCTATTTTTGCTTTATTTTGTCTGGAGAAAAAGCAATGAGGGGAAATTTTTAGGTCAAGGGTCTAGAGGCTAGTGTATAATCTGGATGTCCTATTGTTAACTTGATGGTTGTTTTTTTTTTTTTTGCTAATGTATGGATTATTATTTGAAAGGGGTGCAACCCCTTTTAAATTATAATTCTCTTAAGGGCTGAGAACAATTTATTATTTCCAGCTAAAGAGATATGGGGATCATGTGCTCCTCTTAAAACTCATTTTTTTACTTGGGAAGCAATTTGGGAGAAGATATTAACCGTAGATATGTTGATGAAGAGGGGATGATCCTTGGTTAATAGATGTAATATTTATAAAGATAGTGAAGAGTTGAGAATTTGGGGCTTGCAGTTGATTCAATCTGATCTGGATTCAGTTTTCATGCTAAAACAGCTGTCTTCTTTAATCTGGATTTGACCCATCTATTGCTCAATGGTTCGGCGCAGTTGACCTGACCTACCAACGAAACTCAACCCAACTCAATGAAGCCTTAATCGGCAAAGCAAGTAAAAGAAGGGTGAAAATACAATCAGAACCTAACCCTAAATTTTCTGATTATAGTGCTACAACTTAAAAGGAAGGGAACCTAGGGGGAAAAAAGCAGAGTTAAGCCATATCAGAATGATATAATATTAGATTAAACTAGTAGAATTCAGTTGTTTCAGAATATTACAATACAAGATTTAGGAATACAGCAGAACTTGAAGATTCTGAAAGGAAAAAGGGGACAACAAAAAGAACCTGGCTTGAAATAGTGATGAAAATATCATGATGTTAGAGAGTGAAAACTCTAAATAGAGTAGATACAACAGTTGGTGAAGTAAAGCAAAATTGGAATGGCTAGCTATATATCATTTTCATTTTCCACTTTTAACATTTCTCTGTCAATTTTCAACATTATTCTTACTGTATTATTATATTCCAGGTGGACAGAGGTGTAACCCTAAGCGAAGCTCTACTTCGGCATGATAAGTGGCTTGAGAAGAAGGGGATAAAGAACACCAACTTTGCTGTTGTGACATGGTCTAACTGGGATTGTCGGGTAATGTTGGAATCTGAGTGCCGATTCAAGAAGATTCGAAAGCCTCCTTATTTTAACCGGTAAATTATTCAAAATAAAGGAAACTTTTTAAATTGAACTATCTGCATCATCTGGTTGCAGGTATTTTTAGATGTATACTGAATAATACATAAAATTAGATAACATAGCAAATTAAAAACGTCTTTGTTGGACTTCTTTGGCCAGATGGATCAATTTGAAAGTTCCTTTCCGTGAGGTGTTTGGTGGTGTGTGGTGCAATCTAAAAGAGGCAGTTGAGATGGCTGGCCTGGCCTGGCAGGGTCGTGCCCACTGTGGTCTGGATGATGCCAAAAACACTGCCCGCCTCCTTGCTTTTCTGATGCACAGAGGCTTCAAATTCTCCATTACAAACTCACTGACGTGGCAAGCTACTGACCACCCAGAGTCCTGGAAACAATCCCCAGAGCTCTCATCTTTTCCTGAATATCACCCTCAGAAACTAAGGGAACCAACCATTCCCCTATTCCAGTATCACCCATATTGCTACTGTGGGGTGAAAAGCAGCAAAGGGATGGTGAGGAAGCCTGGGCCAAAGCAAGGGAGCTTCTTCTTTGGGTGTGGGAACTGGACTGCAGCTAGAGGTGCCCGCTGCCATTACTTCGAATGGGCTTCTCCTTGACATATGTATGGGAGAGAAGATTTCTCTGTCCTTAAGATGGCAAACTAAGCTTTGTTACCTTCTATAAGAAAAGAAGAAAAAAGAAAAAAAATGTGGGTTGTCACTTAGTGGAAGCAAATATACCTGAGAAAGTTGCTTGGTGGTATTTCTGGTACATATAAATAGTAGTGTGTCTGCCAAAATGCATCTACTAGTCATTTTAGAGAGAAGGGAAGGTCCAACCAACTCTGAAACTGACTTGATTGACAGGAGAGGAAACAAATTGGGAATGTGAGGAATGGGTAGTAACTTACATGCTGCTCTCAGACATGCTTAATTATCTTAAATAATATGTTGATAGTGAGACCCTTTGTTTTTCCTATGCATTTCGACTAGTAGAGTTGCTTGCATTGAACCTGGGATGCGAGTCTTACATTTCCTTTGTGTGTGTGTGTGTGTGTTATTTGTTTTGACTTCTTATACCAATTGCTGTTTCAGTTTCTGCCTTTGTATTTAGGTATTTCAGGGCTATTTTGTAAGCCTCTTCTGGTTAGGCTTCTGGCTTTGGGTTCTAAAATTGGGATTGGGCTTTATGTTAACTGAGTTATCATCCTGTTTAGTGAAGTTATCATAAATTACAGGGATTTTTGCCATTTTTGACTAGCATGTGTGGTCCCAGTTTAAGGACTGAAAGCTATGGATTGGCATTGTTCAATATAATGATATCAGCATAATACCAAGTGAAACTTGAAAGATTTGCAAGTCATATGTTGCTGTTATTTTTATTTTTGACTTGTTCAGTTTTTTCCTTGGTATTCAGGTATTTCAGGCCTGTTTTGTAAGCCTCCTCTGGTTAGGCTTCTGGCTTTGGGTTCTACAATTCGGATTGTTTAGCCCATATTAACTGAGTTATGACTGGTTTTCAAAGTATAGTTATATCCAATTCATATCTTGCTGTTACCTTATGATGCGAAGATGATAAAGTTGAAAATATGATTTGTCTTTAAGAAAGAGGAAAAACCTGGGAGAAGTTGGCCAACCTCTTCGTACTTGAGAAACATCACTTTCTAAATCTAATTCTATGGCAGCTTCTATTCCCTCCAAATAAGCTGTTGGCTCTCTCGCCTGAAATATTTATGTCAAGGGGATGGTAATAGGTATTATTATACTTTAGGAGCTCATGGGATTGATAATTAGTGTAAAGAGGTTGTATTTTACATAATTGATGGGAAAGATATGTAATAATAAGGGACAAAAATACCCTTTTCAAGTGGGGCTAGAGACTCCAATATGAATCAGGAAAGAGAGAGTGATCAGTCCATTAAAAAAACAGTGACATGTGTATTGTGTAATTATTTTTGAAATTGGTTTATGTATAAACAATTCTAATTCTAATTGTTCACACGTGTTCTTCTTCACTGGAAAAAAAAAATATTTATATTTTTAATGGTTAAATAAAATTTTTATTCATTTTTTCTTCTTTACTATAAAAAATAAAATAAAATAATTAAATAAATTTGTGGTAATTTCTATTTCTAACATATCTTATATTCATATTTTTTATGGTTAAATAAATTTTTTATTATTTTTTTTTCATAGCAAAAAATAAAATAAAATAAAAAATAAATTTGGGGTAATTTTTATTTTCTAACATATCTTATATTTATATTTTTTATGCTTAACTAATTTTTTTTTTTAATTTTTTTTCTTCACAACAAAAAATAAAATGAAATAAATAAATAAATGTGGGCTAAATTCTATTTTTAACATGTTTTTTATTTATATCTTTTATGGTTAAGTAAACTTCTCCATCTCAATTTTTAGGTCATTTTGCAATTAGTTTCTGCATCATTAGAATTGAATAATTTATCTTTTAAAATTATTTAATGGTATAACTTAAGTTTTTTTTTTTTTAATTACAAAAATAAAATAAAAGAACGTTTTATTTATTTTAATTCTTTTAAATGTCAAACCATTTGAAACATGTTCACACACTCATGTGGACATAATTTATGAATGTGCATGGAATTTGCATTATTATATAAGGGTGTTATATTAATTGTATAAGACAAATACATTAATTGTACAAGATTGCCTTTTGTAAAGGATTTCAATGGATTTTGAACAACTTTTTTTTTTTTTTGTCATCCAAGGACTGCATACTCTCATGTCACACATGCCTTCATCATACACCCATCTCATACACTTTATTTAACTTGTATATGACAATTCGAATACTTACCCCACTAATAATGTTTGAGGAAAAATTTTGTTTTTACATCTTCCATCATTTTCTTAACTAAACCATTGGAAACATGGTTTATACATCTTATGTGGACACATAATGGATGCATGTGGATGAAATTTGCACTACTGTATAAGGGTGTTATACTAATTTTACAAGATAAATATGCTAATTGTACAAGATGTATACAAGACTACCATTTGTGAATGATTTCAATTGATTTTGAACATTTGTTTTTCTTGTCATCCAAGGACTATGCACTCTCACGTCACACATTCCTCCATCACATGCTCATCTCATGCACTTTATTTAACTCGTACACAATAATTTAAATACTTATCTTACTAATGATGTTTGAGGGAAAATTTTATTTTCATGTCTTCCCCCATTTTGTGTACCAAACCAATGGAAACATGGTTAACCCACCTATGGGCACACATTAAGTAGGAGGTGCATGAAATTTGCATAACTGTACAGGGTATCTACCCTAAGTGTACAAGGAAAATATACTAACTATACAAGAGGTGTACAAAATTTCTATTTGTGAAAAGATTTCATGTGATTTTGAAAAACTGGCTTGCTTATTTCCCTCGCCTAAGGATGAGGGACATTCCTCACACATATTGGTTAATCACGCACTCATCTCATGCACTTTAGCTAACTTGTATATGACCATTCAAATACCTACCTCACTCATAATGATTGTGGAACAAAATTATACAACAACTTTTCCTTTTCTTTTAAACCAAACTGATGCAAACATGGTTAACCAATCTATGAGCAGACATTCACAAAGTGTATCAAATTTGAGCTACCATACAAAGGTATTACACTAACTGTATAAGACAACTATACTAACTGTACAAATGGTACAAAGCAAAGAAATATTTAATATTAATGAAATGTATTTTTTATATTTGGTATATTGATTAGAGGTATTTTTTTTAATACATAAAACACTTTATATACAATATTTTATAAATGATTTTATTATTTTATTAATAGGTTGATTTATTCAAACTTAGATTTCAATTTCCATTTTATTATAACTTATTTTTATGTTTTTTAATTTGTTAGATATACGGCCCGAAAATCAGGACCAATGTAAATAAAGTTTGGCATGTGTGACTAGGTGGCTTAGTAGCCTAAAAAAAAAAGAAGATTTTTTTTCTTTCAAAAAGCTCTTAAGGGTATTTTAGGCATTTATGGGTCATAAACTTTCTAAATATCCTTCATAACAAATTTATAAGTTCTTCTAACTTTTCACATTAATCATACAAAGTTTAACCTCTGTTTTGCAATTTTCAATCCCATGAGCCTTGAAGCATAATTCTCCCTATCATATTTAGAAAACCAACTTTCATTTGTTATAAATTATAAATGTAACTTCTTATTTTTTTTTTAATAAATATTAATGAATGGTATTTTTTTCAAAAAGATAGAAACTCTTCACAGCCGGAGGAGTATTTTGTATTGTTTAGGTTATGTTTGGTTATTAAGGAAAGTAATTTTCTCACCTATGAAAAATATTAAACAAAATCAAATATAATTAAATTTTTTTATATATTTAAATTATTTAATTTTTATATTGAAGAGTTAAAATAAATGCAATGAGTTTAAAGTAACATACAAAAATAATTTATATACTTTAAATATATATATATATATATATTATTTTCTTTCCTTTTTTATTTCTTTTCACTTTTTCTCTCACATTTTTTTTTTTTAAATTTTCCAAACTAAACATAGCATTAATGAAATGCCAGATAGATGAACTTGTCCAAGGGATTACTGTACATTTGTATGAAGATTTGAGAGTAGTTGTTCAAACTCACTATTCTTGTTCTATATCTTTTCCGCGTGAAAAGCTCATTGGGTTTCTCTTCTCTCCATGATAATGGAGACAATGATCATAAATAATGAGACGATGTATTAATGTAAACAAATTTTTGTTCATGGTTTAACATGACTGAGTTGTACTCGTTTCATTTTATGAACACAATGCCCACTAAAGAAATCAAAATATCAACTAATTGAAAGAAATATCCATTTTTATTTCAAGGAATTTATAATAAAGCCAAGGTACAATATCAACACCTATCAAATTTTAAATTTTGATTATTGAAAAATATATGACAAAATATAGATGTTGATTAAGAGTAAGTATAAGATCCTGGGATAAACAAATGAGATCATAAAAGGTTTACATCTTGTTATGGAACTACCTAGAGAGGGGCAAATAGGTAGTGCTCTTTAATTTAACCTAATTTTTATTTTTATATTTATCTTGAGAAATTTATCAATTAAAATGGAAAATCAAGAACTACCTAGAGAGGGGCAAATAGGTAGTGCTCTTTAATTTAACCTAATTTTTATTTTTATATTTATATTTATCTTGAGAAATTTATCAATTAAAATGGAAAATCAACCCCACACAAGGACACATGATATACGTGGAAAACCACAAGTGTGGATGTAGAAACCGCAGGGCCGTAGATCTCAAATCCATTATATGGAAGGAAAAAACATAAAATTATCTCACAAAAGGCATCACTAAGACCTTAACCTATACTAATTTTCAAATCTATTATGCAATATCATACATATTCCCAGCGGTTAACTCAAAGCATGGAGGGGATGTGGACCTCTTTTACAAATCTAAAAATAATTCACGAATTGTTTTGAGAGTTTTGTGTTAAGCTTTGAGTGCCTGATAGAACTTTCCAAAAGATATATTAGGGAAAATCTAGTAGACTTGGAATTAATTTTAAAATCATATTTTATCAAAAAGAATAATTTAGGAAACTTAAAAAATCTTAGAAAGAGTTGGTAATTTTTTTTTTCTTTTCCACAAAGATTTCCTTTGAAAAGATTTTCCTTTTTAAATTAAAAAAAGATTTGAAAAGATTTCCTGTTTTAAATTGTAAATTTAAATTTTTTTCTAAATTAATTTAAGTATTTGAAAAGATTTTCCTCTTTAAGTTTTTAATTTATATATATTTTTTCAAATTAATTTATTTCTAATTTCCATAAGTCCACCATACTTGCCTTTCAAATCCTAAATGGATTATGGAACAACTTTGAATCTTTAAGAGGAGTGTAGATTACATAAAAGTACGTAGAGTCATATATTAGGATGGACGGAATAAAATTGCTAATTCTTAATCTAAATATGATTAGACATAATTGATCAAAGATGCATAGATATACTGTATTTGGTCCATTATGTCTTTAAAATAGATTAATTTTGAAACTAATTTTTTTAATAACATCCATATCAAAAATATGAAATATGAATTTTTTTTTTTTTTAAAAAATACACTCTATCATTATTTATTTATTTATTTTATTTATCTTATCTTACATCTAAACATCTGTCGAAAGTAAAATTGTAAGGAAAAAAAAAGAAAAACCATAATGAGGCTATATTTACAATTCTCAATACGTAGATATTTTTTTTTTCAAGTGTGTGGATTATCTTGTGAATGATTGATGATGTGAATACTTGATATGGATTCTTTGATAATAATTATTCATAAGAATTTATTTACACATGACTTTTCTACCCCCATTGAATGCGGTAAAGTGATTGATTGATGATGTGAATACTTGATATAGATTCCTTGATAATAATTATTCATAAGAATTTATTTATGCATTAACTTTTCTACCCCATTGAATACGATGTAGTGATTGATTGATGGTGTGAATGTCTGATAATGCCAATATTTGATATAGATTCCTTAATAATAATTATTCATAAGAATTTATCTTTGCATCGACTTTTCTACCCCATTAAATATGGTGAACATCTTAATTAAAGTGCATATCATTGAAAAGTGCCATATAACAACAACAACAATAATAACAATAACAAGGATAATATTAATAGAAAAAATAACAAAAAATTAAGATACAATTTAACCAAATTATGATAAATTGAAACTAAATTACCAAAATTTTTGAAGAAACACTAAAAATAAAAAAAAGAAAAGTCACTTATGGCAACACGACATGACCACATGAGTTTTCTCAAATTGGGTTCTTATTTTTATATATGAGATAACTACTTCTATATGCAACCATATTATCACTCAAATGCGTGCTAACTTAGTAATAGACAAAACAATTTATAACAAGTTGGTATAATTTTACTAATTATAGTACAAAATAAATTAATTTAGAGATTCAAGAGGGTTGATAGTCTATTTTACTTTGCAATATTTTAGTTAATTAGTCATATTACAATTTTGTACAAAATTAAATATATTTTTTATGTTCATATCAATGACTTTATTTATTTATTTTTAATTATTTTATTTCTTTTAACTCCAAAGAGTCCTTTGGAGGTTGAGTGCTCTCTTTCCTTTAATTTAATTTAAAATACATGCTGTTAGTCAAGAAACACATTTTCAAGTAAAAAGGCCCACTTACATGCATTTCTATATCCCATTAGTCATGGAACACATTTCCAAGTAAAAAGGTCCACTTACATGCATTTTTTTCAAGTAAAAAGTCCCAATTACATGCATTTCTATACCCCATTAGTCATGGAACACATTTTCAAGTAAAAAGACTCACTTACATGCATTTTTTCCAAGTAAAAAGTCTCACTTACATGTATTTCTATACCCTATTAGTCAAGGAACACATTTCCAAGTAAAAAGGCCCACTTACATGCATTTTTTTCAAGTAAAACGGGCCCACTTACATGGATTTTTTCCAAGTAAAAAGTCTTTTTTACATGCATTTCTATACCCCATTAGTCATGGAACACATTTCCAATTTCTATACCCCATTAGTCATGGAATACATTTTCAAGTAAAAAGGCCCACTTACATGCATTTCTATACCCCATTAGTCATGGAACAAATTTCCAATTTCTATACCCCATTAGTCATGGAACACATTTCCAAGTAAAACAACCCACTTATATGCATTTTTTTAAAGTAAAAAGGTCCACTTATATGCATTTCTATACCCCATTAGTCATGGAACACATTTCCAAGTAAAAAAGACCCACTTACATGCATTTCTATATCCCATTAGTCATGGAACACATTTCCAAGTAAAAAGGTCCACTTACATGCATTTTTTTCAAGTAAAAAGTCCCAATTACATGCATTTCTATACCCCATTAGTCATGGAACACATTTTTAAGTAAAAAGGCTCACTTACATGCATTTTTTCCAAGTAAAAAGTCTCACTTACATGTATTTCTATACCCTATTAGTCAAGGAACACATTTCCAAGTAAAAAGGCCCACTTACATGCATTTTTTTCAAGTAAAACGGGCCCACTTACATGGATTTTTTCCAAGTAAAAAGTCTTTTTTACATGCATTTCTATACCCCATTAGTCATGGAACACATTTCCAATTTCTATACCCCATTAGTCATGGAATACATTTTCAAGTAAAAAGGCCCACTTACATGCATTTCTATACCCCATTAGTCATGGAACAAATTTCCAATTTCTATACCCCATTAGTCATGGAACACATTTCCAAGTAAAACAACCCACTTATATGCATTTTTTTAAAGTAAAAAGGTCCACTTATATGCATTTCTATACCCCATTAGTCATGGAACACATTTCCAAGTAAAAAAAGCCCACTTACATGCATTTCTATATCCCATTAGTCATGGAACATATTTCCAATTTCTATACCCCCATTAGTCATGGAACACATTTTCAAGTAAAAAGGTCCACTATGATGCATTTCTATACCCCATTAGTCATGAAACACATTTCCAATTTCTATACCCCATTAGTCATTGAACATATTTCCAAGTAAAAAGACCCACTTACAGGCATTTTTTCCAAGTAAAAAGGCCCACTTACATGCATTTCTATACCCCATTAGTCATGGAACACATTTCCAAGTAAAAATGCCCACTTACATGCATTTCTATATCCCATTAGTCATGAAACATATTTCCAATTTCTATACTCCTATGAGTCATGGAACACATTTCCAAGTAAAAAGGTCCACTTACATGCATTTTTTCCAAGTAAAAAAACCCACTTACATGCATTTCTATACCCCATTAGTTATAGAACACATTTCCAAGTAAAAAGGCTCACTTACATGCATTTTTTTCAGGTAAAAAGGCCCATTTACATGCATTTTTTCAAAGTAAAGAAGCCCACTTACATGCATTTCTATACCCGATTAGTCATGGAACACATTTCCAAGTAAAAACGTCCACTTACATGCATTTTTTCCAAGTAAAAAGGCCCACTTACATGCATTTCTATATCCCATTAGTCATGGAACACATTTCTAAGTAAAAAGGTCTGCTTACATGCATTTTTTCCAAGTAGAAAGGTCCACTTACATGCATTTCTATACCCCATTAGTCATGGAACACATTTCCAATTTCTATACCCCCATTAGTCATGGAACACATTTCCAAGTAAAAAAGGTCCACTTACATGCATTTTTTCCAAGTAAAAAGGCCCATTTACATGCATTTCTATACCCCATTAGTCACGGAACACATTTCCAAGTAAAAAGTCTCACTTACATGCATTTCTATACCCCATTATACACGACAAATAGATAGTTGAATGAACTTTGTCTTATAGGAAAAGAGAAAGATACTTGAATTTATTCTGTAGCTATATATTCCACAAAAATAAGTCATTCTTATAATAAGGACGGAAGTTCCATATTCCATCCAATTAATTCATAGGCACATAATTTGAGGAATTTCTACCCTTTAATAAAACTTAAAAGTAGATGCCACTAGTCATGGAACACATTGCCATATAAAAGGGCCTACTTACATGCATTTCTTTACTCCATTATACACGACAAAGAGAAAGTTGAATGAACTTTGTCTTATAGGAAAAGAGAAAGATACTTGAATTTATTTTATAACCATATGTTTTACATAAACAAGTCATTTTTATGATAAGGATGGAAGCTCCATATTTTCATCCAATTAATTTGTAGATACATAATTTCAGGAAATTTCTACCTTTTAATAAAACTTAAAAATATAAATTAAATAAAGTTTTCTATCTCATTAGAAACTCAAATAGATAAAAAATAAGAGTACGATTTGAAAGTGTGTCTAATACAAGTACTTTTTAATTTGTAGAATTTTTATCAATAGCAGTTTCACTAAAAGGGCTTTTATAGAGAAGTGATGTGTTAGTAGCTATATTATTAAAGAAATAATGACAATGGTTTGCTATTAAAAAAAATTATCTTCTTTTCATACTAGTTTAAGTTACCAAAAAACAAAAATTAATCATTGTGACAAAAATGGAAAAAAATTGTAAGTTTAAATTTAAAATAAATGAGCTATAAGAAAACATATTTTTCTTGAATTGGATAATTTATTCCATCCTTGAATTTTTATTTTTTTTATTTCTTATATTTATGTGTATTTGGGGTAGAAGCCAACTCTTTAATTGTTAAATCAACTAGAAAAAATTTATTATCATTGCATGGAATCCATGGACCAAGACCAAGTTTTCTTCTTTTGTTGAATTAAAAACGAATTGAAATAATGTAATATTATTTGGAAAAAAAAAAATACAAAATTTACACATGTGTTTTTTCATAATATTTAGTGTAAAATTTGAATACATCACAATAACTATGCATAACTTCAAATAATATGTTTGTTTTTAGTTGTTTTTAACTGTTTTTAAATGTTGGGTCTACTAAATAGTAATTAAATGTCTTTGTTTGTCCAAATATAATTAATATATTTATTTTTATTTTATATATAGTTATGATAGAATATTTGAAGAATAATAGTTCAATGAAAAATAGTAATTAACATATTTGAAAATATCAATATTTGTTACAATAATAGAAATTTTAGAAATTAGTAGTTAACATTATTGTCCTTAAAAAGTATTTTGTATTTTTTTTATTCTATATAATTAAAATGGGAAATAATTTGAGAAAACCTAACCCAAATTAAAGGAAAAATACAATTATTTTATTAGATGTTTCTAAACATTTAAAAATATCAATTTCTTATAATGGTAAAAGTGCTAAAAACAACAAAATTACTTAAATGGGTGAAAAATTTTATTTATGATTTGGTCTCCAAGCTTTCAAAAATATTTCAAAAAGTTTTAAGTTTGAAAAAGTAACCCTTTTAATTGATCAAAAATAGAAGAAAAAAAATTCACTTTTGACTCAAACAATTTGTCTAGAAAAGGTGATGAATTAAAAAACAAACACTTGTGAAAAAGATATTTAATACTAAAATTTAATAAATGGGACCCATATATAGTTGGACCAATGCATTAAACAAGGTCATTGACAAGGCCATTCTGGTATAATATCTAATTCAAATTTCTGGATCACAATTGTTGATAGAAATTAGCAATGCAACCAGTTTTTGACTCCATTCAAGGCCACAAAAGTCTTTATCAAAAGGGCATGTAGTTGATTAGAAAGATATTTTTTATATTGATATATAAATGTATATATACATTTTAATTCACAACTGATATATATTTTAATTGACAACCAAGAATTGTTTCGAATAATAATAATAAAAAAAAATTCAAGATTATTAAAGACAACATAAAAAAAAATTGAAAACAAAAACTTATTGAGTTAAGACATTCTTTTGGATGATGAAAACTATAAGTATAATCATGTTGTGCATATTTCCATTTTTATTTTTCAAGTACATGAATAGGAATTTTTTTTTTTCTATATTTGGTTTTCAAAAATAATTTTATTAAATTTTAAAATCTATAAATATTTAAAAATAAAATAACAAACCATATTTCTAAAAGAAATGTTAAAAATAATATTTTTTAAAAAGAAAAAATAGAAACAAAAATTTTATTTTATACACAAGTCAATTCTTCATTAACAAAGAATTGATGAGATACAATTCCATGCATACTCAATTCTTTTATTTATGGTTGTCTATTGTTAATCTACAATTTTAAAAGTTTTTCCAATTTATTCATGTAAAATTAAAGAAAAATGAAAATAAAAAGGGAAAAACTATTAAAAACTTCATTGTTTCAATTACAAGCCATGTGGCCTATTCTTTTTGCCCCATTGATGTTCATATTCATAGAATGCAAGTAGAGTATTGGTAAGTGAATCATGCTAATGGAAATATTGCAGGTAGAGTGTCAAAACTAACTAGCTTTATGTCTAATGCGGATTAACATATTTGAAAACTTTGTTGTAGGAAATGACTATGTAGTTAACAAAAATATTAGATGCATGTAGATTTGAGTTTGAGTGTATAAATAAGTAATGAATATCCTTCATTTCCACCCATCAACCAATGGCCCTTCAATATCTTTCATCCTATTCCTCACTCTCCCAACTCATCACCATTCTTTGCTTCTATATCATTCTTCATTTCCCTTTTTATTCATCATCGTCATTAGTTCATGTCTTTTCTACATCTACTTCTACTCTTACCACTTCTCCTTTGATTATTGAGCAAGGAAAAGAAGCACTCACTCTTGTAACATGGAAATCCAGCCTTCATACTCAATCACAATCTTTCCTTTCTTCTTGGTCTGGAGCTTC
This sequence comes from Vitis rotundifolia, assembly GCA_030254885.1. Lineage (NCBI taxonomy): Eukaryota > Viridiplantae > Streptophyta > Magnoliopsida > Vitales > Vitaceae > Vitis > Vitis rotundifolia. The sequence continues at coordinate 17,211,439 of CM058163.1, read as the reverse complement.
CCCATGCAATCATTGGCTTGGAGTTACTTGCCATAAGTCAGGAAGTGTCTCCAGTTTAAACCTTCAGAGTTGTGGTCTAAGAGGTACGCTCCACAATCTCGATTTCGTTTCACTCCCTAATCTTCTCACACTTAATCTTTATAACAACTCCTTGTATGGAACCATTCCTATCCACATTGGTAATCTTTCCAAATTGATCATCATCCTTGATTTGGGTTTGAATAATTTCAATGGGATCATACCTTACCAAGTTGGATTGCTAACATCTCTTATTTCTCTTTATTTGGATTCCAACCATCTAAGAGGTCCCATCCCGCCTTCCATAGGAAACTTGAGGAATTTAACCACTTTGTACCTTTATCAGAATGAGTTTTCTAGTTCGATCCCTCAAGAAATTGGATTGTTGAGATCTCTTAATATTCTTTCCTTGTCAACTAACAATCTCAGTGGTCCCATCCCACCTACCATAGGAAACTTGAGGAATTTAACCACTTTGCGCCTTTTTAAGAATGAACTTTCTGGTTCCATCCCTCAAGAAATTGGATTGTTAAGATCTCTTAATGATCTTCAGTTGTCAACTAACAATCTCAGTGGTCCCATCTCGCCTTCCATAGGAAACTTAAGGAATTTAACCACTTTGTACCTTCATACTAACAAACTTTCTGGTTTGATTCCTCAAGAAATTGGATTGTTGAGATCTCTTAATGATCTTCAGTTGTCAAATAACAATCTCAGTGGTCCCATCCCGCCTTCCATAGGAAACTTGAGGAATTTAACCATTCTGTACCTTTATCAGAATGAGCTTTCTGGTTTCATCCCTCAAGAAATTGGATTGTTGAGATCTCTTAATGATCTTGATTTGTCAGATAACAAAATCAATGGCTCCATTCCTCTCGAAATGAGACACCTTACACATTTGAGATCTTTAGGGTTATCTGAGAATAATTTGACTGGTCAACTACCGCATGAGATATGTCTTGGTGGAGTACTTGAAAATTTTACAGCTGAAGGAAACCATCTCACTGGATCTATCCCAAAGAGCTTGAGAAACTGCATTAGCTTGTTAAGAGTTAGGCTAGAAAGAAACCAACTCGTAGGAAATATAACAGAAGATTTTGGTATGTACCCGAATTTAAATTATATTGATTTGAGCTACAACAACTTGTATGGTGAGCTTTCACGTAAATGGGGGCAGTGTAATAGCCTAACAAGCTTGAAAATCTCCAATAACAATATTTCTGGTATGATACCACATCAACTTGGGGAGGCAACCAAACTAGAACAACTTGACCTCTCTTCAAATCATCTACTTGGGGAGATACCAAAAGAATTGGGTATGTTGAAGTTATTGTTCAATTTGGTGCTAGGTAACAACAAACTTTCAGGCAGCATTCCTTTGGAATTAGGAAATTTGTCTAATCTCGCACATCTTAACTTGGCATCAAACCATTTAAGTGGCCCAATTCCACAACAAGTCCGAAACTTTCGAAAATTGTTATCTTTGAATTTGAGCAATAATAAGTTTGGGGAGAGCATTCCTTCTGAGATTGGGAATGTGATCACTCTTGAGAGTCTTGACCTTTGTCAAAATATGCTGACAGGAGAGATACCACAGCAGCTCGGAGAATTACAAAGCTTGGAAACATTGAATCTCTCCCATAACAACCTCTCAGGTACCATCCCACTCACTTTTGATGATTTACAAGGCCTGACATCCATAAATGTATCATACAATCAGTTGGAAGGTCCTCTACCCAACCTCAAAGCCTTTCGAGATGCTCCCTTTGAGGCATTAAGAAATAACAAAGGTTTGTGTGGTAACAACACTGGTCTCGAGGCATGCAACATCGACAAAAAGAAAGGGAACAATTTTTTTATTTTGATTATAATCCTTATTTTGAGCATTCTATTGCTTTCATTTATTTCTTGTGGAATTTATTTTCTTCGTCGAAGGGTAAGGGGTAGAAAAATCAATTCTAGAGAAGTAGCAACTCATCGAGATCTATTTGCAATATGGGGCCATGATGGGGAAATGTTATATGAACACATTATTGAGGGGACTGAAGATTTCAACTCAAAAAATTGTATTGGCACTGGAGGATATGGAACTGTTTACAAGGCCGAGTTGCCTACAGGTCGAGTTGTTGCTGTAAAAAAACTTCAGTCAACACAAGATGGAGAGATGATTGATATGAAAGCTTTCAAAAGTGAGATTCATGCTTTAGCAGACATACGACATCGCAACATTGTCAAGCTTTATGGCTTTTGTTCATGTTTAGAAAACTCATTTTTGGTTTATGAGTTCATGGAAAAGGGAAGTTTGAGAAACATTTTAAGCATCAAGGAAGAAGCAATAGAGTTTGATTGGGTTTTGAGGCTAAATGTTGTCAAAGGCATGGCTGAAGCTTTATCTTATATGCACCATGATTGCTCCCCTCCTTTAATTCATCGAGACATATCGAGCAACAATGTTCTGTTAGATTCAGAATATGTAGCTCATGTATCCGACTTCGGCACAGCTCGACTTTTGAAGTCAGACTCATCTAATTGGACTTCATTTGCAGGAACTTTTGGTTATATTGCTCCAGGTGATTTTTCTTGGTGACTTGCTTATCTCTAAACTACATCCATACATATTTATTAATGTGTTATTTATCGCATAGGGTGGAATGGTATACTCAATCTTTAATACCTTAAATTTTTTGTGAAACCATACAAGTTGTCCTTTTGCTCTTTTGCTAAGAAATTAGGATGAACATGCTAATTTCTTTCTTTGCAATTTCCATGTTTAATAGTTAGCTCTTTAATATTACATTTCTCTTAGTACAATTTTCTTAATTGCTTTCTACATTACTTATTTGTTTGGAGTATAGTGTTAAATATTACCTATTTTTGTTGGGCTATAAGCTTATGGTGATGCGTAATTCCAATAGATGCATGATAGGGTTAATAACACAACATGAGATAAAAAAAAAAATTAAAAATAAAACTTTTATAATAATTTAGCAAACAAGAGCATGATCAAATATTCCTTAATTGTAGAACTTGCTTATGCCTCAAAGGTGGACAATAAAACAGATGTTTATAGCTTTGGAGTGGTAACATTGGAAGCAATTATTGGAAAGCATCCTGGGGAACTCATCTCATCACTCTTTTCATCAGCGTCCTCGTCATCCTCAACACCATCTACTGTCTATCATTTATTGTTGAATGAAGAGATAGACCAACGTCTCTCACCTCCTATGAATCAAGTGGTTGAGGAAGTAGTGGTTGTAGTGAAGTTAGCACTTGCATGCTTGCATGCTAATCCCCAATCTCGACCAACCATGCGACAAGTTTGTCAAGCACTCTCAACACAGTGGCCGCCATTGTCAAAACCATTCTCCATGATTACTTTGGGCGAATTGCTTGGTCATGGAGGTGAAACTACTTGAGGGTCTTCACTTCTCCTTGTATATATATTTGTTATCATGCATTGTGTGAGCCTTGGATTTTACTTTTCAGTGTCTTTGTATTATGTTTTCTTATTTCAGTCAAGTACAATTTACAAAAAAAGGTTTTGCATTTTGCTTTATAAATCAAGTGTTATGCAAGTAGCTTTGAGCGAAGCTTTGATTCATTATGAATTGCTTCAGATTAAGTCTACAAATAAGTTAATAATGAAAATTTAGTCGAAATAAAGTTTTCATCTATCCAAGTAAAACCCTCAGTACCATCCATTCCATGTGGTCATTCATTATTAAAATTGCATCCCTATCATCCCCACCAACTCGTGCTACAAGATATATAACCATGTTTGGAACACTGTAAAATCATTTCTCATTTATTCTTATATATGAATTAGTTTGGAAAAGAAAAAAAAGTACAAATAGGAATTCATCTGTTTAAAATCACATTATTTTCATAAATTTTAAAATATTTAAAAATTATACATTTTGTAAAAAGGAATGGTTATGGTTGTAGTTCTAAAAAAAATTACCATATTTTCTTCTACATAAATGAATTGACTATTTTTTTTAATAATAATTTAGTAGTATAAACATTTAACATTTTTGATTAATTTTTTTAATAATAATTTAGTAGTATTTAGAGAAGGGATTGGTATTAAGCCCTCCTTTTGTACTCTATCATAACTACAACATCATTATTATAGGGCGCATGGGTTGCAAAAATTCTTGGGCTTGCAAGGCCATCAAGATGAATAGAATTCTGGTCATTTTCGAAAAGATCCAACTCACAGCAAGGCACAAGCGCATGAGGGCTGGAAGTGAGCAGAAGGGTCTGTGCCGGAGCATAGTGGTCTCGGTTTACAATGGAGAAAGCGAGGGCCTTCAACCATGTGGTGCCTGATTTTGGGAGAGTGCACAGTAGCAAATCTGTGGCTGTCGCGTGGAAGTTTCGATGAAAGGAGATGATACCTTGAATGGCTGATGATGGACTCCAACAGCCTTGGTATTGATAGAAAGAGAACCCATTCCAGGCCATCTTCCTGGGAAGGGTCTTGATGAGTGAGACCTTTCAACTTGCTGCCTTCCATTTCATCGTCTCCAAATGAATTGCTTTTGGGGATTTCAGCTGTTTTCTCCATGAGAATGGACAAAGGAAATGGATACGGGAGGGTAACGGTAAAGGAATTGGACAAATGGCAAGTGGGAAGGATAAGCTCCATATTTATTCTAATCACAATATTTCAAAGTATATAGTCCACCCGAAATCCCAAGTTCGACGCGAAATCTAGCCTGAAGGCCCTGAACTAGGTCAGCAAGCCTAACATGCAAATCAAAATTTTAAAATCTCTACATGTGGCAGCTGTCATCACCTCTCTTATTTATTTATTTATTTATTTATTTATTTATAAATGTTTTTAATCTCTATATATACAATATTTAATCCTGAAGCCGGAGTCCGAACATCAAGCCCGAACATTGAACTTGAGTCCTAAGCTTGAGGCCCGTAGGGCATGGCTTCGGGCCTTGGATTTGAGAGAATAGACTTGATCCAACCCAAAAGGCCCATCCAAAGCTTGAATATTCAAACTTTAGGCCACTCCCTGGCTCATTATAAAGAAATGAGGAATGAGAATGGATATCTTATTCCTTTTTTCCTTCATTCTCATATTTAAATAATTTAATTGATGATAAAATGAAAGAAAAAATGATTCCTTTAAAAATCAAATCCCACTTATAAGTGGGTAGGAGGTATTTTGATTTTTTAGTACAAGTTATTTTCAAAATTAATTTTTTATTTTTATTTTGTAAAAAGAAAAATTATGAATTTAATTTATGTAATATAAACTAAGTTTAATTCACTTCTTATTAAAAATAAAAACAAATTTTTAATTAAAAATAAATTTAAAATAAATATTTCTTAATAAAATATGAATATTTATAATATAATAAAATCATAAATTATATATTTTTATAAATATTATAAAAATATGGATATTAACATCTTATAAAACATAATTGATTTATTTTGTTAAAAAATAAATAATGATAATAATTCAAAATTAATAATCTCTAATAGTGTTTTATATGATTTTATAAATATTATAAAAATATGAATATTAACATTTTTATAAAAAAAAAATTTATTTTATTTTATTAAAAATAAAGAATAATAATTCAAAATTAATGATTGCTAATACTATTATATTTTAAATGAATTTGAAAACAAATAAGGTTTAATATTTTAAGATATAAATAAGCCAATTTTTCATACATTTATTACTTAATTAAAGATATGGTATTTTAAAATTTTTATTTAATTTATAATCAATTAATTAGTTTTTTTGAATTTTAAATTAGTCTTAAAATATTAGAAAATTTATTAAATAATTTAAAACATTAATTATGTCTATTATTTTTATAGTTATTGTATATATTTTTTGAATTTCAAATTATTTTTTAAAATTATTAAACTTATTAATAAATTCAATATAAATTTTCATTTGATTTAAAATTCATTTTCTCTAATGAAAACAAAAAATGAAAAAATATTTTTCTATTTACTTTGTTTTTAAAAATTGTTTATAAAACAACGATGAAGTAGTGGTATAAATTTTTTAAAAACAATTTTATTTTTAAATTATACGCCCAAATAGGTTTTCATTATTTAGGAAAAAAAAAACTCTCAAGAATGTCTTCTTAAATGAAAATAAAAAATTTAATATACATATACATACATATATACATATATATATATATATGAATATTGCTATTAATGTATTTCTTTTTTCATTCTTATTCACTTGTTACTTAACATTGAAATGGAAACACATTATCATTCTAATTTTACATTCCTACATGCATCCAAGTACAAGAACTAGAATCACCGAATTCATTCATATTCAAGTGAAAATATGAATAAAACTGAATACTTATTCTCATTCCTCATTTCATGTACTAAACATGACTTACAGGTTAGATGAGCTCTTTAAACTCACTACTCAGCATTTCATTTCTTTGGAGATTTCAACTGTTTTCTCCATTAGAGTGGGCAGAGGAAATGGATATAGGAGGGTGGTCTACATGAGATGTAATGGGTAGTCGAAAGTTATAATATTAGTGGTACATACAACATATTTCAAACCGGAAGTATACACAATTAGTATATATGATATGTGTCAATTTTAAAAACATATTACAATGACAGTCAAAATACATTTATGACATTAAATATTTGGTCATATAAATACATAATCCATTAAAGTATTATCTTTGTGACATAATTATAAATATGAATGAATCCCGATCATTCATTGATATACATAATCATATATATGAAGGAATCATGATCATTCATGCGATCATTTATTGATATATATATATATATATATATATATATATATATGACTAAAACTAAGTTGATATGATTATGATGAAGAGGTCCTATATAAAACCAAAAGACTTCGGATGTAGTGACGGAGTTAGAAAGGAAGCTTAGGGTGGATATGATATGAAATTTATTTCAAGGAGGGTAGAACTAAGGATGAAAATATCGGTAATCACGAATATATCGGTACTTGGATTTTACGGATATATCGAATATATTAGAGATATATCGACGGATATTTTGACACAAAATATAGATAGATAAAAAATTGATCAAAACTTATAAAAGGGTAAGAAAAAACTGTTAAAAAAAATGAAATTAGAAGTATAATAGACATTTTAAAGTTGTTTTATTAAAAAAATTGATATATGTATGATATAATTTGTGATATTAAATTTAATTATATAGTGTCGGTTGATAAGAAATGTGAATTTTGTAAGTGTACACTCATTATGAAGTTAAATTATTACAAATATACTAATTATGTGATTCAAATATATAACTATGTTAAGTTAATTTGCTTACCTCTATTGAAAATATATTAATTAACTGTAAAAATGTATTAATTTAAATTCAATGCTATACTAATTTAAAAATGTACCAAGTTAATTTATTCTCAATATACTATTATTACACTCGAATATCAAAATAAAATAAAATTATTAATTTAAAATTAAATTATTGCGAATATACTAATTATGTGATTTAAATATATTTATGATTTTGATTTAAAAATATTGGTACATTTTGATACAAAATATTTTTATTTAAAAATATTAATAATTTTATTTATAATTTTATACTTAATTAGTATACAAAATAAATTATAAGATAATTAAAATTAACTTATTTATAATAATTTAATTTTTTACCAATTTTTCATCGACATATCCAATATTTCTCTGAAATTTCAATGATTTTTTTCTCATTTAGAATCGATATTTTACTTGTATTATCGATATATCTGTGATTACTGATATATCGTTGATATTTATCGATATTTACCTTCCCTTACTAAAAGTTGTATATAGCAGCATGTTTACTTTTCCTGCGACTATAAGGTTCCTATAGTTGTTCATTGACCTTGGCCGGGACAAAAAGTGTTATATGGAGACCATTTAGTGGTGGTTAAATTTTGACTGCCACCACAAGTTTTCTTTTCATATATTTAAAATAATGCAATAAATTGAGAAATTTTATGAGATGAAATTACTATCCCACTTTATAATAATAAAACATTCACATATCCCATTAAAGCTCTATTGATATTTCTAATATGTTTCAACATCGCATTAAAACTCTACTAATATTTCAAATGTGTTTCAACTATAACTATATGAGCTTATTGGAGAAAAAAGAAAAAGATGAAGGAAAAAAAAAAGAACAACAGCCACCTTAAGAGTTTCAAATTGCTACCTGTAAAAAAGGATCGAGTATATGATACCCTTAGATTGATAGTAGGGCTTGATATGTGCCTTCGACACAAAACAGCTCCCAGACGAGTATCAAATTAAAGGCTAAATCTCTGCTTCATTAATGTGGGGACCCATTTTTACAAAGAACTCCATTTTCAAGCTGTAATGTTCTAGGATAAAGTGGAATGGTCCCAGAGGTGAACAAACAAGAGACTTAGCAAAACCATTAACTTCGATCGGCATTGAAACAACCGACAACATCAACTGATTCAGTGCCCACTCTTGTACCAGTATGAGTGGGAGGAGCAGCAACCATCATTGGTTTTGATTCCGTTTTCTTTAGATTGATGGTGAGCAAACCGATTTTTGAGGTAGATATGGCATCATCCTTTGTTTCAGCTGCACCGCACTTTTCATTCATACTACTTCAATTTATGTCGTCGGACTTTAGGGATACCTAATCAATGGCAGTGGAAGTAGGCACGGGCTTCTCTAAACTTTTCACATCAGTATGCTTGGTTATCTTCTCTTCACTTCGGGGCACGTCCATCACAAAATCTACCTTGAATACAAGTGATCGCTTGATTTTTCCAATATATCGCATCAAAACAAAATTTATAACCTAATTTACTATTCTATAGCAGCTTGTACCCGATCAAAGAGTGGTTTTAATACAAACTATTGTAGTATAGTGGTTTTTAGGTGTCGTCCACTAGGATGGATTATTCTCGGTAATTAAGGCTTGAATGAAAGGAGAATAAATGATTGTGATCAAGTGAAAATGATTTGAAAATTCATGGTGAAAAATCAATTTAACAATGGTCTCAAATTGAGAAGAAAAATTAAATGTAAAATAGAAGAAAATTAATAGGAAATGAAATTCTCGGAGTTAGGACTTTCTAGAAAACAATTTCCATGGTAAATAGATGTTGAGATCTAATTTTCATCAAGTTAGATTGAAAACCTAAATTTTCATCTAAACCGATTTTTTATTTAACTTTAGATCTAGATCTAATTTTTCTTCAAATTAGGTCTTTAATCTAAGAGATCAATTCAAATCATATATTTAATTCATCTTAAATTATCTTCCAATGATTCACACAATGCAACTATTCAATCTCATCAAATCTAGCTTTAAGAATTTGATGAATCTACCTAGCTTGCATTGTAGTAATCATCTAAGACAATTTGAAGAGAAAAATCCCCAAATTTCAATTAATCAATCAATTGGATCAAATTACCTTTGCAATCCAAGCTCATTTCTCTAATTCACTATAGATCTTGCCTCTAGATCCTATCTCCTCTGAGAAAAATGAGATTTAGCCACTCATGCTTGGAGATTTGGTCTCACAAGGCATGTTTGGCTAGTGAGCAAATGAGAGAAAATAGAAAATTCTATAGAGAGAGGAAATTTGGAAAATTCTACAATTAGAAAATGTCTAAAAATTTCCTTTTTAAAAATGAGTAAATCAAGTTTCTATTTATAGGCCAAGGTCAAGTGGACACTTGGCATCATCTAAGAGGTCTTCCGAAGGCTTCTTCATCAAGAAATTTGGAAAAGAATGCAATTTCGCACGAGCTCCAACAATTTCGCATGATTGTGCGAAGTGGAAAACGCATAAGTGGAAAATGCATAAGCAACAATTTCACCTTCTTGGAGCATTTCGCATGACTGTGCGAAATCAGTTTTCATTTTTCTCTTTAAGTTGCAGCCAAATTCCTCTCTGGTCCATTTCGCACGACTGTGTGAATTTTTCGCATGTTCATGCGAAATTGAAAAACATGGTTTTTTTAACTCCTTTTTGCCATTTCTTCAATTTCTTTATCTTGATTCCACTTCAACCACCTCCAAATCAAATCCAAATCTCAGTCCAAACCAATTGCATTACTTCTTTCATTGTGCATTTGGATCATCATCAACTTTATTTGTTCTCTTCAATTTGATTCATTTCTTTTGTCACCAATTTATCAAAATCATACCTTGAAATGACTCAAAAACTTTATAAAACTTGTTAGTAACTCCTTTAAGGGCAACAACATGTTAATTGAGTGTTTTAGGCATAATTACTACTCAAAAGATATGAAACTTCTGATAATTATTATCTAAAATATGCTCTTTTTGAGTAGTAATCATTCCCCCCAACCAACACATTGCTAGTCCTTTAGCAACGATATGACAAAAGGAAAGAAAAACAATACCAAACAAAAGAAATCATAAGTCACATAAGCAAATCATTTGAAAAAAAATATTTGAAATTTCCATAGCATAAATGGTTGATAAACAAACACATCCTACTATCCATATGTATCAACAAAATCCCAACTTATTTACTATCTCTAATAGAAAGAATATCATACAAATCAAAGTATCAAAAACATATCCATCTTCATTCCCCAAACAATCTTTCCAAACAAGTCTTGAGTGTAATTAAGCTAGCCCCTAAATATAGTACTCAAAGCTAATCCTCCCCCCAACCTAGCTCAATTTATCTTAAACAACAAAAATCACTCTCTCATAGGTAAAAAATGCGCCTATCTTTATTTTATTATTATTACTTTTTTCAAAGGACTTATTGTAGGAGTGCAATGCTAAAGGTATCTCCAAGTATATGGTCCATGTAGCGGGGATTCATCGATGACTCCCAACCATAAGGCATAGGGCACCAAGTTTATAGGACTATTTAACCAGCCACTAACTCCTCAGACTTCACCCCGGACTCCTTAAATTAGGATCAATACCTTTGCATCTACAATTGAGCTCATACTTCACCTATTCACCCATGTAACGAGCATTGAGGTCGGTGGCTCCCAACAAAAATGGCTTAGGGCACTAGGCTTCAAAGACCTTTAGGTCATATACCCCTCAGACCTTGCTTAGGTTTCAAGGCAAGCATAACTCAACCTTTTTATTCATCAACTTTTTTTTTTTTTTTCAATTGGGCATTTTGGCCTCTTTTCAAGGTGTCTCAACTCAATTCAAGAGTAATCAATGTTACAAGACAATTGAGTCCAAGTTTTAAGGTTAGACTAGCTTTTCATCTTATATCCGGGGTTTAAAGTGCATAGTATGTGTCAAGACTCAAATAGAAATGACCATTTGGAAAATAAAGACTTCAAAGTCAAATCAACTTTAATTCACATAACAAATCTTCTAAGATCAAGAAAATAAGCTAGTATTCTAAATCAACTTTTTTCAAGTTAGGTTTGCTCATTTATCAATCACAAATGTTATAGTCATCTGAAAAAAATTTCACCAAATAAGTCAAAAATGTGATTTATGAAAAAAAATTCTGGAAAACTAACAAAACTAACAACACATTTCCTTTTCTTCCTTTCTAACCATCACCCCAACCTAACTTGTACATTGTCCTCAATGTGTAATGAAAATATACAAAGAAAGGAAGAGAAGATACCTCAATCTCTCATGAATTTCAGCTTCAATAGCTAAAACAAAAATAAGATCACTTATGAGAATTGTTGGATATGAATGACATAAGATAAGAAAATATGAAAACAATTCTATTAAAAACCAAAAAAACTATGTTAGAGACACAATGTGTGGAGTAAAATCAAGGTATAAATGATGACAATGTCTAAAGAAAATATGATTTCAATGATAAGTCAATGATTCTCATGGAGTTTTTGAAAATTTCACACAAGTATGCAAACTAGACAAGAATGTGAAATGTGTTGCAACTACTATATTCTTTTAAAAGAATTTGGCACAATCATGCAGAAATTCGCATGTATATGCGAATTGGTCAAGAGAGTTCTGTCTTATTATAGCTTTCAGCAGAATTTTTGCATAATCATGCAAAAATTCGCATGCTTGTGCGAATTGGTCTAGAGGCTGAAAACTACTACAGTCATCCACATCAGTTTCGCATAGTCATGAGAACTGGGACATAGACTAATTTTTTGCATTTTCAAAACTATGAAAACTCCCTTGTTTTTGGCATGAATTCCCTTATTTTTGGCATGAACTTGCCAACTGGTGATGGGCCATTAAAACTCTTTTTTCTTTGCTTCATGCATTCTATCCATTCGGAAAGTCCTTCAAAACACAAATCAAAGAATTGAGATGAATTTATTTAATGGAAACTAAAAGAAAATTAAAAAAAAAAATCAAAATTCAAAGGAAAGTAAAGAAATGAGAAACCATTGGGCTAGCTAGCCATTGACATGACTAAACCCATTAACCTTTGCATCAATACTCAATTTGGATATGACTTGCAAACAATGAATGGACCAACTCCTTGGTACTTAAGCTTTCCCGGAAAAACATGTGGCTTGAAATAGCCTTCTTATAACTTGTTTTTTTGAATGAGTTGGTCATGCCATTCCTTGAGCTTTTTTTTCATGGTCTTTGAATTATTGTGCACAGCATAAAGACCATTTCATTAACTTCAAAGATTGAATTTCTTCATTGATCCTCCAAACTTCAATCCATTCATTGGAAATTGCTTCACCAAGTTTTGAAAAATTATCTTCAACATTTTCTTTCACTAGCTCTTCCATAGGCAATTCAATCAAATGAGCCTCCTTAAGTTCCTCCTCCTCTTTGGTACCATATTTCTTACATGAATGAAAAATGTTCAACTTAATTGCCATGTTCCCAAAGGTAAGTTGCATCACTCCACTTCGATAATTAATCAATACATTTGCTGTGGCAAGGAAAGGTCGACCAAGGATAGGAACATGGTTGAGTCCACTAGTTCCTTGTTCCGTATCAGGCATCACAAAATCAACTGGATAATAGAAATTATCGATTTGGATCAACACATCTTCAATAGTTCCTCTTGGAAGCTTAACCGATCTATCCGCCAATGAAAGTGTGATGGAAGTAGACTTTATTTCTCCAAGCCCCAATTGCTTATATACCGAGTAGGAAAGAAGATTCACACTTGCCCTAAGTCTAAAAGTGCTCTTTTCACAAAAGTGTTGCCAATATTCACCGAGATAGTTGGACATCCCAGATCCTTGTACTTGATTGGAGTCTTGCATTGGATGATTGCACTAACTTGTTTAGTCAAGAAAGCTTTCTTTTTCAAATGCATCCCTTTCTTTATGGTACACAAATCCTTAAGAAACTTGGCATAGGCTGGAACTTGTCTTATCATGTCTAGAAATGGTATATTGACTTTTACTTGTTTCAAAACTTCAAAAATTTCTGGAACGTTATTTACCACCTTCCTTGATTGAAAAGCTTTTGGAAAAGGTGGAGCTAAGAGCATATCCTTGTTCATTTTAGTTTCACTCTTATCCTCCTTATTTTCTCTTTTAAAACTTTCAGCTTTTGTTGTTTTACTCTTCTCATCATCTTCATTCTTCTCTTCTTTCTGTTTTGGTTTTGGCATAGGTTGATCAACTTGCTTACCACCTCTTAAGGTAATGGTTGCTTTGACTTCATCCTCCTTAGTAGAACTTTCACTTATCTCTCCAATTTCATGGACTCCACTTGGATTTTGTTGGGGTTGTGAAGAGAATTTTCCTTTTTCTTGCACCGTATGCATGCTTGTGAGTTTAGAAATAGCAAGCTGCATATTATCAATCTTTTGTGTGAGATTGGTTTGCAAGCTATCAAATTTCTAATTGAAAGATGTCTCCACATGATCTATCCTTTGATTTACTTGAATATTGATATTCTTTTGATCACCAATAAAATCTCCCAAAATTTTACTCAAGTTTACAATAGCTTGCTCAACCAAAGAAACTTGTTGTGGAGAGTCTTCCATGAATTGTTGGCTTTGTGAGTATTGGCTTGAAGAAAATTGCTCGTCCACAATTCCATGACATGTTCAGATGATTCTCAACAAGTCTTTCCCCCATAGCTGATATTGTAGGACAATCACTGACTTCATGTTCTATTGATTGACAATTAGAACATTGCTCCATGCAAATTGGATTATCATATATTGCATTCACCTCATGAAATCCCTTAGCTTCAAGTTCCTCTAGCCTTTTTGTCAAAGCTATCATTTTAGCTTGTATATCAACACTTTCATTCAACATATACATTCCTCCATTTGAATTGCTTTGAGACTTGGACTTGTGTAAATTCCTTTCATGTGGCTCATCCCACGACCTTGATATTTCAGCCACATAATTCAAAAATTCAAAGGCTTCATCAGGACTTTTGCTCATAAAGTCACCTCCACACATGGTTTCTAGCAATTGCTTCATAGTTGGCGACATGCCCTCATAGAAGTAACTCACCAACATCCATGTGTCAAAACCATGATGAGGACAAGCATTGACTACTTCCATATATCTTTCTCAACAAGCATAAAATTTTTCATTGTCCAATGCCGCAAAGTTGGTAATTTGCCTTTTTAAGCCACTTGTGCGATGTGTGGAAAAAAATTTCTTCAAGAAAGTTGTTTGTAGTTCCAACCATGACCTTATGCTTTGGGGCCTCAATGAGTTGAACCACAACTTAGCCTTATCCTTCAATTTGAATGGAAAAATCTTCAATCTCATAAGCTCTATGGATGTGTTTCCCTCATGAAATGTATGACATACTTCTTCAAAATCCTTTATCTGAGTATAAGGATTCTCATTCTCCATTCCATAAAATTGAGGTAGAAGTGGTACCAAGTGAGTTTTTATCACAATAGGCTCATTAGGAAGAACTATACATGATCCCATGCCTATCCTTTGAGGATGTATATATTCTCTCATTGATCTAGACATGTGAGAATTGCCATTGTTTGGTTCTTGTTGAGTTTGTTGATTTTCCCCTTGATTTTCCATTTCCTCAACAATTGAATCACAAACCAAAAATGATTAGCAATGTAAGTCCTTTGTAATCTCTCCCTTGAGTTTTATTCTCAATGTAGCATGCAATGGAGAGCTTACAAAACAAGCCAAGAAAAACCAAAACAAAACAAAACAAAACAAAAATAACAAAAAGAGAAATAAAAGATTAAAATGGAATAAAAAATAATAATAAGAAAAATGGAGAATCGGTAAAGAGAACTTCACCAATCTTGTGATGTGGATCACAAGGGTTAATCCTCACCAAAAAATTTGCCTCAATCACCTTGGCACCATCCCTGTCAACGGTGCCATTTTTTATCGCTTTATTTTTCCAATTTATCGCATCAAAACAAAATTTATAACCTACTTCACTATTCTATAGCAGCTTGTACCCGATCAAAAAGTAGTTTTAGTACAAACTACTATAGTATAGTGGTTTTTAGGTGTCGTCCACTAGGATGGATTATTCTCGGTAATTAAGGCTTGAATGAAAGGAGAATAAATGATTGTGATCAAGTGAAAACGATTTGAAAATTCATGGTGAAAAATCAATTTAACAATGGTCTCAAATTGAGAAGAAAAATTAAATGAAAATAGAAGAAAATTAATAGGAAATGAAATTCTCAGAGTTAGGATTTTCTAGAAAATAATTTTCATGGTGAATAGATGTTTAGATCTAATTTTCATCAAGTTAGATTGAAAACCTAAATTTTCATCTAAACCGATTTTTTATTTAGCTTTAGATCTATATCTAATTTATCATCAAATTAGGTCATTTAATCCAAGAGATCAATTCAAATCATATATTCAATTTATCTTAAATTATCTTTCAATGATTCACACAATGCAACTATTCAATCTCATCAAATTTAGCTTTAAGAATATGATGAATCTACCTAGCTTGCATTGTAGTAATCCTCTAAAACAATTTGAAGAGAAAAATCCTCAAATTTCAATTAATCAATCAGTTGGATCAAATTACCTTTGCAATCCAAGCTTATTTCTTTAATTCAACATAAATCTTGCCTCTAGATCCTCTCTCATTTGAGAAAAATGAGATTTAGCCACTCATGCTTTGAGATTTGGTCTCACAAGGCATGTTTGGCTAGCGAGAAAATGAGAGAAAATAGAAAATTCTATAAAGAGAGGAAATCTGGAAAATTCTACAATTAAAAAATGTCTAAAAATTTCCTTTTAAAAAATGAGTAAATCAAGTTTCTATTTATAGGCCAAGGTCAAGTGGACACTTGGCACCATCTAAGAAGTCTTCTAGAGGCTTCTTCATTAAGAAATCTGGAAAAGAATGCAATTTTGCACAAGCTCCAACAATTTCACACGATTGTGCGAAGTGGAAAACGCATCAGCAGCAATTTCGCCTTCTTGGAGCATTTCGCATGACTGTGAGAAATTTTTGCATGGTCATGTGAAATCAGTTTTCAATCCCTTTAATCTGCAGCCAAATTCCTCTCTGGTCCATTTCGCACGACTGTGCAAATTTTTCGCATGTTCATGCGAAATTGAAAAACATGGTTTTTCAACTCTTTTTTGTCATTTCTTCCATTTCTTTATCTTGATTCCACTTCAACCACCTTCAAATCATCTCCAAATCCCGGTCCAAACCAATTGCATTACTTCTTTCATTGTGCATTTGGATCATTATCAACTTTATTTGTTCTTTTCAATTTGATTCATCTCTTTTGTCACCAATTTATCAAAATCATACCTTGAAATGACTCAAAAATTTCATAAAACTTGTTAGTAACTCTTGCAAGGGCAACAACATGTTAATTAAGTGTTTTAGACATAATTACTACTCAAAAGATATGAAACTCATGAGAATTATTATCTAAAATATGCTCTTTTTGAGTAGTAATCAGCAGGTACAAAGAATGGGCTTTCATAGCTTTTAATAAGTAGTTGGTTGTCTCATCTTGCATGATCCTCTATTGGTTTTCATTATACATAAAAGTCATCAAGTACAGATGTCTTCGTTGTGTGATTTTTGAATATTTTCAACATTTCCAGGCCTTGCTTAAATCTTGTCTGCAGAAAAATTAGGATTTAAGAAACAAAAAGCCATATGTAAGGTCATATTTCAAGAAAGCTGGTATAACTGCAACAATACAAACCAAAACCAGTGTGCCTAAAACAATTTTTTATCACCTAGGCAAGACTAACCTCATCCAAATTTACATTCTTGTTTGCAAATGTGAAGCAATAGAAGTTGTAGATGTGACGAGGAAAGCTAAATGGCAGTAGGCATGCCATAAAGTTGATATGAAATAAGATACTATAGGTGTAAGATATACTACAATATTCAACTTTTGAAAAGAAATGCAAGCAACAATTTAAGTAGAAAGACTAAATGTACCTCTTGAGTGTCTCTACAATTAGTCATTGGCTTATTCTCATGGTTCTCTAGCATGATGTGCCTAAAGTTGGTATTTGGTACGTCCTTTGTGGTGTGCCACTTGACAAGGAAGCTTCCACTCCACTTATTTTGCTGCTAGAAGTCCATATCCTTATGGAAATCAACAGGGCCAATCATCTCTGCAACACCACAGAATTGGCCGCTTGCATTGACCTGTATGACAAAATTGTCCCATGAGCAGGGTTGGTGTTGAAATCATATAATCAAAAAATAGAAAATATAGAGATGCAAAATCAAAGAAGTGTTATGGTCCATAGCCAATTAGGAGAGGAGAGAGGGTAAAACCCAATAGTCTTGCAAAAACCCAATAGATTATCATTGCTTATAAGTGTATTTATCCTTCAATGCTTAAAGCAAAAAAATAGTTGAACCTAGTGTTATGCATACCTAAATAAAAACAACTATTAGGTTTCCTTCTCTTTTTATATTTCCTTCATTTTTCCATTCCCTTGGTAATCCATTTCCTTGCCATTTGGAGATTACAGTCATATAGAAAAATCCTTCCAATCACTAATCATGTGTCAATTTCTATATTTATCATTGCTAATTTAATTCATTTAGGAATAACCACTAACCAAGTACTCATTTTGGTGTAAAAGAAGACTTGAGCAACCCTAGTGAAGTGATAACTATTTTTAATATTCAAAAGACGAAAACAATCAATAAAATAATAACCTAAGGAAGTCATAATAGGTGAAATGAGCACCATTGTAGATTAGTGACTGAGAAGCAGTGAAGAAAGCCACACAGTCCTTAGTGAACATGTCATTTATGCACGATACCTTGGTGTACACAGAGTCTACAGTCCTTTGTTCCCTCTATAGTCACAAAGTGATTTTTCTCATTTAATTATGTTTTGGGGTCAGATAAGGTGGCAATACACAGTAATGCAGTTATGTAAAAATGAGATTAAGATAGAAATAAGTAGCTCTAAATTCTAGTGCATCTAGGATGAACTCAAACCCCTCAGTTGACATGTTGTAGGGGAAGTTAATTCTCGTCCATCGGAGATTGATTCCGAAATAAACCTGGAAATATAGGTGACTAGCATCAAACTATACATTCTAAGTGCACCACAGTTTTGAGCACCATAGGGGGAAATGGGATTTTTACCTTTTGGATGGCAGATATGAATGCAAGGATCGAGTCTCATGCCCCTTGAGCAAGTTGTGACTGTAGGATCCATCATAAGCACCCCCACCTCGAGCTTGGATGCCAAATAGGTCGTTTAGGAGCTTTGCAACAAAAGATCCATGAAGAGGCTTACCTCTTTTATTCCACATCTCTCTCCACATGTAAATTTTTCCTTTATCTCCTTTCTACTACTATTAGTTCTATATTCACTTTCCATGCCATCTGATCAGAATTGGCGACGGAGCAAACAAGGAACTGGCACATGACTAAAAAAAAATTTATTTTAAGACAAATTCTACTTCACACTTTATCCTATGACAATATCACAGAAAAATTTTGGTATTCTATCAACAATAAATTGTTTACTTCATGTTTCATTAACAAAACCTAAAAAGTTATTAACTATTCAATGTATGGCCCTTCAAAATTTTCAAACAAAAGAGTTAGCCTGAAGAAAACCTTCATAATTTGAAATAATATCCATCCAACATAATAACAAAAATATCATGAATTTTAGATAGTTGGTAATATGAGTTCCCAAAGCTACAGAAACTCAAAGAATGATACAAAGCAAAATCAAATTCCATAAGAAACAAAGAAAAAGTAACATGTACAAATAGACAAAAAGGTGAATGAAGCTAACTGTGTTGAAATTCAGTCAAATTAGGATTGGACACCTAACAATTGAAGAGAGTGATAGAAATAAATGTAACACACACAAAAGAAAATAGAATGAGATGCTTTGTGACGCAAAGAAAAATCAAACGAAGATCCTCAGGAAAAAATGTAGGGAAAGAAATCCTGCTTTCTAGAGAAAAATTCTTTCATTATGCAGTAGGAACTTAGAGAGAAATTGTGGTTTTTGTAGTGAGAAATCAAAGAGAAATTGCCTTGGGACATCACACCATTGAGAAATTGGAGACAAATATGCTCTGCTGGCTAGTTTGTCGAAGTCTCAAAGTTAGAAAAGATGTCTTGAACAAGATGCTTTGTAGTTGGGTATTGGGACATCTATAAGAGTGGGGAAGCCGTAACATCCCAATATCTGCGGGCAAGCCCTAATAAGAAAAGTACCCTATAGTTGCATCAAGTGTGCACTTGCCTCAAAAAGTTTGACTTTGGACCCGCTTATTATCATGGGCGTGAAAATACAACGTAGTGGGAATTTTTCCCTTGCTTAATTTTGCCACCATCAAACCATATAGATGAGGACATGCTTTGGCTGCAACTATATATAAATTTTCATTGCAATTTTTCAAAGCCTCTACTAAAACTTTGTGACTGTAAGATATATGTCTTGTAGTGGTAAGGGGGTGGGTGTCGGGGTGCATTTAATACTTCCTATGCACAAGGTGGCTCCGGATGCATTTAATTTATATTAATAAGGTAGAAGGATGTATCATTTAACCATACCATTCACAAAGATCATAAATAAATGACAAACTAAGTCGATATGATTATAATGAAGATGTCTATATTAAACCAAAGATATATATATATATATCAATTTCTTCAACAAAATAACTTTAAAAAGTCTATTATACTTCTAATTTCATTTTTAATAGTTTTTTAATATATATTTTTATAAATTTTGATCAATTTTAGACCAATTGATATTTTTTGTTAAAATATCTGTCGATATATCCATAAAATTGAAATACCATATATCCATGATTACCGATATTTTTATTCTTACTTCTAATTAGTTTTGTGGAAAGTTTGGTGCTTTGATTTTTCATGCTTCATTTTTTGTCTTTATTCTGGAATTTTTTTTGAGAGGCTTCATTCTTTTTTTCTTTTATTGAATGTCTCTTACTTCTTAGGTTTTAGCAATTTTTCCCTTAAGGTTTGTTTATTTATTCATTTTCAAATTAAAATTTGGATGAAGCTATATCCAATTTTCTTATGATATTTGCTTTTGTTTTATGAATTTATCAAAATTTATGCATTCATGAACAATGAGGTTTTATTTTTAATTTTTAATTTTATTTTTTTTGTAAAGTCGCTTATATTTTGTGGGTTTAGCATTTCCTATATGACTTACATGGACTTTAAAAACGGGGTTGATGCTTGACATTGTATTTGAATGACAATTTTTATTACCTACAATAATTTAAGATAACTTATAGAGAATACAAAATTAAGGTAATTTAGGACAATCCTTCATGAAGCGTTTAAAGAAGGGAAAAGACCCATTTTTTTTTTCTATATGTATATTTATATATTTGGACGAACATTTCCAAATTGTATGTAGTTTCATTTCATTTCATAGTTTTTATTTTTTTATTTTTAATGTATTTGATATTGCAATTAAATTGTCATCTGGAGTTTATTTGGCTTATGAATTCAAATTGGTACTTCATTTGAGTTTTAAGGTTGGTTTATGATATATTGTATGATTGAAAATATAACCTGATAAATCACAACTCTCAGTTTTGTAAAAAAATGTTCATAAATTTCTAAATTATATCGTATTGTAATATATTGTAATATTAATATATTTGTGTGTAATTTGGTGCATAATTTAACTAAACTTTTATAATAAGTATTAGAGTTAAAGACCCCTTTTTATACCCCTTTGATATTAGTATTAACTCATCATAAGTGTACTAATATCATTCACTCAATGCATTGAAATAACTTTTATTAAAATAAATAAATAAAATGTATGAGCCTTGCGAATTCAAATTTATCATTTATCCTTTAAGAGTGGTTTATGACATAAGGCATGCTAAGAAATGGAACACAATAACCCATAACCATTAGTTTTTTTCGATTTCTAAATTAGTCATGTCATACTATATGGTAATGTTAGTATAATTATATTATGAATAGGCTATTTGTATCATATTTGAATATTATAATAAAAGTATTAGTGTTAGAAGCACCTTTTCTCATTAACATTGATATGTATAATGTATTATATAATTGTATATTCTTTTTACATTAAATACTAGACAATTTTATGATTTGAGATAATATGTATTGATAATGACATAGAAATGTCTTCTTTCAATTTCTAAGAGAAGATAACTAAATACAGGATAAGTTTTTTGGCATAATTTATAATGACGGATGATAATGAAGTTTAGACCACCATCACATCGGTGCATAGAGAATACACGAAATTTATAATTATGTGCTAAGATTTCTTGGGATTGTTTAAAAATGAACAATATTATAATAATTTGCATGTTATAAATAAATTTATTATATTCTATTTATATGATAGTGAATTTTTTTTTTTCTTTTTGTTCTCTCATTTATTGGTCATACCAAAGTCAAATAAATAGGCAAATAAGAATTCAATTCTTTTAATATTTGTAACATACATTTTTTTTTTTTTTTTTGGGTAATATAATACTTAGTAGATGTTACTCATCTTATTCAAAATTTTCATAATGTGTTTAAGTACAGGTTGGAATTTTCTGTTGACTTTCTTGCTACAAATTTGTGATATATATTTAATTCTCAATTGAATATGAATTAGGGTTACTTATGTATACCCGGATATTTTTAAAATTTAACTTGAAATTTGATCATGTCATAATAAAACAAAATCCACCTATAGGGACTCGAAATAAGACATGAATCTCAAGGAAAGCCACACAGAACTACCAGGCTGCATGCATTTTCATATATATTGAGTATGATAAATAAAATAACATATTCTTTTATGAAAAATTTATAATATTAAATAAAATAAAATAATATTTTTTTAAAATTATAAAATTAGTTAAAATTAAACAATTTAATTTTACTTCAATTTCAATATATTTACATTTAAATAATATACATATTATATTTAATAATATTTAAAATATTAGTATATTTATAGTTATGCATGATTTTATTTGATAATATAAAATATAAAAAATAAATATTATTGATTTTTAATTTATATATATGTATTATTTTTAATTTTAATAATATATAAATTATATATTTATGACGTCACAAGTTCAACCGCGATTCATCTGACAATGAACTTTATTGGTTTATTGTCCAATCCGATTCTCAAAACATTGATTTCACTTCAACTTCATTTCTATAAAAGATAAAAAATAAATATTATAGATTTTTAATTTATATACATGTATTATTTTAAATTTTAATAATATATAAATTATATATTTATGACGTCACAAGTTCAACCGCAGTTCATCCCACAATGAACTTTATCGGTTCATTGTCCAATCCGATTCTCAAAACATTGTTTTCACTTCAACTTCATTTCTACACAAATCGTCGGACAAAGAATCCAGGAATTTTATGTTTACGCAACCCAGAAACTTGACGGAATATGGACCTGGATTTAGTTTGTGGCCCCAGAAGGCAAAAACCTAATTTGGGCCTATCTTTTGTGGGGGCTGTCTATTGGGCTCAAAATTTGGACCTAACTTATGGCCCTGGGCTCAAACCCAAACCTGCGGGTTTGAATTGGGTCAGGATGGACCCTCTTTCCCATAACTGAAGATCGAAGCTTGGCCGTATAGCAATGAAAAGAACTTATGATATTTTGTGAACTATAAATTTCGACAGCTTATTGTATTGCAAGTTATGATTTGTGAATTATATTATAGCTGTATAATTTATATATTTATGAAATATAATTTATAAATTTCAATAATTTTTTTTAATTCAAACTTATAATTTATAAGTTATGAAAACTATAAGATAAAATAAAAAAAATACAAAACTATATTTATTAAAAAAATAATTCAAATATTATAATTCATATCAAATTAGAATTTTTTATTATTTAAAATATAACACTAATTTCATTATTAATCAAAATTACAAGTATAAATTTGTGAACTATGGAACTTTGTTACTTAAAATTATCAAAGTATACACATTCAAGTATAATATCAAAAGTGCATTGTATACTTTGTGAAAATTATAATAATAAAATCATAATTCAAATAGTGTTGAAGTATTTCAAGAAAAATGTTTAACCTTGAACTTTGTGAATTTAGAAATTTATTTGAAATTCCTTGTGAATTTGAACTTCCTTGTAACAGTAAAATATATTTTAAAAAGTTCAGTCAATAAGATTTGAAATTTCATAGATTTATAATTTTCTTGATGTATTAGAGAGAAAATATTTTGTTGTTATATGGATAATGTTTTAGAACTTTGATTTTTATTTGTTGCATCGAATTTGGATATTCGATATTTTATCCCTTTGTGATTATTTTATCATTCGTAAATTTCTTACATTTGTCATTTTTGTGATAAAAAGAGAGAGTAAATAGGTTTATTAAATTTATTGATTATATCATTTTTCTCTTTTTGCCATAGTATTTTTATTATAGGTTTATTGTTTACATGCGTGTAGATTGTAGTACATTGTCCTCATTGCTTAAGAAATGGTTTAGCCTAGGATTAGAATTGGGTTCAATGAGGTTTTATTAGATGGAGGGCCTCATTATATCTTTATTTTTTGTTAGTGTATTTAATTTAGTTGTTAATTTTGTTCATCTCTTATTAATTAGATCCAGCATACTTTCCCGAGTCTTATTCGCCTCAAGACAACTTTGAACTTCATGTAATTCAGATTTGAGTTATTTGGAGTTATAAAATTTAAGGTAAATATGTATTTACGATTAATTGGTAAAGTTTTTGCAATGGGTAATACAAGAAATTATGAAGAAAATGATTAATATTTTTTAACTTGGTTTCTCCTATGCTTTTTATCCAAAAAATTATTTTTGATAAGTTTGAAAGTTGTGTTTATTTTTAAATTAATATTTGATTCTAGAAAAGATTTTTGGAATGTTTAATAATTAGAAAAGTCTTCATATTTCTAAAAATTGTTTTATAAATATAAATAAAGACATTTAATTTAAATTAAGTGCAAACTTTTATGAAGCCTAA
The DNA here is from genome assembly GCA_030254885.1 of Vitis rotundifolia. Lineage (NCBI taxonomy): Eukaryota > Viridiplantae > Streptophyta > Magnoliopsida > Vitales > Vitaceae > Vitis > Vitis rotundifolia. The sequence goes on along the minus strand of CM058163.1, from coordinate 17,186,986 downwards.
GAGAGTGTAGCCATTTATCAAGGTTTCATCCTCTAACTCCCAAACTTTTAATATATGTCTTAAGAGTAACTTTCAGCTTGAGCAAAAATAAAATATTGCTTTGCAAAATTGGTTATGGTAAAGGAATTGGACAAATGACAAGTGGGAAGGATAAGCTCCATATTTATTCTAATCACAATGTGTTAGCAGGCACACTATTTCAGCCAGCCTGAAGGCTTTGAACCAGGTCAACCAGCCTAACATGCAGATCAAAATTTTAAAATCTCTACACATGACAGCTGTCATAACCCCTCTCTCTCTTATTTATTTATTTTCGAAAACACTTTTCAAAAATTAAAACATTAAAAACCTTTTTAGATAAGTTATTTTTTAAAATATTTTTTTATTTTGATTTTGTAAAAAAAATTATAAATTCAATTTATATAATATAAACTGAGTTTAATTCACGCCTTATTAAAAATAAAATAATTTTTAATTAAAAATAAATATTTTTAATAAAATATGAATATTAATAATATAATAAAATCATAAATTATATTTTTTATAAATATTATAAAAATATGGGTATTAACATCTTATAAATGCATAATTGATTTATTTTGTTAAAAATAAATATTGATGATAATTCAAAATTAATAATGTCTAATAGTGTTTTGATTTGATTTTATAAATTTTGTAAAGATATGAATATTAACATTTTTATAAAAACATCATTATTTTATTTTATTAAAAATAAAGAATAATAATTCAAAATTAATGATTATTAATACTATTCTATTTTAAATAAATTTAAAAACAAACAAGGTTTAATTTTTTTAAAGATATAAATAAGTCAATTTTTTTAATTATATTCAAACATACATTTATTACTTAATTAAAGATATGGTATTTTAAATTTTTTATTTAATTTATAATCAATTAATTAGTTTTTTTAATTTTAAATTAGTCTTAGAAAATTATAATTTTTAGGCTCATTTATCAACAATAGTTTTTTTTTTTTTTTTACAATTTTATAAATTTGTTTATAATTTATTCTCTACATCAACTTCATTACTATGTATAAAACATAAATGAAAGAATTAAGGAGAATAGTGATGATTTTCATGTCTTCATCACCCAACAACTTGTTGGGATGCGAAACAATTTAAACATAAATAATTAAGGATTTATTTATTTTTAATAGTTGAAAATAACCATGCTATATACAATTAATATATGCTTTCGTTTGTCTCCTTATAAATTTCAATTTTGAGGCATTAAAAACCATTTAATGTACTCAACCCACAATAATGAAAGTGAAAGCCACCTAGAAATCCAAATTTCATGGGGCATAGCTCTTGAACATCCTTAAGGGTGTCCAAAAGTATAGTGTCTCATGCTTAAAAAACAATGCAATTCTACGACTTCAAACACTCTTTTCGATTGTTTTTTCTAACTTTAAGTAAAAAAAAAAAAATGGTATAAATCCACTTTTAATATTATTTGGGATTATTATTCGTTTATCTACAGTTTAAAATCACAATTTTTTATGAGAAGTTTGGTAGGGTTTTAGAGAGATTGAAAAAGAAAAAATGGAGGAAGAAGAAGAAGAGGAGGAGAAAAATGGGTATGTACTGAAATTCAAAGATACTTTTAGAGTATTTCAGTTGAAAAATGGATATGAAAATGATGAGGATAGTAGATATATGACACATTCAAAGTTATATCTATAAAGATGGGCTGGTCCCAGAAGCTAGGGTTAAAAGGCAATTCTTCATTATCAAGAGACCTTTGGCAAAACATGCTACTAGTTGTTGTCTTCCAATCATTAATGCAGTCTAGAATTGGCTTCTCCATCTATCTACTTAATTTTTGTGAAGTGACTTATAGGCTCTGTGAATCTATATACAGTGTCAAGCAGGAAATAATCTTGTGGAGAGTAAAGAAATGAAAATATTTCTCCATCAATGGTACTACATAGAACTGCGTACAGTCTTCTCAAATATACTCCTGAGGTGTCACACCTAAGGCAGGCATTTTTTTCTCTATGGAGGTAAATATGCCCTTGAAATTCCTAAACAATTAGGACTCCTTGGATCTCCCATTCTCTAGCTACTTTACCCACGGAAATTATATGGCCTTTTAATTGCTATGTCCACATGGGAAGTCTCCCACTAATCTAATTCTATCTTCCTCGAGCATATGAGGTAAAGAGCTCAGTTGGCAATCTCTAAAAGCATAGTCCCGAAAATAAACCTCATTAAGTGTAAAAATTTGATCGCCTCTTATTAGTATAAGCTAATTATCTTATCTTTCCAACTCCATTAATAATAAATATACTTTTCTTTTATAGCCAACTATAAGATCAGGATGAGGAAATGGAAACATTTTTGCATATTAAATGATAAGTTTGTGGGATGGATTGTTAATCAAATCACGCGCACACACATGCAAATAGAAAAATAAAGATTTTTAACATAGTTCGATGATCAATGTGATCCCTATATCGCACCGACACTCAACAATCTACTAATTAAAGGAAAATGAAGGAGTATAATAATGAAGCTCATAAAAATAAAATAAAATAAAATAACCTCTCAATTGCAACCATACTCTAACAACAAAACCCTAAAACAAAAATATTAAAATATATAATAGGAGTAAACTCGTTAATCATCACATAAAAAAAAATTCTTCAAGGGCATTACCTCTTTCAATTCCTAAATTGACCAAACAGCTTGACTTCCAACATCCCCAGTAAAGTGTAACAAAATTGATTTAAACTTCACAATCTAACATGGATTTGGTTGTATATGTTTTTAAGAATAGTTTTCTATTTTTAAAAATAAAAAACATGAAAACACGATGGATTACTAATTGTTTCCAAAATAGGTTTTCGTAGAATGGTTCTAAAAATAAACTATTTTACAAGAATATATTGTAACTATTTTCACTTGTTTATTGAGGTTGTTTTAGAAGATGATCGTGAAAATATGAATAATACTTGAAAATAAAGCATTATCAAAAGAACTTATTTTTAAGAAATATTTAAAAATATAAAAAATAATTAAAAATATTTCAAATTCCCAAACAAACTTGGGATGTTCCAAAAGTAACAATTCAAACATTGACTACTTTTGCATGTTTGCTTTGGAATGAATTTCTATTCTTCCTTACGTTTCATTGTATGGAAATTTTGAACTTTAGCAAAACGAATATTTAACCATATTTTCTCATTATCCCAACGTAGGATGGATTTAAATATGAGTTTATCCTCAATTTTAGTGATCTCTTATACTAATATAGTTTTGAAAGATTTTAGGAAGGATGAGAATTTCAAGAATTTATTTAAATTGGAAAAAGACATTTAATTTATTTTACTTCCATAAACATGAGCCCCACGTTTTCTAGGTAAGTAAAAAATAATTTCATAACTATTTTTTCGGGGAGAACATATAGGCCAGATTGCTAGTCTTGTCAAGCCTTAGAGCCCGGAAAATGATGTTGATAAAAAAATTATTTAATCATACACCTAAGACTAATGACAGCATACAAGGAACAAAATGTGTTACTCCTCAATTTAATTTTTCTTTCTATAAATAAAGTTTTAAAGTTTATTAATTTATATTAAAGGTAATCATAGATTCTAAGCTTATCTGAATAAATAAAATAAATAAATTGTGTTTGAACCTCAATTTAAACATATTATATTAAATTCAAATTCAAATTAATCCAACTCAAACTTGTCATTCAAAATTGATATTTAAATTTGAAACTCTTCTTACTGACTTTACATCATCAAAGCAGTTGGTCGAGGTTTAGTCTACCCTGAGGGATATCCCATGGTAGGGATGGTAACAAGCGGGTTCAAGATGGGTTGCCCACATCCTAACCCCGTTTGATTTATTTATTCAAAATAATCTTCATCCCCCATTCTATTGAAAAAATTAAACAGGATGGGGCGAGACAAGGTAGCTATCTAAAAAAACTCGTTTTATTGTTATCCCTATTCTATAAAGGTGGTGTGATAAAAATATCCTACTATATCATAGTTCCCTAACTCCGAAATTTTAATGAAATTATGCAATTGGTATAAATTATGCCAAAAAAACATTTTTTTTAACTCTTAAATAGTTTGTAATTTCACTATAATATATTTGGTTGACAAAATAGGATAAAATAGGATATCATTTTTAATATGATATAATATCCTTAAATATATATTATATCCAATAGATATGATATTTTAAGGTAATATATGTGATAAGATATGTTATGTCATATTATATTTAGTTTATAAAATGAATAAAAAAAAATGAAATAAAATATATATTGCATTTTAGTATTTGCATTAAAATATATATATATATATAATTTATCCTACATTTAGTGTCATTTAGAAATTGTTCAATAATTTAAAATTTAGTAAATATTTTTTTGACTTATTAACAATATTCATTAAACTGTTTAAAATTTATGAATAAAAAATTTTATATTATGTTATTTAATATATATATATATATATATATATATTAAATAACACATTTATTAGTTCTTTAAATATTTTATAAATATTTTTTTAGTTCTTCATTTTAATCACAAATTTAATTTTTAATCAAAATTTTTTATTTTCAAAAATAAGAAATGTAAAAAAAACAAAAAAACAAAAAAAAAAAAAAAGAATTGATGAAAAAAATAAATTTATGATATATGGGATATCTATATCTTATATTTTAATTTAGGATTAAAATATTTAATGTAAAAATGATATGAAAAAAATGATAAATAATATATGTCACCGTTTATCCTATCACATTTTTCTATTGAATATAGAATAAGAGAAGTTCTTGTCACTAATCATGGAATAAAATATCTTCTTCCTTGATTTATTCTATCACATGCTATGCAGGATTAAACAAACAAGGCCTTAAAGTAATCAATATACATGCTGGGGATTTCTCTATTTAGAGAAGTCTTTAGGATTGTAAGATTACTAGACCTGATGGACTATCCAAGATGACTAAGAATCTCTTTAGAAGTATGGCTTTGGAAGGTTGGAAACATTTCATAATGCCAAAATATTTTTTCCTTTTTCCTTTTTTTTTATTTTTATTTTCAGAAAAGGATAAAATTTTAAAAATTAGTTTTAAAATTTTAGAGAATTCCCAAAAATTGATTTTTTGTAATTTACCTAAAAAACAATACCATAAAAAAACATTTTTTATTATTTATATTTAGAAATGAATGAATTTTTTATAAAAACATATTTGGTAAAAATAAGACATGCAAAGTGTAGTTTTTATAATAATCACTCCCACTTCTCAAACAACCCTAAGAGCCCATTTAGCTGGCTTCTCCCTCCCTACATGTCTTGGACATGAGTGCTTACCAGTTACTACACGGATCATTTGTAGAATCATTAGGGTTTTCTGCATAGATATGCCTGCATTTCATATTTTTCTAAGTGCCGATTTCATTAGGCATACACCCAATTCGGATAATACACAGCAAGCATCCTGGACTGCACCGTCGGTTAACTCCCATGTGAGTTACGCCGTCTGTCGCGCTTTTTAAATACTAAATATCACAACCTTTAAGGCACGTACTCTCTGTTAATTTGTTTTTAAAACGTTTTCTTTCTGTATGGTAAATATATTTTCTGTGTTGCGACAGTGAGAGTATGCTTCTTCTTCACTGCACCTTGAAGACCTTGCAGCGTTTGCATGAACTGTAGCCATGATTCGTCCAGACTCATTAATCAAATGCTGAGATTCTGAAATGAGAGACTTTGACAACTATAAATATGCAGAAAAATGCCCTGTATATACAATAATCAATGGATTCTTCGATCCCAACACACGCATCAAGCAACAGCCAACTAAGCCAGTGGCAGTATTTTATGGCTTTTGTACAATACCTACGTCACGTGCTGCGAGACAATTTTTGACACGTTAGATTCTTAAATGTTTTGAAAATGGAAGTCCAATCTCTTGGGAATCTGTTGAAAAGCTAACAATATTAATCATGTAAAAAAATCAGTGTGTTTCAAATGTGATGAGAGCAAAGTCAGACCCCTAAATTTAAATGAGAAGCACAGTGTCTCTCTATATATATCAGAAGCAGCAGTCCCTTTCCCCAGGCAAAACAAGATCCCGTGTAATTCTCTCCCACTGTCTGTTTGTGAGATTGAGGTACTGAGTGAGATCCTGAAATGGGCAGAGCTCCATGCTGTGCTAAGGAGGGATTGAATAGAGGAGCTTGGACTGTTGTGGAAGACAACATTCTCACAGATTACATCCAAACTCATGGTGAAGGGGGGTGGAGGAGCATTCCTAAGAATGCAGGTATTTATGTTTGTGATTTGTGGGGTTGAGTAGTGGAGTCTATGTATTAGATTATGAAACTCATGGTCAGTGTTTGATATTTGCAGGTCTTAAGAGATGTGGAAAGAGTTGCAGACTGCGGTGGTTGAACTATCTGAAACCCGACATCAAGAGGGGCAACATATCCCATGCGGAAGAGGATCTCATCATCAGGCTTCATAGGCTCTTAGGCAACAGGTCTTTTTTTCATTGCCATTTTCTTATTCTTCTTCATTTCCATTTGATAACTTTGACTAATGTGTATTTATGGCATTGTTTTATGGTGTTTGTAGATGGTCCATGATAGCAAAGAGACTTCCAGGCCGTACAGACAATGAAATCAAGAATTACTGGAACACCAACTTAAGAAAGAAAGTAAAGGGCAAGGAACCCAACAAGGTTGATGAACCAGCTGGAGTCATTCGGACCAAGGCATTTAGGTGCACTGGGGTTTTCATCGCTCCACAGCCCCCCAAAGAGGAGACTGCTACTCTTGACACAATGGTGGTGCCAGAAGAACCCTCCATGATGAACCAAGATTTGGTGAATAATGCAGCAACATCTTTGGAATCACAATCTAATGATGGGGCCTTGTCCATGGCTGTGCCAGACATAAATTCATCCGATTTCTCTATGCACTTTGATATTGGAGATCATTCCCAAACTGATATCTTTGATTCTGAGTTTTGGAAGGCATGCAACCTAGACAATGTCCTGGAAGAAGGGAGTACCAGTGGTGATACAAATGACCCATGGCCTTCTTCAGACCAGTTTCTTATGTTCTCTGATGAGATGATCAAGGATTGGATAAAAGATGATTGATTCTAACCTAATAGTGTAGCTTCCTTTGGTTGTAATTGAAGAAATTATGAGATTAATTCCTAACTTCATGGCTCTCAAACCAATTTATTTTCCCCTTGCGGCTCTAGATATTCTCTCTTATAGGGGAAATCCAGGGCATTTCCCGATGAGTTGGAGGACCTGCACTAATCCATATATTTAATATCTTTGTATGAGAGTATGAGATGCAACGTACAATTCCTCCCATTTTCCATGGATCTAGTATTATATATATACATATATAAGATTTTAAGTGGGGAAGCTTGATCTCTATAAAAAATCTAAGGCATCTAATCAAAACAACTTCTAAATTCACACAATAACAAAAAAATAAAAAATAAAAAATATATATTTTTATGGCTTGAATAAAATAAATATATAAATTTTTTTAAATAATTTAAAATTTAGTAGATCATTCATGGTCCTGCAGTGTAACTAAACTAAGGTTATAAAAAGAAAGGATCTCATTATTGTATCATTTACTACATAGATATTGCTAAGTAATATTAATCAAATCTTGACATTTATATTCTTAGGTGGTGTTTTTTTTTTTTTTTTACACTTAATTCTAATAGAATTTAATAACTAAATAGTGCTAAATATTAAGTTATTTAATTATTTTTTAATATTTTGTTTCTATTAAGTATTAGAATCCAAGTAAGTCCTTATTTTTTTTTTTTTACCCATTTTGTTATAGAAATATTTTGTAAAGAATATATCATTAATATAACATGTTACGGGTCTAAAATATTTTTTTACTAAAAATTGCACATATCCATAATCAAGTCCTAAGTCATATTTTCAATAATAAATTATAACTTTTCAACTCAATGTTCATCTCCATTAAATTAAATTAAATAATCCAAAAAAATGCAATATTTTATAAAGTTATATGTAATAAAAACAAATAGCATCTTTTGAGAGTTAAAAATATAAAGGAATACGCTATTGAAAATACCTAAAAATACCATAAATTTATTATAAAAAAATAACCTATATCTGAAAAAAAAAATATTCAAAAACTATTTTTATGTAAAAGTTTATCATGTTTTTTTAAGTTTTTTAAATTGTTTTTAATTCTAAATAATAACAAATTATTTTCAATAACAATTCCCAAACATATCCTAAAGAACTCTAATTGATTTGTTGTGGTTGCTAAGTTCCTAGATTAATAAGAAAATATCCTTGTACTAAAACTAATAAAGTTATAACAAAAGACAAAAATTAGTAGTTTACAAGCATAACAATATTTAAATACATAAATAAATGTACTTCTTATATTCTCATCATGATCCATGCAATCATGTTTGTTAATAAAGCTTTTGTGAAAATTTTAAACTGTAAATCTTCCTATTAATTAATAAATATTGTTTTTTTTTTCTTCAAAAATGTTGATACTTTATTAATAAATTTAAAATCAAATTTTAAATAATGGGATTTAGATTTTATTTGTTTGAGTCTTTAATTGTGTTTAAACTCTTCTAAAATATTTATATATTATGTTAAATAAATAATAATAATTATAATAAAAAAAATTATAATTCTACTATATTGTTATTAATATATCATATAAATTACAAAATTTAAATTTAAGTACTAAAATTTTAATTTACAAATATTAAAAGTTATAAGTAATAAAAACAAATAGTATCTTTTAAAAGTTACATTTTATATTTTAAATTGACTCACAATTAATAGGATTATTATTATTTTTAATAAAATGAATATAAAAAATTAACTATAAAAAATAATGACTATTAATGAATTGAATATGCTTAAAAGTGATTGATGGAAGAAAATATTTTCTTTTCCTTTTTGAGGCCAAAATGAAATCATTGCCTTTTATTTTTTAAAGCCAAAATGAAGTCAAAATCATTTATTTACCTTTTATTTTTAAAATGAATTTATAGATAAATGAATAATTGAATGAATAAATATAATAAAAATAAAATAAATCACAATTATTGTTAGTATTTACTATGTTCACCATTATCATGATTATTTTCTTTCCATTATTTTATTTTTTAATATTTTTCTTTTAACTTCAACCAACATGTTTAATTAAATAAAGTCCACAGTCTCACCTTTTCTTTGATCCTATCAATTAATTAAATATGGGCTAAATAAATTTAATACAAGCGCAACCTAAATAATAAAAATGATTGTACAAATCTTATATATATATATATATATCGACTTTTTCCTTTTGAAAAATTCTCCACAAGAACATGATTGATAGCAATGGGATTCTATCTCTCTATTCATTTTTGTAAGGACAACTGCTCTATTTTTAGTTGATTAATTTCAAAAGATTAGGAACACATGTTAATAACAAAACTTTATTTTATCTTTTTAAGAAATTATATTTCATAATAATTAGATAATTAGAATTGATATATTTAGAACTACAATACAAAAGGGAAAAAAATGAAAGAAAAACATCATTATAATCCATTTATGAAGCTAAAATCTACAAATACGTAGCATCATTTTTTTCCCCTTGGATCAAGCTTGAAATATATAAGCTTGTCACGTCTATATTTTCTCTATATTGTTTACATATTGTTTGTGACTACCAATGCTTATAAAATACCTTGAAAGCTATTCTGAAAATAAGAAAGTGAACTAATAATTCAAATTATCTTATCACAAACTTGCTCATCCTTGAGAGTGATTTCATATATCCTTTCCTGGACTTGTTGCTTGATTTCATATTAACATGCAATAGGTATCAACTTGGAGTCTTAATGGTTTGAAATATGAAAATATGAAAACATGGGTTCCATTTTATATATATTTTCAAATGCAGGTATGAAAACATACTTTTTTCCTTCAGCTATTTAAAAAATTGGATTTACCTCTTTAATTTTCAGGAGTACTTGAGAAAGTCTTATTTATAACTAAGTATTATTTCACAATCTTATGTATAATAAATAATATTATTTAGCAATGCATTAGTTTTTTTTGAGTTGTTTTTGTTTTTGTTTTTCTTTTTATTTTGGTTTTTCAGGAGTGTGACTTTTGAGTTTACAAACAAAATATCAATATCAATAAAAGAAGGAAACATTCTTCTTTGAAAAATTGCATCTTATAGAGTGTTATATTTCAAAATACTGAATTAAGATATCTTGATTCGAAAAACTTGTGATCCATCAAATGGCTTTACCTTTACTCAATATACATATCATACTCCTTAGTACCCTCCCTTATGTTCGACCTCATACCCGCATGTGGAGAAACAAACAGAATTTGAATCCATATCTAATAGAACCTCTCGAACCCTCAACCTCCTGTCAAATTAAGGTCTAATACCATGTTGAACAACTAATTTTTCTAAAATATTAAAATTATAAGTTTTGAGCTGAATATGCATATCATGCTTCTTAACACTATTCTCTCATTTCTCCAAAAAATTGTACATGAAAAATGAGAAGAGAAATTGCATGGGACATAATCACACTTCTTTATTGCCCTTTTGAATTGATGGATAAAAATTTTATCCAATATTTAAGAGACGAGGTTTGCCAACATCAATGATTCTCTTGTTCCCATACCTCAATAATGGTGCCCAAAGTTGAACTTATGCTCTTCTTTATCCACTGCCGGCCCCCACCAGTATCATGTTCTCCACTTTATCTAATTCTCCCCACCATTATCATTTTCACTAACACAGAATTATTGCTTACTCAGAAGTTGCATAAACCTTCTTCTTCACATAGTGATACCTTCCCTTTCAATCACTCTCTCTCTCTCTCTCTCTCTCTCTCTCTCTCTCTCTCTCATTTTTCCTTTCGTTTCTTAAAACAAACAAAACCAAAAAAGTTCCTCAGAAATACTTTTAATAGGCTGAATGTACTCAGGAATACTTTTGATATTATTTTTGCAGAGAATCCAAGCTTCTTGAGATTTCTTAGCGGAACCAATAATAGGGATTATTTCTTACTTAGAATTAAGGCTACATCGATAATAGGAGTATAAAACTTTCAGTAAGCAGCTAAAAGAATGAGAGGAAGACTGAAGATTCTTGCTATACCATTCTCCTCCACAGCTACTTGTAATGTAAAGACTTTTCAAAGACTTGATTTTAGTTAGTAGAGCTAAGGTTTTCATTCCTTCTTGTTATTTCTATAGGAGATCTGCCTCCTCCAAGATCACGTCTCCCTGTAGCAGGGATAATAGGTATTCTACCTCTAGGATTTAACAGCCACACAACTCTTCTAAGATGCACTCCATGAAAAACTTTCTCTGGATAAGCCTCTGTATGTAGGAACGTTCCTCCAATAAACAAGCAAGATAAGCGGGGGACGTAGAGATCAAAGAGTTTTAGTTTAGAGTGAGTTCTTTTTCCTTTTTTCTTTTTTGTTCCAAAAATTGATGCAACATCGTTGGGTTTGGGTGCCCAATGGGCTGACCGGCCTGACCCAATAAATGGAAGAAATGAGGAGAGTATTTTCTAGGAGTTTGGAAACTACACGGAAACAATCACACTATTAAATATATATATATAAAAGTTTTCTCTTTGTATGAGAGCTCTGTTTCTCTCTCTAAACCAGAAAGAGGGAGAATACATCACACTATTAAATATATATATATATATATATATATATAAGTTTTCTTTGTTTGTATGAGAGCTCTCTTTCTCTCTCTAAACCAGAAAGAGGGAGAATACGTTTTCTCCTTCCCTCCTCTCTCTCTCTCTCTCTCTCTCTCAACAAATAGAATACATTTTTTTTTTGAAAAAACAAAATTCCTTACTCTTAAAGATTTTTTTTTGGTTTTCTCCATAAAAAAACGAAAGTAAAAACTCTTATACATGAGAAAAAAATGATTCTCATATTCATAGTTTCATTCATAACTTGAGATGAGAAAATTGATCAATAAAATAATCCATCGATATTCTTTGACATTTCAAAAGGTAATTTGGATGTCTTATTTTTTATTAGATGAAAACACTGTAAAACAATAATAAATGGATAATTAAGATCATATTATTATTTCAAGTTGTTTCAAACATGATTTAATTCTTCAAGATTATAAAATGGTATAAAAATTAACATTTTACCTCATAATCCATGTGTTCCACTTCAATTATTTAAGGATATTTGATTATTTGATTGTAAAAATATCAAATTTTCATTTGTCTTTTTTCTATCTTTTTACCTTTGCTTTTTGTTGTTTTTTTTTTTATTTTCTTCTATTTTATTGTTATTATTATTATTATTACTCACTATTATTTATAATTTTAAAATTAAATATTATTTATATTTTCTAAATAATAAATAATTATTTACGTACAACAACAATATTCATATGCAATACACATTAATGTAAATATTATTCACATGTATTGAATAATAAGTAATAATCTACAATAATACAACAAATAATAATACTAGTATTAAATAATAATAATAATAATAATAATAATAATAATAATAAAGAAAAAGAAAGAAAAACAAAATAAGGAAAAAGGTAAATTAAAAATATTCATACATTTTTCTCTTATAATTTTTTTTTTGAATTTTGATTTCATATCACATTGTAGAATCATTCTCCAATTAGTGAAACGTCATTAAGTATTTATTTTTTTCCATTCAATGATTAGTTTGGTTTTAGAAACACTTCCATTTAATCATTTTTATTTTTATTTTTTATTTGTGTCAATGAAACAAAAATGCTTCACGCGACATTGCATAAAAGATGAAGATGTAAGTATTTCTAAAATAAAAGCTTGCACTCATGGCTCAAATATGTCTACATGTCCTAATTGACAGATAAGTCTACCAAATAATATAAGGATGAATTTCAATTGAAAATACTTCATTATCATTAATTTAAAATTTTATTAAAAAAAAAAAAAAAAAAAAAAATCTCCCCTATTTAAAATGGAAGAGAATGTAGATAAAAATAATAAATGAAAAGGAAAAACAAAATTTCAAATTAATTACAGTTAGCTATATTTAGTCTAAACCTCGTGCTTAATTGTATAAAACTACCTTTCTCTTTTCTTTCTTTTTTTTCTTTTCTTTTCTTTTTTTTTTTTTTTTTGGAGAATCATATAATGATGCACTATCTCAAAAATATTACTTTTTTAGAAATTTTGACTTTTGAGTTTCAAAATGTATTATTTTGGGAAAATAATCCTCACAGCATACACTCCAATCGACAACATGCTTGAACTACCCTTTAACCCTTCTCTCATCTTTTCGCCAACTGCCACAAAATTTTCAAACTCATCATGATTTACTTAAAAAAAAAAAAAAAAAAAAAAAAAATTGGCATGTGACAGTGGGCCATACCACATGATTTTTCTTTTCTTTTTATCCTCTATAATACCTCTATATATTTTATTTTTTTTAATATATTGCTTCATGATTTTTTTTTTTCAATTTTTTTCATAATTTCACATTTTTATATTTATTGACTTTAATTATTTATGAACATTCTAAATATAAAATAATAATATGTAATAATTAATTAATAAGAAACAAATTTAATATAAAAATAAATACATAATAATGAATTTAGAGATTACATTAATATATATTAAATAATTTTTTTTTTCTTTTAGGAAATGGCAATCAAATCTTCAACCAGCTCCCATGTCTGATGTGTTGCTAATTGGGTTCACTTCTGTCCATTGATGCCAGGCCCCACCTAAAAGTCATTAGAGATGTGTCGGTGAAAATTTTAATTGGTTAAATTTCTAATCAGACATATCAATCCGACTGTTTCACCCACCGACATTAATCAATCTTCCAGACACTTTAATTTGTAGGGTTGCATAACTAATCCTCCTTATCTTGTCACTTTTCAATCATCAGACCCTTGCATCCGATCTTTCCCAAACCTCGCAGCAGCACAGTTGCTTCCTTATCACTTTTTAGTTTCCTGGTTTTCTTTTTTGGATTCTTTTCCTTCTATAAGCACTAACAATATCATAGTTTATGAGAATGATTAAAACATATATAAAAATATTAAAAATAAGTTAAAAATATTTCAAATTTTTAAATAAATTTTTGTTTTATAAAACATTAAAAAATAGTTTTTAAAAAATATTTTTTAAAAATAATTACCGAAAAAGGCCTAAAACTCACTGCAATATGATTCGAGTGAATAGGTTTTATTAGTTTTAGGAATATAAACTAATTATGTTTTATCTACTTTCATAAAAACTTAAACTGATAGGATTTAGGCCCGATAATATGTAAGCTAACAATTATAACCCCTTTATAAGGCTAAAATCTACTATTTAAATATATATATATATATATATATATATATTTCATTTCATCTATTTTTTTAAGAAGAATGATATTCCACTTTTAAAAAATGCAATCGAGTTCAAAATGTATAAGCTTTCAGTTCTATAACGACTACAAATATTTGTACAATACTTCGAAAGCTATTCGGACAATAATAGCACATGGCCAGCTGTTGGTATTTATAGACACGTAGTATGATAGTTGGAATATGGTACTTGACACATTGAATTCTCTCAAGGTGATGATTAAGTTACATGACCACTTTAACTCTCTTGAGTCATAGTCACATGGAGAGCAAATTATTATAGACACGTACGATGGTTGGAATATGGTACTGGCACATTGAATTCTCTCAAGATGATAATGAAGTTACATGACCACTTTAACTCTCTCGAGTCATGGTCACATGGAGAGCAAACTATTAGGAAACGTAATTTAAAGTATCTGAAAATGTAGTGAATGCATCAAATTGGAAATTTACCTACTATAAATAAATGAGGGACTTGGTATAATGATGAACATGTAAGGTTATAAATGAAAATTTACTATTTATGAATCTTGTACCATTAGTCAATTGTACATAAGTGATTTTGCACCGTTTATGTAAAAAACATAGGATCTATTGATCTAAATGTTAATTTCATTCACATCCCCTGAGATTTTGATTAAATACATCAAACATCTACAAGTTTAAAATTTCATTATATACCTTTCTTATTTTGAATAAGAAGGAAAGTAAGTGAAAATAAGAAATGAAAATGATAAAAGAGGTATTTGATGAGATTTTAAACTTGATAAATGAAATTAACCCTTGATCTATAATTAAGTGGTTAATGAAGTGGACAACTCATAGGAAGAATAAGTAAACCAGAAAGTGATGAAAATTAAAGCTAAAGAAGAGAATTAATATTTGCAAAGTTTTAGGAATAAGGTCCACATAAAACATGGACATTGGTGGGATGTTACAAAATTTGAATCTAGTTTGGGGCTTCAAAATTTGTATTGAATTTTTGGGATTGGGTTTGTTTATCAAAAGTTGACCGGAAAATTTTGAAAAAGAAGGAAAAAGAAAAAGAAAGAGAGAAAAGGTTTTAGAGTATGTGGGAATGTTTTTAAAAGTAGTTTTTAAAAAGTAATTCTTAAAAACAATTCTTAAAAGTAATTTTTACTTTTTTTTAAGGAATAAAACTATGTTTGAAAACTCAAAAATCAACCATAGTTTTATTAGCTTATTCTATGTATTCAATGTAAAAACTTACTAAAGTATTTTTCATATTTTCAATTATTACTCAAATATTTCCTGAAAAATAACTAAAATACATCAAATTTGTTATAAAAAAAAATATATATATATATATAGTTTATTTTCTATCAATAATTTATCAAACATGTTTTCTAAGTTTAAAAAAAAAAAAAAACTATTTTTTATTTTTTAAAATTATTTTTAAGAACCATTGTTAATAGGGCCTTGGTTTTTCTTGTTCCTTTTTTTTTCTTTTTAAATAAAGATGAAGTGTAAATGAAACATAAAAATAAAAATAAAGAACTAGAACTCATTATAATTTGACTTAGATAAAGGCAAAATTGTTAAGTCACATGCTCAATCATTTTCCCACTTATTCTACACTAGCATAAGATACACATAGATGTGCTGCATTTATACTTCCTATTTAACCATGTGTTCTTCACTCAATTGTTCACTCTGCACCCACATTTTCATGGAGAAAATGGAAAGCTCCGCAATCCCTTTTTTTGAAGAAGCAGATTTTGAGAAGCTTAGCGATGAGTGTCAACAACTACTCGCAACCCTTCCTAGAGAAAAAACCTGGGATGGAAGCTTTTACTATCTATATCAAGGCTTTTGGTTCCGAGCTATACCCCTTCATGGCATCATTCTCTTTCAGAAACACTTCCAAGCAGAAGACGAAGATGTATTAATCATCACTTCTG
The DNA here is from genome assembly GCA_030254885.1 of Vitis rotundifolia. Classification (NCBI taxonomy): domain Eukaryota; kingdom Viridiplantae; phylum Streptophyta; class Magnoliopsida; order Vitales; family Vitaceae; genus Vitis; species Vitis rotundifolia. Next base: position 17,170,590 of record CM058163.1, on the reverse strand, counting down.
CAAAATCAGGCACCACTTGGTTGAAGGCCCTCACCTTTGCCACTGCCAACCGAAAAGATTCCCCACTCACTCAGAGCCCTTTGCTCACTAGCAGCCCTCATCAACTGGTACGTTTCCTTGAATATGACCTTTATTACATGAAATCGGAGTATCCCGATCTCCAAGACCTTCCTCGCCCTAGATTCCTGGCAACCCACCTACCATATGAACTGTTGCCGCCGTCCATTAAAGATTCTAAGTGCCGGATTGTGTATATGTGTCGAAATCCGGTAGACAAATTCATCTCGCTGTGGCATTTCGTAAACCACAATCGCCCTGAACCTCTGCAGCCAGATTCACTGGAGGCTGGTCTGGACATGGTGTGCAAGGGAATTGAAGGATGTGGACCATACTGGGATCACATGTTGGGGTACTGGAGGATGAGTAGGGAGAGACCAGAGAAGCTGTTGTTTCTGAAATATGAAGATTTGAAAAAGGACATCATCTGTCACTTGAAAAGGTTAGCCCACTTCCTGGGCGTTCCTTTCTCTGAGGAGGAAGAGAGACAAGGGGTGATAGAGGAAATATCAAGGTTGTGTAGTCTTGACAGCCTTAAAAACTTAGAGGTGAATATGAATGGAATGCACACCAGTGGACTTAAAAATAGCAGTTTCTATAGGAAAGGAGAGGTGGGAGATTGGGTTAATTATGTAACCCCTTCCATGGCAGAGCGAATTGAAAATGCTTTTGAAGAAAAACTCAGTGGTTCTGGTTTATCCTTTCAAATGTCTTGCAACACTAAGAAGGAGGATAATTGAGTATCACTTTGCTAGTTAGATTTATATTTAATGTTTTAAGTTTCTTGGTGTTATGCATCCTTGTATTTTAGACTTTGATGTTGATGTAATAGTAGATAACCATGAGTGCTGATTTTCTATGCACTCACTCTTCCGCATTATAAAGTTTTCATTGTCTTCATTCATTTCTTTAGAAAGTGTATCATGATTTGAAAACATTGGTTTTTACCAATGTTTTAAGAACCAGACCAGTAATTGAACTGGAAAAGTTACCAATTTACGGCCCATTGATCAAATCAGTGGTGAAACTGCAGTCAAATATGTGATGCCATAAATATATAATTTATATATTATATAAAATTTAAAATAATTAAAAGAAATTAAAATTATATATAATTAAATTTTTTTAATAATATTTCATTTTTATATTTGACATATCAAATTAAATTATGAAGATAAATATAAATAATATTTTAAATTTTATTAAATAGAACATATATAATATTTAGATATAAAGATATATTTAAAATGAAAAAAAATTATAATATTTAATTTCATTTGCATGTCTTTGTATTTTATTATTTTAAAATTATTATATTAATTAATTTATATTATTTTTATAATTATCATTATATAATTATTTGCAAATATAATGTAATGAAAAGGTTTCATAGCTCAATGGTTCAGCCTTAATTTTAATTTTTATACTTGAAGGTCCAGGCTGGGAAATGGATAAAAAATATGTAAGGATTGTGGAGTATAAAAGGCATGCAAGAATCTTTGACTTGCAAGACTAAAAGCTTGTTGGACTTGTTGACAAAAATGGGTTGGATGAGCTTCTTATAGAGTGAATTAGTTTGCATCAAAACGACGTTGTTTTGGCTTAAATAAAAAATAAAAAAAATAAACAAATTGTTTGATTCGTTAAGAACCACCTAGTTCAGGCGATTCACCAGTTCAACCATTGGTTCACAGACAATTTGATGTCCAAACAATTAGTTGGGGTGGATCGAACTGATTTGGTAATCAGTCGACGCTCGAACTGGCCGATTTGATCTGATTCTTAAAACATTGGCTTTAACGGATATATCAATAACTTAATTTTATGGATATCAAGAAATATCGATGGATATTTTAACACAAAATATAAGTCAAATGAAAATTAATAATAATAAAAAAAAAACTCATAAAAACATTGGAAAAACTCCAAAAATGATAGAAAAATAATAATACATTTACTGAAGTTGTTTTAATAAGGAAATTAATATATATCAAAGGATATAAAGGAAATTAAGATATATATGTATTTTTTATTTAAAAATATTGATAATTTTATTTATAAATTTATATTTATTTTATATTAAATTATTATATAAAATACATAATAAAAAATTAAAATTAATTTATTTATAATATTTTTATTTTTATTAATTTATAATATAATATATAAAAGATTTTATATTCTCATTTAACCTAGTGGTAAAGGTTGTTGATTTCAATCTCAAGGTTTTTAGTTGAAACCCTACCTTGCATAAGTAATTTTTCTACTTAGCTTTGAAAAAAGTAATCCTACATAGAAAGTGGGAAAGAAAGCGGAGTTGTATTGAATAGGCTAGTGCCCCACATGCTTCCACATATCCTATTGGGCTCAGGCACCAGGTTAGTGCTATTAGGACGATAGGGCCTATATGCATGATTTGAAATTGCATGTTGGTCTGAAATTATTGAAGTCTTGAAATCCCTACTTCCTTTACTTGATAAAGTTATCGTCTGAAATTGTTGAAATCTTTAAACTCTCACTGCTTGTGCCTAAGAAGACAATCTTTAAATCTTTGAAGTACTTAATTCAAATATCTTGATTAGAGAGATTTATTGCTGATCCATTAAATGGTTTTAGCTTTTATTTAGTTCGCATTTTATTCTATCATTTCCATAAAAAATTGCACATGAAAAATGATAAGAGCAATTGCATGATTGGTACATAATCACATGGCCAAAAACTTTTGTTAGGAGGGGGGCAATGAGAAAAATAACATATGGTCATCATCTATAAATTATAATGTAATTAATGGTATTCATTATTATTAAAAAAATAAATAATGATTGAAATTAATTATGAAAATTTATCAACTTAAACAACCAAAATCCTAAGAACATTAAAAAAAAAAAAGAGTTTTAGGGATATAAAAAAAAATTATCAAGAAAACATTTAAAGAAAAATTTCAAAAGAATTAAAAATAGTATGAAAAATGATTAGAAAATTTCAATAATTTTGATAAATTTTGTAGGAAAAATACTTATTTTTTTTTTCATACTATGATCAATTTAGTATCACACTGCATCGAAGTTTCATACTTTTGTTCCTTGATCTCATTCATTTATACATTAGTTTTATCTTTATATACTTTCATCCAATAGCCTTTTTTTTTTTTTTTGTACTTTCATATGTGGAGATTGAGATTTCGGTAGATACCATATCTATACCTTAGTATTTTCTTTTTAAAATAACTAAACTATAAGATAGTTAGGAGTAAAGTTTTGAATTTAAAACTAATGTAAAATTTGATAGCAAATTTTAGAAATGTATAATGAGTAGCTACTTTTTTTTTTTTTTTTTTCAAATTTCTCTATTTTATATAGGAGTTATTAATATTATTATAGAAAAAAGAAATATATCAAAAGAGCCTCCTAACATTATAACTTAATATTAAAAATAATTTGAAATAATAAATTAAAATAAATAACTTTTTGGAAAATAAATTAAAATAATGCCTTAGTTGCATTTGTTTCTTTGGTTGAACCACATGTTTTTGCTTAAAGCTTTACCTTTACAAGGCCCATCAATATCTTTTCTCACACTTAAGTTATCACATGTGTTAGGACAATAAGTCGTTATTGTGTATTGGTAATTTTGTTCCTTTTATCTTTTGCCTTAGAAATATTTTTATATAGTGACTTCCTCTCCATTGAAGATTTAAGGTTGTTGTTCATCTAACTAAAAAGTCACAGTATATCTAAAAAGGTTTGACTTGTAGTAAGTTAGGTGATCAAGGGTTAAAAAGAGATTGGTATGTTTTTTTCTAAAATTTAAAATTGTTTTATTTAATATTTAAAACTGTAAGGACCGCTCAAGCAGGGGAACAACACTCAAGCACTAAGACATCTCAAGCACTTAAGCGACACTCAAGCATTCTTGCCAAATCTACTAGAATATGACAAGAATATTTTCGAGATATTCATACAAATTGAGTTCGAAAACTTTGAGATATCGATTCATTATACCTTTTATGCCTATTTACACCACTTTATAACCCTTTTAGGGTTAGAGGTTCATCTAAGGATTAAGCTTACCTTGTCACACCATTCCAAATCTCTCATTGAAGGATTCAAGTGTTGAATCTAGGGTTATTTAAAGACCTACATCCCTTCGGCGAGGGTGAAGCGTATTCACCACAACAATTGGAGGTTGTTGCGTCGCGGATGTGAAACAAGTTATAGGTTATGAATAGTAAGTCTTTAAGGTAAAAGTAGTCGGGTAAATTTGTATAACTTATTCTCATATAGTGGATTTAGATTACAGGAGTGTCCACTGATTACTACTCAAAAAGTGCTATTTCATAGCTTGTTATTAATCCTTTTAAACACTTTTGAGTAGTAGTTAGTGCCTTTTAACCCAATTAGCATGTTAAGACTCCTTGTAATCAATTATAATCAAATTGCCTTAAGTTTTGGTGTTTTGATAGCATTTTGACCACCAAAGCATTATGAGATTGAGGAGAGTGATATGGAATCCTTAGAAAGCTTTGGGAAGCTCAGAGGCATGAAGAATCACAGCCTTGAAGCTCTTATGCCATAAGCAAAGTGGAAATGCAAAAGGGGAAGCAAAGAGGATTCAGCCATGGAACATTCTTGATGACAGTCACTGCAGCTAGTTTTGGAGCACTTCCTGATGTCCAATTTATGCATACAATATGTCATTTGAAAGCTTAGGAAGTCAACAATCCAATGCCCCAAACCGTGTGCAATTTGGATCTGAAATGAGGAAGCTACAGCCGTTGGAAGATAACTGCTCCAAGCTGAAGGAAGGAAGACTTCAGTAAAGTGCTGCGAAATCACCATTCTTGTTGCGGAATGGTTTCGCAGCCTTTTTGCACAGTGCTATGGAGTTCCCCTGAAGCTTCGCGCCGCGATGGAAGCCAAACACCTCAAGTTGGAAGTTCACTTTGCAAAGGTGTTGAAGCAGCTGGCTGCTATGAAGGAATTTCGCAGCTCCTCTTGTGTACCTGCGAAATTCCGCAGACCTCACCTTTCACCTGCGAAGTGGTCCTTAGTGCTTCCTGATATTTGTAACCGACTCTCGGAGATATTTTTCATTAGATTTTTGTTGCTTAAATGCCTAAATTCTCCTTGTAAGTCACCAATGAAAGATTTCCTTAGCTTTTAAGTTAGGAATTTAGCAAATTACCAGGGGATAGTTGTAATTGGAATTTTTGGTATAAAAGGGAGCCCGAGGAGCCTGTTCTGAGGGTGCTGGGTGACGAACCTTTTGTAAAAGTTTCAAAACAAGAAATATACAGAGCTTGAGCTTTGCTTTACCTGGTCAATTTGATTGTATTATTTTTTATTTTAACTTGGTTATGCACTCTCTGAGGAGCTTTCCCCAGAGAATGAGTAGCTAAGCTTTTTAGTTCCTTGGAATTAAGGTTGCCGGGAAAGGTTCCAATTGCATCAATCAGAAGCTTTGTGGTTTCAGCTATGAATGAAGAGTAAGTGTGTCCCGTGAATGGTTTCTAATGTTTTTAGTTAACTTAAAACACCTTGGAGTCACCTGGGCCAACACTTGGTAAGGCAAGTGATCTCTAACCGTGGAGATTCACTAGTTTACCCCTTGCGAGCCTCTGGTAGGTGACTTGAAGGTAGGATTTTCTAGAATAGCCAACACTTGGTAAGCTTTTGGACTCTTAGGAGACATCCATTAGTTACCTCTTGCGAGCTTTTGACGGGTAATCCAAGGTTAAAGATCACCTTGAATGGTAACAGCTAAGTGAGAGGCTTGAACCATTGCAAGTTGCATCAGTGAGAGAATTAAAATTGAAATCCAATTGAGGGATGTATTTATGCAGCACCTGTTAGAGAATTGACTTAATGTTAAGTCTCTAATGTGAGGAATTGAACCAAGTGACCGGAGCTATGCTTTTGCATGAGAAACCTCCCCTGTATACCTAAATCTCCAAGGAATGCTTTTCTTCTTAAGTTATTTTCATCACTTGTCGTGTTGTTAATCTAAGTCAAAACCCTTTTTCAAACCAAAGTTTGTGTTTTATTTCTTAAGCTAATCTTAAAATGAAACAGCACCAATTCACTTTGAATTGGTATCATTTTCAATCTTGAGTACCCTTCCCAGTGGAACGATCCTAGAGCCACTATGCTATAGTAGCTTTGTATTTGCTACCCTAGTTCATGGTGTTATAGGTTAAAAATTTTGTTGATTGCACCTGCCATCAAGGAGCACCAGCTGGACGTACATCAGCTGAGACACCAATTAGGCATGAATCATCCACCTTTTCATATGCTTTTTCTTGTATTTTCTTTTTCTGAGGAATTATATTTTTTGAGTCGACAAGTTTACCACGCTTCAAACATGACTTAGATTTATTTGCTTTGATTTTACTTAATCGTCCTATAGGGACATCAATCTGTGTTGGAGTATTTACTTTGGTCACTTTCTTAGCATCAAAGAATGCATCTAGTAGCTGATTCACAATTTTATGCATGTGAATTATCTTTTGAACTTTTAATTCATATTGTTTTGTTTGAGGATTAAGGTGAGCAAAGTCAATGCATTTCAAGAATTTATTATTTTCAAGTCCTTTTGAAACTAATTTTACTCCCCCTAAGGACGGAAAAATTGTCTTATCAAAATTGCAATTGACAAAACATGTCATAAAAGCATCACCTATTTAGGGTTCCAAATATTGAATAATATTGGAGAATTAAAACCAATATAAATCCTAAGATACCTTTGAAGACCCATCTTAGTCCTTTGAGGAGGAGCAATAAGGACATGGATAACACAACAAAAAATTTGTAAATGGGAAACATATGGTTGTTGATCAATTACAAGTTGTGAGGAATGAGAGATTATGGTGAGAGGAAGGTCAAAGAAGGATTAAGGACACAATATGGAGTATAGCATGACCCTAAACAAAAAGAGGTAATTGAGTTTTGAGAAACAATAGGCGAACTATCAATTGAAGTTTTTTGATAAGGGATTCAGCTAAACTATTTTGAGTATGAATATGAGTAATAGGATGTTTAATGTCGTTAATACCAATTGACATACAATAGTTAATAAAGCATTGAGATGAAAATTCACCCGCATCATCAAGATGAATTTTATTGATAAAATAATATGGAAATTGTGCTCTTAAACGAATGATTTGAGCAAGTAGCCTTGCAAAGGCGACATTATGAATGGAAAGAAGAGAAACATGTGACCACTTAACAGAGACGTCTATTAAAACTTAAATACTAAAATGGTCTACATGGAGAATGAATGAGGCCACATATATTCCCACAAATTATTTCTTAAAGGGTTGTGAATTCTAAAACAACTTTGATAATAGAAAGTTTGATAATCAATTTACCTTGTAAACATGCAACATAATTGTAATCATTGGGCAAAAGAATCTTTGGGTTCTTTAAAGGGTGCCCATGAGAGTTGTTAATGATACGTTGCATCATGGATGATCCTAGGTGACCAAGTGATTCATGTCAAAGCATATAAGTATTTAGGTCATATAACTTTTGATTCGTGACAACATATACTTCAATGGATCTAATGGTTGTGTGATAAAACCCATATAAAAAAAAAAGGGATCTTCTCTAATAGATGCTTTTGTCCAAACATAAATGAAGTAATATAGAGATATTTTATATTATTTTTATTCGTAGTTTTAATATGATATCCAGTTCAACGAATATCTTTGAAACTAAGAAAATTCCTTTTGGATTTAGCAGAATATAATGCATCATCAATGATAAATTTGATTCCACCAAGTAATATAATAATGGCTCTTCTGAAACCTTGAATCAAGTTTATAAAACCTGATATTGTATTTACATTAATCGATGCAAATGTTAAGTTCGAAAAATATTTTTTATTTTAAAGAATTGTATGTGTTGTTGCACAAGACAAGACATATATCTTCATTATGTGTTGTGTAATTAGGAGGATCCATCTATATAGAAGGTTTTGAAAATAGATGAGATTTTGGACCTTGATATAGTCTTGTTGTGTGCTCCTCTATTATATCCTAGTGCTCCCTTATTGAGTTGATAACGTATTGTAGAAAATAAAGTGGCAAGGGGAGAAAATGAGAAAAAGGGAAATATAATGTTATGGAGGAAGCAAAATGAAAATTCGTAAAAAGTTTTCCCTTTTTATATAGAGTCACAAAGAGATTTACATTATCACGTATGATCATCCATAAATTTGCATGATGCAACAAATTCTCAATTATAACAAGGTCTTCTCATTTTTTGTGTTTATAATTTTTGGTTCTTTTTTCTATATTGTTTCAAATTAGTGAGTCAGAACCCACTTTTTCCCGTTTATAAATACCTCTACTTTCATACCTAACTTCAATATATATGTTTTTAGAAGATTGTGATAGAAATATAATTTCTTTTTATTAATTTGATAAGAGTTAGAAATCTCATTGGAATAAAATTATTATTTTAGAATTTTAAAAAGTTTAGGAAATATTGTATCTAAGAAATTCTATTTAAACCCGATTAATAATGTTTTTTATTTTTTAAAATTTTAAGAAAAAAAACTTGTAAGACAAATAATAGCATATGCTTGTTTATTAATAATCTTAAAATTTTAGGAAATTTTAAGAAATTTTAGACCATACTCACCTACTCTACACATAATAATATATGTTTATTTATTAAATAAATAATAAAAAATAAATTAATTACTTTTAATTTGATATCTAGTTATTTTATTTTATTTATTTATTTATTTTTTTATAGAGTTGTCATGATAGTATAATATTTTTTAAACATAAATACTTAAAAATGCTCAAAAGTTTAAAAATTTTGTTTTATTTTTTTCTAAATTAATTTTTTATATTTTTTATTAAATAATTAATAAAAACTAATTCCGTTTTTTGGAAAATATTAAAATAGTTATAAAAAAAAAAATGCTGATGTGGTTTCTATTTTATTTATTTTCATTTTCATGTAAAATTAGGGACTGAAGCTCGACGACGTCGTTTAGTTCGGTTCACCTTTGTCTCCCTTCTCACTTCAAGCTGGATGGTACCTTCTGCAACTGCTCCATGACCTGCGCCGGAGAAAAGGTATTCTCACCATTTCTCTCCTCTTTCTTTACTCAAATTTTCCTGCCCCGGTTGGCTGCTCAGAAACCCTAGGAAAACGAAAGACAGGATAAGAACAAGAAAGATTTAGCCTTGTAGCTTCTCGTCTTCATTTCAACTTCCATTGAATGCTGTGCAATTCCTCTAGTGATTTGATTTTTAACTGGTAAACAGAAGAGCAAAAAATGCAATTTTATTTATTTTTTCCCTTTTCTTTTCCGCGGTTTCTCAGTAACAGAGGGTTAAGGGTTTTTTTTTTTTTTTTTTCTCCTTCGACATTGTTGTTGAGTTTGATTTCTTGTTATATTTTGATTGATAATGATACCAGATAGGTCGAATTTTTTCTCATGACATTTTTAGCTTTGGAAATTCAGGGCTCTGGAATTTTGGTCGTCTGATAGTTGGTGATTTATTCGACGTTGTGGTTGAATCTTTGACATGGTAAGTCCTTTCAACATAAACTGTTTCATTTTGGTGGTTTTCTTTGGTGGCATTTTGTAGCTTTGTGTCTTGCTGATTTACTTTTGATATGCCATTGTGATAATGTCGTGGTTTATTTTCTTTTATTAATTTATTTCCCTTTGGTTTTTCTGTTTATGTAATCGTGTTAGCATTTGTGTATTCTTCTCAGGAAATATTCAAGCAGGCCTTACTGAAACCTGGGCCACCGGAAAGTTTTGCTCTCCAGGTAGTGCAAGAGGCCATAAAACCTCAGGTACTTGCCCCAAATCCTTCTCTTTTAAATTATTTTTTTTTTCCTTTCCATGTTTCTGGCGATCTGCACATATGGATGGTTTGCTTCTTTGTTCAACTTGAATGTAAAATTTGAAATTCTTTATGCCCGTACTTTTGAACTTTACTAGACTTTCCTGATAACCTTGGTTTAAGTCCAGTCCTGTGAATGACTGGAATTTTTTTTCGGATAAGTTGGAGCTTAAACCTTGGGTTTATAGCATTGACATGCTAAATAACTTAATTCATTAGAGGGTGTCATGGTAGCTTGCTGACAAGGTTTTGGGGAGGTTTGATGGGATTGAGTTCTCCTCAATATGGGTTTAGGGGGATCATAATTCTGAAAAGAGCCCCATTCTGGACCCCATAGTGGCCTTTGGAAGAAACCCCAATTACATTGTTCCTCTTTGGCTTGCTAGTCAAAGTTCTCCACTTTTATGTCAGAGATTGATCGTCAGATGGATTTTTCTTTGATAGTCAAATAAGAATATATATATATACTGGAAGAAAAACTATGGCAGTTACATTTGGTAGTATTAATTTCTTGACATTTTAGTATGTGCAAATCTTCCATTTTTGGGTGTATGATGATATACATTCCGACTAAAACAACGACTATAACAAACCAGTACACCATGCTTAGTTTCTTTATTTTGCATGTTCTTTTTATGGAGTCATCTTGTTTAGTTTGATCTGACCAGGTGAATTGATTTTCTCTTGACAGAAGCAAACAAAACTAGCTCAAGATGAGAATCAATTGTTAGAAAATATTCTTCGGAAATTACTTCAGGAACTTGTGGTATGTAATATTACTGTACTGGCCCATAGAATTTTACGGTTTATTTTCATTACACTTTTGCATTCAAGTGTAACATATTTCATTGTCATTGATTCATGAATAAGTACAATGGAATATCATATGAAAGAACATCAATCCTGAATGGTCATGGTTCTAAGTAAATTTGCTCTTCTTATCCATTTTCTTTGAGTCATTATTTCATTGGAAGGAAACAAACACTAAGACAGCAAAGAGGCGTACTACCATTCAGATGCTCCATCTAAATTATGTAATACATACCATAACTATTTAGTTATGTATAAAATTGTATTTGTTTACAGCTGCATTGATGTAATGCTTGCATACTAACATGCTTGGCTTGCTTGGTGCTTTGCTAAAGATCCCATTCAGCTGCAAGTCAGTAGAAATTATACGGCCATAAGTTTGGATGTTATCTTTGTGAGAAGTAACATTTTTTTCCTTGACATGCTTCAGTTTTTCATGAAAACTTATGGCCATGTAATTTTAAATTGAAGGGAGGCAGAATGAGTTGCAGATAGGTATAAAAATTGCATTTGGGTGAGTCAGCATATATTGGAGTTACTGTGGTCAGTAAAATTCAATTTTCCAAAGAGAGAATGACCCAGACAACTTGCAAGTGGTATGATTTGTAGTTTGATCTTCTTCAAGTCAGTGGAAATTAGGTGGCCATAAGTTATGTCATCTTTTTATGAAGTAACATTTTTCCTTTGATATGCCTTATATCCTTTCATGCAAATGGGAGGCAGAATGAGTTGCAGTTGGGCATGTTTTGAAAAAATTTGATTCAGGTGAGTCACGATATATCGGTGTTGGTTGCCTGGTCAATTTCAATCATCCAAAGAGAGCCATGGCCCTGAAAACTTTCAAGTGGCATGAGTGATAGTTTGATATTTGGATTTAGCTGAGAAGGAAACAACTATTCTTTTCCCCTCCCCACCCTACCTCCTTCCAAGTTCCAACTTCTTCCCCTAGAAGATGATTTTGAATAGAGAATGCTGATGAACTTTACTGCACCTAATAAGAGTTTCTTTGGTTCTGAACTTCAAATATGATTGGATATTGTACTTTGACGTCCATGATGAAGTTATTATTGTGGATTGTTTGGTATTTATAATAGTTTGAAGAATGCAGGAATTGATTGGGGAAATACCATGGTAAAATTGGGGCCAAGTGATATTGACCAAATCCATCAAGGACCAAAATGAAGGGAGCAACTGTGTTGCTGCAGTGTAAGGGAAATCTATGGTTTGATTTTTAAGAGTCTTGTACTGGTCAATTTTAAATTTTGGCATTCTTTAGGGGATAGCTACAGGGGTTTGTTTAGGAGTCACTTTGGAGAGTAATTGCCACAAAATAAGGAGTTGCTTATAGTGGATGGAATCCCAAGGTAGTGAGTGCTCTGTATGGTTGTGGCCTTTGTGGGGCTATAAATGAGGAGCCTTACTTTTTAAAAAGGTGTAGAACTCAGGGTAGCTTGTAGAAATTCAATTAAGTTTTGGAATGATATGTTAATGGTGATGGTGCATTGAAGACCAATGGGTTCACCAATATGGAGGATAGGAGGAATGACTTAGTTCCAGTTGAAGGCAACAAAAGGTTGAAAAGAAGGTCAAAGAAGATGAAGGTCAATGTAGTAGAAAAAGCATGTTTGTCCATGATATGTGAAGGTATAGCTCTAAATGGAGTTGAATGGTGAAATAAGATTTATATTTGCCAATTCCAAGTTGTTGGGAGTAAGGCTTAGTGGAGTTAGGTTGGGTGGTATGATGATGTGCCTCTTTGATGGAAATTCCTTGAGGTACTTCGTCCCTACTTACTGTTATTATGATGTGCTACTTTGAGTCGGGTGGAAAATGATGTAAGAAGATAGGTATTTGAATATCAGTTTTCTTTTTAGTAAAAATTTTTGCTCGTTATTGTTTGGCATTTTTTTTTTTTTTGATAGGTCTCATTATTGTTTGGCATTTGAATATTATAATTTCAAAATTTAAAAGAGAGTTGAAGAGAGTAGAGTGCATTGTGAAATTCAAGGGTTTTTCAGGTAGTGGGGCAAGTTGTGGCAAGGAAGGCTGGGATCAACTTCAATTTGCAAATGAAGTTGAGAATTATTTCTTAACATGTGAGGGGGGCTAATGATAGTGATAAGAGAAAGATAATCATGTTTGTGATTTGTATGTAGAAAGTTGATTTAGTTTGCTAATAGGAAACAAAAATTTAGGAAATGTCGAGGGAGCTTTTGAGGAGTTTAGGGGTGGGAAGATTTTTGGAATAGGGAGTTGTGGGTGTAAGGGGAGCCTTTGGTGGGGTGCTAGTGTTTTGGGATAATAAGGTGTTGGAGCTTGTGGGTAAGGAAGAGGGTGAATATTTGATTTCATGTCAATTCAAAAATTGCGAGGATGGCTTTGTCTGGGTGTTTATAGGGGTGTATAGGCCCATCTTGAGGAGGGAAAGAGAGGGTTTTAGGCAAAGTTGGGGGCCATAAAGGCTTGTGGGACGACCCTTGGTGCATTGTATGTGATTTTAATGTGGTAAGATTCCAAAAAGAATGCAACAAAGGTAATAGATTGTCTTCAGTTATGAGAAAGTTCCCGAAGATGATTGAAGAGTTGGAGCTGCAGGATCTTCCATTGTTGGGGGCCCAAGTGCGGGGAACTGAGTTATCAGTCCTTATTGAGATTAGGCCTGTTTTTGGTGGTTGAGAGATGGGAAATCCATTTTAGTGGGGTGGTTCAAAGCACTTTGATGAAGCTTGTTCTAGATCACGTGCCTGTTTTGCTAGATGGGGGTGGGATGAGGAGAGGAAAATATGTGGTTAAAGCGGGAGGGTATCAAAGAATTGCTTAAAGGGTGGTGGATGGGGTATGATTTTAGTGTATCTCCTTTTCATTTTGGGAGCAAAGTTGAAAGCTTTGAAATAAGACTTGAAAATATTGAAACAAAGGCTCTGTTACTTTGTTTTGATCTTCTCCTTATGCACATTTATGGACTGCCATTAATCCTTTAGGAATAGCTCCCTTTTAATATCTTTCAAAATTTTATCCAATGGCGAGACTCGCTTTTGTTTGGTGAAAAATTAGTTTTGGAAAGAAAATGAGGACGTTGAAGGTCTCTGTGGAGAGGAAGACCTTCTTGGTTAGGAGGGAAGGCGAGCACGGAGGAAATTGGTGCTCGATTACAGAGCACAGCAGAGGTTACGTTTATGCCTTAAGATTTGAAAAAGAAGAAGTCGGGTGGTTGATCGATCTTTTGACGAAGGCCATTGATCTGAAGAGTCATTTGGGTTTCAACAAAAAGTACAGAGGAAAATCACGCGTCCACTTGTTGGAAGTTTGCTTCAACAATCACGGAAGGTTCATAAGGATTTCGGAGTTCGCTACCAACAGAAAACCAACTTTTTTGGTTATTCCTGAGGGCGAGAGGGGCAGCGGCTGGGAGAATCTAAAAAGCGCTCTGTCTTCTTTGTCGGTGGTCCCCCCATTGAAAGCATTTGAAAAAGAAAGACTATTCAGAGAAGAATTTAACCACATTCACGTGGGCACTCTGCATAGGTCTTTTGCGAACGTGGTCAGAGATGAAGAACCAAGGAGGGGTGGTCTTGTTCCGGTTGGGAGGTGGGCGCGAGCCGTGGTGTGCGAATGCAGTGCAGGTTGTGGTAAATGGGCTGAGGTTGGCCGAGCTGTGGCGAGGAGCTTAGGGAAGAAGGGAGTGGCCACGATAGTGCCCTTCTCAGACGGAAAAGACGTTTTTTTTGTTGAAACGATAAAGGAAGCTCTCTTTCTCCAGAATTTAAGGTTCATTAAGATTGAGGGGGGGAATTCAGTTCAACTGAGAAGGTGGTCGCCAAAGGAAAATTCGATAGTTGAGGGGAAGTTCAGAGGAGGTTGGATTGAGCTACGGGGTGTACCATTTCATCTCTGGTCTGAGGTACATCTGAAGAAATTAGTGGAGCAGTGGGGGACGGTGACTGAAATCGACTGGCGGACGTTGAAGTTGTTTGATCTTAGCAAGGCGAGGTTAAGAATCGCAATGAAGGATCAGACAATTCTTCCAGCTTTGATCGAAGTGATCGACGGGGATTGGGCGTTTACTATTTCTGTCGCAGTGATAGGAGGTGAAGAGAACAGGAGTGGCAGAGTAATGGGTGAGTCGACTCGGGAGGGATTTGAAACACACTCGGGGATAGGTGGTGGAAGGTGGGAGGAGTTAGGCAGATCAACGGCTGGAGGCAGTTGTCGTGTTGGGGAAGCTGGCAGAAAGAAGAAGGAAGAAGAAAGGTGGCCGGCTGATGTTCTTCCAGCGAGGACACGTGGCAATAATGGTCAAAGCATGGGGAACAGATGCCTTAGTTTGAATTCAAAAAAGCTGAGCCATGGGCCTGATAGAACACAGTTGGGGGGCGAAGCCTCGGCCGGCAGGTATAAGGCCTTCTCAGGCGAGAATGGGCGGGCCTGTGAGAGAGAGGCCCAGTCTTCATCCATATTCAGCCCAATAGCAAAAGCGGGCAGTTTAATAAGAGGCCCGATGAGGATGGGCTTAGAAATAAAAGAAAAGGAGCCCGTTGGAGAGTTGGAATCGCGATGAAGAGATGTTGTTTCTGCAGAGGGAAAGGGCAAAGGTGTTGAAGCTGGTTCCGACGGTCAGACGAGAGGACCCGCGAAGAAGGAAGTGAAGTTTGGTTCAAAGAAGCTGTGGAATACCTTGTTTCCCCCAAGTTCAGCTCGCCAAAATAATTCTCGAAGCCGAAGCGAGCCCTTTCTGCTCGGGAAGCCCTCGTCGAAGAGCGAAGAGCTTCCTTTGGAGGTGGCTTTCGAGGCGAGAGCCCGTGGACTCAGCGCGAGCCCTCTCTGCATGCGCCAATCGCGTCGCAAGTGGTGTTCGGGGGAAGAAACATCGTCGTCCACAGGCGGAGTCTCTGCGCGCAAACCATTTCTCGAAGAAGACAAGGAAGGATGTTTTGGCCGAGTGGGGTTGGATCTTTGTGGAGCTTCAGTCACGTTTTTGCCTTCTAATCCTGCAATCAGAGGTAAAGGACTCAACTTGTTGGGGAATTGTGGAATTTCGGTAGTGGAAAACTTGGAGGTAATCTCGCCCTCACGTTCTTAGTCACCCGTGCCTTCTTTTCTCTCTTCTTCTGGGTTGGCACTTCCATTTCCGAGCCCTTCTACTCCTGTTTTCCCTAGCTCAGTCTTTCAGACCCCAGATCACATGGAAAATCGAGTAATTTCCGAATTTTTTTCCAAAAATGACGTCGGTGGTACGTGCTGTCAGAATGGTGTTGGCATTCCAAACCTGGCTGGGGTGGAGTCCCAGTCTGCTTTTTCAAACCAGATGCTCGAGAGCCTCAACCCTAGTATGCCTAAACCCAATGAGTCCAGTGAGGTTCCCAATCTGGTGACAGTTAGCCGGGGAGATGCTGTGGTCTCCCCATCGGGCAAGTTCCAAATTGAAGGCCTGTCTCCCAGAAAAATGGCTAAAGTGCGTGAGGTTTTAAGCTCCATGGATATTAAGGTTTATTCCAGGAGGAAGAGCAGATGCTCTACAGGTTTGTGAGATCTGGTAGTACAGGACTGGGGGTTAGGGTCTGTGTTGTTTTCCCATGAAAATAATTAGTTGGAACACCAGAGGTTTGGGTTCAAGGAAAAAGCGAAGGGTAGTCAAAGATTTTTTGAGGTTAGAGAACCCGGACGTAGTGATGATACAGGAAACAAAAAAGGAGGAGTGCGATAGAAGGTTTGTGGGAAGTATTTGGACGGTCAGAAATAAGGAATGGGCTGTTTTGCCGGCGTGCGGGGCTTCAGGTGGGATTTTGATAATTTGGGATTCTAATAAATTGCACAGTGAGGAGGTGGTAATAGGATCCTTTTCGGTCTCGGTCAAGTTTGCTTTGGATGGATGTGGACCTCTTTGGTTGTCCGCAGTTTATGGCCCAAATAGCCTCTCACTTAGGAAGGATTTTTGGATGGAGTTGCTAGACATTTATGGTCTATCTTTTCCGTTATGGTGCGTGGGTGGTGATTTTAATGTCATAAGGAGAAGTTCAGAAAAATTAGGAGGATCTAGTCTAACTTCAAGCATGAAGGACTTTGATGATTTTATAAGAGAATGTGAATTGCTTGATCCACCTTTGCGGAACGCACCATTCACTTGGTCAAACATGCAAGAGAATCTTGTGTGTAAAAGATTGGACCGATTTCTTTACTCAAATGAGTGGGAGCAATCCTTTCCTCAAAGCCTTCAAGAAGTTCTTCCTAGAAGGACTTCGGATCATTGGCCGATTGTTTTGGAAACTAACCCGTTCAAGTGGGGTCCAACACCTTTTAGGTTTGAGAATATGTGGTTGCAACATCATAATTTTAAAGAGTGCTTTAAAAGTTGGTGGAGAGGTTTTCAAGGAATTGGGTGGGAAGGTCACAAATTCATGAGGAAATTACAATTTGTGAAGGCCAAATTGAAAGAGTGGAATAAGGTTTCTTTTGGAGTGTTAGAAGAAAGGAAGAAAAGCATCCTAAATGAAATTGCTAACCTTGATGACTTTGAGCAAGGGGGGGGTCTCACTCCTGAACTTTTAGTTCAAAGAGCTTTAAGAAAAGGGGAGTTAGAGGAGTTAATTTTGAGGGAAGAAATTCATTGGAGACAAAAAGTTAGGATGAAATGGGTAAAGGAAGGGGATTGCAACTCAAGGTTTTTTCATAAAGTGGCTAATGGTAGGCGAAACAGGAAATTTATAAAGGAGCTGGAGAATGAGAGAGGTTTAATGTTGAATAATTCAGAGAGCATTAAAGAGGAGATTTTATTGTACTTTGAAAAGCTCTACTCGGGTCCCGCTGGAGAGTCTTGGAGAGTTGAAGGTTTAGATTGGTCACCTATATCTGAAGAGAGTGCATCTAGATTGGACTCCCCTTTTTCTGAAGAAGAGATTCATAAAGCCATTTTTCAGTTGGATAGGGATAAGGCGCCGGGTCCTGATGGCTTTACCATGGCAGTGTTTTAAGACTGTTGGGACGTGATCAAGGAGGATTTAGTGAAAGTGTTTGCAGAGTTCCACAGTAGCGGGATTATCAATCAAAGCACTAATGCCTCATTCATAGTTCTGTTGCCCAAAAAAAGCATGACAAAGAAAATATCAGACTTTAGACCTATAAGCTTGATCACGAGTCTTTACAAGCTAATAGCTAAAGTGTTATCAGGGCGTCTAAGAGGGGTACTACACGAAACCATTCATTCTACTCAAGGTGCTTTTGTTCAAGGAAGACAAATATTGGATGCAGTCCTCATAGCCAATGAGATAGTGGATGAGAAAAGACGATCAGGGGAGGAAGGAGTCATTTTCAAAATCGACTTTGAAAGGGCTTATGACCATGTGAGTTGGGATTTTTTGGATCATGTGCTGGAGAAGAAGGGGTTTAGTCCTAGGTGGAGGAAATGGATGAAAGGATGTTTGTCAACGGTATCTTTTGCAATCTTAGTGAATGGAAACGCTAAGGGGTGGGTTAAAGCATCCAGAGGCTTAAGACAAGGCGACCCTTTATCCCCCTTTTTGTTTACTCTAGTTGCAGATGTTCTGAGCAGGTTATTATTGAGAGCTGAGGAGAGAAATTTGTTGGAGGGTTTCAGGGTCGGTAGGAACAGAACAAGAGTGTCTCATTTGCAATTTGCAGATGATACCATTTTCTTTTCTAACACTAGAGAGGAAGATTTGCAGACTCTCAAGAGTTTATTGCTAGTGTTTGGGCATATTCCTGGGCTTAAGGTTAATCTCGACAAGAGTAATATCTATGGCATCAATCTTGAACAGAATCATCTTTCTAGGTTGGCCGAATTGCTTGATTGCAAGGCCTATGGGTGGCCTATTCCATACTTGGGTCTCCCTTTGGGAGGAAATCCCAAGACTTGCGGCTTTTGGGATCCAGTGGTTGAGAGGATTTCGAGAAGATTAGATGGGTGGCAAAAGGCCTTTTTATCTTTTGGGGGTAGGATAACTCTTATCCAATCTTGCCTCACCCACATGCCGTGCTACTTTCTTTCCTTGTTTAAGATTCCCGCTTCAGTAGCTGCAAAAATTGAGAGATTGCAAATGGATTTTTTATGGTCAGGGGTTGGGGAAGGTAAAAGAGATCATCTTGTTAGTTGGGATGTAGTGTGCAAGCCGAAGGCAAATGGGGGTTTGGGTTTTGGGAAGATAGCTCTAAGGAATGTCGCACTCCTAGGGAAATGGTTGTGGAGGTACCCTAGGGAAGGTTCAGCTCTATGGCATAAGGTTATTTTAAGCATTTACGAATCACACTCTAATGGATGGGATGCCAACACTATAGTCAGGTGGTCACATTGATGTCCTTGGAAGGCTATTGCACAAGTCTTTCAGGAGTTTTCCAAGTTTACTTGATTTGTAGTAGGAGATGGGGAAAGAATTCGGTTCTGGGAAGACTTGTGGTGGGGGGATCAACCTTTGGGTTCTCAATATCCAAGACTATTTAGAGTAGTCACGGATAAAAATAGCCCTATTTCTTCAATTCTCGGATCTACTCATCCTTTCTCATGGAACTTTAACTTTCGCCGCAACCTTTCTGATCCTGAGATAGAAGAATTTGAAGGCCTCATGCGGTCACTTGATTGTCTACATGTGTCATTTTCGATTCCAGATGTGAGATCCTGGTCCTTATCTTCTTCAGGGCTTTTTACAGTCAAATCATTATTTCTGGCCTTATCCCATTGTTCTGGTTCTCATCCAGTTTTCCCTACTAAGTGTGTTTGGAAATCTCAAGTCTCCTTCAAAGTCAAGTCCTTTGTCTGGTTGGTGGCACACAAGAAGGTAAATACTAATGACTTGCTACAATTGAGAAGACCCTACAAAGCTCTTAGTCCTGATATTTGTAAGTTATGCATGAGGAATGGAGAATCAGTTGATCATCTTTTCCTACATTGTCCTTTGACAATGGGGTTATGGCACAGATTATTTCAGTTAGCCAAGATGGATTGGGTTTCCCCAAGGAGCATTTCTGACATGTTGTCCATCAATTACAATGGCTTTGGTTTATCAGAGAGAGGGATAGTTTTGTGGCAAGCTGCTTGTATAGCTTTAATTTGGGTAGTGTGGAGGGAAAGAAATGCAAGGATTTTTGAGGATAAAGCAAGGAACTCAGTGAATCTTTGGGATTCCATTCATTTTCTTGCCTCTCTTTGGGCTTTTTGTTCCAAGGTTTTTAAGGGGACTCCCCTTATTGCGCTACAACTTGATTGGCTAGCGGCGTGTAATTCTTTTGGGGTGGTCTAGTCTAGAGAGTTTGTTCGTATTACTTTGTATTTTTTGCTTCCATTTTCTTGTTGTTTAGTTTCTTGGGTTGAAGGATTTCTCATCCTTCTTTTGTAATTCTTTTTTCTATTAATATATTCCTTTGTTGTTTCCTATCAAAAAATATTGAAACAAAGAGGTGCTTAACAATGTTTCAATTAGGAAGAAGAGGACCTTAAATTTGATGGGATTTTAGGATTCCAAGGAGAGAGAGGGGGCCTTTTCTCAAGAAGAAGAGGAAGCGAGAAGCACAACAAGGGAAGAGTTTCGCAAATGGGCCCTTTTCAAAGAAGCTTCGTAGAAGTAGAAAATCTAGGGAGATTTTAGTAGAACTAAATTCTTCCACAAAATGGCCAATGCTCATAGAAGAAGGAATTTTTTGGCCAAAGTGAAGGTTAATGGGGCATGGCTATTTAAGGATAGTGATATAAAGGAAGGAGTGACATTGACCTTTCACAACCTTTTGTCTGATCTAGAAGAGTAGAGACCTAGCATTGATTATGTGGCTTTCAATACTCTTAATGGGCATCGATTGGGTGTTTAGTGCTTTGTTGGAGTTGAATGGGAACAAAAACCTAGGTTTAGATGGTTCTTAATTGAATTGCAATTGGGATTTTGTGAAAAATAAGGTGATGAGGTTTTTCAAATAGTTTTTTGAACGAGGGAGATTTGAGAACAATGCTACTTTCTTGGTGTTAATCCCCAAAAATGAGGGAGCACAGGATCTGAAGGACTTTAGACCTATTAGCTTGGTGGGAGGTTTATATAAAATTCTTGCTAAAGTGTTGGCAAAGAGATTGTAGCGGGTGGTGGGTAAAGTAGTTTCCAAGTCCTATAATGTTTTTGTAGAGGGAAGACAAATTCTTGATGCAGTGGTGATAGGTAATGAGGCAGTTGACTGTGTGTTGAAAAGTGAGGGATAAGACATTATGTGCAAACTAGGTATTGAACAGGCTTATGACCGTGTTAATTGGAACCTCTTACTAATAGTTCTTGAAAAGATGATTTTTAGGTAGAAATGGAGAAGATTGATTAGATGGTACATTTTCATTGTAAAATTTTCAATTTTTGTTAATGACACGACACCTTTTCTAAATTTTTTCAAAGCTCCAAGGAATTGAGAGAAGGGAAATCTATTCCCCCTACTTATTTGTCATTGTAATGCAGGTCCTTAGTTGTTTGCTAAAGAGGGAAAAGGAAGGAGGCTACTTGTTAGGTTTTAGGGTGAGTGGGAGAGGAGGTGAGGTGGAGAAGGTGTCTCATTTGTTGTTTGCAGATGATACCTTTATTTTTTATGGGGCTAATCAAGATCAAATGGTTCATTTAAGTTGGTTGCTTATGTGGTTTAAAGCTATATCAAGTTTGAAAATTAACTTTGAAAAGAGCAAGTTGATTCTAATTGGAAGGGTGGACAATGCAGAGGAGTTGACCTATGAATAGGGATGTAGGCTAGGAGAACTTCTGTTTTTTTACTTGAGGCTTTCATTAGGAGCTTCAGTAGCCACTTAGGATAGAGTGGAAGAGTGGTTTTACAAAAGGCAATCGATGTGGAAAAGAAAATATATGTTTAAGGGAGGGAGGCTTGTTTTGATATGAAACATATGTTCTAGCTTACACCTCTATTTCATATCATTGTTTTTAATTCCAAGATCAGTTAGAATGAGTCTGAGGCTTGAGAAGATTCAAAGAAACTTCCTCTAGGGAGGAGGGCCTTTGAAGAAAAAAATTCATCTAGTGAAGTGATCAACTATTTGAACGAAGAAGAGAAAGGGGGGTTTAGGCATTAAAAGTTTTTCTTTGCTAGATAAGGCTTTTTTGGGCAAGTGAAGTTGGTGTTATGCATCAGAAAGGAACCTTATGAAGATAGGTTGAAAGTGGAAAATATGGAGAGGAAGAAGGTGGGTGACGATCTTATGATGTAAGAGATAGGTATGGTGTGGGGTTATGAAAAGCTATTGTGGAGGAAATGAACTATTCATCTTTTGTATTTTAGTGTAAAGAGGAGGGAAGAAAGCTCTATAGAAAAATGGTAGTTCAATTTGATATTGTCTTACAAGAAGTTAGAATATAGGTGTGGGCTAAGTAAATCAATGGACAAAGATCCTATTGAAAAAAACCAGTGGAATTGGAGATTGGGTTATAAATACTATGGATAAAAGTATTAATAATTGGAAAATAACAATTCTAGTTATAGTAAACTTTTTTAATAAATAGGAATGGAAATTTCAATTTAGAAGTTGAAGAAAATTTGATAAAAAATAAACTACTAAAACTAATCCTAATACAATAAGAAGGCTCTGTATATGACCATGAGTTGTAAATCTCGCCCATTCCAACATGGAAATTACTAAGCTTCTTTTTTCTCCAATGAACATTTATTATGGCTCATCTTGACCAGACTTAACTATGTAAGGTTCCAAGAAGAACTTGAACCGAGTCTTAATCGTGTAAGCTTCCAAGAGGAACTTTAATCCTTTTCTATATTCCAAATTAAGGCCTATGCATTGGGATCAGTATTCCACTTCTCTTGTAAGTCCTCAAGGGTGCTTCCATAATGTTTCTCATTAGGAATTATTATCTTCAATTTGTTTTGGACTTTAGGAAAGAACATCAACACCGGGTTACGACTTATGTTGATAAGAACTTCTTTATTGCTACTTATCTATGGGTTACTAATGAAGGTATGTAATGTAACTGGCGAGAGGATCAGGTGGGCAGTCCCTTTGGTTGTTTTCAGGTTGTTTCCTAGGGATGTTGGGCCAAATGGGGTTAAGTAGTGTTATGGAAATCACCATGGGAACAGAGCTAATTGTCACAGGATGCGCAAGAAATGGTGGATCACCTTTTACTTCATTGTGTAAAGATGCGGGCCATGTGGAATCTTCTTTTCTCACTATTTGGTGTGGCTTGGGTTCTCTTTGGTTCAGTGAAGGAAACTCTCCTTGGGTGGCATGGAGCGTTTGTGGGGAAAACCCGTAAAAAGGTTTGACAAATGACCTCCTTATGTATATTTTGGTCAGTTTAGAAGGAAATGAATTTGTTAGCTTTTGGGAATGAGGAGCTTTCGCTTCAAAGACTGAAATATTCTTTTGTATGTAATCTTTGGTCTTGGGTTAGGGTGTTTATAGTTTTGAGTCATTCTTCTCTTATTAGCTTTTTTAAGTGGCTAGGCTCTAAGTAAGGGTAGGGGTTTTGTTGTTTATTTCCTCCTCCCTTGGTTTGGAGCTTTTGGGCTGCTTTTGTATACTCCCTGTATACTTAGAGGGCACCATTTTGGTGCTTCCTCTTTCCGTTCAATATAATTCTCTTTATCTATCAAAAAAAAAAAAAAATGACCCTCCCCATGGGCTTATATAGGAGGAGGGAAGCTTTTGGAAACTCTTGGAGCCATCTACACTAAGCAATTAGTGGGAAGAGTGTGGAAGCTTCTAGAGAAGCCTAAAGATGTCCACACATCTCTACACTATGGTAGAAGACATGAGAAGAGTTTAAGGCTTTCTAGAGAGTTCTAGAAGTCTCTTGTATATTCTTGTACATAGGCTTGTACATAGAATTGTGTAGGGTTTTCTAGAATATTCATGAATTGTAAGGAACTCTCCAAGGTTTCAGAGAGTTCCATTGGTGCCTATAAATAAGTGAGGGCTTTATTTGGCCAAGGCACTAAGCAAGTGAGCTTCCAAGCATTGTATAGCTTCCTTTGAAAGCAATAAAGTTTCCATTCTTTAAGTGTTGCCTACTATGCCCTCTAAAGCTTCTAAGTTTGGTGCATCTTAGCCTAGCAAGCCAAGCATTGAAAGTAAGGCTGACTTAACAAGATCAAGTGTCTTGACTTGTCTAAGTGCCGCATGAGCTTATGAAAAGATTAAGTCCGTGACATAATGCTCTTTGCCAAACTAATCAATTTTATTGTAATTATTGAAACTGGGATATTAGCCTCAATGGAAGTGTTGATGGAGGAAGCAGATGTGGGCATTAATAATATTTTTATGAGAAACTATACAAGTTTCCTAATAGAAAAGTAAGTAATTGTCAAAAGAAAGAAGGATGAGAAATCCTTCCCCCCCCCCTAAAAAAAAAAAGAAAGACGTATTCAAGAGTATAAAAATAGAAAAGCAAAAGAGAAGTCCCTGTAGTAGAAAGTCTTTGGCTTCCCGACCTTATGGGAAAAGAGCAATAAAACTCTGGGGGGCGGTGGCGGTGGCACAGGCATGAGATCCCAATAAAATCAATAGAGGAAGGGGCTTCTCTCTTGGCCATCCTATCGGCTTATTAATTAGTTGATCTAGGCCTCCATAAGCAAGAGAAAAAGAAGAGTCTCCTCTCTTGGTTACTGATGATTTTCATGTAGAAAGGGTCAAGACATTGTTCTATCCTGGTTATCTCAAAGCAAGAGGGTCTTGGAGATGGGGTTTGGATTGACAAAATTCCTGACCTTTCAGGGGGTGTGGTTGCTCTTCCTACAGCGGTCACCTATGTAAGGGACGAGTTGGCTAAGTATCAAGCCTCATAGCTAGAAAAGTTTGGTGGAAATTTCTTGCCATTATATATTTTTGTCAGTATTTTTTTTTTCCTGTTGGATCTTGAGAAATTCTCTCTACCATGTGGGCAATATGCTGCATTTGAGACATTAATTGCTGTTTCTTCTTCTTCTCCATTTGAGACATTAATTTCTACATTTGCTTCTTCTCTACCGTCCCTGTACTGTATCCATTTGATGACTTAAATTGCTTGTATTTTGTGCAGTCATGTGCTGTTCAATCAGGGGAGAAAATTATGCAGTATGGGCAATCAATTGATGATGAGGAAGCAATCCAAAGTCAAATTCCACGCCTTTTGGGTCTGTACATGCTTTTAATATTTTTGTAAATAATGCATAAAAAGAAAAATGATGTGCTAGAAGTATTGTCAAATCCCCAAAGTTCAAATGCAAGATATCTCATCTTGGATTGAGCATCCCGATGCATGAAGGGAATTATGAAGTCATCCCATAAAGTGTGATAAAATACCTAGAAACCAGATAAGTTCTTTAGTTAAGTAGCCAAATAGAAAATTGAAATGCATTTCTTTCCTTCTATAGATTGATCGACTCTAAGAAAACTGAAATGAGAACTAGAATAAAGCAATTAACTTTACTCTTGAGGAATCTGTCTCTTCAGTTGCTTCTTGAAAATCATCAAATTAAGATAAAAAAGAGCATGGGCTCCTAGCATGTAAAAAAATGCATTGACTTGGGGCATGTGAGCATGTGGTGTGTGCAAGCAATAAATCAAGTATTCAACATATCATTGAGCATAACATGTTTGTGTTCCAATAGATCGATAATAATAACATTATGCAATCTGAACATGAAGTAAAAATAAGAAAATAAATCTGCTTACCCAGTATGTTTACATATCATCATGTCAAGTCATAAATTCATAATCCCAGTGTCACTCTTGAGCATGTAGAAGTAGAATACTCTTGACAAACAAACATATTCAGTGCTACCACAATGTGAAGCAGAATTTGATCATTAGTGCACAATAACTAAGGAAACAACTGCAGGAATGTCCTGAAAACAATCCAAATTGTAAAGTCCAGAAGTAGTAACAATGCAGTAGTTCATATGGGATGTCCTGATTATTAGTGCACCTCACTATTCTAGACAGGTCCAATGTTCTCTTAATCCAATGATCTTATCTACAAGATGGTGGGAAATTTTCTTGTACCTTGAGTCAACAAGGAAAGTACTGTTGTTGACTCCTTTTCACCATTTTTGAGATTCCCAAATGAATGAATGTTGATACAAAGAAGAAATTGACCCAAAACTGATGTGATTGCGCTATTATTTCTAATTTCACGATTGGCAGTGATCATTAAAATTGGGAATATTACGAAGTACAGAAACGAAAAACCATAAAAGAAGAAAAGCCCTCGCCTTTTCTTATCCTATGACTTTTTGTTTTTGTACTTTGTAATATTCTCAATTTTAAAGATCACTGTTAACCATGAAATTCGAAATAATAGTGCAATCATAGGTGTTGCTTTGTTAGTCTTTCACTAGTGAGCATTTGGCTATGATAGTAGTATTGGATGGTCTCACGACATTCATTTCTTTGGGAGTCTCAAAAACGGTGGAAGGGGGTTGACAATAGTACTTTCCTTGTTGACTTAAGGTACAAGAAAATTTCCTACCCTCTTGTAGATAAGATCATTGGATTAAGAGGATATTGGACCTGTCTAGAATAGTGAGGTGTGATCTATTCAGGAGGTCTAGAGAGGCACAACAAGAAGCTGATGGACTAGTCAAGAAAGGAGCTTCAACCCTCTATTCCTTTGTAAGGAACTACGTTGCCCTCCATTGCTTCAATCTTGTTTATCATCTATCCCTACTTATTTCATTTCAATTTTCAAGGTCCCAATTAAAGTGGCCTCTAGGATTGAGAAATTGCAAAGAGACTTTCTTTGGTAAGGTTTTGGGAAAGGGAAAAGAGATCACCTAGTTGGTTGGGATCGTGTGTGCAAACCGAAAAGGGATGGAGGATTGGGGTTAGGGATAATATCCTTAAGGAATAAAGCCCTTCTAGGTAAGTATTTGTGAGGTTACCTATAGAGAACACCACTTTTTGGCATAGAGTCATCTAAGTATTTATGGGTTGCACTCCAATGTTTGTGATGCCAACATTGTTGTTAGGAAGTCGGATCATTGTTCTTGAAAAGCGATTTCTCAGATTCTTGACAATTTTTCTATATTTACTTAGTACTCAGTGGGAGATGACACTAAAATTTGTTTTAGAAGGATACTTGGTTGGGCAAATGACCTCTCAAGTTTCAATTTCCAAATTTTTTTACAGTTATAAGGAGTAGAAATGTGCCTGTTTCATCAATTGTAGATTGATCCTCTACTTGTTGATCTTAGAATTTCAATTTTCGATGAAACATTTCTGATCTAGAGCTTGAGGAATTAACTATGTAGCCTCCTTTCCACCTTATTACATGTGTAATCGCCTTCCTTTTTAGATGAAAGGGTTTGGTTTTTGAATCCCTTAGGACTTTTCTCTATGAGCTCATTCTATAAAGCCCTCTCAGTCTATCTTGCTTCTCTTGTCTTGAACCCTTTTGCTCCCATTAAGTTAATGAACTCAAGAGCTCCACCAAAGGTCAAGGCTTTTGGTTAGCTTATGACTAATAAGAAGGTTAATGCCAACGATTTACTTCAATTGAGGAGGCCTTACAAAGCTCTCAACCTAGATTAGTGTGTTGTGTGATCAAATAGTAAAGAATCACCTAATCATCTTTTTCTTCGTTGTCCCACTACACTAGAACTTTAGCATAGATTGTTTTGCATAGCCAATCTCAAGTGGGTTCCTCCCAAAGGCGTTGTAGAGATGTTGAGAATCTTCTTTAAAGGCTTTGGCAACCTATCAAAAGGGAAGACTCTTTGGTAGGTGGCTATCTTATCCTTGATATGGTTCATATGGTTAGAGAGGAATGCACAGATGTTTGAGGATAAATAGAGACTGTGGATCCCATTCGTGATTGGATTTTCTTCTTCTCTTTTTATGGACCTTGATTGTTGAACCTTTTGCGGATATTCCTCTATATATTTGAATGCTAGATTGGAAGAGTGCTTGCTTCTTGAACATGTCAAAAAAGAAAGTTATGATTCATTGGTTACCCCTTGAGGAGGTTTGGTAAAGTTAAACTTTGATGGATGTTCTTTAGGTAATCCTTTTTTTTGATCAGAGTTCTTTAGGTAATCCTAGATAGATGGGTATTGGAGGAGTGATCATAGTTCTCTAACTCTCAAGAGAACCTCACTTTTTCACTCAAAAGAGTTGTACCACTCTTTTTCTCTCAACTTTGGGATGGCTAGAATGAGGAGTGGAGACCTTTATTTATAGGCTCCTACCACCACCAGGTTTTCCATGTAGATCACACGGTATTGTCAAATATATGAATGACAATATACAATTTTGATTTGATTTACATGCTATTGCCAAATATAAATGGCAATATACGATTTTGTTTTGCATGTGTCCATAATTTCCTCATCCAACATTCTTTATATATATCATACACACACACATATATGGTTGTGAGATTCTCTGTGTATATTTCATGTCCTAAAATCAAGGACTTTCTGACCAACAATATGGTTGTCCATGTTAGCAAGCGAACAACTATGTGGTCATCCACATGCTAGACAGCAACTTCCCCAACTAAAACATAGCAATTTGACATCCAGGTGGTTGCCCACTTGTTCTCTCGCCCAATATATTCCTCAAAGTTCATGCATTGTTTTGGGACTAAGACCTTCTTTTACTGACACATGAATTTAGTCCACCTTTGAACAAATCTTAATCGATATTTTGAGAACTTTTCAAGTATAAATAACTTCTAAGGCACTTCATTTAAGTCGATAATGTTGTTAAGAAACATAAGAGATTTTCATGAAAAGTTTGAGGTTCAAGGTAGTCTCTTAGACTAGGTAAGTCTTGCCATCCTCACGTGGAGCACAAAAAACTTCAATTACATGCAAAACAACTCAAAGACAAGCTTAACTAAGGCCTTCATGAAAATTATAAAGTCCTCTTGCACCTTCCTCTCGAGTCTTGCAAATTGTCTTGCTTCTTTTAAGAGACACTTGAATTTTGTAGTATATATGATGATGCAATCCTTTTGAACCTATGCACTTAAACAATAGACTTATTGCTGTCTTTTAACCTTTGCTTTGTTATCATCAAAATTGAGATTACTCAATCCTAGGCTAACACTTTTGAACCAACATTTGTACATCTTTGAAGGATTGCTCATCCTTCTTGTATTTACTATTTAATGCATGAAGATGTTTGTTTTTCTTCCAAAAAAAAAAAAAGGTTTAACAGCTTTGGACTTTTGACCACTTTGCTAGCTTTTTCCTTTCTCTTTTTGGATGTTTCTTTTTTCCTTGACCTTTTGATCTTTTCAATTGTTTATCCTGATTACATCTTATGTATGCTTCAATGAATTAATTTTACCCTTAAACGGCATTGTTGTAATTGTTCTCTCTCTCTCTTTCTCAATTTTTTTGGTTATTACTAGACATTGTGCTGTATCTTTGTGAGAAAGAACATGTTGAGGGTGGTATGATATTCCAGCTATTGGAAGATTTAACAGAAATGTCTACAATGAGAAACTGTAAAGACATCTTTGCTTATATAGAGAGTAAACAAGATATATTGGGGAAGGTATGCTCTGATCTAATTGTCGGGTGGTGAAATTCTTTAGTTCATGTTATCCATGCATGGCCATGATGCATTCTTCTTAAATCTGTGTTTCCATTACATACAGCAAGAGCTCTTTGCACGTGGAAAGCTTGTGATGCTGAGGACGTGCAATCAACTTCTTCGTCGTCTGTCAAAGGTTGTTTTAATATGCCTTAACTTACTTTCAAATATTCCATTTTAATTGGTGTCAATATTGCTAGGCTGCTAGCAAGGTTTGAATGCGCCTTTTTGCTAGCAATGTTTTAATGCACCTCTCTGCAAAGGTGCATTTAAATAAAATATTGGGCATAGTCATTGTCTGCTAGGTGTCTG
Source organism: Vitis rotundifolia (assembly GCA_030254885.1). Classification (NCBI taxonomy): domain Eukaryota; kingdom Viridiplantae; phylum Streptophyta; class Magnoliopsida; order Vitales; family Vitaceae; genus Vitis; species Vitis rotundifolia. The sequence continues at coordinate 17,141,026 of CM058163.1, read as the reverse complement.
GTTTCTGATATGTAGGCATCATTGTGATACAACCAATCCTAAAGTGCTACATGTTCTGGGACTTAAAATCATATAAACAAAACAATTTTCAATTTCTACTGGCATGCCAGATGTCTCTTACCTTTGGATGAATGTACCGCATGACCACCTCCATATCTTCTCCTCTGTAATAGTGTTGCATTTTTTGGACATGGATGACTACTTATGGGTAGATGGCCAAATACTTTAGATGGCCATGAAATGGGAATGCTTGTCATGGAGGTCGTTACAACTCCTAACTCACCTCCAAAGGCAATGCCATATGCATCCAAAGGGAATGACTATGTCCTTGTTGCCAAGAAAATTGGTCAATGTTCCTTCAAGATGGCTAATAATCTCTTGTGCCCTTCCAAAGATACTTCCTTAACACAATGCTCTTATACTAATATACTTTTCTAAGCTGCAAAGAAAACTTGGGGTTCCAATGAGTATGGGGTTGGTGTACCTTACTAGCAGAACTGACCCTTCCAGCAATGGGTACTTTGGGATGGTTTGTGTTTTTTTTTTTTCTTTCCAGAGTAGGAGGTTCATAAGGCAGGATTGACATGCATCATGCCCAATTTAACCAGAGTAGGTGGGATCCACCCGTGTGTGCAAGACAGTCACCATCTCTGACAGTGTCCTTGTCAGCATATTACAAGTAACAGGAGTTACTTTTTGGGCCACTATAAAAAGCTTCTCTTCATAGAGTACAGATGAATAAAACTGAAACTTGCTCTTGCTTTTCAAGAGTCCCTTTAAATTTAAGGTCTTCCTATGTGTCAGCTTCCCACAGGAGAGCACTGCCACTTTTTCCATCTCCAGCTCTCTTGCCTCTTGCTTTGCTTCAATCTCCCCATGAACCTGGATGGCTTACTATTCCACTGGCTGACCTCCTCTAAATTAGAAGTCAGCATAAACGCTCGCAATAAAACAATGTGAATGTAATAGAAAATTATAGGGATATTTACTAGAAGTTGAGGATAAATTATAAGAGTTATTCTGATGTTTTTATTGAGACTGTAGATCAATATTTATAAATTTCACTTGAAATTCCTCTTTAGAAATTCCTCTAGCAGTACTTTTGGGCTAAATTTTTATTTAGAATGTCATAAAGATATCTTTATCTCATCATTTATCATTTGGAAAATGTTATGTGAATTTCAGTTTTTCTGCTGATTCATGGGAAAACTGACTTTGTAGGCAAACGATGTGGTTTTTTGTGGACGAATTCTCATGTTTCTGGCTCATTTCTTTCCCTTGTCTGAGCGTTCAGGTTTGTTTGAATTTGTTCCTGATCTTTACTTTTAAGTGATCTCTCTCTCTCTCTCTCTCTCTCTCTCTCTCTCTCTCTCTCTCTCTCTCTCTCTCTTTCTATATATATATATATATATATGTGAGCATCTGTGTTACCTCTGTTTTTTGTTCTATGCTTACAGCTGTGAATATAAAGGGGGTTTTCAACACATCTAATGAAACAAAATATGAGAAAGATGCCCCTGAAGGTACCTCCATGCTGCACAGGATTTTTAACCATCTTTAAATTCCATTCCTTCTAGTTCTATTTATGTGTTATTGGTGTAAAGGTCTCTGGCTGAAGTGTAAATAATAAATTTACCATTTTTTTTTTCCAGGAATTTCTATTGATTTCAACTTTTACAAGACTTTTTGGAGTTTACAGGTAAAATATGCAACTTAAGGAAGGAGAGAGTTTTCTCACTTATCCCAAATATCTTACCATTGTTCCATTGAATAAAACTTTCAGCAGAATGGGTCCATTGTGACTATGCTAGGATCTACTTATAATTGAAAAATGAAGCAGGAGTTTAAACTAAAACCAGTTAATTTCCTCCTATCTTGCTGGGGGAAAAAATTATCAATTTGTAGCAGAGAAAGGTGGTGATTTAGGTTAAATATTTTACAGTTAGTAAGTTTGGTTATCTAGTTTAGGTAAGATCCTAGTGTGTAAGCCGAAGTATGGAGGTTTAGGATTAGGGAAGGTTTCTCTGAGGAATCGTATTACCTTAGGGAAGTGGCTATGGAGGTCCCTAGGGAAAGTTTCACCCTTTGGCATCATGTCACTTTAACCATTTATGGGATACATTCTAATGGATGAGACACCAACATTCTAGTCAGATGGTCACATTAGTGCCACTAGAAGACCATTGCACAAGTTTTTCAAAATTTTTCTACACACTTACTTTGTGGTTGGGGGGTCAACCTTTATGTTCTCAATTTCGAGGACTTCCCAGAGGAGTCTTAGAGAAAAACCTTTCCATCTTAGCTATCCTTGGGAGCTCTTCCTCGTCTTCCTGGAACCTTAGTTGTCATCATATTCTTATTGATTTGGAGATTGAGGACCTTGAAAGATATATGTCTTCTCTTAATCGTATGCATTTGTCTTCAACCATTCCAAATGCCAGAGCCTGATCTTTATCCTTCTCAAGTTTGTTCTTAGTAAAATCCCTTTTTGTGGCCTTGTCCAATCTATCAAATTTATGTCCCTTTTCTCTAGCCAAATTTGTATGTCAGTCTAAAGCCCCATCTAAGGTCCAAGCCTTGCTTCTCCACATAAAAGGGTAAATACCAATGACATGCATTTGTTGAAAAGACCTTACAAAGCCTTTAGCCCTAATAGGTGCATTTTGTGTTTGAGAAGTGGAGAAATGGTTGATCATCATTTTTTACATTGTCTCGTGACAATGAGGCTATGCCACCATCTATTTAGACATGCTAGGCTGGACTGGGTTCCACCTAGAAGTATATGTGACATGATGATCATCTCATATAGGAGTTTGAGGAGTTCCTTAAGAGGCAAGTTGTGGCAAATCACTTAGCTCACACTGATATGGTTCATGTGGCGAGAGAGAAATGCTAGGGTCTTTGAGGTTAAGTGGAGGACAAAGAGACACTGTGGGATCTAATCCACTTCTATGCTTCTTTGTGGACTTCTTGTACATTTGCCTTTTAAGACATTCCTCTTAATGTTGTTCAGCTTGATTGACCCTTAGTGTGTAGAACAAAAGGGTTTGAATAGCAATGAGAGGAGTTTTGTGTTTCTTTTTATTTTTAGTCTACACCGGTTGGCTACGTTACGTCTCCTTCATGTACTTTTATTCATTTTTAATATAATGAAAAAAGGATCCTAGTGGTGTGTGATTGTACCTACATGAAGTTGGAATGATTAGGGGGTGGTGCTATCAAAGTTATATTGGCAAAAGATACAATTTCATACCAAAATAGGCATTGGTGAAGTCGAGAAGTAAATTAAATGTAGTGTATCATACCAAAATAGGCATTGGTGAAGTTTTTTTTTTTTGATAAGTAAAGAAAGTATATTAATCAAAAAGAGGAAACACCGAAAAACTGGTGCCCTCCACGTATACAGGGAGTATACACACCATCTTCCTTACCTAGGAGCCCAACCAATCTAGAAAACTTACAATAGAAGACGGATTTGCTCCTAAGGAAGCCCTTATCCAACACCAAAGACTACTTACAAAAGAATATTTCAACATTTGCAGCAATAGCTCTACATTGCCAAAAGTTAGACTATTCCTCTTCTTCCAAACTGACCAAAAAATACATAAGGGAGCCATTTGCTAAGCCCTCTTGCGCCTTTTCCCCACAAACCCTCCATTCCAACCAATAAGGGTCTCCTTCACTGAACACGGAAGAATCCACGCCACCCCGAAGAGGGAAAAAAGGAGGTTCCACAAGACCCGCGTCTTAACACAATGTAGAAGGAGGTGATCCACCGTTTCAGCTTCAAAAAGGCAAAGGAAGCACCTGTTTGCCAAGGAGTACCCTCTCCTTTGGAGTTGCTCCAAAGTTAATATTTTACCCCAGGAAGCCTCCCAAGCAAAGAAAGCTACCTTAGGAGGAACTCTTACCCTCCAAATACTTTTGCTAGGGAACATAGAAGAACCCCCCCACTCCAAAATGGAGTAGAGAGACTTAACCGAGAAAGCACCATTTTTTGAAGCTGTCCAGATCACTTTATCTTCCTCATCCCTTTGAACCCGGCAAGCATGGATCTTTTGTAACAGACGCTCCACTAATTCAATCTCCCAATCATTAAACGCCCTTGTGAAAAGAGGGGTCCAGCCATCCCCATCACTAACAGGGTTCCAAACCTCCGAAACCCAAGCATTCTTGGTCAAGGAAATTGAGTAGAGAGAAGGGAAGGACTCACAAAGAGGTCCATCTTCACACCACTTATCCTTCCAGAATTTCACTCTTTTCCCATTACCCACTTGGTAGTCTAACTTGCCATCTAGAAGCCGCCCTTTCTTTCTTATTGCTTTCCAAAGCCCAACACCGTTTCTCCCAATTGCATCCCGGGTGCGCCACCCTCCCTCCTCTTCGCCATATTTAAGCATAATTACTCGCTTCCACAACACCTCTCTCTCATTAGCAAACCTCCAATTCCACTTGCACGAGAGGGCACTATTCATCACTGCTAGGTTTCTAACACCTAACCCGCCTTTGTTTTTACCCAAGCACACCACGTTCCATCTTATAAGGTGAGGCTTTTGGATGAGGTCTCCCCCACCCCACAGGAAATCCCTTTGAATCTTCTCCAATCTCAATCTCACTTTTCTTGGCAAGTGGAAAAGAGACATAAAGTAAATAGGCATGCTTGAGAGGGTGCTTCTGATTAGGGTGAGTCTCCCCCCTTTAGATATATACTGTCTCTTCCACATAGCAAGTCTTCTGCGAAATCTCTCTTCCACCCCATCCCACACCGCCAAGGAGTTGAAGGGTGCCCCTAGAGGCAACCCCAAATAGCAAGAAGGGAGCCTACCCACTTTACAACCCAACTCCAAAGCCAGTCCCTCTATATCATGAACCCTTCCCACCGAGATCAGCTCACTCTTCTCTAAGTTGATCTTCAACCCTGAACACGCTTCAAATCACATGAGAAGCCAGCTTAGATAGGTCATCTGATCTGCAGACTCCTCATAAAAAACCAGCGTGTCATCCGCAAATAACAGATGAGAGATTTGCAACCCCAATCCACTCCTACCTCCCACTTTCCATCCAGATAAGAAGCCCCCACTAATAGCCCTTCCCACCATACAACTGAACACTTCCATGGCTATCACAAACAAGTAAGGAGAGAGCGGATCTCCCTGTCTCAACCCCCTCGAGTTTTGAAAAAAGCCAGTAGGAGAGCCATTGATTAGAACAGAGAATTTAACAGTGGAGATACACCACTCAATCCACTTCAGTCATCTCTCCCCAAAACCCATCTTTTTCAGAACTGCCAACAAAAATTTCCAACAAACATGATCATAGGCCTTCTCTATATCCAGCTTACATAGCACTCCCCCCTCTTCATCTTTCAACCTTGAATCCACAGCCTCATTTGCAATCAATACTGCATCCAGAATCTGTCTCCCCTCTACAAAAGCATTTTGAGACTCCGAAATCACTTTCCCCATCACCTTTTTAATTCTATTTGCCAATACCTTGGCCAACAACTTGTAGAGGCTGCCTACAAGACTGATTGGTCTGAAATCCTTTAGATCTTCTGCACCCCCCTTCTTTGGAACTAAGACCAAGAACGTAGCATTCAACGATTTGACAAATCTTCCCCTCTCATGGAATTCCTTGAAGAACCCCATTATCTCCATCTTCACTACGTCCCAGCTGAACAGCCAAAAGGCCATGGTAAAGCCGTCCGGGCCGGGGGCTTTATCCTTGCCCAAATCTGACAGTGCTGCATACACCTCTCCTTCCGAAAAAGGAGTCTCTAGCCCCTCCGCCTCGCAGCTAGCTAAACGCCTGAGAGACAGCCCCTCAACACTAGGCCTCCACCCCCCTTCTTCAGTATACAGAGCCTTAAACGCCCCCACCACACTACTTTTCAATTCATTCTCCTCTGTGTGCCAACATCCATTCACTTTCAACTTGGACAGCCAATTCCTTCTGAAGTGGGAATTCGCCATCCTGTGAAAGAATCTGGTGTTGTTGTCCCCCTCTTTCAACCACAGCTCTCTAGACTTTTGCCTCCAAGAAATTTCTTCCCTCAACACCCAAGACTTGTAGGCCTCCTGGGCCTCCTTCCTTGCTTCACAGTCCTCCAAACTCAGGGGAGAATGTTTCTCCACTTCATCCCAGTGCTCCACCTGTCGTAGAGCTTCCCTCTTCTTGGAATCAATTAAACCAAAAACTTCTTTGTTCCAGCTCTTTAAGATATCTTTCAGGGCTCTTAATTTTGCATCCAACACAAAGCTGAAAGACCCAGTGAAAGATAAACTCCCCCACCACCTCTTCATCTGATCCATGAACCCCTTCTCCTCCAGCCACATGTTCTCAAATCTGAACGGTGAAGGGCTCCTCTTCAAACCTCCCCCTTCTAAGAGGATGGGAAAATGATCAGAGACTGGTCTGGCAAGGACCCCTTGCACTGCCCCATTAAACAATCTATCCCAGTCATCTGTCACTAAGAATCTATCCAGTCTAGACTGCAACTGATTATTTAACCCCCCTCGCCAAGTAAACGGACCCCCCTGTAAAGGGTAGTCCCTTAGCTCCAGATCCTCCACCACCTCTGTAAACCTCCTCATTGAAGTAGAGAGGCCTCTCCCCCTGCTACGCTCTTTTGGGTATCTGATCGCATTGAAATCACCTCCCACACACCAGGGATCACTCCATAAACCTTTTATAGACCCGAGCTCCTCCCAGAAAACCTCTTTATCCTTACTGTTCACGGGTCCATATACTCCAGTAAACACCCACCTCAGCCCATCCTCACAGTTCTTAAACCGACATGAGACTGTAAACATCCCTTTTTCCACCTCCAACAATTCAACCAGTCTATTGTCCCAAAACACCAGGACACCCCCAGCGGCCCCCCTAGAATTGATTGCCCTCCATTCTAAAAATCTTCCCACCCCAAGGCTTCGGACAATTCCCATACTCATTTCCTTAATTTTCGTTTCCTGCAGGCACACCACATCCGCTTTGTTGGATTTTATAACTGACTTAATGACTTGTCTCTTTTCCTTATCGTTTGCCCCTCTTACATTCCAAGACAATATCCTTATCTTCATTTGCATCCTGAACCAGAAGCCCCTCCATCCGAGCCCACTTTGGTGGCCACTTTAGCCTTCTTGTAGCTTACTGTCCACTCTAATTTCTTTAATTCCCTACTGGATTTAGACACCGAAGTCTTGGATTTTCTATACTCCCCATCCTTGCTCTTATATTCAATTCTCCCCTTCATTCTCCTCAACAGGAACACAATTTCCTCCTCAAATCCTTCTGTCGGCATGCCCAGACAACGGCTGAATTTCGCAAGGCAACTGGAGCTCCATCCTTCCTCTTCCTCCCCCTCTTTCATTTGATGGGTTATCCTCTCCGCTGAAGGATTCTCCATTGGTGAAGTTGAGAAGTAAATTAAATGTAGTGTGTGTGTGTGTGTGTGTGTTTGTGTTAAATTTGATACAAAAAATTAGTGTGTTTAAAATTCTGCTAGAAGCTTCAATTGCTTGAAATGGCATTCTAGATTTCCTAACATGTGTTTCGTCTTGCTGTCTAGTTGTCCTTTAAGAGAATTCAGGCTTTGTCTGTGAAAGGGTAGAAAAGGAATTAATTTCATGGAGGAATACACTTTTCTTTCCTTGGTGAAAGTTTAGAGGATGGGGTATATAGTAGATGGGTGAACTGTTGTGGGCCCTGGTATTCTCTGTTTTTTTTTTTTTTTGGATTTGTTGGGTACTTTTCGGTCTTCAAAAGAATTGCTCCTTGGTTGATATGGAAGTTCTTTTGAAAGGGGCCACAGGATGTTTTCAAAGTTTGCCACTCTGTTTCTGATATGATGCTTATGAGAAGAGTGCAAAAGAGTTGTTTTGAGGTGAAGAAAGTTCAGGTTTATTGGTGAAGATTTTTGTTTTTATTTTAACAAATTTGTATTCTTGGTCTAGTGTCTCTCTAATATATATACATATATAGTTAGATTCATTTCATTGAATGATAAATACGAAGAATGACAATTGGTTATTGGCAGAGTAGAAATTGGAAACATATATTGCTCCACAAAAAGCTAATACTATTTGCTCATACTACAAGTAGAAAAAGCAATATGCACACATTATCAATTCTCTATACACGAAGGGAGGAAAAAAGTCTCTTCAAATCTGTCTATGTTTCCTTACTTGATTTGTTGACTTTCTTGGAAGATGTTAGATTTTATGATACTCTTATTGTTCTTATTGTTAAGCTGTCGACTCTCTTTGTGTACTTCCTATGTTCTTGGGTTGCACTCCTAGACAACCCTTTTTAAATATGTGTTTTTTTTCTTATTTTTTTAATGAAAAGAAGTTGTTGTAGGGTGGTTAGCATAGTGCTCCTAAAAGGCAATTTCTGAGGTTTTCTCAGACTTCTTAAGTTCATGCATTTCATAGCACGTGATGGCTCCAAAGTTTGCTCCTGGATGTTGTTTGGTGGGGTATCAGATTCTCAATATTCTTTATCCTAATCTCCATCTCATTTGAAGGGCTAAGAATGTTCCTATGTCTTATGATAAGTCATATTCTTCCCTCTCTTGGAATTTTGACTTTCAATTTAATTTGCCCAATTGGAAAATTGGCAACCTCTTCTCTTTTGTTCTCTGTGCACAATGTGTAACAACCTCTCTTTGTCATTTCCAAATGAGAGGGTTTATACTTTTGGTTCATTAGGCATCTTTTCCTTTATGCCTTTCCCCTCATGCCCTTTCTAAGAGTGATTCTCTTGCCATTTCTCCTTAAGCTATTTTTATCTGTAAAGCTAAAACTTCTCCCAAATTTAAAGCTTCTGCTTTGTCAGTGGCTACTAAATACTAACAATTTACCAATTGAGACCTTATCTAGTTTTCTGTCCTTAAAGTTGTGTGCTTTGCTTTGCGTATGACAAAAACATGGATCATCTTTTCCTTCACTGCCCTGTCATTTTGGGACTGTGGAGAATACTTTTTGGATTGGGGCTTGTCTTAGGTTCCCTTAAAGGTATTGCAGATTTGATGCTAGTTTTTTCATAGACTTCAGAATTAGTACAAGGGGTAGAGTGATTTGGCAGGGCAGTGCACTTGCTTTAAGTTGTGGGTCATTTTGGTTGAAGTGGAATGCATTAATTTTTGAAGACAAGTGGAGGCCTCAAGAATTAGTTTAAGAAGCTATCCACTATTGTTTTTTGGTAAGTAAATAATATATATATATTCCATACAGATTACTAGTAAATACAATATCTTTTAATTACATTGTCATCAGTGAAAATTTCAAAATGATCTTATGCATAACTTTTCACTTTGCTTGGAAGTGTTTGGACTATCACAAATATCCTCTAGCCGTTCTTACCAAGAGCACGTTGTCCACCCTGAGGATCAATCAAAGAAAGATTTTAGCATGTCAGAGCCTTGCATTCGAACTGGAGGTGGTCCAACCTAATACTCATTTCAAATATTCCCACCCATTCCCTCTCTCTCTTTGTTGGGAAGAATGCTCTTCCCTCCTCTTTGTCTAGTTGGTCCCAACAAGAATAGAGGGATGAAGGGAAAGACCTTCCACACACTCCTAGTTTCATAAGGCAAGCTGCTTAACTGCCCCTGCATTCAAGATAGACCTGGTCTAGGGTCTTCCCTTTCAAATATGAATATGGTGACAGTGGATTCAACGTAAAAATGGTTATGGATTAAATTATCCAAAAACTTGGAAGTCAAATGTATATAAAATGCCAAACAAAAGGAGGCGAACACAATACACATGAAAGTATACACGTGAGAAAACAAAAAGAAACAACCTACAACCACAACCCCAATCTAGCACTCAATAAAATCTATCAAGGTTAGTGGAGCAGCTTGACCATCAACTAGAATATACCCGTGGTACTACATTTATAAATTGAATATAAGGGAGTCCTTAAGAGATTGGTTTGTGCACTGCACCCCTTAAAAGATTCTTTGGTTGCGTTGCTTCCAAATTGTCCATTAAAGGCAAAGAGGAGTTGTTCTCCAAGCCTTTCTTCTCTTCTTGCTCACAAAGCTCCCATTCCAATCCATTAACAAGTCCTTTACAGAATATGGGAGAACCCACAAAATGCCAAATAAAGAGAATAAAAAGTGCAATCCTCTAGCTTTCCCACAATGGATGAGGAGATAGTCTATTGATTCTTCTGCATTTGTATGCATACAACAATAACCCATCAAAAACCATCCTCTCCTTTTAAGTTGGTCCGTGTTTAGAATTCTTCACCAAGTCGCTTCTCATGCAAAAAAACCCACTTTGGTAGGAGTCTAAGAGCTCTACACTATATTTGAGGGGAAAGACACTTCACCTTCTAACTCCAAGGCTGAGTAGAAAGACTTCATCAAGAATTCCCCACTTTTGCTAGCCTTCCACACCATGCTGCCCTCCTCTCCTCTACTTCTTCCTAACGTGTAGAGCTTTCGAAGAAACTCCTCAACATTATCCATCTCCCAATCTTGGAAATATCTTAAGAAGCATGGGTTCTACATGACCATCCTACCCTCTACCTCTCGAAACATTCACCCATGCCTTCTAGGAAGCTATGAGGAGAATAGAGATGAAAAACAGTCCTTTAGGGGAACATCACCACAACCACACATCATGCCAAAATTTTATTTTTCTCCCATTGCCCTCTTCAAATCTTGTTTTGGCTTGAAAAACTGCCCACCCTTTTAATGCTTTCAGCTTGAAAGCTAAGAAGAAGCTATAGGATAACCTTCCCACCGCCCCTTCACCATATCTTTGAATCCCTCTGCCTTGAGCCACATGCTTTCAAATCTGAAAGGGGTCATACCCCTTCTTACCCCACCTTCCTCCAGTAAAATAGGGGAATGATCAAACATTGGCCTTGGCAACAAGATTAGTATTGTATTTGTGAAGTGTTCCTCGAAATTGCCCGTAATAAGGAAATGGTCAATTCTTGACATTGATTGCCTATTCAATCTTTTGCACCACATGAAAGGGCCTCCTGTCAAAATCAACCAGAGAAAGCTCTTTTGTAAAGTTGGAAAATTGTCTCATGGTTGGGGAAATTATAAAATGGTATTCACTATCGTACTTCTCTTTAAGGGGTGGTTTTCTTGGAGTTTATTGACTATTCTATTGGCAAGATTTTTTGCTTGATTGGAGAAAAGTTTGTTGAGGCAGGACTCGGATTGGGGTGCAGTGGGGAGTCTAAAACTTATATGCTCTTTGGGAAATTTGGGCCAGATGGAGGTTATGTGTTTAGAGATCAAAGTGTTAATGGGGTTAGAGCTTTCTTGAGTCTTGCTGGTTCATGCTGGCTATAGATGAAGAGATTTAGCCTTGTGGGAAGGTCTCTTTAGGCCTCAGATTATGGGTATTAATAATCATGTTGTGGAAGGTAATGCAAGCATTCTTGAGCATTCTAGTTTCTTTGGTGGCCCTAGGTAGAAGAGGTGCTTGGAGAGGAATGCCTAGATTTGCAGAATCTTGGATCTCCCAAGAAAGATGGGATGCTTTTTTCACAGGATGGTTGGCATAGCATGGGGCCTCCTCATTATAGATTTCCGTACAGAACGTCCTTCCCATCGGATGTTTGTGGAGTGTATTAAGCTTTTGAAGTTTCTCTTGACCTATGGTTTGCACTTTGCTTCCTGTTTAGCTGAAGGATAGCTTCATTGCATCTTCTTTCTATTTTGGTAATGAAATGTTTGCTTACTGCAAAAAAGAAATGCTTGCTTTGGTTGCCAAGACCAGTTTCTGGAAAAAAGTTTTCTTTCATTCCCATTCAAGAAAAAAGGGTGGTTGAGTCCTCTAACAAGCTAAGGGGAACGAGGCACTTTTGACTGCATCTTTGTGTTCGAAATGACCAGAGTTTGACCTAGAAACTTAAAAGTTTTTATGAGTGATATTTAAAAGGAAAAAAAGGAACAAAGCCCAAGAGTTAGACAGCATGAACTGATTGATACATTATCCCATTATAGTAAATTTCCTGATAAATCTGTCTTACTGGTTTTCAGGAACACTTTTGCAATCCTGCTTCTATATCTCTTGCTCCTACCAAGTGGCAGAAATTTACATCCAATTTAATGGTAGATCTTTTTCTCTGTGGAAACCAGGTTTTTATGTTGTTGCTTGTCTTCATTATGTGTCTATATTGCATCACAAGTTACATCAATTGCTTTCTTGAATTATGATGTTTAGGTTGTGTTGAATACCTTTGAAGCTCAGCCTTTGAGTGATGAAGAGGGTAATGCTAATAATCTGGAGGAAGAGGCAGCAACTTTCAGCATAAAATATCTTACAAGCAGTAAACTAATGGGTTTAGAGGTAAGAAATTCTGAGAAGTGTTGATGAATTAAATTTTTCTTGCAGAGAAGTTGTTTCCGGTTTTTGGTAGATCCTCTTGGTTCTATTAATTTCTTTTTCCTTTTCTTTTTCTTTTCTTTTACATCAGTTGAAAGATCCAAGTTTTCGACGCCATATTCTTGTTCAATGCCTCATAATTTTTGATTATCTGAAGGTACTGATGTTCATCTCTTGGTCTTTTTTATAACGTGCACGTTTCAAAGAGGTTACTGTTTTATTGTTAATTATGTTACATGATGATGTAAATTTGAGTTTTGTATGTTTGAACAAGGCTAGTAACTTGGAGGTTGAATAATCACACTACCCTTAAAAGCATTTGTGATGCTAAGAATGCCGTCTCAATCATACTACCCTTAAAAGCATTTCTGATGTTAATTAGACTGTCAGCATTAGTTCTTGAGATTGTGCGTGATCACTTTTGCTTGTGCCAGCATGCCCACCCGTCACATATGCAGGAGTTGCTGGTCCATTGTTTATAGGTCAATTGGTAGTTTAACATGGTACCGAAATTCTGGTTAGTTGGAGACCTCAAATTTAAGTCTTTCATTGATCTGTTATTTGTAATCCGTAATCTCTTATTTTCAAACTTAAAGGCAATGGGTGGGAAACCCTTAGGAAGGCGATTTCTTCAGTCCAAGACTTGTCTGATCAAGCTGTAAGAGCCTCGAAGGAGGTGTTTAAAGAGCCTCAGGTGAATAAAGGTTTGTACAGAGAAGGGCGGACCTATGCAGGTGTGGTTGCAGAGGGAGGACCTAGGAATGGAGTTTTGATGCCAATTGGAAAATGGGCAAGAGCCGTAATCTGTGAAAGTAAAGTAAAAGTATCACATTGGTGCGAAGTAGGAAAAGCTACTGCGAGGATGATGGGCATGAAAGGAATGGTGTCTGTAACCCCTATTTCCGATTTAAAGGGGTGTATTTTCGTGGATTCTGTATGGAGAGCTAATGGGTTTCAAGATCAAGGGAGTGTAACAGTGAGGGGAGGGGCTGTTGCTCTGAGGAGATGGTCGCCAAAAGAAAACTTTGTTGTTTTTGGAAAGTTTAGAAGGGGTTGGTTAGAACTTAGAGGCCTTCCTTTTCATCTGTGGGACGAGGTTCAGCTGAGATACATTTTGCAGAAGTGGGGGAAGGTAATGAAGTTGGCACGGGAATCTTTGAAGCTCGTAGATTTGACGAAGGTAAAGTTGTGGGTGGAGATGCTTCCAAACGTCGTGTTACCAGCGCTGCTAGAGGTGGAAGATGGAGCCTGTTCTTTTACGGTGGCAGTTACAGTCACCGGAGAAGCTGCAGGAGACGATCTTCTCAGGCCGGAGTCAACCCGCAGCAAGGACAAGCTAATGTCAGAGGAAGGTTGCGTCCTTCAGAAGCCAAAGATCGTTGAAGGGCTACGAGCTACTGCTAGGAACAATGAGTGCCATAGCTGGAGGCCTCATCATCGTTCCCGTTCTCGTCCTTCAGATTCAAATTTGGCTTCTATAATGGAGAAAGGAAGGGAAGGGAGAGTTTTGGGCCCAACGAAGGGAAGCGCTGTTGGGCTAACAAAACCAGACGCCTTTTTTAAAGCCCGTTTAGATTGGGCCCAGGTTGGGGCGAAGTGTTGTGGGCCTTCCGCGGGGCTAGTCCACGAAATGGGAGCAGACTCTTCTAATGGTGGCCCAGCAGCGCCTTCGTCCTCGAAGCTCCAGCGCTCAGGGTCTTCTGCAAATGAGGAAGTATCGATTGCTCTTTCTCAAGAGTCGTCAAAGATGAAAGGCCCCTCATTGGTGTCGCCGTCTTCACCAAAGCGTAACCTAGAAGGGGGTGGCTCATTGGAAGTAAATCGAGCCTTTTTGCAGGGAAGATCAGTCTCCAACAAGGACGTTCTCTTTCCTGTTCTAGAATCCTTGCAAGTTTTCACCGGGGAGACAAAGGGAGATGAAGGGAGTTCGCGTCGCTTCTTGAACAAGGTGCGTCATCCTTTCTCAGCCTTCTCTGAGTAGGGTCTTCCTTTGGTTGGGGCTTTTGATCCTTCTCTTCTTCCTGACTCCTCTGTTTCTTCAATTCTTCCTTCTCGATGTCAGCCTTTTTTTTTTCGATTCCGTTGGAGTCTAGCTTTGCTTCTCAACGTGGTCCCTTTTTGATTTCTCCTGTGGTTGAGCTCAGTTGTCGTGTTGGCATGTCCTGTTTTGAAGGTGTGGCGTTTCCTGTAGAAGCCTCTAACCAAAATTTTAAAGACTACCATTTCTCTAGGGAAACACTCAGTAGCCCAGAGGAGCTTTGTGTCTTAGGCAAGGCTTCGTCCCTAGAGCCAGAACCTCCCACCCTCCCTTTGGAAGGTTTTCAGGTTGAGGGCCTCACGCCTAGGAAAATGGTCAAGGTGCAGTCGGTTTTGGAGAGTCTGAGGATTAGAATTGTCAAAGATAATGGAAAAGGTGCGGAAGTAGAGAGGAAGTGTACTCTGTCTGCGGATAAGGTATATTCCAGAAGGAAATGGAAAAATGACTCTGGAACCCGAGGAGAAGATTAGGTTTGGTTGCTGGTTATGCTGGACTGTTTTTGTTTACATGAAGATCATAAGTTGGAACACGAGAGGATTAGGTCCCAAGAAGAAAAGGAGGACTGTCAGAAGGTTTTTAAGTACTCAAAGTCCAGATGTGGTGATGCTTCAGGAAACGAAGAGAGAAATTTAGGACAAGAGGTTTGTGAGCACTGTTTGGAAAGGTAGAAGTATGGAGTGGGCTGCTCTTCCTACTTGTGGGGCTTCAGGGGGGATTGTGATTTTGTGGGATTCAAATAAGTTCAAGTGTACAGAGAAGGTGTTAGGATCTTTCTCTGTAACTGTGAAGTTGGAATCTAGTGAAGAAGGGTCTTTTTGGTTAACTTCAGTGTATGGCCCGAATAAGCTTTTGTGGAGGAAGGACTTTTGGTTGGAGCTTCAGGACCTGTATGGTCTGACTTTCCCAAGGTGGTGTGTAGGAGGGGATTTTAATATTATCAGGAGGATCTCTGAGAAGATGGGTGATTCTAGGTTAACTCTCAATATGAGGTGTTTTGACGAGTTTATAAGGGAGAGTGGTTTGCTGGACCCCCCTCTAAGGAATGCGGCTTTTACTTGGTCAAACATGCAAGCTGTTCCTATTTGCAAGAGATTGGATAGGTTTTTGTTTTCTGTTGAGTGGGATTCCTTCTTCTCTCAAAGTTTTCAAGAGGCGCTTCCTAGATGGACCTCAAATCATAGCCCAATTTGTTTGGTAACTAATTCCTTAAAATGGGGTCCGACTCCTTTTAGGTTTGAGAATATGTGGTTGCTCCATCCTGAGTTTAAGGAGAAGTTTAGAGACTGGTGGCAAGAGTGTATGGTTGAAGGTTGGGAAGGTCACAAGTTCATGAGGAAATTAAAGCTTGTTAAATCAAAGTTGAAAGACTGGAATAAAGTGGCCTTTGGAGATTTAAGAGAGAGGAAAAAGCTCATCATCTCGGACTTAGGTAGAATTGATCTAATTGAACAAGAAGGGAATTTGAATCCTGATTTAGTATCAGAAAGGACCTTAAGAAGAAGGGACCTGGAGGATGTGCTATTAAAGGAAGAGGTTCAATGGAGGCAAAAATCTAGGGTCAAGTGGATTAAAGAAGGGGATTGCAACTCTAAGTTCTTTCATAGAATGGCCACTGGAAGGAGAAGCAGGAAATTCATTAAGTCTCTGATTTCTGAGAGGGGGGAGACTTTAAGCAACATTGAGGTTATTTCTGAGGAGATTGTAAATTTATTTGGGAAACTTTATTCCAAACCTGAAGATGACTCTTGGAGGATTGAAGGTGTTGATTGGGTCCCTATTCTTGGAGAGAGTGCAGCTTGGCTGGATAGGCCTTTTTCTGAAGAGGAGGTATGAATGGCAGTGTTTCAATTGAATAAGGAAAAGGCTCCTGGTCCTAATGGTTTTACTATTGCAGTTTATCAAGAGTGTTGGGATGTGATAAAAGAAGATCTTATGAGGGTGTTTAGTGAGTTTCACACCAATGGAGTAATAAATCAAAGTACAAATGCAACCTTCATTGCTATGGTGCCTAAGAAAAGCCAAACTTTTAAAATCTCAGATTATAGACCTATTAGCTTGGTTACAAGTTTATATAAGATAATAGCGAAGGTCTTATCAGGGCGTTTACGCAAAGTTCTTCATGAAACAATCTCTGGCTCTCAAGGAGCCTTTGTTGAAGGGAGACACATTCTGGATGTTGTTTTGATAGCCAATGAAGTGGTGGATGAGAAAAGAAGGTCAGGGGAGGAAGGGGTAGTCTTCAAAATTGATTTTGAGAAGGCCTATGATCATGTGGATTGGGGCTTCTTAGATCATGTGCTTCAAAGGAAGGGGTTCAGCTAGAAATGGAGATCTTGGATAAGGGGTTGTTTGTCGTCATCAAGTTTTGCAATCCTAGTTAATGGGAATGCAAAGGGTTGGGTTAAGGCCTCTAGAGGTTTGAGAGAAGGAGACCCCCTTTCTCCTTTTCTTTTTACTTTAGTGGCAGATGTTCTAAGTAGGTTGATGATCAGAGCAGAGGAAACTGGGCTAACTGAGGGGTTCTTTGTGGGGAGGGATAGGACTAGAGTGTCTTTGTTACAATTTGCAGATGACACCATCTTTTTCTCTAAAACCTCAAGATTATCCTTTTGGTTTTTGGGCAAGTATCTGGTTTAAAAATAAACTTAGAAAAAAGCGTCATTTCAGGTATTAACATTAAGCCGGAACTGTTGTCTAATTTGGCCTTGGTTTTTGACTGCAGAGTGTCAGAGTGGCCTTTGTCTTATCTAGGCCTTCCATTGGGAGGGAACCCTAAGACAATAGGCTTTTGGGATCCAGTGGTTGAGAGAATTTCGAGGAGATTGGATGGTTGGAAAAAGGCCTTTTTGTCTTTGGGAGGGAGAATTACTTTAATTCAGTCTTGTCTGTCTCACATCCCTAGTTACTTTCTCTCCCTCTTTAAAATCTCATCTTCAATTGCCTCAAAGATTGAGAAGATGCAAAGGGATTTTCTTTGGTCTGGGGCAGGGGAAGGGAAGAAAGATCATCTCATCAGATGGGATGTTGTTAGTAGACCAAAGGAGTTGGGAGGTTTGGGTTTTGGGAAGACTTCTATGAGAAATATAGCTCTCTTAGAGAAATTGGCTTTGGAGGTTCCCTAGAGAAAGGAGTGGTCATTGGCATAAGGTTATTGCGAGTATATATGGGACACATCCTAATGGATGGGACGCCAACATGGTGGTTAGATGGTCACATAGATGTCCTTGGAAGGCTATTGCTCAAGTTTTCCAGGATTTTTCCCCTTTTGTTCGCCTAGTGGTGGGCAATGGGGAGAGAATTTGTTTTTGGGAAGATCTTTGGTGGGGAAACCAAACTTTGTGTTCTCAATTTGCTGATCTTTATAGAGTTACTTCTGCGAAAAACCTCACTGTTTCAAATGTCCTTGGCAATTCCTTTCCATTGTCTTGGAATTTTAATTTTCGTCGCTATCTTACTGATTCAGAAATTGATCTCCTTTAGAGATTAATGTCCTCTCTTAGTTCAGTGCTTCTCTCTCCTTCATTGGCAGATTCAAGAGCGTGGTCTTTGTCATCGTCAGGCTTGTTTTAAGTGAAATCTTTTTTCTTGGCTTTGTCAAAAGTCTCTAATCCTATCTTGTTCCTTCTGGCCAAGTTTTTGTGGAGTTCAAAAGCCCCCTCAAAGGTTAAGGCCCTCGCTTGGTTAGTAGCGCATGGGAAGGTAAACACCAATGACAAGTTGCAGCTGAGAAGACCCTACAAATCCCTTTGTCCTCAATGGTGCATTCTTTGCAAAGGAAATGGAGAGTCGATTGACCACCTTTTTCTTCATTGTCCAGTTACCATTGGACTCTGGCACAAGTTGTTTAATCTAGCAGGGTTGGTTTGGGTCCCTCCAAGGAGTTTTGAGGATATGTTGGTAATTGCTTTTAAAGGCTTGGAGAACTCATTAAGAGGCAAGACACTTTGGCAAATCGCGTGTCTTACTTTGGTTTGGATGGTGTGGCAAGAGAGAAACAAAAGGATCTTTGAGGAAAAGGGGAGAATGGAAGAGATTTTATGGGATCTGATTTTGTTCTATTCATCTTTTTGGGCTTCTTGTACTACAACTTTTAGAGGAGTTCCTCTAAGTGTTTTACAACTCACCTGGACTACGGTGTGCACGTCAAAAGTTTGAGTTTGTTGGGGTTTCCCTTTATTTTTAGATTCCTGTTGTTGGGTGTTTCCTCTTTTGTTTAGTTTGTGTAGGAAGGACCTCTCATCCTTCCCTTGGTTTCTTCTCTTTCTTCTGTATTTCTTATTTTTCCCGTATCTTTTCTTCTATCAATATATATTTCTTCGTTTCTGATAAAAAAAAAAAAAAATTGGTGGTTTGGACACATTGAAGGATTATAGCCTATTTATCTGGTTAGTACTCCATAAAATTTCCTGGGAAGTTATTTCTTCTTACATAGGAGGGTGATGGATTGACTTTTGTCCTTAACTCAAGACTGTTTTGGTCAGTGGAATTGAAATGATTGATCAGATGTTAACTGCCAAGGAGTGCATTTATTCAAAATGCGGAGAGATTCTTAAGATCTTGTGAATGAGTGATAGCGAAAGGCTTAGGGCCATGCCAATTAGGATTTTTTGATTAATTAATTTCGGAAGGCATTGAAGGATTATGCCCTATTTATTTGGTTAGTATTATTTATAAAATTTTCTCGAAAGTTATTTGCTTCTCTCTTAAGAGGGGTGATGGGTTGACTTTCTTAATTCCAACTGCCTTTGTTAGTGGAAGCGAAATCATTGATCAGGTCTTAATTTCCAATGAATGCATTTATCCAAGATGCAGGGTGATTCTGGGTATATGTGAAAGAGTGACATGGGAAAGGCATATAATCATGTCAACTAGGACTTTCTGATCAGTGAATTTGGAAAATAGTTCTTGATAAGTAATGGAGAAGTTGGATGTGTATCTGAGATTTTCTACTGCTGTTCTCTCTTCTTTTCAGCGGTTCCCATAGATTTTTTACCTAGATTAATCTTTTTCCTTTTTTCTTGGTTCTGGAGTGAAGGCAAAGGCGCAAAGGTGAGATGTCTTTGATGTGCATAGACTGTTGTCCTGTAAACAGTATTACAGCAAATTAACTTTCCTATACCTCCTGGATTATTCTCTAGGTATGCTGGTTGGTTTTTAAGTCTTATCCAGAATTTATCTTAAAAGCTGTTGTTATCATGTGAGAATTAGAGAGTGAGAGTAGTGGAAAACAACATTTAAAATGTTTTGAGGATTTGTAAGAAGGCTGGTAATTCTTTTTGGATATCTATTTTGAACTGGCAAGTTTATGCGGCTTATTTTCTAACTCCTTAGTTTGTTGGGATTTTTTCTTGGCATATATCCATGAGATGTTAGTGGACATTTTCTTCTTTCAGTATCATTTAGAGTACTTCATGTTTCAATTTTTTCGTGGTATACCTTGTTGGCTGTTTTGACCGGAATTTAGAACTTAGAGTTCCTTCTCCAAGAGCATCACCATGCCCTAGGGCTATGGCTGGAATTTTTTTTTCTTCCTTTTATTGATTAGCTGTGTATTTTTTTCTTTCTGAACTACTACAATACTTATTATATACTTATAAAGCACTTGTTCATTGTTCTTTTGATGTGGCATGACATTATCATGGGAGAACTTCGATCAGGGAATTCTGTTGTTTTAGATTTTGTAAGGCAAATGTGCTGATAAGTGTAAAATGTTTTTATGGAAAACTTGAAAGGTTCAAATTCTTTGATGTTTTTCCTTTTCCCTTTTGGTTTGGGAGAGCAGATCTTGTTGGTCTTATATCTGACTTCCATGTTACTTTTTCAATGTAGTAGTCAACAGATTCAACTCTTGTTATTTTTTTGTTCTTAACAAAGCTTTCCTTTTCCATCACAAGTTAGTTGTCAACTGATTTGACTCTTATTTGTGTATAGGCCCCTGGAAAGAATGACAAAGACTTGCCATCTGATAGTATGGTTAGTGCATATTTATTATAAACTCCTAAGATATGCTTTTTGTCTTTCTTTAATTATGGAGTCATGTGTTTGTATATTTGATATCCTGTTTCATCAAGAAACAAAGACCCTTGGAATCACTTGTTGCTAGTTCTGAAAACTGTTGAAATTGGTGGCTGCTCTTCTTATCGAACTCTTAGTGGCAAGTTTTCAAATGTCGGCCTCAGAAAATCTGGGGTGTTGTGACTGAAAAAATATGTAATGTTGATGGATCTATTGATATTTAGGATAATGTATAAGCATTTGTGGAAGTACAAAAAACATGTAAATTTTTAGTAAGAAAACATTGCTAGACAACTAAAAATTGATGATGTGGCCAAAAAAAAATGAAAAGAAAAAAAAAGAAAAAGAAAGAAGAAGATATGGCACGGTTATGAGGTGGAATTGTTTGTGGACAAGCATAGCTGATATGCTAACATGTTTAATAACATCTTTATCTTATGATCAATGAATGAATTTTGGATAAAGTATGTAAAAGTTTTTGCAGCACATTGAGAGCTTTAATAACTTCTTTATCTTATGATCAAACATGGAATAGCTTTTGTGCCATGTTGTAGGGTGGGGAATCTACCCACTACATACTTAGGCTTGCTTATGGGAGCTCCTTACAAAACAACAAGGGCTTGGGATGTGATGGAGGAGAGATTTTAGATAAGGCTCACTCTATGGAAGAGGCAATACCACTCAATACTTTGATTAGAATTACACTATCTAGCCTACCAATTTATTTCATGTCTCTGTTTGTCATTTCGAATAAGGTAAGCTTAAGATTGGAGTAGATCTAAAATAAATTCTTTTGGGGTAAGGATGCACTTGCGAACAAACTCCATTTGGTAAATTGGTTTATTGCTTGCTTGGATAAAAAGAATGGAGGCCTCGACATTAGAAATCTATCCACTCTAAACAAGACTCTCTTTGGCAAGTGGAATTAGGGATATGTAATTGGGAGAGTCCCTTTGGAAATGGGTTATGAGGTACAGTTGTGGAAGACAATCAGAATGGGTAGAAGGTCTTTAAAAATATATCTCACTTCATATTTTTCAAGGAGTTAAATTCGGAAAGATAGATGGTATAGAGACTTGTCTTTGGAAGAGTTTTTCCCTACATTATTCTTTATAACCACCACTAAAGATACATGGGAAGAAGAGGGGTGGGAGCAAGTTGGGGAGAAAGGTCGGTGGAGTCCTCGCTTCTCAAGACAGTTTCGTGATTGAGAACTTGAAGGAGTGACAACCTTTTTACAAAGATTGCAAACAAGCTCAGTCAAGCAAGATGAAGAAGATAGAGGGGGTTGGAAGGAATCCAAGTGTGACAAGTTCTCTTTGAATACTCCTCCCTAGCCTTTTAAGGGGACTCCCCTTAATGTGTTACAACTTGATTGGTTAGCGGTGTGTAATCCCTAAGGATTGGTCCATCTTGGAGAGCTTGCTTGTTTTTCTATGTACTATCCTGTGTTTGTATTTTCTTAGCTTAGTTTTCTCTGTTGGGAGGATTTCTTATCCTTCTCTTGTACTTCTTTTTTTATCAATATATCTCTTTGTCATTTCCTATCAAAAAAAAAAAAAAAAAATACTCTTCCCTAGCCTAAGGAAGAAAAGAACCCTATCTTGCAAACATGGTTTGGAATATCTAGGTACATGTGGAGGTGGGATTCTTTGCATGGGAAGCTTCTTGGGGAGGGATTTTGACAATTGATTAGCTCAAAGGGAGGGATGAATAATGATGAATAGATGCTATATATGCAAAGATGAAGAATAATCGATTGATGATATGCTCCTTCTCTGCTCCAACACAAGTATCCTGTGGCAGCTAGGTTTTTCTATGTCTGATATGGTTTGGGTGATGCGCTCTACAATAAGAGGAACTCTATTGAGTTGGCATGGATTATTCATGGGAAATAAACAAAATTAAGCTCCCTTTTGCCTGTTTTGGATGTTATGAAAAGAAAGAAATAGGAGGTCATTTGAAGATCTTGAACAGTCATGCAAAGAGGATATTAGGGTTTTCCTTCATTAGAAGCTAATCATGAACCATGCAAACATTAAAACCTGAAGGTTCCTAAACCATGAAAGGCGTAGTGTCACGGACTTAGTCGTTTTCTAAGCTCGTGCGGCACTTAGACAAGTCAAGGCGCTTGATCTTGCTAAGTTAGCCTGACTCCCAATGCTTAGCTCGCTAGGCTAAGGTGCTCACAACTCGGAAGCTTAGAAGGCGTAGTAGGCAACTCTTTAAAGAATGAAAGTTTTTATTACTCAAGGAAGCCTTTACAAGTGCTTTGAGAGCTTGCTTGCTTGGTTAGGAAGTGATTTGGGTGGTTTTGGGTGGTGTCTTGGCCAAATGAGGTCCTTACCTATTTATAGGCACCAATGGAACTCTCTGTAACCTTGGAGGGTTCCTTACAAATCAAGAATATTCTAGAACTCCCTACACTAATCTATGTACAATCTTATGTACAAGAATATACAAGAGATCTCTAGAATCTTCTAGAAAGCCTTGGACTCCTCTCATGTCTTCCACCATAGTGTAGAGATGTGTAGACTTCTCTAGACATTTCTAGAACCTTCCACACTCTTCCCACCAATGGCTTAGTGTAGATGGCTCCAGGAGTTTCCAGAAGCTTCCCTACTCCTATATAAGCCCATGGGGAGGGTCATTTGAAACATCCTGTGACAGTAGGCTCTAGAGAAAAGAGGATATTAGGGTTTTCCTTCATAAGAAACTATGGATATGGTTTTATTTCAAGAAACTAAGGCGGAATAAAAAAAAAATACATTAGAAGTGTTCGGAAGGTTAGGCATAGAGAGGGGGCTAAATTCCCCTCTTGGAGCACTTCAGGGGTTGTTTTGATTTTTGGAATTGCAATTAAATTAAGGTCAATGAGTTCATGATATGATCCTTCTCAGTGTTTGCTAGATTTTCTCAGGAATTCTTAGGGAGTTAGAGGATTTACTTGTCTTGACTTATTTGGTTTGTCTGTTTGTACTCACTTTCTCTCTCTCTCTCTACCCATCTCTCTCTCTTTGTTCATTTGAGTGGGGAAGGGGGGGTGATGTTGGGCATTTGACTTTAATGTTTTCAAGAGATCATTGAAAATGTTTGGTGGCTCTAAAGTTACTACAAGCATGAGAGAATTTTATAAACTTGTCGAAAGTTGTGAGCAAGTTTGATTTCGAGGAATGCATCTTCACTTGGTCTAATAATCAGCATGACCTTGTAAGACTTTTGCCATCTATTGTTTGGGAATCAAGATTCCCCCACTCTTCAAAAGGCTTTTTCCAAGTCATATTTTGAACTGTTATCCCTTTCTTTGTTCCCCCTTATTTTGATTGTAAACAAACAATTCATTAACAATGCATTCACTTTATTCCTCTGGAATGAAACCCTTACCTTAGTTTCCTATGTTTACTTCACTTCTGGAATTAGTAAAGGTTTGAGTTCCACCTCATTTTGCAGAACCCATTCCCCTAGAATGGAGAATGGGTTTCCTTGAGGGCCCCAAGGATTGGACAAAAAATGTCTGTGAAAAGAGAGAAAATGGAGAATCCCTAATTTTTGTTATTGATCAACCATACAATAATACACATTGGGTATATATATATATATATATACATGCTAGTGGGACCCACAATACAATAAGAAAGAAAAGGAAAAGTAAATAATTGAAATAACTGTACACTATCTAACACTCCCCCTTAAGTTGGAGCATATATGTTATATGCACCAAGCTTGTTACAAATGTATTTAATTCTAGGACCTCTGAGAAATTTAGTAAAAATATCTGCTAGTTGATTATTTGAATTGACAAAACTAGTCGCCACACATCCTGATGCGATCTTCTCTCTAATGAAGTGACAGTCAACTTCAATGTGTTTGGTCCTTTCATGGAAGATTGGATTGGATGCAATATGCAAAGCGGCTTGGTTGTCACATATGAGCTTCATCTGTTCATCCGTTCCAAATCTCAACTCTCGAAGAAGATGTTTCAGTCATATGAGTTCACATGTTGCCAGAGCCATAGCTCGATACTCGGCTTCAGCACTAGATCTGGCCACTACATCTTGTTTCTTACTCTTCTAGGATATTAGGTTACCTCTAATAAAAACACAGTACCCGGAAGTGGAACATCTATCTGTGGGTGAGCTAGCCCAATCTGCATCTGTGTAACCAACAACCTGGGTATGACCTCTGTTCTCGTACAACACACCTTGGCTTGGTGTGC
Source organism: Vitis rotundifolia (assembly GCA_030254885.1). Classification (NCBI taxonomy): domain Eukaryota; kingdom Viridiplantae; phylum Streptophyta; class Magnoliopsida; order Vitales; family Vitaceae; genus Vitis; species Vitis rotundifolia. The sequence continues at coordinate 17,116,398 of CM058163.1, read as the reverse complement.
TTTTGATATATCAAAGAATGTGGATTACAGCATCCTAATGGCTATCACATGGTGACTGTAGGAATTGACTAACAACACTTACAGGAAAAGAAATGTTTGGACGAGTAATGTGAGGTGGTTTAGTTTACCTACAAGTCGTCAATATCTCCCTGGATTTCCTAAAGGCTCCCCCTGTCCTAGTTTAAGTTTGACATTTTGATCCATAGGAGTGTCTACCGGTTTATAGTCCAACATACCGGTTTCTTCCAAGATGTCTAAAGCATACTTCCTTTGGGAAAGAACCACACCGGAACTGGATTGAGCTATCTTAATCCCTAAGAAATACTTGAGTTTCCCCAAGTCTTTAGTCTGAAAGTGGGTAAAAATGTGGTGTTTTAGTTTCTGAATACCATTCTGATCACTGCCTCTAATGACGATGTCATCCACATAAACTACCAGATAAATACACTGCCCCGAAGAGTTATGATGATAGAAAACGGAATGGTCTACTGTACTGCGAAACATGCCAAACTCCTGAACAACAGAACTAAAATGGCTAAACCATTCTCGAGGAGATTGTTTCAAGCCATATAGAGAACGGCGTAACCTGCACACTAAACCAGACTCCCCCTGAGCAACAAAACCAGGTGGTTGCTCCATATAAGCTTCCTCAGCAAGATCCCTATGAAGGAAAGCATTTTTAATATCTAACTGATAAAGAGGCCAAGAACGCATAGCAGCCATGAAGAGCAATAGACGAACAAAAGCAATCTTGGCAACAGGAAAGAAAGTGTCACCATAATCAGAACCATAAACTTGAGTATAGCCTTTAGCAACTAAGCGAGCCTTAAGGTGATCAACCTGACCATCAGGGTCGACCTTAACTGTGTAGACCCAACGACAACCAACTGTAGATTTACCAGAGGGTAAAACAATAAGATCCCAAGTGCCATTGGAGTGTAAAACAACCATTTCATCTACCATTGCCCATCGCCATCCTGGATGGGAAAGAGCCTCAGGGGTGCTCTTGGGAAGAGAAACAGAAGATATAGTAGAAACAAATGCAGAATAGGGTGAAGATAATCGATGGTAACTCAAAAAATTGTAAATGGGATGAGGATTACGAGTAGATCGATTACCTTTCTGAAGAGCAATGGGTAAGTCAGCAGAAGGAGGCAGAGCTGGGGCAGGAGAAGCCGAAGGGATAGGAAGTGAGTCAGCAGGTACCACAGCCAAAGAAGAAGGAATAGCGACACAATGACGGCGATGATAAACCTGAAGTGGGCGAGAAGACACTGCATCAGGTGGGGAGATAATGGGAAGGGGTAAGACTTCAGAAACAGGAAGAGACTCAGAGGTGGAGAAGAATGGTGAGTCCTCAAAGAAGGTGACATCAGTGAGGAGAAAGTAGCGATGAGTCTCAGAGGAATAACAACGATAACCCTTTTGAAGTCTGGTGTATCCCAAGAAGATGCATTTTGTGGCTCTGACAGAAAGTTTGTCCTGTCCATAAGTGAGAATATGAACAAAGCAAGTACAACAAAAAACACGAGGAGGAAGGAAATAAAGTGGTTGGTCAGGGAAAATAAGGGAATGAGGAATCTGATCGTGTAATACAGATGAGGGCATACGATTAATCAAATAACATGGTGTAAGAATAGCGTCCCCCCAAAAACGAAAAGTAACATTACTATGGAGAAGGAGAGTACGAGCTGTCTCAACAAGATGTCAATTCTTACGTTCAGCAACCCCATTTTGTTGAGGAGTATGAGCACAAGAAGACTGATGAAGGATCCCATGTTGGGACATAAATGAAGTAAATGGTGTAGAAAAATATTCCCTGGCATTGTCACTGCGTAACACACGAATAGAGATATTGAACTGGGTTTGGATTTCAGCATAAAATTTATGGAAAATAGAGAATAACTCAGCTCGATTTTTCATTAAAAATAACCAAGTACATCGAGAATAGTCATCAATGAAAGTGACAAAATACTGAAATCCTAAACTAGACGCGGTCTAACAAGGACCCCAAACATCAGTGTGGACAAGTTCAAAAGGAGACTTTGCCCGATTATTCAAACGCTTTGGGAACGAGACACGAGTATGTTTCCCAAGCTGACATGACTCACACGCAAGCGACAACAAAGATGAAAAACAAGGGACCATCTTCTGGAACTTGGATAGACTAGGGTGACCTAAGCGACTGTGGATGAGGAGGGGATCATCAGTGGAAAGGCAAACTGCAGGAGTTGAAGGCGAGGTGAGGTGATAGAGGCCTTGAGACTCACGTCCTATGCCAATCGTCTTCCCCGTATGCCGGTCCTGCAAGGTCACAAATTTATCAGAAAAAGTAATAGAGCAGTTAAGAGTACGAGTGATTTTGCTGATGGAGATAAGATTAAAAGAACACTCAGGAGTATAAAGGACAGAAGTGAGAGGTAGAGAAGAGAGAGGATGTGCCAAACCAATGCCTTTAGTCACAGTTTGAGAACCATTAGCTAAGGTAACAGTAGGTAAGGCAGAGGTAGTAGTAATAGAAGAGAAAAGATCCTTATTACCAAATATGTGATCAGAAGCGCCAGAATCTAGAATCCAAGGTCTAAGAGAAGATGTGTGGGTAAGACAAGCAGAAGCATTACCAGTCTGGGCAACAGAAGCAATAGAAGCTGACTTGGTGGCCTGATCATAGAAGCTGACTTGGTTGCCTGATCATACTCACTGTCAGTGAGGGAAATATCCTGAGATGTGGAGGAGCTTGGAGGCTGAGGTGGCTGAGGATTAGATGACTGGGCCACGTGGGTAGTGCGAGGAGGCCGCCCATGTAACTGATAACACCGATCACGAGTGTGGCCAAACTTATTGCAATAGGTGCAATGAGGACGTTGGCCTCTACCTTGGTTACCACTGTGTCCTCCTCGAGAGTTAGTTTGAGAAACTAACACAGAAAAATCTGAAGTGTTATCAGATGGCAAAGTCTGAGTGGAGGAGATACGGAGGAGGCGAGCAAACACATCATCCAAGGATGGAACAGAGGAACTGCCAAGAATCTGATCGCGGACGGTCTCAAGATCTGGATGGAGGCCAATAAGCTTAAGAACCATGAAGAACTTGTCAATCTGTGTTCGTTGATCCCCAACATCAGTAGTAAGAGGCATCACGGTCAAGAATTCCTCCTTAAGAGAGGCAATCTGGCCAATATAAGTAGATAAATCCATGTCTTGTTGTCTGACATTGACAATAGAAGAAGCCACCTTATAAAGACGTTGGATATCATTCGTGTATAACCCTTTCGCCTAATTCCAAAATTTAAAACATGTTTTGTAGGCCCGAAGATGAAGCAGAATCTTAGGATCCACTGATTGCCATAACACACTACATAACTGTGCATCTATCTTCCTCCATTGTACTTTGTCAACGTTAGGGATATCCGCCTCCTGCGTAACAAGGTGATCCTCATAACCTTGACCCATAAACCAAAGCTCCACATAGGCAGACCAGGACAAATAATTTTCACTACCAACCAATTTCTCCGAAGTAATCATAGGAGATCCAGATATAACAGAGGAAAAAATGGAACTTTTAGTAGTCATATCTACTTATCTGGAGAACGAAATATGTTTGGATCGAAGAGAGCCCTTAAAGGAGGTCGAATCACAGCTGTGGAAGAAGAACTTGGTATGTCGGGACCCAAACAAAGGAGAAAATGGACTGGAGATGTCGGAGGCCGGAGGAGGCTGAAAGAAGACCCGCGGAGGCTGAAATGCCAAAAAAATGGGGAAGCAGGGTTCGGATGGCACAAGCACAGATGGAAAGTGGCTAGACGACGTCAGGCAAGGCTGGAGGTGGAAGCGCGTTGCCGGAAAGTGCTCCACGCGCCCTCACGCGCCGGCGCGTGAGGTTCAGGCCGCCGGAGAAGAAACGCGCTTGGCCGGCGCGTGACTGAGATTCTCCCTCCAGTGCCTTGACAAAACTTGAAGATCTCCTCCTTGCGCACCTGATGGTATGGTCGGTATCGGAAAAGGACTTCGCCGAAAAAAGTCGCCGGAAAAGTCGCCGGCGGTGAGGGTCGACCGGAAAGCTTTAGGAGATGGGGAAGGTGACCGGAATGAAACACGGTCACTGAAAGGTTTCCCAGAATTGATTCACGGATAAACTGGAAATAGTTAGGTTTTTCTCCCTATGCTCTGATACCATGTGAAAAGAGAGAAAAGGGAGAATCCTTAATTTTTGTTATTGATCAACCATACAATAATACACATTGGGTATATATATATACATGCTAGTGGGACCCACAATACAATAAGAAATAAAAGGAAAAGTAAATAACTGAAATAACTGTACACTATCTAACAATGTCCTTGTCATGTTTTCATAATTATTTTAAATTAATATAATGGTATATTTAATTATGTTGAATTTAAACAATGATTGATATAATTAGATATTAAAAATATGGCAGGCTGAAGTATTAAAAATAATAATATTTTAGAATTAAAGAGTTATTTTAATATTTTAATTGACATAATAACTTATTTAATCATTAATATTTTTAATTAGAAGTTTTTTTTTATTAAATAGTGTAATTCATGAGCTAAGTACATGCTTTAATTTTTTTGGTTCAATGAACTTTTGTAAATTAAGAACACTTATATAAAATTTTTAATTATAAATATGAGCTTTTTGATGTATCAAGTAATATCCAACTAATAAACCTTAGCACATGGAAGCTAAATTAATAAATAATTTCTTTATGCTCATTTTATTTTATTTATTTAAATATTAATTATCATTTATCAAATTCAGAGGTTGTAAAGAATATTAAGAGTATTATCTTCTCAATAATTATTCCTAATCAATAAAATATAAATATGCTTAATCTAAATTCGTATGCCTAACTCTAATTTCTCTCACTATTTTCAAGATGAAGGTCTAACATTTTCAAGATATAACATTCAAATAAGGATTATTTTAATATGCTTAATCTAAATCGTATTAAAATTTTTGGTATCCTTTGTATAAGGCATTATGAAAAACATATACATTTCATTCTGTTTCCTTACAACCAGTGAATAAATCAAAGGAATCGGTTTCATTTTGATTTTGTTGATTGATAGTCTTGTTTTGGTTTTCTTTTAATCCATTTCCTTCCCATTTTAATTTGCTTTCTCTTCCATTATTTTTCTTGAAATTTTTTAAAAACCATCTAAACAAATTAGTAATTTAGTACTAGTCTTCTTATGGTTAGTGCCAACCCATTCTCTTCTCAAGTACCTTTCATTTTGAAAACATGTGGACCCACATCCTACGTTTTGGGGTTTTGTTCAATGTTTGGTGGAAGGAGGCCTAGTTGTTGGATCAAGGTTATAAGTTTATGCAAAAACTATCTAATCAAAAAAATTTTTGCAAAAACTATGGTTTGTCAAAGCTACATTGAAAGTGTGGAAAAAAGATATTTTTAGGGATATAGGAGAGAAAATAACTCAATAGTTGGCTCTGCAAAATTCTAAATGTTGCTTATAAGATGGCATGCTCTTTCTCTCAGATTCCTTGCTCCACTAATCAAACTATAAACCAGTTAGCTAAGTAAGGAGCAAAACACTTGGTTTCTTTTGTTGGAGACTTTTTTCCTTCCATGAATATGTGGAGCTTTTGTAGCGTGTATACATTGCTTTTTCTGCTTATAATTTGGGTACATAGTTTTAAGTTTTGAGGAGCAATATACATTTCTACTTTTTTATCAACAATTGTACATTTTGGTAGGATTGCTCATCCTTCTTTGTATTTACCATTCAATGAAATGAATATACTGTGTTTCTAATTGAAACAAAAAATTGTATTGTGCAAGAAGAATAAGAATATTTTAAATTTTTGCACTGCACATAAATGCATGGTATCTTCATAGAAAATAAGTTGAGAAAATTATTTTTCATATTTGAGTTTCCAAACAGAGTTTTTATTGCTAAAAATAAATGACAACTGCTTTTGAGAACTGTTTTTGAAAATGTTGTCAAATAGGCACTAAGCTTCATTTGGAACATTAGTGGAGTTTAGAAATATGAGTCCTCATGCACTCTCTCTCTCTCTCCCTCTCCCTTTCCCTCTCTCCCTCCCTCCCCTTTGCGACCACCCTCTCTCTAAATTGGACCATCAAGAAGAGAAAAGGGTGCACTCTTGATTAACTTTCTCCCAGCACTCAAATGTATTACACAAGGCCTTAAAGTAAGGTGAAAAAGAAGAAAAAAGGGGCCACTCTTGATTAAAAATTGGGAAGAGGACAGGTAGATAATCTTCTATAATTGAAGGTAAAGAAGTACCCCATAATTAGTTCTTCAGTGATATCTGCTGAGAAGTCAGAAATCTGAAACACTTTCATATGGAAGCATCCTCCACAATTTCTGCCTTTTCCAAACCAAGCTGTGACATGGTAATACAAGGAAACTTCCTTAGGCGGCTGGAAGAACCCTAGTGCCCAGTTGAGGAAATTACTTCAAGTGTTATGGTTGATCCACTCCGAATTTGCCTTATACAACATGACAATTGGGAAGAGTGCATCTCAATAGGATGATCAAAACCTGTCATCCAGACAAATAAACACCATGATGAGGACCAATCTGTATGTCACGGTCAATACTGAGAAGACACCTTTCCCCACTCCAACTAGCTAGCGGAGATAGGTAGTTTATTGTGTAATTTCTGAGATACAGGGAACATAGGCTTTCCTATTTGGAATGATCAAACCATTGCAAGCAACTGGTCAAGCAACTCTCTTCTCCCATCCTGCTGACCCATTTGGTAAAGTGGATATGATAGGACACCATGAGAAGAAACTTGGAACAGTTACCTACTAAGGTGATATAGTCCACAATGATAAGAAGGATGTGCATAAACCTGCAGGCAGGCAGCTGAGCACATCGCTGTCACCCGATATTCACCTGCTGACCTTTAATCACATTGTATTCCACACTTCTGGCAAACAATACACTTATTATATGGTTTCTTCCTATGGAAGTTACTGGAAAAGTAGTCAGTCCCTAGTCATCAGTCATCCAGTTGATCTGCAACAATTTCATTTGGGTTGAGTTGAAATTATGATTTCATTCTTGTGTGTCTTTCCTATGTGATAAGATTATAATTGCATGCTATGTTACATGTGTCATTGTTCTCTCATTATTTTGTATACTTCTCCAGCAGGCCTTTAATGTTGCTGGAATGCACTTGGAGCATCTATGCTTTGTGTTCCTTTTGATTTCATTTCTACTCACAGCTTGAAAGAACATTATTAATTTTTGGTTTAAGGAAGAAAGTTACAAAAGCATCTTTACTGCCCCTATTTTCTACAACAATGTATCACTATTGGTACTTATTTACATGTCTGCTTAAGTAGAATGATATGTATCCTTGCAGACATGGCTAGACATATATACATCTGTTTTTTTTTTATTATTATTCTTTTTTTCATGTGCAAATTTCTTCAACCATATTTCCTTGCTGATTTCAGAAAGAAGAGATAAAATCTTGTGAAGAGCGTGTGAAGAAACTGCTTGAGATGACCCCACCGAAAGGGAAAGAGTTTCTTCATAACATTGAGCATATACTAGAACGTGAAAAGAATTGGGTCACTCTCTCTCTCTCTCTCTCTCTCTCTCTCTCTCTATATATATATATATATATATATATATATATATATATCCCCTCCCTCCCTCCCTCCACCTTTTCTTAATTGTGATATTTGTCATCTAATTTCCTTTATTCTAACACTTTCGTGCTTTTAGGTATGGTGGAAACGTGATGGTTGCCCACCATTTGAAAGACAGCCAATAGAGAAGAAAGCTGTTCAAGATGGTGCCAAAAAACGGTAGGCAGTATAGTGGTTAATTTGTTTTCAGTATGTTATCTGTAATCTTATGGAGAATGTAGATATTGATGTGATTTAAGTAAAATAACAAAAGATGGGAGAGCAGAAAGAAGTCTTTCCAATTTGGACAACAAATGAAAGGGAATACCTCTCACCTCAACCTGCCCAAGCTGGAAAACCCCCACAGCCCCACTTGAACACCACTATCAAAGATTTACTTGAACTATATTTTCCAAAACAAGTTTGCCGATCCCACTTAAATATACTGCACCCTCCATGAATTCAATAAAGAAGACCCCTTTTTTGCCAAGAAATGGCTGATATAACCATTCATTTAATGCCTGAGGTCTCTAATCCATCCCAGCTAAAACCCTCTTTCTTGCTGCTAAATGCTTTTTCGCAAATCAATGCTCTCATCCATATGCTGACTGCTGCTCAACTACCATTACATGGACTCTCATGTGAAACATTCATAAAAGTGTGGGATGGAGAACACTGCCTCACCATGAAACTTTTCAACCTCAGGAATGCCCTTGGACCAAACTGCACTTCACCCTTCTTGGTGTGAGAATGGAGAAAATCAGGAATTTCAAATTAATCCAGCTGCTGCCATTAGGCCCTTCAGAATTCTCAAAGGGGCAGCCCTTCTGTTCATCATAAATTCTGATAAGCTAATTGAATCTCTCATTCTTGTCCAAACCAATTTCAAATAAATGTGCCCTTGATCTTCCTCTAAACTTCCTGTAAAACCCCATATCCCTTGCCAAAGAACTTGCCCTGTTCAACTGTTCTGTAGCCCTTCCAGTTGAACCCCTTGTCCCTTTCCAAATAAAAGTCTTCTGAGCTCAAGCAATTTCCTCTCCACTGCACAGAATCTCCTTTCAATCTTTAGACCTCTTTCTCAGTCCTTCAGTTAATCTAAGAAATCTCTCATTAGAATTACCTTTTCCCTTGTCAAACACACGTATTATACAATTTTGGGAGTTGACACCTATGTGGAGTTTAGGTTTTAAGGTTCCTTTCGTCATCTATAAAATCTTTTTCTTTTTTCCCTCTCAATTACCCAGAAAGATCTCTTGCATGCATATTTCTTAAACCAGAAAAAAACTTCCCTATTTATTTTGTTTAGAACTTATTCTTTAAGGAAAAAAAAATTGTAAAATAATTTTTCAATAACTGAGATTCAACCATGAAATGTATCAATCAATCACATTCAGATAACTTTACACTACTTATATTCTAACCAATTATGTTCATTTCAAATTATAATTGTTCTGATTTTCTGAAGTATGCTTAGAAATTTTGTTTTCAGAAATTTCAATTACTGACAAACATTGACCTTAAAATAAGACATGGTTAAGAAGCGGAATCCACATGAGACCTTTGACTTTGATTCAAGAGAGAATTATATTCCAATTATTTTTATACTTGTAAATCTGAATGACTTGAAGCTCTTTGACAGAGAGTATGTCAGTGGATTCTTAATATGGTGAAAATTCAGTACAAAATGGATTTTCATTTTGTAATCAGAGGGTTAATATGTATCCAGTGATTTTCTTTTTGCTTTTAATGTGTTTATTTTGTTCTTGTATCTGTGCCAACCAATTAAATTTGGAAAATGCATAAGCAACTATATATCATCCTTGTCATTGAGCAATCATGTTTATATTAAAATTTAAAAAAATGTTTTGCTAGATCCATCTACAGCTGCTGATGGAATATGTATTTCTTTTCCAGTAGGCCAAGGTGGAGAATGGGAAATAAAGAACTCTCTCAGTTGTGGAAGTGGGCAGATCAAAACCCAGTATGTTTTATTCTCTCATTTACTCAATAGTTTTGGATGATAGGCAATAAATTAAGGTTGTCATTCATTTATACATTGTGCAGCTCTCTCCATCATAGAAAGAAATAGTATGATACTTCTCTGAATGTCAAAACATTTAATTGAGAAAGTCTGCATCACAGCATGACTGTGATCTCTACTCTCCAGAAAACCCTCAATTTCCAACTAGCCTGTATCCCCTGGGGGGCCTGCATTTGTCTTTGCTGATCTTGGCATTGCTCTCATCAAATAACCCATAACGTGGAAAACTTGATTCTCTGCCAGGACACTCCATCTCTTGAACTGACCCCAAAGCTAACTAAGATGGTGTTTGTTTTTTTTTTTTTCCTTAATCCTAAATAGAACTTAAAATTAAATAGTATTTAATAGTGTTAAGTATTAGGTTGTTTGTTTTTGTAATAATTTATTTCTATTAAACATTAAAAAATAAAGAAAAATCAATATATTACTTTTTCCATTTAGAGAAAGCCAAAAATTTTGAATTTTTCTATTCAGCCAAAAATTTATAATAAGTCTTGAAAAAGTAGAAAAACAAACAAGTTAAAGTCTGAAAGCAAATTGCTTTCAGCAAAAAGTTAAAAAAACAAACAGTCTCTAAGTCTTTGAATGAAATGTCATGTCATTAAAAAGAAATGAAAATTAAAAAAAGAAAGAAAGAAAAGAAAAAAAGAAAAGTTCCTCAGTACATAATTTCCCATTCCCAAGGAGCTTTTGATACGGTTCAATGAACTTCTAATGCAAGTCATAGCTAACGAAATCTTGGAACAGAAGGTGTTTTTAAAAATGGGCTTTAAGAAGACAATCATGTTGATTTTGATTTCCTGGACCATACTAGGAATGGGAACTGCTTTAGCATAAGATGGTGTTGGTTGATCAGGGTTTTTCTAGTCCTTGATGATCTAGCTGATGTACATGACAGGATAGCTAGGTTTGGATTAATGCTTCTAGGAAGCCCTAGAAAAGGGGATGTTCAATCCCCTTTCCTTTCTTGTTAAAGGGTGGTGGTGGATGTACTTGAGAGAATGATTAATAGGGTGAAAGATTTTAATTTTAGTCAAGAACGAATTACAGTTACCCATCACTTCTTTGCAAATAATACAACTTGTTCTCTTCTACTGAAAAGATTATATAGCCTGAAGCCTATCTTAAAATCTGCAGGCTGGTGTCTAGTCTTAAAAAAAAAAATTAACCTTCACTGAGTGCCTTGTGGAGGAGTCAACATCCATCAGGAAGACAGCATAAAAATAGCCTCCTTCAATGGGCTATGAGACTATCAAGTGGCCTTTGAAATATGTAAAGGTATCCTGCTGAGAGGTGACATTAAAAGCGAGGTGACATTAAAAGCCCAGGGATTTTGAGATCTATTTAGTTTAAGTGTTGAAGGAGCTTGATTGTTGGAAAAAAACCTCTGTCCTTTAAGGGATTATTTTGATTTAGTCTTTCTTGGCTGACCTTCGAACCTGCTTGTTCTCTTAGGATTCCGGTTGGTGTACCTCCAGAATTGAAAGATTGAGTGAGATTCACTTCGGCCAGGTCATGGGGAATCTAGCTGAAATCATTTAGTTGGGTAGGAGGTGGCGTTAAGCCAAAGCACAAGGAGGGTTCAGGTCTTGGGAGGTTCCTTTAAAGAATAGGGCACTTTAGTGTAAATAGCTTAATTGCCTAAGGAGCACAGTAAAGCTTCCTTCTCTCAAATCACACTCAGAAAAGTTGGTCTATCAATGTTGTATGGATCTTTTCACAGTCCTCTTTTCTAGATGTAATTTTCCTCAAATTCTGTTACCTTTTATTAAACAGGTTATTACCCTTTGTTGGTCCTATATATGAGGATTGGATTCAGTAAGGTGCTAACCTCATGCATTTTTGCGCACAATGACTGCTATCAGGACTCAGATGTGCACATTAGCACTTTGCTGCATAGTATATTACAATTGCACATGGCCTTAGCCCCTATTCTAGTACCTAATGATTATTAATTTTATGGAAAAGGAAAAGGCTTTTATATTATCAATTTTATGCACATATTAGTCACTACAAAAGTTTCTCACTTGACATGTGTTGCCCAGTGAAATCCTCTTACTCATAACAAACATAAAGTGAGCTAGCTATCTAACAATAATTAATTCATAAAAATCCACATCTTACAATTCATAGCTTCCTATTTCTTTTCCTTGTCGAGTGATGATCTCATTGTTGGTTTTTTTTTTTTTACAAGGTTTCTTTTTGTTTAGGAAGTTGAATATTTGTTAGGAATATTTTTTACTGGAAGTAAAGGATGAGATTTAATGCTTAATAGAAAAGATGGAACTTTCTCGGTTAAGTCTCTTTACACTTTTCTTGAGCTTAGAAGATCAGTGCCCTTTCCAATATGAGTTGTTTGGAATCCGTGGGTTCCTCCTAAGGCGTGTATTTTTTGCTTGGGAGGCGCCTTGGGGAAAAGTACTAACTCTTGATCAGCTCCAGAGAAGAGGATGGGTATTAGCGAATAGATGTTCTCTTTATCTTGTTGAGTAGGAGTCAGTTGATTACATTTTTCTACATTGTGAGAATGGGGGCTTTTGTTGTCCCTTTTTGGTGTTTCTTGGGTGGTGTTGTCTTTTGTAAAAGCAACTTTGCTAGGGTGTCATGGCTCCTTTGTTGGAAGGAAATGGAAAAAAGTGTGGGAAGCAGCCCCATTGTGCCTTTTTTGGACATTGTGGAAAGAGAGAAATAGAAAAGCTTTTAATAATGAGGAACTTTCAAACCAAGGACTAAAAACTGGGTTCATTTGTAGCATTGGATAGGTGAAGGACCATTGTCCTTATTTGATTTCATTGATTGGTTGGGTTCTTGTTGAGGGAGGGAGTATTTTTGTCTCCCTTGTCCTTTTTTGGCGCCTTGTGGTGACTATTGTATATGTCCTTTATACTTTGGTGTGCCTCTTTGGTGCTTTATTAATATTATGTAAATTTCCTTATCAAAAATAAAAAAAGTATAGGGTTGAATTTGGATCAAAAGAAAAAGAAAAAATATTAGTATAGGGTTGAATGGTCATGCTTACCAGCTTGTTAAACCAAGTTACGCTTGGATTTTCCAACTTTTCTTGAGGAAGTGTAAAAAGGGCTTTCTTTCATATCCAGAAACTTAATTCTTAAAATGTTCTTACTCACACTCACCCTCTTGACAAACTTTCTACTTCCCTTCGAGACTCCAGAGCTTTGCTTCTATAAGACAAAAAGTTTTCTTTGTTTAGAAAAGTAAGATTCATTGGTTTGGGGAAAAGAGAAGAGATGAATGTTGAAGAGGAGCAATTTTACAATTCATTCATCCAGGCGTAAGTATAAAAAAGGGGGCTTGATTAGAGGAGGAATGGAATTTCTTTTGAGTTTTATGAATTTTGAAGTTTCTATTGGACAAAGGTGAATTTTGGAGTGATAAGTGGTGCAGGGTGAGGTTAAGGCAAGCAGGTTATTGGTGACATCAGGAGGAAATTAGGGTGTTGCTAGAAGCTGAAAGGGTTAAATGTGTTGAAATAGTTTTTGGCTTAACAATGGGCTGAAAAATGCTGCACAACCCCATTTGATTTTTAAGTTGAGTGTGGTTACTGTTTACTGGTAGGACAAAAATTGGATTGTGATGGTTATTGATGCATCTGGAACATGGTGTATTTAAGAATTGTAGCCAAATACTTCAAAAGGCAAAATAATTAAAGTTCAATAGAGAATAATTGTGGTCTAGCTGCACAATTGGCCCATAGGGCCCATAAAATCAATGCAAACTAGGCCCTAAACAACACATCCTTAGTAATGAGAATTAAATCATTACAGGACTTTCACCTTCTCTCTCTCTCTTTCTCCCTTTTTTTCCATTTAAATCTCAGGTTGATTGCTATGATATTTTAATTTCCAGATCAGTAGTATTATCAAGATCAAGAATGAAGTGGGCATTGATGTCTGATCAGGAAAAAAAAAAAAAGTGGGCATCGATGTGCCTCATATGGTTGAAATGCCACAAGATACCAAGATCGTTTACTGTTTTTACCTTCCAACCATTTTAATTTAAAAAGTGTGTTATAAGATAGTTAGATCCATCTTGTATAACTTTGCTAATTCCCAAGTTACCGGTCTTTTGAGTGTTTCATAATACATTAATACTTGTTTTTTTTCTGATTTTGATATGAAGGGACATTCTAACATAATATTATTTGATAGTTTTGGATAATCATTCTACTGTTCTCATGCTTTGGTTTTTATTTGCCTGTCCAGAATGCTCTTACTGATCCACAGCGTGTCCGTACTCCCGTTGTCTCAGAGTATTGGAAACCCTTGGCTGAAGATGTGAGCATCCTGAGTTACTTCTACATTTCAAATTAATACAGTGATCTTTTTTACTTTTGATTCCTTTTTTCCCTTCATAACATAAAAAAAAGATTTCTGGAGTTTTTCTTTCTGATCTCAAGCTTTTACTTGACCATGTGAACTATCATAATAAAGTTAATTTCTTGTTGGAATTGCAGATGGACTTATCCGCTGGAATTGAAGCTGAATACCACCATAAAAACAACCGGGTAGATGGTCTTACCCATAAACATTTAGGTTCCGTTGGTCTGCATTCCATATGATAAGCTTCCAGGAGGATATTACATCCCACTTGGTTCAATAACATGGGAACACGCAGTGAGAAGATGTTTTAGGAACTCTGGAAATGACGTAAAAATTTTGAAACATGAAAAATGCTTAAAACATATGATTGCATAAAAATTAGGAAAGATCAGAACATTTGGAAATGTAACTTGAAATCTAGTGGTTTCACTTGCATCTCAGTTGAAGAGAAGAACAGAACATAAAACTAACAAGATATTTATTAGTATCCAAAACATTCCCTGATGGGGAACAACAATGGAAACATCCTTTGAAGACTTGTAAGAGAAGGGTTAAGGCTGGTTCCAATGTCCAAGCCTTAATATGGCATAGTTTGTTTGTTAAGTTTCTATTTTAGTTAGTTAAGTTTTTATTATAGTTGTTAACTTTTGTTAGGTTTCTATTTAGTCTTCTTATTGTATTAGAAAAGTTTCTATTTCTTTAGTTTCTAAATGATATTCCTTTCCTATATCTTTTCTTATTCTTACAAGGGAAGATAAGGAATTAGGAGAGTTGTCCTATTAGGAAAGGGTCATTAGGACAGTTGTCCTATGTAACTTTTCAAAGTGAGAAGAGAATTTAGTAAAAGCTTCAGCATCCATTATGCTTCTTTTAAGGGTGTAATCGCCTTTTTCCTAACTGTGATTGCCTAGGAACCTTGGTACGATTGCTAAGGATATCTTTTTATTTTTCCAGTCCATCTATTAGTTTCTTCACCTTATTCCATAACACAAGAAAGTTGCATAGTGCTAGAAATTTTAGGATCATACATCCCTCCCCAACAATAGCAGTCAAACATCCTCAACATAACTTCTGTGCTGGTTATGACAATAAACAGTTCTTATAAAAAGGAAAATAGTATATATTAAACAGTATATGTGATTACAACACTATATAACCCTAAATTATGGTGTTTAGGTTGTTGAATGAAATCAAAATAGTCACATGATCAGTGATCTAAGCATAAAAAGAAATTTTTACATATCCATAGATATCAAGATCTATGGAAGTTAAGGCTGGATGAAACAACTCAAAGACACATACAATCAAGCAAAAAAATTATAAAAAAAGAATGAAAATCTGATACATATATGCATTGATGAAAATTTTGAAACTATTGCTGAAATCTCACATATAATTTCAAGTATCACTTTATCCCAATGTGTTTTCCATCTAATAAGATATCCTCGATTGACTTTTTAGTGAAAATCTCGAAATATTGTCAAAACACTGGTGATTATCACATAACTGCTGGGAACATGTGAAATAAGTGATGCATGTGCTAGACGCATGTAACATTCATGTTTCATTGAGCCATTGTGCAATTGAAAAGCAAGGAGCTGATGGTTGGACCAAAATTTCCATTTTCAAATGCTTAGATTTTGGGTGGCCCTTGTTTGAAGTCATGTCAGAAAATAATTATGAACTTTTAATGACCTTTTTCTCTCGTCCTCTTTGAGCTTTGTGCTTTATTGGTTTACTTGGGTTTATAAAGATGAGAGGTTCTGGAAGAAGATAAAATTTCCCTTAAAGGAACAGAAAAGAAAAAGGGAAAATGTAGCACTGTTGACCATGAGAGTAGCATCAGGTAAGATTGCCAATGTTGTGGTCAGAAAATTGCATCAATACCCCTGAAAATCTGTAGCCCCCATGTTATCTTGACTTCATTAGTCATATTTATCTTCTTGTCACTGATGGATCCTCTTAATTCATTTCTAGAATTATCTATGGTTGGGAAGACCATCCCTTATGCCATCTCTTCCATCGCATTTATTCTCTTTTGAGTTTGAGGTGTCTCTGCATTGCTACCAGAATCCTGAAATTCTGGATGAACATTTAGATTGAGTTATCAAATTTCATTTGGGATCTTATTTATCCTAATGAGAAAATATGAGGATTTCTTAGTATAGAAAGTTGTCAGTGACTGCATTGTGGGAGAAAACTGGCTTCTCACAAGTTCCTATATTTCAATTGCCAAGGAGTTTTCAAGAGTTCCTATATCTATATATCTATACCTATATATAAAGTAGGGTGTCTCAAAATGTTGACATAAGAGGTTGTGCTCTGTTGACATTAAAATGTGGTTGACAGATCCACCATCTTGCTTTCTTCAAAAGGTGCATTAAGTTTTTCATGTGTTATGCAAAGCATGAATTTTAGCATTTTATTATATTTGTAATGTTGGTCATTTGTCTTTATGTCAACTTTCCTTTATATAAAAATGTTTTGGTTATTTATGATGCAGGTTTATTGCTGGAAAGGTCTTCGATTTGCAGCTCGGCAGGACTTGGATGGATTTTCTAGAGTATGATTTACTTTTTTTCTACAAGATACTAGTTAATTAAAGAAGTGGGTTAACATTTGATTTAACAGAATGGGTTGGTTTTGCTGCAGTTTACTGAGTATGGAATTGAAGGGGTTGTGCCTCTGGAACTTTTGCCTTCAGATGTCCGGTCCAAATATCAAGCTAAACCAAGTGACAGGTCTAAACGTGCTAAAAAAGAAGAAACAAAAGGTGCTGCACAACAAGCAGAGGAAAACCAGGTATTTTTGGCAGTATTAAGCTTTCCAATGTATTTTAATCATTCCTGAAAAGTTGATTGTGAAGCTAACATGATTTTACAGTACTGTTTTTAATGGGAATTTGAAAATAACTTATCACCTCTCCCTTTGTAGTGCCCTTAATAACAAGCCAGGGGCCCTACATTGACCTTTCACTGGGGCTGAGGGTCCTCTTGGCCAAATTGAATCACTTCATTCTGAATATATTGAATTTTTGATACTATCTCAGCTAGCCAATATCATGTAGGTCCTAAGGTCAAAGAACGATATTTGGAGCTTGTACTATGAAAATTTTCTGCCGAAGCTCTTGATTGGTCTTGTGTTAAACACAACTGCAGTCACATTACTGGCTAAACTTAGTAGAAACTAAGCAGCATGAAACAAGACTGAAATGCATGGATGAAGGGTGAAATCACACATTTGATGCCTGCTTTATTCTGTGTCAGAGTTTGCTAGAAAGTATAAATATTGGTACCAATTTGGGCATATTTTGAACTAGTTATGGTCATATAGTAGATTTGCCGGGATCTGCAGTAAGATTGCCAATTCATTTATTTATTCCTTGTGATTGTGGTTCTCAAAAAAGAACCTTGCTGCGTTTTAAACTTCAGGATAGATCATCTTTGATTTGGTAAGTTTTGAGAGTTTAGGATAGGTAAGTTATAAGTTCAACTGTTGAAGGAATGTTACTTTTATGAGTTAAGCCTGCCTTGAATTATAGTGTCAACCTTTATTACTAATGGGACATCTAAAGCCTTTATATCTCTCTAAAACATCGGTTTAACTTATGTGCTTAATATTATTTTTTTCTTTAGAAAACATTGAAGTTTAAGAAGCTGGCAGATGCTCCTCTGCTTCCTCCTGTATTACCTGCCCTTTTTGAATTATAACTTGTAAGAATACAGTTGGCCACCTTTTCTAAAATTTAGCTGCTAGAATTTTGTTTTAAGGGGCTATATGCATCAATTTTCAGAAATTGTAGCGGATTCTGTACGAGTATTGTATTGCCTTATAAAAAAATGACCTCTGGGATTAAAAGTTTATATGGTCATTTTTTGCCTTTTTGGTGGTTTTTAGATGTTTTGTTTTATTGTTATTGCAAGATCGCAACACCTGCGAGTGAGATGGATGGAGAGGGAACCAGAGTTGATCTTGAAGCCTCAGCAGCACCAATGGACACTGATGTCACAGCCACAACTCCAACAGCAGATGAAAATCAGAAGCAAAGCTCTGACACCGATGTGGGTCAGGAGGCAGGGCAGTCAGAAGCAGATGCTGAAGCAGAGGCTGGAATGATAGATGGGGAGACAGATGCAGAGGTTGATTTAGATGCAGTTGGCTGAGACATGCAGGACCGGCTTTCTGGACTGGCCTTGGTATTTGACCCAAAGGCAAAATTACAGTGCTAGCTGTTTATCTCTCTTTACTAAACAACGCAGCAAGCATTATATAACTGATAAATGCAAATAATATCGTCACAATTTTTTAGAACATTTCTTTGTAACATTAATTCCAAACTATATAAAATTGGTACCTTCTAAAGCTGCCAAGATCTTTGTATATCACATTCACTGATGAATATTCCATTATCCTTGCTATATCATGTGAGTGTTGATGGGCTATAACTAAACTTGGAAATTCGGCAAACAAAAAGGAAACAGGTTAAAAGTGAGAATATAACAGAGCCAATAGGACTAACTGGGTTTCATCTGTTTATCGATCCTGCTAAATTAATGACTGAACCATGTATAAAAATAACTGATTTAAGGGCCTTTTTTTCTCTCCTACACGGCTCAACATGGCTAGCCTTTTGTCTATTATCCATATGGTTCTTTTGCTTCTTTAACTTGATTTGAATGAGACTCCATGGCTAAGCTTGCACAGCAAAAGAACAATCTTTTCAACCAACAACACGCAGCCAGCATTCTGCAAAATCATTTGATTCCTTGATCAAAACACAGCCCTGTGTTATGAAGAAGTTTCACCACTACAACAGCACATCCATTGAATTGTGACCACAAAAATTACAGTATGAAATAGAAATACTCAAATAATGAAATCCCCATTCCACCCACAAAATGGGCTTGACGAAATAAGATATATTCACTTCATGAAATCCTAAAATGGTAATATTTTAAACAAGTATCAAGCAGGTGGTGTTCATCTCAGCAGGATCAAATGTCATCCCTTGGTGAAGAAACACATTCTGAATTTTGAAGATACTGTGTTTTGAAAACATGGGCAGCACAAGTCCCTTAGCTTACTGTGCCATGAACCCCATCACGCTTTCTGCAACAAAAGTGATTTATGGTTATTGACAGCAAATGAGAAGCAAGTAGAATCCAAATTTATAGCTATTTGAGCAGGTGATTGGCTATGGTACCTGCATTGGGAGATACAGTTCGAATTCTGGTGGGAGTTCTTCAAAGCAAAGGGAGTTAGAGAAATAAATCCTTCTCTGCAGGCAATTTGCATGAACCTGAACTCACGATGTCTCAACAAAGTCGGCTCCATATGCTCTTCTGGTAAAATCAGCAAGATTCTACTAGATTGTATTGCATCCCTCATCCATCCTCAATGGCATACTGCATATATATGGCTTCACTCCAGTCATGGCCTACAGCATAAAAAGAAGAGAAAAAACAGATTCACACAAGCAGCATTTTCACTTATCGTCCCATAATGCTGACATATGATCTCTCAAATATGAATAGGAAGTGCACATCACCAAAACACCATGTTCAATTCAAAAATTGATTTTTTTTTTTTTTTGTGGGAATTTGATGATGAACATCAAAAGTAGATATGTATACATAGTTTAGAAGAGAACACTAAATTTCAACATTCAAGCCATGAAACCATGTTTTTGGTCTTCCCTTGGAAAAGAATATCAAGGTGCAATTCTTTGAGACCCTGTGTAAAAAAAATGTTGTAGCTTAACTAAATGAAAGCAATATAGTTTGAATAAGAAAAATTACAATAAAACAATGCATGAGATAAAACATTCCCATGTTGCAGCGGTTAGCCCTTTGGAAGTGATTTTAATTTGGATTCCATTTGCATTATCTTCTACTTAATACAAAGTCCTGAAACTAATACTAAAGACAATAAGAGTTGTATATCATGAATAGGTGCACCTGCTTGCATCTAAGGTGAGAATGGATGGTTCTACTCATGTTTCTCACCGACAGGAGTTTCAGTTAGATGCATAATGGCTGTGGAGGCACCCTAATAAAAGTTGGGAATCCTTTAATCACACTGCAGGGCCTTCATGTTACTTGCAGTCCAGAATCTTAAGCTCCTTAAGAACGAGGTGAACTTGTCTCTCTGAAACAGCATGAAAAAAAGAAACATCATTCATGATTCAGTCAGCATATTAAGCCCATGAACTCATTTCAATTCCAAAAAATGTGGATCCTTAAGAATAATGTATACCTAGCCTTTAACTAGGAAAGCTAATGAGACCATGCATACAAAAGTAACATTAACCTTGTAGAAAACAATGCAGTCAAGAGAACAGTAGCTGACACAGTAAAAAGATGGTAATCCGTTCCTTTGACAAACCTGCATGTCCCAGAGAAAAAAGATGGAGTCGTTAATTGTTACTGTAAATTCTAGTACATTATTAAATTTAAAAAGAAAAAAGTTATTTTGTCGTAACTAGGAAAAATTTGTTGATAAAAACTGTTTGTCCACTGTCCTTGCTGATGGCAAGATGAGAGTGTAGAAATCTTCCAATTCTAGGGTCTTCAGAAATAAAGAGGGAGGTAATTATTTGAGTTCAATCATAATACTAATGACAGGATAAATGCCATGACAAGCTATAATAACAAAGAAACTTCACAAGTTCAATTTTGCTGAAAGCTTACTGCAGTAAGACTTATGTGGATTATATTTCTTCAAGTCCAAAAGAATTTGTAGTTGTAAGTATGGTGCACCCTGCATAGTGAAAATATAGAGGGAATGATGAAGAAGTATGAAAACATTAAAAACAAAAGGATGGAGATTAAAGGCAAAGAATCTAGTCCATATAATTTTATTATTGGCATGCTGTAGGAGATCAAAAAGCGAATAAAACCTTATAGGAAGGCCATTCGTTCCATATAAAGAGAATGCCAATCCCATACTATTTTGAAAACCCACCCTTTTGTCAAAATAGTTGAAAGAAAAATGTAATGAGAAGATGAGATGAGAATAAGACGCTAATAGAGATATACTACATCAAAAACAAGCTTTTTAGCCTAGAGAGTAAAGAAGGGGTGATTTCAAAATTTAGCACTGTCTATTAATCACTTGAAAATTTAATATCATGGACAGATTACTTTGCAAATAAATGTTCACAATTACTTGAAAAAGGCTCAAAAAAAAAAAAGAAAAAAGAAAGTTGCATACTATTATTAGTTTAGTAGGAGTTGCACACATATTTAGTTGAAAAAAAAGGAAGCTCATACAAAGATAGTTTCCATAAGGATGCTTGTTGAGATTAAATACATTGGAAACTTGTAAAGGAAATTAATCGTGTACAAAAGAATTTGCCTGGAATAACTTCTTGAGCCCATGGTTAGGAAATTTTGAACTTCTTCCACCTTCCTATTTTTCTCCTTTTCATCCTAAATTCACATGGGAGAATTTGATGAACATGAAAATTAAGAAGTGGCATAATAGATAAGATAGGACATGTGTGTTCTAAATGGTGAATATAAGGAGGGAATATATTTCTGTGAAGAGAAATAGGATTCTTTAATGATGACTCAGTAAACTATCATTTCAACGAAAATGTATTTCAAAAGAAACAGAGCAAGCAAACACCTTCTCCTATAACAAATAAAAAACTATAGCGACTCCTTGATCCATAGCCTTCAAGAGACAAGAAAAGGGAAGAAAGTGATGTAATTAATCCTAAACAGATAAGATGAAAAACAATACATTGAAAACAGTTGGAAAGCATTACAAAATTTGTCAAAATGTTGCAAAACATGATTAATTCAAAAGTTTGAGAAAATCAACATTGCCCACTCCCTTTCTGCAGGCCACATTTTCAACTCGGTGGAAAAATATTTCTCAATTTTGATAATAAAATAAGATAGGTTTCCTGCAATATTAACATACAAGACAAAGTCAATTAGAAAGCATTCCTTATTATCAAATGCAAGCAGATAAATTTCAAAATTAGAAAAAAATAAATAAAGAAACTTTATCATCAAGGACGCCATCAGTTTCCTTGCAGGGGATACAGAAGATATTGGCAGGATGAAACATAAATTAATATATATTTCCAATAAACAAATATTGCCCAAGATTCAACACAAAAGTGAAAAAGATGCCCTGGGTTCCACCTTTTCCTCTTTTTCAACTTTCATGTACAGTAGGGGATTCAATGAATATGAAAGAAGTGGAAAGTTTCATACCAGATAAGGTAAGAATTATATGCTATCATATCATCTCTGCTTAGACTTCCATGAAGAGAAACTAGGATTCTTAATGCATACATAGGGGATGTGGTCGGATGTGGTCATCATCACTACAATCTTCTCCTTTCTCTTGAAAGCACCTATATTTAAGATTGTCTTTTGATCTTCCACTAGAAATTAAGGAATGTCAAAGCCTAGGATCCTTCTCAACATATAATGCTTCAAGAGAGCTGCGAACATGGGAGATCCTTTAGTCCTTGAACCTACTGCCTTGTACCAGCCAGCAAACTGCATAAAAAGGACTGAAGCTTAAATGAAATTGAATTAGGAAGTAACAATGTCATTTTATTAGCCAAATTGAAAAACACACCACGTACATGAGTTATTAACAATTATGTTTTTGTTAGGAGATTATTTCCTTCTGCTAATCCTACATGTACTGATGTACTGCAGAGAATTACTTTAATATTGAAAAAGGTAAGAGTTGCACATTGCCAAAAAATATACCTGATTACATACAAGAGAGGGAATGGATGGCTCTACTTCTACATGTACTTGTCATCAGATATGGGGTTCAATAAGATGAAAGAGTCTACAGAGGCACCCAGTTAAACTTCCCATTGCAAAAGACTCGACTGTGAAACGCTTTAAGGTACCGATTTGTAACATACAACTTCCCTTAAAACAACTCTATTTACTTGCAACCAGAATCTTGAAGATTTTCAAAATTCAATTGTAACTCTCTCTCAAGCAACATCAAAAGTGAACAGAACTTAATCTCTCAGTATTTAGGAGAACTACCGTTGCTGTGTGGCCTTCTCAAGTATTCAAAACAGAGCAAACAGAGTCAAAATCAGATGAATGGCCAAAATATGACTTTTTGGATATTCACAAAAGTGTGAACTATAAATAAATAGGCATCAACTTCCATCAAATCCCAGAAACAAAATCATTCTAGTAGGTGCTTCCTTCAGATACAATCACTTCACACAAGACTTCTTAGCTTCGATGGTAAACTATAGCATCAGCAGCATAAGGCTACTGCAACATCTCTTTCTGCAACAAGTTTTCAAGAAAATAGCTCGAGTCACAATGATGAAACTTTGGATGATCATCATGGAAAAAGTAAAACAAAACTAATTAAATGTATAAAATAAACAAATGAAAAGTAGCCCACCTTATTCTCACTGGGTTACCCTTGATTTACTCATCACACTGTAAACATTGCTTTGTAAAGAAGAAAAACAACCGAGAAATAGCAAGTGCCCACACAAGATTCACTCCAAACTTAGAGTCTCCAACATGAAGTCCAAATTCAATTGGACAGACCTACAAATTCCCAAGAAGAAACAAATATGGTGTTGTCATGAATAGATTAAAGGCAAAAAAACATTTTACTTTGAGTACATGTCTAATGAGGGAAAAAACAATAAGATTTATTAGTTGTGTTCCAATTATGCAGGAAATTGAAATTCAAGTTGAATGAATAATTGTGGTCCATAATGCCTGTAAATTCTGTCGAAAGCATCTCCCGGCCAAAGTTCAAATAAATAAATAAATAAAACAAAGTGAAAGAATAAATTAAAGAATAAAATGTATTGCAGGAAAATTATATGCGGTGACATTTGTAATTAGAACTTGAAAGAGTAAGATTTTTTGTTGAGTGTTGAGAATGGGAAGTACCTGGTTGAATAACGTCTGCTCTCATTTGTTTTGCAGAGAGAAAATTGAGTGAAGGTCTCAATTGCGGCTTATACGAATGCTGGGGATGTGGGCAATGTGGGCCCAATCTTCTCCTCTGTCCTTTAGGCACCTCTTTTCTATGATAGGACAACCCCGGATCTCAAGACATCCGAGTGTTGCTGGCAGCCCTTCCTTTGGCAAAAACTGCTGGAGCTTTGGACAATCCGTGATATAAAGACGTTCAAGGGAGACGAGGGTCGGGAGAGGCAGGGACGCCATGGATTCCAGATTCTGGAAATTTCTAATTTTAAGAGAGGTGAGAGATGTAGGAAGACGAAGGTGGCAGTCATCATGACCGCGTGAAAATGAAACCACATTTTGATATCCACCTGGAGCAATCTGGAGGTCTTGGAGAGAGAGGAGCCTGTTGAGTCCCCACTCTGACAGAGGCGTCTTCAGCTTCTCACAATTGACAATTGAAACAACTCTCAAGTTGGGGGCGAAACCCAAACCCCCTTCCGGAAATGACTCTAGATTCGGACATTCATCTATGTAAAGACTTTCAAGAGAAGTGAGGTTTTGCAAGTGATGATATTTGAGACCCTTACATCCCTCAATCCAAAGAAATCTGAGGTTGGGCATGTGATCCGGCAGCAATTCCAGATTCCCACACTTCCAAATGACGAGGTGCTTAAGGGTGGAGGGTAACTCACCACTTGGAAATGAGGTCAGAGATGAACACCCCTCGATATTCAACTGCTCGAGATTGCAATTGCCCATAATACCCTCCGGTAGGGACTTGACATTTTCACAATCTAGAATTATCAGTTGTTTAAGGGAGGTGGGTAATTCACCTTTTGGAAAGAAAAGGAGAGATGGACACCTCCTAATTTCCACTCTTTCAAGGACACATGAGGAGTTGGTGTTGTCACCATCCATCCTCCTCATCATCCAATCACCTGGTAGTGCCTTGATACCCTCACAATTCCACAGTCCAAGTTTCCTTAGCATGGGCGGCCACCCTTTCTCCAGAATGTTCATAAGCTTCGGACACTTTCGGATTACTAACTCAGTTGCTGACCTGAGACTTTGCAATTCATTTGGCAGCTTCTCAAGATTTTCACACCCTTTTATTTCCAGATATTCAAGACTGCATGGTAGAGCTGGCTCCTCCAAGGATACCAGTCCATCACATCCACACACCTGTAAACGCTTCAGCCCGCCGAGCTTTTCTAATCTCAACCATCTCACCTCTTTGCAATCTTCAATTTCTAACGCTGCAAGGGAGTTGAAATCAACTGCAATTCTGCCCAACACTTCTTCGTTACAGGCTTTTAATTTTAATTCATGGAGAAATAAAACTTTTGGAAGGGGAGGAATCAAGTTCGAACATTCCACTATCTCTAGCTTTACGAGGGAAGTTAACGAACTGGGTAACTTCCCAGCCAATTTTGGACATTTCGTCATCCTAAGCTCAAGGAGGCGAGGAAATAATCTTTCTTCAGCAATGAAACTGGGAGAACGCCATTCTTCCCACTCTGGCATATCCGAAAAGGTTAGAGACTCCAACGATTGAAAAGACTCCACATTCTGCCCGTAAAACTCAACATCTATATTTTTTATTCCACTCATTTCTTCAATGCGCAAGTTTTTGAGCGAGGACAATTGCCCAAGAGATGGTAACAGTGTGCAGTTTCTGCAACCTTTGAGATACAACTGCACCATTAGTGAGAATGAAGGGTTCCCTATCCAACTTGGGAATATTCCTCCACCATAAAATGAGATGGTGAGTTTTTCCAGATTTTTATGGGGTTGAAGCAACTCCAAAACTTGCATTTCATTCTGTTCATTGCGAGTATCATCAAAATCTTTGCCCCATTCCATTGTTAAATCGTTAATGTTATGCTTCCCCTTCAAATCCGCATCCATTGCATCTTGAGCATCCACCACATTATGCAACCCTAAAATGGAAAGTGTCCCTCTAATATTCGACAACTTCTTCAATTCTTTTATACTTGATGAGCTATTATTTTTCTCCACGATAAACTTTGATAGTGTTTGCAAATTTACCAAGTTACCCATGTGCGGAGGCATCTTTTCTAAATTCACTGTATTGGTAATATCCAGATGTCGAAGATCAACCAGATTCCCGATGCTCTTAGGTAACATTCTAAGATTATGACATTCCCGCAATATTAGTGCTTGTAAATTGTAGAGCTCACTGATTGATTCTGGTAGCCTTTCAATTGAAGTATTGGACAAATTAAGATACCGTAAATGTTTTAAATCTCCGACTGAGTTTGGTAACTCTTTTATCCTATACCCACTCAAAGATAGCACCCTTAAATATCTTAACTCTTTTATGTAACAGAACACCTTACTAGTTAAATAGCACTGTCCAAAATAATCACCAATTGGTAACGCTATAAATGTTCGTAACTTCTCCACTTCCTTGAGAGCTTCAAATTTTTTAAAGATCTCAAAATGACAACGATTGTATGACACATGGCGAGTGTCTCGTGAAATGGTATGATTCTTATCATGCTTCAACTTATCCTCCAAATTGAAACAAAGTTCTCCAGCAACTGATTGAGCAAGATCACTAATGAGGTCGTGCATGACGAATTGTGATCCACCATTTCCAGACTGTTGGAAAAATGACCTTGACACCAATTCACGAAAGTACTCACCACCTAAATCTTCCATTTGCTTATTTCCTTCCAATGGTTGAATTAATCCCTCTGCCATCCATAACAAAACTAGCTCAGTTTCGCTAAATTCGTAGTCTTGAGGAAATGTTGCGCAATAAACAAAGCATCTTTTTAGTTGCGCTGGAAGATGATGATAACTCAACCGTAATGCAGGAATGATGCCACATTCAGTATCTGGTAAGGTCCAAATTTTGCTATTCAATATATGCTCCCATTCATCGTCTCGCTGTTTGGAGCGTAAGAGACCACCAAGCGCCTTTGCTGCTAACGGCAAACCATTGCACTTTTCCACAATCTTCTTGCCTATTGATTTTAAATTGGGATGTTCTTGGATGTCTCTGTTTTCAAATGCATGTTGGACAAATACCGACCAACAGTCATCATATGATAAAGGCTTAAGAGAGTGGTGGTAGGTAACAGATGGTTGCATTATTAATGCCACTCCTCGATCACGTGTGGTTACTATGACTTTACTTCCTTTAGCCCCTCCCCTGAAAGGGGATCGCAAGTTATTCCAATCTTCATAATTCATGTTCCAAACATCATCCAGGACAAGCAAAAACCTTTTTCCAGCTAATGATTGGCTTAATTCAACTTGGAGTCGATTGAAATTGTTGGAATCGTTGCTCTGGGGAGAGATGTCGCTGAGAATAGCCTTTGTTATTTTCTCCACATCAGACTCAACAGACACACAAACCCATGCTCTTGGACTAAAATGCTTCACCACCGCATCATCGTTATACGCAAGTCTAGCTAATGTGGTTTTACCCAACCCGCCCATACCAACGATGGGGACAGCAGCAGATTCATCGCTGAGCAGCAAATCTACGATCTTCTTTTTGTCATCATCTCTGCCATGAACTTGTGGTTCATTAAACAAAGATGTGGTGGGTGTTCTTTTCCAAGTAGTAGTTGTTGTTCCTGCAACCTTTTCCAAACCCAGTTCGGCTTTGCGAGTGGAAATATCTTCCAAGCGGCTGGTGATATCCTTGATCTTGGACCCCATGCTAACATTGAAAGTAACATGACTGGGAGTGAAACTAGTACAGCAAGTAGGGATGAGACTCCATACCTTGCTGGTGGTGGCGGCGGCGGCGGCCTGAGGTTGCACTGCGAGCTTGCGTCGCAGCATTTCGGTGTTGAACTCGTCGAGGATGTCCTCCATGTCATAGGCCAAGATCCTGAGCTCAGCAAGCCAGCGTTTGACAGAGGAACTTGTAATCTGCTTATCCTCAGCGTCGTTGAGCACTTCACGAATATTAAAGAGTTGGGTCTCCCACTTTTTGAGTTGAGAAAGAATGTGTTCTTGCCGGGCAAAGCTGAGGAAATCAGAGGAAGCCAACTTAACAACCAGCACTTCCAAGGCGGCAGAAAGAAGAAGCTCTCCAACAATCTCCATGGTTAGTCTGAACTTTGAAGGGAAAATGCAGAGAGAGAGAGAGAGAGAGAGAGAGAGAGATGAGAAGTGAAGAAGAAACGGATAGGTTGCCAATCAATTATGAATTCCAGCTGTACTTTGGGCCCATCCATCGTCTCTTTTGGTCGTCGTGACGTACAAAATAAAATAATAGAGTAGGAATCAATTGCCAATCAATTATGAATTCCAGCTGTACTTTGGGCCCATCCATCGTCTCTTTTGATTGTCGTGACGTACAAAATAATAGAGTAGGAATCAAATTAAAGTTTTGTGACAGTGACTATAACTTAAATTAAATTTTTCAGGTTGACTTCCAGCTCCCTTCTCATATGGGTTATCTTCTTACCTACCGACGGATGCACTTAAATATCCAATTTAATAAGACTTTTGACAGCCATTTGTTGAAAGCAGGATGATGGCAATGCCATTTATAAGTGGCCATTGATTTTTTGAATCAACCCCATTTACTTTATAGTCAATTTTTTGTGAATTCGATCTAATGATAATTTTAATTATAAGTGGCCATTGATTTTTTGAGCAACCCCATTTACTTTATAGTCAATTTTTTGTGAATTCGATCTAATGATATTTTTAAAATTATTGTTGTACTTTTAGGGGTGCTTGAGGCCTAATGTGGAGCTGAAAGTAATTAGAAAGAAACAAGAGGATCAACCCCCAGTGGAGGTAGAAGCAACTGTGCGGGACAGAAATATGTGCTCAACTCTGAAAACAAGGTATAGGGTGTGTAGCCTAAGCCAAGGTCTGCAAGGAAAGATGCTCGACATGAGCTTTGACTGATAAGGTGATCAAACTCAATGATGATTGTAAGATTTCATGAAAAAAATTGAATTTAATTCATACAGATATTAAGATTACAACACGGTCATGGCCTTAACCACAAAAATATAGTATGAAATAGAAGTACTCAAATCGATCAAGAAATCATGAATCCGACCCACAAAATGAGCTTGACGAGATAAATAGAGTCACTTCATGAAATCCTAAAATGGTAATATTTAGACAAGTGTTAAGCAACTAGAAATGAAGGAGTTCATCTCAAATGCAACCCTGAAGCCCGGCAGGATTAAATGCCATCCCTTGGTGAGGGCTAAAGAAGCACCTTCTAAATTTTGATGATATCATGTTTAGACAATATGGGCCAAGAAGCACAAGTCCCATAGCTTTTATTGTGCCACAAACAAGTATGGAGTAGCCCATTCAGTCACACACTACCTGCGCCTTATTTGCCTATTCTAGATCAATCATTAAAACAACCTTACTGTAGAACACAGAGAGTTATGCCCGCTTGGGAACCACTTACATCAAAACAACAAATTAAACAACTCATAACAAGTAGATGTTATAAATAAGAGATACAAGTTCCGACATTTAGAAAAACAGCTACAGGACCACTAGTATGGGTTCCATCTTTCCATGACCTGAAATCTAAACAAGTTGCTCAAAAACAAGAATAGATCTAGGAGTTTGATACATTACTGTATATTTTCTCAACTTACAAACCAGTTTGGATATAACCAATTGACTGGCTCAAAGAAAATGTGCAAAACATGAATATCAAGGGTGGCCAGCTCTTTTGATAGGATAGTTTTGTCGAAACTCATCATGCTTTCTTCAACAAAAGTGATTTATAGTTATTGACATCCAATGAGAAGGGGTAGTAGAAGCCAAGTTTATAGTTACCAAGCAGGAGATTGGCTCTGGTACCTACAGTCAAAGGTACGGTTTAAAATTCTGGTGGGAGTACCTCTTCTGAGTAAAGGTGATCAGAGACATAAGTTCTCAGCCGACAATTTGCATGAACCTCAACACTCAATATCTCAACATAGTTGGTTTCATATGATGCTCTTCTGCCAAAATCAGCAAGATTCAACTGGATTATATGCCATCCTTCATCCATCCTCAATGGCATACTGCATATATCTATATATATATATATATATATATATATATATATAGCTTCACTCAAGTCATGACTTATAGCATAAAAAAATAGATTCCTATTTTTCAAGAATAGTCACAATACCTCCACCAAATATCTTAGCATTCACAGAATACTAGAATAAAGTTGTGTCTCTGTAATTATGTTATTGCAGTAAAAAAACAAATAGCACATGGAAGACAAGCTCTTCACTCAGTCCCTTCCATTTTAGCACAAGAGAATCATTTGCCTAGCCCATAGGCTAAGACCCCTTCCCAAGAGTAGAACCCTGGGCCTTTCCAAGTGAGAAGCCACGAGATACCACTAGGCTTCAGAGGCCAGTTCTATTCAATCACTTGAATAGAGAGACTAACCTATTACAGACCGTTCATAAAAATCAAGAGCTGATATTTTTATCACACTTAGTGCATGTGTGTGCATCTGGGGGGTATGTGTTAGACTATCTGTGCATTTTCCTACAAGTTTCTTCACTTATCATTGTGGACAATTGTCAACACCCATGCCCTCACCCAAACATTGAGGCCACTAAGGGTCTCATGGGAGGGCACCTTGCACCCATGATGGAAGCTTTGAGGGAAGAAACAAGGTGACGACGGGTTTGTGGCATCAGATTAAGAAAAGGGGCTGCAGCACTTGGGCGGGTGCAAGGAACTGCATGCACAGGCCGCACGCACTAGCCACAGGCATGGCCGCGCACACAGCAGGCCACCCTCACGCATGGGACGCGCGCATAGCAATAGGAGGCTTTCTGGGAAATGAATGGATTTTTGGAATTATTAAATAAATTCATTATTCCTCTTCAAGCATAGATGATGTCTCTTCCATAAACTTCCAAAACGGCCTAAAATGCACTTTAAAAGGGAAGGCAGGTGACTCAAGGTGAGGCATGTTGGCTTGGGCGTGACCACACTTAAGGGCTTCAGTGCAAAGCCTCCAACATAAGCAAGGTACATGAGATAAGCCTTGTCGGCACCCACACATGGGCTCCACAACATGTGGTGGTGTGCAACCCGTGATCACAATTGCATGGGGCTTGATGTGGACTCCTCTCCTGACCGTGCCACAAGGGCACAATGCCTTATGCAAGGTGGCCTGAAGAGCCATGGACGCAATGCCATGACCTATTGCCTAGATGTGGCATGGAGATGCAACAACAATAAAGCCGACTCAAAACACAATGTGGGATGCGACACATGAGGGCGCAATGCCTCATGCTTGGACAAGGATTCATGGGCAATTGCCATGACTCAATGCTGCACCAAGAGTAGGAAGGAATGTGGCATGGTGCCATAACAGCAACATGAAAAGGCGTGGGCCTCAGACATGAGCAAGGGGTGGTAATGACCCTTGCTAAAGCACGCAACCATGGCCAAGGAGCCTGGATGCGATGCAACCCATGGACACAATGACATGGGGCGTGGGCATAGAGATGGATGGTTGTCTTGGCTTGAATGAGACTTAGATGCACTGACCAAGAAGAGGGCTTAGCTTGCACAAGATTTGCTTACATAGGTGCATGCAATAGCAACACGATGAATGCAAGGGCATATTGCCTCGACACGGATGTGTGGACCAAAAGAAAGCTTGGAGGGCACACAAGTTATATATAGATACATATGGTAGCAACATGAAGAGTTGGACTCGAAGTGGGATTGTAGGCCCAACAAGAGTGGGAGTCTCATTCGAGTAGGAGTCTCATTCCTATTGTTTTTGTAATTATAGTCTGAGTAGGACTCAAAGTCCTAGTAGGAGTGTTTGGTGTCACCCCTCTTAGGAAGAGTCCTAGTAGGACCAAGATGAGGAGTCCTAGTCTAACAAGGAGTGGGTGGTAGCCACTCTATAAAGGGGGATGGGAGAGCCTCCTTGGCACACACATTTAGAGAGATCTAGAGAGGGAGATCTAGACTGAGCATGAACTCACCAGTGCCATTGTGGGAGTCTTGTTAATTTGTGTCTTATATTCTTATTCAGCGTAGCAATAAAATACAAGTTAGGGTTGGTGCCCTGTAATTTGGTGTGTGCTTGTGCGGGTTCCTTAATTTAATCTCATGCGGGTTTTGGAAGGCTGGCTTGGAGGGTTGTCTAAGCGCCGCACAAATGTGAAAATATATACGCATGTTTTTGCTCTTGTGACAACAATCTCCAATGGATTCACAAACAAGATTACAACCTATCTAGTGACATCTCCCTTGGAAATTAAAGAGAAAGCACACATCTCCGTAAAACCAAAGGTCAAATGAAGGGAACATGAGGCATTGACTCATTCCATAAAACTATTGATATGATGCACCTGCTTAAATTCTCAATAAAACTCTTGGAAAGATTTTTTGTTGGGAATAATTGTACCTCATTCGATATGAGGACATAATGATCTCTACATAAATGTCCATAAGGACAAACTAGGATTTAATGAACAAGTATACCTTCTCCTCATGCAAAGGGGATGTGAGTCATCATGAAGACTATCTTCTCCCTTGTTCTGCAAGCAACTATAATTCAAGCCACTAAAACATCTTTTTGGTCTTCCCCTGGAAAAGAATATCAAGGTGCAATTCTTTGAGACCCTATGTAAAAATAAATAAAATGCTGCAGCTTAACTCAATGAAAGGAATATAGTTGAATGAGAAAAATTACAATAAAACGATGCATGAGATAAAACATTCCCATGTTTCAGCAGTTAACCCTTTGGAAATGATTTTAATTTGGATTCCATGCGAATTATTTTCTGTTTAATACAAAGTCCTGGAACTAATACTAAAGAAGATAAGAGTTGTAAATTATGAATAGGTGCACTTGCTTGCATCTAAGGTGGGAATGGATGGATACTTGTGCTTTTGACTGATATAAGATTCAATTAGATGCAAGAGGCTGTGAAGGCACCCTAATCAAAGTTGGGAATCCTAGTATCACACTGCAGGGCCTTCATGTGACATATTGATCTGTTTAATATCCTATCTTAAACAAACTCTAGTTAATTGCAGTCCAAAATATTAAGCTTCTTAAAAAAATGAGGTCAAGTTGTCCCACTGAAACAATATGAGAAAGGAACATCATGCATCATTTATTCAGCATATCAAGCCCATGGACTTATTCCAATTTCAAAAAATGTAGATCCTTGAGAATAATGAATACCTAGCCTTTACTTGGAAAGTTAATGAGACCATGTATCCTTGCATGAGACTAATGGCCCCTCTACAGTGAGTGTTGAAGAATAGCATAAGTCCTAAAGATGGAAATTTTTATATGATAATTATAGAAACAGAAAAAGAATTAATTCGTAAAAATACTAATAAATTAACAAATAAAATTAATGATCATTATACAAACATAAAAATAATTATGAGGAAAAATATCAATAAACATAGGAAAGTAACATTAACCTTATAGAAACAATGTAATCAAGAGAACAACAGCTGACACATAAAAAGATGGAAATCCATCCTTTTGACAAACTTGCAAGTTCTAAAGAAAAAGATGGAGTTGCTGCCATTAAAAGCCAGTACATTATTAAAGTTAAAAAGAAAAAAGTTATTTTGTTGTAACTAGGAAAAAATTGTTGATAAAAAATGTTTGTATTAGTATCCATTGTCTTTGATGATGGCAAGATGAGAATGTAGATGTCTTCCAATTGTGCAATTGCTATTTTATCTTATTTTAGTTCAACAAGTCTTCCCAATCAAAGATGGAGGTAATTATTTGAGTTCAGACATAAAACTAATGACAAAGGATAAATTCCATGACAAGATATCATAACAAAGAAACTCTACAAGTTCAATTATGGTGAAAGCTTACTGCAGTTTAAGACGTGGATTATCTTTCAAGTCAAAAAGAATTTGCAGTTGCAAGCATGGTGCTCACTGCATTAGTGCAAATATAGAGGGCATGATGCAGAAGTCTCAGGAGTGAAAACTTTAAAAAAAGAGCAGGGACATTAAAGGAAGATAAGCTCATATAATTTTATTATTTGTATGTTATGGGAGATTAAAAAGGGAATAAAATTTTATATGAAGGCAATTGGCTCCCTCTAAAGAGAATGCCAATCCTATAGTATTTTCAAAACCTCCCTTTTGGTCAAATTGTTCAATGAAAAATGTAATGAAAAGATTAGATGTGAATAAAATATTAACAAAGAAACACTACATTGAAAAGAGAAGGTGTGATTTCAAAATTTTTCAGTCTGTTAATACTTGAAAAATTTATATGTTGGACAGATTACTATGCAAATAAATGTTCACAATTAGTTGGAAAAATCCCAAAAGAAGGAAAAAAAAATTGCACACTGTTATTAGTTTAGTAGGAGTTGCATGCATATTTGGTAGGAAAAAAAGGAAAGCTCATATAAAGATAATTTCTGGAAGGATGCATGTTGAGATTAAATACATTAGAAACATGTAAAGAAAATAAATCATATATGAATAGTGCATGGTTAGGAAATTTTGAACTTCTTCCACCTTCATCTTTTTCCCCTTTTCATCCTAAATTTACAATGAAGAATTCGATGAACATGAAAGAAGTGGTATGGCAGATAATACAGGACATGTGTGTTCTAAACGGTGAATATAAGGAGGGAAAAATGATCTCTGCTAGTATTGCTGTGAAGAGAAATAGGATATATAAAAGGATGACTCAGTAATCTATCATTCCGAAGACCACATATTTCAGAAGAGGATACTGGATCTCGTCTTGAAGAAGAGCAAGCAAACACCTTTTCCTATATCAAAGAAAGTCAAAACTTCAGTCACTCCTTGATCCATAGCCTTCAAGAGAGAAGAATAAGGAAAGAAAGTGATGTAATCCTAAATAGATAAGGTGGAAAACAATAAATTGAACACAGTTGGAAAGAATTAGAAAATTTTCCAAATTGTTGCATAACATGAGTAATTCAAAAGTTAGAGAAATCAACACCTCTCACCTCCCCCTTGCTGCAGACCACATTTGCAAGTTGGTGGAAGAATCTTTCTCAATTTTGACATGAAAATAAGATAGGTTCCTACAATATTAATATACAAGCCAAAGTCAATTAGAAAGCATTCCTTGTTATGAAATTCAAGCAGAAAAAAAATATTCTTTATTATCAAGGACACCATCAGTTCCCATGCAGGGGATGCCCGTGTTATGGAGCCAAACTTCTTTCTCCTTCGAGCACCATTGTTTTGGAAAAGAAAAGCTCTTAATAAATATTTGTTAAAGTAACCTTTTGCACACCCATTGAAGACACAGATTTCAGGATCAGGAGTCTTTAAGAAAAGAAAAGTTATGTCATAGGAAGAAGAAAATGGAAAGGACAAACATACGAGGAATCCTTTTCACATAAATGAGTCTAGTTAAGCATATTCATTTAGACCAGGCTTACAAAAAATAAAGAGAAACAAAAATACAACCTAATATGTAGGACTTGGCGTCATAAACATTCAAAAACTCCTTTTTTCTTTAAAAATAGAAAATTTGGATTCCCTTTGCATCCTTTTTCCCATTTAATAGCAGGACTTCAAATAATATAACAAACTGAAACTGGTATCAAGCATGTAATTGTGCCAGTAATAGATATACCTGAAAGAGCACAAGCAGGGATCATGGCAATTATTGAACAAGCTTTGTCTTTCCAGTGACTAGGGCACTGATTGATCCATGCCTTTTCCATGTTCACATTGATTCTCATCTCAACATTAGTTGAAAATCTTTCTTTTGAAGGAGAATTGTGATCCAAAAGATGTATGGAGAGATGAAAATGGGGATACAAAAGATGTTGGCAAGATGAAAAATAAATTAATATATATTTCCAAAAAACAATTCAACACAAAAGTAAAAAAGGTGTCCTGGGTTCCACCTTTCCTATTTTTCATCTTTCATGTGTAGTAGGTAATTCTATGAATATGAAAGAAGTGGCAAGCTTCATACCAGGTAAGGTAAGAATTGTATCTCTGATCATACTTCCATGAAGGGAAACTAGGATTCTTAACGCATACATAGGGGATGTTGTAATCATCACTACAATCTTCTCCTTACTCTAGCAAGCACCTGTACTTTAGAAGAGCAACAAGTCCAAATTTTGAGTTTTGAGAGTGTCATTTTGGCATTCTTCTAGAAAGGAATATCAAAAGCTTAAGATGATTCTCAATCCATAATACTTCAAGAAAGCTGTGAACCTGGGAGACTCTTAAGAGTCCTTGAACCTACTGCCTTGTAGCAGCCCACAAACTAATTAAAAAGAAAAAAAAAAGAAAAAAAAAAAGAAGAAGACTGAAGCTTGAATGAAACTGAAATAGAAAAGTAACAATATCATATAATTTGCCAAACTGAAAAAACACCACATACAAGAAGGAGATTATTTCCTTCTCCTCATCCTACATGTACTGATGTACTGCAGAGAATTACTTTAACATTAAAGATCATAGTTGTGCATTGCCAATAATGTACCTAATTGCATACAAGGAGGGATGGAGGTTCTACTTGTACTTGTCAGTAGATATAAGGTTCAATTAAATGCAAGAGTCAGCAGAGGCACCCAGTTGAACTTTTCATTCCTACAGACCCGACTGCAAGAACCTTCAAGTGAGTACCAATCTGTAACATATAACCTTCCTTAAAACAACTTTATACACTTGAACCAGAATCTTGAAGATTTTCCATATTCAATTGTAACTCAACTCTCTCAAGCAACATCAGAGGTGAACAAAACTTCATCTCTCAGTATTCAGGAGAATTGCTGTTGCTGTGTGGTCATCTAAGTATTGAAAACAGAGCTAAAATCAAATGAATTGCCAAACTGCATGCCTTTCTGGGTCTTTATAAAAGTGTCAAAAGTAAATAATTATTCATCTGCTCCCACCAAATCCCAGACACAAAATCATTTCAGTAGACATTTACTTCAGGCAAAATCAAGAAGGCACGACTTCAAGCACAATCAATAGCATAATACTACTGCTAAAACCCCTTCTGCAGCAAGGGTTGAAAACTTCGGATGATCATTTTAGAAAATGGAAAACAAATAAATTAATAAATATATAAATAAACAAAATGAAAGTGACCCACCTTGTTCTCACTGGGTTAACCCACCTTGATTCTCCCATCGCACTGTAAACATTGACTTTGTAAAGAACAAAAACAAACTGAGAAATAGCAAGTGCCCACACAAGATTCACTCCAAACTTGGAGTCCCTGACATGAAGCCAAAATTCTCTTGGACAGAGCTGCAAATTCCAAAAGAAGAAAGAAAGACTAATTAGCAAGCAAGCACATATTTGTATGCATTAACTGTCTCCTGATTGTGAAAGGAAATTGAAAACTCAAGTTGAACCAAGTAGCAAGTTTATATTTTTTATGCACCCTTATCTGATATCACCCCCCACATTCAACGCGAAATCCTTTAGAATGCATAGTGGGAGATTGGTGACACTTCAAAATTATAGCATAAAATCAAATTTTAACTTGGAGACGCAAATCTAGTGATGCTTAAATGGAATTGTGGGATAAAAAAGAAAAATAAGTAGGAAAATAAATCCACCTGTAATTCATGTCAAAAGCCATCTCCTGGTTGAATTTCAAATAAATAAATAATAATAAAGTAGAGCAAGAAGATTATAAGTAGTGAGATTTATAGATTCATAAGTAGGAATTTGAAAGAGTAGGATTTTGTGCTTTGAGTGTTGAGATTGGAGAGAACCTGGTTGAATAATGTCTGCTCTCATTAGTTTTGCACAGAAAAAATAGAGTGAAGGTTTAAATTACATTAATAATCTCATATTGACATAAAGGTGATGTGGGCAATGTGGAGCCAATCTTGTCCTCTGCCCTTTAAGCACCTCTTTTTTATAATAGGACATTTCACGATATGAAGCCATCCAACTGTTGCTGGCAGCCCTTCCTTCAGCAAAAACTGCTGGAGCTTTGGACAGTCATATAGATGAAGATATTCAAGGGAGACGAGGGTTTGGAGAGACAGAGAGGCTATGGATTCCAGATTCTGGAATCTTCCTATGCTAAGGTAAGTGAGAGATGTAAGAAGAAGAAGGCGGCAGTCATCATTTGAAAATGAGACCACATTTTTATATCCACCTGGAGCAATTCTGAGTCTTGTAACAGAGGTGAGCCTGTGGAGTCCCCACTGTGACAGAGGCATCTTCAGATTCTCACAACCTTCAATTTCAACGTGTCAAGTTGAGTCCAAAACCCAAACCCCCTTCCAGAAATGACACCAGGCCCTGACATTTAGATATTGTAAAATTTCCAAGAGATGTGAAGTTTTGCACGTGATGTTGCTGGAAGTTGAGACTCCCACAGTCCCTAATAACAAGAGATGTGAGGCTTTGCATGTGATTGGGAAGCAATTTCAGATTCCCACAGCCCCCAATAAAGAGCTCCTTAAGGGTGGAGGGTAACTCACCTCTTGGAAATGAGGTTAGAGATGAACAATTGAAGATGTCCAACTTCTCGAGAGGGCAAGTGTGCATAATACCCTCTGGTAGGCACTCTACATTTTCACAGTTTGCAATGCACAGTCGCGTAAGTGAGGTGGGCAATTCACCTTTTGGAAAGAAAATAAGAGATGGACAACTGCTAATTTCCATGCTTTCAAGAACACATAAGGAGTTGGTGTTGTCACCCTCCATCCTCATCATCATCCAATCACCTGGTAGTGCCTCAAGACCCTCACAATGAAACAAGTGAAGTTTTCTTAGCATAGGTGGCCACCCTTTCTCCAGAATATTCACAAGCTTTGGACACCCTTCGATTATTAACTCAGTCACTGACCCCAAACTTTGCATTTCATTTGGCAGCTTCTCCAGATTTCTACACCCTTCTATTTCCAGATATTGAAGATTGCATGGCAATGCCTGCTCCTCCAAGGATATGAGAGTGGGACATCCACAAATGGTTAAATGCTTCAGCCCACCTAGCTTTTCTAATCTCAACCATCTCACCTCTTTGCAATCTTTTATGCTCAAATCTTCCAAAGCTGTTAAGCACCTCATAAATTCTTCCCCAATATGACTCAGATTTGAAATTTGTCCAATTTCTAATGCTACGAGGGAGGTGAAATCAACTCCACTACTTCCCAACACCATCTCATTACACGCTCCTTACTTCAATTTACAGAGAGATGAACCTATTGGAAGTGGAGCAGTCAACTCTGAGCATCCTGCTATCTCTAGCTTCATGAGAGAACTTAATGAATTGGGCAACTTCTCTACCAAGTTTGGACATTCCCTCATTCTAAGAACACGGAGACAGGGACATAATCTTTCTTCATTACTTGAACTGGGAAAACACCAAACTTCCCATTCTAGCATCTTCGAGAAGGTTAGAGACTCCAAAGACTGGAAAGAATCCACAATCTCCCCATAAAACTCAACACCTATATTTTTTATTCTGCCCATCCCTTGAATGCGCAAGTGTTTGAGTGAGGACAATCGCCCAGAGGTGGTAACAGTGTGCAGTTTCTGCAATTTTTGAGATGCAACTGCGGTTCCCTATCCAACTTGGGAATGTTCGTCCACCATAAAATGAGATGGTGAGTTTTTTTAGATTTCTATGGGGTTGAAGCAACTCCAGTACTTGCATTTCATTCCTTTCAGTCTGAGGATCATCAAAATCACTACACCATTCCATTTTTAACTCTTCAATGTTACGCTTCTCCTTCAAATTCACATCCATTGCATCTTGAGCATTCGCCACATAATGCAACCCTAAAATAGAAAGTACACCTCTAAGATCCAGCAAATTCTTCAATTCTTTTCTACCTGAACTCTTACTTTTATCCATGATAAATTTTGACAATGTCTGCAAATTTACTAAGTTGCCCATGTGCAGAGGCATCTTTTTTAATTTGTCTGTATCAGTGATATCGAGATGTTGAAGATTAGCTAAATTTCCAATGCGCATAGGTAACCTTGTAAGATCACAACATTTACACAATATCAGTGTTTCTAAATTATTGAGCTCGCTTATTGATTCTGGCAACCATTGACTAGATGTCCGAGACAAATTAAGATATCATAAGTGCTTTAGATCTCGGATTGAATCTGGTAACTCCCTTACATTAGATCTAGTTAAAGAAAACACCCTCAAATATCTTAATTTTGGGAATTAATCATAAAATACCTTACTAGTTAAGTAACACCCTAGTCCATAAGGATAATCTGGATCAATTGGTAAGGCTAGAAATGTTTGCAAATGCTCCACCTCCTTGAAAGCTTCAAAATTTTTAAAGGTCTCCCTATACCAATGATTGTATGACACATGTTAAGTGTCTTGTAAAATGGTATAATTCTTATTATGCTCCAACTTATCCTCCAAATTGATACATACTTGTCTTGCAACTGATTGAGCTAGATCAGTAATGAGATCGTGCATCACAAACCATGTTTCATGATTACCACGTTTTTGAAAAAATGACCTTGACACCAACTCATGAAGGTACTCAGCACCTAAATCTTCCATTTGTTTATATCCTTCCAATGGTCAAATTAAACCCTCAGTCATCCGTAACAAGACTAGCTCCTTTTTCATAAATTCGTAGTCTTTGAGAAATGTTGCACAATAGAAAAAACATCTTTTTAAATGTGCTGGAAGGTGATGATAACTCAAACCTTAATGAAGGGATGATGCCACATTCGGTATCGGATAAACTCCAAAATTTTCTATTAAATATATGTTCCCATTTATCATCTTGAAGTTCAGAGCATAAGAGACCACCAAGAACCTTTGCTACTAATGGCAAACCATCACACTTTTCAACAATTTTCTTGCCTATTGACTTTAAATTCAGGTGCTGTTCAATATTTCTGTTTTCAAACGCATGTTGTACAAATACCAACCAACAATCATCATATGACAAAGGCTTAAGAGAATGGTGGTGGCTAACAGATAGTTCCATCATTGATGCCACTCCTTGATCGCGTGTGGTTACTATGACTTTACTTTATCCCCTCCCCTGAAATGGGCTCGCAAGTCATTCCACACTTCATAGTTCTTGTTCCAAACGTCATCCAGGACAAGCAAAAACCTTTTTCCAGCTAAGGATTGGCTCAATTCAACTTGGAGTAGATTGAAATCCTTGGAATCGTGGGTCTGGGGAGAGATGGCACTGAGAATAGTCTTTGCTATTTTCACCGCATCAATCTCATTAGACACAAAGACCCATGCTTTTGGATCAAAATGCTTCCTCACTGCATCATCGTTATAAACAAGTCGGGCAAGTGTGGTTTTACCCACCACACCCATACTAACGATGGGGATAACAGCAGATTCATCGCTGAGCAGCAAATCAACAATCTTCTTTTTGTCATCATCTCTGCCATGAACTTGTGGTTCATTAAACAAACATGTGGTGGGCGGTCTTTTCCCAGTAGAAGTCGTTGTCCATGCAACCTTTTCCAAACCCAATTGAGTTTTGCGAGTGGAAATACCTTCCACGCCGCTGGTGATATCCTTGATTCTTGGACCCCATGCTAACCTTAAAAGAAACATGACTTGGGGTGAAACGAGTACAGCAAGTAAGGATGAGACTCCATACCTTGCTTGTGGTGGTGGTGGTGGTGGCTGCGGCATGAGGTTGCAGTGCCAGCTTGCGTCGCAGCATTTCGGTGTTGAAGTCGTCCAGTATGTCATCCAGGTCATAGGCCAAGTTCCGGAGATTAGAAACCCAGAGTTTGACAGAGGGACTCGTAATCTGCTTCTCCTCGGGTCGTTGAGCACATCATGAATACTCAAAAGTTGAGTCTTCCATTGGCTGAGTTGAGAATGAATATGGTGTTGGCGGCAAAGTCGAGGAAATCAGAGGAGGCCAACTTATCAAACAGCACTAGAAAGGCGGCAAAAAGAAGCAACTCTCCAACGACCTCCATGGGAACTAGGTGTGTTTGAAGGGAAAATGCAGATTGCAGAGAAGGAGGGATGAGAAGGAAGTTAAAGAAGAAGCAGATGGGTGTGAAGCAGTTTGTGAAGCAGTTTGTGAAGATGACTTCCGATTCCGGTGCCAGCACATGAAGTTGTTGAGGTCTTTGATAATTAAGGTTTCAATTCAAAACTAAAGTTGCATTTAACAATATAAGCTTCAGTTTAAAGCTGAAATCATAGTTGACAAATGACATGCATGGCCGGTGGCCCCCAAAACTCTCAACCCCAAGTGGGAGTAGAAGAAATAGTGAGGGACAGATGTATGTTCCCATTAAATATTGAGATTACATCATTCTTAAGAAACCATCAAATCAATCCGGCCACTGATCTAGGAGAATTTACTGCGCACATATTAGCCTGCATTGAAATGGTTATGACAATAACCACAAAAATGGTAAGATATAGAAATCATCACTTCCACCCAGAGAATGACCTTGATTAGATAGATATATTCACTCAGTCAAATCCTAAAATGGTAATATTTTAAAGGTAGAATTGTGTTCTGTGCCCCGCTGGGCCCATGTAACTTCCATAATTGATGGAAATGATATAAGATGTTAAAAGACCAATATATCCTTCAAATTTTTATATATTATCTTTTAAGGATATAAAATAGTGATGGACTAAA
Source organism: Vitis rotundifolia (assembly GCA_030254885.1). NCBI lineage: Eukaryota > Viridiplantae > Streptophyta > Magnoliopsida > Vitales > Vitaceae > Vitis > Vitis rotundifolia. The sequence continues at coordinate 17,073,829 of CM058163.1, read as the reverse complement.
ATATCCAATGATCTTTTACATAAGTTTTTTTTGTCTTTATTACATCACTATTCATGCAACCATGATAATTCTATTTTCTATTTTAAATTATAAATAAAGAAAAATTATGTTCAAAAACTATTTTAAAAAATACTTTCTAAAAAAATAGTAATATGATTTATATTTTGTATATTTTCTTTTTGAAAAAATATTTATTAAAAAAATGAAAACTATTTTTTAAAAATAAAAATTGAAAACCTTGTTTAGTACTATTTTTTTTATGAAAATAATAAAAATAATTAAATTTCATTTATTGATTATCCATTTTTCTTTTTTTTCCATTAGTTATTTTAATAATATAAAAAAATATAATATGTTTACAATTAAACAAAGAAAATGATCAATTATGTATTTTTTGTGGGACTATCTTTTAATATATCCATAATTAACAAAGTAATCAATCAATTGTGCACAATTTAATCTATTAAAATAAATTACTTTCTAATTTAAATAAATAAAATGAAATAAGTAAATAAATTTGAGGTTATTTCTATTTTTTAACATATCTTATATCAATATTTTTTATGGTTAAATAATTTTTTATTTTTTTCTTTAATTCCAAAAATAAAATGAAATAAATAAATAAATTTAGTATTTTCTAACTGATCTTATATTCATATTTCTTATGGTTAAATACATTTTTTATTCTTTTTTCTTTATTTCCAAAAATAAAAGGAAATAAATAAATAAACTTTGCTTAAATAATAGTTTTTAAGTAATTTCTTTGTCTTATTTTTAATTACATTTTGCATTGAAAATAAAATAAAATAACGTTTTATTTGTTTTAATTATTTTAAATGTCAAACTATTGGGAACATAATTTACACACTCGTGGGGATATAACCTATCTATGGTTACACATTGAGTAGGGGATATACGGAATTTGAGTCACTATACAAGGTATTTATACTAAGTGTATATGACAAATATACTAACTGTACAAGGGTGTACAAGACTATTATTTGTGAAGAATTTTAAATGATTCTAAAAAACTTGTTTATTTATTTCCCCTAACTGAGGATAAATAACATTCCTTACACACATTGGTTAAGCATACATTCATCTTATGCACTTTATCTAACTTACATATGGTAATTTGAATAGGTACTTCACTTATGATGATTGTAAAACAAAATTATACAACAATTTGAGTTATTGTACAATGGTATTACATTAACTGTACAAGACAAATTTACTAATTGCACAAGGGTGTACAAGACTACTTTTTGTTAAGGATTTCAAATGATTTTGAAAAACTTTCTCATTTTTTTCAACTCAAAGATTTTTTTTTCCCACTCAAATTCTCTCACTCAAGAATTGTTTCGAATTTTATTTTTAAATTTCATCATCAAAATTTTGTAATTGCATATTTTATTTTTATAGTTTTAACAATGTTCTTTCTTTCCACCCTTTTTTTTTCATTTTTTTTTTTTTTTTTTTGTGAAATTTTATCCAAATGAAACTATATTTAAAATTATAATCATATTTATCAAAATTTTTACTAAAATTATCTTTAATTCTTTTAATATATTTATACTCATTTATTTAAAAAATGAAAAACTATTTTTTTTTTTGTAAACATGTTCTATTACCTTTCAAGTAAAAAATTAGATAAGTTTGAAAGTCAATAAAAAAAAAATTAAATACCACTTTCAATAACTTTTAGATAAAATTTTATATAATATATTTTATTTGAAATTTAATTTCTAAAGTTTTACTAAAAAATTTTATTGACAATTTTCTTGTTGTGAGTCATAATACTTTGCATTAGTCTATCTAAATAAGAAAAATTATTAATATAATATTGAAACTTCGTATCTTAGTTATTTTTTTCAGTAAATTTATCTTTTTAAAATAAAAACATTAAAAATTAAAAAGCTAAAAGGATATATATATAATAAAGTGAAGTGATAGTCAATTTTTAAATTCTTTAAAATATAATTAATGTAGAAAATATAAAAAATAATTAAAAATAAGAGAAAAATATAAATGAAAGGGTAATGTAAATTTAAAATAAAAATTAAAAATTAAACTAAAAGATAAAAAATATTTGGATGAAAAAGCCCAAAATTTTTATCATTGCTTATGATAAGAGCAAAAAGATTCAATATCTTTGAAAATGAAAAACAAAAAAACATTATTATTTTTTATTTGACATAAAATAGAAATATAGATTGGAAGAAAAAAAAAAGAAAAAAGTTAGAAATGAGTAATCCTTAATAGGGAATAGAAAAAGGAAAAAAAAAAAAAAAATTTCACACTCACTTGTGCCTATGTAAGAGTTAAGGGTATTTTAGGAATTAATGAAGGACAATATCCTTCATCTTAATTTTCATACTTTGTTTAGGTCCTAGGCTCAAATATGCATGATATATGGACCAAATATTAATTTTTGGGTCCAATTAGGCCTAAAACACAATTCTCCCTATTTTAAATGATGGTGTTTATCTTAGCACGATTAGATGCCATCCCTTGGTGAAGAAACACATTCTGAATTTTGATGATATTATGTTTAGAAAAATATGGGCGGCACAAGCCCCTTGGCTTATTGTGCCACAGCCTACTCAGGAGTAACCCATTCAGTTACACACTACCTGCCCCTTATTTACCTCTTCTAGACCAATCAATAAAACAATCTTGCTGTAGAACCTAGGGAGTTATCCCCACTTGGAAATCACCAACATCAAAACAACATATCAAGGAACTCATAAGAAGTAGATGATATGAATAAGAGGTACAGGTTCTGGGATCAAGAAAAGCAGCTACAGTCTAGTATGGGTTCCATCTTTCCATACCCTAATGTCAAATAAGCTGCTGAACATAATTTTTTTTAACCACCGCAAGAATAGATCTAGGTATCTGATACATTACTGTATGTTTTCTGAACTCGCTGAGACCAGTTTGGATATAACCAGTTGGCTGACTCAAAGGAAATGCACAAAACATGAATATCAACCATGGCCAGCTCTTCCAAAAGCGATTGTTTTGCTGAAACTCATCATGCTTTCTGCAACAAAAGTGATTTATACTTATTGATAGCCAATGAGAAGATGGTAAAATCCAAGTTTATAGTTATTGAGCAGGTGATTGGCTATGGTACCTGCATTGGGAGATACAGTTTGAATTCTGGTGGGAGTTCCTCTTCTGAGTAAAGTCGGTCAGAGAAATAAATCCTTCTCAGCCGGCAATTTGCATGAACCTGAACTCGCAATGTCTCAACGTAGTTGGTTCCATATGCTCTTCTGGTAAAATCAGCAAGATTCAACTGGATTGTATTCCATCCCTCATCCATCCTCAATGGCATAGTGCATATATATGGCTTCACTCGAGTCACAGCCTACAGCATAAAAAATCAAATTCATACTTGCATCATTTTTACCTATGTTGCTATATGCATAGTTTTAAGAGAGACAAAAGTCTCCTACAGCTTAGGCACAAGGTGTAACAGAGACGCGCACCTGAGTGAAGTGAAATGCGACTTGGGATGCACATCAATTTTATAAAATGTAATTCAAAATCTAATCCAATTAATAAAAAATTTAAGATTCCAAACATTTAAAAGAAACAATTAATAAAAAAAGTAATAAAATTATATAAATTTCAATATAGAATTAAAAATTTCATGAATAGAAGTGTTTAAAAAGGAAGAGTAAAGTCGAAAAAATGTGCCTCTTCAAAAAGGCGCATGTTTTGGCAAGTGAGGCACTATAACTAGGAAGTAGTTGCACCTTGAGCCTAGATATGCTTACAGCGCTTCATTTAAAACTACGGCTATATGATCTCTTTTTTTTTATAGACAACAAGAACATGCATTAAAAAACGCCAAAAAGGAGGGGGGGCGCCCTACGTATACAGGCTGTATACACAGAAACAAGCCAAACACACCTCAATCAAAGAAAGACCACACAAACAAACCAAGCAAAATTAACCACAAAAAAGAGTATCTAGGAAAAACAAATCACCATGCCCAATTCATATTTCGGCATCCTTAAACTACTAAAGCAAGAACATTTGCCAACACATACTTTTTTTGCAGTAAAGAATATACAACTATCATCTTACACCCTGCTTTCCCATTGTTCAAGAATGGCTATAATACCTCCACCAAATATCTTAGCATTCACAGAATAATACTAGAATAAAGTTCTCTTGCAGTAAACATAAACAACACATGGAAGACAAGCTCTTCACTCCCCTCCCTTTTTAGCACTAGAGAACCCATTTACCTACCCCATAGACCAAGACCACCTTCCCAAGAGTAGAACCCAAAGCCTTTCCCGTGGGGAGCCATGAGATACCACTAGGCTATAGAGGCAAGTTCTATTCAACTGCTTGAATAGAGAAACTGAACTATTCTAGACCATTCATAAAAATCATGAGCTGGATTCTTTATCATACTCCTGCATGGGTGTGTGTTTGTGCCCATAAAAAATAGGTATGTGTGAGTGTGGTTGGTGTTGGGGTATGCTAGACTGCCTGTGCATGTGTGTACAGGTTTTCTCACTTATCATTGTGGACAATCTCTAAGGGATTCACCAACAAGAGTAAAAGATATCTGGTGACATCTCCAAGGGAAACAAAAGAGCAAGCACACACATATTTAAGTCTTTAACACCTTAAGTTTTCCATCTACTCACTTATCAGCCCATTGTGGATGCCAGCTGGAACAGAAACATGTCCTTCCAAACTCCACTAAAGTTTAAGATAAGCGTGCCATTTCAGTAAAACCAAAGGTCAAATGAGACATTTATTCAGTCCATAAAACTCTTGGTATGATGTTGAAGAAAAAATGTTATTGACAACATGGACGACCACTTGTTTTGAAGCATATGGAACTCAAGGGAGATCATCTATTCTTAGATGGGAAAGGAAAATACATAGATTACAATTTTTCTAGCATAACCAAACTAAACAATGGTAGGGCTATTCATAAGATTTTATTAGAAACCAAACAAATAGGAGAACCCCAATTAAAGGCTATATGCATATCAGTTGATGGTGTTGGGAAACCATAGTATCCAGCCAAGATAATTGATCACATGTCTTCCTAGGATTCATTACTTAGCAATCGATCATTTGGTTCAAATAATTCATGCTGCCAATAATAGAATATTCCTTAAAGACTAAACTAATCTAATAAGATCCTGCCAAGTGAAAATTGTTGTCACAACAAGAAAATCAAGAGAAAATAGCACAGTATTAAAACAATTGGGCAGACTTACACACTTGAAAATTAGAAGCACGAAAACGTCGCCTGACATTCTTATCATCCAGCACTTGAATCTCAAACGTGAAATATTTCTTTAGATTCTTTACAATCATAACCAAGAACGGTAGCTTTATACCAAGTGTAGCAGCAGGGTCTGCTGGGCATGTAATGTATGTGGATTGGACATTTGACCCAACTATTTCAAGGACATTGGAGTGTATATCTTCATCTTGAGTTCGTTTTATCTGGCCATTGACAACTGCAAAAAATCCAGAAAATGAGGCATTTTGCACATTTGATTTGACAAATTAAATACTTGTGTCATCATCAGGTTAAATAACTTAAAGGCACAACACCAATAAAAGCATAGCATCCGAAATGGATAAAATATGTTTTCCCTTTAATACATGGAAATTTGCTTCATAGGAAAAGGTTACCCAAGTGTAACCCACAAACCAAATCAAAGTTTGAGCTTGCAGAAGCTTTAACATCAAGCCGCACTTAGAGGATTGGGAACAGGTTTCATATTCTGAGTTATTTTAAGTGGTAATTATATGTTAACAAAAATATATTATTTTTATTTTTGTCTTTTTTTAAATACAAATTGACAGGCAAAAATGAATTTATCAAGATGCACCTAATGAAAAAAAGGATGCATAGCAGGACACAGAAAGTATACAAGCTACAAAGGATACCAAAAGGCTAAGAGGGAAATATGAACAACAAAAGCCCACGGCAACCATGATGGGGAGCACCAATAAGGGGGGAGCACCCATGAATGTCATGATGAAGGTGGCGTGATGAAAATTCACAAAGCCCAGGGTACCAATGGTCCATCATGGGCACCACATGATAAATACCACTATAAGGGAACAAAAGGTAAGGTTAGTTAAAATTTCCTTTGATGAAATGTTTTTGCAATTTAGAAGCTCTAGATGCATTAGGCAAGTTTTCATAAATACAAACTTTGGTTACTTAGAATTGAAAATTATTTATCACTAAGTTGTTTAAAAGCTTTAGTTGTTGAATCCAGAAAAATAGGGCACTTCCTTTCTTTATTACCTAGCACAAAGTAACCTCCTTTCTTACTTAGCACCTAAGACCTAACTACGTTTATATTGGATTGAATCTTTTCAGTTCAAGGCACTGATGGGAAGCAAATATTTTTTCCCCCTCCTTCTCTGTGTGTGTGCATGTGCTTATCTACTTTTCATTACTCTACCTCTAGATGCCTCAACATATCTCTCTTCCCACAATTCTTTGGTTGTCAATAGAATCCTTACTCATTTATATACCGGCATGTTCAAGGCATAAATTATCAAACTAAACATCTCCCCCCTATCTAGAACGCCTTCCACAATTAATAAAATAAAAAAATAAGGTGAGAAAACTTTAATTCTTACATTCTTCTCTGACTTCAATCAAAATAACAACTGGATTTATAAAAATAATAATAAAAATAAAACAACTTATTGCCTACACAAAAGAAACTTGCAAAAATTTTCAAGCTCATTTCATGCAAAATAGATTTTTATCATTTCTTTTCCATGCATGATAAGTTTTCCAATAGGGACGAAAAGGGATAAAAAGCCAACAGGATGAGGAAATTCATCAGACAACTAACAATCAATTGGGAAAAATATTGAAAGAAAGAAAGTTAGTTAATGCAAAGAGAGAGAGAGAGAGAGAGAGAGAGAGAGAGAGAGAGAGGGAATTGGAATTTATTTCCTTTATCATAGAAGCAAAAACACAGAAGAATTTCCCATTAACTCTTTTTGCACACAAATAATAGCAAAGTGCAAGAATTTTGAAGTGCCAAATATCTAAATTTCCAAAAATCTAACATGGACTCGAATTCCTAGACATCCCTTCCCAATTCCATTACTTTCCCCCAAATCCCCCATTCTAATAGCATGAATATGAACAGTATCACCGGTAAAGACAAGAAGAACCACTCACCTTCTTTATCCCAAATCTGCAAAGGCTTGCTCCTATAATACTCCAAAAAAAATCGGGGAAAAAAAAAAATCAGAGCTTTGAAGAGTTGCAGAATTTAAATTAAAAAGAAAAAAAAGAAAAAAAAAAAAGAAAAAAAAAAAAAAAAACGAGAAACATACCCGAGGCTGTATAGAATTGATAGAAACCCTGACTGGAATGTGTTCTTAAACATTTTCGCTCAATTCATCTGCAATCAAACCTAACAATCAGAAAAATTCTTTGTTCTTTTCTTTTCGTTGCAATGTTTTGTTACTGAGAAACAACAGAACGAGGAAAGGGCCTAGGGTTAGGGCTACCTGGATGCAGTGCAAGACGGCGTCGTTTCGGATGACGAAAGAGTTTAAACCACAATCTCTCGGTTTGAAATAATATATGCTACGAATATAAATAATAACATACATAATTAAATACTTTAAATTATTTAATAAATCTTATAATTTTTAAGAACAATTTAAAATTCAAATAATTGACTAATTAATTATGGATTAAATTAAATAATTCAGAATACTATTTTTGTAAAAAAAATTGACTTATTTATGCCTTAAAAATTTAAATTTTATTTGTTTTTATATTAGTTTAAAATATATTAGTATTAACTATTATTAATTTTGAATAATTATTTTTTATTTTTAATAAAATTAATTAATTATACTCTTATAATTATTTATTTTTGACAAATCAAATCAATTAATTTTAATATCTATATTGTATAATATTTATAAAAATATAATTTATGATTTTATTATATTATCAATATCCATATTTTATTAAAAACTATTTATTTTTAATTTATTTGAAATTAAAAATTTATTTTTATTTTTAATAAGATGTGAAATAAATTTAGTTTACATTATATAAATTAAAATCACAATTTGTATTTTTTAAAAAATCAAAATAAAATTTTATTTTAAAAATAACTGATCTAGTTTTTAAATTTTTTAAAAATAACTTGCACATGAAATCAAAATACCTTCTAATTGGGTGAATTGGAATCTCACTAATTTCATTTAAATTAAAATAACTTTTGATTCTATTTAAATTATGTAAATATGAGAATGAAAGAGAAAAAAAAAATGAGATGTCCATTCTCACTCCTCATTCCCTTATATCAAACATGCCCTAAAGAAAATAAAAATATAGTTTTTATTGTATATTATTTCACTATTAAAAAAACAAAAGGAATAAAATGTAATTGAAATTAATTAGAATTTTATATATGTTTAAATTATTTAAATTTTATATAACGAAAAAAAAAGTAATATAAATTTAAAAAAACATATAAAAATAATTTATTTTTTTATTATCTTTCTACATTTTTCACTTTATTACATATCCCCTAAAGTTTTCTAAAACCAAACATAACCCTCTTAAATAGAAATAAAATTATATAAAAAAATATTTTTATTAACATAAAATATACACTAAAAAACTCTTAAATAAATGTTTATAAAATAACCAGTCTAGAGTAATTGGATAAATTCTCAGTATACCACTCTCCATTACATTTTCTAGGTATCCATATTAATTTCTCTCTAAAACATTTTTAATGAAAATTAGACTTATATTAAAAAAAATCTATTTATAAATTAAGATTTTGACTAAATTATATTCATTTTTGTGCTTATATTATATTAGCTTATTATATTTTACTTTCAACAAATATATTGGTCTTGCGTCATGTTAAATCGTAGTCTTTGATTGACTAAGAGTTTGTTTAATAGTAATTTTAGAAATTGTTTCTAACATTTTTAATATTTAGAGTGCGTTTAATAGTAATTTTAAGAAGTGTTACTAATTTTTTTAATACTAGAACATTTTTATTTTTCAAGTGTTAGGAAATATTTTTAACATTTTTAATACTTAGTGTGTTTGATAGTAATTTTAACAAGTGTTTCTAACATTTTTAATATTAGAAATTTTTTTTTCTAAGTACTAGAAAAATTAAAAACATTTTATAGAATTATTATCAAATGCACTTTTTAAAATTTGCATATTTCAAAAATTAAAAAATGCAAAAAATGCTTTCTAAAATCACTGTCAAACGCACTCTAGATGTACAACCTCTAAAAAGGTAATGCCATGTGTGGCGGGAATCCTCATGACCATATAAGAAGTGAGAAGATCATCATTATTTTATAATGCCTAGAGTAGTTTTCAAATGACAAAATATAATAATTCAAGGGTTTGTTTAATAGCTGTTTTCAATAATAGTTTTTTATTAACTAAAAGAAATAAAATATATATATATTTAGAGAACATCTTTTAATTGTTTTCAATTATATTCATTTGTTTTTAAGGGTTGTTTTAAAAAACAATTATTCAAGTATGAAGAATAATAAAAATAATAATAAAGCACTATATAAAAGTTATTTTCAAAACATGTTAAAAAAATTAAAAAGAAATATATTAAAAATCATAGAAAACAATTCTCAAAGAATATAAAAGTTATTTTTTAAAATTATTTTCAAAAACTATTTTTCACGACTATTTTAGAAAACAATTCTCAAATAGAGCCCAAACTTTCTCTCAAACACTTGAGTAATTATGTCGCATCATTCATTTTCAATACTCATGAAAAACAAAGTAACAGTAGACGACAACACTATGATTATAAGAGCAAACTATAATTATAAGACAAGTTAATTTCACTCAAATGTTCTAAGATTTCATATAAATACTCGTAAGCTATGTTTGGTTTGTGTGAAAATACTAACGAAAGAAAAAAAAAAAAGTATTAAGAAAAATAATTTCTTTATGTTTGGTTTTACATGAAAAATATGAAAAAAAAAAATTAAAATTAGTATGTTTTTAAATTATTTAATCTTTATATAATGAAGAAAAATAAGTAAAATGAGTTTAAAGAAACATAAATGTTTTATTGATTTTAAATCTATTTTTTTTATTTTCATTCAATTTTTCTTTTAAATTTTCTTTCTTTTACATATTCTCTCAAGATTTTTGGGACCAAACATAATATAGTCACATTAATTTCAAATTTCATTAGTTAAGACCCATATGAATAATTTGTTTACAAAATTTATTTTTTACAAAGGTTTTTGGTATAAAAATCTTAAATAGATATGTTAAAGAATTATCTAAAACAAGAATTTTAAAGGATGAAACACATGTATCTCTTATCTCATAAAATTAGAAAATAATAGTGACTTGATGTACTTATACCAAACCTTAAGAAGTATGAATGAAATGAATCTTGTAAGATATTATTTATGAAAGCAATTGACTTAAATATCAAAAATCTATCTTTAGGAACCACTCTAGGATTGAATGTCTTTATAGATATACTTCTTTAAGATTGATTTCATCTTTGCCGACTTGGTTCTCTATGACAATTAGAAAGTAATAGTGAAAAATCATCTCCAACAATTCACCTCATTCGTGAGAATACATATGGTACAAAAAATTATTGATTTATTGATGAATGAATATTTATTAATTTAGAGAGAATATTATATTTCTATTATATAATACTTTATCATATATGCCTTACAAAAAAATAGCTATGGTCAAAAGTTAATACATAAAAATATAAGAAATTTCAAAAAAGAAAATATGATTATTAATTATAGAAGATAAAAAGATTCCTAAAAGGAAGAAATGTCTGTTAAAACTTAATGCCCTAGGAAGAAAAAAAGAAAAAAGAAAAAGAGATTTTAAGTATGTGATGATTCCAAGAAAATATTGAATTTTGCAAAATAAGAATTGTTAGAAGTTACTTAATATTATACTATAAATTTTTGTTTACCATTTTTGTATATTTCATCGGTTATTAATTTATATTTCCTTAAGTCCTTAAGGATTTTTAGAAAACTTATTATCTTATACATTTAAGGAGGTTATTAATTTAGTACATTGATCCAAGATGTGATAAAAAGATTTTATTATTTAAGCAAGATTGATTATTAGTTTATTAAATATTTATTTTCACTATTTTATGATTATTTTTTATTGATCATGATGCTATCGAGGTATTGGAAAGACTATAGGAAAGCCTAGATACAAGATGCTTTTATTAAGGTGCTTCCTAAAAGAGATTTTGAAATTTTCAACCAAGATTTTCACATAACAAGGATTTTGATTTAAAGCACTTTTAGTTTGTAGCTATCAAGTGATTATCCACGAATTACTGTAGGTGATTCTCCAAGCTTTTAGAAGTGAATTTTAAAAAATTATCAAACACTTAATTTTTATAAAGAAATAATTCTATCTCTTTCAAAATAAAGACATTTTAGAGGGATGTTTTTCGAAGTTATAGTTGTGCCTAAGCGATAGGAAGCAACACCTATGTAATAAAAATCAAAATCATTTAGTTTGGTATGAAAAATTCTTAGAATTGTATATCAGTTATGATATACCAAAACCAAGAATGACAACCCATTAGATTATGTTTGATTTTAAAAACCAATAAGAAAAATGATTTTCACATGTTTGATTTTACATTAAAAAATACAAGAGAAAACTAAATATACTCCAAACTAGTTAAAATCCGGTATATTTTTAAATTATTTAATCTTTGTATAACAAATTTAGAATAAGTAAAAAGGATTTGAAATAACATATAAAAATATTAGGTTTTTACATCTATAATAAACGATATGATCAATAGAAAATATGTTTGTTGTGTTAGATGGCAAAGAGTGGAAAACACCACAAGAAAAAACATGGATGCCATTTGGAGGACTCATGGATGGAGATGGAGTGACTCTTAGAATGGTTAGATTATGCAGCAGGGACCTACATCAGGGAGCATTGTGACATTAGCATGAGAGAGTATGCCAAGAATCCTAAAAATGCCTTAAAATTTTAAAGCAATATAGCAAGGTTTAGGCAAGGTTCTCTGCCTTAGAGGCTAGTAGTCTTACCATCTTTCCAATGAACCACCTCTACATTCCACCCCATAAAGGAAACAAATGAGTTAGCACATAAAAAGAACACGAGGGACACCTTCCTATACAATGAAAAGTTGACTTGCATCTACAATTTTTTTGTCTTTTACATCAAATAAGTTTTGTAAGAGATGAACTACAATTACAAGACAAACATTTTGCTCTCTAAGGTCATCAACATAAAGTCAAGAAAGTGTAACTAAAGCAAAGTTATTGAGTAAGCATAATGATTCACTGTCAATTGCGTAAATATTATAACATGAGTATAATTATACAAAACAATCTTGTACTATATATCAAGTTTCTAGAAAAATGTCAAATTGATTTTTTTGAAAAACATGAATATATTAAAAAAAATTTGGTTGTTAATATAATACCCAATCAACATAGAAGGATTTAAAAAAATGGTTAGTCCCAAATGTTCCTTATATGCAGGTAGGCGGAATCACAACCAATCTAATATTATATTAGAAGTCAACAACTATCCTATCGACTTGAATTTTCAAGTCATCATTAGCCTCACTAAGAGTAACAAAGGTCAACATTTTTTCACTTATGGACGAGGGCCAGATAATCATAGTCAAATAAAACAATAATTTCCAACTTATCTAAGCATATTATTTATAACACAAAAAATATTTATTTTTTTCATAATCCCTTTATATGAGGCAATGACAGAAATTTCCTATTGATGAAATGAGAGATTTAAAGAATTCTTAAAACTATAATTCTAATAAATATTGTACTTTCAAGTATACATTTTTTTTTATTTAACCGCACAATAGTCTTATGAAAATTCAAATTAATTAATGTTCGCACATCTTATGGAAATTCAATTTGTATTTATATTAACAAATAGTAGTATAATGAGTTTCTAGAATACAGGGAATAGACATAATCATTTGTACAACTATACTATAATAATCCATAATCCATTGATGAATGGTCATTGATTAATGGAGAAAGAATTTAAAGAAAAACAAATAACAAACTGCCTAGTTTTACTAATGTTGGCTTATCAGACGTGAATTACACTTCTTGGATGTGGGATGCCGGAGTTTATGGCAAGCTACTTGCTTAGGCATTAGTTGAGGTTGAAACTCTATCACCTGAATCCTTCTCTTCTTTTTTGCTGTTGGACAACAAATTTCAGGGGCCCATGATCAGATTATAAGTTTCAAGTCTTTTCTTAAAAAAAAAAAGAAAAAAAAAGAAAAGAAAAGAAAGCAAATACCATTCTCGATATTTTTATACGATTCTTGGAGTTTCCTTTTCGTAGACTCAAATTTGGATTCCAAAGCAGCCATGGACTTGTTTAGTATGGACTTGTCACCTTTTCTCGCATGATTATTAATTTCGTTTTTCTCATCAGCCGCTTTCTGATTGAAGCTTCCTTTTTCATTTCCGTCAGCCGGGGTTGAATCTATGCATGCCTTCTGATCATCAGCTATGGGGTCGGAGCATGGTTTTGAATGTCCTTCAGGCTCGCTTAAGGGTTCTTCTGGCTTCAGAAATTCAATTAGTCTCTTCATCTCTTTGCCTCTACATTGTGTTTTCTGCTTTTCTCTCCCACCACGAGAAGTTCCCGTGTCGTCTCGAACATCTACACCAGATTTATAACATACAGATTGTTTAGAAAATCGAATAATCAGTTTGTTTCAAAAATAGGGCCAATAAAAATTCGAAAAAAAAAAATCCTTACTTCCGTTCTCATCAATTTCATCGAAGAACTTGATCATGTCGGTTTGTGAAACAATGCAGAGGAATAGATCAGTCAGTAAGAAAGCGCCATACTTGTTTGGTAATGATAAAGAAAATAAAAAATTTTAAAAATGGGATACCTGAAAGAGAGCCAATGTTGTGGGATGATAAGGAGAGACAACCCCATCATCAAGTGGAGGGATAGGGAGGCAGCTCTCTTCTTCTTCCCATGCGGAACCCAGGATTTCCATTTCGATTAGAGAAAGCAGCAGCTTGAGAACCAACAATCACACCTGAAGAAAGTAGAGTCTGCACACAACGCGTTCCTGATTTCTTGATTAGATAAGATAAGGTTTATAAGAAAGTTACTATTTATAGAGTTTCTATTTTGATAATACGTTTTTAATTGCATATGTATATCTAATGTGTTGTGTTTGTGTTGGGTTTGGACTCAAATTCTTTATTTATTATTTAGCTTTAGGAAAATCAATATTTTCAAAATTATATATATATCATTTATAATAAATAAAAAAACCATGTTTTTCCAAAATCCCCTTATTTGAATTGGGTAATCCCAAAGCAATGGATGTAGAAATTTCAGGTACTTCCGAAGGAATGGATGAAAAAATTTCCTATGAATACCTGACAGATTGAAAGGAATACTGACAGATCTAAGTATACATTTTTTATTATTATTTAACTTTATAATAAATTAAGTAAAATAATTCATAATATCCGATTTCTATTACTTAGGTTGACTAAACTTTGTTTTCCTCAAAAATTACTTTAAATTTCTTTCTTTAAGAAATTTAGCGTTATGTTTGTGTGACATCCAAGCATTCAAATTATTTATTTAAACTTCTATTTAGATTAATATTGTACAAATGTTTATGTCAAAATTCTTTAAGGCTTGAAACCACACCAAAAACAAATATAGGTGTTTTGAGCATTTTAGTAAAGATGTTTGACAGGTTGTTTTTAAAAATAAATTTTGACTTTTGATCTTGTAAAAATATTATAAATTTAATTTATATAATATTAATTAAATTAAATTTAATTCTTATTAAAAATAAAAATAATTTTTAATTAATAATAAATTAAAAATAAATAGTATTTAGCAAAATAATAATACTATTATAATAAAATTAATAATTTTACTTTATATATATATATATAAAATAGTATTTTAGTATATACTAAAAACATAAGGATATTAACATTTTCTTAAAATTTTTTGTTACAAATGAATAACTATTTAAAAATAATAATTGTAAATAATATTTTATTTAAAATGAATAACAAATGAAGTTTAACTTTTTTAACATATTAATGAACCAAGTTTTTCATTTTATGCATATATTTAATACTCAATTACGAACATAATATTCTAGTTGCAAGTCCAGTCTTTTGAATTCCAAATTATTTTTTAAAAAATAAAAAATTTAAATTATTCATTATGGCTTACTTAATTTATTATTTATTAAACTAGTGAGAAAATTTAAAAATAGAGTTGTATGTACATGAGAAAAAGTAAACTAGCTCATAATACATAATTCTTAGTCTATTATTTTTTATAGTGATTATATCTATTTTTTGGGTTCCAAATTACTTTTGTAAAATTTTAAACCCATTAATAAATTCAATACGTAGCCTTGGTTGATCTGAAGTTCATTTTCCTAGTGAGAAAATTTATAAAAATATATGTGTAAAAAAGAAATAATAAAGTTATTGTAAACCAATTTTTATCTATAAATTTATGGTATTAATGAGTTTATTATTTTAGTTTCAAATTATTTTAAAATTTCTAGACTCGTTAATGAATCCAATGCATTAAGTATTGTTTAATGATTTTATAAAGAAAACAAACAATAGAGTTGTTTTAGACTAATTTTTATCTATAATTTTTTTTTGTATTAATTGAATTACTCTTTGAGTTTTAACTTATTTTTAAAAATTATTAGATTCATTAATAAATCTAACATATTAAATCTTGTTGAATTTGGAGTTTATTTTCATAGTAAAAAATAAAAATATCCCATTAATGAATTTGATGTATTAAGTCTGCTTAATTTGGAGTCTATTAATTTGCCAAGTGAAAAAATTTGTAAAAATGAAATATATTGATGACAAGGATCATTCCATGGTAAGGAAGGGACCCTAAGGATTCCCCTTTCCTCAACGGTTTGTTACAAGTACTTATAAAGTTTTTAAGTAATTCTTGGTTTTTTCCCTACAACTATTTTTCAACAACTTTCTTTCCCCAAGCAAGATTCAAGAAAGAATTGTCAACCACATCCAACTTTCATTCTTTGAATCTTTCCACCTCACTTGCATTCCAAGATCACTTCTTTGAGATTTGATGCTCGACTCACTAGGTTTTTAAAGCTACAATCGCAACTCTATGCTTAAGGAACTATTAGTATTTACACATATTTGGTGAGGTCACTCATGTTAAGCCTTTGGGTTCCACACATGAAATGATCATGGTGTGTCATATTAACTAGTTTTCTTCAATTTTGGTCATGACGACTGCATCCTTGGTTTTCTCTTTTCATCATTCGATTTCGGTCATGACAATCGGCTCCTAGGTTTTCTCTTCCAAATGCTTCACATATGAAATGATTGTAGCAATTGTATGGATTCTTGATCTTACCACTACAACCATCTTTGTTTGTACTATTTGTTTATGAAACGTATAAATCTATAGGATATTTCCATCATATCTAAGCTTTTATCCTAGGTTTATTATTATATTTTTCTCAAATCTTCATCAAAACAATAAGTTTAAGATTTATAAATTCTAGATTCGCCTAAATATCAATTTATTTATTCACATACTTTTCTATTAATTATTTATGTTACGATGGCGGAAGCTTTCATGCAAACATCATTAATAAAAAAATACAAAGATAAAATAATCAACACAAATGGTACACAAGGCTTTAATGTGGTTTGGCGTTCACGGACGAGATTAAAGATTAACTTCATGGAATTTGGTCCAAGGTGGAGATTGTTAGGAAGTGTCCCAAATTTCTAATTCGTATAGATTTTTATTTTTTTTGTAAAGAATATTACAGAGATATTTCAAACAAGCTTCCTTATTCTATAAGGAAGTCTAATATTACAATAATATATTAACCTTCACTGAAAATTCCTTTTGTCTTCATCTTGTGTGCTCTGTGATAATTTTATTATTCCAGAAATCTTCAACCCAAGCTCTTATACCAATTTGTTCTGACGACGAAAACTTTCATGAAAACATCATTAATCAAGAACACAAAGATAAAACAATAACACATATGGTACATGAGGTTTTAATGGGGTTCAATCGTTTTAATGGGGTTCAACCAATCATACCTATGTCCACAGATGATAGAGAATCATTTCCAACAACCTTCCCTATTCTATAAGGAAGTCTAATATTAAAATAATATATCAACCTATAAATATTCTATATAATATTCCTTACAAAAAAAAAAAAAAAAAAGAATCTATACTAATTAGGAATTTGGGACACTTCCTAACAATCTCCATGTTGGGCCAAATTCCATGAAGTCAATCTTCAAATTTCATGAAGTCAATCATCAAATTTCATGAAGTCAATATTCAAACTCTTCATAACACAAGATTTTGTATCATATTACCACGAGAGAGCAATTGACTCCACCTTCAACTGAAAATTCCTTTTGTTTTCATCTTGCATGCTCTGTGATCTTTTACTCTTCTAGAAATCTTCAACACAAGCTCTTATACGAGTTTGTTACGATGGCAGAAGCTTTCATGCAAATATTGTTAATCAAGAATACAAATATAAAATAATCAACACAAACGGTACACAAGGTTTTAACATGGTTTGACCAATCAGGCTTACGTCTACGGATAAAAGAGAATCATTTTACTGTACAATAGAGAATATTACAGAGGATATAACCAGACATTATAGAAGACATAACCAGATATAACTATTGGGTTCTCGAAACATCCCATGTTTCCCCACTCTTCGCATCCCTACCCTACCACGAGCCATCTTGCTCCACCAGGTACCTCCCGTTCTTCTTCACATCTCTATCCACCTCGTATAGTTTTTATAGGTCCATCTCTATCGCATAACTTTTTTCCCTCATGACCTAGAATATTTATAGAGATATTTTCAACAATCTTCCTTATTCTATAAAGAAGTCTAATATTATAATAATATATCAACCTAAAAATATTCTATATAATATTTTTTACAAAAAAAAAACAAATATATACTAATTAAGAATTTTGGACATTTCCTAATAATTTTTTATTTATTTGTGAAACCAAAATAATAATTATATGCTAATGAGAAGGAAAATATTTTGAAATAAAGCCCTTATACCTTGAAACTTTTCACAAAAAGACAAAAGATAACATCTCATTTTCACCTTAGGTTTAAAATCTCAACTTTTCTTTGACCTTTATTCTCTACAATGTCTGAAAGTGTATTTAGAACATGTTTTAAGGTTTTTATATTATCGTTGTTATTGTTGTTATTGTTATTATTATTATTGTCTTATAGTCTAAAATTAAACCTATAGGGCTTTAAACTCATGGGGCCTAAAATTTAAGCGTATGAGCCAAAAATTATATTTTTAGGCTAACTTGACTCTTAGGTATGACATAAATCATGAGGGAGGTATTATTATAGGAGAAATGATTGTTCCTAATCATACTTTTAGAGTGATATAGAGTGTTATTATTGCCACAAAAAGAGTCGACACAAAAACAACTTAAAAACAGAGAAAATGATTACCTTTTTTAGTAAAAAATTTTCATTGAAAAATAAAAATATAAGGTGGTTTGGCCATGTTTTTAGATGCTTAATTGTTTTTAAAAATTGTTTTAAAATTAAGGAATAAAAAATTGTTTTTATTTTTTTATTTTATAGAAGGGCCTTTGACAAGTTGTTTTTAGAAACAATTTTTAAAAATAAAAGACAATTAACATGTTTGGATAAGTTGTTTTTGAAAATAATTTTTATGTTTTGATTTTGTGAAAATATTATAAATTATATTATATTATATTAATTAAATTTAATTCAAATCTTATTAAAAATGAAAAAATTTTATAATTAAAAATAAATTTAAAACAAATAGTTTTAAATAAAACATGAATAGAAATACTATAATAAAATTATAAATTATTATAAAAAAAATATACTATTTCAATATATGTTAAAAATATTAGGATATTAAATGAGTTAAGTTTTTCATTATATGCATACATTTAGTACTCAATTGTGAGAATAATATTCTATAATATTTTAATTTAAAAAAGTAATGACTCATAATACATAATTTGTTATCTATTTTTTTCTTATAGTGATTAGATCTATTTTTTGAGTTTTAAATCCTTTTTAAAAATTGTTAAACCTATTAATAAATTCAATAGAAAGTCTTGATTGATTTGAAGTTCATTTGCCTAGTAAAAAAAAAAATTATAAAAATATAATTATGTGAAGAAAATAAATAATAAAGTTATTATAAACCAATTTTTATTCATAAATTTTGTGTATTAATGGGTTTATTATTTGAGTTTTAAATTATTTTTAAAAATTACTAGAATTGTTAATGAATACAACACATTAAGTCTTGTTCAACTTGAAGTTTATTTGTTCAGTGAAAAAAATTAAAAAATAATGATTCTATATAGAAGAGAAACAATATATAAGAATATGTGTGGACCCCGCATTTCGGCTCATGCGTTTCCCACTCGAATGGCGAGAACCCGATTTTTATTTTATTTGGTGAAAATTTGATTTTTAGAAAAAGACTTGGAGTCGCCACTTATTTTTGTTTTATTTTAAAAGGGTAAACAAAATAAGAAAGAAAACCCTAAGTGTGACTCCTTATTTTGGAAAAGGTGATCTACGAAAAACCGAGTCTGGGTTCGGGGGTCAGGTTACTTATCGGGAAGGTACGGTAAAGACCGTAGCACTCCTCTAAGCCCCTAAAATGGGTCTCTACTAAAAGAATGAGGCACGCGTGGCAATTGATTAATTAAACAAAGATACCCAAATGAAAATCAATCAAAACGAAATAATCGAATGAACAATAGAAGCAAGGAGTGTACCTGAGTGATGAGCTGATTGGCTTCATGTCAACAAAGATTAGTAAACAAAGACAAAATAATCACATGCATGTCATAGAGTGGAACAAATCAATCATGTATAGCAATCGATAAAATGTGGAAATGAGAAAATAACAAATTGAATAAATAAATGTGAGGATTGAAGATTGAATTTTAAAATTGAAATTTTAATGAATTTTAAAGATGGAATTTTGAATAAATGAATAGGTGGACAATCAAATAAATCGAAAAAATGGTAATGACGAAAATAGTAATGATTAAGTAGAAGATCGTGGGAATTTAGAAATTTTGGGAATTGTAAATTGAATTTAGAAATAAGAAATTTGAAGAATTAGTTAAGGAAGGAATTTTAAATAAGTGGGCATATAAATGAATTGAGTGATGATAATAACGGGAATAATAACGGTAAAGTAAATAAATGCGAAAATTTAGAAATTGAATTTATGAATTTGGCAATTATGGAAATTAATTAAGGATTGAATTTTGGGTAAATGAATAAATAAGCAAACAAGCCAATTGAATGATAATTATAACAGAAATAATAATAATTGAGTGAATAAACACGGGAATTGAGAAATTGAACTTATAAATTTGGTAATTTGAAAAATAAAATAAGGATTGAATTTTAAGTAAATGAAATAATAGGTAAATAAGCAAATTAAATGATAATGATAACAATTAAGCAAATAGGTACGGAAATTGAGGAATTGAATTTATGAATTTGGTAATTTGAGAAATTAAATAAGGATTGAATTTTAAATAAAGGAATAAATAGGTAAATAAATGAATTAAATAAAGATTATAACAATTAAGCAAATGGATACGGAAAATGAGGAATTGAATTTATAAATTTGGCAATTTGAGAGATTAAATAGGGGTTGAATTTTCAATAAATAAATAAATATGTAAATAAATGAATTAAATATTGATTATAACAATTAAACAAATGGATACGGAAATTGAAGAATTGAATTTATGAATTTGGTAATTTGAGAAATTAAATAAGGATTGAATTTTAAATAAAGGAATAAATAGGTAAATAAATGAATTAAATAATGATTATAACAATTAAGCAAATGGATACGGAAAATGAGGAATTGAATTTATAAATTTGGCAATTTGAGAGATTAAATAGGGGTTGAATTTTCAATAAATGAATAAATATGTAAATAAATGAATTAAATATTGATTATAACAATTAAACAAATGGATAGGAAATTGAGGAATTGAATTTATGAATTTGGTAATTTGAGGAATTAAATGAATTTTCAATAAATGAATAAATAGGTAAATAAATGAATTAAATAATAATTACAACAATTAAGCAAATGGATACGAAAAATGAGGAATTGAATTTATAAATTTGGCGATTTGAGGAATTAAATGAAGATTGAATTTTAAATAAATAGGTAAATAAATGAATTAAATAATAATTACAACAATTAAGCAAATGGATACGGAAAATGAGGAATTGGATTTATAAATTTGGCAATTTGAGAAATTAAATGAGGATTGAATTTTCAATAAATGAATAAATAGGTAAATAAATGAATTAAATAATAATTACAACAATTAAGCAAATGGATACGGAAATTGAGGAATTGAATTTGTGAATTTGGTAATTTGAGGAATTAAATGAGGATTGAATTTTAAATAAATGAATTAAATAATAATTACAACAATTAAGCAAATGGATACGGAAATTGAGGAATTAAATTTATGAATTTGGTAATTTGAGGAATTAAATGAAGATTGAATTTTAAATAAATAGGTAAATAAATGAATTAAATAATAATTATGACAATTAAGCAAATGGATACGGAAATTGAGGAATTGGATTTATAAATTTGGTAATTTGAGGAATTAAATGAATTTTCAATAAATGAATAAATAGGTAAATAAATGAATTAAATAATAATTACAACAATTAAGCAAATGGATACGAAAAATGAGGAATTGAATTTATAAATTTGGCGATTTGAGGAATTAAATGAGGATTGAATTTTCAATAAATGAATAAATAGGTAAATAAATGAATTAAATAATAATTACAACAATTAAGCAAATGGATACGGAAAATGAGGAATTGGATTTATAAATTTGGCAATTTGAGAAATTAAATGAGGATTGAATTTTCAATAAATGAATAAATAGGTAAATAAATGAATTAAATAATAATTACAACAATTAAGCAAATGGATACGGAAATTGAGGAATTGAATTTGTGAATTTGGTAATTTAAGGAATTAAATGAGGATTGAATTTTAAATAAATGAATTAAATAATAATTACAACAATTAAGCAAATGGATACGGAAATTGAGGAATTAAATTTATGAATTTGGTAATTTGAGGAATTAAATGAAGATTGAATTTTAAATAAATAGGTAAATAAATGAATTAAATAATAATTATGACAATTAAGCAAATGGATACGGAAATTGAGGAATTGGATTTATAAATTTGGCAATTTGAGAAATTAAATGAGGGTTGAATTTTAAATAAATGAATAAATAGGTAAATAAACGAATTAAAAGGTAATGATAATAATAACAGGAAAAGGGATTAATAATAACGATAATAACGGAAAAAATACACATGAATAGGATTTTTGAGGGACAAATAATAGCAATAATAACAATAATAATATTCATTGTAATAATAATAATGATGAGAATTTGATAACAATGATAATAATAATTGCAATAATAATAATAATAATGAGAACAAATAATAATAACAATAACAATAATAATAATAATAATAATAATAATAATTGTAATAATAATAATGATGAGAATAAATAATAATAACAATAATAATAATAATTTTAATAATAATAATAATAATGAGAATAAATAATAAAAACAATAATAATAATAATAATAATAATAATAAAAATAATATAGGATAAAAAAGGGGTTAAGAGGGGATGGGCCCAAGGGGCAAGAAGGCCCTTCAAAAGCAACCTTGGGCCTAGGCTCTAACTCAGGCCCAAGGCTCATCTCCTGGACCCCCCCCTTTTGCACGCACCAGCCACCAGCCAGCCTTGTCGCCAGCAAGCTGCCGCCGCACCACCAGCTCGCTGCCGCCGCACCACCAGCTCCGCCGCCGGCGATATTGCTGCCCCGCCGTCACAGCACCGCCGCCATCGACGGGAGCTCCAGCGTCACTCCATCGCCGCCTCCGTCGCCACCTCCGTCGCGCCAGCCAGCAGCCAGCGTCGCGCCGGCCAGCAGCCAGCGATGCTTCCGCGTAGTCGCCACCTCCGTTGCGCCAGCCAGCAGCCAGCGTCGCGCCAGCCAGCAGCCAACGACGGGAGCTCCAGCCAAAATCTCTGTGTCCCTGCCCCCCCGAGCTCCCTTCCTTCCTTTTTTGCTTTTTCTTTTCTCCCCCCCTTTTTTTTCCTTTTCTCCTTTTCTCTTGGCTTCCTTGGCAAGCCAACGGGAAAAATCCCGTCACCTCAACCTGCCACTCGCCCCCCTTCTCTGCCCAAGAAAAACAAATCCCATCCGCAGCCTCCAAGGGGATCTACAATATGTTTTTTCTTTTTGGCTACGAAAACATTTTTCTTATTTACTTTTAACTAGAAAAGTTTTTCTTTTAGGAAACTGAACTTATATGCAATCATTGTTTTACTTTAAAAAATTATCATTTATTCAATGTTTCTTTTTATTGATTTATATTTTTTGTTAGTATTTTTCAAAATTTTATTATAGTGATAAAAATTTATTATTTTTAGTCTAATGTAATAAAAAAATTTGTTTTATTTTGAAAAATTGTTATATCATGATTGATGTTTATTTATTAGTCCAATTTTTTTGTAAATACATTTCAAAATTTTCTTGTAATCATAAAAATGATTATTTTTAGTATTTTTTTTTTATCAATACAAATGTTTATATATTCTTTTGTGATGAAAAGTTCTTGGTTTATTATAGTATTTCCTTTTTGTAATTAAATTGTATGCCCTTTTTATAATTTACTAATATTAAAAGCATTTTTGTACTTACACAACACATTGTGAAAAACACTGTTACAATCACTTTTCTAGATTCTCACAAAAGTGTTTTATAGAAGCATTGCATAAATAAATAAATAAATAAATAAACACTTTCAATAAAAATACTTCAACTAAAAGCATTGCCAAAGCACTCTTTTGTATGGGCAAAGTTATTGAGTAAGCATGATGATTTGCTTTTAATCGTGTAGATATTGCACTTATATTATAAAATTTTTGTAACATAAGTATGATCAATCAAAACAAACTTGTACTATATATATTATTTTTATAAAAATATTAAATTGATTTTTTTGAAAAACATGCATATGTTAAAAAATTTTTTTGTTGTTAACAGAATGCCCAATCATCATAGTGGGACTTACAAAAATGGTCAGTCCCAAATGTTCCATACATGTTGGTAGACAGAATCACAACCAATCTAATAGCATAATAGAAGTCAACAACTATCCTATTGACTAGATTTTCAATCATCATTATCCTCCCTAAGAGTAACAAAAGTCAACATTTTTTCCTTTGTGGACTCGAGCCAAATAATCAAAATGTACATGAAGGCAAAATTATAGTTAAATAAAAAATAATTTCCAATTTTAGTACTTCAGCTTTGTCTAAACATATCATTTATAACAAAAAAAATATATATATTTTTTTTCATAATCCCTTTACATAAGGCACAATATAGACATTTCCTATGGATCACGTAAGAGATTTAAAGAATCCTTCAAACTATAATTCCGATAAATATTATACTTTTAAGCATGCATTTTTTTTTTATTTAACCCCACAATAGTCTTATGAAAATTCAAATTGATTGACTTTTGCACAACCTATGAAAATTCAATTTGTATTTATATTAACAAATAGTAGTATAATGAGTTTCCAGAGTACAGGGAATAGACATAATCACTTGTACAACTATACAGTAATAATCCATAATCCATTGATGAATGGTCCATGATTAATGGAGAAAGAATTTAAAGAAAAACAAATAACAAACTGCCTAGTTTTGCTAATGTTGGTCGATCAGAAGACGTGAATTACACTTCTTGGATGTGGGACGCCGCCGAACTTTACGGCAAGCTACTTCCTTAGGCATTGGTTGAGGTTGAAAGTCGATCACTTGAATCCTTCTCTGCTTTTTTGCTGTTGGACAACAAATTTCAGGGCCATGATCAGATTATAAGTTTCAAGTCTTTTCATTAGGAAAAAAAAAAAAAGGGAAAAGAAAACAAATACCGTTCTCGATATTTTTATACGATTCTTGGAGTTTTCTCTTTGTAGATTCAAATTTGGATTCCATTTTCACCTCAGCCATGGACTTGTTTACTTGGGAATTGCCACCTTTTCTTTCATGATTAATTTCGTTTTTCTCATCACCGGCTTTCTGATTGAAGCTTCCTTTTTTATCTCCCTCAGCTGGGGTTGAATCTCGGCATGCCTTGTGATCATCAGCTATGGGGACGGAGCATGGTTTTGAATGTCCCTCAGGCCTGCTTGAGGGTTCTTCTGGCTTGAGAACTTCAATCAGTATCTTTATCACTTTGCCTCTACCTTGTGTTTGCTGCTTTTCTCTCCCACCACAAGAAGTTCCCGTGTTGTCTCGAAAATCTACACCAGATTTATAACGAACAGATTTTTTAGAAAATTGAATAATCGGTTTGTCTCAAAAAGGGAGCCAATAAAAATTCGAAAACCAAATATCCTTACTTCCATTCTCATCAATTTCATCGAAGAACTTGATCATGTCGGTTTGTGAAACAACGCAAAGGAATAGATCAGTCAGTATGACAGCGCCATACTTGTTTGGTAATGATCAAGAAAGTAAAATTTTCAAAAAATCAATTAATAAAAATTAAAAAAAAAGGGATACCTGAAAGAGAGCCAATGTGGTGGGATGATAAGGAGAGAAAGCTCCATCATCAAGTGGAGGGATGGGGAGGCAGCCCACTTCTTCTTCATCCCATGCGGAATCCAGGTTTTCCATTTCGATTAAAGAAAGCGGCATCTTGAGAACCAACACTCACACCTGAACAAAGTAGAGTCTACACTCAGCGTGTTCTTGATTTCTTGATTTGATAAGATAAGGTTTACAAGAAAGTTACTATTTATAGAGTTTCTATTTTGATAGTACGTTTTTAATTGCATATGTATATCTAATGTGTTGGGTTTTGACTCAAATTCTTTATTTATTTAGTTTTAGGAAAATCAATATTTTCAGATAATATATATATATATTGATCATTGATGATGAAAAAAAAACATATTTTTTCATAATCCTCTCAGCCGAATTGTGTAATCCTAAAGGAACATATCTAGAAATTTCATATAATCCTAAAAGAATATATGTAGAAATTTCCCATGAATCATATTGAGATTTAAAGGAATCCTTTAGACTAAAGTTCTAATAAATATTATACTCAAATTATACATTTTTTTATTATTTAATAATATTGTAGACCCTCTATTTGTCCTCTTAGCACATGCCCTATGAGGTGTTCTTTTAGTATTCCATAATAGTTCCCTGGTGGCCCATTCCTACTCATACAAATTACCTTTTTGAGTCACCTTGGAGAGGGATTTTTTTTGGCCCTTTATTGTGACCATTGGTGGCCCTAAGTTAGATCTAGGGTTTTCCTTTTTATTGTTTTTTTTAGGATAGCTCATTTAGGTGCACCTTTAGGACAACATACTTAGGCATATTCAGGTACACTTTTTAGGCTACTTAGACACATTCTAGATCACCCAAGGTCACTTAAGCACATTTTTGACCCCCCCCCCCCCCCCCCCCCCTCCATATGATTTATGCACTTCTCTAATTACCTTAAGTTACTTAGGCACTTTTATGATCACCCTAAGTCACTTAGACTCACCTAAGGTCACCTAGGCACCTTCCAAACTACACACACTCACCCTAGGTTAGTTAGGTACCTTATTGATCACCTTAGGTCATTTAGGATCACTGAGTCACACCTTAGGTCTCTTAGGCTCACCTTAGGTCACCTAGGCACATTGCACTTCACCTAGATTCACCTAAGGCACATTTAGGCTCACCATAGGTCACCTAGGCACATTGTACTTCACCTTAGGTCACTTAGGCACATTCCTGATCATCCTAGGTCACTTAGGCACTGTCCTAATTACCCTAGGTCACTCATGCACTATCCTGATCACCTTAGATCATTTAAATACCTTTTGGACACCCCTAGGCCCATTTAGGCTCCCTAGGTCCACTTAGGTTCACCTAGGTTCACATTAGGGTACACTTAAGCCTATTTAGGACACCCTGGCTTGTTTAGGATCACTCGGACCCATTTAGGTACACCTTTAGAATAGCCTACCTAGGCATGTTTAGGTACACCTTTTAGGTCACTTAGATGCATCCTAGATCACTTAGGTTCACTTAAACACATCTTAGATGCACCTAAGTCCATTTAGGTCACCTTTAGGTCGCATGGCTCACATTCATGCATGGCTTACATAGTTCGCATGATTTGCATTTTTAACACTTGCATGTGCCTAGTATTTTTTATTTATTCATCTACTTAATTATTTTCATAAAATTGCATGAGATTGTTGATTTTATTTATTTATTTTTTTTTATTTGCATGAATTAAAATTTTAGTTTTTCTCATATATCTATGTATTGATATCTTCTATTTACCTTTTAAAGATTTGCATGATTTCTATTTTTTTTCCCAAGTTTTTTAGCTTATATATCTTTTTATTTTTGCATGAGAATTTGGTGACATTAATTAAGAGAACTAGGTTGCACATGGGATAGCGGAGACTTGAGGATTTGAGGGGCACCATGCATATATTGAGAGGATTTTGAGCTGTGGAGATCATGATAATATGTGTTTGGTTGAATTAAAAATGAGGTTCATATAGAAGGATTCACATTAAGGAAGAATTGAGAAAGACTTCATGCTTTCATGCATAAGGGATTTTGGGATACCTACACGACAAGAATTTTTTTGAGAGGATTGACACGCATCAAAGGGGAGGGATATATATGACTGCATTTGGATTGTGTATGGTTTTTTTTTTTTGGAAAGAAAAGGATTATGGGGGAATTTTTTTCAAGAGAGGACAAGAATTTTTTCAGGGAAAATGATGAGTTTTTGGGGAGAAAGTCAACACGGCTACTGTCAGCCCCTTAGCCTCTTAACCTAGAGATGGAGAAAAGGGCCTCATGGGTAGGCCTTACACCCATGGGAGCCTAGATAGAGAGCAAGGATGACCTGGAGGTTTGGTGGTTCAAACCCCAGGAGTTAGAATGAGGAGACCATATGCAAGCCAAACACGCACCACGGGCGAGCCAGGCGTGCACTGCGCTCTCACCGTGAGTGAGCCAAACGCACACCGTGCGCGTACCATGAGTGAGCCAGACAAGCAACGTGCGCGCACCAGGCATATGTTGGCTATGGAGTTGGTGCAGATGGAGGGTGAGGTTCATTTTGGAATATAATTTATAATTATTTAAATATTTCATTATGTCTCCTCAAGCATGTATGATGTCTCTTCCAAATATTGTGAAAATGGCCCATGTTGCTCTTTAAGGAGGGGGTAGGTGACTCAAGAGGGTACTAAGGGAAGGCTTTGACCACATCAAGGGGGCACCATGGCATGGCCTTGGGCGTGTCTAGGACACACGGACGACACTCAATGCACACACACATGGGCTCTACGACATGTGTGGCATGCACCTTGTGGCCACAACGGCACAAGGCCTAGTACGGCTTACCCCCTCCCCACGCAAGCACGAGAGCGCCTAAGCCTTGTGTAGTGAGCCAGCTGAGGAAGCCATGGGTGCAATGCCATGGTCTGATGGGGCACTAAACAAGCAGCTGACTTGCACTCATGATGCCTATGCATGGCACAAGGGCACAATGCCTTGTGCACCAAGAGGTAACAGCCATGGGCGTAACACCATGGCTTGTTGCTGTTAAGCTTGACTTGACAGTGGAAGCTAGCAACATGCCTAGGCCATGGGCACCTTGACATGGCATGGGCTCACACATCAGTGTGGGGAAGACACATTGATGTACCATACACCTGGTTAGCTGGTTGGTGCATGTTGCTAGTTCAGAAGGCCTTAATCAAAGACACGTTGGTGGGTACTCGGTCACAAGAGGCACCTTACGAGGAAGAAGACAGTTTGTTAGGGGGACTCACTAGTAGCTTGATGGGAAAGGCTTGAGGGGGTGGCAACTAGCTAGTGCAGCTAGTTGGGATAGCAAGTAATCAAGTCAGTAGTCAGTTACAATGGGCTGGCAGATGACTATGGTGTTGATGGTTGGTGCGAAGAGACACCTTGGACTGAAGGAGTGTCTCAAACTGGGTGGTTACACGAGCAGTTCACCAGCTGGGTGGTTATGCAAGCAGTTATGGGCGATTGTGGTAGTTGCATAATCACTAGATTGGCTCCTTGGTTTTGAATTTTTGAAATTCAAAATTGTAACTTGTAGGCTAGTCATTTAAAAAGGAGGAGCCTCCTACATCATTAAGACAGAGATGAGAGCATGGGATGTGTCTTGAATGCTTAAGGGTTTTAAGCATTGTAACTCTGACTCAGGCAGAGTGTTGAGACACTTGGAAGACAATTTTGTATCTTGTAGAATTGAGTAATACAAGTTGGGAAGGGTGTTCCTGTAAACGTGATTGCTTGTTACTTTGTTTTTTTCTAAGGGTTGGGAAGGAAGGTTGGCTAAGGAAGGGTCCTTAGCACCGCGCACTCAATGAAAAAAAATTTACTGATAATTAGGGGTGCGAAAATTGGTATCAGAGCTTGCACCAGAGATGGCTGGTGATAGTGCAATGAAAGCCTTGCGGGAAAGGATTACTCGGATGGAAAAAATTATGGGATAATGGCCACGTGAGGATGGCATTGTGGCTTCGTGGGCAGAGCACACTGTGAGAGAAATTCAAGTACAGAGGAGTTTGTTGGAGACCTATGAAAAATTCTTTGAGGAAAAATTTGCGGGCTTGAAAGCAAAGATTCAGTCCCTGATGGATGACTTCAAGGACACCCTGAAGTCTTATAGAGAAGACATCGCAGTCCTCAAGAAGGCTGTGTTGCAGGGAGGCTCCTCAGGCCCTGAAGTCTTTCCCAAAGTCTGGGTCTCTGAGCCTAAGGGCTTCAATGGTAACAGGAATGTGAAAGAGTTGGAGAATTTCTTGTGAGACATGGAGCAGTTCTTCAAGGCTACTCATGTTCCTAATGGCGAGAAGGTGTCCATCACCGGTATGTATCTAACTGGGGATGCCAAACTATGGTGACGAACAAGGATTGAGGATGATGCAAAGTCTAGAAAGCCTCAAATCACCACTTGGGAGACTCTGAAGAAGGAATTAAAAAATCAATTCCTCCCCATCAACACTGCTTGGGTGGCTAAGGAATCATTGAAAAGGCTCAGACACATCGGATCAGTGAGGAACTATGTCAAGGAATTTAGTTTCTTGATGCTGGACATAAAGAACATGTCAGAGGAAGACAAACTTTTCAATTTCATGTCTGGATTGCAAGGGTGGGCTCAGACGGAACTTAAGAGGCAAGAGGTTCGTGATCTCCTTGCTGCCATGGTTGCAACAGATTGCCTGGTGGATTACAAAATGGGTGACACCATCTCTACCATGCAGAAACAAAATTCAGAAGGAGACAAGAAGGCTAAGGCTGAGGGCAAGACTTCTACGAAGTCTGGGTGGAAGAAACAGAACAAGAAGGTTGCTGTAAAGGGAAAACCAGTGGAGAAGACCATAAAATTTGTGCAACTGTCTACTCGGATAGCAGGATGCTTTATTTGCAATGGCCCACACCGAGCCAAAGACTGCCCAAAAAAAAAAAAAAACTCTCGCCCCTTATGACTGTAGACAATAAGGGAGAATCTAACTTAGAGACCCTTCCTAGAGTCAACCCACTACAACTCTTGAATGTAATTCATGGTGAGGCCCTAGTCCAAAAGTCCTTAATGCATGTTTATGCGGTTGTGAATGGTGTGTAGGTGAAGGCTTTGGTGGATAGTGGTGCCACTCACAATTTTATGGCTACTAGAGAGGCAATTACGTTGGGATTTAAGTTGGAAGAGGATACCAGTCAGATCAAGCCAGTCAACAGCAAAGGCCAAAAGATCCAAGGGGTAGCCAAGAATGTCCCCATGCAAGTTGGTGACTGGAAGGGCATGTGTAGCCTACTTTGTGTGCCCTTGAATGACTTCAACATGATCCTTGGTGTAGACTTCCTCTTGAAGGCTAAGGTGGCCTTAATCCCACATCTGGGTGGATTGGTGGTGTTGGAAGAGAAACAGCCCTGCTATGTACAGGCCTTGAGGGCAAAGAATGGTGGTAAAGGTCAGCCTGAGATGTTGTTTGCTATCCAATTGAAGAAGGATTGAAGCAAGGCCAGGATACATATGTTGCAGCCTTGATCGAGATCAAGGAGGGACAGTTTGTGGAAGTCCCAGATTTAGTGGTCAAAATCTTGAAGGAGTTCAGAGATGTGATACTTGCAGAACTCCCCAAGGAATTGCCATCCTGGGGACCCATTGACCACAACATTGAATTGTTGTTTGGAACAAAGGCCCTAGCTCAAGCCCCTTACAGGATGTCTCCTGCAGAACTGTTGGAGCTACGCAAGCAATTGAGGGAATTATTGGATGCAGGTCTGATCCAGGCCTTAAGGGCTCCATATGGTGCACTAGTGCTGTTCCAAAAGAAGCATGATGGCTCTCTACGCATGTGTGTGGATTATAGGGCTCTCAACAAGGTGACCATAAAGAACAAATATCCGATCCCCTTGGTAGCTGAGCTGTTTGATAGACTATTAAAGGCCACTTATTTCACCAAGTTGGATCTAAGATTGGGCTATTGGCAAATACGGATTGTAGCAAGAGATGAGAGGAAAACAACCTATATAACTCGATATGGTTCATACAAGTTTTTGGTATTGCCCTTTGGACTGACTAATGCCCCTACTACTTTTTACAATTTAATGAATGATATTCTGTTTGATTACTTGGATGCATTTGTTGTAGTATATCTAGATGATATTGTAGTATACAACTAGAATCTAACAAAACATGAAAGACATTTGAGATTGGTGTTCCAGCGATTGAGGGAGCATGGGCTTTATGTAAAGTAAGAGAAATGTGAGTTTGCTTAGAAGGAGATCACATTTCTTGGACATAAGATCAGTGCAAGCCTGATCAGGATGGATGAAGGCAAGGTGCAGGCTATTAAGGAGTGACTAGTCCCTAGCAAAGTGACGGAGTTACGATCCTTCCTCGGCATGGCTAACTACTACAGAAGGTTCATTAAGGGGTATTCAAAAATGGTGTCTCCTCTTACTGACCTATTGAAGAAGGACAACTAGTGGGATTGGAGCATGTAGTGTCAGATAGCCTTTGAAGGCTTGAAGGAAGCCATCTCCACTGAGCCTGTGTTGCGATTGCCAGACTTGGACTTGCCATTTAAAGTACAAACGGATGCCTCAATTAGAGCCTTGGGTGGGGTCCTGATGTAGGAAAGGCGCCTTGTGGCGTTTGAAAGCAAGAAGCTGAACAATGCTGATTAGAAGTACTCCACTCATGAGGAAATGACAATTGTGGTTCATTGCCTGTAGTAGTGGAGATATTATTTGTTGGGGAGTATATTCACTATGGTCACTGATAATGTGGCCAACACTTTCTTCAAAACTCAGAAGAAGCTGAGTCCCAGACAGACCCGATGGTAGGAGTTCCTGGCCGACTTCAATTTTGAATTGTTGCATCGACCAAGAAGACATAACACGGTGGCTGATGCCCTGAGTAAAAAGAGGTGATTGCCTATATCTCGACCCTTTCAAAAGTCATCTCTGATTTCAATGAGAAAATCAAGCAGGCTGTAGAGCATGACGTTGCATATGGCAGGCTGAAACAACAAGTTAAGGAGGGGGTGATTAGGAGGTATTGGCTAAAGGGAGAGCTCCTTGTGGCAAAGGAGGAAGATGGTATGTTCCTGTAGGCTGCTTGAAAAGGGAATTATTACAAGAAACTCATAATGCAGAGTGGGCAAGCCATCCCGATGAAAAGAGGACTCTGGCATTGCTACTCAGATCCTATTATTGGCCAAAGATGGGTGAGGATGTACAGGCATATGTAAAATCCTGCCTAGTTTTTCAGATGGACAAGACCAAGAAGAAGAAGGCTGTAGGGTTGCTGCAGCCCCTTCCCATTCCAAAAAAGCCTTGGAAGAGTATTTCCATGGATTTCATCACCAGATTTCCAAAGGTTCGTGACTTCAAATCTATCTTTGTTGTTGTGGATAGATTTTCTAAGTATTCTGTGTTTATACTTGCTTTTGATGCATGCCCTGCGGAGGAAGTGGCTAAGTTGTTCTTCAGCCATGTGGTAAAGCACTTTGGGTTGCCTCGGGACATAATGAGTGATCTGGATGCACGATTCATAGGTCGATTTTGGGTGGAACGGTTCAAACTCTTGGGTTCGGAGTTGAAGTTTTCCACAGCCAACCACTCTCAGACTGATGGGCAGACAGAAAAGATCAATGTCTTGCTAGAGGAATACCTCAAGCACTATGTAACAGCAACACAAAAGAACTGGGTTGATTTGTTGGACACTGCCTAATTGTGTTACAATCTGCAAAGGAGCTTAGCAACAGGGATGAGTCCCTTTGAGTTAGCTATTGGGGTGCAACCAAGAATACCTTTGGAGGTGGCTAAGCAAAAGGTAGGAGAAAATAGTCCTACAATATATAAGATGGCTTGGTGTTTGATAAAGCTCAGGACAGTCTGGAGAAGGCAACCAGACGGATTAAGAAGTACGTAGACCGTGACCGACGACCCTTGATATTTCAAGTTGGGGACAGGGTCCTCCTGAAATTGACTCCTCAAATATGGAAGAAAATCAGTAGCAAGACAATGCAGAGGGGTCTAATTTCGAAGTATGATGGACCATTTAAGGTAATAAAACAGGTGGGGTAGCTGGCCTACATGTTGAAGTTGCCTAAGAGGCTCAAGCTTCACCCAACTTTCCATGTCAGTTTTCTGAAGCCATACCATGAGGATCTAGATGCAGAGAGGGTGTAGACAAAAATGGCTTTTCCCTTGGTCATGAAGCAATTTGATCGAGAGGTGGAGAAGATCTTGGATCATAGGACCATGGGACATAGTAGAAAGAACTGTCGAATTGATTTCTTGGTTCAATGGAAGGGGACTTCGGAAGCAGAAACTACATGGGAGAGGGATGTTACCTTATGGCAATTTGAGAAGGCGGTTCAAACTTACTGGCAAACTAAGTCGACGAGGGCGTTGACTTTAGCAGGCAGGGGTGGGTTTGTCATCCCCTTCGCCTCTTGACCCAAAGATGGAGAAAAGGGCCTCATGGGTAGGCCTTGCACCCTTAAGAGCCTAGACAGAGAGCAAGGATGACCTGGAGGTTTGGTGGTTCAAATCCTAGGAGTTAGAATGAGAAAACCATAAGCAAGCCAGACGCGCACTGTGGGCGAGCCAGACGCGCACTATGGGTGAGCCAGACGCGCACTGTGGGTGAGCCAGACGCACACGATGCGCCCACCATGGGCGAGCCAGATAGGCATCGCACGAGCACTGCGTGCGCACCAGGCAGGCACTGCGCGTGCACCAAGCATATGTTAGCTATGGAGCTGGTGTAGATGAAAGGTGAGGTTCATTTTGGAATATAATTTATAATTATTTAAATATTCCATTATGTCTCCTCAAACATGTATGATGTCTCTTCCAGACATTGTGAAAATGACCCGTATTGCTCTTTAAGGGGAGGGAGGTTGGTGACTCAAGAGGGCACCAAAGGAAGGTCTTGACCGCACCAATGGGGCACCATGGCACGACCTTGGGCGTGCTTAGGACACATGGACGACACTCAATGCACGCACACTTGGGCTCTACGACATGTGTGGTGTGCACCTCTTGGCCGTAATTACATGGGGCCTGGTGCGACCTACCTCCTCCTCGCGCAGGCACAATGGCGTTTAAGCTTTGTGTAACGAGCTAGTTGAGGAAGCCATGGGCGCAATGCCATGATCAGATGGGGCACTAGACAGGCAGTTGACTCGCACCCATGATGCTTGATTACTACTCAAAAATGCTATTTTGTAAGCTTGTAAATTAACTCTTTTAAACACTTTTGAGTAGTAGTTATTACCTTTTAACCCAATTAACATATTAAGGACCCTTGCAATCAATATTTCTAATCAAAATGTGTAAGTTTTGGTGTTTTTGTTAGTATTTTGATCACCAAAGCAATCCAAGATTGAGGAGAGTTCTTTGGAATCCATGGCAAAGCTTTTGGAAAGCTCAGAAACATGAAGAACCAAAGCTTTGAAGCTTTAAAGTCCTTTGCCATAAGCAAATCCGGAATGCAAGGAAGGAAGCAAAGGGAAATCTGCCATGAAGCAAAATAGAAGACAGTAGCTGCAGTCTTCTTGGGCACTTTTGGAGCACTTTCCGGAGTCCATTTTTTACATTCTATATACCATTTCAAAGCTCAAGAAGTCAAGAATCCAATGCTTCAAACGGTGCACGATTCAGAGTTTAAATGAAGGAGTTACAGCCATTGGAAGCCAATCACTCCAAGCTGAAGGAAAATTTTCGTAGGGCTGCGAAATTTTGTCCTTTTGCTGCGAAACACCTCCTGAAGCCACCCGATAGCTGTAACCGACATCTTGAGATCTTTTTGCTTTAGATATTTGATGTCTAAATTCCCAAACTTTCCTTGTAACCCACCTATTATATGATTCCTTAGTCTTTAAGCAAGAACAAAAGGGTGAATAACCCCTTATATATATTGTAATTTTTCCCTTTGAAGAGAATCGAACGGGAAGCTTGTCTCAGACAACTTTTGTATAGTTTTTGAAAGAAGTAAAGTTCAGGGTTTTTCTATACCTTACCTTCCCATTTTGTTTGTATTTTCTTAATAGCCAAACAAGCTCTGAGGAAGTTTCCTCAGAGAATGGGTGGCTAAGCTTTTAATTCCTTGGAACTAAGGTTTCCGGGGATGGTTCCAACTACAAGAATGGGTAGTTTTATGGTTTCAGCCATTAATGAAGAGTAAGTGTGACCTATTAATGATTTCTATGTTTTTAGTTAACTTAAAACACCTTGCAATTCACCTGAGCCAACACTTGGTAAGGCAAGTGATCTCCGTCCATGGAGATGCACTAGTTTACCTCTTGCGAGCTTCTGGGAGGTGACTTGAAGGTGGGATTTTCTTGAATTGCCAACACTTGGTAAGCTTTTGGACTCCAAGGAGACATCCATTAGTTATCTCTTGCGAGCTTGAGACGGGAAGTCCAAGGTTAATGATCACCTTGAATGGCAACTGCTAGGTGAGAGGCACGAGCCATTCCAAGTTGCATCAGTGAGAAGGATTTAGTGCTAAAATCCATTAAAGGGTAGCGTTTATACAACACCGGTTAGAGGATGAACTATATGTTAATTCTCTAATGCGATGAAGGGAACCAAGTGACCGGAGCTCTGTTTTTGCATGAGGAACCTCCCCTGTGAACCTAAACCTCCAAGGAATGCTTTTCTTCATAAGTAATTTCCATCACTTTCTTTTTAGTTAGCTTAAAACTAAACCTTTTACAACCAAAGTTTGCGTTTTCTTCTTCAGCTAACCTTGAAATGAAAAAGCACCAAATTAGCTATGAATTGGTATCAGTTATGAGTTGAAAACCCTTCCCAATGAACGATCCTAGAGCCACTATGCTATATTAGCTAAAGCTATCCTAATGCATGGTGATATAGGTTATAAATTTTGTTGATTACTCCCTTAATCAAGGAGCACCAGCTGGACGTGAATCAGCTGAGACACCAATTAGGCATGAATCAATGCTTACACATGGCATAGGGGTGCAATGCCCTGTGCACTAAGAGGCAACAGCCATGGGTGCAATGCCATGGCTCGTTGTTGTGGAGCTTGACCTGACAGTGGGAGCTAGCAACATGCCCAGACCACGGGCACCTTGATATGGCATGGGGCTAACACATTAGTGTGGGAAAGGCACTGACCATAGAAAGGGAGGAGATTGAGATGCCTTTGGTAGTCTCCTTTGGAACTTCTACGATTGCAGAAAATGAGGCCATCTTAGAGCAGAGTAGAGAGAATGGAGCGTGATTTTTTTTAGTGATATCCAATATTCTGGGGGAGGTGAAGAAACACACTGATCTTGATGGGATTTGGAGCAGAGCTTGAAGATAAGAATGAGGCAGATTTTAAAAAAATAAAATAAAATTGGAACAATCCAGGTTTTTTAAGAGGGGTGTTTTGGGGACATCAGGATTGGGTCAACAACTTTTCTCCATAGGCACATCACCATTAACAGTGCCCCATGGTCATTTGATCATCAGCATCATCATCCTAGGACCTCTATGACGTCGTCACAACCTGTTTTCCATCTAGTCACCTTCAATTGCCAATGCCAAACTGAATCACCGGTCCATACCGCCATGATAGTCCCCATCCATCTCTATGTACTACACCTTTCATAGCCTCACCCTAACTGCGCGTAGCTCTACCCATAGTCTTCATTCATGCGCCACCCTCATCAACAATCCTTCTCCCTTATGACACCATGGCTACGATTTCCCTCTCCATACTGTCACAATCCCGTGATTGCATCTTGTGAAACCAAGGTTTGGTTAATCTCTATTTTGATGATAACAAAATAAGGTTTAGAACTAATGATTATATTTCAAGTGTGTTTAGGCAAGACGTTTTCCAAAATGGCAATCACAAAGACAAATCAAGTCAAGGAGAAATCATGAAAAAGAAGACCACCTCAAAGAGAAGTGTTTTTCAAGACCCAAACTTCATAAGATCTCTTTGTAAGGTTGTTGGTGCATTAGGAGTTTCATGCATTACATTCTTTACTTATGCACCAAAATCATTCAAGAGTTATTTTGTTTTAAATATTTTTAAAATTGGATGATTTCATGTTTTCAACTAAAACCTTGTGTCAAATGTTTTTTAAATTTGTTTAAAAGGTTTTAAGTTGAAAAATTTGGTTGTTGAGCCAAAAATGGCTTAACTGGTTGAACTGAATGAGGAACCGATCGACCACCAGCTCAACCAATCTAGGTCCGGGTCGACCCCCAGCTCAACTGGTCGAGGGTGCGAAAAAACTTTCTCTTTCTTTCAGAACGATTGTTCGACCGGTCAAGGTTGAACCTCAATCGGTCGAGGTCCGGTTGAGGTCTGGTTGAGGTCCAACGGTCACTTGCCAAGCATTAAATGCTAACGGCTAGTCAACCAGTCGACCCCCTAACGGCTAGTTTGGCTTTTTTCTTCTATAAAAAGGCTCCAATCTTCATTGTTTCAAGAGCTTAACCTTCCCAAACCTTTCTTGAATATATTTGAGCCTTGGAAGAGTGTTTTTTGAGTACACCATTATTCTAAAACTTGCATATCTTTAGTGCACCATTCAATCCTAATTTTCTTGTATCATTTGAGCTTAAAGTTTTTGTACTAAGATTTTGTGAGATCAATTATTTGTAAATCTTTGAGAGGAAGTTTCTCAAGTGTGGGGTATCACTTGAGTGGTTGTTCAAGAGTGGGGTATCTCTTGAGAAGTGTAAAGGGTGTTTGGAGCCAAAAGTCCAAGAGGGTGGATTGGAACCATAATCCAATTTTATTGCTTAAAGGCTTGGTTTGGAAGCCTTAAATTAGTAGAACCTCAAGCTTAGGAGTGAAGTTAGAGGAGAGTGGATGTAGGCTAGGTTGCGCCGAACCATTATAAAATCTTGTGTTTGCATTCTCTCTTCCCTACTCTTTTAATTTATATGCAAATTGTCTTTATATTGTTTATTATATACTTGCATATAATTGTCTCTTACATTCACATAGTTTAAATTTGCAAAAAGAGATCATCACCCTATTCTCCCCCCTCTAGGGTGATTACCATAGGTTGGATTAGGCTAATTTTTCTAACACATCCATCTCCACAATCGACACTTCCACTTACCATCCTCGTTCTTGGTCATACGAATCCGCCAATCCATCACCAAACCCATTCATCATCGATGTTGATCTCTTGCTTGTGGAGTTTCAAAACTAGAACATGAAGGTAAACTTTCTCACCCTATTAGAGTTTTAAAGTTTGGTGATCTAAATTCCTTTTTAGTCCGACCAAAAAAATTCACCTGTGTGGCGTATGGTGAAGAAAATTATGGATCTTTTAGGAGTCTATGGTAGTAGCGGAGGGATTGAGCCAATAGGATTTTGGGTTATGTCGCAGTTGCTTGATACTTTTCCCTTTTGTACCAATTTTTTACATAATGAATTATTTTTCTTCGGTTTTTCCAGTCGAGGATTTTTCACATAAATATATGTCTTATTTTCTTCTTGTCTATTCTCGTTTTTCATAACACACCCATTTCAGTTTCATATGGGTTTTGAGATTTATTTCTTGTACTTGGGTTCGGTACTACGTTATTTTGAGACTACATGTTAAATCACGCCATTCATTATGTTTATGTTAAATTTGGATTTGAGGCAAATTTTCAACTTCGACTTTAATTTTTGAGATAGGCACTATTAGTTGTTTGGGGTTGATGTTTTTTTAGTTGAAGATAGATTGGAGATATGATTGAGATTGGTTGCTCATTATTGTGGGGATTTTGGGTTTTAGGCATTTAGGTCATTTGAGATAGATTGGAGATATAATAGTTAGACTTTATAAAAATGAATTTCCAATGATCCGACTTGTAAATAAAATAAAATCTAAGATAACTTCAAAACATTTTATAAAAACAACATTTTTGTGGATAGGATTTGTAATAATAATTTCTCAAAATATTATAAAAATCATTTCTTTAATATTTAAAATAAATTGTACAATAACGTTTTAGTTTAGTTCTAGTTTATTCTCTTCGGCTTTTAGTGTTTATAAATATTTGTTTGCTTAGTTTTTAGTTCATATTTAGGTTTAAGAGTTTTATAATTTTTTAGTTTGTCAATATAATTGATCCTATGTGTTAAAGACCTTGTTTCGATTTTATTTGGTTAGTTCATATCTTGAATTCATTGATATTTGTTTCAATTAAACTCTATTTATTTGATTTAGAAAATTAATTAGTTTGAATGAAATAATTGTTTTGATTGAATCCTATTTATTTATTTTAGAAAATTTATTAGTTTGAATAAACATATTGCCTTGATTGAGTCCTATATATTTGATTTAGAAAATTAGTTAGTTTGAATAAAATAATTGTTCCGATTGAATTTTATTTACATCCTGAGTTCCTTAACATGTGTTTAAATTGAATATTGTTTATTCATTTTAGAAATGTGATTAGTTTATATCTTGAGTTCATTAGTATTTGTTTTTTTATTATTTATTTGTTTTGGCAATTTGGATAGCTTAAATATTGAGTTCATTAATGTTTGGTTTGATGCTTTTTATTTGTTTTAGAGGATTAGATAGTTTGAATAAAATAAATGCATATGTCTTGATTGAATCCCATTTATTTGTTTTAGAAATCAGAATGGTTCCAATAAAATAATTGTTTTGATTGAATTTTATTTATTTGTATGAACTACATGTATGTCATATACGATAGTTAATGTTATTTAGGGTCTCAAATTACTTTTAGACAATGTATGAAGGCTTGTTTTGTTGATTGCTAAGTTCTTGCCATTTCATTTGAATAATGTATGTACAATGTGTATTAGGATCCACTATCATTATTATTTGTCATTATACTTATTTTAACCCACTCTAGCATTTTTGGAAGCACCTTATAAATTATGCATGTTATCGTATGCCTCTCCCCCTTTTTATCCTTTTAGTTTTGTAAATAGATATGCTTTGTGTGTAAAATACCCTCATGCTTGATTGTGTTTTGAATTGCTTTGACTAGTGCCTAGTCTCTTGAATATAATAGAATGCATGTTATATATTATATATCTTATTATTTGAAGGTTTGAAGTTCATTTTCCCAGTTAGAAAAATTTTAAAATATAATTATGTGTAGAAAAGAAATAATAAGTCAATTTTTATCTATAAATTTATGGTATTATGAGTTTGTTATCTAAGTTTCAAATTATTTTTAAAAATTATTAGACTCGTTAATAAATATAATGCTTTAAGTCTTGTTTAATTTGGAATTTATTTTCCTAATGAACAAAATCGGAAAATAGTGATTCTATGAAGAAGAGAAACAATAGAGTTGTTTTACACCAATTTTTGTCTATAAATATTTAGTATTAATTGAATCATTATTTTTAAAAACTATCGGACACGGTTAACATATTAAGTTTTGTTTAATTTGTAATTTATTTTTTTAGTAAAAAAAATCATAAAATAATAATTTTGTGTAGAAAAGAAACAATAGAGTTATTATAGATCAATTTTTATCAATAAATATATTGTATTAATTGGATCATTATTTGAATTTTATGTTATTTTTAAAAATTATTAGAGTCATTAATAAATCCAACACATTAAGTCTTGCTTAACTTGAAATTTATTTTCCTAATGAAAAAAATCATAAAATAATGATTCTATGTTGAAGAGAAACAATAGAGTTGTTCTATACCAATTTTTTGTTCATAAATTTGTGGTATTTAATGGTTCACTATTTGAGTTTTAAGTTATATTTAAAAAATTATTAGACTTATTAATGAATCCAATGCATTAAGTCATCTTAATTTGGAGTTTATTTTCGACAATGAAAAGATATGTAAAAATGTAATATATGTAAAGAAAAAATTAACCAAGTCCTTTAAAATAAATTTTGGTTTATGATTTTCTAATTTTAATGAGTTACATGACTTTCTAACACTAATTATTTTAAATTATTTTTAAAAATTAATAACTTTTATATATCAAAGTTTGATTTGGAATTTATTTACATATTGAAAAAGTTTATAGAAGTTAAAAGAAGTTTAGAAAAGCACAAATAATTTAGAGGAAGATCATATTTTGAAGATTTTCGATATCAATATTATGGTTTTTTGTGACCTTTTAAAGTTTCTTTATGTTTTCCTTTTATAACGTTGAACCATGTCCATGTTAATATATATAAAACCATTAATTAATATTAATTTGAATTGAAAGCCTCTACTATGCTTTTATTTTAATTATAAAATCTAACAAGATAAATAAAATATAGGTCGATAGATATAAAAGGTTATTTGAAAACCATCTTGACTTTTTATTTCACTATTACCCAATGAAATAATAAATTAAATCGTATTTATTAATTTATTGTCTAAAAGTTTAGACTTTAATTACTAATATGATATAAAGTGATGAGCCTACATTTATACATACATTTATCTTCATAAGCAAAAGTTACATGAAGTACTAATCGTAGGGAGAAGTGTATTTTCATACTCATATGAAAAAAACCCCACAAAATAGGAACTCAAGTTTATAAAATATAAATTTTAAGTAGTTATCTAAAAATAATTAGTATCTCATATACTTTTTAGTCAAATGTACTACCTTTAACTATTTAGGTACTACCTTTTAATGATATAGGTACTACCGATCATCCTAAATGCTATCTTTGATCAATAAGTATGTTCCTATTTTGTAATTATTTTTACATGATTCTGTGAAGCTCACTTTTTCCCTAATCTTAAAATGTTTTATTATTTATGGTTTAAACTTGAATTAATTATTATTGGTAACTCAACAAGTCCATGATAAATAAGAAATATTTTTAAAAATAATATACATTTTT
Organism: Vitis rotundifolia; assembly: GCA_030254885.1. NCBI lineage: Eukaryota > Viridiplantae > Streptophyta > Magnoliopsida > Vitales > Vitaceae > Vitis > Vitis rotundifolia. The sequence goes on along the minus strand of CM058163.1, from coordinate 17,031,126 downwards.
TCTACAAATAAATAAATAAAACAAGTTGATATTTTTTTTTTCAAAAATTAATAGTTGGTATGATAATTCTTAAAATTCTCCATCCATATATACAGACAATAAACTACAATTACAAAAAAAGCTTTTTGCTTGTTGAGGCCATCAATATAGTCATGAAAGTACAAGCTTTTTGCTCGCTAAAACCATGGGCAAAGTTATCAAGTAAGCATGACGAGCTACTCTCAATGGACTCCTCATTACTTTAAAATATATCTATATGGTTTAGAGGAGTTTATACATATATAACATCATGAACTTTTTCCTCTAAAGCTAGACACGACACCCTCATGTTTCACAAAATTGTAAGGTCAAACACTATTATATCAAGGTTGGGGATAACCTTGATATTATTAATAACTTTGGGCTCAAGGGGACAATATCTACATGGAGCCGGTCTTTACATCCATAGTACCTCTATAGTCTCCTTCTTAGTGGTCTTCTTCCTACCAATGTCTACCCCATAATGCTAAAATGGAATATAAATGGTTCCAAGATACACAAATTAACAAGATTTCATAGCAAGTCAAATTAATTAACGACACAACCTATGGAAATTCAATTTGTATTTATATTAACAAATAGTAGTAGTATAATGAGTTTCTAGATTACAGGAAATAGACATAATCGCCTTGTACAACTACAGCATTATATACAGTACTGTAATAATCCATAATCCATTGATGAATGGTCCATGACTAATGGAGAAAGAATATTTTTAAAAACAAATAACAAACCATCTAGTTTTTTCTAATGTTGGCCGATCAGAAGATGTGAATTACACTTCTTGGATGTGGGAAGACGAGAATTACACTTCTTAGACTTGGGATGCCGAAGTTTATGGGAAGCTATTTGCTTAGGCATTGGTTGAGGTTGAAAGTCGATCACCTGAATTCTTCTCTGCTTCTTTGCTGTTCGACAAGAAATTTCAGGGACCCGTGATCAGATTATAAATTTCAAGTATTTTCTTTAGAAAAAAAAAAAGTAGAGAAAAGAAAACAAATACCGTTCTCGATATTTTTATACGATTCTTGGAGTTTCCTCTTTGTATATTCAAATTTGGATTCCACCGCAGCCATGGACTTGTTTAATATGGAATTGTCACCTTCTCTTTCATGATTAATTTCGTTTTTCTCATCACCCGCTTTCTGATTGAAGCTTCCTTTCTCATCTCCCTCGGCTGGGGTTGAATCTCGGCTTGTCTTCTGGTCATCAGCTACGTGGTCGGAGCATGGTTTTGAATGTCCCTCAGGCTCGCTTGAGGGTTCTTCTGGCTTTAGAACTTCAATTAATCTCTTCATCTCTTTGCCTCTACATTGTGTTTGCTGCTTTTCCCACCCACCACGAGAAGTTCCCGAGTTGTCTCGGACATCTACACCAGATTTATAACAAACAGATTGTTCAGAAAATTGAATAATCAGTTTGTCTCAAAAAATGGAGCCAATAAAAATTCGAAAAACAAATATCCTTACTTCCATTCTCATCAATTTCATCGAAGAACTTCATCATGTCGGTTTGTGAAGCAACGCAGACGAATAGATCAGTCCAGTCAGTATAACAGCGCCATATATACGTGTTTGGTAATGATAAAAAAAATCAAAATTTTGAAAAATCAAGGAAATAATTTTTATTTTATTTTATTTTTTTAAACAGCGGGTACCTGAAAGAGAGCCAATGTGGTGGGATGATAAGGAGAGAAAGCCCCATCATCAAGTGGAGGGATGGGGAGGCAGCCCTCTTCTTCTTCATCCCATGCGGGATGCAGGTTTTCCATTTCGATGACAGAAAGCGGCAGCTTGAGAACCAACACTCACACCTGAAGAACGTAGAGCCTGCTCACCTGCGCGTTCTTGATTTCTTGATTTGATAAGATACGGTTTCTAATTGCATACATGCGTGTATATATATAAAAAAAATGTGTTTACATTTGACCCAAATTATTTATTTATTTATTATTATGGAAGTTATTATTCCTCATTTATGTTATTAATAATTTTTTTTAAAATATATATTTTTCCACTTATTTGAAGACATTCTCAAAGAACCATTTTTATCGAATAGCACTATGATGCTTCACGACACTTTTAGAGAATAGATTTTAAATGCGGCGCTATTATTATTTTTTAGAAAAAAATTCTATTTTAGATTTTGAAATATTTTATATATTTTCTTTATAATATTTTATTTTTAATTTTTTTTCTCAGCCAATTATTTTTAAAAAGAAATGAAAACATCTAAACCAATTAAAAGATGCTTATAAACAATACTTTCAAAAAAACATGTTTTCAAAACAATTTTCAAAGACTTGTTATAAGAGCATCTGGTTTTATGTATTTTCAATTCCTTATATTTTCATATTTGTGTAGAACTTGTTTGATATAAAAAAAAAATAATATTTTTAAAAAATATGCGTTTTTAAATTGAAAGAAGTTAATAAAAAATTATTTTCATTTTTATATTTATGAAAATATAAATAATTTTTTTTAAAACTATATATTTTATTTTATTTTATTTTTCAAATAAATTAATTTTACAAAATTGTCATCAAAAGCATGCATGCATGTGGACCCCGCATTTCTGCTCATGTGCTTCCACTCGATGACGAACTCGTCTTTTATTTGAAAATGATTTTTTTTTTTTAAGAAAATGACTTGGAATTGCCACTTATTTTTGTTTTATTTTTAAAAGAAAAAAAAAATAAGAAAGAAAACCCTAAGTGTGACTCCTTCCTTAAAAGAGGTTGGTCTGTGAAAAATCAGATCTAGGCTCGAGGGTCAGATTACTTATTAGGAAGGTATGGTAAAAACTGTAACACCTCTCTAAGCTCTTAAAATGGATTTTTACTAAATAAAATGAAGCAAGTATGACAATTGATTGATCAAACATGGATACCAAATGAATATCAATCCAAAAAGAATCGAATAAACAAGAGAGGCAAGGTGTGTACCTGAATAATGAGCTGATTGCTTCATGGAAAACAAAGGTTAGTAAACGAACATAGGATAATCACATGTGTCACGAAGCAAATCAATCATGTATGACAATCAATCAATCAATGAGAAAAACGTCACTGATGTTGGGCCCCCACCAATGCCCAAATTATTTTTGCAAAAATTAATTTCATGAATTCCATTATTTGAAATTATGGAATTTAATTCATGCATATTTCAAAACATTTAAAAAATCAAAGGAAACGGGAAAGAGGCTTGTCGAAGAGAAAATGACAGCAAATTTTATTAAAAATGGGAATTTTAGGGCCTAAAAATTTTAAGGATGAAAAATTGAAGAGTTCGATTATTTTGAAACTGAATTTTCAAAAATCAGTTTTGAAGGTAAGGAAAAGAAGCGCGTGGGCTTTGAAGAAGGGCCTAGGAAAGTGGCCATGCATGGCCCTGTGGGAATGGGGCCCGGGGTGTCACTGGGGTTGCTCTGCTGACGCGCCATTCCCTCTAATGACAGCATGTAGCCTCGGTGTAAATGAAGTTTGGGGCGAATTTGGCGACTTGGAACATGAACCATAACCCACAAGCCTTCATCATGACAAAAACCATCCTCTCCATGGTTACTTTTTATCACAGTTCACTGCCAATTTCCAGCCATCCAATTTGCTTTAGATCAATCTCAAATTTCTCAAGGAGAGAAGCAACAGCAGTCAAACTCATAGAGATGACATCTTCCACCCTTGTACAAAACATCGGCTTTACTAGTCGGACCTCCTAGAGCAGCTGAAATAACAAGATGCTCAGCAGGTGATCTATCAAATCCATTAGGGTATTCAATTGACAGCCCGACACCTGTAAGAGGACCTTGAATTCCATATCACAAACTCTTAAACTTATCAGACTCCAGAAAACAAGTGAAAAGATCATCAAGTGTGGCAAGCATCTTCCTTATTACCACATCTACTGTATATATCAGCCAGAGCCGTCCCGCCATGAACATTGAACTGAACATCATTGCTCTCAGTGTAAAAATGAACCCATCTGCCAGATTCTAGTGCTCCAAGCTGCCCACATGCAAAGAGTACAGATCTGCTCCTCTCCCATTGCAGACATCGCACTCACAACCAAGTCTTTCCCCTCAGCAAAACCATCTTTGATCTGGGTCAGCAGATTGTCATCCGTTGGGAGCCTCAGATCATCCTTTGTGTCGCCATTTTAAGTCAACTTGCCATTTGATGCATATTCTGGAGCCATATATCCAAAAGTTCCCATCACACGCGTGGTTACATGTGTATAGGCATCCAATGCTGACTTTGCAAGCCCAAATTTCTGGAAGTATTGTTTACTCCACTGAGCAATGGTCTCCCTACTGTCCATACGAACAGCATCACCAGGATTGACATCACATAATTCAGAATGCTCACAAAACTTGGAGACAGACATGTGCCGGCAGTGGCACAAGCAAACAACACCAAGAAGTCCCGTGTTGTTGAGTAGTAGATCTCCCACTTGTACCCAAGCAAAATACTCGAGGGCACCCACTTGTGAAGGTAGCTTGGTAATTGCAAAGAGAAGACCTTGCTTCTGTTGGTCGTTTTTGTGAAGCATGAATATTAGTGCTATAGAGCTTCCCAATGAACATCAGCTTCATCACAGTGTTATAGACTGAGATGAGGTCCGTGAACAGATCCAAATACTGAATCAGAAACACAAGCGTGTAGAGCTCCCGAGTCTTGAGCGAAATCCCTGAGCAAGATTTGGTGGCATAAATTTTGAGAAGAAGAACCAGAATGCTCATCAAATGGGTCATGTCGCCTGCTAATCGAAAGATGTTCGTGATTGCAGAGATGAAACGATGTCGTTTGGATCACTATATTTCATAGAGAAAGAGAGAATTTCTGGAACCGAAAAGCTGAAACCGACTATGAACTTAGAGAGAGAGAGAAAAAAAAGAGAGGCTGGAACAAGGAACAAGGAAAGTAGAGAGAAAATGAGGGTGGAAGTGTTGGCGTCTTTGGGGAGTTTTCCTGGTGAGCAGCTGAATTTATGGAGAAAGTAAAGAGTGAGGAATGCATGATGGAAAGGTGCTAAGGGGATTGAGTGGTGTTTGGCGGGTATGAAGAGTGGGTTAGGCTAATGAAGGTGAGTATGGCCTGAAGAATAAACTGAAAGTGGTGAGCATGTTAGGCTTATCAATTGCCCAGAGCCTGCTTCCATCTTGAGAAATATCAGCTGGATCACGACATGACACATTAGGCCGCCATTCATGAGCTGTTGCGCATATAAAAGGCTGCTCTAAGATATGTTCACGTATTTCTTCATACTTCTCCTTTGTTGGTATCAGCCTCCATTTGAAACAGTTAGCACATTGGACGGTGAAAGTCCCTACAGATGGCAAAACTCTGGAAGGTGCATTGGTGGTAGAGTCCCCAGAGAAAAATGGGAGCTGATATTGAAAAAGGTCAGGAACAGGTTCAACTTCGGTGGCACTACTTGCTGCAGGATCATAGACCACCAACCAGTTGGAAGTATTTTCATAAGAGTGATTATCATCATCCTCCTCGGCATAAAAATCCTCTTCTTCATTACCCGTAGTGAATTCTTCAAAGAGAACAGACTCATCGACAAAACTTGGTCCCTGATCATCATCCATGACATTGCTTCTGTTCTCACTGATGCCTGCAGGTTCCAGCTCTTTCTCGGACAGCTTACCATCGCAAACCCCATGCAGTTCTTAAGACTTATGATCCACAAAACCACTAAGTACCTCTTCATTCTCAACTAACTCCATTATATTTGAAACGTCCATCTCCTAATGCGCACCATAGATAGACACTGGACCAACTCCCCCTCTGCTTGCCAAAACTTTGCAGCTCTTTCTCAGTCCTCGTTCACCCTCTCTATTTCACACATTTTCTCAGTTCTCACCCTCACAACTCATTCCTCTCTTAAGCTCTCCTTTCCTTCAAAGAATGGCTCTCCCACATCACTCATCCTTTTCTTGCTTTTTCTTCTCTATCCTGCCCCCTCTCAGCTCATTTCCCCCTTCTGCTCTGTTTTTCTCCTCCAGCTTTTCTCCTCTGCCAAAACATTTTTTCTTTCTTCTCCACCCCTCTGTAAAACCCCCTGCCAAGTTGTCCTCCTTCCCAAGCTACATACCCCGCTCCTCTAACGACCTCAAAATATTCCTTTGGCACGCGTCACTCTCTGGTTGCTTACCGAAAAGGTCACTGCTCCCCAGCCCACTATCTCATACCGGCTGTTAAAACCTCCTACCAGGTGGTAAAAAAATGTGCTCTAAAAATAAATAAAAAACCTAGACCCATAATGAGGGTCTACAAATATATCATCATTATCTTATCAGTTGAGTCTGTTCGGCCTTGAACTACCCTTTATCCTCCCTTTGAGTTCATGGCACATATTTTGGTTATGTTGTTAGGGGCTCCATGCTTATCGTTCTCATTTAGTACACATATAGTCGTTCCTTTGGACGCATTCTTTTCTGAACTCTGGGTGGTTTAACCGGTCCTCATCTTTGACATTGACTTTCGAATGACTTTTGGAGATGTCTTAGAGAAAGTCTGGGTTCTTGGTGCGGCACTTTATGAGATGCTTTTCTCGTAGGATTAGAGCCCCTTTGTTCATCTGTTGGCCTGACAAGTTGGTATTTTACTAGTATCTCTTTGAGGGTCTTTTTGTTTTTTCGTAGAGTTTATTTCATTTCACTCACTATTCATACTTTTTTTTCACTCTAGTGTCCATATTCCTTACACTTGTGAGCTTTATCGAAAATGGACATATTTATAGACCCCCATTTTGGGGTTTATTCTTTGCAGGTTATTTTTGCTAGATGGAAGAATCTTAGAGGGCCATGTGTCGCCTCAGGATTGGGCATGAAATCATAGCAGTGGGCTGGGGATGCAATGAGAGAACGACACATGCATGGGGAATATTCTGGGGTGGTTTGAAAGAAATGGGAAAGAGATGCAGACGGTTACAAGGGGGGGCGTTTTGGTTGCTTGGGGCAAGAGAAAATCAGCTGGGGGATTCTTAGAGAGTTTTCACAGGAGAGAGAGGGTAGAGCAGAGGAGAAACCAGCTAGGCTGGAGAGCAGGCCGTTGAGGGCGTCAGGGAGAGGAGCGGATGCATTTTTTGTACAGAGAACAGGGTGAAGGGTAAGGATCCTGGATAGAAAACCATGGTGAGCTGAGCTAAAACCATAGGAGGGAACCATTTTTGAAGGTGAGAGGGCTGTTATGGAGGTGGAGAGCTAAAGAGAGAGAGCTAGAGAGAGGGAGCACCGAGAGAAAGAGAGGAAAAAGGATTCATCAGTCTGCATTTTCCTGGAGGTAAGTTCTTCATTGTAATACCCCTGTTCCTTTATGAGTTTCTTTCATTTGCTACTTCTGTAATTTTTTGTATGCTTGGGTGTGGCTATCGGAGGCCCACATGCTTGTTGTTGATTTTGGGTATGAATATCAGATGATCCTACATTCATTTCAGATGATTTCTTGGATTGTTATTTGTTTCATCTCCCATTTCTCTGATTCCCTTTGTGCATAATCTGATTTTTCCTCCAATCCATTGTGTCTCGTATCGTAAGCTTTGTTGTATTCTCTGTTTCTCTCTTAAAACCACTTTGGATTCACTCACCTATGTTTAAGCCCGTTGATTTTAACGTGAAACGTGGCTTAGTATAGTAATTGGTTATCGCTTTGTGTTTCTTTCATTTGTGCTCGGTTCTATGCATCTCGTTCCTCATCTACTGTATTTTTGCCCCATTGTGCTGGTCATTCTTTGATGCAATGGAGAAATGGAAAGTGGGCCAGTGAGAGGTTTTCGGTTTGGTTCCTAGTGTTTTTGGACATTTCGACTCATCTAGTGGTCTCAGAGTGCCTCTTATGGGATGGAACGCTCTATACACAACACAAAAGACCGCTATAAGAATCAGAGACAGAGACGGAGAGTCGTCGTGACTCTACTCTCTGAACAGCAAAAGAAATGGCATCAGATCCGAAGATTCACATGTTCGAAGAGGTCGCCAAGCATAATCAGACCAAAGATTGCTGGCTGGTTATTTCCGGAAATGCATGATGTAACTCCGTTCATGGATGATCATCCTGGAGGTGATGAAGTTTTGCTATCAGCAACTGAGAAGGATGCAACAAATGATTTTGACGATGTAGGCCACAGTGAGGCAGCCAGAGACATGATGGGAAAATAGTACATTGGTGAGATTGATCCATCAAGCGTTCCTCTAAAACAGACAGAAGCTCAATACAACCCCACACAGCCGCCAAAATCAAGCATGTTTAGAGTACGTCAAACCACTGGAAGAGTTCCATGTTGCAAATGCAGTATTCCAGTTGTACCTAATGCTGCCAATATGTGTGTCAAGTGCTTGCTCAGAAGTCGATATTACAGAAGGTTTGCAGAAGCATGTCACCCTCCTGCACTGCCCTGAATGTGATAGGTATCCGAAGCCATCCAGAGCTTGGATCAAAGCCCAATTGGAATCGAAGCAGCTCTCGGCCTCGTGCTTGAAGATGCTGAAGAACTTGAATAAAGTAAGATTGATTCATGGTGAATTTGTTTGAACCGAACCTCACTCTAAGAGGATCAAGGTCAAGCTGAGAGTTCAGAAAGAAGTCCTGAATGGAGCAATCCTTGAGCAGGTTTACATTGTTGAATATGTTCAGCAAGAGCACATGTGTGAATCTTGTTCTAGAGTCCAGGTCAATCCAGACCAATGGGTAGCTTCCGTGCAAATTTGGCAACACGTTTCTCACAGATGGAATTTCTCTTATCAGGAGCAGCTTATTCTTAGGCATGATGCTGCAGACCTTGCCGTCAAATTTAAGCAAATGGATCAGGGTATTGATTTCTACTTTGCTAATCGGAGTCATGGTGTAAAATTTATGGAGTTTATTGGTAAAGTGACTCCAATTAGGAGCCGACATGACAAACAACTTGTGTCCCATGATCCCGAGAGCAATAACTACAATTATAAGTACACTTTCTCAGTTGAAATCTGCCCAATATGCCGTGAGGATCTGATCTACCTCCCTCCAAAAGTTGCTGTTAGTTTGGGAAATCTTGGTCCTCTAGTGATTTGGGCAACAGTAGCGCTCTGCTGGATCCTTTTACTCCGCAGCACTGTTCCTCGGAAGCCATATTTCCATGAATCCGACGTGTACATGGATTGAGAACAGCTAGAAGGTGTGGGATTGGTTCCTGAATTGAAAGAAAAGAATAAATCCCAGTAGAAGGTCGTCACGTTGCTGGCATGCAACGTCATCAATCTCAGAATGTTGGAGGGCCTGTGCATGAACTCTTCCCGGGTGAGCATGATCCTTCGTGCGCACTGTCTTCACCTCCACCCAGCATGACGGGACTGTCACCAATGACTAAATTGCAGTTGATCTCAAAGAGCGTGCCATCAAGCCTGTTATTCCTGAGAAGTACCTAGACGAGAAAACAATCTTCCATCTTAACCCATCTGGCTGTTTTGTGATTGATGGGCCTCATGGTGACGTTAGTCTTACTGGCCGCAAGATCATCATTGACACTTATAGAGGTTGGGGAGCCCATGATGGTGGTGTCTTCTCTGGGAAGGACCCCACAAGACGGACAGAAATGGAGCGTGCATGGCGAGAGGCAACGGTGGATGATTTAATTCCTTTAGTTTATATAGGACACGTATGAGATGTGTAGAGGTGATTGGAAATTGTTTCTGCTGCTCCAACAAACCTGGAAGTGCATCTTGTGTTCAGTATGGGACATACAAGTAAATTGGAGCAGCCATTTTGACATTCAAGAAGGGATTCGAAAGAGGCAACTGACCCTACCAAAATGAACCTTGAAGTTTTGAAGAAGAGCAAGGTGATGATACATACGAAAGTTTCGTTTCCACTGATGCAACTGAAGCCTTTCAATTGGTGTTACTAACCATATGTATCAAGAGAGGCACAGAAAACTATTTCTTTGGGGACCCAACAAGTTGGTATCCAAAATCTCCACCAACAGTGGGGTCATCTTTTGGCCATAGGGTGCATGGTTTGGTAAAATCATTTGAGTGAATCTACCACATAAATGACAGCAGTTATGGTGCAAGCAGAGAATACAGAATGAAACCCTCATCCCTGTCATTACCCTTCTACCTTTGGGGCCCATTCTCTCTATCTCTAGCATGGCATACATGGCCACCTTTGGTGGCCACTCTTAAAACCCACGTGCCTCTTTTCTTCACCCATCTTCATGCATGAACTGATTTTCAAAAAACTTAGTTTTCAAATAATTTTAATCCCACATTTTTCATTCTTCCTTAGAATTTTAGGTCATCAAAATTATAATTTTAACAAAAGTCAAATTTTAATAAATTTTGTTGCCATTTTTATCTTCGGCGAGCATTTTTTTCACAAATTTCCTCGATTTTTAATAATTTTTCGGTCTTTACGTTTTTTTAAATAAGCATGAATAAATATCATAATTTCAAATAATAGAATTCATGAAATTAATTTATGCGAAAATCATTCAAGCTTTGGTGGAGCCCAACATTTGTGATTTTCTCATTAATTGATTGATTGTTATACTTGATTGACTTACTTTGCTCTATGACATGCATACAATTATTCTGTATCTGTGCAGTAACCTTGTCTCTTATGATAGCACTCAACTGGTGACTAAGGTATGCCTCGTATCTAATTGTATTTATCAGTTTATTTGTTATCATGCGTGTTTTGCTTTCACACCTTGATCATTGTTCGATATCCATGTTTAATCAATCAATTGTCACACTTGCTTTAATTTATTTAGTAAAAACCCATTTTAATGGTGCTACGATTTTTACCGTACCTTCCTAATAAGTAACCTAACATTTTAGCCCAAATTTAATTTTTCATAAATCGTCTTTTCCAAATAAGGAGTCACACTTAGGATTTTCTTTCTTATTTTATTTTCCCTTTAAAAATAAAATAAAAATAAATAAGTGACGATTCCAAGTCATTTTCTAAAAAATAAATATTTTTCAAATAAAAAACGAGTTCGCCTTTAAGTGGAAGCACATGCCGAAATGCGAGGTCCACAATGCAACAATTATATTTTATTCAAACCTAAGCATAACCAATCTCATCATGAATATTTGGAGAATTATAACAAAAATGCTAGTTCAAATACGAAAATTTTAGGTCTAAATCACTCCAAAAATAATAATAATAATAATAATAATAAATAAATAAATAAATAAATAACCTTTACCCTAGTTAACAAACAAAATCAAATGTTACTCAAGCAGGCTAAAGGCCCCTTACATCCAAACAAAGTAATTTGGCACGTTTATTCAACAAGGAAAGCGATACACAGTACCACAAATAGAATTTAAATAATCCTAAAGGCGTACATTAGAAAAAAAAAGCATGGACTTGAAAAATATGTTACTTATCCTACATATAATCCATTGGTGCTGAATTTAAATGAAATTGAGAACACTTCTGTTAGAAGTTCTTGAACAAAATCATCCAAAAACTGACCAAAATTTAGCTGACACAGCTAATCTTCGTACCTGCATTTCAGTCACCCATATAATATGTACTTGCTATCTACATTAGTAAGTGGCTCACACTACTAGCAAATCTCTTCTTCATGTTTGCCTCATCCCAAACTCTAGTGATCCATTGCACCATTTCTTGGGAAATCTTCATGCAGTTCTGCTTTTGTTTGTAGCTTCTCTTGACTAAAGATGGGAACCTCATCATTCTCAGCATCAGCTTGTAGGAGAGTGGTGGGTTGAGAAGGGTAATGGGTCTCTGGCTGATCCAAGCTGTAGTTGCAGGAGTCCATTGTCATCATGTCTTCTTGTTCAAAATTTACTAATGATGAAGTGGGAAGATCTTGTGGATCAAAGTCCATCTTATTGAACAAGAGGTTGGCTACTGCTCTGTCGATGCTGTTGGTCTCTGATTCTGTGGCCACTGGTTTTCCTGACCTGATGAGAAGCAAACATTATGATCAGCATCATCTCAAGCCTGAAACAGCTTCTGACAAACATATATCATGTCATTACCAAGTGAAAAGGATCTTAGAATATCAACCGATTGCCCTATCGTATCTTAACAAGATTTGAAGGTAGAAAAAGGGTAAATTGTCAGAATCAAGTGTTTAAACTTTGACCATTATCACTATATGGAAACAAGGGAACGATCTCAATATGTGAATTTCTAGTCATGGTAGAACAGAATCCTAGAGAAACAAGTGTACCTTAATGTTTCATCATCAACTGTCAAGGGATGGAGCTTTTCCAAGGCAAGGTCCCCATTTTGGATTGGGGAGACACAAAGTCGTTCTGAGTTCTTTGCAAGGCGGAACAAGGCATCTCGAAAGCAAATCCTCGTCTTTTCAGGCAACTGATCCAATTTGAAATGTACAAAATTTGATCAGTACAGTTGATATCATGGTGATCCTATTGTTCAAAGATTTCGATACTTATAAAAAAAAAAAAAAAAAAAATTATTCAAAGATTTTGATACCTGTTCCATCACCACTTCAAGCTCATGCAAGACAGATTCTTCCAATGAGATTTCCTCAGGCACATGTTCTTCCACTTTGTTTGGCCCAGATGGAACCAAAAACTTGATCATCGGTGCCTTGAAAAAATATTTTCATGATTAATTAATCTTATAAAAGTTCATAAAATGGTAATAGATATAAACTTCTCACTATAAACTATATGAAATATGCATGTTTATTTAAAACTATGCATCTTCAGATATGAAAACATAGTCTTAAACTTATGGCTCATTTTTCTTTAGAGAAGCCGTTTCTTGATGGAGATAAATGTACATAAAATAGAAATAGGGGACCACTTGTTCTAGCTAGCCATCTGCATTACTCTACACCAGGCATCAAATGATAGAAATTGTTCTTTCCTAACTTTAAAGATATTCTCCAACAAACTGACGAGTAGGACTTCAAAGTACAGGGGAACAACTGAGTTTGCCCAGAATGGAAGGCAAGAAACAAGCAAACTGCCCCTTTCTAATTTGTCGCCACGAATGAGAAAAGAAAAAAATGTTTGCAATTAGAATAGGAATGGTTGGCATAAGATTAAAACACCAACAGGAAAATTGAGCTAAAATTGAAATTCAAGAAGCAAGGAGAACCTACTACTCTCCTCACCTGCTAAGAAAATAGAGTAAGAACATAGAACTTAGAATTGAATGATTATGCAAGTTTGAAATGGTTGTTGACTTGTAGGATTATAATTGACATTTTAGTTTTTACATCTTTGCCCTGAAACATGGATAAAGATAAAGAAAAGCTACGATCAAACAAAAATGTTGAATAATATCCTTGTCGGATGGTTTCCAAAGAAGCGCAAGCCCACAAAATAAAAATAAAAATATAAATATAAATCAACAAAGATACCAGGATTTCTGAACCATATCTACGTTCTACATGGTCACTATAATTAGCAAAAGCTGCTTCATATGTTTGTTTCAAAAATAAAATTTAAAAGGTCTTCAAATCTTGTAATGGCCACTTGTAACGAATTTGGAAAAGCTGAACTTGCTTTTTCAGTAATCATCTCAACAACAAAATTTCTTGGAGTTAAAACCAAAACATGATCTAGAAACTTGTGTAAAAGCTAAAGGCATAAATGCAATGTAAGAGAATAAAAGCTAGGTTTCACCCCCAAAGCACCTTAACCATCAAAACTTACAAACAGTGTCTGCAGTTTTGGAGAAAATAGTATCAAACTGCATTGTACAATAACCATATCAAACCCAGGCACATCATTGAACAATAATTTCAATTCACAGTGAAAAAGTTCATCCAACTGGCTCAAAAAATGGATAAGTAAAAGAACAAATGAGATACAAGAGGATAAAAGGAATTTAAAAAGGCAGAGAGAAGGCAGAATTCTTTGTAGAATCTAGACATAATCTTAATGCATCACTAGAAACTATTGTTGCCTATAAAGAACATACAAATACACCTTTACATGACACTGTGTATGAACACTGGTTCTCTCCCAAGTCTGATTATCCTACCCAAAACCTGTAACCACTCTGTTCGACCATTCTGAGTTTACAAGCATGCATTTCATTCCAATTTGAAAATCTCTTGCTCAATGCCAAATATGCAATTTCCCAAATCATAAACAGATAGAAAATCTCACCTTTACTGGTGGGCAATCTTTCTGCACTGAGTTGCAAGGATTGGGACACAACGTGGTAACTTCTTCACTATCCCAATCCACTGATGGAGAGAAGGCATGAGTTTTCAGATACTTTGAACTTCCCATTCTATATAAATTACTGGAAATGCTCTGTGAATCTAGAATCATGTCTTCCATCTGATTGTTTTCTGGCATAGCACTGTGTTGGGATTCAGGAGAAAAGCAAAATGTCCTGTTAAAATTTTCCGTGTTGGGCAGATCTTCAAGTAGGGAAGTCCTGCATAAAAAGAAAAATAAAACAAAGTGAATAATGAAAAACAAGAGAACTGCTCTTTGAACCCAAAAGATGAAATGCTAATCAATTATGCTTTGGGAGTTGCTGATAAATGTAGGAAAGAAAATAAATCGGGCTTTGAACTTTTTATTTTTCACCACCCGGAACTTGTCAAACCAAAAACTTCATTGAGAGGAACCTAATATAACTACTTAGCTAAGCTGATGTGAATTTTCAATTTATCTTCTTTACCTACACTTTCTCAGCATCCAAACGTTGTAGGGTGTGTTTGGACATACCATGGAAATTGAATGCTCCATTGTGTGTGTGTAGCTTTTAAGGCATATACTCATCAGATAGAGCCATCAAAGAAACAGAGAACCACCCCTGGAACTGACGGTATCTGATCAGTTTTTGGATTTAATAAAAAATCCTATGTTTCTATCATGAGGATTGCATTTTCTATGACGACCTCATGCACAATGAGGAATATGTCATAAAAAATGAAAGAAAAACAAAATGGAAAAGTAAAATTTCCATGGATGTCCAGAAATGCATTTAGTCAATATGTTAAGCTAAAATTTCAAAGACTATATGATTTCCTACAGGCATTAAATCAATAATCCCAGAGGTTACGCTTGTACAAGAAAATGGTATCCATCTGATCAATTCCAGCTAGCTCATCCAGCTGGAAATAAGGCCGGTCACGCGAAAAGGCACTCCTGTGAAGTGAAGCCTCTGTGAATCCTCCACCTATACTTGAACCACTAGAAATGTCTCCATCATGGACAGAAGTTTCCTTGTCAGCTTCATTGCACAAGTTTTTCCCATTGAATTTAAGTTCTTCCCCAGCTGTCTCAGTCTCCATTATGAAGTATTTGTTCAAAGAACCAAAACTTTCAGATGGATTTATTCCCCATTGCAACCAAATGTCTGGTGATTCAACATTATCTAGTAGTTCTAGATCCTTTGGAACCACAAGTTCATCAGTGCCACTACCAAAATACTGGTCCATGATACCCATCTGAAAAATCAATCAAACTGTTAGAAAGGACCTCAGCATTTAAGATAAATCACAACCATGAAAATTCACTTAAATATCTAAAATATAAGAAAAGAAAATTTCATTTATTCATTTGCTTAGAAAATGTAGGGAGGAAAAAGAAGAAATCAAAATTTAAATCCAAGAATTTTCATTGTTCAAAGCCCACCCAGAGAAAATCCATTCAGCAGAACCTAATACAATTGCCTTAAGTTTTTTGTGATGGAAACCAGTGAACCGCAACAGTAACAAAGAGAAATTCAACTTAATCAAGGGACAATAGGAAGACCAAAAAGAAGTCGGGCCTAGGTAGTCAGCAAAGAGATAGTTGTCTCCAATTTAACACACATGGCCCCCGAGCTTGCACCCCAGGTTTTGCAGCAACCGCCTCACCATCCTACTCATCGAGGCCTGGCTCTTGCCTCAAGGGTCGGGTATACGTCACACACTTCAATGCCATCCATTTCCGGGACTAGTTGATTTGGCAAGTGAATTGTTAAACACTCCTTGGTGGATTTCCAACACTCTGTGAATTCTAGGTTGGCACGCAATTGGGGACCGTAACCCAACTTCTAATTCATCCCACATCACCAGTTCTACTTACCAAAAATGTCCACTTGGAGCTCTGATTCCATGGTGCAGCTCAATAGAGCTATCGTGCCATCCTACCTATTTAAAGTTTGAAAACAGGTCCAAGGCATGCCGTCCTACCTATTTAATGTTTGGTAAAATAATTTAATGGTATGACTCAAAGTCAAAAACAACTTTAAGTAATAAGTAAAAACAATTAACTTATTCTTAAGTCTACAACTTCATTTTGCCTCTTTACTCTCATTTGCCCTAATGAGCTCCCTAGTCTCCTTTGCTATTCCACAACCTCCATTGTTACTCAACCTCTTTTGCCCTCTTTTGCCCTCTTTTGCCCGAATTATAATTTATGACGATAAATGTTTAGAATAAGTTAAAGTTAACCAACCTTAATACTTAAAGTAAGAATTAAGTAATAAGTTATAATTCAAGTATAATTTAACAATTCAACTTCAGTGATTTAAGTAACAAGTATTAAGTCTTACCAAACACAGGAAAAAGCATAAAAGCACATCAGGCCCCAAACTTAGGATGTTTTCTTTTTTCTTCTATTGTATCAGCTTCTATATAGGGAATTGTAGGGAATTTTTCGAAAAATAAAAGTAAAATACAGTATCAGACTCGGATTGATCACTCTTGTCAGAACAAAACTACAATTACCAATTTCATAATCATGGATCGAATCATAAAATATATATCCTCCACATCTCAATTCAAAAGTCCTGTAATAATTAGGGATCAAACCCATTTCCAAGATTGGAATATAGATTCAAGACTGTATTCACAAGAAGATTACAGAAGGGAAAACAAGGGAAAACATATGGCTCTGTTTTGTTGATGAGAAAAATGTAGGAAATGAGGTCATTCAAACTTTTGATTATTACATTTTTCACCTCCCAGAAACCGAAGTAACATTAAATATTTGTTACAAAATTTCAGTTCCTTCTATTTTTCTGAGCAACCAAACAGAGCAGACAGATCAAACGGTAAAAGAATCAGAATATGAAAGCGTAAGTGATCAAACAATAAATTACATAACAGTAATATAGATCAAGCGTAACCCCCAAAAATCTGATGAGAATTCAAATCGTGGTAAGGAAATCAAATTTTCTATTTTGTTTACAAATACAAACAAATATTTAACCGAAAGGAAGTTATCCTCCACTCGATTGATGAGAAAATGATGGAAAATAGAAGATAGCGAAACTCAAGCAATCCCCAGTACTGAGTCTTCGTCAAACAGAGACCTTCGAGGCCAAAAGCTTGTTTTCGGTTCAATTCCAACATTTTCTCAGCAGCCAAACAAAGCCTTAAATGGAAAACTCACCTCCTATGTATGAATCCGAAACAGAAGGAGACCCTCTTCCTGAAACCTTGGAAAAGAAGCAAGTTTGATGGTGAAAACTGTTGGGATCGTCAGAAAATTTGATGGGTTTTGTAGGTTTTGAAGCTGCAGAGGTACAGTTTTCCCAGCTGAGAAAACAGAGGCGGCTGTGGTTTTTCTGAGGCTCTAAATATTAAAAATTACTATAATATTTTATTTACACAATATTAGAATATAAACGACAAGTGTAGCCAAACAAAGCAAACTAGTGTGTGAGTTTGTGGCTGAGAAGAGACGCTGAGATTTAGTGGCTGAGAGTCCTCCATCAAAATCTGCAATGCCATTGAGCCACGTAGTAGAATCTGGCCCCACCCACCTGCGAAATGAGGTTCTGAGTCTACACCATGTGGTGCCGTGACCAAGTGTGGCCACATCATCAACTCCCGATTCCCAAAATACCCATTGCTCCACCCCCTCTGCAATCTAATTTCCTCTGTCGGCGAAGCCACGTGTCTCCAGTAATGGACACGTGTAGTAACTGTACTGGGTTTGTTGGAAACGTGGCAGATGCAAGTGGATTAATGGCAAGAATGAAAAAGAAAAAGTTGGATGTTGGTAGCATTAGGGTTAAGGATAAGAGCAGGTCAGGTACAGTCAAAACGGGGCGCGTAAGAAGATGAGAACCACACGATTTGTGGCATAGTAAAAGGCTGGGCTTTCCGTTGAGAAAATCTAGGAGGGAGGGCCCCGCCTCATAAAGTGGGTGTTTGGTTACAGGGTTTCAGTTTGCTGGGAATTGGATCAATGACCATGGTTATCCACTGATTGGCTTATGTAGTCGACACAACCACCCGATAAATAATAGGGGTTAATTTCACTCAAACCCTAGAATTTCATATAAATACATCTAATTATTATTGATTTTAATTTTTTTTAAAATTTATTTTATTAAAAATTTTATTTTTTTGAGGAATTTTAATAAACATTTTTTTATTTTAATATATTTATCATGTGGATGTCCAAGCAACAAAATAGTTGAGTAAATAACTCATCTCAACCAATGTAATCAATCGTTAAGTGGTCCCATTTGATAAAAACCTAGTCGAATAGTAAGCCATCATAAATAGATGACCATTACAATAGTAGCCAATCGTTATGTGTCATCAATGGACCACGTTACATTTTGAAATATTAATAAAGAGGAATCCTTACGACCTAAGAATTGAAGGTACATATAATTCTCCCCATAAAGCATAAGAGAGGTATGTCTAAAGCATACCTAAGCTTACCTTTTTTTCAAGATCATCAAGTACAAAAGGCATTAAAAAGGGTAGCCCGAGGGTCGATCAAGAACCAACATTTACCAATATTTTTTAGAAAATAAATTTTATTCGCTAAAAAAATTATACATACATATTTATAAAAACGCATGCAAACAAGACAAATTTTGACATCAATGGTATTTAGGTGTATCAGTAATAAATCCAAAACGTAAATAAAATTAACCTTATATAATAACAATGAAGGATTTTAGGAATGTTAATCCGACGATAAACACAATTAATAGCAAAAAAGTTGTATGATGAGAAAAAACAACCAAAAATGGGTGTAGAGCAATATTTTTTTTTTTTTTAACATTATGATATTATAAGTATGTAATTTATGCTATGTTATTAGAAAAATAATATTAATAAATTAAATATGATATATAATATAATATTTACATCATAAAATACAAATATATTAATATTTTTATTTTATTAATAGATTAATATTTGTCGTTGTATTAAATATTATAATTAAAAAATAAATAAAATATATTTATGGGTTTTTCATCTTATAAATAAATTTGGATAAATATTTATATTTATTTTAAATTTTTAAAAAATACATTTTATTATTATTTGCTAATATAACAAAAGGTCGACCCAGCCTTGTGGCTTGGGCCTTTCTTCATTTTGATGCATGACTTTGACTAGAGAGCTCATGAATTGCCACCCTTGACATTCGAATTTCTCTACGATTGGACTTTATGGGACCCAAATAATAAAAGATCATTTAGTATAACACAAAACTTGTAATAAAGATCTTTTAAAAGATTTATTTAAATTGAAATGAGAAGAAAGTCTAGCCAATCATTCATAGTTTCTTGTAAAAATAACGTTTTCATTATAATTAAGGTTAAGTTTACTAATGATTCAAATCAAGTAAGGTTTTTAAGTTTATCTATGAAAATCTAAAGAACGCTCAAGAAATTATGGAAGAACATCAATACCATGAAGTCTTGGAATGAAGACTTAAAGTGCTCTAAGACAACTTGTAAGATGATATTTGTTGGTGTATTTAGGTCCGAGTTATTTTTCATACACTTAAAAGTTTAGTTTCATCATTTCTTAAGCTTAAAATGATTTTTTTTTTTTCAAGACAATAGATGAATCATTATTTTTAATTCAAAACCTTGAATTAAATTCTTTCTAAATGTTTTTAAAAGGTTGTAAGGAGGTGTACAAAATTATTGGAAGTTCCAAACCTCAAATCAAGTTTTTTTAAGCACTTTTTAGAGCAATTAGTCAAGGGGGTCAGGAATCAGCTTAACCACTTGGGCTTGACCAGTTCAAGGTTAATCGAGGGTGTTCAATTTTTTTTTCTCTCCTCTAGTAGCTAGGATGTAGTTGATTAAGGCATAACCTCGACTGGTTCAGGGATGATTGAGGGCTAGTCGAGGAATGGTCGAAGATCCTTCGTACTTTCAATTGAGCTAAAAAATCCTAGTGGTCACCTATAAAACATTTAATACCCAATGGTTAATGAACCAGTCAAACCGATGCTCAACCAATCGAGGCCTTTTTGTAACTTCTTGGGTCCCAACTTGAAGTCTATAAATTCAAGAATGTTAAAGCCTTTATTGATAAGAGAACAACTACATTCAATTGGAAAAACTTTATTTCTCTCATTCAAAGATCTTCTTCTAAGTGCATTGATTTCCCTATTTGCAAATTACTTTAGTGCACCTTGATAAAATCTAAATCAAATTAAAGGAAAAATATTGCAATTCGATTACATATTTTCAATATCAAATTTTGTACTAATATTAAAAAATATCAAATTTCTTATAATGGTAAAAGCAAAAAAAATAACAAATTTCTTACAATGATAAAAGTATAGAAAATGACAAGTTAATTAAATACTTGAGATAGTTTATTTGCAATTTGGTCTTGAAGTTGTTGCGTTAATACTTGATCAAATATTATAAAAAAACTATATGTAGTTGAGATTTGATTTTGATTTGCATTGTCACTTTCAAATTCAACATCTTTATTGTCACATTCAATAAATAATCTATCAACAACTAAGATTTGTCGAGGAAAATTATGAATGGAAAAGCATGCCATGATAATTTTTATTTAAGTACTAAATGAATAAGGTGTCATTCTCTTCAATATTGGGAGACTTGTCTTCATAACACCAAAAACAAGTTCAATGACATTTCTTAATCTTCCAAGACATTGGTTGATTATCTACTATTTTCCTATAACTCGATCACTACTACAAAAATCGCTTAACTAATAGCATATATCATAATATGATGCCATGAAATCTCATGTATGTGTGTATGCTACATCTACTAAATAATATTTATTTGAAAAAATAAGCATTGAGTTGAGTATTATCATGAATACATACAAATCATATTAAAGAAAATAAATATAGAAAATTTACTTAGTGATGACATTGGAAGGTTTCTGTCAAGACTTTTGAATCATGTGTTGTTTCTTTCCATCCACCAACACTATAACTAAAGATATATAATGTCAAAGTCATAAACAACCATTGCATTATGAAAACATTCACCTCTCCACACACCCCAATCTGGTACTTGTTAATAAGCCAAAATATATGCATGGATAATAGTTCCATCACATTTGACATGAAAATAATTTTTTTAGAGAAAAATAATTATTTTTGTATAAGAAAAATACAAATATATTTTACAAGATAAACAAAGAATTAGTTATACATACATATATATGACAACCTTTTTAAGGATTCACTCAAATCAATAGGAAAAATGTTTGTACGTTCTTTTCTTATCTTTCAACTAGCCAGTAAAAAGTTTTAACTACAAAGTTGTAATCATGTCTTGTCACAATTATCAATTTATTCCATGTGAGGTATTGCTTTCTCATGTAATCTCATCTATTCTTAAGTGATTTTGCAGTATAACTTCTTCCAATCAACTTCCCCAACTCTTTAGAAATTCGAGGCCAAACATTAGGCTTTAAACTTCCACCTAATCTAAATCCCTTATTTACGTTTTAAAGACAAAGATCAATAATATAGGAAGGCCAAGCATGTAGTATCACACCCCAAATTCCAAAACCATGGTTTAATTATAATACTAGCGGGTCAACTTATAATTCTAGAACTTAATGTATGAATTAATGAAAATGATATAATGTTTATAATATAATATACTAATAATTTATTTTTACATTTAGAAATTTTAGATCTAGTGAATAGTTAATGATAAGAAATTTGTTAAGAGTATAAATAAAATGATTTAATAGGTTAAGAGATTCATATACCCTTTATGCTAACTTAGTTGTGCATAATTTTACTAGGTGTGAGAAATAAGTTATTTTTAAAAGTTTCAAAATTTAAGACAAAAAATGACAGGTTTTGTTGTTTTAATATTGATAGCACTTAAAATATTTTTTTCGCATCTTTAATAATTTTATTTGAACAAACTTTTGTACATAAAATTTTTAGTAAAAGTTGTCATTTTATAACTAAAATTGAAAAATCATATTTTGATTTACTTGAAATTTGTTTCTAAAAGTATTTTTATTGATTTCAAATGGAAGATATTTTGTATTGTAAACTTAAATTAATATTTACTTAAATATTTGCAATGTAAATATAGTGTTGAGAAAATAATTGTGTCAGGTTACACATATTAGGAATGCTAGGGTGCTATGAAAGAGAAATTTACATACCCAAGAGTGGGACACACATGTTGGGAAAGCTAGTTAGGGTGTTGTGAACTAGAAACCGACACACCTAAGAGTGGTGTACAAAAGATGACACCTTTTAGAAGGAAAAAGAAGAGAGATGCAACACCTAAGTTAGAGCACATCTTCTAAACAAGGGAAGGAGACTTAAGTTGACATATTTAATAGAAGATGACACACCTTGAAAAGACAAGGGTTGACACACCCTTAAAAATTATGAATTAATTAATTTAACTCATGTGTAGTATTATTTTAAATTTTAGCTTAGCTTATTCAATGAAATATATTAATTAAAAGGTTTGTATGAACATTTCCCATTTTAATTTAAAAAGTTTGCATGAACCTAGTATGATAGATTAAATGAAAAAAGTTATTGTTCAAAACCTCTTGAGCACTCTATTCCTAGTCTTGTACCAAAAGGTACATGCAAAAACCTAGAGCTCTTTATTCTAACAAGCAAAAACATATAAGCATAAAAAACTAAGATTTAGAGGTTTAGAGTGTTTTACCTGAGATCTAGTTGTTCCTAAATTGTTTCTTATCAATAAAAAAATAAATACAGATTTTGTAGATTAAGAGACCTTTTTCCCAATCAGTTTCTTTCCTTGGATATAAGCATTTAAGGTGGTGGAAACCTCACAAAAGGGTGGTGGCTAGGGCTTTTTTCTCTCTAGTGTAAATAAGATGACTAAACTATCAAGAGTGAAGCATTAAACCCTTAAGGGGGGTTTATATTGGCTTTCAGTGGGCTAAATGACTTGAGCCCATCTTGGGCTTAGATCACTTAATCCAACTCATGGACTTGGGTACTAATTGATTAATTAGTCTTATTGAACTCCAATTAATCAATTAACTCAGTCCAAAGAGACTATTTACAAGTTTTTATGCTACCTTACATATTTACCAAAACACCCCATCTTAAGTTTAATGATATTGTAACTTCCTTTGAATTAAGAAAGAAAACCATTGATTGGTGAATCTATCTAAAGGTTAGTGAGAACAAATTTGTATTTCCAATTATGTATGTTGATGATATCTTGCTTGCTACTGGTGACCTTGGTATGTTGCATGAAACTAAGACATTGATTTCAATGGACTTTGAAATGAAAGATATAAGAGAGGCGAATTGAATGATATGAATTGAAAAATTCTAGGATAGGTCACATGGATTGTTAGAATTTTCTTAAAAAGTAGATAATAACTATGTTAAAGATAAAATTTGGAATGGAAAATTGTTTCACAAGTATTGCTCTAATACAAGAAAGGGTTAAATTTAGTCTTATGCAATGTCCAAGATGTTATTTAAAATATAGAAAAATGGAAAAAAAAATCTCTTATACTTTTGTTGTAGGGTGTCTAATGTAAGCCCAAACTTACACTAGGCTTGACATAAGCTTTTCTATAAGCATATTGACAAATGCTAAAAGTAATCTAAGAATGGTTCATTAGAAAATTGGAAAGAGGGTATTGAAGTATTACAAGGAATGAACAAAGGGTAAAATTCTACCCACTATGACATTTTATTATTCTTCAATACACATTGCAAAATTCTACCCACTAAATCCTAGTAAGATAGGATTCCGAATCGAAGTAGGATCAAACTTTGCAACAGATGTGTAGTTCTTATGTACCAAAACACATGATTGCATCACTAAGTAGTTATCATCACTATATCAATAAAAAAATAAAAAAATGTCAAACCAATTAAAAAATGAATGTAATTGAAAAGGCAAAAAGAAAAGTTTAAGTGAGTTTGAGTTACATAGATTTTCAAAACTATAAAGCTTTATAAATATTTTTTATTGATTAATTATTATTCTGAAGAGAACTTTTTATATACTTTATAGCTTGATAAAAAAAAAATTAATTATATATATTATCTATAACACTTATCAAAATTTAAGAGATTCCAATGAACATAAAAATTTATTTATCATTATTATTAAATCATTTTGGTAAGAAAGGGAATGAAAAGTTGAAGATTTTTTATAACTTCATATGTTGAAAATGAATTCCATTTTTGTAATGAAGAAAACAGGTCAAAAGTTCATCAATTTGTAATTTATCTAAAATGAACAAAGGGTTATGGCATTTATAGTCAGGTTGACTAGAAGGTATTTGTTAATACAAGTACCAAGTTCATGGAAAAAGACTATATAATAAATAACAAGTTTAAGAGTGATATTGATTGGAGAGCACTAGATGTCACTCCCATAATAACATAAAATACTATAGATCTAGTACCAACCATTTTTAACCATTCTAGTACATGAGTACCTTGTGGCAATGGGAGAGTTGTTACATAACTAGATTGATTCATGTATTTGGGAGTCTTTTGAGACAATTTGAAAAGAATATGAGATTGATCTCATAGATTATGATGAAGGAAACTTACAAATTGATAGAGGAAGAGGTGAAGAATGTTGAAAATTCTACCTTGAGAAACCCTAAATAAAGAAAGAAAATAGAGAAGAAATTGTTTGTGTAATTAGAAGCCAAGACCGAAAATAGAGTGTATGATGGCAGTTGCGCCAACAAGACTTGGTTTATCATAGTGAGCAAGGAATTAAGTGTGGGTTGGGTGTTAGGATCTAAAGTTGCTAGGTTTAGAGGAAAAAAAAAAAAAAACCAAGTATTTAACTTTTTCTATTCAAATAAAAATATTTAAAAACAAGTTGTAAGTCAAAGAAAAAAAATAATATGATATGAAATATGAAAGTAATGTGCCTTTAGATTTAAGTTTTTTTTTTAAAAAAAAAAAATCTAGATCTTGATTCAAGTAGTAACCTTCACTAAATCTTGATTCATGAGTGCATAATTGTTGTTCTTGGTAATAATCAACATGAGATTTCTTGATACGAAACAATATGGGAGATTGAATCAATGGAGTTACATTATTTTTTTTTAGAGGATACAACCATAGAGTATTATATTCGCATTAAAATTAATACATTAAGGTGTTGTTTTTTTTAATTAAATATAAATATATCAATATCAAATCCTAAATACATTTTTCGAACATCAACATCAAATCCTAAATATATCACACACCAAATTTTGGATCTTACTTTTTGAACCATCATTTTTCCCAAGGAGCACCATTATTGCCATGCATGTCAATGAACCCATAAGTCGACACCTTCATTATCATCGATCTCCAAGTTATGAGTTATTGCCATTGTCGATGTCTTTGTTGGAAAGGTAGGAATAGCCTTGAAATTTTATATGCACTACATTTTATGTATGATAGTTTTTCTTTCAAAGTAGATTATTCACGTAATCTGCATATTCAATAACAAAAATTTAGAGATTATTTTACAATTATGAAATTTCGTGAGTACAAATTCCTCTTAAGTCACAAAGAATGCTTAATTATAGTTAATTGAACTTTAACCTCATTATAAAATGATGTCTTTCACATGTAAAGTTTTATAATACATTCTAAAATCTTCTATTTGTAGATTAACAAGAGAACTGGCAGCACCTACAATATTTTGTACTATATCAAAAGTTACAATCAAATTAGGAGGAATGATCACAATTTCCAAATATTTGGAATTTGAATAGATAAATTTCCTACATTATTGAATTCATGTGTGAAAATTTCCTACAAAATATAACTTCATAAACCTTATTATAGTAAGTAACCAATTTGGAAGGTCACCTAGTTGATTTATGACCTCTATTTAGTTACAGATTTTAAGAGTGTTTGGTAAAACTTAATACATATTACTTAATGATTTAAGTTGACTTAAGTTAAATTATACTTAAATTGTTAACGTAAAACTTATTACTTAATTCGTATTTTAAGTAAATAAAGTTTTTTGATAAAATTAATTTAAAATTTATTCTAAATAATTAAATTGACATATTTATTTTTATAACTTATAACTAAGGTAAAGGATGTTAAGTCATAGTGAAAGTCATGAAGTGGTAAAGGAGACTGTAGAGGTAATTAGGATAAAAAGGTAAAATAAATATATAAACTTAAAAATAAGTTAATTATTTTTACTTATTATTTAAAGTTGTTTTTAACTTTAAGTTATATCATTAAATTATTTTATCAAATATACTTAATTTATTTAATAACTTAAATTAAATTATTAAGTCATTTTAAATTATTAAATTAGTTTATCAAACACTCACTTTGGGATGATATATTCTTAAGGGAATATAATGTTTCCAAACATTAAATTCATAATTCCATTGTTCAATAGGATTCATTATATTCGGACAAGGTCTTGGCTCCACAACTGTTGAAAGACGCATGCAGATATGAGAGATCAACTATTATTATTTTTTTCCCTTAAGAATTTATATTTGTTCTTACTGTTACTTAGATATTTCTAATTTCTAATTTCTAATTTCTTTATGATGCTTTAGAGCCCTCTAAAAAAAGCACAATGACATACTATTAATGAAGAGCATTGGCAGAGATGCCTGAATAATAGAATGCCTTTCCTGTATAGTTTTTTATTTTGTTTTTATTATTTAAAAAAAAAAAAAAAAAAAAAAAAAAAAAAAAAAAACCTTCATTGTATCCTCATATTGGAGCACATTTTTTTTTTTTTGGGTCTCCTGCGCGCAATATTATTTTTTTTGTAAATAAAAATAAAAACCCATTGTGTCAAGGCTGACTTTAAAAAAAAAAAATCATTTTTATTTTTTATTTTTATTTTTATGGATTAGTATAAAATATTAATATAGGTTTCTTCTTCTCCCATTTGATCTTTTCTTCCTTTGACTTTCTAAAAGCAACTTAATGTTGTCAATGTTCACTTTACTTTTTATTTTTAAAATAATGTTTTTTGGATTAGTTTTAAATAGCATAAGTATAAAATATATGGGTTTTTTTTTTAATTTTAATTTTTTATTTAAGTCAATCTAATTCCACAAAATGCAACCCATTTTGAGCTTTATTTGTCAACTGATGAGCTCAATCTAGTTGAATTTATTGTATGCATACTTTTCCAAAATATAAGAGCAAACAACCCTTTTATTATAACCTTCTTGGGGGTGCAAACTCTATTTAAGTCATGTAAAGTGTTAATTATAAAAATAAAAATAGAAAAAAAATGCTTACTCAATTTGTTATAAAAACACAAGGAAAATAATATAATGAAAATTTTAAATCTATGCAAAAAATAAATAAATAAATAATTAGAGAAACATTTGTAGACCCTCCGTTTTGTCCTCCTAACATGTGTCCTATTAATTGTTTTTAGTACTTCACAACGAATCCTAAGTGGCACAGGTACGCAACATGATATTAAAAAAAAAATTATTAAAGTTTTTGAACTTGTGTTTTATTTTTTTTTTCTATTTTCTTTTCCTTATAGTTATTAAAATTATTGAACTCATTTTCTAACCATGACCCAATCCTAGACAACCTAGCTTCCATAACCCTTGGCAACCTTGGACATTTTTTTTTCCCTAGACCATGTAGGATAAATGTTATTAATCAATTAAGAAGCATGGTCTAGTGAACAATGACTCAAATAATTAATTCTAGGCACAAGGCCAGCTGCAAAATTAATTAATAATCTAGTACAACTGTAATTTCATCTTTTAGCTTTCCTTCCTTCATATTAATAAATCCACCAAGTCAAATGTGTGACCACTTGGAAGATTCATTGTACCGTGTCTCCACCTACTTCCCCAAGATATTAGTCCCATAAACAAATGGATTCTTGTCAAGTATCAGGATCAAAAAGTCAACTTATTGGACGGCTCATGTATTTACTTGTTATGATCGAGCCATTAGCTAAGAAGAGCTGTTGCTATTTTAACTATTATACATGGAATTTTCTATCTTTAGGTAAATCTTCCAAGTTTGTAGTGCTATAACAATACGCACACTCACTGCCACCCTAGAAAATACCAGCCAAAACGTGCATCCCTCAACTTCTCTCCTTCATATACATACACCGCCATCCTCCTCCATCTCCTCCACCAGCATCATCCACCATAACCCCTCATCACACAGTCTTGGGTGGATCGAGATGCCCGCGCCACGAGTACCGCCGTCTGCGCCGCCACCGCCGCCACCGCGGTCCCCAACACGCCAAGGACCAGCTGCATTGGACCCAGAGAAGACTCCTTCGCACCCCAAGGTTGCCCTCCAGCAGCCCTCACATAAGAAAGCTTCCTTGAAGTCTACAAAGCTCTTCCGCCACTTCCGCTCTGTTTTCAGGTCATTTCCTATTATTTCTCCGGCTTGTAAAATACCGGTGCTTCTCCACAACTCCAGGCTCAACGACGTCCACATTCATGGAGGGACGCGCATGACCGGTACCCTATTCGGGCACCGCAAGGGGAGGGTTTCTCTGGCCATACAAGAAAGCCCTAGGTGCTTTCCCATATTTCTCCTCGAGCTGGCAATTCCCACCAGCAAGCTCCTCCAAGAGTTAGGGTTAGGGCTAGTTAGAATTGCGCTTGAATGCGAGAAACGTCCGGAGGAGAAGATCAAGCTCATGGATGAGCCCATATGGAATTTGTATTGCAATGGGCGAAAAATGGGATATGCTGTGAAGAGGGAGGCAAATGCAGAGGATTTGAATGTAATGCAGATGCTCCATGCAGTATCAATGGGTGCAGGTGTGCTCCCTAGTGAGGCCATAGACCTGCCTGATGGGGAGCTTACCTATATGAGGGCTCACTTCCAACGGGTAATCGGGTCAAAGGACTCAGAGACCTACTACATGATGAATCCGGATAGCAACACGGGGACTGAGCTCAGCATCTTTTTTGTGAGAATATGACATTTTCCGAGAATGAACGTAAGCTAACATGATGTATATTCAACATTGTAACAGTCAAGCAGTAGATGGTAGGGGAATGGTTGCAAATGAGGGAGCTAAGGCACGAGTTCTCAAGGAAGGTGAAGAGGGCTGCCAGAGGTCAAGTTGAATATTATATAAGAGCCCTCTCTTTCGTCCTTACTGCATCAAAATCCGCTTTCATCCTTGTCTTCGGGTTTCTCGCAGCTTGTCTTCGGCCACGGGTACCAAGGAAACCTCAGACTGCAGAATTATGCGAGGGTTTAGAGACTAACAGAAAATTTGCATGGCATTGAGGAGACCTAAAAGGGAACAACCATGTACTATATCGATTGTAACATTCCCCTCCAATGAAACTGTGAATATAGAGAAGAAAGTCATCCTAAATTTCTGTATTTGTTAAATCCCTTTTTATTTGCTTGCATCCATGAAAATGAAAAATATGGGCATAAATCTTGCAAATTAAACCACAAAATCCCGTAGAAATTATTCAAACTTTGAAAGTATGTGGTGATCATATAGGCCGTTAGATGGGGATACCAATATATAAGACCACAATTCAGATCAATGAAATCGGATACAAACAAAGACAACTAAGATAAAAAAGAATGAGATGAAAAAGGCAATAACAAAAGTGCTTAGATATAAAACATAAGACATAAAATGTATACATGACTTTTTTATTAGTCCCACTTTTCTATATGCACCGATGCCATGTTTCTATTAGTTCTGTTTTTTGGTGTGTATCAATTCAAACATACAAACCCTATATAAGAAATATGCAAAGATATAACAATAGAACTAGCTCAACTTTACTGCAACTAAGGCCATGGCTTAAGGCCTATTTTCGAAAAATCATGATGCCTCCTAAATTTATTGTTTTTTGTGTAATATCTGGGTATTTTAGGTCACACAGAAATTTTGAGTTGAAAATTTTCTCTTTTTTAGGAAGTTAGATACTTTTACCTACCATTAGAAGTAATAATTTTGATTTTAGAGAATTAGTTATGTTGGTAAAAATATAGGTATGTAATTTCATATTATTAGAAGTTAAATTTTATTGAGAAATGAGAAATTTCATTTGGGAAATTTAAAAATGAAATAATTTGAAACACAAACAAACAATAAAAATAATAATAAATAATAAATAAACAAATAAAGAAAAATGAAATTAAAATAAAAGTTCAAAAAATTATATAAGTGGGCGTCATTATGTCTGAATAAAAAACAAAAAGATGAAGATGGAAGTGGCTTGAAAGCCATTGTGGTCGGAGGAAAAAGGGAAAAAAGCAAGTGGTCTTGCATGTCAAAGACCATTAAGGTAAGGAAAGAAAGGAAAAAGAAAGAGAAAAATGGAAATGTGGATGATAGAGAGGGAGTGGTGAGGAAGCACGGATTAAAAAGAAAAAGAAAAGGGAAGGAGACAAAGGGGAGAACATGAGCCGTAGGTCTTTGGGGGGGCAAAGTAAACCCTTTGAGGGAAGAAATGTAAAGGATATTCTATTTAGTGTAACTTCACAGTGGAATCTGATTTCAAAATTAATGGTAGGATTTTTGGCTTTTGGTAAGATTATTTATCCTTCAAATTTTTGTTTAATATTTTTTTAAAGGAAAAAAAAATTATAGATGATATCGTCGTCGTGAGATATATTTGCTTATATCTATGATGTTGGCATGTGATTTGATGTATGAGTATTGTTTTAAGTTTTATTGTCTTAGTGATTTTATGAATTTTTAGATGATGTTAATGAAAAAATTAATGATAAAGGAAAATGAAATGGTCATTGGTTGATAATTTAATTCATGAAAATTAAAAAAAAAAAAAATTTGTATTGAATGAGGAGATTTATGGAGTGTGTTTGAACCATCAAAATGCATTTTGGAAACAATAGTTTCAATATCTTGGTATTGCAGATTGCATTTACATCATGATTGTGTGACAAAAAAAATATAATGATAAAAGGTTGTGTGAAATGAAAAAAAAAAAAAAAAATTACTGAAATAGAAAGGCCTTGAGAAAGGGTGAATTAAAAAGGGAGCGAGTTTCCTAATATGAAAGATACAAAAATTTACCCTTGGAAAACTTGAAAAGGGGATCCTTCAATGAAAGTCTAAGAATAATAGTGCATTGTATGATTGTGAGTATCCATCTCTATTTATATATTTTTTAATTACCAAGGTATGCTTATGCAATATATTTGAGTTAAAATGAAATTTTTGGTTATTCTTTGAATTTTCATTTTGATGTATTTTAGCCCTTGATTACTAACTTTTAACCCTCTTAGGTGTAAGACATCCTACTAAGCAACATGAAATTACTTGTTTCTCCTTAAAATTTTTAGACACTGATATTAATCTTGAGGACCCATAGGTGGATCATGGAGGATTTTTAGAATGTCTCAGTAGGTTCAATATTTGTCTCAAAAAAATTGTTGTTCCCTAAGTTAAGATTTTGTATATGTATTAATTTGGGGAATTTGGACATATGTTAGTTAATTATATTTTAGTTGGCTATGAACAAACTTTAGGAACATTTAATTTAGATATGGTTGTAGAGACTTGGATGACTATCTTAGATGAATAAGTAATTGAGTATTAATAATATTTATGAGTTGGTGAAAGCTAATAGAAGGAAAAAATCATTTAATTAAATTTTTTAGTTTCACAAAATTTTTTAGTATGGGATTTTATAGGGCAATTTGAAAGGACAAAACCCATATGATGTAAATGATCTACAAGAGGAAAAAAGGAGTAGATAGAAAGGTTTAGACACATAAGGCTAGGCTTGTAACTAAAGGTTATAATAAAAAACCTATTTTCGACTATGAGGAAACCTTTTTACCGATAGTCATGCTCAAATTAGTCAAGACACTCTTATCTACTCTAGTGCATCTCAACTTTGAGATATGAAAACTAGATGTCAAGATAGCCTTCTTAAATGGCTATCTTGGTGGAGCATTTATATGATGCAACTAGATGGTTTCATATCAAAAGGCTAAGAGCATCTAGTATGTAAGTTGCATAAATCCATTTATGGATTAAAGCAAGCATCAAATCATGGAACAAATGTTTTGATCAAGTAATCAAAACCCTTGGTTTTGATCAAAATAAAGATGAGCCTTGTGTATATAAAAAGACGCAAGAAAGCATGGTGGTATTCTTGAACTTGTTTGTACGTAGATGACATTCTACTCACTAGGAACGATGTAGAGCTATTGTCATTAGTCAAGATCTAGTTTCTGCTTAGTTATAGATGAAAGATTTGGTATATTCTTAGGATTAAGGTCCTTAAGGACTATAAAAGTAGGAAAATTGTAACATCTCAAGCCATCTACATTCTTAAGCTTTTGGTAAAGTACGTGTTGCAAAACATAAGAAGGGTTTGCTCCCCCTCAGGTATGAAGTTCATATTTCTTAGGATTAGTGTCATGAGACATAGGAAGAAAAAAATCATAGGTGCTTGATATATACCCACCATATTTTAAGAGCTAGTGGGAGATTGTTAAGATAAAACCCTCCAAAGTAGGACATAATGTAGATTTCATTAATGTTTTAAATTATGATTTCAGTTTTGTCTTTTCTATCAATGATTACATTATTACTTATTTGAGCATTCATACTAATGTCATTTGCATTGTACGTGAATTGAGTGTATTAGGAGTTGTACGAAAAATTCAAGTCATGGGTTCCTCGCGAGTTAGTGAGTTGCTCACAACTGGTTCATGGACTTAGGCAATCCATTTGAGGTTGTAGTGTATTATCTCCTAATTGGAAAGATAACTTGTCTTGGTAATTAGGATGTGCTTCGCATGGTGAGTGCACTAGTGTATGTGATTGCATATGGGTTCTTTATAAGTTATTGAGTTATTCACAACTAATTCGTTGACTTAGGTAATTCATCTGAGAATATAGTGCACTACCTCTTAATTGGAGGGATGACTTGTATAGGTCATTAGGATTGATTTCCCATGGTAAGTGTATTAGGGTCTCGATGTAATATTATAAGGTACTAGAGTGTAGTTCACTCTCTTTAGTATAATATTGAATCAAGTTCAAAATTAAATTTTAAAAGAGCTAGTATTTTTCAATGAGTCCCAATTGTCCCCACTTGATCCCGCAATCTTTATTGACGTATAGATTTGTGGGAAGTTAGGTTTAATTAATCATATGTGAGCATAAGGGTGTTTTGATAAAAGTACAAGATAACATATGATTATTTATTTTAGATTTTCTATGTTGGAATGATTAGTTAATTCAACCCCATTAGTGTTAATTAATAAATTAGGACCTAGTGGGCTTGAATAAGTAACTCAAGCCCATGGTGGGCCTAAGTCATTTAAGCCCACTATTGATTCTTTGTCCTTCCAAAGAAAGCCTTAGCCAACCTTTCTCACTCGTAAGGTTATGTAACCATACTACACTTACACC
This sequence comes from Vitis rotundifolia, assembly GCA_030254885.1. Classification (NCBI taxonomy): domain Eukaryota; kingdom Viridiplantae; phylum Streptophyta; class Magnoliopsida; order Vitales; family Vitaceae; genus Vitis; species Vitis rotundifolia. The sequence goes on along the minus strand of CM058163.1, from coordinate 16,997,525 downwards.
AAGGATCAAAGATAGAGTCATCAAGTGGAGGACATGTGGTTTTTAAGATCCCTACATCAATTGGAATTGGGTGTGGGAACATTTAGATCAAAAGGTATGTCTTTTAGCACCTAGATCTAAGGGTTGTTTTTTTATATACATAAAATCTAATTTCTTCAACTTTTACTTAGATCTAGTAGCCCTAGGGCCTTAGATGTATGCACCCATGATTTTGTTCTTAACACTTCATACCTCAACTATCACTTTAGCATCAACTCACAATTCAAGGCTTTTTAAGTAGCCAAAAAGTTGTGATAGCATGGGAATAATGTGCTTAGTTTTAGTTCATTATCTTAGCATGCTTAGGCTTAGCTCCATAGTTGATTAAGTGAAATTACTTTTTGATGCATGAAGATTCCCTTTGTGTTGTAATCTCAAGCTCCCTTCACCTTGACTTAAGAATTTAGTCACTTATTGTAGTAGAAAAGTGAGAGAAAATTGCTTGTGGAGTTGATTAAAGAAAAGAATTGAACTATAACTTCTTGAATAGAAAAAATGAAGACTTCATATACGTATTTCCCAAATAAGATCTTAACATAACCATTCAAAATGAACATCTTATGTTTTGAATACTTCAAACCAAATTGTACTAATAGACATCTTGTCTCCTATATGATTAATAATGTCATTTAGCTTTAAAGATGCAATTTAAAGTTTTTTATTCAATTGATTAAGGATATATTGCTTCACTTTATTGTTGTCGTCCAAAACTAGATCTATGACTAACTTCCTTCTGAATTCGTCTGAATTGCCCTGAAATGACATCAATACATAGGGGTTAACATGAGGGCAAGTTTGAAACATTAATTTCAACACTAATAGAAGAAACTTACCACTACAAGACTGGACTTAGATGCTGGTGGAGTGGTATCCAACATTTGCATAAATCTTATAACATATAAACCACAATCCCAACTGTTGCAAGGCTCATAAAAAGAAAGTCAATCACATGACTAATCTATGTTGGAAATACATTACTACAAAAGTTAGTTAACTTCAACTTACCCATTATCTTGTGTTGGTACCCAATTTGGTCTAAAAATGGGAAAATGTTGCACATTGTACTTTGCTAAATTGGTAAGACATAATGCACTTATAATTGAAGTTACCTGTAGCATTGTTTATATATTTGAAATTTAGTGAAGCATAAAGTTAAATATCAATTAATGTTCAAGTATTAGCAAGTTATCTAATCCTACTCTTACCATGTCAACTCGTTCCTTTTTTCTTCTTTTAGTGGGAAGACTATCTAGAAGATAAACTTCCTCTTGTGGAAGATTGATGACGCATAGAAACCAATGATCAAAATCATTCAAAGGGATGAAGATCTGTATCAAACATAAAACTCAACAACTATTCTTGCTAAATAGTACCAATTAATGAAGTACATTTTTAAGTACCTTGGAGGTATTTTCCAAAGTGGAAAAGTATCTAGAAGTATAAATCTCTAATGCTTTGTTAACATTGGCATTGGTTCCCAACATTTGTTGCTACACAAAAATGCATTACAACCAATATTCAGTGTCATATACTAATGAACAATTATTCAATAATTTGGCAAGATCTTACCGCAAATATTGTTGGCAAGTAGGATCGAGTCATTCTATGACCCCTGTATTCCTTTTCTCTAATATTTAATTGATATGCAACCAAATTTATGATCTATATAAGATATTAAAAAAAAAAAAAAAAAAAAAAAAAAAAAACATTAATGGAAGTTGCCATAAAATCAATTTTGTAACTATCCTACTACTTAGAGCATAAATAAATAAATAAAACATAAGAAGCTTACTGTGTCAACTACCCAATTATGTGGCAATAGAGTGTTGAAATCTGATCGCATCCCATGATCTTGATCATAATCCACTAGAGTTTCACTAGAAAAATAAACAAAACTAATGATACCACTTATAAAAATCTAAGATTAATAAAATGATTTCAACAATATTTACCAACCTTGAATCTAATTCCGAAAATACATAAGCAACCAACTTATCCTCTATTGTGCATAGAGGGCTGGCTAAAACCGTCTTCCCTTTTCCTTTTTTCTCAATCACACTCAAGTGTGGGGAAATAATGCCTTGTGAAGCACTACCTTTTGTTGTACTTTGGACCAATGTTCCATCAAGATAAGTTACTTCCATAGTTAGTTCTTCAACATCATCCTACAAGTTTAATAAACTAGTTTGAATACATTCTTCTTTACAATAGAAATGAATGTTATTGCCTATAGGTCATGTTTGGTTGATTGGATATAACATAAAATAGGATAAGACATGGGATATTATATCATATTTCATGTTTGGTTGGTGATTAGGATAGGACAAGTTATCTTATAACTTATTTTATCATATCATATATTCAACCAAACATAAGATAAGATAAGTGGTGGGATATATTATCAATCCTTTTCTTTTTTTTTTCTCTCTCTTCTACATAGGATATGTTAATCTCATGCTAAGATATGAGAAATACATATACCATGTATCATAAATTTATTTTTTTATCAATTTTTTATTTTTTTTATATAGTCATTTTGCCAAATAATTTTTTTTATTATAAATTAAATTTACAGTTAAAAAAGAAAAACTAAAAAAATATTTATAAAATTTTATTAATCTATGATAAATAAATTACTTTTATATATATTAAATAACATAACATAAACATTTTTTATTTGTAAACTTTAAATATTTAAATCATGAATATTGTTAAACATAGAAGAGATTTCTTTTTTTTTTTAAATGGAAAATATTGGAATGCGATATAATATTTATTTTAAACATTGAAAATAATATATATTTCATATTATTTTTTATTCATTTCACAAATTAAATATAAACATAATATAATATAATATAATATATCATATTGGACGTGCCACCTTAGAATATCATGTTCATAGTCTTAAAATATACATATCCTGTCATATCTTATCCAGCGAACCAAACATAGTCATAGAGTATTCTCATCATTCCAATACTTTTGTTGTCAATACATGGGCTCCAAATACTGTTACCAACATTAGTAAAAGTCATTTTACCTTTTCAGGTGCATTTGCAAAATTAGAACTTTCTATTCTCATCCTTTTTGTTTTTGACTTAGAATTTGGTAATTCCTACAAGAGAAGGATAGGAATATATGATCATTAACGATGAACATAAAACATATTTTTGTCTAGGTCTAAAAAATTAATACCTGTAGTTTTTTCACATCATCCTTCTTCTTTCTTTCTAAGTACTCTAAAGCAGCTTTCAATGATCGAAATTTTTTTCGCATCTCTGGCTCATAGTAATACTACATAATTAAATTTAATTTAATTTGTCAAACTTTGAGTTGTAAAAAATAAAGTAGTCATATATTGACATTAATAAAAGGTAATATTGTTTGCTAATAACAACATAAGAACGAATACAAGAAACTAACATGAGATGAATGAATTTACACTTACATAAGTATTTAGTTAGGATGATTTCATTTATACAAATGAATATTTATAATGATTTGATCTAAGAGTCATCATAGCTCACAATGCCTTAGAAAGATACATAATAAGATATACATTTAAGCAGGATTAAAAAATAAAAATAAAAACTTGGTTACATAGCATTGATCAATGATGTTACACATGCTCCTTATTAGTCTCCATCACACATTAAAAATATTAGTTAATGGTGATCATAAATTTAATACCTAGTGTATAGACAAAAACTTCCATATAGTTGTCTTAATTTAAAACTTAAGTTTATGCAATAGAAGAATTATACTAATTATTTAAAACCAACAAAACCTAACACTTAAGTGAGGCTTCAAAAAAATATAGTAGGAGATACATAAGACCACATCCAAGTCAAGAAAAAAACCAAATAAATAAAAATAAATAGAGAATTTACATATATACAAAATCATGTAGATATAAAATACAAAATAACACCAAATGCTTGAATAAGATAACAAGAAACACGCATTTTTTTTTTTTCGTTTTGTAGTAAAAAGAAATACTTGAACTCTAAGACCTTATTTTGTGTAAAAATATTAGCTTTTTTAAAACTAAATACAAGGGTAGGAATGACAACAGGGTAAGTTTAGGATGGGTCATTCCTATCCCAACCTCATCTCATTTATTTGAATTAATTCTCATCCTCACTAACAAAAAAAATTTAAATATGGCTAGGTATAGGAAGTGACCCATCTTGAACTTTTCCCATTTATTTGAATCAATTCTCATCCTTACTGTTAAAAAAAAAAAAAACAAAAAAAAAACTGTTAAATAGGGTGGGATGAGTATAGGAAATTATCATATTTGTCATACCTTGCCATTTTTAATTTTTCAATTTTTTTCAAAAATTTTAAATTTTTTTCAATTTTTTTATTTTTAAAGTATTAAATTTATTAAAAATAATAACAATTTATAACTAAATAAATATCATAGATATTTATTATTTATTTTTACGAAAAATAATATTTTATACATATTAAAAAAGTTGAAAACAACAAAAATTCAATTAAAATATTTTTTTATTTAATATTATATAATCGGGGAGAGACAGAGCGAGACAAAATCATACTCGAACCTGTCTTGAGTTTTAAAAGAATTATCAAATTCATACCAAACTCGTTTATATTTATCTTAACCTCATCCCATTAAGGATGGAGCGGATATCTGAAAAAACTCACTCCATTACCATCCCTATATGTGAGGACGTGAGGCCTAATAAAACAAAATTACTTTCTAATAGCAAGCTTCTATAACTATATAAAAATAATAAAAGTTAATAAATGGGAAATTAAGCATGAACGAGTATACTTTGTCAGATCTCTTTGATGTTTTCGGAGAAATACGATGTCTCTCTTCTACTATCCAACCATTAGGCAAGCCACAAGATGATGGATCCAAGTAATGAATAACAGGGATTTTCTTTTGCAACGACATTGTGACAATTGCTCACTCTTTGTTACCTTGGTCTCAATCACCCTCTTCAACCCTGCAACTATGGAATTAGATAACAAACTATATTCAAAAAAGCAAAAGTCAAAGCCAAAGAAAAAAAAAAACTACATAACTTAAAATTTTCAACTTTGAAAACAATGAATTTGCAAAGTGAAAATGTGGTGTGAATGAAAAACAATATGAGTAAAAGGAAAATTAGCAATCCATTTTGTTTTGTAGAAAAAAAAATATAAGTAACAGAAAAGGAATTACATGAAGTATCACAAATATTTGAAAACCTCTTCTCTAAGAATTTCTTGCCTATATGGAAATATTATTTGAACAACAAAGTTTCTAACTAGTATTTCACCCATGGAATATATAATATTGTAGTAATGATAAAGTCATTTTGTTCCATAATAAGCCATCAACAACAAATAGAATGTGACATAATATTTGCTGTAAAGAAAAATAAATAAGCTCGCATCCAAAAGTTTTGTCAAATACATAAATCCATGGAAGTTTCAACTCCCCTCTTTCCTTAGAATAGGATATGCAACCCTACCCCAACTTTTCCCTATACAAAAACTTTTTTGTCTGTGGATAAAATGAACTTTCCATTTTTAGACCAAACTTGGGCATATTAAATTTGCTAGAGATGATGGGATCCTTACCCCAGTTTTATTTTATTTTTATTTATTATTATTATTATTATTTTTTAAGATTTGGTACTAGGTTTAGAAGTCATTTCCATTTGTACCATTTATTATTATTATTATTTGTTTCACATTTGATCACAGCTTGAAGTGATTGACTAAGTCAAGCCCACTCATAGCTTAAGTCCACAATGTATAAATGAAATTGAACAAAAACTATGCCTTGGACTAATATTCCCCCGTCTACAACCACAACAATTTCATACTTTAGGAGATACACTTTATTTGAAACCATACTTCAACAACAAAATGACAATTTCCCAATTTGGCAAAAAACAAGTGTCAAAAATGCCAATTTAAAGATACAGCCATTGAACCCTAATCTAATTTCCCCTTACTTCAAATTCATAAATCCTCTAATTTTTTCCATAATAAGAAAATTCAATTGATGTCAATCTATGTGTGAATCCCTTATACAACTTCCATGTAATTTTCATTGATTATAGTAAGTTTATCTCACATAAAAAGATAAATAGGAATATAAAAATTCAAAGGAAAGGAAAGTACCGCATCGGAGATGACTACCAATGGTATAGCTCGATGATAGATTAGTTGAGTACCATACCCTTTAGATGAGTTACCATTGCAATGTAGTGGTATGATTCAAGATTAAAGATGGAGATCTACTTCACATTGGAGAAGATGACACAAAATAGTGTCAATGGTGATACATGATGAAGGTTTTATACATAGGCAAAGCAACTATAGAACCTAGGGTTAGGAGGTGGGAGAATGAAAACAATTTTGGGTGAAAATGTGATTTTTATAGTGCATATATTAGGAAATTTGTATTTGGTAAAGGATAAAATTGTCATTGGAAGTATAAATATGGTAAGGCAAGGCAACATATATTACAACCTTGATTTGAACACAATCCAATTCTAAAACATAAAAAAGTAAAAAATTTTGAAGCAATTTTGGGGGGAAATATGATTTTAAGTGCACAATACTTAAAACTTAAACTTGAGTACATACATGATGTTAAGTTGTAATAATAAACCTAGTAAGCCAAGTGTTGGTCTATAGGGAAGGTTTTTTGAGACCTAGAGCAAAAGCAAAAAAAAATACCAAATATGGTAGTGGTACTATAGATTGTGGAAACACTAGTAATGTGTTGTAAAAATATGAAAGATTTAGTAGACTAGATGAATAGAAATAAAACTTAATTAATAAGTAAATGTTCTATGGTTCAAGTGACATCTAATACATAAAACTTATTGTGTCCTACTCACTTGAATTGAGTGGTTACCTAGATTCAAGGGAAATATCAAATCAATGGAAATCAAATTAATTAGGTTATTATCCAAATCCTTCAACTTGAAGATCAAGCCCTAGAACTTCAACCTTTTTTAAAGAATTTCAAAATTTTCTAGAAATTTCAAAGTTTTATAATTGAAATTCCAAACATAAATCCTTGCACAAGTTATCTAGATTTTGAAAAGATGACTTTTACAAAATGGATTTTTTTTCCTATTTAAATCAACTCCAAATGTAGAAAACAAAAGTTTCATTAGATTTATTGAATCATCTAAGACCCTTATCTAGGAAATAAAATTGAAAAGGAGAAAAGAAAAATATTTAATTTAATATTTAGATATTACTTGAGGATATCTAATATTGATGAAGATTAATGTCACCTCAAGTTTTAATCTTCAAATTTGTATTAGCTCATTAAGATATTCAAATAATGTCCTTGGAGGTTTTAGGTACACTCAAGGATGTAAATTCTCTTTTACTACTCAATGCGATAAATTTGGTTTTTCAAAATATTTAGCTATGAAATTTGGAAAAGGGCACATAATCTATGTGTGGACCCCTAATTTTATCCTTAGTAGCATAATACATTTATACTCGCATAATGCATTCATTTTCTCCTCATTTCTTGATTTTTTGGAGCAATAAGCATATGTTTTCCAAGAGTTTCTCCTCATTTTGGTACATAAAGATGAGTTTGGAGATCCCTAGGTACTAAGGGAGGAATTGCAATAGACGAATATCAAGGATTAGACAAATTGGTAATTATTGAAGCTAATACCAATTTTAACATGAAAATTGGTACTAAATTGACACTATAGAGCCATTATTGAAATGACTACTAGATTTTCCTCAAGTCAACACCATATAATCATTATCAAAATGTATTCTATGCAAATCGATATTGAGAAGCATTAATGTCAAAAAAATTTATGCAATTTAGAAATCATGTTCTTATATTTCATGTTGATTTGGTTTTGATACTTCAATTCTCATTATTAGAAATTTTGATAGTGGTTGAAATTCCATGCTTCCATGTTAATGACTCGCTTGTCCATTCCCCACACAGATGTTGGGATATAGCATTTAAAAGCATGACATGGTGTAAAAAATGAGATTGCATTAATTATGCTTTTAGTTTCCACTATTCTACTCATAGTTGTATTAATATTTATCTATGCATTTAGACATGCATCACTTACATTATATATCATCCAAGTACATTAGGAGTTGCATAGTTTCAGGGTTATTCAAAGACTAAGGATGTAAAGTTGAGGCTATATCATGCTTATCTAGAGCTATTGGTTAAGAGATTTGATAAGTTAAGACACACACCTACCTAAAGCATAGAATCAGTTTATCGATGCCTTAGCTACTCTAGCTTCTATGGTGGACATTCCTACTGATGTCATCATCTGTCTTTTACTGATTAAGTCGAGGATTTCTCTTGCTTATTGTTGTTTGATTAGAGAGATCGAGGTCTAAGGTGATTTGCCTTAGTACCATGACATCTACCACTTTCTCAGATTAAGTGCATACTCTAAGGCTATGACAACCAAGGATAGGAGATGATTGAGACATTTAGCTACTAGATTTATGATTTGTAGGGAGTCACTATATAGACGTTCAACTGATGGCATGTTGTTATTATGTTTAAATCAAGCTTTTACAAATCGAGTGATGAGAGAGGTTTATGTAAGAGTTTGTACACCGCATATGAGAAGACACATGTTGGCCTGAAAGATCATGAGGATTGGTTCTTTTATTTTACTATGGAGACAAATTGTTATCAGCTCATTTAAAGGCATCTTTATCTCATTTTTCCTATCCACCTTCACTCTTCATCACCATACTCCATAACTGCTCCTCCATGGCATCACTGTGACATAGCCCACACTACCAAAAACTCCTCTCTAGTTGGCCACACCATCAGATCTGCACCACCATGACATAACTTGCACTACTAGCATCTCCACCACATGCCACCATTAGCCGCCACCCCCTCACATGCCGCCTCTACTATGACACCCACCATGGCCTCCACTGTCCAAATCTTGAGGCCAAGTTTGGCTTTTTTTATTATTATTATTATTATTATTTCTCTTTATTTATTTATTTATTTATTATTATTATTAGTATTATGACTTTTTATTCATTGTTATTTTATTTTTATTTTATGATTTTTTTTTCAATTTTATCTCATTCCACTTATTTATTTATCAATTTGTAGATTTTTACAGTAATTGTTTGTGAACATGGGCTTGGGCTTAATTTTGATTTTGATTTTGATTTGGGTATTGTTTAGGTTTGTTGATGTTAAGATTTTGGATGTGGGCTTTGATTTATTGAGCTACTATTTTCATTTGATTTGGGCTTGTGCATATTGTTTATTTAGTTTAAGTCTATTATGGGGTTTTTATTATTTCTTTTGGACTCTAACCTTTGGGCTATATCTGGTTTATTTTCCATGGGTGTTGTTGATTGGTTAAGGTCGTTATTGGAGGGAGCTGTGATGTACACCACATGGAAGGCCAAATTTCATGGAAGAATGGAATGTTGAGGCTGTATTTAAGGGCAAAAGACCCTAAAGCAGCGGAGGGGACTCTCTCTCTCTTTTTTTTTTTTTTTTTTTTTTCTGTTTCATTTGGGGAGGAAGAGTTTTTTATACCAGAAAATGTATTTTAAAGATTTTCAAAAAATTATTTCAATAAAAAGTGTGGGAAAATTATTTCAAAAAAGTTCTAGAAAATTCATCCTTTAAAGGCCTAGAAAATTCATTTTTAACCAAAGTCCCATTCTTTTTTTTTTTGTAAATATTAGAATAAAGTTTAGGGACTTTTTTTAATAAAATTGAAGAAATGTTTTTAAAAGTTAATTTCATTTTGTGAAATACCTTTTTAATGAAATTAAAAAAGAGTGTGTTTGATTGTTATTATAGAAAGTATTTCTAACCTTTTTAACACTTGAAAATTTTTATCTTTCAAGTGTTAAAAAGGTTAAAAATCCTTTTTACAGATTCTAAAACTTTCTATTTTTGGCATTGGAGATATCTTTTCTAAGGATTTTGTGAAAAAAGAAAAAAAAAAATGTTTTAATAAGAATGAGGTGGGATTTTTTTTAATTAAAAGTTGTAAAAATCACTTTTTCAATGAATTAGGTTGGAATATTCTTGTAAATAAACAAGCAAATTTTTTTTTAATAATTAGTAAAAATCACATTTCATAAAATAAAATTTTGAATTGTCAAAAACCCTTTTCTTTGTAAAAATATTTTTTTCAAAAAATAAAATAAAATAAAATAATAATTTAATTGATAATTTTTAAAATCATCTTATTTTCAATAAAATAATGAGAAGATCACTTCCTTTGTAAATAAATTGAAAAATCCTTTTATAATTAAATTTGGGACTCATTTTTCTTTAATAATTTGTGAAAATTCTCTTAAATAAAATGTGATTGGAATTTTTATTTTTTTTAGAAATAAAATTATAAAAATTCATTCTTTCTCTAACACAAATCATTTTCTTGTAAATAAAATCAAATTTAAACATTTCTCTTTCAACAAAATTTTACTTAACAAATTCTTTTAATAAAAACAAGGAAGATTTTATTAATGTAAGTTTGAATGTAAATAAAATTAACTATTTTGTGAATAAATTGAAGCTTTGTGAATATTCAAATGGAATTCATTAATTCAAATATTTTTTAAAATATAAATAATTTCTTTGGAAATTCCTTTAAATTGCAGTGTGATATATTAGAAATAATAAGCATTTTTTTTTAATAAATCAATTTGTCTATTTCTCATGAATCAACTTTGTGTATTTTTGTGATTTATTTTTACTATTGCATTATTGTATACACACTTGTATTATTATTCTTTTGTGGTATTCTATGATTAATTAATTAATTCTCATAATTTCCTCAATTTATTTAGTAAAGGTTGTATGGACTTAGAAGGGTGTTACTACTTATCACTATACCTTTCTAGTAACTTAATCTTCAAATTTGATTTTGGTTTATAAACTTATCCTTTTTCCAAATAAGGAGTTACATATGGTTTTTTTATTTTTTTTATTTTGTTTTCCCTTCCAAAATAAACTAAGATAATTGACAACTCCAAATTTTCAAAAATGGGATTTTCACATAAAAATGAGTTTCATCATCTTGCGAGAACATATGTAAAAAAAATGCAGGTCCACAAATTTATATAAATGGAATTCCAAAATAATGAAAATTCATTTATTTATTTTTTGTCATTTTAATCCAAAATTAATTTTAAAAAATGTCAAAACTTCCAAGATAATTAAGAGAATTTAATGATCTACGTGAGTGCAATTTTTTGTTCAAATTTAATAAGAAGTTTAAGAAAATATTCAAAAAAAAAAAAAAAGGAAAAAGAAAACATAAAAACTAATTTGGGATATACAACATCTTTTCAATGTGACTCCCCACTTGCATATTTCCCCCAAATTGATTCAAAGTGAAAATAAAATAAAAATGAGGGGAGCCATTACGCATATTTGCCTAACTTCCATTGATTCAATCAAAATAAAATGAAGAGAACATTATTGATTTTAAAACATTATTTTTGACAATTTTTCATTTTGGAAACTTTAGAATAGGTCCACAAGGATTACAATAATGTGAAAAGAGAAAACCCATATGGTGGCCCATATAAATTATGATCTCAATCCGGCCCATAATAATGATGGTCTTTAGTTCGGTATCAGTCAAGCCCAAATGACATGGTTATGATTGGAAAAACCCATTCTCAATTTAAACAATGAAAGGTCCATCCAGTTCGGCCCATATGACATAATAATCATGGGAACCCATTAAAATATTGGAGAAGCCCATTAACAAATTAAGAGAGGCCCATTGAATTAATTAAAAAAAACCATCCCACACAAAATATTGATACAAGCCCATTTTTAATCTCCCGGTTATGTATCCAAATGGCGGTTCAGCCTACTCCCAACTTTGGCCCAAAGGAAAAGTGATGATGATGGGTTTTAAAAAGAAAGATTGAAAGGCTCACTTTCAAATATCAACCCATAGAAAAAGTGATGGGCTTTAGTTTTTAAGAAAATTTGATGGCCCATTCTCATATATCAACCCACCAAATTTTTCTCACCTTCCAAACTGAAATTTTATGCCTTTCTTACCTTTCCTTTGCTACATCCTCTTACGTTTCCACATAAGGTTGAGATTCTCTTTGCGTCTCGATCTAGGTAGTGTTTGTTTTTTTAACTTAATGTTGGAAATTAATTTACTTTCAAATTTTACATTATTTGCTTTTAACTTTTTTTTTTTCTAATTTTTGACTTATTTAAAATTTTTTTTTTTACTAAATACTATAAATAGTTTTTTTAAAGAAAAATAACCGAAACAAAATTTCAACACAATTTTCTTTCTATTAATAATTAATACTCAACAAAAATAAAATAAAATAAAATAAAAAACTTAACACTTACTACTATTAAATTATATTTAGAGTTAAGTTAAATTAAGTTATATTTAAATTTAAGTAAAAACAAAAAAAAAACAAAAAACAAAAAACCAAATAGACAAACACCACCTTAAAAATACATCTAAATGCTATAAGGATCTCCACCTTTGACGTTATTTGTATATTTTTTGTGGAAATTGTTACCAAGTTAACAATGGTTAATTTCAATTACCTCTTAAATTTTGATTAAATACATACAATTCTCATTAGTTTGAAATTTCGTTGTAAGCCTCCATTATTTTAAATTAAAGAGGAGGTGAGAGGATTGAATAAAAATAACAACTAAGAAGAGTGGAAGTGATATTTGAAAAAACTTCAAATCAATAAGAATTAGATATATTTAACCAAAATTATAAGAGAGACAATTAAAATTAACTCATGAGTTAAATTCCTTATCTTTTTTATCACGCAAGAATTAGTATATTTGATAGAAAAAAAATATGGAATATGTACAAACTCTTTAATATTTTATTTCTGTTTTGTATTAATTTTATAATTGTTTTTAAAATATTTTAAATTAATAATTTAAATATAATTTAACTTAAATTAATTTTAAACCATTGAGGAATTTATTTGAGACTGTTTTTGAAAGGACAATGAACCTTTTCTAATGTTTGAAATGATTTCTTTATAAAAATTAGGTGTGCTATAATTATTTGAAAATCAACTTTAAAAAAACTAAAATATTTCTTAAATAACTCATTTCTCTCACTCTCTCTATATAGTATATATTTTATACTATATAGAGGATCTTCAAATATCATCACAAGTTTCCAAAATATGATAAATTCTCATATTTTATAGATTATAAAAATCTTAATTTGTTAAGATTATGTTTGGTTCTTGAAAAATACTATAAAAAAAAAAACGTAAAGGAAAATATTTTTTTCATATTTGGTTGTCTTATAAAAAATTAAATTTTTTATCGGTGAATTAAAATAAATAAAATACGTTTGGAGTAATAAATAAAAATAATTTATCGATTTTTAATCTATTTTTTATTTTTCTTCATTTTTTCTTTCTTTCTACTTTTTCTTTGTATTTTCTTTCCCTTTGACATTTTTTTAGAACCAAAGAAAGCCTAAAAACTTATCAAGAAAAACCTAGTGGAAGAAACCTTAGTGAAGGAAAGAGTACAATATTCTTCAAATATTGACCATTATGACGGTTTCGTTAAAAATCTTGTTAGTAAAATTCAATGGGACAAAACTTAAATGAATAGAAAAAAGAGTACAATATATTAGTAGTATTATATATATATAGGGTTTTTTCTATTGAATTTTTGTTAATAAGGTTTTAACAAAATATACTTTTATAATCATCCAAATAAGAGTGTAATAGAAATCTCTTAAATATGAATATTATCATATTGTGAAAACCTATGGATGATTATTCATATTAATATAATTTTTTTTTAACTATTTATAAAAAAAAAAGATCTATTAATGAAATGATATTCAATTTTCTGTTAGCATTCTATTTTTAAAAAGAAAGTTTCTTCTCTTTCTACTTTCTTATATTTTATGATAACTAAAAAATTTCAATAATTTTTATAATAATTTATATATATATATATATATATATAAAATTTCCAAAGAATTCTATTTAAAAGTTTTGTATAATCTTGTAATTATTGTCTTTTAAATCATTAAACACAAAGTTGATTATGAACAACATGGCATGGTGTAACCTTTAACAACATTTCATCCAATTATTCCTAGGTTTTCAAAAATTTAAATTTACTTTTTTTTTTTTTTCCATAGAGGTAATTAATATTTTGGAGTCCATTTTGGTCATATTTTCTGAAACTTGTTTTTAAAAAACTATTTTTTATTCTTTAACTAAAAATTTGTTTTTAAAAACAAGTTTCATAAAATATAACCAAACACCTATGTTTTCCTTTTATTTTTAAAAACTGATGAAAACAATTCCTACTTATTCTCTATTTTACTTTGTTTTTAAAAATTGTTTCTGGTCAAACAATGTTATGAAGTTTTAAAAATATAAAATTGTTTTTAAATTACACGACCAAACAAACTCTTAGGGCTTTTTTGACCATGTTTTATGAAACTTGTTTTTAAAAACTGTTTTTTATTCTTTAACTTAAAAACAATTTTTAAAAATAAATTTAAGAAAATATGACTAAACGAACTCATGTTTTCCTTCTGTTTTTAAAAATGAGTGAAAGCAACTCCTACTTGTTTTCTAAAAATTATTTTCTATTTCACTTTACTTTTAAAAATTATTTCTAGAGAATAACAATCAGACAGTGTTAAAAACTTTTAAAAACAGAGTTAAAATTTATTTTCATGAGTTTTAATAAATTTTTTTTATAAATATTTTATATCTAAATATCTATTGATATATATTTCTTAATATATCTTGATATATCCATAAAATTAAATTATCATATATATGTTAAAACCGATATTTTCATTCTTCACTAATTCCGTATTATATCCCATAAGCAACAAATAAAAAGGAGAAGATGACAAAATTTATGTATTTACTAGGAAATGCTTACCTGAATATTACTTGACATGTTTTTTATGCCGTGGTTCGACAAGGGTTATCATATAAAATCAATCACATCATTCAGGTCGGCTTTTATAAGAGTTGCTAATTAAGAAAAGTAGTATGTATATTTAGAAAAGAATCTGCCTTATCAACAGGAAGGAAAAGTAGGTTTTGTATCCAGAAAAAATATCTGTTGTTATGATTAATAGAGGTTAGGTATGTATAGTGGCTGCCGACTTGGCGCCTTATCAAACGTGCAACATGAACCCTTTGAACTTGGCCATTATCAGTCGCTATCCGCAGCGGGGAACACGATACATGGACTTGGCTCCACATGTGTGTTACGTCCATGCTTGCATTTCACACATTTCAAGGGAAGGAAGAAAAATCTTAGAAGGCAAAATCTTTAGTTCAACATTGAACCTTGGAATTCATTAATTCTATTAAGAAAAAGAAAAAAAAAAAAAAGGATAAGACCTTTATTCTTATATATATTGTAACTTATTGACAACATTCATTATAAAAGATTTGAATTTTTTTTTGGGTCATGTTTCGTAACTGTTTTTAAAAACGGTTTTCAAGACAATTTTTAAGAAAACTATTTTTTAATATTTTGTAAAATAAGAGTTTATTTAAAAAATTGAAATATTTTTAATTTATTTTTAATGTTTTTAAATATATTTTAAAAATAATTTTTATTTCAAATCCTTTATTTTTAATTATTTTACATGCTTGTATAGTTATTTTTTAAAATAATCCTAAGAAAATAATTAAAAAATATTTCCTGCAAATTACTAATTAATTTTTCTATTCTTAAGAATAAAAAATAGTTTCTGTTTATCAAATGTATTTTCGTGTTTTTTTTTTTGAAAAATAGAAAATTATTCTTAAAAACAATTGTCAAATAACTCCTTGTTTTTTTGTGTCTTTTATATACATAAGATAAAAATGATTTTTTTTTTCTTTTAGGTTTTTTGTATAACAAAAAAATTCAAATAGTAGGAAATTTTGGCTTTTTTATTTAAATTGTTTAATAAATAATTTAACCACAATCATTAATGAAAGGCAGAATAAACCTTTTTTTTAAAAAAAATTTAAATTTCCTATTTTAGTTAGGTCTAAAAAATAAGAAAGAAATAACTGAAAGGAAAGAATAGGAAAAAATAAAAAATAAAAAATGGAGTAACATGATCTGAGAAGACTGTTGAACAAATCCAAGATCTAAAATTAATTGGACCATTGTTGGGCCATTGGATAAGCTTTTATTTCACCAACCTCCTTTTCCCTTTGCATTTATGGTACACCTGGCTGATTGGTGGGTGCATTGATGGATGCATTGGCCACTTTTGCCATGCAAAACAGATCGAGTCACACACCATATCTATATCAGCTTCAGACCTGATTGGCATCTTCCCTCAAATGTGTGGTCATGCTTGTCTATAAGAGATGTGTATCACCCGATATCATACGTACTTATGAACATGGAAAACATTGTTCTTTTTTTTTCCTTCGCACCGTACTCGCATGATAGAACTTGACCCATGCAACTCACAAGATTCCTATGTTTTTTTATGGAGTATTGAAATAAATGTTTTATTTTATAATTTGAAAAATTAGTTGGATATGATGATGTTTTTTTTTAAAAAAAAAACTTAAAAATGAAATTTGCCAAGGATGGAAGAATATAGGAGTGTAGCAGGTAAAACTAAAAGGGAAGATATTTATGGGAGGGACTAATTGCTGCGGTTATGAGTCTACTCTGTTGAAAATTGGATTCCGTGGAAAGAGAATGACGCCAAACAAAAAAAAAAAAAAAAAAAAGCCAGAGGAAAGTATCCTATAAAGAACAAGAGGAACATGACAAAGGTTCTTGTGCATCTGCTGAATGGATGCACTTCACTTTCTATGTTCCTGAAATGCATGAAACCATTATGGTAGCTATACCATATTCTGCATATATAAACGTCGGTGCTTATTGCCTTCTTCTCATGCCAATCTCTTCTACACAACCACTACAATGTCCATAACCCATTCCACTAAAACCCAATCAACAAATGATGAGGAAGAGCTGAGTGATGAATTCAAGGAACTTCTTCTCTCTCTTCCCAAAGAGAGAGGTTGGCGAACTCCTCATATCTATCTTTACCAAGGGTTTTGGTGCCAACCCAAGGAGATTCAGGCAATCATCAATTTCCAGCAACACTTCCAAGCCAGAGACACTGACCTCATCCTTGTCACCATGCCAAAATCAGGCACAACATGGTTGAAAGCCATGGCGTTTGCTGTCCTCAATCGGAAGTCCTCAATCTCAAAGAACCATCCTTTGCTTACGTCTAATCCTCATGATCTTGTCCCTTTCCTTGAGTACAAGCTTTATGCCAACAACCAGCTTCCTGATCTCTCCATGCTTCCTCAGCCAAGACTCTTGGCCACCCATGTTCCATTTGCATCCTTGCCAGCGTCTATCAAGAATTCCGATTGTCGGATAGTCTACTTGTGCCGAAACCCTCTTGATACTTTTGTATCATCCTGGCACTTCCTTATGAAAGTGAGGCCAGAAACTCTAGGCCCCATTTCCATGGAAGAAGGCTTCGAAATGTACTGCAGGGGGGCTATGGCGTTCGGTCCCTTTTGGAAGCATATGTTGGAGTACTGGAACGAAAGCCTACAGCCACCCAACAAGATGTTGTTCATGAAGTATGAAGACACCAAAGAAGATCCTGTCTTTCAGTTAAAAAGGTTGGCAAACTTTCTAGGAGTCCCTTTTTCTTTTGAGGAGGAAAGGGAAGGGGTGGCTGAAGAGATATCCAGGCTGTGTAGTTTTGAGAACTTGAAGAATTTGGAGGTGAACCAGACTGGCAGATCCATCGGATACTTCGAAAACAAGAACTTGTTTAGGAAAGGTGTGGTGGGGGACTGGGTTAATCATTTAACACCTTCCATGGCAGACCAGATATTCCAAATCATGAAAGGAAAATTAGCAGGTTCTGGCCTGGAATTCAAGGTGTTTTAATTTCCAGGACAACCAATGAACATGGCCTGCATGCCATATCCTTGCTCTTTTATTCAATATACTGCTAGCTGTATGTACTGTGATTAATCTTAATGTTGGAAATTTCTGTGTCTGTGTCTCTGTCTGTCATGATACACGTACAAGTATTTGACAGTCTACTTCAAATGTACGTTCTGCGATAAATTGCTTTGTTGATATATATTAATGAAATTTACATATTTCCAGTAATTCTCCACAATGTCTATTTGCTATTTTCGCTCGACATCTTTCAAGTGAATTTAACCTAACTCAACCCAAACCTAACTTGATTTCTCTTCGTATCAATGAAAATTTCCTTAAACATGTGGAACTACAATTCGGACAGGTTTAACCCAACTCAACCCAAACCCAAATTGATTTCTTTTTATGCCTTTAAAAGTTTCCTTAAACATGTAGGACTATAATTGGGGTGAGTTTAACCTAAGTACTCAACCCAAACTTAACTTGATTTCTCTTCATATCAATGAAAATTTCCTTAAACGTGTGGAACTATAATTCGGACAGGTTTAACTCAACTTAACCCGAACCTAATTTGATTTCTCTTGATACCTCTAAAAGTTTCCTTAAACATGCAAGACTCTAATTGGGGTGGATTTAACTTGACTCAACCCAAACCTAACTTGATTTCTTATGTGTTACTTTTGAAAGTTTTCACTCTCTTTGAATAAATATTTTATTTTACAAATTTTTATAAATCAATTTTATTTGAATTAAGGTTTTTCATTAAATCATCTAGCTAGGTTCTATCATTTCAATAGTGAGCCCTCAGTTACCCATCATATTTGACTGTAGTGAAGATAAGCAAAAGAAATCCTGAACTGATGAGGATTAACCTATGACTGAATAGTTACAATACCCGAATTTTTCAGAATAAACCTAGGGTTTTGGTGTCAAAATTTTCTCATTTTTGCAAGAAAATGGTAAAAGAAAAAAGAAGAAGAAGAAAAAAAAAAAGATAAGTCCCAATTATCACGTGTTTGTTTTTATTAAAAAAAAAAATAGTTTTTTTACCTAAAAGGCGAATCTCCCATCAAGTGGGAACGTATATGAAAAATGTGAATTAATAATAATAATAAAATATTCAAAATAAATAAGTAAAAAGAAAGATAAGAGAAATAGGTAGAAGCAAGGGGTTGGAAAATAAATAAATATATAAATAAACAAGGAAGGCATGGTTTGGTAAGTCAAACATAGTCTATATTGCATGAAATTTTAAGAAGGCATTCTATTTTCTATGAGGAACATTGTTGCAGGGTTTGATTTCAAAGTTGACGGTTGGATTTCTTGTTTTTGGTAGGGTGGTTTATCCCTAAAATGTTTATTTAATATATTTTGGAATAAAAAAATATAGATCTTGTTGTTGTGAGATTTATGTGTTTATACTTGTGTTTTTAATGTCTAATTTGGTATATAATTATCATTTAAATTTTATTTCTTAATGATTTATGAATTGTTTGGTGAGAGAAATAATAAAATGGTCATTTGTTAATGTTATTGGTTGATGATACAACTTATGAGAATTAAAGAAAAAAAATATTGGTATTGAATGTTAAGATCATTGGACTACGTTTGAAAGAAATAAAAATATATTCTAAAAATAATAGTTTCTAATATGTGGATATAATGCACTGCATTTGCATTGTAGTTGTGTAAAGAAAAATTTTAGGGAGAGCTAATGCATGTTCGATATTTTGGTTTGACACTGCTTCACGCCTTATGAAGGAATGACTAACAAATGGAATGTAAGTCCTATTCAAGTTTCAAATGATGAAGGCACAATTAACAAATGGAATGCAACTCCTATTCAAGTTCTAGTTGGTCTAGTTACAAGGGCTCAAGTTAAAAAGTTCAAGGAAACTCTCAATAGATTGATTCAAAACATTTGGGTTAAGGTGAATTCGTGGAGGCACAAGAAAGATGCTCTACATGTTCCACAAGGTTGGATTTCCATTTTCAAACTTTGGAATAATCTAGAAGAATCCCTCAAAGAGAACAACTCACAAATTGCATGGATTGAATGGAGTTTCCTATATTGGTGATTACTTAATTTTGACTCATCAAGGAGATTGGTTGGTACAGTCTAAAGCAATCTTTTGAGATTGCTAAATTATCCTTCTTATTTATTATTATATTTTAATTTTTGAATTTTGTGGGGAAGTAATAAATTAGAAATTCCCTTGTTTCCTTTTTTACTTTAGGGTAGGCATGATTTTAGGAAATAATGGATTCAATTTTCAGAATCCAACTTAGGATATTTTACTTTCCCTTTTCTAGCTATCTACGAATCCTAGGTAGAATATTTAGGGATTTTCTAATTGCTAAATTCGTGGACCTCTTTGTATTTAAATAGTCATCAACTTATTGAAAAATAATACAGATTTTATTCATAATTTTGTGAGAGAAAATTCTCTTTGGTTCTTTTAAAACTCTTTGAACTTATCCGAAAGATTTCTGTGGCATTCTCCTTCAACTTATCAATCAATCCTTCCATAATTGATTGTGGCGTCTTCATTATACCAAGGTTCTTACTTCCATATAAGCAACGGGTCGCGGTTTCATACAAATCTATTTTTAAACGATCTTAGAGTCATTCTTGATCCACAATTTTCTCAATTTTGTGGTGTGGATCATATCAACACCCAAAAAGAAGCAAGTTACATCTCCAATAATTACATATCTGAGTTAGCCTATGGACAAATATAATATCGAATGAATTGATCACAAATTATGAGATTTTTCTATTTCTTTACCTTCTAGAGAAGAGACTAATTGTAAGGAAAATGGAATTTCCACAATGAATCCAAATCCCTCTAATATCATTTGAGATAGAAAAAAAGGTCTTTTATTGATTAGATTGAAGGCAGGAGTATAAAATGAAAGAAAAGACAAGAGCTTATTATTTTATTCATTGTCTACAAATATCCAAAATTTGATGCTTAATACCACATAGACCAGTCTAAGATAAATAGTCTTTCTCATGCAATTCCAAATGTGAAGTAAGTCTTTGAATCTTTTTGGTGAATTGGGAACTCACAATCACTAGCCAAATAATGATGAAAGGTTTTGTAAAATGGATTAGAAAAGAAAAAGAAGAGAAAAGGAAAGGCCTCAAAGAGGGGAATTAATAATAAAGCGAGATCTCTAGTGAGAAAGACAAAAATTTACCTCAGGAAGACTTCAAATAGGATGCGTATTTGAGTATGAATGGATATCCTTTAGTGAAAGCTCGAGAATAATAGTGCATTATATGATTGTATGTTATATCTCCATTTGCATTTTTATTTAATTATCAAGATGTGTGTATGTTGTGTATTTAGGTTAAAATAAAATGTCGGGATGTTTATTTTAATGTACTTAGCCTTTGATGATTACCTACTAACCCTTTTAGGTATAAGGGCACTATACCGAGTAAGATGGAAATGTTCTCCTCTTCTTGAAACTTTTAGATGCAAATATTGTTCTTGAGAACCCACAAATGGTTTAGGGAGGGTTCTAGAATGTCCTAAGAACTTATAAACTAGCTAAAAAAAATTAATATTCACTTTTGTTAAAATTTTAAACTTGTATCAATTTAGTGAATTTAAGTATATGTAATGTGATTATACTTTGTAAGGTTGTGAAGATGGGGTGGAGACTTCAATAATTATCTCAAATTGGACATCATTCACATTTGTAAGTTAATGAAAAGAATTTTCAGCTTAGAGAATTTTAATTAAATTAAACTATGATTTGTTCATTTATTTATTTTAAAAAACAAGGTCTTTAAAGCTTATATTAGGAATAACTCTTAAAATCAAACCTTTAATTTGGCGTCACAGATCAAATTTTAGGTCACCCGGAACTTGGGTTGTGACAGATCTAGTATGCTTTGGTGGTCTGGCTGCTCATATCAGACCGTATCTGCTCTCCGCAATGGGGAGAATATAAGTATTTGCCTCTTCATACGTAGTCCCACGAAGCTCGTAGATGGCCACATCCCATGCATCCACTCTTGGAGAAGAAAACAAGGCCCCAAGGAATACCAAAGAGAACAGTTAACAAACGAAACCACCTTTATCATCAAAGGGACAACATATTGAATCAAAGACCTAACTAATTTTTTGAGCTTTCACATGTAGTGGACCACATGTAAACTTCAATCTCATGAATTTTATTTTTCCATCACAACTGGCTGACTGATACATATATATGACTCATTTTCCATGCCAAGATTAAGGCCTACTTCCCTTACCCATTCACCTAACCCATCCAAACGTGATAAATGTTTCCCCAAGATTTCATGTAAAGTTCATAAGTATGTAGTGGGGATCACATGTGTGTCCCAGAATTTTATATGTGAACGTTATCACCGCCCATTCTTCACTATCAATTGATAGTATAACAACATAGTACGCCATCATACATATGAAATCAGCCTATGTTGGAATTTACGGCAGTAGAAGAAAATTGTTGGATTCCCATTCGTCTTCTCGGAATTGTGGGCATATGATGGCATGGATTCCAGTGTTCTTCCAGATTTATAAATTGTCCAATCTTGATAGTAAAACTATGAAGGCATGATTTTCTTGCTTCCACCAACTCTTGCTTGGGTGTATATTTGGTTGTATGTCAAGAAAATTTTTAGGCGAAAAATACGAATTTCTAATTTAAACTAGCATATCCTTATGCTCTCTCTGCATTAAGAATCCCGTGCTTCATAATCTTTTGCTTCGTGGGGTTAATTTTATTTTATATGAGCTAGAGGATCATAACATACACTAGGTTCATTGAAAAAGAGTTATTAAATGTCTTAACCTTCATTCAAAGGGAATACGAGTGTGTTTGATAGTAATTTTAGAAAATGTTTCAAATATTTCTAATACTTGAAAACAACTCTTTTGATAAAACTTTTCAAGTATTAGAAAAGTTAAAAAATGTTTTTTACAATTACTCACAATTAAAGTATTAGAAAGATTAAAAACGTTATTTAGAATCATTAACAAAGAGACTCTAAAGCCATTAAACTAAAAAAAACAAGTAGTTAATGAAAAAGTTTCCACAGGCAAAATCTACAATTATACATGCATAGTAGCTCCAATTATTGGATTAGAAATTTTAAAGGAAAAAAGACAACTTCCATGCTTCAAATTAAACAATCTCATATCCCCTTTGTGACCATTTTCTCATTTATTTTTATTTTCTTATTTATTGGTGTAACAGTTAATCCAAATGCAATCATAGTTGAACATTAGCACCATTTCATTTACCTGATGACTAGACTTGAATGTGTATCCCTAAAATTTAACTGGATTCAACATGGGCCAATTCAACATCTTCATGCTTTTCAGATTCATCCAAGATTGCATCTATGGCCATCTTGTGATGGAGCTATAAATTTAATATTCACCATTATTTTGGATTCCCATAGAGCAAGCATGCTAACTTTTTCTTTCGTCAAAACCAATTTTCAAAAATAGATTTTTCCAAGTAAGAAAACAAAAAGGTTTCAATAACACAACAAAGTTTTAGGATCCTGTTATATTTGATTTATTCATAAACACCTTTCACATTGATTAATTTAAACTTCATATGTGATCCTATACCTGCATGTGGAGAGATCGACAGTGTTTGAATTTGAATTCGTATCCGATAAACAAATAGGGGAGAGGGGATTGAACCTGAGCTCTAATATCATATTAAAATACCAATTTTCTTATAAAAACTTAAACTTGTAGGATTTTGACTCAATATGCATATCTTGCTTCTTAACAACAACCATTACCTAAAAGGTCAAACCACTACATTAGGATTCTTAGTTGAGGCCATTTTGCCATTCTATATATCAAAGAAAGTTATCCTACAAAAGTGCACGAAGATATTTACGGTTGTTTTGCACATGTAGAATATGTAATAATTACATTACTATTATTTCATTAATTGTTATAATAATAATGTATTAATTGTGCTCTAGACTTTATTTCCAAATTAATATTTTACAAAATAATGTTTAGTACTTACTAACTAGCTAGTACTAGAATTCAAAAACTAATTTTTGTGATTTTTTCAAGACTATTAAGCGACACTAGCATGATATATAGAATCAGAAAAACAGTGCCTTTAACGAATACTGATAACAGGACATTTGTTTGTTGAATAGAAGTACGAAGGCATGCATGAAGAGTCATGGCCATTGATTGTCCTAGAAAACCTTGAATGAAAGATCAGAACCTTCTAATTTTTCCTCCATCACTTGGACTAGCTGCTTTGCCATCAAAGGTGTCAAAAGATTCACCCAGTCTCCCACCACACCTTTTCTAAACAAATCCTTATTTTCAAAGTATCCAATGGATCTGCCACTCTGGTTCACCTCCAGATTTTTCAAGTTCTCAAAGCTACAAAGCCTTGCTATCTCTTCAATCACCCCTTTCCTCTCTTCCTCGAGAGAAAAAGGGACTCCTAAAAACTTTACCAGCCTCTTCAACTGAAAGATGTTGTCTTCTTTGGTGTCCTCATACTTCATAAACAACACCTTATGGGGTCTCTCTATACTCTCCTTCCAGTACCCAGCATATGCTTCCAAAAAGGACCGAACGCCATAGCCCCCTTGCAGTACATTTGGAAGCCTTCTTCTATGGAAATGGGGCCAAGAGATTCAGGCCTGGCTTTCATAAGGAAGTGCCAGGAAGACGCAAAAGCATCAAGTGCATTCCGGCACATATAGACAACCCGAGAATTAGACTTGGTAATAGACTCCGGCAAGGATGCAAATGGAACATGGGTGGCGAAAAGCCTTGGCTGAGGGAGCTTGGAGAGGTCAGGGAAGTTGTTGTTGGCATAAAGCTTGTACTCGAGGAAAGGGACAAGATCATGAGGATTAGAGGTGTGTAAAGGGTGGGTGGTGGAGACCGGGATAGGCTTACGGTTGAGGATTGCAAAAGCCATGGCTTTTAACCAAGTTGTGCCTGCTTTGGGCATGGTGGCCAGGATGAGATCAGTGTCTCTTGCTTGAAAGTGGTGTTGGAAATTGGTGATTGCCTGAATCTCCTTGGGTTGGCACCAAAAGCCTTGGTAGAGATAGATATGAGGAGTTCGCCAACCTCTCTCTTTGGGAAGAGGAAGTAGCAGCTCCTTGCACTCATGGGTCAACTCTTCTGCATCTTCAGCTGCTGATTGGGATTTTGGGAACTGGGTTCTGCCCATTGAAGTGGTTCTGCAGCTGTAGAGAATCTAGATTTTGGGATGCAAAAGGAAGGCAACAGACACCCATCTATAGGAGTGCGTGTGGAACCAAAACGGTGGCGTTTCATGTGCGAATTGCTCACCTTTTGCACGTGCAACAAGGCACGTGCCCCCAACTGCCCACCTTCCTTTTTCAGATCATACCAAGGCATACCCTTCCCCTACTTTTTTAATCTTTAACCGGAGTAATGGAGAGGGTGATCGGATGGTAAAATTTTTCCACACACATCTAAAAACAACCTATCATATTATATAAGAATTTACCTGAAAAATATGGAAGAAAAATAAGCATGAATGGTGGAAGATAGATGTGCCCATGCATGGTCCCAACAAGTCCATGTGTTGGGTGGCTGAGTGGACATCTGTGGATATAGGCATTCAAAGTTGGCCTACCACGCAACAACAGCCTTCTAAAATATCTGATGGCAAAGTCTTAATTTGGTGCGCGGTCCTTTCCGAAATTAGGAAGTTCGGATCAACATACACATGGGTGGTCCATTGAGCCATTGCTTTCATATCCTTCATGCACGTTCTGAATCTCAATTGAGTTGTAATTGTGGCTGTCGATATAGAGCCACTATATGTACTGTAACCTTCGCCGACAGCAGCAGAACATGGCTATGTCGGCTGCTTATGTTGTATGATTTATAAGGAAATAATATCGCCTTGCAGAAAAGAAAACATGAATACTCCACTGAAAATAGCATTTTGTAGCCTCATCGGATAATAATGCTTTCCTCATTAATTTCCCAGAAACTAATGTATATGTGTTTTCCTTTTAATATTCATCATCCTTGTCAGTTGAAGTTAAAAAGTAAGGGGGTGTTTGGTTTACCAACATAAGAATTTAAAGTAATTTAATTACTTAATTTAAGTTATTAAGTAAATTAAGTGTGTTCAGTAAAACAACTTAATAGTATGATTTAAAATAAAAAACAACTTTGCCTAATAAGTGGAAGGAATTAATTTATTCTTAAGTTCATATTTTTATATGACTTTTTTAGCTTCATTTACCTTAATTACTTTAACGATGTCCTTTGTTATCCTATAACTTCCACTATTACTCAACCTCCTTTGTCCTAGTTATAATTTATGAAGATATCCATATCAATTTAATGATTTATGATAAATTTGAAGTTAACTTTATCAAACAATTTTAATACTTAAAGTAAAAATTAAGTAATAAGTTTTAAATGAACAATTTAAATATAATTTAACTTAAAGTCGACTTAAGTATTAAGTTTTACCAAACATCCCCTAATTATTAAAGAAACCAAAACTCTAGTTAGAGTTTTAGAAATAAATACGAAGGTGTTTGATTAATCAACTTAATAACTTAATTAAGTATCTTATATATTTACGATGCTTTAAGCATAAATATTTAACAAACAAATTTATTACTTAAGATTAATAAAAATAAATATTAGTTAAAATTAATGATAATAAATCTTAATTACAATTAATTAGGGTAAATATGTTAATTTGACAGTTTACAATAAATTTTAAGTTCATTTTACCAAACAACTTTAATACTTAAAGTAAAAAATGAGTAATAAGTTTTAAGTTAATAACCTAAAAATAATTTACCTTAAAACTAACTTTAATTATTAAATAATAAATATTAAGTTTTACCAAATGCATTCATAATATTGATCTAATTTTTTGAAGACAAAAAAATTATGGATATGAAATTAATCTTTAAATGTTGTCTACGATTAAAAATTAAATTTAAAGCATGATTCATGTTGTGAAATGAAAATACGCTCCAATAAGATTTAGATGATATTTGTTTATTTTTTTATTTTTTTCAAAACACAAAATAGAGTCTAATAATTAAAATTTTGTTGGTATTTATTTTTTATCTGAAGTATGAATAGATCTGAATTTGAAATAAATTTTGATAAAATTGAATGTCATTAAATATTTAGATTGTTTATTTTATTATATTTAAATATTATTAAGTATTAAGTATTAATTTGTCTGTTTTTATTAATATATTAATATTTTTAAGTGTTAAATTTTATTATTTAATTTCAAAAAAAAAAAATGAATTTTACATTTTTGAAATATCCTAACTATTGGATAATGTTAGGATTTCTAATTATACATGATTGCTAAAAATATGCTAGAATTTTTCTAAGTTAACATTTGGATTTTTATATGATGTATATTCATATTTATGCATTTTTAATTGAAATACATAATCCATTGTTGTTGAGATGAATTCGTTAATTTCAAATTTTTTAATTTAGGAAAATTTAAAATTAATTAGAATTGTTAATTTTACTTAAATTTATAGGAGTCTAAATTATATTTTTCAAGTCTAATTAAAAAATTTATTCGATTTGATGATTATTATTTTATTGGTTTTGTTATATAGTAAGAGATTGAATTTGAAAATATATATAGTAAATTTGTTATAATTAATTTGTTAGTGTTGCTTATTTTTATTTTTGAATGAAGAATCATAAAAATTTATGGAATTTAATTTGATTGAGGATTGTATGAATTATGAAATAAAAATATTGGTTACATATTTAAAAATTCGAGATTGATTTTGGAATTTGGTTGAGCGAGAAAGTTTTATCTCAATTTTTTTTGGGAAGTAAATAAAAAAAATTTAGTCATATTCAGGGGTGGAGCCACCTTGAGCCTAGGAGGGGCAAATGCCGCCACTGAAATTTTGAAAAAAATTATGTTGGAGAAGGGGTTTGATTCTTGAGTAAAAATGGACAATTCCCATTAGGCTATACTACCATTTGTGTGTTGTTCTCCCCTCTGAAATAAATTTTATATCATACCCCCGCAAGCTTCCTTTCTACCTCTACCATTGGTCGTATTTGTTTTTTCCTTGATGACAACTTTGGGGATTTAATAAACTCATTTCTTATTTAAATTACACAAAACAGAGGTAGTTTGATTTTTTTTTAAATAGTCTTAGAATTTTTTATTGCTTTAAGACTTAAGTCTAATAAATAAATAAATAAACAAACCCCTTAACAACAATTAAGATAATTTTGAAATTATCTTCTAGGTTTTGAATTTGAGAATTAAATTTGTGGAAACACACTATTTCATTGATATTGTAGTAATGATACAATTACATGAATTATTTATATAATGAAACTTGAGATCATGATTGAAGTTGCATTTAGAGGGGAAAAAGTATGCTATCCAAAGACACATTTCCCTTGGTCATCGGCCAAGCTGTCATCAATTTCGAACAAGTCATAAATTTCAGTTCTTAATTGAATGATCCTACCGATTTATGGACTGATGATTATTGGATAAGAAATTTCCTTGAACATGCCTCCTCCAGCTAGGGAGGTAATTAATATAGACTCATAGCTTGCTTCAAAAAATCATAGGAGTTTCTTTTGTAAATATATCAATTGGTTGTGATAAAGTAGAAATATATCGAGTGAAAAATGTTCTCATGATTACTTTCTCTCGAGCAAAGTGATCATCAAATTTGATATGTTGAGACCAAGCATAAAACATAGGAGCCAAAAAAAAGTGGAAACCGAATACCTGTGGTTATACGACGACGTCTATTCCATAGGGGAGAGTGGGTTGTTATGGATAATCAAGTCAATCAATCAAGGGATGAAGGTTGTACTCTATTCCTTACAAAATAGTGGCCTTTGAGTGAGAGAAAAGTTGTTAAGATATTGTCCTTAAAAGCATAACATGATATAATAAATTTAAAATTCGTTATTTATTTAATGATGTTCAAATTTCACTTTTATCTATCTTTATTTCATATATTATACTTTATAAGTATCATTGTCTGTATCTTTAATTTGCATTGTACATGACTTAAATGTATTAGGAGTTGCACAAAAGATTTAAGTCATGGGTCCATTGCAAATAGATGACTTGTTCACATATCTAAGACACCATGATATCTCATGGGATTGAAACAGAACACATAGTTCCTTAAGTGAAATTTGACACGGGTTCTTTGAAAGGTAAGACATATTAATTGAATACATAATAAGAGGATCTATAACTCAAGGATAATATAAGTAATCTTGAAAGATTGATAACTTTCATCTTATTAAACTATAGACACCAGTTCATGGAGAAACTAAACACAATGGATAACAGGTCATAGACTCAAGCACATAGTGTCTCGTTATTATTTACATAGGATATTAGAGTTTAGTCGATTCTCTGTAGTGAGATGTTGAATCAACTTCAAAACTGGATTCCGAGGGAGTACTCCTATGGATTCCAATGGTCCTCACTCTAAACTCATATACCTTGCTGGCATGGATTATGAGGGTCAAATTGGCTCTAGATTCACTTTTGTGCATAAAAGTGTTTCGGTAATTACGCAAGGTTGCATAGGGGTAAGTAAACAAAGTCTTTAGATTGGGCTAATTGATTAATTAGAAGGGTTTATTAGGTTAATTAATCAATTATGACCCATTTTGGGCTAAATTAAATGACTCAAGCCCATATAAGCTCAAGTCACTTAAGCTTAATTAGGAAACCTATAAATAACCCCTAGGGATTAAGGTTTTCATAACTTTTGTCTTCCACCATCTAGAGAGAAAGAGAGTTGTAGCCTCCTTAAGCAAAATATGAACATTCTTAAGAAAAATATTACATTTTTCACAAAAATATGTACATTTTTATTAAGACGATCTAGGACCTCAATCACCCTAGTTATGACTTAAAAATTTATTTGGGGGACCTTAAGAAGTGATTTGAGTCCTTTCCCCACCCCGAAATCCAATTTTAGAAACTCACATTCATTCTTAAGAAAAATACATACATTATTTATAAAAATATGTACATTTTTATTAGGGCAAAACGGGACCTCAATCACCCTTATTATAACCTAAATATTCATTTAGGGGAGCTCAAAAAGTAATTTGAGTCATTCCCACATAATCCAATTTGAAACCCATGAAACCCTCGATAAAAATATGCACATTTTTTTTTTTCAAAAATACATACATTTTTATTAGGGTGATTCGGGATCCCAATCACCCTTATTATGACCTAAATATTCATTTTGGGGAGTTGGGGAAGTGATTTGAGTCTTTTTCTTTCCCTACCCTGAAATCCAATTTGAAACCTCATATGCATCATTAAGAAAAATATGTACATTCTTTATAAAAATATTTGCATTTTTATTAGGGCAAGATGGAACCCCAATCACCCTTATTATGATCTTAATATTCATTTGAGGGAGCTCAGAAAGTGATTTAAGTATTTTTCCCACCTTGAAATCTAATTTGGAACCTCCGTACATTCTCAAAAAAATACGTACATTCTTAAGAATAATACATACAGTCTTCACAAAAAAAACATATATTTTTATTAGGAAGAAACAAGACCCTAATCACCTTTATGATGACCTAAATATTCATTTAGGGGAACTGAGGAAGTGATTTGAGTCATTCCCCCGCATTGACATCTAATTTGGAACATCACATACATCCTTAACAAAATACGTATGTTCTTCGCAAAAATATATATAATTTTTTAACATGAACTTGGACCCAATCACCCTTATTCTTAAGAAAAAAATGGCTTTATGTGAAGAATATACACATTTTTTTTTTTTTTTAAGAATGTACATATTTTTATTAATGATGTAAGTGGTTTCCAAATGGAATTTCGGGATAGAGAAAGGATTCAAATCATTTCCTGAGCTTCCCTAGGTGAATATTAAGGGTGATTGGGGTAATGGCTCATCCTAATAAAATGTATGTATTTTTGCGAAGAATCTAGTATTTTTTTTAAGAATGTATATATATTTTTTTAAGGATATATGTGAAGTTCCAAATTAAGGTGGGAGAAATACTCAAATCACTTCCTAAACTCTCTAAATGACTATTTAGGTCATAATAAGGTTGATCAGGGTCTCAGTTCATACTAAAAAATGTAAATATTCTTATAAAAAAAAATATACATATTTTTATTAAAAATATATATATTTTTCTTAAGGATGTAGGTGGATTTCCAAATTGGATTTAAGAGTCGGGGAAGGACTCAAGTCACTTCCCGAGGTACCCAATTTAGTTTTTAGATCAAAATAAGAGTGATTATATATATATATATATTTCATGTTCTACATTTTCAAAATCTATATGCTGTCCAACAAGGTGAGTGAGATGAAGGGCCGGGCCACTCCGTACACCTTGCCCCTTATGCCGACAGCACCAGCATGCAGCTTAGGTTGGCAGCTTATTTTGTATTTCTGCTATACGTGAAAGTATATACATCACATTACAAAAATAATATCCAAGTTTATATTCACCCAACTCTACAAATATCCAATAACACGTTGTTTTTGTCTTTTTACTTAATTTTAAATAAAATTTAAATCTAAATAATATTAAGTAATAAATTATTTATTTTTAATATTTTGTTTCTATTAAATATTAAAAAATGAAAAAAAAAATCGATAGATTACTTATAGCATTAAAAAAAAAAAAGCTAATTATTCACTTCTTTTATTCAATCAAAAAATTTAAGAAATAAATTAAGAAAAAAAAAACAATAATATGAAATCTGAAAATAAATTGCTTTTAAAAAAATTTTTAAAAAATTCCTATTAATAGCTTTTATAAAAAGGAATATTTTTTTTTTTTGTTAACATCGATATCCATTTTTTGTTGCATTATACAAAACTCTATATGTAATATTTTAACCTAAAATTTAGACACTTTCATAATTTAAATCCTCGAGTATCAAATTTTAAGAATTCTATAAATGATCGATTTTGGAACTAATACAAAAATTAAATAAAAATATCATACATTATCTATTTGATATTTTGATATTTATGAATTATAGGGCTTCTGGTTTCTAGCCTTCCTAGTTCCTAATGTTTGCTTTCTATTTGCTCCTCCTTGTCAAACAAGTGCGGGCGCACTAGAGCTACAGTGGAGTTTACCTCCTCTAGGATCAAATGCTCATATGGTTTACCTTCAAAATCAACTAATACTTGTGTGGGCAAAGTCCAACCCAGGTCTAGTATCAATCAAGCTATATTCCTGATCACACTCCCACTTTTCAGCTACCTCACTTTATAGAGAACTGGATGGAATATGGGGATTAATACTTAAAAATATATTACTTTCATGAATTTTATCATTACTTTTGAGTCTTCTAAAGAAACTAGAATGCATGAAGTTAAGGGAGGCAAAGATGAGTGCCAAGGGACAAAGGCTGAAACTGTTGGACTAGCATGCCTAGAGAGTACTTCTTAACACCCAACTATTGAACTACTATGCATATAGTGTTCCTTAACTCCCTAAGACCTCCCATTCAAATTAAGTTCTAATATTATATTCAACTATCAATTTTCTTAAAAACTTAACCTTAATATACATATCATGCTCTTTAATATGAACCATGACTATGAGGTGGAAGAAAGCAAATGATTACTCAGAATAAAAAACAATCACATACTATAAGAGACAATAATCACATGTTCTAAGCTAAAAGATCAATGGTAGATGAAAGAAAAAAAAAAGTTGTGTCAACTCCATTAAAAGAAAGAATAAGAAAAAAAAACAGGAAGTTGAGATTACAAACGAGGATGGTTACGAAGACGAATATTGATTGTCAAAAATGAAGCCCTCTGATAGTTCTACCTAATATTGAAGCAAATGATAATTTTTTTAGTTTTGGCATGTATGAGATAGATACTCCCACATAAATTCTACTAGCGAATACATTAAACCAACCAATACATTGAACTCTTTATTACCTGCATTTTCACACACAAACAACTACAAGAAAACGAATGCTGATGGTTGTATACAACCAAATACATTAAAGTCTAATACAACCAGTACATTAAAGCCTAAAACAAGGGTGCATAAAGCAGACGAATTGAAAAAAACAGATATGATATTTAGACAGATGTAAGACATAAAACTGGGGGGAGCAGCATTATTGCCATTAACTGTCCTCCTTTTGAATATATCAAGTCATGTCGACGTATAAACCAGAGCCTCTTGAGTTTTTCTTCCATGACAGTTGTTATCTGCGCTGCCATGGAAGGGCTCACATGATTGGCCAAATCTCCCACCTTGCCTATCCTGAAGTGAGACGGTATTTTGAAATGCTATGATGCCGGGGCGTTTTCCAGACTTGTTCACCTCCAAATTTTTAAGACTGAAAACGACACAACCTTGATATTTCCTCTTATCATCCCTTGTTTCTCTTCCTCCTCAGAAAAAGGAACGCCACAAGAGTGTGCTAACCTTTTCATGTGGGTGATGATATCCTCCAAATCTTCATATTTCAGATACAGCACCTTCTCCGGTCTCTCTATGCTCATTTTCCATTACTCCAGTACATGGTCCCAGAAGGGTCCGCATTCTTCTATGTCCTGGCAGAACATCTCCAACCCATATGCTCTAGTGAAGTTGGCTCGAACGACTGAGTTGGAATGGTGTTGATGAAATGCCATAAAGAGGTGAACCTGTCCAATGGATTTTGACTTATATAAACAATTCGACACTTGAAATCCTTAATGGATGCTGGCAACAATGAATAGGGTGTATGGGTTGCAAAAACTTTTGGGCAAGGAAGGTCTTGGAGACTAGGACATTCCTTTTTTATGAAATAAAGGTCAACCTCCAAGAAGGGCAGGATCATGAGGGTTGGTAGTGAGCAATGGACTCTGGTTGAGAGGGATTGGCACCTGATTTTGGGATACTGCTGAGTATGATGTCAGTGTCTTGTGCTTGGAAGTGTCTTTGAAAGTAGATGATACTCTGAAGTATTCTAGGTCAGAACCAAAAGCCTTGGTATTGATACAGATATGTGCCATCCCAATTTCTCTGTGCGAAGGGTTGGGAGCAGTTCTCTGCACTTAC
Source organism: Vitis rotundifolia (assembly GCA_030254885.1). Classification (NCBI taxonomy): domain Eukaryota; kingdom Viridiplantae; phylum Streptophyta; class Magnoliopsida; order Vitales; family Vitaceae; genus Vitis; species Vitis rotundifolia. The sequence goes on along the minus strand of CM058163.1, from coordinate 16,963,436 downwards.
TGCTATACTCTTCAACAACTGTGAATAGAGAGTTTGAGAACGCTAGTCTTGATCTCCATCGAGATGTGTATACATCTAGCTGTAGGGAGTGACTGCATATTAATAAGAAATCAAGCAAAATAAATAAATAAAAAGATCCATGAAGTCTACAATGATTGAAGTGTGAAAAACACTAATTATTTAATTAATGTGGGTGGATGACCTGAAAGATTATGTCTTTTAGATGGTACACAACTGGATATAAATATTTTTATGTTAAGGAGGAACCTAACACCAAAGGCCAAAGTAAAACATTTAATAAGAAGCATATGAGATATATAGGAAGCGGGTGAAGATTTGGTTCCCATTGGAAAAACAAAAAATGATATTGATGGGCTGGGTACCATGAAACAATTAATAATTAATAATTGATACAAAAGTTAGGAGAGAGATATTATAGGGATGCAGTTCTCAATCAATTAGAACATGTTTGAGGTGTAAGTTCAAAGTTTCCTTTTCCTATTATTGCGACTTCAGCTTTTATTATTTGCATGTGAGGAAAGATGAACCATGTCCTAAGGTTAGCTATCTAGCTACATATTTTCTGTTCTCAAAATTTTTTTAAACAAAAGGGCTGCCTTAAACTGGTTTTCCCTTTCTTTTCTTTTCTTTTCTTTTTTCCTTTTTCAATTTTTTGCATGAGTTATTTTTGTTTTAAAACACTATAGCCATGGAACACCTTAGCTATGAATATTGCACCTCAATATTTCACTGTCAAATGAAATGCCTGGCTGCAATTTCTGCTTCAAAATGAAGCATGTCCAAATAAGGCTTTAATTAATAGGTCAGCCAGTCATCAGCTAATATTATTTACCTTGTGGAAGTGAAAAAATCTGTACTGCAGCATCATCACATTGTTTGACAATGCTTTGTCCTGAATCAGTTGCCTGTATCCACACCACATAAAACAAACAAGTTATATGTTCCTTCAGTTTGCATATCAAATTCAAAGGAAAGGCAACAAGAAGTGGCAAACAATTGAATGCTAATGCACAAACCTGGTAGCGAGATATAAAGGAATCAAATTTCATATCTCTGCACTGAATTCCATGGAAGTAGGAAGCTCCTGAACCATGATCCTGGTCAAAGGAGAGGAATACTTGTTCTCTGTTTGAGGAAGGAGCCTTCCTAAGTGTAAGCTGTTTATGATCCAGCAAGCTGGCTGCATGACATAAGATTAAAAATTGAAGAGAAAATCAGGAGGCGTGATCATCTTAATATATATATATATATATTCTCTGATCATATCAGTCAGTTTGATTCTACAATGGTAATAACAAGTACTAACCATCATGGGTATTTTCCTCTCGGAGGCACATAGTCGTAAGTGTCGTGATGCCCTACTCTCATCCTCAGCAACAATAGCTCCCACAGAAATGCTTTCAGTGTCAAGACTTTGGACCAAGCATTGAAGGGTTTTAAACACCTGGCCTCCTCCATGCTTAATACCAACATAAAAAAGAAACCCAATAAAATCAGACTATCATCATAAGAATAGCATTTGAGATCAACTAGCAACCAACCAAGTAGCATACCAAACTGTGCAACATACGCATACTTGCCAATGTGTTGTGTATGTATCTATGTTTGTGTCTGCTTATGTATTATCCACAGAAGTCTTTCCCTAGTAAAAAATAAATTTACTATTGTTTCTCATCGAACAAAACAAAGTTTCGATCAGTTACGACTGCATTTGGGAGGACTTGCAGATTTTCTTTAATGAAAATGCTTATATCTGATTTTATTTTATTTTATTACCATTGTTTGTTTTTTATAATAGACATGTTCTGGCTGATGAGTCAAACTTTTGAACCATATAAGATAGCTGAGCCACTCAGTTTCCTTGGGACGTTCATACAGCCGCTTAATCATTTCTGGAAATCAACCGATCTAAGCAGATGAATAGCTTCACAAAATTTAATATGTTCAAAATTAATCAACTTCTATTAACTTAGTTTGTAACTACTAAAAGCGTACAGAAACATGGTCCTCAGAGCCTATTTAGAAGGCATATCAAGGAGATATTCAGTTCCAGAAAGATGGAGATAAGTTAATGGTCTGTTTGCTCACATAAGTTGACAGGTTGTATCACGTAAGTTAAAGGCTGCTTGCCTGCTTTTACATCAAATTACAAAAAGTAACTCTCCATTTCTTTCCAACTTAAATTTAAGAACTGGGAGAAAATTCTGATGACTCCCAACCACTACACACTCCCAATTATGATAAATGTCGGCCCTTTTCCACTTCTTTCTTTTTCTTTCTTTTTTCTTTTTTCATTTTTTTTCCCTGTTAGTAGGCTTGGTAATTGTCAGCATATACCTCGTAGGTTTTTGGAGGGGGCAAAATTCAGCTAGCCCTGTAGGTGTAGAAAGGTGTTTTGCCTAATATAATGATATAAACATAGTTGTTAACTTGTAAGTCGTATCATATGTATTGTTTTTCTATTTTTCCTGTATATATATCATACATTTTTTGATAAATATATAATAGAAAAATATGTATACATACATGAAATACTTATATATTGGAAGTAAGAATATAGAGTAACATATAACCAATTTCATGAATTATGATATGATTTAAAAAGTTAAACCATGTACTAGATATGAAGACATTGAAGAATAAAGTTTTGAAAAGTCCAATATAACAAAATATGAGTTAATGCATAGGTTCATCATAAAATCCATAACAATAAAATCTTTGAATTTTTAGTTTGAAATTCTCAATAGGCAAATATGTTGCGGCTGTGTGTCATTGTATGTCATCTCTAAAGTTTCAACTTTCCATGTTCATAATCATTCCCTTCTCACTAAAAAAGAAAAAAAAAAATTCTAAAAAAATGAAAGAAAAATAAACATATTAAGTAAAACTTTTTATTTCACCAATTACCATCGTTTTTTATATATTCAGATCATTAAAATGTTTCGAGTGTAACTTCAATAACAAGTATGTAATGTTTTCATTTAGGATTATTTCCCCTCTCTCTCCCTATTATGATCAATTTCCAACCTTAAATTATACTATAGAATAATTATATTAAGAAAAAAAATTGAATTGGATTTTTCTTAGAAACTATGAGAAATAGTTAAAAGTCTATATATGTATCGCATATTGTCTTTTGTATCATAAGATAAACTTCAGCTAAGATACAAATTGGCAATATGTATCAATTTTCATTTCAAAAAAAGTATGAAATCTTTGCATGGTATCATGTATTGTAAGTTTTAAGCAACTATGGGTATAAACATGGAATGGTGTATAACTATGTAACATAATTTTTATAGGGAGGTATGCAAAATATTGGATTTATTTTCCTCGTCCTACTAGATCAAGATGAATTATGCATTAATTTGCTTTATTTGTTAGTATCACTTACATTTTCATATATTTTTATTCCATTCCTTGCAATTGGACTGTTGCAAAATGCTCCTCTTTTAAGAAAGATATATCTACATGACACAAGTTCGGAAATGCAGCCTTACCACTTGTACTTACATTAGCTTTTTTATTTCACCCTTTTTTGATAGGAAAATAAAAGATGATAACATAGAAGATGCTTAACAAAAGAGGGTCCAACCCCTTTACACAAGAAATATATAAAATGTGACAAAAGGCGAAGAGAGAAAAGAAAATAAAGTGAGAAGAAAAATTGAATAAGGCCTCCTAATGCCTTCCCAAACCATAAATAAAATCAGACAAAGAGAGGCTTAAGCACAAAAGGGAATTTCCACTCTAGAGGCTTTTAAAGGGTCTATTAACTTTCTCTATGCTTTCTTTTGTTCTTTGCCTATGGTTAGGTGTAGTCTTTAAGGATGTCTTTGTTAGAGAGAACATTCTCATTCTTCTTGATTTTCATTACTAATAAATTCCTTTTCATGATTTCTTCTCAAAAATGTAGCTTGCAACTTGGGCCACTCAACCACTCCTTCAGTAACAACCTAACCAAGATGAAGAGATGAACATAATGGTATCTTTGAGGTATCTTCTAGCTTTTTTTTTTTTGATTGGAAACGCCACAAAGATATATTAATATAAAAAAGAAGTACAAGAAGAAGGATGAGAAATCCTCCCACCAAAGACAACTAAATTACAGGAAAATACACATAAAACAAACGAACTCCCACTAAGGACCAATCCCTATGGAGTACACACCGCTATCCAATCCAACTGAATCACATTAAGGGGAGTCCCCTTAAATGCCTTGGAACAGAAAGCCCAAAGGGAAGCAAGGAAAACAATAGAGTCCCAAAGGAACTCTGAATTCCTTTCTTTATCCTCGAAAATCCTTGCGTTTCTTTCCCACCACACAACCCGAATTAGAGCTATGCTCGCAGCTTGCCACAAAACTATCCCTCTCTTAGAATTACCGAAGCCTTTAAAATTGACGGACATCATGTCATATATGCTCCTTGGGGGAACCCAATCCATCTTAGCTAACTGAAATAACCTGTGCCACAACCCAATCGTCAAGGAACAATGAAGAAAAAGGTGATCTGCTGATTCCCCATGCTTCATGCACAGGATACAAATATCAGGACTAAGGGCTTTGTAGGGTCTTCTCACTTGTAACATGTCATTAGTATTCACCTTCTTGTGTGCCACTAACCAGACAAAGGACTTCACTTTGAAAGGAACTTGAGACTTCCACACGAACTTTGAAAGAAAGTTCTGAGGAGATCCAGAAGATTGAGATAATGCTAGAAAAAAGGATTTGACTGAAAAAAGCCCTGAAGAGGATAATGGCCATAATCTGGCATCTGGGACCGAAGGAGAGAGATACAAATCATCAAGAGACCGCATGAGGCCTTCTAAGTCCTCAATCTCAGAATCTGACAGGTTATGGCGGAAATTCAAATTCCACGAGAAAGGCCGAGATGGACCGAGAACTGAAGAAATAGAAATGTTTTTATCCACGACTACTCTAAATAGTCTTGGATATTGGGTTCCCAAAGGTTGGTCCCCCCGCCACAAATCTTCCCAGAACCGAATTCTTTCCCCGTTTCCTACCACATACCGAGTAATCAAAGAAAACCCCTGAAAGACTTGAGCAATAGCCTTCCAAGGACAGCGATGTGACCATCTGACTAAAGTGTTAGCATCCCAACCATTAGAGTGTGAACCATAAATGCTTAAAATGACCTGATGCCAAAGAGCTGAACCCTCTCTAGGATACCTCCATAACCATTTCCCTAGAAGAGCGAGATTCCTCCAAGAAATATTCCCCAAACCCAAACCCCCTATTGTCTTCGGTTTGCACACCACATCCCACCTCACTAAATGATCCCTTTTGCCTTCCCCAACCCCTGACCATAAAAAATCCCTTTGCAACTTCTCGATTTTTGCAGCCACTGAAGCGGGAATTTTGAATAAGGAAAGGAAGTAACTTGGCAAATGGGTAAGACAAGATTGGATAAGAGTTATCCTCCCACCGAAGGATAAGTAGGCCTTTTGCCACCCATCTAATCTACTTGAGATTCTCTCAATCACTGGATCCCAAAAGCCACACGCCTTGGGGTTCCCGCCCAAAGGGAGACCCAGATATAGAATAGGCCATCCGGACGCCTTACAATCAAGCATCACAGCCAATCTTGAAAGATGAACCTGATCAAGATTGATGCCATAAATACTACTCTTGTTAAGATTGACCTTAAGCCCAGAAATGTGCCCAAACACTAACAAAAGACTCTTCAGAGTCTGCAGCTCTTCCTCCCTTGAGTTAGAAAAGAATATGGTGTCATCAGCAAATTGCAAATGGGACACCTTAGTTCTATTCCTACCCACCCTGAAACCCTCCATCAAATTTCTTTCCTCAGCTCTCATAAGCATCCTACTCAGTACATCTGCAACTAAAGTAAACAAAAAAGGGGATAAAGGGTCGCCTTGTCTTAATCCTCTTGATGCCTTAACCCACCCTTTAGCACTACCATTCACCAAGATTGCATAAGATACCGAAGATACACATCCACTCATCCATTTCCTCCATCTAGGACTGAACCCCTTCTTTTCTAACACATGATCCCAAAAATCCCACTTCACGTGATCGTATGCCTTTTCAAAGTCTATTTTGAATACGACGCCTTCCTCCCCTGACCTTCTTCTCTCGTCCACTATCTCATTCGCTATAAGAACTGCGTCCAATATTTGTCTCCCTTGAACAAAAGCGCCTTGAGAATAGTGGATGGTCTCATGTAGAACCCCTCTTAGACGCCCTAAGAGCACTTTGGCTATTATCTTGTAGAGACTAGTGATCAAACTAATGGGTCTAAAGTCTGATATTCTCTTTGACAAACTCTTTTTGGGTATTAAAACAATGAAAGAGGCATTAGTGCTTTGATTGATAATTCCGCTCCTATGAAATTCAGCGAACACTCTCACCAACTCCTTCTTAATCACATCCCAACACTCTTGGAATACGGCAATAGTAAAGCCATCTGGCCCCGGAGCCTTGTCCCTATCCAACTGAAAAATGGCCTTAGAAATCTCTTCTTCAGTGAAAGGGGAGTCTAACCTTAACGCACTCTCTTCCGAAATAGGGGACCAATCTAATCCTTCAACACCCCAAGACTCTCCTGTAGGATTTGTGTAAAGCTTTTCAAAGTAATGTAAGATCTCCTCTGTGATACTCTCGGCATTCTTCAGCACTAAGCCCCTCTCATTCTCCAACTCCTTAATATATTTCCTATTTCGCCTGCCATTAGCCATTTTATGATAAAACTTAGAGTTGCAATCCCCTTCCTTGACCCATTTCACTTTGGCTTTTTGTCTCCAATGAATTTCCTCCCTCAATATTAATTCCTCTAGTTCCCCTTTTCTTGAGGCTCTTTGGCTTAACAAATCAGGATTGAGACCCCCTTCCTGCTCAATGGCGTCAAAGTTAGCTAAATCATTGAGAATACTTTTTTTCTTTTCTTAAGTTCTCCAAAAGAAAACTTATTCCACTCCTTCAATTTAGCTTTAACATATTGAAGTTTCCTCATGAACTTATGACCTTCCCATCCGTTTCCTTGAAACCCACTCCACCAATCTCTAAAGTTCTCCTTGAATTTAGTGTGTTGTAACCACATATTCTCAAACCTAAAAGGTGTTAGCCCCCACATAAACGGGTTGGTATCCATAACAATTGGCCAGTGATCCGATGTCCTTCTGATTAAGGCTTCTTGAAGGCCTTGGGGGAAGAGCAGCCCCCACTCATTTGAGTAGAGAAAACGGTCCAATCTCTTACACATGGGAGACTCTTGCATATTCGACCAAGTGAATGAAGCATTCCGAAGAGGTGGGTCAAGCAACTCACATTCTCTAATAAAGCTATCAAAGTCCCTCATGCTTGGAGTTAGGCTAGAACCCCCCATTTTTTCTGAGCTTCTCCTTATGACATTAAAATCACCGCCCACACACCATAGCGGGTAAGTTAATCCATATATGTCAAAAAGTTCCACCCAAAAATCCTTCCTAAGTGAGGGACTATTTGGACCATAAACAGCAGAAATCCAAAGAGGTCCACAACCGTCCAAAGAGAACTTGACTGAGACCGAGAAAGATCCTATTACCACCTCCTCTCTACACAGATTTTTTGAATCCCAGATGATCAAAATCCCACCTGATGCCCTAGACGCCGGAAGAGCAACCCAATCCTTATTTCTGATCGTCCAGACACTACCCACAAACCTTCTATCACAATTCTCCTTTTTTGTTTCCTGAATCATCACAACATCCGGATTCTCTGACCTAAGAAAATCTTTAACCATCCTACGCTTATTCCTTGAACCCAAACCCCTAACGTTCCAGCTAATAATTTTCATGGGAAAACACAAAGACCCTAACCTTCCGAGCCAAAACCAACATGTCTCAATAACCTGTGGGGCCTCTATTCTTCCTCCTAGAATACACCTTAATGTCAAGAGAGCATAATACCTCTCGCACTTTGGCCATTTTCCCGGGGGACAGACCATCAATAAGGAAATCACCCGAATCCTCCTTATGCGACCTGACAATAGATTCCTTAGGGGTACAGCTCTCGATCATTTGGTTAGATAAAGCACACTGGTTCTCCTCCTCAACACGGTCAGGGATGTCACCATGTTTTAAACAGTCAACACCACCTTTTTCATAAAAAAATTTTGAGGTGCCTTGATTTTCCGTAGGAGACTAAGGAAGAGGGACTGAATTGGGAAGAAGTGGACCAGAGGGATTCGTCAAAGGAGAATCCGGACTACAGAAAGGAAAAGAAGGAGACTCGGGTGGCTGAGAAGAAAAGGGCTGACATACCTCCAAGTTTTTGGCTCCCGGAATTTCGCAAATCCCCTCAAAGATGAGTCCTTTACCTCTGGTTATTGAATTAAAAGGTGAAACCATGTCTGAATAGCCACGAGGATCAAACCCCACTCATCCCGTTAGCCCTCGTTTGACTTTAACGCGGCTCGCCGAGGTGTCCTCCTTCAAAAGATTACCAGACAGAGGACATCTGGAGAAAGGATTCACTCTGATTCCTCACTCCATCTGAGAGCCCATCCCAAACTCCTTTTCCATGTTGCGGTCTTCACTTGACGACGACGAACCCCGTGTGAAAATAGGCTCACTGCTACACCGATGTCCCTGTCGTCGATCGGCGCTTGGAGGAAAGAGGGTAGACCACGTCTTCTTTGAAATTGCCGTCTCTTCCTCCTGCGTAGCATCTCTCGTGTGAACCGCGGGGGCTTTCCCCTTCCTCGCTTCGATTTCTTCCCTTCGCGATGAGACTTCCACACCAGAGGGCTTCGTTCCTCCTAAGTTTTGGCCCAACCCCGACGGGCCTTTAAACTTACAGCCCACGGTGTTATCTGGCAATGGCCTAGGGTTGGGAAGGGACTGGGCCTTTAGCTCAACGGCCCGACCTTCTTCTCCAAAGAAAACCTCGGCGCCGGCCCTTGCATCGTCTGGACTGAGCATCGCGATCGCCTTTGTAGAAGAAGCAGCTCGCTGGGGAGAAAGGGACGAAGCCGATGCAGACTGGTGGGCTTGAGGAGCTTCTGGGCCATCTTGAAGCCCACAATGCCTCATCCCACTTTGGGCCCTAACCTTGTGGGCTTTAAAGGAGGATTCATTCTCGGGCCCAATAAAATTTGCTTCAGCTGGGCCCGATTTGCTCCATCCCCCTCCTATCTCCCCTTTATCCGCCAAACGCGTCCTTGACTACCGATAACGTGCCCGGGGAAGATGCCTCTTTCTGTAGCACTCAATGTCCCTAACATTGCCTCGTAGCCCTTCTGCAACTTTTGGCGACTGAGATACGCAACCACCCACTCTCACCCACTCGTTCCTGCTACTGTTTATTTCAGACGTGACAGCGTCGGCATCGTCGTCTTCTCCGGTGACTGAAACTGCTACTGTATAGGACCATTCTCCATCTTCCACCTCAAGCAACGCTGGTAACACGACGTTTGGAAGCATCTCCACCCACAGCTTCACCCTCGTCAAGTCCACCAGCTTCAAAGTTTCCTTTGCCACCTTCGTTACCCTCCCCCATTTCTTCAAAATGAAATTCAACTAAACTTCATCCTACAAATGGAAAGGGAGACCTTTCAATACTAGCCAGCCCCTCCTGAACTTTCCTTGAACCACCATATTTTCCTTAGGCGACCATTTCCTTAGCAGAATCGTCCTTCCTTTCACTAAAAGTTTTCCCTGATCATGAACCCTTTCCGCTCTCCTTGTTGAACTCACAAAGAAGCATCCTTTAAAAGCGGAAATGGGATTTATGGACACCATTCCTTTCATCCCCATCATCCTCGCAATGGCTCTTTCATTCGTGAGTCCAGTCTTGGACTTTTTCTTAGCTTTCACATATTACAGCTCTGGCCCATTTTCCAGCTGACCACGTACCTCCAGTCCTCAAACCAGCCTGTGCCACCACTTCTGCATATGACCGTCCTCCTCTGAAAGTGTCCTCATACATCCGGATATCACCATTCTTCTCCTTCGAAGCTCCTCCGTCTCGTTCAGAATACTCTTGCATTGATAGGATCGCCTTCCTAAGATCTTCCCACCCTTTCCCTTTGACGCCCTCGGGGACGACAAGAAATAAAGGTTTCCTTTTTGTAACAAATTCTGTAATTTTCATGAACCGCCCTCTGTTATTGAAGCATATCTCCATCAAGAGAGTCTTAGTCTTGCCCCTGATCTTTCGTACAAAACCCCTGTAAGCCTCCATCTCCACAGCTTTCTTCAAATGCTCCATCAACCAATCCAGCTCCTCCATGTCAAATCCTATTGAAACTATGAAACCTCGGCTCCTCTCTGTTACTGATACCCAAGTTCCACCATTCAATCCTTCAAACTCTACCTGAAAAGACTTCTTCTCCACAATAATCCTTTCAACTTTGCACTTCATCTTGTTTTTTTTCCCTCTACTTTTTTAAAGAAAAAGATAGATGCATAGCTTGTTATGCAAAATTAGACATAGGTATCTTCTAGCTATTAATCTTCATTGTTGCATCTTTTTTATCCATAGTAATATTTTTCTCAGGCTTGGAAGTAGAAATATATTAAAAAATTAAAAAAAATTATTCTTATTTATCATATCTACATTCCATTTTAAAAACAAATCTTGCTTATTTTTACTTAGCAATCAACCTTACTCAAAGGTCAGAGGCACAAAAATTACTCCATGATTCTTCTAATATGCCACTTAAGTTCATTCTTAAGAAAATGAAAGAAGAAATAGGGCCTCAAAACCTACTCACCTTAAACCTATGGTTAGAAAGTCTATCATCTCCCTACCAATTGCTCCCATATCAATTAAAGTTTTCATCTTGTGTCACTAGTCACATGATTCATAGCAATATATCTATTTTTACTCCTTCCTTTCTTAAACCCACCACTTTATTTGTTATTCAAAGAAAGGATAACAAAAGCATGTTCCTATAATCCTATTTTTCTTCACCATTAAACAAGTCAAAACATCATAGAAAAGATCCTTCTTGAATCTCTTTTCAACTTACTAAGTGAATTTCATTTTTTCTTGAGATTTTCGTATTACACTACCAACTTCCCTAAAAATTTAGTGGGCCAACAATATATATCAAGCTTGGGCTACACATGAGCTTAATAAATTGGAGAAAATAGCCATCATGAGGTTCAAACTCAGCCTCCTGCTAAACAAGGATCTAATACCATGTTAAACTACCAAACTTCCTAAAAGTTCATTCTCTTAGATGGTAGGCTAACAATGTATATCAAGCTCATTTAAGCTTTAGTCATAACATTCTTCATCTGTAGATGCTCCAACATTTATAGGAAGGACCAATCATTTTGAAAAAAAACCTAAACTTCGCATTTTTTATGAAAACAATCACCCAAAATTGTAAAACCTGGGTTAAGCACAAATTCCTTGTGAGGACCTACTGTGTTGCTTTTCTTAAAACAAAAATTAATATCATTTAAGACGAACTTACATCAAGATTTTCACTTCTGTATATATTCTAACAAGTGTCAGAACAACGACCCTCTTATTTTCTACTTCCTTCTCTTAAATTTAAGAAAAAAAAAAATGGATTCCTACAAATGCATTTCTAAGAATGCCAAGAAAATCACGGATGGAAGCTAAAATAAAGATATATGTAATTAGAAGGATAGGAAACAATAAACACAAAGTAGTACACATAAAAGAAGAAGATGTAATGGTGTTCATAATGGAAACAAACATTTGATATTTGCCATGTTAAACTTTGATGAATGTTATTTGGGTATACAAGGGCAACTTGGAATTGGTGGAGTAATTATAGATGACTTGGTGGAGAAATTCTAGATCATCTACAGTGATAAAAACTTACTCTAAACCTACAGGCGAAGGTTTCGCTACTGAGTCTGAGATTCTAGCTCTGTTGGAGGGTCTCATGCAGGCTAAAGGTTTGGGCCTTTCTAATCTTATGGTGGAGGGACAGATTCTATTGGTGTCATTTCATAGATGACCAAGAAACACAAGGCTTAGGGAGGTTTGATGTTGGTTTCGCCAAATATTTGATCATGTTACGCAATTGGGATGCCCTCTTTGTTAGGTTTCTTGCTTAGCCAATCAATTGGTAGACCTTTTCTTGTGAACATTTTGCCTCCTTGAAGTGTAACTAGTTTTTGTTATGTTTACTCTTAGATTTTTGTAATCTTCCTCAGTGGAACTTGTATGATTTCTCTTTAAAGAGTTCCTTTCTTGTTTTGATTAGGATGTTTCATCTTTCTTAATCCTTTAATAAACTTGTGTGTTCCCACAATTAATAGACTTGTATGTAATCATTTTTAATTAGTAGAAAAGATTTGTGTGTTCCCATAATGGAAACAAATATGAAACCTAAGATACCTTTGCAATCAAGTAAAATTATATGGAATTACCTTGTAATGTGTCTATCATAACCATGGATAAAAAATTAGCAAATAACACAAGGAACAGCAATTTGCCTTTTGTACAACTAGCAAAATATGTAAAGCATGAAGTCATTCTTCTGTATATTATTACAATTCTCACATAAGAAATTGGATAAATTAACAGAACGAAAATTGTCATTTGCAAGAGTTCTATAAACAAGAGAGATGGACAAAAAAATTTTAAGTCCTAAAAAATAAAAAAAGCAAAAAAGAAAAAAAAATGCCAGTGAGAAACAATATGGTGTCTTAAACTTCCTAATGAATGCAATGTATTACATTTAAAACTGTTAAACTACCAATTTGATCCAAAAGCTAAAACTGCTAAGTAATGGACCAGAAACATATATCAAGACAAGCTGGGCTAAAGCCCCAACAAAAACAATCCTTACCCTGAAAATTTTTGCAAATTTGGAGCAGAAACTGTGCTTCCCATGGAGCATTATTCCTACTTTCTCAAAGATATATTTATGATTCTCACGATGGATTGGCTTTCCAATTCTGATACGTTTTCGATCACCTTCATTTGACAGAATCATGTATCTGACAGAATATTGATTAGAAACACAAAACCATGAGAAAAGTATGGATGCATGAGGCCTATATAAGAAACAAAAGTAAGGGGGCAAACTTTTGCCAGTAGAAAAACATTAATTAACATTCTTTAACTAAGATACATATACATCATCCAAACCAAAAGGAAATACATAAATAAAATAAATACACCAAGGAACCTCATCCATCAACACTCAATACAATACCCAAGATTCCAACTAGCAGGTTGAGAAACTTGATCCACTTTTACAATAATTTATTTTTATACATGCTCCTGAACTGAGCTCAAGATTCTTAGGAAATAACAATAGAAGTGCCATTCTTTCCCTTGTGCTGGCCATCCAGGTTTTCCAGTTGTTGGTCAAACCCAGAAGGTCCACCTACTAAATCACTCAAACAGCCAATAGATGCAGGAAAACATTATATAAGGTTGATATATGTGAGATCTGGCATTGCCTCACTGCCATCCTGTTAAAGTTTATGCTCCTTTGTACATTCCTTGATGAAGTAAATGCATTTTCTTGGTGGTGCTTTCTTTCTTGAAACTCACACCTCAATTAGGAACTTCATCATATGCCTCTTCATTAACTATCTAGAGAACTCTTCTCTTGTTCCTAACTTTTTTGGCAATTTCCTGCAAGAAAGCAGCTAGGTTTAAGGCTTTCCCACAAGGATACATGTGTGAGTCCACCTCAGATTACATCCAGTGTAGAACTTCTTGTTCTTCCACCTACTCAACAACATTTTGCAAGATTCACATCTCAAGAAACTACCTTTGGATGAGTTGGCCCACTTACGTCCATCACACCTACTAAAAGGACTGGAGACAAAGAGGTATCCCTCCATATATGCCCTATCTATAAACATTTTTTTTCCTCTCCTTTTCCTTCATTTCCTCTCCCTTTCCATCATTTTCTTGACAACCAAATATCTTTTGGATACTATTTTGTCAATACATCAAGAAGAGCCCAACCAAAGTTGATTGAACCAACAGCCTTGCACTCTATATACATACATTTGTGTGTCCTTGTTTCATCCTTAATCTGTATAGGCATCTTGATGCTCTTGCTAGGTATTTCCTCTTTTTTTTTTTTATCATCCTTTGTATTTTTGGAAGGCATTCTCATCCTTTGGTTGCACTCAATAGTCATATCAACGAATAGATTTCTTTTAATCAGGAAAATAAAATAAAACAGCACGTGTGAGTATGTTCGTACATAGTGTGTTCTTGTTTCATCCTTGATCTATATAGCTATCTTGCTGCTCTTATCAAGTATTTGCTCCTTTTTTTTTATCATCCTTTGTATTTTTGGAAGGCTTTCTTATCCTTCGCTTGTAATCAATATTCATATCAACAATTGTTTGTTTCTAATATATATATATATATATATATATATATATATATAAAACATGTGTTTGTGTGTGTCTATATTCATGTGTATTATATTATTTGTTAGGTATGCATATGTGCATTTATATATGTATCTATTGCTGATATATGCATATGGCATAATCAAATTGTACCTGATGTAAAACTTTTTAGTCCTACACCCCTCAATAAAATTGTGTAGATCCACATATTGTGCAGGCAGCCATCAGATAAAATGTCCCAGTCAAGCTTATCATGCTTTCCAAATATCAAGTTTACTGGAGATTTAGAAGTCTTGCATAACTATAATGCTCTAAATTAGCAATTTTAGCTTTACTAGGACTGAAAAAGGTAGAACTGTTGAGAGCTTTTAATCATTTGGTGGAGAAAGATTGGCAACAATCTATTGCAAGCTTCCAGAGAGAAGAGGTAAATGGAAGAAGAGTATAAAATCACTAGCACCTTTGATCTAGAGAAAGAAGAGTATAAGGTAAAATTGTGGAGGGAAAACAAGAAAGCAAAATCTCTGGTTTCAGTGTTTCACATTCATTGAGATCTCTACAAATTTATTCAACAACGATATAAGAAGGGAATATGGATTTTTGCACACCTTGAAAGAGAATAAAGCCGAGCATGAGAATGATCTCATCAAATGATCCTCCAAAATATGACCTTCAATCCATCTTCCATGCGATAGATCGAACAGGATGAAGATATGCTTGATGACCTTCAGAAATAGCCTTCTGAAGATACCATTAGAAATTCTTGACCAGATAGTTAGCATCACATCCATTGTTCTAGAACTTTATCTATTTCTAGTGTTATCAACAAAGGTATTTGGAGAAAATTACTGTATATTGATTAGAGGAATAATACACATATAATACAATTAAGAGTCCTAAGTTAGGAAGGTAATATCTCTAAGAATCAGCCTACAAGAAAGAAAATAACTTAGTTATGGTAAGTACAGATATATACAGCTAACACTCCCCCTCAAGCTGGAGCATAGATGTTGATCATGCCCAGCTTGTTACAAAAGTACTCAACTTGAGTTCCATTTAGAGCTTTTGTAAAAATATCCCCAAGTTGCTCTCCAGTCTTCACATAGCCAGTAGAGACTAGATTTTCCTCAATCTTTTCACGAATGAAGTGACAATCGACCTCAATGTGTTTGGTCCTTTCATGATAGACTGGGTTCACAGCAATATGAAGAGCAGCTTGATTGTCACACCAAAGCTTCGCTGGCATTGTGCACTTCATTCCCACTTCACATAAGAGTTGATGTATCCATATGATTTCACAAGTAGCTTGTGCCATGGCCCTATACTCAGATTCTGCACTTGAACGGGATACAACACTTTGTTTCTTACTTTTCTAAGCCACTAGATTCCTACCAAAGAACACACAATAACCTGTAGTAGATCTTCTATCAAACTTAGAACCTGCCCAATCCGCATCAAAAAAACACTCAATGCGAGTGTGTCCCTGACTACTGTATAGTATGCCTAGACCAAGAGCCTTCTTCAGATAGCACAAAATCTGCTCTAAAGCTGCCCAATGCTTTACTGTAGGCGCAGATGTGAACTGACTAACAACACTTGCTGCATACGCAATATCTGGTCGGGTCACGGTGAGATAATTCAGCTTCCCAACCACTCTCTGATACCTCTCAAGGTTGTAGAAGGGATCTCCATCATCTGGCATAAGCTGTACATTAGGAACCATCGGGGTAGTACATGGCTTAGCTTCTGTCTTACCAGTCTCTTCAAGCAGATCAAGTACATACTTCCTCTGTGATAAGAACATCCCTTTCTTGCTTCTTGATACTTCTATTCCCAGGAAATATTTCAGTTCACCCAAGTCCTTTGTATGAAACTTGGAATGCATGAATGCCTTAAGATCAGAGATTCCTGCATGATCATTTCTTGTAATAACTATATCATCGACATAAACCACAAGAAGTATGATACCAGCAGTTGATTTCTTGTAGAAAACGGAATGATCTTTCTTGCTCTTGTTCATGCCAAATGCTTGAATCTCCTTACTGAATTTTCCAAACCAAGCACGGGGACTCTGCTTCAATTCATAGAGAGCTTTTTTCAGACAACAAACCTTCCCATACTCCCCCTGAGCAACAAACCCAGGAGGTTGCTCCATTTAGACTTCTTCTTCTAGATCACCATGAAGAAAAGCATTCTTGATGTCTAACTGATGTATCATCCACTGTTGGGAAGCAGCAATAGAAATAAATAGTCGAACTAAATTCAGTTTGGCAACTGGAGAGAAAGTATCAGAATAGTCTACTCCATATGTCTGAGCATATCCTCTAGCTACAAGCCTAGCTTTCAGTCTTGCCACAGAGCCATCAGGATTAACTTTTACCGCAAAGACCCACTTGCAGCCAACAACTTTCTTTCCTTGAGGCAAATCAACAAGTTTCCATGTATGATTGTCCTCCAATGCACGGATTTCTTCAAGCATTGCCTTCTTCCAACCAGGATGATTCAGGGCCTCTGTAACAGTTTAAGGTACTGAAATAGAATCTATATAGGCTACAAAAACACTCGGAGAAGATGACAGGTGATCATAAGACACAAAGTTAGCAATGGAATAGGTAGATTTGCAGTGTCGTTTACCTTTTCGAAGGCTAATGGGAAGGTCGAGATCACTGGAAGGATCAGATGATGAAGGAGCTGGTGCAGGACATGTATCTGTTGTCACTAGGCACCGAGAGTACACCTGTACAATTGGTGGTTTGACTGGAGCAGTGGGAACATCAACAACAGTACCCAAATGAGCAAGAGACGCATCAGAATCAACCATACTTGATTGCCCAACAGTTGGTCTTGAATTAACCACTTGATACACAAGCCATTCTTCATCCTCCTCCTCACTTGCAGAACTTGTGGGTGAAGAGAAAAAGGATGTGTCTTCTGAAAACACAACATCCGTTGATACTAGATACTTATTGAGATCAGCCGAGAAACATCTATAGCCCTTTTGCAATCTTGAGTACCCCACGAAAACACACTTTAGTGCCTTAAGATCAAGTTTAGTAACAAAAGGCCTTGTATCTCTAACATAGCATGTACATCCAAAAATTCTTGGTTCAATTGGAAAGAGTGATTTCTGTGGATGTATTACTTTGTACGGAATATCACCTTTAAGCACTGCAGTGGGCATACGGTTGATCAAAAAACAAGCTGTGGAAACTGCATCAGCCCAAAATTGTTTCGAAACCTTCATCTGAAACATGAGTGCAGCCGTCTCAAGTAAATGCATGTTTTTTCTTTCAGCAACCCCATTTTGAGATGGAGTATCAACACAAGATGTTTGATGAAGAATCCCATTGTGACTCATGTAGTTCTGAAATGAGTTAGACACATATTCTTTTCCATTATCACAGCTTAATATTTTCACAGACACATCATATTGGGTTTTAATCTCAGCAGAGAAAGCACAAAAATGTGAAAATACTTCTGAACAATTCTTCATAAAATAAATCCAAGTCATTTGAGAAAAATCATCCACAAAGGTAACAAAATATCGAAACCCAGTTTTAGAAGTAACAGGACAAGGACCCCAAACATCAGAATGTACTAACTCAAACAAAGACTCAGCCCGTTTATTAAACCTTGGCCCTAAAGAACCACGATGATGCTTCGCAAAATGACATGACTCACAGTCTAATGAAGGTAAATTATAAAACTGAGGACATAATATCTTCAACACCGATAGAGAAGGATGTCCTAACCGACAATGAGCTTCAACAGGAGAGGCAGTACTGACACACGCAACTAGTCGAGGTACCCACTCATCAAGAATATAAAGTCCATTAGATACATGTCCTTTACTAAATGTCCGTTTTGTCATAAGATCCTGAAACACACAATGATCAGGGAAAAATGAGACACTACAATTTAGATTTTTGGTAAGTTTACTGACAGAGATTAAGTTAAAGGTCAAATGGGGTAAGTTTAACACAGAAGATAAAGTAATAGAAGATGTTGGTTTCACAGTCCCAGACCCTTTAATCTCATAGGTAGAACAGGAGGAGCAGAATGTGTTCTGAAGGTAGAGAAAGTGTTATGATTACCTGTCATATGATCTGTGGCACCTGAAGCAATTATCCATTTGTTTGATGAGGAGACAAGTCATGTTTTACCTGACTCTGCTAGAGCACTAACAGGAGTAGATGCTTTCAGTGCTTCCTGATACTGTGAATATTTAGCAAACCCTTCTGCTGTCATTGTGACGATTTTGTCTGAGAAGTCTGAAGATGTAACAGTATCAGATGTAGCAGCATTGGCAGTTCGATTTCTCCAATTCTGATTCTGCAATTTATTGCAGTTCTTCTTGGTATGGCCAGCCTCATGGCAATAAAAACACACAATGGTACTTGAATCATTGCGACAATTTTCAAATGCCCTGTTTCCGCCCCTGTTATTCACTCTCCTTGCATTCTCTGCATTTCCTCCTTTTGCAGCAAGAGCATTGGTGTGCTGAGAAGAGGGGACATTCTCAGTTCGTAGAACTCTACTGAGCACTTCCTGAAGAGAACCAATGTCAAAACCAGAAAGAATCTGAGAGTTTGCAATCTCAAACTCATATGGGAGATCGGATAAGAAACTCATAACAACCATCGGTTCGCTTTGAGCCTGTTGTATTCTAACATCCGGACTGAAAGGCATAAGTGCATTCAATTCCTCATATACCTTCTTGAAGTCCATAAAGTATGAAGTAAGGTATTTAGCTCCCTTCTAAGGACAATGGAAGGCATTCCATACATCATACATCCGAGATACATTTCCCTTTCCAGAGTAAAGGAAATCTAGATAATCCATTAGCTCTTTAACAAATTCACAATGACTCAGCAAACCAACAATATCACTATTAATAGAGTTTTTAATCTGCAGAAATAATCGTGCATCATCTTGCATCCAAAATTTTCTAAAGTTATTATTAGGAGGTTCCTCAGCCAAGTGGTCATATTTAGCAACACTTCTCATATAAAATTTGATCGTCTTGCTCCATTCAATATAATTAGATCCATTTAATTTGTGTTCAGTTATTTTTGACACAACAGGTACTATATCAGCAACAGAATTCTTATTCTCTTCCATGGCAATAAAATTCAAGCTCCAAAGTAATTTTACACCCAGATAAAAGTAGCCCAGACCAGAAATTGCAATTCACCACAGCAAGAAGAAAGAAAGAGACAAGTACCTCTTGTAGACCAAACAGAAATAGTAATCGAAACACCTTAAATCCCAAGAATGGAATCTCACAATCCAAGAATGAGATCCCTGCACAACAGGGGGATAGAGAATGACGCACAACAGAGGGATAGAGAGAGATCTCGCAGCACAGCTTCTAGACCGAAGGGCAAGAAACAGGGTGCGACGTTCACGATATTTGCTCCAAACTAGTGGAGAATGAGACCATGGACATCGCATCACAAAAAAAATTCCTTCAAGAGCTAATCAAGGTCGGCGACAAGGCCAGCGCACTTGGTGATTCCGTCACTGTTCTCGTCCGGGCATGGACGTCATGAAGGGTGGACTTGTAGGAAGAACAAACTGGCGAAGGCAAGAGAAAACTGAGAGTGTCTTCAAGAGAAAACTGAGAGTGTCTTCTTCAGCTTCCGCTCTAGAAAAATCTCCACCGAAATCGCAGCTGGAAGCGAACAGGTGCTACTGCTAGAACTCGACAAGAAGAAAGAGATCACCACACCACACACTGGCCGGAAAACGGGATTGCCACGCCAATGGGACTGGTTGGAGGTCAAAAGAAGCTGCCACGCGCCGACGCGTGAGTTGACCCGTCCTGCTTCTCAAGGCACATGAGCTTCACGCATTCAGCTTCTAGTCGCCGGACTTCAGGTACTGGCCGATCCTGACACTGCGCCTCCCCCTCCGAAGGTGGTGACACCACCAGGTCACTTTTATTCCGTGACCCAAGAAAAACAGATAACAAACCCAGAATTTGAGCCAAAAGGCTCTGATACCAATCAACAAAGGTATTTGGAGAAAATTACTGTATATTGATTAGAGGAATAATACACATATATATACAATTAAGAGTCCTAAGTTAGGAAGGTAATATCTCTAAGAATCAGCCTACAAGAAAGGAAATAACTTAGTTATGGTAAGTACAGATATATACAACTAACATCTAGTAAGAGAGCGTCATACAGAAGGTTGCTTCGTAGGGTATCTCCTCAACAAATAAGGCAATACTTCGGGCCCAAAATCTGCCAAACCTCCATTTTTTGCCTTAAAACCACATCCATACCATCCAAGGATACCATTAGAAATTCTTGAACAAATAGTTAGCATCACATCCATTGTTCTAGAACTGTATTTGTTTCTAGTAAGAGAGTGTCATAAAGAAGGTTGCTTCATAGGGTATCTCCTCAACCAATTACCAAATAAGGCAATGCTTCAGGCCTAAATACGCCAAACCTTCTCCATTTTTTTCCTGAAAAACCACATCCTTACCATCCAATAAGATGATCTCTTTCACCCAAATCACATAACTGATTAACAGTCAATTATGAACATGCTTTGAAGTTAAAAGTTTGTTTTGAAGAGACAAATTGAGTGTTAATCAACTTCTGAACTTAAATATTTGCTAGTGACCTTTTAAAGAGATCAATATACTTGCAAGGCCTTTTCAGCTACTTTTATTGGGTTGTTGTTGTTATTATTCTTACAAAATTTACAGAGTTTGATCAAAAGAAGAGATGGAGAAGACTTCTCCGAGAAAGCAAGGGTACCTATACATTGAGTGCCACCCACAACTATACAAGGAGAAGTGATTTAACTCCTCGAGGGGGTATATAATCTCCTAGGAAATTAACCCAAAACATTGCTCCTCTCTTTGCTAAAAGATCAGTAACATTATTTGGTGAACAAGAAGACTAAGAGAAGGAGCAATACAGGACAGTTGCAACATCTAATATTTGATGGAGTCACCCATCATCCTCCAAGGCCATCTTTCTAATTCAGTCACGTAAGAGTCTCATTCCACCTGTAGGTTAGAAAGGCTAAGAGCCCTTTCTTGTAGCAAGCCCTATAAAAGAGCTAAAATCTCCACCTTGATGGCTAAACCTGCTCTTGCCAGTTTTAAAAAAAGCTCAGACCACAACACCGTTATGATCTCTGATCACCCCTCCTATCCCCAGCTGCTTTGGGTGTCCCAAAGCACGCCCATCAAAATTTAACTTGACTAAAGCCAATGAAGGCAGAACCCAACTAAGAGCAATTTCCTTTTTAATCCTTTTGATTTACGTACCAATTCCCAATCAAATTTGCCAGCAATTTGCCCACTCCGATGAAATTGCCCAGTAGGCGGTCTTGTGTAGATCAAGGACACTTTCTTAGCTTCTCAAATGTAGTGAAATTTCACCCAGGCTACAGTGTGAAAAGGCCTTCTGGGCAACTTACTGCAGAAAGGAGCCAAACCATTGTTATTTGAATTCAAACTTGTTTATTGTTTTTAACTCAATTTTTTTGTAAAACCTCTAAAACATTCTTGAGACTGGCATGTTTGGACCAATTAAAGGCAGCCATGTGCCATAATTCTCCATAAATAGGCTTTAGTAGATGCATTTGAGGGCTTTTTGGTGGTGAACTTGAGATTCATTCTTGTATTTTCATTTTCTGGTTTATTTGAGAGAATTTTCCTATTTTCTTTATTTTCCTTCATCTTCTCCACAACTAAACATGGTGTGTGAGCCTTCTCTCACAATCATGAGTGGATAATTCTTTTCTAATCTGAAAGAGGATCAAGAAAGAACTTGGATTTAGAGAATGAAGACTGATTCTATGGTATAACTTCACTTTAGTCCTCCTTTTTTTAGTTTTCTACTCTTAAAGTATGGAATTCTCTTTGTAGCTCCCTTCAACAAGGCATATTTGATGTTTGGAATTGTTATATAGATGCGTATCCATTGAGGTAATCTATAGACAACATCTCTTGATCATTTCTGTGCAAAAGTGATGCTGAATGTTGAGATGAATTGATGAAAACAGGAATTGGACAATTAATGACGTTTTATTAATCCTTTAATGACTTAAATAAAAGTTAGGCATAGGGGTCAGATTTGAATTGATATTAAGATTGCAATTCATTCTTGATCTAAACTTTAAGTTGTAAAAGTTTAAGAAGAGGCTTCTATTCTGAGATTCAACTCTGGATTGTATCCAATTCCTGATGTTTTTCCATTATTCAGTTCCTGATTTGGCAGCAGCCTTGTTGGGCTTTCTTCTTCTATGTAAATGAAGTGTAGAAGCATCTGGGGTTTGCTTGAAAGATATATTTTCCTTGCATTTCCATTCTTCCTTAAAGAAATTTCCCTGCTCATTATGAAAAAGAAAGAAATTTGAAGCAGATCCCATTGAATATTCATCCCAAATAAGGTTTTACATAATGTGTCAACCCCTCTTCATGCTCACCCTGAATAGTAGTATCACTCCACAGCTGATTGCATGCCAGACTTCCCTAAATTCTTAAAGTACTGAAAAATGTAACATGATTCAGACCACTTTCAGAAAATTATGATGTTGATCATAAAAACCATGTAATTTTCCTTTTACTCAAGGGGCATAAGTATTTTACATCTGTGGAACAGAAACTTCTAAACGTTACAGAAATTTATAAATAAAATATACACCATCCTGATTGGACGATGATTAAAGCCACAATTTGTGCTCCAATGGCACATATAGGAATGAATTATGCAAATATAAAGGCTCAACTCAGCCAACTTAACTTGAATTGTTGCTAAGACCTTAGCCATGGATCTTACATATATCTTGAGCTAAATTTCATATTTAAAGGATGAAAATGATGCAAGTTGAAACAGTCATTTTTCAGCCATGGTAGAGAAAGGACTAAATATGCTTAAAAGGAGCTCCAAGGGTGTGAAGCTTGATGACAGTTTCAACAAATGAAAATGGAGCAATTCATAGCATGAGAGACAAAAAATGACGGTTATAGAAAGATTTGGAAAGCAAGCAAACACAAGAAAGAAGGTTGAAGGACATAGCTTGAAGTTCAAACATTTGAAGCAGCAACATATACTATGACTTTAAGGTCAAATTTAGAGCACTTCCCAAGGTCATTTTTGGGCATGCTATATATCATTTCAAAGCTCAAAAAGTCAAGAGTCCAATGCTTCAAATGGTGTACAAATTGAAGCTGAAACGAAGAAGTTATAGTCATTGGAAGACAATTAGACAGAACTAAAGGAGCATTTCGAATTCGAAATGGGATTTCAAAATTCAACTTATGATTTCAAAATCCGAATTAACCCCAATTTTGAAATCACATACTACCACTTTGATATTTCGCCTCTTCCACCTCGGGACTTGCATCTTTGGCACTCCATCAACCCCAAGTGGGACCCACACAATCGAAAATCAAGATTTTAGTTTAGTTTTTTTTAGGTAATTATCTGGGAAATAAGTGACCAACAAGAGCATGTCATGTGTTAGTTTTTACTTTTTCTATGAAAACTCCAATTTTAGGTTTTAGAAGGAGGGAGGAGGAGAGATTTCTTCACAATTCTAGAGGAAGAACAAGCCTTTGAGGATTTTCTTGGTTTGTTTTCTTTTTCTTTTCTTTATTCAATAAAGTATTGTTTTTAATTTATTGAAATTAAGAATGGTTCTTTCTTGCTCTTTTATGGCATGTGTATGTGAAAACACACCCATAAGAGGCTAAAAAGTCATCTTGGGGTGAAACATGAAAACATAGGGTTAGATCAAAAGGGAAATAATAAGTGAAATCGGACTAATAATGGAATGAATGAAAGGTTATGATATTAGTATTGAGATCAAAATACCCTCTAAAGTTAGTTTGACTTACAAGATGGTACAATCTCACATTCCTTGATACTAAGGATTCTTAGTAATTCTAGATCCTTAGTTATCTAAGGTTTTTCTATTGTTATCTACCTTAAGGCAAATCTACATAGAGTGGTAAAAGCCTAAAAACCTTAGACCTAAACTCAGATTTCATATTCATTCATCTATTAGCTAATTCAATGAAATAAAATATTAAAAGATAGAATACGGATCAATTCTAAGGTGTGGAACTTAGGTTGACCTCATTAGACCATGTCTTTTGATTACACTAAGACTATCAAATTATACATCTTGTTTCAGCTAAAGGTCTATGCCTGAAGTTGGATTGTGGGTTAATTAATTGAATTAAAATCAATAATTATTGTATAATTTAAATAAGTTTCTTTTAGGAAATCTTTATCCATATTTTATAAATTAGGTTTTTTATCCTTAGAAAATAATTAATCCTTCTAATCTAAAAACAATTAAGACGACAATCTGGAATACCACAAAGCTGTAGTAACCCTATCTCTGGTTTTCTTGGCTAAGATTATCATGTATTTAGGAGTTAGTATTTTAATTAAAATAGAAATTTGTGGTCAGACGATACCAACCATCTAACCAAATATTATTCACCATACTCATGGTTAACCATCCAAAGAAAATACCTAAAAAAGAAGGCAACAGTTTAATGGTACTTTGTCTTGTCAGAAAAAATAGAACACAGACTAATCCATAAAACTGATAGTGCCTGGTGTTCTAAACATTTATTGCTGGCAGAATCAGTTTTCAAAATACTCATAGACTGTGTCTTTTCATTTCTTGAACAGATACTGTAAATAACCTCACTAAAAACATAAAATTTACACAAAAGGAAAAAAAAAAGTTTACTGAGTGGACTTGAAACATACTTATGAACCACTCACTATTCATGATCTTATACATCCATTAATTCAATTTCAAGTCTGCATCATTCTTCAGCATGGAAAAAATTCAGATTCAAAATCAAAATCTAGTCACAGCAAAGTCTAAACTTTGAGCATTTTTCATTCCATGAACTTCAGAAATTGAACATGAGAAGCAAAACAAAGGCAGGAACAAATTGTTACAGCAAGCAAAATATGAAAGCAAGCCAGACAAAAAGCTAGAACTTACTTCCCAGGTGGCAATACAGAACCTGCTGCAACTGAGTTATGAAGCCAATCAACTTTAAGCATGAAGGTATTCACTGCACATCCATATAAGAATTTGGTGGTTTGAAGCTGAGACAAGCATGAAAGAATCCATCCCAGATTAGAAATCACAATTACTAACAAAAGTAAAACCTTGCAAAGAACTAACTGTCACAAAATAATCCAAGTTTATATGATTCAATTTGATGTTTGAGTTTTAAGAATATATTTAGATTTCAGTAGGATAATATATTGTCCAGAATAGTATAAGTTCAACACAAAATTGCATATATATGTTGCTTGAAATGCCAGAAATCCTGCATCTGCATAAGCCAAATGTTTATTGGGGACCAGCTAACTCAATACCAAAATGAGCTAGTCACATCTTTTAGGCACTCGTAACTCTATAAAGAGGAGGTAAAATTAGCTTAGAATCAAAAAGTAAATTTGTAGACATCAATGTCATAAAATCTTACACTATTCACAATTGTCCCAGTGCTAAAGCAGAGTTACTAACCAGTGAAGGCAAAGTTCCAAGACCCGGTTTAAAATGCCATGCTGATTAAGAAGTAATTCCTTTTTCCAATAAAAAATTATACTTGTAATGTATTATATAAAAGTAAAACTTTGTATGGAACATAGGATGAGAAATCCTTGAAAAATGAGTACCCAGGACTATATAAAAGATTAAAAAAATGTCTACAATAGAAATTGAGATTACATTCTCATTAATTAGGAACTACCTAAAGGGGAGGCATGACGAAAGCATCTACCCCTTGTCACCACTTCAACTACAATTACACTTTGCCCATTCATTCATGTAAGCAATCTGCCAATCATCCCTTTGCTGAAACAAAGATCAGACTCCTGAATCACAGCATTGAAAATTTCCTTGAATCCTTCCAGGACTTTACCTTTTGCTCGAAAAATGAAGACAAGCTTGGACTCCACCTCACTCTCCCTCCCTCTCTTCCTCTCTTCCTCTCTCCCTCCCTCCCCCTCTCTCACACACACAACATAAACCCTGAGTGAGTCATATTTAGAATGAAGTTTCTAAATTACACCATTACCTATTTAAAAGCTTTTAAAATGATCTATTTAAAACTTTGCTATACCAAAAAAGTCTCAGTTAAACTAGGAAACTAGGAATATAAGTCTGTTTCACATAATAGAAACTTCTTAAATATTTTCTCATCATCAAAATAGAAATTCTACAATGAGCCTCCATTTAAGCTTTTCAAACAAACCATGCAACAAGCAACCATCAAATTTAAGTTTTAGTCTCCTCATGGGAGAGCCATCTGTTAAAAACAAAAATCATCTTCCTCCTTGTCCCCTCTAAGCTTGTGGCCATCATCAAAACAAGGCTCAAATGAGTTCCACCAAACCCACAGTGAAAGACATCCAAATGAAGACATAAACAACATCTTAACCCACAAACTATCATTCATGCCACACTTGTTGTCAAAGATCTTCACATTCTTTCAAATTTCAAGCATATAACCATGATTACTTCTTCCTTTCATTCCAAAGCAACAAAACAAATATTCATATATAAAATCTCTTAGCTACCACCCAGCCAATCCCTACTGAAGAAAAATGTTTCTGTGGAAGCTCATAAGAGAAGGAACAATGTGAGAACAAATTGTGGAAAGATTGGTTCGGATTCAGTACTGAAAATTAGGAGATTCACTGCTGAAAATTATTAAGTATTATCCATACTTAGAATATTTTCTTATTTGAATTTGAATTTTAATTATTTCCTGTAAATAGATTAGTCCCTTAAATAGACTTAGACTATTGTATCTAGAATTATGATTTTCTATGTACAGTGCAATAATGAGAATTAAAAATTCATTCGAATTTATCATTGTGTTCATGATATCGGAGCCACCCTTAACCCTAGATGAACTTTTGAGTGTCTTTGGCTAACCACTTGTAAAATAATAATAATAAATAATTCCACGTCTATCTGGTCTTCTACCAGATTTTTTTCTCTTTTCTTAATCTGGTTTATATTCCAAATTTCTTGTTCTTTTCTCAATCTGATTTGTGTACCAAATTTGCATAAACAATATATTCATCTTTAATTCTTCTCTTCCTTGAACAATTTCTCTAATATGTTTGGAGCATCCTCTAATGAAACCTCAGGGGGATTCCTTTAACATTCAGACTTCTCGGAATGGTCAGATTTCATCAACCAAGCTGCTAAAAGTCCAATCTTTGCAAATCACTATTCATCAACTAGATGAAAAGAATTCCTTGTAGTGATCATAATCCGTGAAGTTCTTCATTAGAGGAGGGAGTAAGATCAACTATTTGACCGGTACAAAATAGGCCTCAAAATGTGATGATCCTATATACCATGTCTAGGATGTAAAGAATTCTATAATTTTATCATGGCTCGTTAACTGTATGGAACCAAAGATCGACCAAACATATGAGTGTCTCAGCACTGTCAAACAACTATGGGATGCAATGAGTGAGACATACTCAGATTTGGGCAATTCCTCACAAGTTTATGAGTTGAAAAGAAAGATCCTAAATACAATGCAGGAGAATATGTCTGTAACAAGTTATTACAATATGATGAAAAGTTTGTGGCAGGAACTTGACTTGTTCTATGACCTTGAATGGTCGTGTGCTGATGACAGTGCTCAATATCAGAGGACTGTGGAGAAGGACCATGTTATGGAATTTTTAGTCGACCTAAACAAGGATTTGGATGAAGTTAAAGGTCATGTTCTAGAAAAAGAGCCATTGCCCTCAATCAATAAAGGATTCTCTAAGATTAAACCAGAAGAAAGTTGCAAGGGAGTGATGATGCAAAAAAATATGTCCAACAATGAGAATTCAACACTTAATGCTACCAATAAAGCCACTGCAGCAGCATAAAATCAGAGACTTGTAGCCCAAATATTGAAGAATCTTGATGAAAAGCCCAAATTCTAGAGTGATTATTGCAACAGGCCTTGGCACCTTTGAGAGAAGTGTTGGAAATTGAATGGAAAACAGGAAAATTGAAAGGAAAGAAAACCTGAAGAAAAGAATGGCTAATGGAATGCAAGCTATAGTAGAAACCGATATTCTTTTTAGCAATGAACAATGTGAGCATCTCTACAAAATGATAAATCAAGTAAAACTTTCAGGTGTACCCTTCGGCTCTTTGGCTCAAACAGGTAGTGCATTCACAGATTTTAATATTGATATTTATAATATTGATCTTCCTTCTAATCAAATAATATTTATAATATAATTTTTATTGATAGAATTTGAATAATAGTAAATTGGGTTGTATAAAAGAATTAATTTGAGAGATTAAAATAATTTTTTTTTATTAGATGCATGGTATAAAGAAAATCTAATGAAAAATAAAATAATGCTGGCGCCCGTCGCCCACCTCTGGTAATCGATTCCCTACACCCACTGGCATTAACAATTTACGTTCAGATCGCAGCTCTCCAAAGCCTTATCTTGGCTACTGCCAAATCTGCAGAATTCAAGGACATACAGCAAAGCGCTGTCCCTCTTTCAGATTAATACCAATTGAGACATCCACTTATTAACACAGTGACAGTAAGGTTAGATCAAAGGTTTGAATGTGTAAGAAAGGGACTCCTCATATGTATGGTAATTGCATGCATGCATGCTTGTATATGTATGATAATCTAGCTTAGCTCCCAATGATCATGTCTTGTTTTGTACATGATCCATATATATAATAGAAAGCTCATCACTACATTGTCGGTATCCTATGGGAGCCAAATTTATTTCGGACAACATAGCCTCGTACTCAGCTTCATTGTTTGACACTAAGAATCCTAGTTGGATTGCCTGCTCTACTTGTTCTCTGATGGGTGATTGTAGGAGAAGTCCTACCCCTGAGCCCGATGCTCAAGACGCACCATCAACATGGAGGATCCACCATCCTTCCTTACTTGATTCGGCGAGTTGGGAGGATTGAGGGATATCTGCGATGAAGTTAGCCATAACTTGGCCTTTTATGGACAATCGGGGCTGATACTTGATCCCATACTCACTCAACTCTATAGGCCACTTCAGCATCCTTCCGGATAGATCAGGTTTATGCAAAATACTCTTGAGAGGCTGGTTAGTGAGCACGATTATCTGATGGGCTTGGAAGTAGGGACAGAGCTTTCATGCAGCGCATCTTAAGGCTAGAGTTGTTTGTTCCATCTTTGAGTATCTAGTTTTCGGGTTGACCATAGCTTTGCTAATGTAGTAGACGGGCCTCTGCTCTTTTTCTGTCAAGCAGCGAAACAGGACAACGTTGACTGTGCAGTTGGAAATTGCAAGATACATGTATAGTTGTTCGTCGGGCTGAGAACTGCTTAGGATGGGTGGTTGTGTGAGGTAGCGTTTAATATTTGAGAGTGCGGACTGGCAGTCCTCCGTCCACCTGTGGCATTGGCCTTTTTTAGTGCAAGAAAGAAGAGTCTCAATTTGTTTGTAAAACGGGCTATGAAACGTTCGAGCGCAGCGAGTCGGCCAGTGAAGTGCTGCAGTTCTTTCTTATTATTCGAGGTGATCGTTTCGACTACTGCCTTGATCTAATCCGGGCTAACCTCTATTCCTCTTTGGGTGACCATAAATCCCAGGAACTTCCCCGCGCTGACTCTAAATGCACATTTCGTCAGATTGAGCTTCATGTCGTATTCTCTTAGTACGCGGAAGACTTTTCCTAGGTGCTGATTATGTTATTCCCTAGTCCTGCTTTTGACCATGATATCATCAATGTAGACCTCCACTGTTCATCCCATCAGGGGTTTGAAGACTTTAGTCATTAGCCTTTGGTAAGTAGCCCCTGCATTTTTTAGTCCGAATGACATGACTTTATAGCAGTAGAACCTGTGGGGTGTTATGAAGGCAGTCTTTTCTTCGTCCAGCGGATACATGGGGATCTGATGATATCCAGAGAAGGCATCTAGGAAGGAGAACATCCGGTGCCTGATAGTAGAATTCA
This sequence comes from Vitis rotundifolia, assembly GCA_030254885.1. Classification (NCBI taxonomy): domain Eukaryota; kingdom Viridiplantae; phylum Streptophyta; class Magnoliopsida; order Vitales; family Vitaceae; genus Vitis; species Vitis rotundifolia. Next base: position 16,933,076 of record CM058163.1, on the reverse strand, counting down.
TTATTTGGTCTATCCGTGGCAACGGGAAGCTATTTTTAGGGCATGCATCGTTGAGGTTAGTGTAATCGATGCAGACTTGCCATTTTCCTCTTTTCTTAGGGACTACCACCACGTTTGCCAACCAGTCAGAGTATTCGACTTCTTGGATGAATCTGGCCGTCAGTAACTTGTCGATCTCATATCGGATGACTTTCTGCTGGTCCAGGTGAAATCTCTGGATCTTTTGTCGAACAAGTTTTGAAGACGGGCCGACATTTAGCCGGTGTGAAGCGATCGAATGATGGATTCCAGGCATGTCGGAGTGTGTCTATGCGAACACATCTTTATTTTGCTAGAGTGTTTCCCTGAGGCATCGTGCTTCTTTTGGTTTCAAGAGAGAGCTCAGGTTGGTAAGGTGGTCATCTTTTTCCGAGATTTGAACAATCTGTAGGGGGTCAGCGGCCAGGGGATCTTTTCTCCGCCGGGTGCTGTAATTGCTATTAATCAGTAACGGTCGCGGCTTCGGAGGGGGGGGGGGGGTTCGTTATCGTTGCTGGATTCAACCTCTCGCGCCACTTGGTAACATTGTCGAGCCACTAGTTGGCTTCCAAAAAGATCAACTTGCCCGTTTTCAGTAAGATAGCTTACCATCTGGTGGTACGTGGAAGGAATGGCTTTCATGCCATGTAACCAGGTTTGGCCTAGGATGACATTGAATGGAGAGAGGTCCTTTACTATTGAGAACTGCACGTTTAAGGTGACTGTGTCGACTTGGACGGGTAGCACAACGTTACCCAAGGATGTAGTAGAGGCTCCATTGAATCCTGACAATATTCTCCCAGGGTTCTCTAGGCCTGAAAGTGAAAGTCCCATTTGTTTGATCATGGACGCCTGCAGAAGGTCAGCTGAACTCCCGGAGTCAACAAGAATCCTTCTTACGTCAAAGTCGCTAACTCCCAATGTAAGAATAAGGGCGTCTTTGTGCGGTTGTACTATTTGGTTAGAATCTACTGGGGGGAAGGTAATTGTTCCGTCTATCGGTTGGGCGCTCCTACTGGTTAGTCCGGGCCGAATGGAACTAACCTGTTCCCACACCGAGGCGGCTCTGAGTAACCTCTGTCGTTTCCATTTAGAGCTATACTTCTCATTGAGGGGTCCTCCGTGAATGTAGTTGATCACGACTCTTGGTGGTGCGGAAGCTGTGGGAGCCGTGACGACCGAATTTCTGGGTGACCCTCCGCTCTTACCTTCTGAGTGGATATACTGCCTTAAATGTCCGGCTCTGACGAGCTTCTCAACCAAATAATGGAGGCTTTTGCACTGCTCCGTAGTGTGGCCGTGATCTTTATGGTAGACACTTTTTGTTTCGATCCCTACTGGTCGGATCCATTTTCAGGGGTGCCGGCCAACTGAAGTCAGATAGCTCTCGGATCATTAGGAGGAGTTTTTCATACGAAACGTTGACGGGGGTAAAGCTGGGTTGGTCCGCTTGGCACGATTCGGCTTGCCCCTTGCTAGTTTGTTTTTATTGATTAGTTACCTTGGGGTTTGCAGCTGAGTCATTTTTAACTGGTCGGTTAGTGACCAGGACATGTTGAGTAGTTGCGTGGACATCGTCCTCGAGCGTAGAATACTTGTTTGCTCTCTTGAACAAATCATCCATGGACACAGGGGGTTTTTTGGCGAGGGATTTGAAGAAAGGCGTACCCGAGTAGATGCTTCGTTTGAAAATCATTTTTAACTTTAAATTTTGACATCAAATTATTTTAATAATTTAAATTAAGTTATTAAATCACTTTAAATTATTAAATTGATTTATTAAACACTCTTTTAATATAATACTTAATTATAATTATAATTATAATTTTGATTAGATGATGTCAGTTATTGAAAGTAATAAATTCATCATATGGATTGGTAATTGTTAAGAAGAATGGTATTATGAGTTTGTTAGACAACATTCTTAAAAATCCAAAAAAGATATATTTATATGATATATGTTTGGGAACAATCCTATGGATTGTTATTAAAAAAGTAAAGATATATTAAAAGAAAAAAAAAATCTGAAAAGAAATTTTCTTATGACAAACAACAGGACATACGAGCATGATTTTTTTTTTTTCAATTTATCTTAATAATTTAATGTCGGTATCACCTAGTCAAACTTCCACATAAATTTAGTTTTCAATGGTATTACAACGGATCACATGACCAATCAATCACACTTATTCTCCATGTTCTGGTCACTTAAAAATTAGAAGTGCATATGGCAACTTGTCTCTAATTGTAGGAAAAGGTTATATAATTATCTATCAAATTTGATTCTCAAATATGTCCTTCATGTTCTTAATCTTTCTTGCAATGTTTTTTTAATTAGCAAAATAACCAAAGATTCTAACTATATTGCAAAATTTTGTGACTCCCGTTATGAATTCCAGGAGTAACTTTTGATGAGGATAATTGGCAATGCTAGGATGGCTAATGGACTCTATTATTTTCATAACAACTTCCTCAAAGGTGGACAAACTCAAGTTGCGAATAGCAGTGCGATTTCTATTCCTGTTAAAGATGAAATAATGTTATGGCACAATATGTTAGGTCATCCTAGTTTTTCTTATTTGAAACAATTATTTCCAACTTTGTTCAAAAATTTGAATCCTTTAATATTTCAATGCAAAGTTTGCCAATTATCTAAACATCACTGTGTTCATTTTTCTCCTCATCCTAATCAAGAATCCAAACCATTTTACCTAATTCAAAATGTTGGAAATTCCAACTAAGTGGATTAATATATTCATTGATGACCATACCAGAGTCTATTGGGTGTATCTCTTAAAGAAAAATCTGATGTCGAGGGAGTGTTTAAAGAGTTGTATTCCATGACTGAAACCTAGTTCCACAGTCGAATACAAGCCCTTAAAACTGACAATCGGAAGGAATATTTCAACTCTATTATTGTTAGATACTTCAAAGAAAATGGCATTATCTCTCATTCTGCATGCTTTCATACTCCACAGCAAAATGGTATAGTTAAGAGAAAAAATCTGCATTTACTTAAGGCGGCTAGGTCCATAATGTTCATTATGGGAGTTCCAAAAGACTTATGGGGTGAGGTTGTTCTCACAGCATACAACAAATATTAAAGAAGGATTTTGAGGTGTATTGGCCTCTCCTATTCAAAGTCCAATCACAACTTCTCATTAAGAAAAGGACAAAATAAATAAACCTTGAATGTCAAAAAGAAGAGAGACAATTTGAGGAATTTCATTCGAAGGATTACATGGTTCGTAGCCTTAATGCAACTTTTTTGGTTCTTGTTCCTAAATAAGGAGAGATTGGTGACAGGAAGGATTTTAGGTCAATCAACTTGGTGGGGAATCTTTTTAAACTCTTAGTGAAAGTCTTAGGTGACAGACTGAAAAGGATGATCAGCAAGGTGGTGTCAAATAGTGAGAATGCTTTCGTAGGGGTAGACAAATTCTTGATGCGGATTTGATTGCAAATGAAGCAATTGATTCGAGGAAGCAAAGTTTCTATATGGGTTTAGTTTGGAAATTGGATATAAAAAAAAAACTTATGATCATGTAAGCTAAAAGTTCCTTCTCTCGGTCTCAGAAAATATGGGATTCGTTCCTAAATGGAGACAATGGATCTACTTTTGCATTTCTTCAATGAGATTGGCAATACTTGTCAATGGCACCCCCATAAACTTCTTCCCAACCTCTTAAGGTTTAAAATAGGGGGACCCTTTTTCACCCTATCTTTTTGTTTTGGTCATGGATGCTCTTAGCAGTTTAATTGCAAAACTTAAGTAGACGATAGGTAGAGGCAAAGAAGGAATTCAAGTCTTGTACCTATTATTTGTAGATGATAGTCTTCTTTTTTGTGAGGATAATATAGATCAATTAAGATATTGAAATTTGGAAATGGATAGTTACTTGCTATAAAATGGTGCAGGTTTGAAAATAAATATGCAAAAAAGTGAAATTATTCCTGTGGGGTAGGTAAAGGATGTGGATAAAGCAGCTTCTTTTTTTAGGTGTAAAGTAGGGAGACTTCCTACATCTTATCTTGGTTTACCCCTTAGGGCCCCGCACAAGCTTTGTGGTGTGTGGGATTCAATCAAGGAGAGGTTCAAGACTTGTCCATATTAAAAGCACTCTATCAAACCTTCCTATCCATTTTATGTCCCACTTTGGAATTTCCAAAAAAGTGAAGATCAAATTAAAGAGAATACAAAGAGACTTTTTGTGAGGAGATACAAGATAAAGGAAAGAGATTCACTTGGTAAATTGGTCAGATGTCTATAAGGATAAGAAGCATGGAGGGTTAGGCTAAGAAGTTTAGCGAGTTTTAATCAAGCCTTACTAGGCAAACGGTTATGGAAATTTTGTTTTGAGCGAAGGAGCTTCTGGAGGAAAATCATTCATGGAAATTTCATGGAGGATGGACTAGTAGAGAGGTGAAGGATTATTCTTTTGGGATGAGCCTTTAGAAAGACATTAGAAAAGGTTGGGAAGAGTTCAACTTCAAATTAACTATCCGAATTGAAAATGGTAGATGTATAAGATTTTGGTGGGACAGATGGGTAAGGGAGTTTTAGTTGAAAGATGTATTCCCTTCATCTTTCATAATAGCATCCTCCAAAAATGCTATAGTTGCATATTTATGAGGTAGAGGAGGTGACAAAGGGAATAGAGGTTCAATTTAGAAGACCCTTCCAAGATTAGGAGATAGAGGAGGTGACCCATTTTTTTGGAGCTTATTTACCCATTAAAAGTTCGAGAAGGAGATGACACTTTACTTCGGAAAGATGATAGGAGGGGAAACTTCAGTTTCAAGTCGTATTGCAAATTCCTGAGGAATGAGAATAATTTAGTATTCCTAGCCAAAGAGATTTGGGGAACCTATGCTCTACTTAGAACATGTTTTCTTGCTTAGGAAACTTTTTTTGGAGTAAAAGGGGGGGTCTTAACTGTAGATATGTTGATGAAGAGGGGATAACCCATGGTCAATAGATGTTGCCTTTGTAAAGATAGTGAAGAATCATTTTATCACATCTTGATTCATTGTGATATGACAAGAGTGCTCTAGATAGTAGTCTTTAAACAAGTTTCAATGAGAAGGATGAGAAATCCTCCCCATAAATACACAACCTAATGAAGACAACAAAACCTGATCAAAACATCGAAAAAAACCCTGCTCTACAAGGAGATTTGTACAGAAAAACCAAAAAAAAAATATACATATACAAGTATTACAACTTCTCAAGCACCACTAGGCTCCTCCACAAAATTAGCCCATGCCTAAAGGTGTACATACTAAACTCCAACTGAGTTAAATGACATTCAAAGGAATACCTTTAAAAGCATTAGTGCAAGAGGCCTAAAAAGAAACATAGAAATGAACTAAGTCTCACATCATCTCAAGCACCTTCCATTTGTCCTCAAAAGATCCAAACATTTCTCTCTCTCCATACAATCCAAATCAAAGTGAGATAAGCAATCTCCCACAAGTTTTTGCCTCTAGTGGAGTTCCCAAAACACATAAAAGAGATCATCATCATGCCACTTAAGCTCCTAGGCTAAACCCACACCATCCCGACCTCTCTGAATAGCCTATGTCATAGAGCCAAAGTAAATGGGCAATGTAGAAATAGATGGTCAGTTGTCTCTCCACTCTTACATAAGGTGCACCACTCAGGACTAAGGGCTTGTAAGATCTTCTCAATTGTAGCATGTCATTTATATTTACCTTTTTGAATACCACTAACCAAGCGAAGGTCTTGAACTTGAAGGAACTTTTGATTTCCATAAAAAATGGGCTAGATGGAAGGAAATTGAATTTGAAAAATTGGATAAGGCTAACAGAAACAATTTTACTAAAAATAAACCTAAAGAGGAAAGCGTCCATGCTTTCGCATCTAGAACAAATGGAGACGAGTGTACATGAATAAGAGACGTCAGCAGTCTTTGGAGATCCTTAATTTCCCGATCAGAAAGGTTGCAATGAAAAATAAGATTCCAAGAAAAAGATGCGACACAACCAAAGATAGCCGAAATGGAAAGGTTTCTCTCTGGGGCGACTCTATAAATTCTTAGAAACTATAAATACAAAGGTTGATCCCTCCACCACAGATCTTTCCAAAAGCGAATTCTAGTCTCGTCACCCATCACAAGTTGAGTGTGTGTACAAAATAAAACTGGAAGATACATACAATGGTCTTCCAAAGGAATTGATGTGACCATCTGACTATAATATTAGTGTCTCGCCCATTAGGATGTGTCACATATAAACTTAAAATTACCTAATGCCAAAAAGCAAAACTTTCCTTAGGAAACCTTCATAGCCACTTCCCTAATAAAGCCTGATTCCTTAAAGAAATCTTCTCAAACCCTAAACTGCCAAACTCTTTAGGCTTACACACTAGGTCCCAACTGATAAGATGTTCCTTTTTAAAGAACAATGTGTATTTTCCAATTTACTTTTACCCAGTAGACAAAGAGTCAATTGCTCATTTGCTTAATAGGGTTAGCTAATTTGTTGAACATGTGATAATGATATCGAATCACCAAATGGAAAAACCGAACAAGCAATTTATCCCATTGAATAAGAACTGTGAGTATTTCCAATCTATTTTTACCCAATATGGAAGGAATCATGAAAGGAAGCTTTGTGTCACGGACTTAGTCGTTCACTAAGCTCGTGCGGCACTTAGGCAAGTCAAGACGCTTGATCTTGCTAAGTCAGCCTTACTCCCCAATGCTTAGCTTGCTCGGCTAAGACACTCGCGACTCACAAGCTTAAGAAGCTTAGTAGGCAATTCTTTAAAGAATGGAAGCTTTCATTAACTCAAGGAAACCTTTATAAGTGCTTGGAAGCTCACTTGCTTGGTTAGGAAGTGATTTGGGTGGTTTTTGGGTGGTGCCTTGGCCAAATGAGGCCCTCACTTATTTATAGGCACCAATGGAACTTTCTGGAACCTTGGAGGGTTCCTTATAAATCAAGAATATTCTAGAACACCCTACATAATTCTATGTACAAACCTATGTACAAGAATATACAAGAGATTCCTAGAATTCTCTAGAAAGCCTTGAACTCCTCTCATGCCTTCCTCCATAGTGCAGAGATGTGTGAACATCTCTAGGCATCTCTAGAACCTTCCACACTCTTCCCACCAATGGCTTAGTGTAGATGGCTCCAGGAGTCTCCAGAAGCTTCCCTCCTCCTATATAAGCCCATGGGGAGGGTCATTTGAAGCATCTTGTAACATTTGGGTACCTATAATAAAGATCCCCAGCAAAATTGTATGCTTTGTGGCGTTTTGCCCTTTAATATATTGTGCATTTATCAAAAAAAAAAAAAAGATCCCCAGCAAAATGCCATCTTCCTGCAACCCCCTTACAGACATTATTCCAACAACACATGATTTAATCAAACGTTGATGAGATGAACAATTAACAAAAGAATAAAATATGGTTAATCATAAAGCTAATCCATCCTTTCATGCTTCATTTCTTAAAATTATTAGGTTGATGAGTACCTAATAGGGATACCCAACTACAATTGTATCTAGACTATGTCTCGTATAATACATATAAGATAGACAAATTTGGCATTGGAAACTTAAAGGTTCAATTCTAGCACTTGGTTTTTAATGGTGGCCTTTGACTAAGATGAAGGTTGAGAGGTTTGAAGTGGAGAAAAAGTCCTTCCAAGTGAAGTTTGAAGGAACGAATGGGGGAACCTGGATTTCGATAACAGAAAGGAGTAGAGGACTGGCTGTCTCAGTAGGATTTGGAAAGGAGGAGATGGATTGGTTGACGGAACTGTTAAAGAAAGCTGTGGAGTTGGAGGAGTCCAGGGGCTTCATACGAAAGATCAGGGGCAAGACCAGGACTCACTTGATGGAGGTTTGCTTCAATAGTAGAGGGCGATTCATGAAAATAACTGAAATTGGTACAAGAAGGACACCATTAATCCTTATCGTCCCCGAGGGAGATAATGGCTTTGGCTGGGAAGTCCTTAGGAAGGCGGTTGCTTCAGTGCAAGAATCTTCAGATCAAGATGGAAGAGTTTCAAAGGAGACGCTTGAAGATGCTCAGGCGAGTAAGGGCTTATACAGAGGAGGCCGGTCATATGCAGAAGTGGTCGCAGAGAATGGACCCAGGAAAAGAGCTCCGATGACAGTTGGAAAATGGGCCAAAGCCGTTATTTGCGAATGCAAAGAAAAAGTCCAAGACTGGGCTTACGTAGGAAAAGCTGTTGCAAGGTTGATGGGCATGAAAGGAATGGTGTCTATAACTCCCATTTCCGCTTTCAAGGGGTGCTTCTTTGTGGATTCAGCGAGGAGCGCTAAATGGCTTCATGAGCAGGGACGTTTATTAGTGAGAGAAAGGTCCTATTTCATGAGGAGATGGTCGCCAAGAGAAAATACGGTAGTGTTCGGAAAATTCAGAAGGGGCTGGTTAGAATTGAAAGGTCTTCCTTTCCACTTGTGGGATGAAGAGCAGTTGAAATTCATTCTGAAGAAATGGGGGAGGGTAACGAAGGTGGCAAAGGAAACTTTGAAGCTTGTAGACTTGTCAAAGGTGAAGCTGTGGGTGGAGATGCTTCCTAATGTCATCCTACCGGCGTTGCTAGAGGTGGAAGACGGCGACTGGACTTTCACAGTAGCAGTCTCAGTCATCGGAGAAGATGAAGAAAGGGTGTTGATCACGCCTGAGTCAACTCGTTGCAGGGACAAGTTGGTGAAAGAGGGAGGTGGTGTATCTCAGACGTCAAAGAACGCAGAGGGGCTACGAGGTAGCATTAGGGATAATGAGTGCTACAACAGAAGACTTCCTCTCCGGTCACGTCATCGCGCTTCAGGTTCAAATTTGGCGTCTGAAATGGAGAATGGAAGGGGAAGAAGTATTTTGGGCCTAGAGGCCCGAAACACCCTTGGGCCCATAGAGCCTGAGGGCCAGAGCAAGGCCCAGCCAGTTAGGGCCCAGAGAGAGAAGAGAAGACGCGGGCCTCCAGTGGATCCAGGCCAAAGGCCTGTAGCATCATCGTCCTCAACACTCCAGCGAGAAGCTTCTTCTGCCAAGACGGCCCCGATGAATGCATGCTACCCAGGTCCAGTCGAGGATAGGGCCGGCGACGAGGTGATCCGTGAAGGGAAGGGTAGGGCTTTTGTGATAGAGGGCCAGTCTCTTCCCAACCCTAGCCCACTTGCTTTTGTGGGCTGCAATTTAAAAGGCCCGTCGCAGTTGGGCCTTCGTCTAGGAGGATCGACACCCTCTGTGAGTCGGAAGGAGGAAGACCACGCAGCGAGCAAAGGAAAAGCTTCTGTGTTGCAAACGAGAAGCTTTGAGCAAAAGAAGGAGAAGACAGTGTCTAAGGAGATTTGGACCACCCTCTTCCCTCTAGGCTCCGACAGTCGACAAGGATTTAGGAGCCGAAGCGAGCCTCTGGTCCTCAGGAAGTCGTCGACAGAAGGAGGAGGCTGTCTTTTGGGAGAGGAATTAGGGTCGGGACCTCAGACAGTGCGTCAAAGCAGCGCGAGCCCTGTCTTTCACTGTCATTCGAGTGCGAATCAAAGATGGTGTTCGGGGGAAGGGTCCTCGTCGGCAAGGATGAAGCAGTTCCGCGCATCACCCATGAGGCAGAAATCAAAGAAGGTTCTTCGGGCCGAGTAGGGTTCGATCTCCGTGGTTCATCAGTCATGGATTCACCGTCTAGTCCAGAAACCAGAGGTAAAGGGCTCATCTTTGAGGGGAGTTGTGAATTGCCAGGAGGGGAAAACTTGGAGGTAAGCCTGTCTTCACCTTCTCAGCCACCCGAGTCCCCTTCTTTCCCTTCTCATGGTCAGGCATTTCTTTTGTCGTGTCCCCCTGGTCCAGATCTTCCTAAATCAGTCTCTCTTTCTCAGTCGCCTATGGAAAACCGGGTAAAGTCTGAAATGTTTTCAAAAAAAGATGTTGTTGGCTCGCTTTATCAAAAATTTGTTGGCATCCCAGTCCGAGACGAGGAGGAGATCCAGTGTGCTTTATCAAATCAGGTGTCTGAGCGTGTCAATCCCTGTAAGTCCATTACCAGCTTGCCAAAGGAGGGCCCCAACCTGGTTACAGGTAGCCAGGGAGTCACCGAGGTCTCCCCATCGGGGGAGTTCCAGATAGATGGTCTGTCCCCCATGGAAATGACCAAAGTGAGAGAGGTCTTGTGTTCGCTGGATATTAAAGTCTATTCTAGGAAGAAGAACAGAAGCTCCACAGGTATTTGAGTCCTGTTGGATCAGAATTGGTGATTAAGGGTCTGTAAGTTTCTCAATGAAAGTCATAAGTTGGAATACTAGGGGTTTGGGTTCACGGAATAAAAGAAGGGTGGTTAAAGATTTCCTAAGATCAGAAAATCCGAATGTTGTGATGATTCAGGAAACAAAATCGATGAAGTGCGATAGAAGATTTGTGGGTAGCGTCTGGACGGTTAGAAATAAGGAGTGGGTTGTTCTTCCGGCGTGCGGGGCCTTAGGTGGGATCCTAATTATTTGGGATTCCAAAAAACTGCGTAGTGAGGAGACGGTAATAGGTTCCTTCTTGGTTTCAATCAAGTTCTCTTTGGATGGATGTGGCCCTCTTTGGATATCCGCAGTTTACGGCCCAAACAGCCCATCTCTTAGGAAGGATTTTTGGGTGGAGCTAGTTGACTTATTTGGCCTCTCCTTTCCATTATAGTGCGTGGGAGGCGACTTTAATGTCATAAGGAGAAGATCAGAAAAAATGGGGGGTTCTAGCCTAACCTCAAGCATGAAGGACTTTGACAGCTTTATTAGAGAATGTGAATTGCTTGATCCACCTTTACGAAACGCTTCCTTCACTTGGTCAAACTTGCAAGAGTCTCCCGTGTGTAAGAGATTGGATCGGTTTCTTTTATCAAATGAGTGGGGGCAACTCTTCCCCCAAGGCCTTCAAGAAGTCCTTCCTATAAGGACATCGGACCATTGGCCAATTGTTTTGGAAACTAACCCAATCAAGTGGGGTCCAACACCTTTTAGGTTTGAGAATATATGGTTGCAACATCCTAGCTTCAAGGAGAATTTTAGGAACTGGTGGAGAGGTTTTCAAGGAAATGGATGGGAGGGTCACAAGTTCATGAAAAGATTACAATTTGTTAAAGCCAAGTTGAAAGAATGGAATAAGGCTTCCTTTGGAGAGCTAAATGAAAGGAAGAAAAGCATCCTCAATGATTTAGTTATGTTTGATGCCATTGAGCAAGAGGGGGGCCTTACGCCGGATCTGTTAGTTCAAAGAGCCTTAAGAAAAGGGGAGCTAGAGGAACTAATTTTGAGGGAAGAAACTTTTTGGAGACAAAAAGCTAGGGTGAAATGGGTCAAGGAAGGGGATTGCAACTCAAAATTCTTTCATAAAGTGGCTAATGGAAGGCGAAACAGGAAATTTATCAAGGTGTTGGAGAATGAGGGGAGTAGTGTTGAATAAAGCCGAGAGTATCACAGAGGAGATCTTACTTTACTTTGAAAAGCTCTACGCGAGCCCTGTTGGAGAGCCTTGGGGTGTTGAAGGATTAGACTGGTCCCCTATTTCGGAAGAGAGTGCGTCTAGATTGGATTCCCCTTTCACTGAAGAAGAGATTTCTAAGGCCGTTTTTCAGTTGGATAAGGACAAGGCGTCGGGGCCTGATGGCTATACCATTGCAGTATTTCAGGATTGTTGGGATGTGATCAAGGAGGACTTGGTGAGAGTGTTTGCAGAGTTCCACAGGAGTGGAATTATCAATCAAAGCACCAATGCCTCATTCATAGTGTTGATACCCAAAAAAAGTCTGACAAAGAAAATTTCAGATTTTAGACCCATTAGTTTGATCACTAGCCTTTACAAGATAATAGCCAAAGTGCTTTCAGGGCATCTAAGAGGGGTGCTACATGAAACCATTCACTCAACCCAAGGTGCCTTTGTCCAAGGGAGACAAATCTTGGATGCTGTCCTCATAGCCAACGAGATAGTGGATGAGAGAAGACGGTCAGGGGAGGAAGGTGTCGTCTTTAAAATTGATTTTGAAAAGGCTTACAATCATGTGAGATGGGATTTTTTGGATCATGTGTTGGAGAATAAGGGGTTCAGTCCTAGATGGAGGAAATGGATGTGTGGTTGTTTGTCCTCAGTGTCTTATGCAGTCTTGGTGAATGGAAATGCTAAAGGGTGGGTTAAGGCATCTAGAGGTTTAAGACAAGGAGACCCTTTATCCCCCTTTTAGTTTACCTTAGTTGCAGACGTCCTGAGCAGGATGTTATTGAGAGCAGAGGAAAGAAATTTGTTGGAGGGTTTCAGGGTGGGAAGAAACAGAATTAGGGTGTCCCATTTGCAATTTGCAGATGATACCATCTTCTTTTCTAACACTAGAGAGGAAGACCTGCAGACTCTCAAGAGTCTCTTGTTAGTGTTTGGACACATTTCTGGGCTCAAGGTCAACCTTGACAAGAGTTTTATTTATGGTATCAATCTTGATCAGGATCACCTTTCCAGGTTGGCATTGATGCTTGATTGCAAGGCTTCTAGGTGGCCTATACTCTATCTGGGTCTCCCTTTGGGGGGGAATCCCAAGGCATGTGACTTTTGGGATCCAGTGATTGAGAGAATCTCAGGAAGATTAGATGGGTGGCAAAAGGCATACCTTTCTTTTGGAGGAAGGATAACTCTTATCCAATCTTGCCTCACACACATGCCCTATTACTTCCTATCCTTGTTTAAAATTCCAGCTTCAGTGGCTGCAAAAATCGAGAGGATGCAAAGGGATTTTTTATGGTCTGGGATTGGGGAAGGGAAAAGAGATCACCTAGTTAGTTGGGATGTAGTGTGTATTCCGAAGGCAAAAGGGGGTTTGGGGATTGGGAAGATTTCTCTTAGGAATCTTGCTCTCTTAGGGAAATGGTTGTGGAGATACCCAAGAGAGGGTACAGCTCTTTGGCATTAGGTCATCTTAAGCATTTATGGATCACACTCTAACGGTTGGGATGCTAGCACTGTAGTCAGATGGTCACATCGTTGTCCTTGGAAGGCTATTTCACAAGTCTTTCAGGAGTTTTCCATGTTTACTCGGTTTGTGGTAGGAAACAGGGAAAGAATTAGATTCTGGGAAGATTTGTGGTGGGGGGATCAACCTTTGGAATCCCGATATCCAAGATTATTTAGAGTAGTTTTGGATAAAAATATTCCTATCTCTTCAGTTCTAGGTCCTACTCATCCTTTCACTTGGAATCTTAACTTTCGTCGTAACCTTTCAGATTCCGAGATTGAAGATTTAGAGGACCTTATGAGATCACTAGATGGTTTGCATCTTTTACCTTCGGTTGCAGATGCCAGATCTTGGCCTTTATCTTCTACTGGGCTTTTCTCAGTTAAATCTTTCTTTCTAGCCTTATCCCATTTTTCAGGATCTTCTCAGGTTTTTCCCTCTAAGTTTGTTTGGAAATCTCAAGTCCCCTTCAAAGTGAAGTCCTTTGTCTGGTTAGTGGCACACAAGAAGGTAAATACTAATGATATGCTACAATTGAGAAGACCCTACAAAGCTTTGAGTCCTGATATTTGTATTCTGTGCATGGAGCATGGGGAATCAGCAGACCATCTTTTCCTACATTTCTCTTTGACGTTGGGGTTGTGGCATAGATTATTTCAGCTAGCCAAGATGGTTTGGGTCCCCCCAAGGAGCATCTTTGACATGATGTCCATCAAGTTTAATGGTTTTGGTTCATCTAAGAGGGGCATAGTTTTGTGGCAAGCTGCGAGCATCGCCTTAATTCGGGTTGTGTGGCGGGAAAGAAATGCGAGGATTTTTGAGGAAAAAGAGAGGAATTCAGAGAATCTATGGGATTCTATTTTTTTCCTTGCTTCTCTTTGGGCTTTCTGTTCCAAAGATTTTAAGGGGATTCCTCTTAATGTGTTACAACTTGATTGGCTAGCGGTGTGTAATCCCTAAGGATTGGTCCATCTTAGAGAGCTTACTTGTTCTTCTATGTACAAATGAGTGTTTGTATTTTCTTAGCTTTGTTTTCTCTGTTGGGAGGATTTCTCATCCTTCTCTTGTACTTCTTTTTTATCAATATATCTCTTTGTCGTTTCCTATCAAAAAATACATATAAGATAGAACCTCAGTGGCACAATCACGTAAATGATATTGATTTTTTTTCACCATCTATGTAATTAAAAAATTATTAAACAATAATAGTAATCTAAACCCTTCATCCACCTCAAAACATAATAATAATAATAATATATAAGAACAAGAAAAAGTTCTCATATTCATTATTCACTAGAACTACAAGCATTATTTACTAGAACTACAAGGAAGCCAAATGTAAAGAATATGAAACATAAATAATAATATATAAGTACAAGAAAAAATTCTCACATTCATCATTCACGAGAACTACAGGAAGGCCAAAGGTAAAGAATATGAAACATAAATAGTTTGCAGAAACCAACCTTCTTTGAACATAGAACGATGGGAAGCTGCTTTTGATTAGAGTTTGAGCTTCTCTTTCTCCTTGAATTTGAAGGAGATGGAATATCAGGGAGAACAATACCACCATATTTCCTTATCAATCCTTCAATTTCTTTTTCCTTGCAACTAGAAAATCCTGTGAGCAAGAACTCTAGACCTTGAAATATCAATTTTTCATTGATGCAGCAATTTGTCATATACCATTTCACTTTGTGAGTTCTAGAGTCTAAGCCAGGGTTAGAACTTTTCAACCTTTTAAAAGCTCTGGAAGGTGAACCTACACAGATTTTGACAATAAAAGACATTAGGTAGAAATATTTCAGAAGGTATTGTATTTAGAATGTCAATTACAAGATCACAGGATCCAAGTCTTACGAGTCTTATAAGCAGTTTGTATATTGTGGAGGTTCTTGTTCTGTGGATGCTGAACATTAGCTTCCGAGAAATGAACCCGCTTTCTTATTTGAACTTGAGTGCTGTGGACATTGTGAAATTCAGGTTGTGGCATTTCAAGGTTTCTGCTCTGCTGAATCCCAACTATTATATCTGGTAATGCAGTCCCTTTTGAATTTTCTTCGCCACTGGAATTGTTTATAAAATGTTTAGAGGCCTGAAGCTGGTAGTGCGTCCTTTGGTTTAAAATAAGAGGTGAGTTCCCTTTTTTTGGCATATGAACCTGAAGCGAAGGCCCAGTATTTGTAGGCTCATCACAATTTCCTTTTTCATTTGTTAATGAATCGACTGGATCCCTTATAACAGAAGTATCATGATTATATTCATAATCTCTACTGATAGCGTACTTTGACATGGAAGTGAAAGGAAGGAGTTCTGTGGAATCACTTTTACCAGAAGAAATGCAAGGTAGGATTCCTGGGGAATCGCTTTTACCAAAAGATCTGAATTGGTTCATTTTTGGCCCAGAGGAAAGAAATTTCCAATTGCAGTCTACTGGGAATGAACGGTTGCAGTATATGTTTACCCTCTTTGAAAAGGTACCATGGCTAGATAAGAGTCTACTATAGGACTTAAGTGAGGTTAACTGCCTTCGAATGGTGTCTCCAGAGCCTTTTCCATCAATGATGGGTGCATCTTGCCCTTCTGCATGAAAAAA
Source organism: Vitis rotundifolia (assembly GCA_030254885.1). Lineage (NCBI taxonomy): Eukaryota > Viridiplantae > Streptophyta > Magnoliopsida > Vitales > Vitaceae > Vitis > Vitis rotundifolia. The sequence goes on along the minus strand of CM058163.1, from coordinate 16,917,487 downwards.
ATTAACATTGAGACCTGAAGCCCTTTGCATCATATCCCCCTTCCCAACTTCTAATGTGGGACTGAAACAGTTTTCAGCATCGACTTCTTTATCATTCTGATTCTGATCTATAGCCGAACAATCATTTTCTAAAGAAATACTGCATGGAACAACAGAACAAAGAGGATCTACCAAGGATAAACTAGAAGATTGCACTTGAGAAAGAAGTATTTCCTCATTAGCTTTGTCAGATAAACCTTCAAATAGTATGCTGGACTGTGAAGCTAACTTGGAGCTTGTTTCGTTTTTCGGCACAAAGGAGTTCTCGTCTGGGGCTACATCTGCAGATTCTGATAGAAAACTTGTTTCACCAACAAAAAGCTTTGGGATGCTTTTAGGGTTAGCCTGTTTCATGAGTACAGAAGCACCTACTTCCTTCCATAGAGTGCAGAAAAATTAAAAAAAGAAGAAGAAAAAAATGAGAAAACAGAAATATGAAACTCAAGTTAATGAATGCATGCATGAATAGTAGGATTTTTTATTTAAATAATATTTTTTAAAAAGCAGCATTTTATAAAATATTTACAAAAATACAACACTTTTAAAATTGTCTTTCCAAAAAATGATTTAGTACAAATTTCGAAAAGACAATTTTGTTGTGAATAGTTGTAAGTTAAAGCTGTCTTTACAAAAGACAATCGTGGTATAAACATGATTTAGAAATTCACAGTAAAATCATTTTCCAAAAGACGATGCTGACATAAATATAATACAGATTTCAGTATAGGCACAATTTACAAATTTGTACTAAACTCATCTTTTAAAAAGACAATTTCGACATGAATAGTTGTAAGGTAAAATTTGTCTTTTTAAAATATTTTAGTATAAACATAATTTAGAAATTCACACTGAAATTGTCTTTCAAAAGATGATTTTGATTTGAATATAATGCTGTATTTTTGGAAATTGATTCATAATGTTGAACAATCAATTTTCCTAAAAACTAAAACTTATAGAATTTGGGTTCACAACGTATATCATACTCTCCAACACCCTGACTCTAATATCATGTTCAACTACATGTTAAACTACCAATTTTCCTAAAAGTTTAAGCTTGTAAAATTTGGGTTTACAATGTATATCATACTCTCCAATAGAAGGAATGAATAATTTCTCACTCTTAATTCTCAAAGGGAGTTTTTGTGGGGAGATTTAGAGGAGAGGAGGAAGATCCACTTGCTAAGTTGATTGGTTATTTGTAAAGATAAGAAGCATGGAGGGCTAGGGCTAAGGCACTTGAAGATTTTCAATCAAGCATTGTTAAGAAAATGGCTTTGGAGATTTCCCTTAGAAAGGGAGAGTTTGTGGAGGAAAGTCATTGTTGGGAAATTTGGAGAGGTGAAGGGGGGTTGGACCACTAAAGAAGTGAAGGATTCTTATGGGATGGGCTTTGGAAAGATATTAGAAAAGGTTGGGAGGATTCCCTTCTTAGAACTAGTATCCGTATTGGAAATGGTAGACACGAATTTTTGGTGGGACATTTGGGTTGGGGATTCTAAGCTAAAGGATTCTTTCCCTATGCTGTTCAGAATTGCAGCCCAGAAATCTGCTTCTGTGGCTGACCTATGGGAGAGGCAAGGAGATGGAGGCGGCTGTTGGGAGGTGCACTTTAGAAGATCCTTCCAAGATTGGGAATTGGAGGAGGTGACTCATTTTTTGGAACATATTTCTGCGGTAAAGGTTCAAGAAGAATGAGAGGATTCCTTAGTATGGAAGAACGATAGGAGGGGAAAGTTTAGTGTCAAATCATATTATAGGTCCTTAAGGGTGGAGAATAGCTTTATATTCCCAACCAAAGAGATTTGGGGTTCATATGCCCCTTTTAGAACTCATATTTTTGCTTGGGAAGAAATTTAGGGAAAATTTTTAATAGTAAACATGTTAATGAAAAGGGGTTGGTCCATGGTCAATAGGTGTAGCCTTTGTAAAAACAGCGAGGAATCAGCAGACCACATTCTAATTCATTGTGGTAAGACAAGGGAGCTATGGACTTTGTTGTTATCATCTTTCGGTCTGGTGTGGGTGTTCCCGGCTTCAATGAGAAATCTTCAACTGGAATGGAAAGTTAAGGGGCTAGGGAAGAAGAGGAAAGCAGTTTGGAGAGCGGCTCCTATTTGTCTTTTCTGTTGTATTTGGGGAAAAGAAACTGGAGAATGTTCCAAGAGGAAGAGTTGTCAGACCAAAGTTTGAGGAACCTCATTTTTCGTTCACTTTTAGAATGGTTTCAGCAGTTTTTGGATTTAGATTTTTCCTCTTTTCTGATTTTTTTTGGGTGATTGGCATGGTGGCTAGTTTTATCTCTCCCTAGGTTCTTTCTTTCTTTTGTAGTCTTGTTTTGGCTCATTTTGTATGTTGCCTGTATACGAGGGTGCACCCCTTGGTTTAGCGTTTATTAATTCAATCTGCATTTGTCTATAAATATATATATAGATAGATAGATACAAGGTTGACTAGGTAATAGCTAATTAAGGACTAAATCAAGGAACCTAATTACAAGCAGATTTCTAGGAAAGAAATAAAATATAAAACCATACAAATCAATTACAATATTTACAAACAAATTACTTAGATTTGAACATAACTTGTCAAATCTTCCAACACATAATTACCATTTTGTTGGAATTTTTTTTAAAACATATGTAATTTTGCAAAAAAACCCATGATTAGTAATACCTCACTAAGATTGACTAACTAAAGTTTGCAACATCTCCACTTCTGATAATTTGCACAAAAGTAATGGTATCTCTAAAAGTGAAAGCAGGAATTGTAGGAATGTGAGTCTCAAAGTTGAAACCATTGAAAATACTAATTTCAAAGAAGAGTAGAAGAGGTATTTCACATGTTGACAAAGTAAGTGAAGAAAAGAGTAAGTACAACAGAGAAATTTTAGGAAATCTTAGAAATTACAATAAATTAAGTATACATTCATATTAACCATTGCAGGCAACGAGATCACATCTCATAGTCTAATCAAGTCATGGTAATCAGCTTAGGCTGGCAGATTGGTGTCCAAGATCTAAATACAACCAAGTTTTCAAAGAAGATTGGTAGAACTAGAACAGGATTTCCTTTTTGTTCTTGGATTTTTTTTTTTCCATCTTTTGATGGGAAAAAAATCATTAATAGGGAAAGAAAAAACAAGGAAGCATAACATGCTTCATTCTTTTGATCTACAAAATTAGAGGAAGAAAGCACTATGCTGGTAAAAAAAAGGAAGGAAAAACATAGAGAAAAATTGTTAAGTATATCCCGAGACATTCAGTTTATTCTCCCTCAATTCATGGTTACACTGTGACAGCTCTCATCATGAAAATTCATATGCCCACTAAGAACCATGGTGAGGGACAGGGGTGGTAGGGAGATTCAAGAGTAACCAGTTATGATGAAATGCATCACATACCTTTCCTGTCCAGCCACCAAACCAGCGACTTCTGAATCTGTCTGGAACCAAACAAGTACCCTCTCCCTCTACAGGGAGAAAAAAAGACAAACAAACATAAGATCACCTAACTGTCCTTCAAAACAGGAGAAATTGTGCAACTAATCATCCTTCAAACAGACAGAAAAGAGTGAACGGAAACACAAAGAAGAACCTCACCCCCATTTACTGGATTCCGAGCAATTGGAGGAGAGTCTACATCAACTTGATGCTGAAATGAAGTTATACCCACCATGGACATGCCAACTTCCTGAAAAGCAAACTAGCATTACTTATCTTATAATAGAATAGCAAGATAATAACTCCTATGCATACTATGATTAAGTTTACACCCATAATGAATTCAGATGATAAAAAGAAAGATACCCTCCGTATTTGGTCAAATGCTTTAATATTTGCATTGTCTTGGACTGATTGGTGCAACATGGCATTATTGGGGCTTGCAACACATGTGGCATTCAAACCAAAAGCTGGATCATGAGAAAGATTATCTTGCCCCTCACAATAGAGAGATTCTAATGGTAAGTTCCTTAGTCCTATATCAACATCCAAAATTTCTTCTGGCCGCTTTTGTATTGAAATGTCATCAGAGTCAACATTCTGAGCCCCAGGATCCACATGTTTAGATTTATCATCAAAGCCACAATGATTTCCTGAGATTGGAGTGTCTTCAACTCGAGACATAATTGAACCACCTGAACACTGATCATGAGAGCCAACATCAAATAACCCAACATCTTCAAATGCATCTGCCATAGCAGAGTCAACCAAATCTGACAGAAAATCAACCTCCTCAATTGGGTGATGGACAGAATCTTCCAATGCTTCCAACCGTGCTTGCTTAACCCGAAGGGCAACCTCAAGTACAGCCACTGCTGGGAAAGCTTCTGAAGGAGACTTGCTATTTAGTAATTCATGTATGACCAATGCTTCAGATGCTGCAATAGAGAGTTCAACTGCATCATCTACTTCAGCAACTTTAAGGCACCTGATACTTGGTTTTTCTTCATACATTCTCTTGCTATCCTTATTACTGGTGACAGATTGAGGGCTAGCATTCTCCAATGTTGTAGGGCTGGCTGCTCCAGCAGTACGTTCCAACTTGGATTGACTGGCCTTCTGTACTGGTGCAGCCAAAGTTTGAACTTGTCTAGTTAATATAACATTATTCGATTCTGGCCTGACTTCTTGGGAGATTTCTAGAAATGGACATGGTGTGCTCTGTGAATTACCATCTGCCGACAGATGTAGACAAAAATGCAGCACCTGTGAATGGAGAAATAAACATGTAGGTCAGGTTCTGATTAAATAATGTAAACAAGACACAAATTGTTTAATAGCTATACTCTAATGAAACAGAGAGACATGATATGAATAAAAAAATCAGAAACACATATCTTGTGTAGATCAAAAACCAAGGAAATTATTTATTCATCAGATCAAAATTTGTATTAGAAAGAAAGAAAATAAAAAGTTTTTTTAAAAAAAAAAATAAAAAATAAAAAGTGACATGCTCCAGGCTTCAGATCATATCCTGTCTTGCTTTCAATGATCTTACAACTGCATCCATATTACAAACAAATTTTTCCAGAGAATGTTTCTAATTCCCTCAAGAGAGCACTCCAATAAATAAAAAAAAAGCCCAAGAGAGCATCTAAGGTACATGGTGAAATGACAGAAAGAACTTTTTACAGGAATTCTAAAGATCCTGCATCAGTTAGAAAGGCAGCAACAAATCATCTTATTATTCATGGTGAAAAAGCACAATTATCGTGAGATCTCCTTTTCACCCTTTTTGCACTAAGTGGTTACTTCCTCAGGCAGTTAAGGATCTCCCTTCAGAATGCCAAGTGAGGGGTTTGAGCTAACATCAAACAAAAGTGTGGAAATTGCCACCCCCCTGCACTTGTTCTGGTGTTTATGGGAAGAGCCAAATAGAAGAGTATTTAATGAGAAGAAGCTCTCTAATTAGAGTTTGAAAGAGTTCTCCAAACCTCTTTTGGAATGTTTGGTCCCCTTGGGGATAGGAAATTCTCAATTGTTAGGACATTGTAAATGCCTTAAGCATGGAGTAGACGGTAGTTCCTTTCTATTCCTTTCTTCTTTCTTTCTTTCTTTTTCTTTTGTGTCCTTTTTAAGTGCTCTCTGCATACTCCCAATTTACATGGGTGGTGCTCCTGCTTTTTGCTAGGCACCTGTTAATATATTGCTCTTTGCCTATTAAAAAACCACACAGGACAGAAAATAGAGTAGTTGAATCTGCTGTCATCAAGTATTTCAGGAAAATAACATGCATAAATAAGTCAGGAATATTTGAAGAATGAAATCGGGAGGGAAAAGCACTGTATGTTAGGCCAGTGTGCAGCAAAAGCATTGCCACTTTCAGTTTCATTTTGCTTTATTTTCCTTGATTTTAAGAGTCTCTTATCCTTCATCTTACATCCATGTTCTGATAACACTGAACAATATTTTATGACCTTTTTATCAAAAATAACAATTACAATCATTGCAATATTTTGAGTACATGTGCCCAAATTAGTAAATCATATTCTATCCACTTGTTATGTCTGTAGTATACAACAGGCATAATTCAAGAGCTCTTCAGAAATTCAAAAAATTTAGAATTGGAAAAGACGTGCAGGAGAAGAAATACAACAAATATTAAGGACATATCCCTTGTTATGTTCTTTATTTAGGTCCAAACCTGTTTAAAAATTTCCATCAAATTTTCAAATTTTGATCATTATCTAAGGATATATGTTAATTACTCTATTTTCCGCAACATTTTTCCAATAAAAGAAAAACATTCAATAGCTTATGTTTCACACCTTCATTTTTAATAAAAGAAAACGATCCAAAGTTTTATGTTTCACATCCTGTGGTAGAGAGAATCTCAAAAAGATTAGATGGATGGCAAAAGGCTTACTTATCTTTTGGAGGTAGGATAACTCTTATTCAATCTTGCCTCACACACATGCCTTGTTACTTCCTTTCTTTGTTTAAGATTCCCGCTTCAGTGGCTGCAAAAATTGAGAGGTTGCAAAGGGATTTCTTATGGTCAAGGATTGGGGAAGGCAAAAGAGATCATTTAGTTAGATGGGATGTAGTGTGTAATCCGAAGGCAAAAGGGGGACTGGGTTTCGGGAAGATTTCACTAAGGAATATTGCTCTGTTAGGAAAATGGTTGTGGAGGTTCCCTAGAGAGGACTCAGCTCTATGGCATCAAGTCATCTTAAGCATTTATGGTTCACACTCTAATAGTTGGGATGCTAACACTTTAGTCAGAGGGTCACACCGTTGCCCTTGGAAGGCTATTGCACAAGTCTTTCCGGATTTTTCCATGTTGACTCGGTTTGTGGTAGGAAATAGGGAAAGAATTCGTTTCTGGGAAGATCTGTGGTGGGGGGACCAACCTTTGGGATCCCAATTTCCAAGACTATTTAGAGTAGTCTTGGATAAAAATGTTCCTATTTCTTCGATTCTCAGTTCTTCTTGTCCTTTCTCTTAGAACTTTAATTTCCGCCGTAACCTTTCAGATATCGAGATAGAAGACTTAGAAGGCCTTATGCGGTCTCTCGATAGTTTGCATCTATCACCTTCGGTTCCAGATGCTAGATTTTGGCCCGCATCATCTTCAGGGTTTTTTTCAGTCAAATCTTTCTTTCTGACCTTATCCCATTTCTCTGGTTCTCCTCAGGATTTTCCTTCTAAATTTGTATGAAAATCCCAAGTCCCCTTCAAAGTGAGGTCCTTTATCTGGTTAGTGGCACACAAGAAGGTGAATTCTAATGACATGCTACAATTAAGAAGACCCTACAAAGCCCTTAGTCCTGATATTTGTGTTCTATGCATGAAGCAAGGGGAATCGGTAGATCACCTTTTCCTCCATTACTCCTTGACGACGGGGTTATGGCACAGGTTATTTCAGTTAGCCAACTTGGATTGGGTCACCCCGAGGAGTATCGTTGACATGATTTCCATCAAATTTGATGGTTTTGGAGCCTCAAAGAGGGGGAGAGTCTTGTGGCAAGCTGCAAGCACTGCTATAATTTGGATTGTGTGGAAGGAAAGAAATGCGAGGATTTTTGAGGATAGAGCAAGGAATTCAGAGTATCTATGGGATTCTATAGTTTTCCTTGCTTCTCTTTGGGCATTCTGTTCCAAGGCCTTCAAGGGGACCCCCCTTAATGTGTTACAACTAAATTGGTTAGCGGTGTGTTCTCCTTAAGGAGAGGTCCAATCTAGAATGTTCACTTGATGTTTTGTGTTCTTTCTTGGGATAGCATCTTTGTAATCTAGCTTCCTTGGTAGGAGGATTTCTCATCCTCCTTTTGTACTTCTTTTCCTTATATATATATATTTGTTGTTTCCTATCAAAAAAATGTTTCACATCCTCAAGTTTCTAACTTTTATGCCTGAGACAGATTCAGCCTTTATTTTCTTAATTTCATCTCCAGCAGAAAAAGTAATGTCCCTCTTCAATATTCAAGGAAAATGGAGCAAAAAATCATGGTTTTCATAATCAATAGTGGTAGGTTTTAAGTCCTTTGTTTCTTGGTTCTAAGAATATATTTATACTCAAAACTATAATACAACAAATAAATTCATCCAAATCTTGACCAACACCATTCTCTATATCAGAATGCAATGCTTTAGTTCACATCAAGACACAAATGATATGTCTTATTGACCAAAATTGTCTCATGACAACCAAGGCCAAGAACGAATGCAACTTCTAGGCTGTTTGTGGAATGAATCATTACTTCCAATGTTTGACAAGTCATGCATATAACAGAAATAAAAGAGAATGACAACAAGGACTCAGAAATCATCAACGTCAGATAAAATATGAATTAGGAAATTGTTCAGGAAAAATACCAGGAATGAACTAGAGAATATCCAAGAGTAAATTCAAGTACAGGACTAAGCATGAAGAAAATACCAACATTTTCTGTTCATTAATTATTTGAAACAATTTGGAATTTCATAAATAGCTCAAGAATTATTCACTGGCTTAGAGTCTTTTTGAAATAATTCAGGATCATTGGAATATATTCAATAAATTTGGTCTTTGTTTGTTTAAAAAAGCCAAAGAAATTTGGAATTTATAAAAATATTTGGAGTTTTTCACAATCCTATCAAGCATGTATCACGAAGATATTCAATGAGGATTACATGAAGATTACAATTCATCAAGGAAAAAGTGGGTACTTTCTTTCAATTACAAGATTTAAAGAACCTCAATATATGTTGATTAAAAGGCATTAAACAGTGTCAGTCCCATTTTTTAGGGTTTTGGGACAGATAAAGTGGTAATGGATTATGCCTCAAGACATTTTGCATGAAGCGACAGCACAAGCGCTCAAAACATGATTCCATAATTGACTTCCAAAGTAATTAACACCACACTCTATGGCCCTTCAGCGTATGTTGGATAAATAATAGAATTAAATAACTTGAATTTTTCTAAACTAAACTATTGATATCCATGAATCATGATTAAAATCAAAACAAATATAACCTAAAAATTATGGGTCACTAAATGTATAAAAATGAATCAATTTCTTGAAAGTATATTTAAGAACTTACATTTGCGGAAACTGGTGCAGAGGTTATTGGTGAGTTGTCTTCTCCAGATAAGAATAAATGACAACTGTTATATCTACCTTCTTCCCTCAATAACAAATTCCCATCTTCTCCTTCAGCAATATTCCCTTCAAGAAATCCCTGATCCTGTTCATTGTAATGATAAAATAGAGACATTTCAGGTGCTGTGTTAGATACAGAAAATATGCAATTTTATATATATGGATCCCTCTAAAAGCGTATCTCCTGTAATAGATTCATACCATTTTTAACAAAAGTTTGAACACTACCTAGGATAGAGAACTCATTGAAAACTTTTTTCCAAGTATTTTTGGTTTTTTTGTGTATATATACTATTCTATGTTAAGAAGATATTTTTTATAGGAAACAACACCATGCATATATTGATAGAAAAAGATGTACAAAAGGAGGATGAGGAATCCTCCCAACAAAGGAGAAACAAAACAACACAAAAAGAAATAACACAAGAAGAAAACAAGATACTACTCCATGTCAACTACGCACAAGCACCCTTGACTATACCGTCCCGTTGGGACTACACACTGCTAGTCAATCTAGTTGTAATACGTTAAGGGGAATGCCCTTAAAAACCGCGGAACAAAAAGCCCAAAGAGAAGCAAGGAAATGAATGGAGTCCCAAAGATTCTCTGAACTCCTAGCTTTGTCCTCAAAGATCCTAGCATTTCTTTCCCGCCACACTACCCAAATTAAGGCTATGCACGCATTTTGCCACAGAATTAACCCCCTTTTGGACTTACCAAAACCCTTAAAATTGATTAACATCATGTCTGAAATGCTTCTCGGAGGAACCCAATCCAACTTGGCTAGCTGAAAAAGTCTATGCCACAAACCCAACGACACAAAACAATGAAGGAAGAGATGATCTGCCGATTCTCCTTGCTCCATGCATAACTTACAAATGTCAGGACTAAGAGCTTTGTGGGGTCTCCTCAATTGTAGCATGTCATTAGTATTTACCTTCTTGTATGCCACAAGCCAGACAAAGGCCTTAACTTTGAAAGGTACTTGAGAATTCCATACAAACTTAGTGGGGAAAAATGGAGATGAATCAGGCATATGGGACAAGGCTATAAAGAAAGATTTGACTGTAAACAATCCTGAAGACAATAAGGACCAAGATCTCTCATCTGAAGCGGAAGTGGATAAATGTAAACAATCAAGAGAACGCATGAGGCGTTCTAGATCTTCTATCTCGGAATCAGATAGATTACAGCGGAAATTAAAGTTCCATGAGAAAGGGTGAACAAAATCAAGAACTGAAGATATAGAAATATTTTTATCTGTGACTACTCTAAATAGTCTTGGATAAAGGTCTTTGAAGATCTGGTCCCCCCACCACAAATCTTCCCAAAAGCGAATTCTTTCCCCATCTCCTACAACAAATCGAGTGTACTTGGAAAAAATCCTGAAAGACTTGTGCAATGGCCTTCCAAGGACAACGATGTGACCATCTAACTGAGATGTTGGCATCCCAACCATTTGAGTGTGTCCCGTAGATGCTAAGAATGACCTGATGCCACAGAGTTGTACTCTCCCTAGGAAACCTCCACAACCACTTCCCTAAAAGAGCGCGATTCCTTAAAGGAATCTTCCCAAACCCCAAACCCCCTTTTACCCTCGGCTTACACACTGCATCCCAACTAACAAGATGATCTCTTTTGCCTTCCCTAACCCCTGACCAAAGAAAATCCCTTTGCATCCTCTCAATTTTTGCAGCTACTAAAGCGGGAATCTTAAACAGAGAAAGAAAGTAGCTAGGATGTTGGAGAGGCATGAGTGTACAAGAGTTATCCTGCCTCCGAAAGATAAGTAAGCCTTTTGCCACCCATCTAATCTCCTAGAGATTCTCTCAACCATTGGATCCCAGAATCCGTAAGCAGTTGGATTCCCTCCCAAAGGAAGACCCAGATAAAGTAAAGGCCAATCTGAAGCCTTGCAGTCAAGCAACAAGGCAAGCCTAGAGAGATGATTCTGATGTAGGTCGATGCCTAAAAGATTACTCTTGTCAAGATTGACTTTAAGCCCAGAAACTTGACCAAACACTAACAACAAACTCTTAAGAGTTTGTAGTTCTTCCTCACAAGAGTTAGCAAAGAGGATGGTATCATCTGCGAATTGCAAATGGGACACCCTAAATCCATTCCTACCTACCCTGAAACCCTTCAGCATACTTCTTTCCTCAGCTTTCAACAACATTCTACTCAACACATCTGCAAGAATAGTGAACAGGAAAGGGGATAAAGGATCACCTTGCCTTAAACCTCTATATGCCTTGACCCACCCTTTAGCATTACCATTCACTAGAACAACATAAGAGACCGATGACAAACCTCTCATCCACATCCTCCACTTAGAACTAAATCCCTTCTTCTCCAACACATGATCCAAAAAATCCCATTTCACATGGTCATAAGTCTTTTCAAAGTCTATCTTGAAGACAACTCCTTCCTCCCCTGACCGCCTTTTCTCGTCCACAATCTCATTGGCTATAAGAACTACATCCAGGATTTGTCTCCTTTGAACAAAAGCGCCTTGAGTAGAGTGGATGGTCTCCTCTTAATCGCCCTGACAAGACTTTTGCTATTACCTTATAGAGACAAGTGATCAGGCTGATAGGTCTAAAATCTGAGATCTTCTTTGACTGACTCTTTTTGGGCAAAAGAACTATGAATGAGGCGTTGGTGTTTTGATTAATAATCTCGCTACTATGAAACTCTGCAAACACCCTCACTAAGTCTTCCTTGATCACATCCCAACAATCCTAAAACACTACAATGGTGAAACCATCAGGCCCCGGCGCCTTATCCCTGTCTAATTGAAAAATGGCATTAAAGATCTCTTCTTCGGAGAAAGGGGAATCTAGCCCAGAAGCACTCTCTTCTGATATAAGGGACCAATCAATACCTTCTACTCTCCAAGACTCCAGGAGGACTCGAGTAGAGCTTTTTGAAATAAAGTAATGTCTCCTCTGTGATGTTCTCGGGCTTGTCCAACACCAAACCTCTTTCATTCTCCAAGAATTTGATGAAATTCCTATTTCGTCTCCCGTTAGCCACTTTGTGAAACAACTTTGAATTGCAATCCCCATCCTTAACCCATTTTATCTTAGCTTTTTGTCTCCAATGAATTTCTTCTCTCAAAATTATTTCCTCTAGCTCCCCTTTTCTAACAACTCTTAGAGCAAAAAGATCGGAAGAGAGAACCCCTTCTTGTTCAATGACATCAATGTTAGTTATTTCATCCAAGATGGTTTTTTTCCTCTCCTTTAGCATTCCGAAAGTAATCTTATTCCAATCTTTCAGTTTTGCCTTAACAAATTGTAACTTCCTCATGAACTTGTGACCTTCCTATGTTAAGAATATATCCTTATCCCATCATAAGATATCAAGAACTAAATTCCACAAGAACTTCGAGGATATTTGGAAGTTAACTCAAAAGTTCAATATTTACAAATGTTACCATATTTATAAGGAACAAATAAAACAATAGATTGTTTAGCAAAGAAAGGAATTTTTGCATAGCAAAGCCTATGATTTGGAAGTCAAATTTTCCTAAAGATATTATAAGGCTAGGCTTGAAGATTACTATGGCTCCTCTTTTAATAGAATTTGTAGATATTATATTTCATAGTCTTTTCATACCAAAAGAAAAAAAAAAAAAAAAAAAAAAAAAAATCCATAAGAACTAAACCCAACATCATGACCAATCTTGAAATCAGAATTAAATTTTTAACTCATAGTTCAACTAGTACAAACACTGTCATATACTAGATAAAAAAATTAATATATAAATTACAAATAAATAAAAGGAAAAAGAAGAAGGAAAGAAGAGGCAAAAACAAACAAACAAACAACCACAACACATTTTGAGAGTAAGAAATAATAGTAGTAAGGAATATGTGGATAATGTTGACAATCACATCATAGTGATAGAATCATATAAATAATTCACCACTTGTAGGAATATACAACTACAAAGTATTTTCTAATAAACTATGGCAAGAAAACAGAACTCAGTGATCATCAGCTAAAAATCAAGGATTCTAGAATCATAAGAGCAAGAAAAGATGCAGCAATACAAATGTCCTAATCAGATGGGGAAGTGTGATTATAAGAAATTTTATTTTAGTTCACAAGTCCATTTAATAGATAGCTAATCAAGACCAAGTAACCAAGTAACTTAGAGGAGTAAGAAGCATCCTATAGTGGCAAAGTCAAGTGTTGAAGCTGAATTTAAACCAATGGCGTAGGATTTGTAAACTAGTGTGGCTTAAGTCTCTAATGAAGGTATTAGTGCATTAGCCTATTTAGATTAAATTGGCGATTTTATTCCATCCATCCTGGTTTAGGGCTCTACATACTTTCCTATGATTTACACTCCTTTGAAGATTTAAGATTACTACAGAATCACCTGAGATTAAACAAGTGTGGTTAGGTGAGAATAATGACATAAAAGGCATAGAGTGGACTAACAGAAATTAGGAGTAAAATTCATTCGAAAATAATTTTAAACAAAGAATTTAAAAGGAAAAATCTTTTCAAATAATAAAATTAATTTGGAAAAGAGTTTTAAATTAAGAATTTTAAAAAATAGAATTTTTCCAAATCTTGTAAAAAATTTGGAAAGAAATTTAAATTAAGAATTTTGAAAGGAAAATCTTTCCAAACCTTTTTGAACTTAAAATATGAAAACTTTCCAAACGTTTCTAAAATTCTTTAAGTTTCTAAATTGTTTTTTTGGTAAAATATGATTTCCAAATTGATTCCAAGTCCACTAGGTTTTCTTTGATATATACCTACTGGGAGAGTTTTTCCAAGAACTCGTCCGCCTAAAAATTTATTCATTATTCTTTGCACTTAACCTAAATCTCTCAAAAAGTTCATGATTTTTTTTTCTTGGGTCTATGAGAAAGATTCACATCCCCTCAAGGCGTTGAGAAGTCTACTAAGGAGCATAATTGTGATAAGTCACTAACGTGAGATTAAGTGTAGGTGTAAGTCTCAGGGAGTAGCAACTACCAAGTAAATTTGTAAACCTCTCTGTTATATTTAGTGGATTATAATTCTGCGGTCTCTAATCCCGTGGTTTTTACATCTGCAAAGTCTTTAGGCGACTTTGTGGGTGGTTTTCCACATAAAATTTGTTGGTAGATTCAAATTCAAATCAGATTATTCAAATTTGCCGGTTTCAAATCTATTAAAGTTTGATTCAAATTCAAATCAGTTTATCAAAATCTGTTGGTTTCAAATTTGTTAGTCTTTTTCTTTTTAAATTGCTCTATTTTCAAATTTTGGTTTGCTCCTAGAAAAAAGGGAATCAGTTTTTTCCCAATCTAATATATAAGTCGTTGTATTTTGCAATTATTTTTTTAAAGAATGAATAAAAAATAAACAGTGCTTTTGTTCGTAATCTTCCTGTGTTGGCTTTTATGGTATCAAAGTCAGCATCTAGTAGAGGAAAATGATGGCCAAAATGGCAATGACTGGAGCAAGCAGGGGTGGCGACTTTGAGGAATCTTCGAATACCTCTCAAACGACCCCTACAATTGCTCCCACTATTCTTTTAGAAAATTTCTCCCTACAAATAACATCCCACAAATTAAGTGGGAAAAAATTTTCTTCACACTTTGTTCAAATGGTGATAAGTGGGAAGGGGAGATTGAGCTATTTAGATGGCACCACAACCAAAACCAAGCACAGATGATCCCTTGTACCAAATATGGGATGCTCAGAACTCAATGGTGATGGCATGGCTTATTCATTCAATGGAGGATAAAATCAATGAGACATCTAACGTGGGTTCTCAGTTGGCATGGCATGGCTTTTGATAAGTAAATCAATGGAGGAACATCTTAATAGAGATGGCTACTTTGAAGAACCAGCCTTCATCAAAGGAGGGAAGGCAGGCACTTATCAAAAGCACTGTCTCCAGTTGGCCAATTTACTTCATATCCTTGTTTGTCATCCTTAGTTGATTAGGAGCCACTTGGAGAAAATCTAGAGGGATATTTTTGGGAGGATCATGAAGAAATTACTTTTCGCAAAATTACCAATAGGTTTATGGGGGGGTTATAGATAAAAGATAGAGAGTGGTGCGCATGATGGCTCCTCTATGTTTCTTTGGTGCTTATGAAGAGAGCAGAATTACAATTTTTAATCAGAAGTATACTGATCAGAAATGGAAAGATTTTTTCATCGAATTTCTTATGGATTGGTCCAAAGTTCCTCTAGCTTTGGAGAATAGTTCTTTGGTAGACTTCATTGATTGCTTAAAACTGGACTAAGGGGCTGTTATTGTTTGTTTTTCCCTTTTCTCTTTTTCTTTGTAGTGCTCCATGTATCCTACCTATGTACATTTGTGGCACTCCCTGCTTTTGCCAGGCACTTATCAATATATTTCTTATTGCCATTCCAAAAAGAAATATATCTATAAATTACAGGATCCTAATAGAGAAAGTTCCAGATCTCCTTCAATTCTTCTATCTCTGCATTTTTGGAACATTTTTATTCAAAACTAAAAATTTATTTCATAACATTGGCTAATTTTGAAGGGAAAAAATCCCTAAATTCTTACCTCTTTATAGCCATAATCACTTAGGAGTTTTTTTTTTTTTTTTTTTTTGGAAAAGTGTGCTTTGTTTGATTTCCAAAATGGGTTTGGCAAATTTCTGGAGCGTTCATTTTCACTAAAGAGTAGAGAAGAGCATCCTTTCTTTTTTTTAATCAGAAACAAGAACATTTTCATAAAAAATATGAGAATACAAGAGAAGGATGAGAAATCCTTCCCTAAATTACAAAACCTAATCAAAATAGAGGAAAAGAAACACTTGCCAATAGAAATCAAAACTACTCAGCATTGCTACCTTTGATCTACATGGAAACATCTAATCAAGTTGAATTATGTTGAGAGTCATGGCATGATGAGGAGTCAAAGACTGTAGTTATAAGGAGCATGAGGATAACAACTGCTAGACTGGATGCTTGATTACTTGGTCTGTAAGATTCTTGTACACTAAACTTTTAGTGGAAGTTTGGTCCATGTTTGGCCCGTGGTTTTTCCCCTTGGTATTCATATATAAGGTTTCCATTTCCAAACAAAATAATAATAATAATAATAATAAACTTATCAATATTAAATAACCAAAAACAAAATTCCTCATGGTGTCTACTCTATTTTTTGTTTTGTTGCAATTTACTTTTGGTCATGATTGGAGTAGGCTATATCAATATAAATGAATAAATAAATAACCAAAAACAAAATTCCTCATGGTGTCTACTCTATTTTTTGTTTTGTTGCAATTTACTTCTGGTCATGATTGGAGTAGGCAATATGAATTGGATTGAAAAAAAAAATAGAAAATTTTTATATAGTACTCCTCCCTATCCAACAGCCTCTCCCATAGATCTATCCAGGTTACCAACAATGCTTTTTCAGATTTCCAACAAAATCGAGATTGTTTTTTATCCCTTTTCTTTCTTAATTCCTTCCTTGTATTTCTTTCAAGAGTGACCAAAATGCAGGTAAATCTAGCTTGCCCTTTATCAACTTTTTCCCTGTCTTCTCTAGTATTCTTTGCACAACCTAATAAGTTTTAGTCCTCTTAGTCAAAGTGGTTCCAAATCGAGCAATCAAAAAAGCAGTTAGCCATAGATCATCATTCAACAGGGCACAACCCAATCAGAAGCTTGTAGAGATAGATAGACTGTCAAGCCACAAGGCGGAATTGTTCATCCAAGTTATTTTAGAAAAAGAATATATGGGATACAGACTTAAAGTCCAGTGTTCTAATTTTCTTTCAACTATGGATTTGATTTCAGTCGACTTATTCCATAAAGTTCAAGCAGGATATTTCCTAACTCCCCACTCATCCCTTGCAATCAGTAGTCCCATGCCAGAAACAGAAAAATCTGTTTATCGACATCCAAGGTAAACCAAAAAACTGTCATAGTTCAAAATGAGATCACATTTTATCTCCTTAGTCTTTGCCTTATTGATCACATATCATTTGATTTATTTGGTTCCCCATTTTATAACATGTGGCATTTTAAAATAATTTTTTTCATATTAATTTCTTCAAACAACTTCTAATATTTACTTAGTTCCACCACTACAATCTTAAATGTGTCCTACAGCTTCCCAATCATACCTTTGGTTAAATTAATCTATATCTCTTCTACTTCCTTCTATGGTCAACTCCACTCCAAAGAATCTTGTTTGGGCAACATGACATTCCGTTCTTCAGTTCTTGTGCGTGTAAACACAAAATCCAGATTTATATAAAAAGAATACATTATTGAGCATATACATCCACTGATCTATGAAAAGTAGAGAAACGATGCAAACCTTCACCACTTGCTCAGAAGGAGTTTGAGGTTCCTTAGTGTGCTCACTGAATGGGTCAGCTGGAGGATGCTGCAACCAAGCAGGAAGCCAAGCTAAATCCTGAAAATACCATCATATCCAAAAGATTCACCAGCAATTTACAAACTTACAGCTTTGTATCAGCATCAGTAAGAAAAGTTTCATAGCATAGAGCCAATTAATTAATCATCTATTTCATCAAATGCCAGAACGATAATGAGTTGTTTGGGTACCTTCCTTGACATTTGTTCCCCATTTTGAAAAAAAGAAAAAGAAAAACAAATTACAGGTACAGTTGGTAAATATTGATGGTGAAAAAACGCGAGCTATTGCCCAACCCCAAGCTGCGATCTCTATTTCAACCATATTCAAAATAAAATGCACCCAAACAAGCCCCAGCTATAATCGATACCACAGGGCATCCATCAAGCGTGTCGAGAATCAGGCATTTTGAATCGTTTGGTTGTGAAGAAAATTGACGAAAAAGAAAGAAATACCGAATCTCATGTTTCTTTCTCTTTAATTTCCCAAAGCACTAATAGTTTTATCAGGGCGGTTGAGTGTATGATTTTCTTTCCCTTCCCAACATTTTATCGGCAATCAATCACAGCATCGGAACATTAACTAGGGTTTACCTCGGAGAATTGAGGTTGCCGAAGCCCTAACGCCGCCATCAAAAGAACGCTTCAGTCACACTAGAAGAGAGCAAAGCGAGCTTTGGCGCAAAATGACATTGGATTGGTATTTAAACAATGGGCCGATTCTTGGAAGCAAACACCCGCCAAATTTTGTGTAAAACGACATTGCATTGGTAATAAAACGACAGCACAGTTCTGGCAAAAACACCCGCCAAATCTAGGAGCAAAACGACACTAGATTGATGACAAAACGACACGGGCAGAATGCTTTCAACTCGAGAACCACTCCCGCAAAAGCCACTTGTTCCTTCTGCTGTGAAACCTTGTACGTAGGTTGTCAATCGGGCCGGAATGAAGCCCAATACCACATGCTGACCGGACTTTATGAATTGGTTTTGGCCCATATTGCCTTTGAAAATTCAATTTTAATATAAGAGTTAATTTTACTCCGACCCATCAAGTTTCGTACAAACACGCCTAACCATTTTCGGTTTTAAATTTCGTCAATTAACACCCTTATAAATTTATTTTTAAATAAAAAGATTATAAATATATATCTTGAACAATTCTCTAAAAATTAAATTTTATATATAAAATGCATATATAGAATTGTTAACTGACAAAATTTAAAATCAATAATACCGAACCCACAAGGGATGTAAATGAAATTAATTTATTATTTAAATATGTTTTGCTAAGAAAATAAATTTCTTCATTTCATGAGAATTTTTCTACCCTATTGTGAATAAAATATTCTTATTTATCTCATCATCTCCTTCTCTTTGTCATTATTATTTGGGGTTCTTATCATATTTAATTTCCAACTTTTCATTTTCTAGATTATAATTTATTATTGTCTTCAAGCCTATATATATTTTTGACAATATTTTTAAGAAGTAATTCCCACTCATCAAAAAATTTATTAGAACCAAACATTTCCTTATAGAAGTTGAAAAATGTAATGCAAGCGTTCATGCATTTTCCTCAAAACTTTTTAGAACCAAACATAGGGTTAGATGGTTTCATCTTTACAAGGTTTTCAAGATGTTCTTTATATAATTTTCTTTAGTAAGACTTTATTAATAGAGAAATTGGAAGTATGTGCAAAATTCAAATTATTTAGGTGAAGAAAAATCAAAACCCTATTTGACAACTGTTTTTAAGCACAGTTTTATGCTTTTTAGAACAAAAATATAAAAAAATATATTTAACAATCAAAAAATTATTAAAAAGAGACAACGTGATGTTTTAAGAGAACATCTTTTAGTTACTTTGGTTTACTTTCACTAATTTTTTTAAAAATAATTATATAAACATATAAAATGATTAAAAATAAAGTACTAGATATATAAATTATTTTTAAAACATATTTAAAAATATTGAAAATATGTTAAAAAATATTATAAGTTTTCAAACATACTTTTGTTTTACAAAACATTAGAAATAATTTTTAAAAACTGTTCTCAAAAATTATTTTTTAGAACTGTTTTAAAAAACAATTATCAAACAAAGTTAAGCTTTTTGAATGAGAGCTATTTTCTTGGGCTAAAAAAGGGCATTCCTTCCATTTTTTTTTTGAAGGAAAACATAAACAAAATGACAAATACAAAGAAATAAGAAATGATACCAAGAAATATGACTCATGGAGATAAAAGAGAATACACATCCATCAATTCAATGGTGTGAATATAGAAAATCCTTCTGCTTCACATCCTCTGAATAATTTCAATCATGTCACTTCATTATTCAGTTAAATTATACAGAAAATATGTAGAATCATTTCAGTTTGTCTTGTGTACATTGGCAGGAGCCTACAACATCAAATGGATCAAAATTTCTTTTAGTTTTACATGTGTACTTTTTCTTCTTTGCCTCGTAGTTTTAACTTAAAATTTTCAAAACCGCTGAATGAAAACCCACAAATTTACGACTCATTTAAGTCATGCCAAGCGGCTGCACCATCTCACTGATCAAGAATATCCATCTCCGTTCTGATTCTGAGAGGAAGGAGAGGAAGGGCATGTCCGATAGCTTCCAGGAGGAAAACACCTAGTGCTGAAAAACCCATGTATAGCTTGGGGAATTGACGAAGAGCACCAGCTGCTCATGCCTCAGTCAGTTTTAAGCGAGGGACAACATTCATTGCTTGAAGCTCCTAAAAGCATGAAATCAAACAGGTCAGAATGTTAAATCAATAGGGGAAAAGGCTAAAAACAAATGTTATCGAACCTTGACCGACAGTATGATTAAGATGAAATAACTCTGCTCCTACTACTACAAGAAGGCTTTTCCATTTAATATGTAAGAAAAAATTTATAAATTCTAAAACACCCTTTCTACAAGCTCCTGTGAAGGTGACTTCACTGAAAAGAGCTTGAAGGCCTCAAATTTCTCCTAATTAAGAGTGATTTAGTTTAGCTAAATATGGCTTAAGTTTTGGAACCACCATAGTCTAAAGTAAGAGAGAGGAGCCCAAAAGATGGAACCTACATGCATTTTCTTAGGCAACCAAGTAAGAGTTATTTTTTGTATTTTTATACTTTTTATTATTTTATTTTTTTTAATTAATGAAGCCACAACCAAGATGAATACTAGAAACTAGAACCCTATCCAAAATAAAAATAAAAATAAATAAAATTTATCACAATATAAAGTTTATTTATGGAACTATAATATGAAATTTAAACTTTACATAAAAGATTTGCTCCTCCATATTTCTAAATAACGAATGCCTGTACAAGCTAATTAAAGAAATATGCAAAAGAAAATGGTTAAAATTTCATGCAGCATGATAAACAAGAAAGTTTTATGCTAAGCAATTTGTCACATATTTGTTTTCGACCCTCAGTAAGCAGCAATGAGGAGGAATAAAGAGGCACAAATAATTTATTTTTTTTCAAATTCCACTACCCTTAAAGGACATAATAGTTCAAAAGAAAAACAACCAAGGGTAATACTGCATCTTGTGCCCTTGAACCTGGCCAAATTGGCAACAGGTTAGAGTGAGGATGTGGGATATTCTAAGTCTGAGTTCCAGAAAGGGACAAAAAAGAAAAAGGTACCACACAAAAACAAAGAAAAACATGTTACTTCTGGTAGCTGGTAACCATCTACCAACCTGCATCCTAACTTAAGGCTGCTGATAACTGTCTATTCAACCCTTATCATCCTATTCCAGGCTGCTGATAGTGAGCAATAAGGACTCTGTTCCATGGTCTTGGATCCAGCATCATTTGCACAGATTTGGTATTGTTCTCCCAGAACTGAAGGCATTCTGTTTGGTTAGTGCCTTCCTAGTTATAACATCGATAGTTGGGAGGTTAGTTTCTTAGCTGTCTCAATGCTTTATTGTTTTCAACATTGATTCCAACTCCCATTGGACATTCCTATTTCTAGGCTAGATTATTGCTCAATCTACCACATCAACATCTTAGTATAAATGAAAGTATCTCCATACCTAATAGTATTAACTACTAAACAAGGTGAAATCCTTGAGCAAACAACTAAAAACCTGATCTATACATATCCATGTCTGGTTCAATTAAGGCAAGCACACATGCTTCCTAAGTTCCATGGGTACTCTAAATGATATGTAATACCTGTTTCAAACTTCTAATCAATAAACAGAAAGAAAGAAAATTGTTCAACCTTCCATCTCTCCAAACATCTTTTATCAGAAACATAACATATTCAAGTGAAGGATGAGAACTTCTTCCTAGATTTACAAAATCTGATAAAAAATAGAGGTGGAGAAACCTACTCCAATAGACATCAAAATGGTACAGTAGGAGACAATATAAAGAAATCGTGAAATGACAGTTGATTTTTGAAAAGACAAAAAGATTGGTTACATGGGATATGCCTCATGAAATGATTTAGAGAGAACAAATGGTTATATATTGATTCATATAGCATATGCCACAAAAACAACTAAAATTTAAGCTTAAGAGGCCTTTCATAATTTTTCTGCTTTAAGACATGCCTGAAGACACACCACAGAATGCCACTAAAACTTTGGCACAAAGACATATAAAAGCAGTCTTAATAACTTGGTAGAGCATAAATTTGTATGCATTGATGTCCTTGTCTGTGCATTTGAGTTAATATACTACTTCATATATTCCTTATATAAGATTTATAATCATGTATAATAGAAAAACTCAATTAAACATTTCCTCTAGAAAGTTAATATATAGCATACATAAAAAATATCAATCAAATCCACTTAACACTTAACCATACACTACTACCATGGCCAAAGAGGAGAATGTCATGCATTTTTGTAAATATAAAAGCAAATATTAAGTTTACCTGGAATAAAAGCTTGCATGCATAGGGAAGTTTCATGGTAGAAATATTATCCCCATTTTTACAAGTAGAACAAATGCCAATTTTCAGCTTATGATTGTAATATCCTAGTAAGCCACACACCCTGCAAACCTGCATAAAAATAAAAAAAATAATAAAAAAGAGAGAAGAAGAGTGAAATCAAATGTACATCTGAGCAAAGAAAAGCTGCCTAGTTGCAATCAATTAGAAAACATGGTAGTACTGGTAAGATGTGAATGTTGCTAATGTCAACAGGCAGAAAAGTGGAAATATGGACACTCCAAAATATTGTTTAATGTCATCAGATATTGGACAATATCTCAAGTATTGATAAATGTCGATAAAAACAACAGAGACATTGTTCTCAATGTGACAAATGAGAAGTTACAGAACTATAAAGATGGTGTTTCAGATATCTTGCTTTTTCATTATGGCTTTTTAACAGAATAGCATGATTAAAATCTTAAATTTGATTCTAAATATTGATGGAACTATCAAGGGTCTGCAGCTATCATTGGTGGCAAATTAAGACCAAAACATAAAAATTTTAGAGTGGAATTGTGGAAAGGGTTAATAGAACAACAATGCATCATTTAAAATTGACAGAATCATGTGATAGATAGGGTGAAAAGAGTGCCTGCAACAAATTTATATAATAGTAGCCCCAAAATGGTAACCAGATGACATGAGGCAAGCTTAGGGTACTGGACGGTCAGCATTAGCTTTCTTTTTATTTGGCCTACCATTTCAAAGAAAATAATTTTGAGTTGTGGACACAGTGGATATTGAGAAAATCTACAACCATGATGTTGTTGGGGTTTTGGACATGCCCTCAAATGGACAAAAGCTTCGGGTAAAAATGGGGGAAATGAACCTGAGTGTGTTTGTTCTCTGTTAGTTTAGTTGTCATCATTAATGACACAGCTAGGAGGTGGTTGAGGCTACCAGATATCTCAGAGCATTAGGTCTTATTGAAAGCTTTGAGATTGGCCAGGACTGTTTGTGTCAAACATGCAATATGCAGATGATACCATCTTTTTCTCTACGAGTAATGTAAAAAAATATCTTCAACCTCAACTCATCCACAAACATTTGCATTAGCATATGGCCATAAGATCAACATGGATAAGAACACATTTGCAGATCGACATTAATTGGGATCATTTTTGTAGGCCTGCCATAGGGTGAGCCAATAGTTGATCTCTGACCTACTCTGCCCTTCCTCTAGGAAGTAATCCTAGGGTGCCTCACATTCAGGATCCAACTTCTCTTATTTATGCTCCCTTATCAAACAGCCTACTTGAACCAGCGGAGTTGGATTCTGGAACCCTCAAGCTTTTTTCTCCTCTAAGTGCTCCTTTGACGATTTCTGTAAGACTGGCAATCCAACATTCTCTCCACAAGCCAAATTGTATTTTAAAGTTTAGAACTCATTCAAGTGTGAGCTTTCACCTAGTCAGTGATTAATAAGAATGTTAACACCAATGATTTTCCACAAGTCAGAAGGCAATAAAAAGCCAACAGCATAATGCATCATGTCCTCTGTGTTGAAAGTGGAGAGTGCCACTTGTTATGTTTCCTTCCACTTTACTATTGCTAGGGAATTCTGATGATGGTTGTTCTTTTTGGCTAGTATATCTGGGGCTTCACTTAGAGGCATTGTGAATATGTTGGTCATGCATTTTAGGGTTTCAGAAGGAATCCTAGTGAGACAGTGCTAGAGAAGGCCCAACATCGGCCATTCGTAGGGTGATTTGGCTTGAGAAGAAGCTAAGATTTTTGAGATAGATAGAGATCTATTCATTATGTGAGGGATAATTCTCGTTCTCTCTCTCTCTCTCTCTCTTTGGCTGTCTACTGCTAAAGAGTTATTTTGTATTCCATCAGTCTGATCATGTTACTAGATGGGCATCATTGTTAAAAGAGGTGGGTTTCTTGGGATCAAGCCCAAGTACATGCCCTCCCATCAAGGGTCTTAAACTTAATTTTGATGGCTATTCTTTGGGTAATCTGAAGCAGTTAGGAATCAAAAGGGTAATGGATAGACAGGTTTTCTAAAACAGCTAGCTTTGATCCTGCACTGTTGTGGATCTAGAAGATTGACCAAAGTGGAATGCTTACCAGGGCTAACTGTTTTTAAGAAAAATTTGACAAGCTGTTGGAAGATTCTGTTAAGTCTCTCCAATGTCTGGCTAATGGAAAAAAGATATCTGTTAAAAATATGAAAACTCAAGGCCAGTAGTCTCCTTTTCAAATGTAAGGATAGTTCCCTATAATTTCATCGAGCCACAGGACATCTTCTTGTAATTTTTCCTTATATTATGTTGCTGTGATCATTATCATCCCTATGAAGGAAGATGATCAAAAAGCATTTTCACAATGCAATTTGATAAAATTCTTTCATTTTAATATTTACTAAGTCCATGATGAGAAAAAAAAAAAAAAAAAAAAAAAAACTTATTAAGAAGAAAAAAAAGATGGAAAGAAGAAAATATAAGCTTTGTCTGGAAGAAATGCTAAAATAGGGGGCCCCCATTACATGGGCTGCCAGCCTGTACTCATTTTCAATGATAATAAAATTGAAAATGATGTTATGGCATAGAGCAGACATGAAATAATACCTGAACTTCGAAAGGGTCACTAGATACCATTAATCGTTCAAAAATCAGCATGCTTGCACCATAAGCAATCAAACAATCTCTTTCCATTTCTCCAACCCGTAGTCCTGGGAAGTGTTGGATGATCAGAATACAATGACACTTCTCAAAGTAATCAAGAAAATAAGCTTCAGAATTGAATACCTCCATTTCGAGCTCTCCCTTCTGTGGGTTGTCTCGTTAGCATGACACGGGGACCACTACCTCGAGCATGCATTTTATCTAGGACCTAATTATTGCAAATTGTAGGACATCATAAATTATAAGATCTGAGATTTATATAGCAAAACATCTCTATTTAAATGTCTGCGACCTGTAAGTATTTACAAAGAAGTGAAAGTAATTGCACTTGCTTAACATTCAATCTTTGATGGTTCATGAAAAGGAATGAAATGTTTTATGTCATAGTTTGCTATTTCATCAGATCTGGGACACAATATGGTTCTGAAGGATGAACTAGATATGAGCAGTTCTAATAAGATTCATTCTTGAACACAAATCCTTTTTTTTTTAATTTTATTCGACCATGGACACAACTGTGAACACTACTATTGAAACAATCAGTTGTAAACTAATAATAAAAAATATAAATAATTTTGACGTTAATGATGATGGTAAGAGATAAGAGCAATATGTGAGAATAGAGCTAGGAGCTATCTCCAAGTTCATTTAAATGCAAAAACAATGAATCAACAAATTGAGATGATTTCTATGGCAAGTAGATATCAAATCAATCTATACCTCATGAGAATGTCAAATCTCTAGTATTAAGTACTTCGATATATAGAGAAAAATATTTGAACAGATACCAATGAAAGGGAATGAAGCATACTTCAGTTAAAAATTATTAAACAAAAAAAGGTCACAGATGTTTCTGAGTGCTTAAAGAGAAAAGTAAATGCAACCATATAGTATGTAATACAATGTTTAAAGTAAATGCAACCATATGGTAGGTAATACTGATGTTTTTCAGAAGGGAAACACGATGCCTTCATAAAAGAACCTAACCAATTTGAAAAGAATATAATAAAAAAGGATATACAAGAAATACTCTGAAGTTACAAACAAGATATGCTTAAAGCTAAAAATAAGAGCATCAGCACATGAAACATGATATTTCAGATGCTCACATTATTTTTCCTTCACAGGACCCACCCTTTCAGTTTGAGATATGTGCCAAACATCATTTTTCCTTCATGGAACCCTTTTTTGTGGAATGCCCGGTTAAGTGTTGAGGAATTAAAATAAGGAATTCTGAGTTTCAGTTTTTGCAAATGGGGAACTGCTATGAGTACAATTTATGGCACATAATGCAGAAAACATCATACTGAGAATCATGAGCTTCAGAAGATTTTAAGCCAGAAAGCTTGGGCCTTGAAGGCATCTCCAGCTTAGAAGTAAGCCTCACATTCATTCAGACAATTGGACCAGGGCTTAAAGGAAGAGCATGAATAGCCAGATAATCCTGACAGTAGGCCAAACTATGAACCCAGATTCAAGCTTCACAACCAAGATTTGACAGTAATGGAAAGAAGAGACTGGAAATCTCACCATGTGTTTCAACTTTTGGTAGTAAATTGGTCCCATGAAAATATATGCTTGTAGTGGACAGCCTGTGATACCTGAAAAAGATATACCTGGAAATCAGGATTCTTTTGAAAAACATGAGCACACGCTTTAGCTCATTGTGGCTGGCATCTCTTAAATTCCTGAATTCCCTTTCTCAAACTTTCACATCTAATCATAAGTAATACAATTGGTTTGGTGTGATATTTGAGACAACCAGATACAAAATGGCAGCCAGTGTGTCACATAATTAGAGTTTTTTCTTGTTACAAACCATGTAAAAATAATCATGTGTGCGTGCATGCACATAGCTATATAAACCAGTAAGTTTGACCTCAACTATTTAAGATCGGTTTTACAGACAGACATATGATCCATCAGGGCTTGAGATCATTGTACAATCGGATCTGAACTTGAAGTCAACCCACCTTGAACCAATACCAAATTCCAAGGAGGAATGGCAGGGAAAGGGCTGATTGTAAACCTAGGTAGAGGCTAGTGATGGCAAAAGGACAGGTTTAGGATGGGTCACCTCCATCCTGTCCATCCTAATTATTTAAATATATTCCCATTTCCGTACTAAATAACCCCACCCCACTCCACCCAAACTAAAATTTTCTTTTTCCATTTTTTTTTAAAGTTCTAATTACATTAAATATATATATATATTATAATTTTTTATAAATTTATTTTTATAAGAAATAAGTTTTTTATTTTTAATTTGATATGTGTTAAAAAAGTGAAATTTCTTGAAAAAAAAAATTAAATTAAAATAATTTTCTTTAATTATATATATAAATGAGGGCAAGCATGGTGGGGTGATACCTAAACCCACCCCTAACTTGTTTATTTTTATCCTAAATCCATCCTATTTGGAGTGGGGTGGGTATTGAAAAAAACTCACTTCGTTGCCATCCCTAGTTAAGGCCAATTTATGAGTAGGGAATCCTATCATTTGCCATGTAATTTACAATTAAGCAACCAAGAGAGACCATTCATGATTTTCTCAAATTGGAAAAAAGGACCAAAACAAGGAGGGTAGAATGTTGTTTTTGTTTTTTTTTTTTTTTTTTTTTTTTGATCAGTAAGTAATATGTGTATTGCAAAAGAGGCACTAAAGAAGCGACTCAAATAGTTACAGTATAGAACAACTCACCCCCTTACAAAAGAACCCAAGCCACTAAGAAAGCCCAAAAAACCCTCTCCCCTTAACGCATACACACCCATTGAATAAAATCTATTAAGGTCGAAGAATCATCTTTTATCCACAATTTGGTTTACGACCATAGTAAATACACAAAAGAAATTTTCAGCTTTTGGATGGATAACACACCGTCCTCAAAAGCAATAAAATTCCTAGCCTTCCAAATAACCCAAAACAAGCATAACGGTCCCAAAAGCCACGCCACCTTCCTCTTCTTGCCCACAAAGGAGCCTCTCCAACCTATGAGAGTTTCCTTAACTGAATGCGGAAAAACCCAAGAAACTCCAAAAACAGAGAGGAACAAAGTCCACACCTTCCTTGTTCTTTCACAATCAAGGAGGATGTGGTCAATCAACTCCCCACACTTTTGGCAAAGAAAACACCTATTTGCCAATGTCCCACCTTATTTATAGGTTTCCACAAACCCAATCCATATGCCTCCCTAATCTCGCTAGATCTCCATCCTCCTGTTTCCTCCCCGTACTTCCTTCTGATCACCTGATTCCAAAGGGCCTTTTTTTCGTTTGCAAAGCGCCATGCCCATTTGCCTAGGAGAGCCTTATTGAACGAACCAAGGCTCTTAACCCCCAAACCTCCTTTACTTTTGTCTTCACACACAATCGGCCACCTTACTAAGTGAGGTTTTTGCTCAAGAGCGCCACCTCCCCACAGAAAATCTCTTTGTATCTTTTCCAATCTCATCCTTACCACCCTAGGTAAATGGAAGATGGACATGAAATAGATCGGGAGGTTTGACAGAGTACTCCGAATATAGGAATTCTCAGGTTTTCAGCCACAAAGGAAAGTAAAATGCGATTCACAAGATGCATTGTCATATATAAATTTATTAAATTATAATCCTTGATGTACTTTCACGTATTAACTTATTTACTTATTTATTCATTCTAAAGTATCAATCGTTACCAACGAAATACATTTGTTAACCTCCTAGGATCCTTGGACTCCTCGGACTCCTCAATTTCAACTAAGGTACCCGGCCAACACCACATGTAATGAGGCAAAGATGCTTGTCTCGACGATTCTACCCTCAGACAATGAGTTAGAGATTCAAAGTTTGAGTCTCTTGTACTTAGGTAGAGTATAAGGTAAAAGGGTAGGCATAGATCATGTAGGATTTCCTTCGACAATGGCGGAGTAAATGTCCTGCTGTCAAGTTGGATTCTCCATTAGCAACCAAAGAGAGAAAAGAAAAATAAATGCAAAAAGATCCTTGCCAATTGCATCCCTTTTTCTTTGGACATAGCTAATTGATTTTGTAATTGATTTCTCCTTTTGTCTTTATTGTTTCAACCACTAAAGAAGGGCGGTTTGTTCCAAATAATGCTTTTATAAGGGTATTGGTATAATAAGAGGGGGAAAATAGGGCTTGGTTTGGTTTATAGAGGGATGGAGGTCCTTATCTTCAATCTTTCTGCAATCCCCAATGGTTGCATCAAAGATGGGGAACACATCAGATTGTTGTTAGAGTAGCACTCCCCTATTACAGTTTCCTTACGTCCTGTCATCACAAATGTTGTGTTAGTGGAGGAGGCTTTTTGTTTCCATCCTTTCCTTTCTCTACTTCTTTTGGGCAGGAAAACCACTCCTTTCCTATTGGATGAAGCCATGGGGTCATTGGTTTGATGGGAGGATAAGAGCGGGTCCCCTTTGGGAGTGAGTTGTGCTAGAGCCTAGGCCTTTAAGTATTTTTCAGGTAGATGGATCAGTAGTAATGGAGGCAAGTTTCAGTGCAAGGATTGGTTGTAGCGTTGAATTTGGTGGATTAGTGGAGGGGGCTTCTTCTGAGGACTCATTTGGTAAACTATTGACCTCTAGTAGGTTTGTGGGGATGCCCGTTGAAGGATTTGAGAGTGAAATTCTGACTCTACTATGAAGATTGGAGTCTAGAAAGAAGGGAAAAAGCTCTTCTTTTGGAAAACAGAAAGCTTCAGCCTTCAGGTCTAGATTTTAGAGAGAATTATGCAAGCTTCAATGCCCTACCAATTATGATTCCGCTTTAGGGTTAGGAAAAAGGAGTGGAAGTTCTTTTAGGAGTTATACAAGTTTTGTTGATGAATATTAGGATACTATCTTGAAATGTCAGGGGATTAAATCTTGTTGATAAGCAAAAGGTAGTGAAAGCCCTTATCAAATCTCTAAGGGTAAACCTTGTCTGTTTGTTGGAGACCAAGGTTGAACACATGTTAGAGATGTTAGTGAGAAATCTAGGAGTAGGTAGATTCTTAAATTGGGGAAGTGTGGATTTTAGAGGTCAGGCAAAGTGGATTTTGCTTTTATAGGATGGTAGAGTGTTGGAGCTACTGCAGATAGAAATAAGAATGTATTCTCTATCTTTTCGGTTTAACAACTATGATGACAACTTCCTTTAGGTGTTTTCTGGTGTATGGGCCGGTTTGTAACACCGATAAGGAGGACTTGTGAGCAGAGAAAGGTGACATTAAGGGGTTGTGGAGTGATCCCTATTGCATTGGTGGGCACTTTAATTGAAGAGAAAGGAGAAATTGCTTGAGAACGTCATCGGCGATGAGACATTTCTCGAAGATAATTGAAGAGTTTCAACTGAGGGATTTACCTCTCACAGGGTACTTTACTTGGTGTGGTGGCCTAAACAATAGATCCTCCTCTGAGCTAGATCGCTTCCTAGTTTCAAAGGAGTAGGAGAGTCATTTTAGTGCTCTTTGTCAGAGTTTGCTGCCCAAGCTTACTTCCAATTATGCCCCTAGTCTACTATATGGAGGAGAAATTAGAAGCAGAAAAATTCCTATTCGTTTAGAGAACATATGACTGAGTGTGGAAGGGTTCAAAGACCTGGATTGGAGTTGGTGAATGGGCTACACCTTCAGTCGCTCGTATAGTCACATCTTAGTTTGCAAGCTAAAGGTGTTGAGATCTCAAAGTATGGAACAAAGAGGTGATTGAGAAAGTATTCTCTAACAAATAAGTTGCCCTCACTCAAATTGGTTTTTGGGATGCCAAAGAAAGAGATTTGGGCCTTTCCCCTGAAGATATCGAGGCTAGAAGAAGGGTTGTGGAGGATTTCAGTAAGTGGGCAAGCATGGAAGAGACTTCATGGAGACAAAAATGGCTGAAAGAAGGTGATAAAAACTCAAGGTTCTTCCACAAAATGGCTAATGCCTAGAGAAGAAAAAATTTGCTATCAAAGTGAACAGAAGAAAGTTTTTTTTTTTTTTTTTTTTTTTTTTTTTTTTATAGGTAAATATAATTTCATTAAAAAGAGACGCCAAAAAAGCAACTCAAGGTATACAGAACTATGCAAGGTATACAAACCTATACACCCACCACCAAAAAGGCCAAAGAAAAAGAAAGAGACCCATAAAGTCACCTAGCCCAAAAAACAACCTTAAAATGATCCCAACCAATCAATAAAATTAACCATAGTTAGAGGGCATTCAACTATAAACAACTTAGCCTCATACCAAAGAGAGAGAAAAAAGGAATATTTCAATCTTTGGATTGACAACTCATCATCCTTGAATGTCAATCTATTTCTCGTCTTCCACATTGTCCAAAATATATGAAGAGGAGCAGCTCTCCACACCTTCTTGCGCTTTTTGCCCACAAATGAACCGTGCCAGCTAAGAAGAGTTTCTCTAACTGAAGAGGGCAACACCCAAAACACCCCAACCAAGGTAAAGAGTAACTCCCATAAGGCCCTTGTTTTTGAGCAGTGAAGAAGCAAATGGTCTATGGTTTCCTCATTCTCAAGACACATAAAGCATCTATTTGTCAAGGACCATCCTCTTTTCTGAACAAGATTTAGGGTTAAAGTTTTACCCCATGCAGCCTCCCACGCAAAGAAACTGATTTTGGGTTGAACCCATACATTCCAAATACAGCTAGAAGGAAACAAACCAGGGCAATCCGCTTCTAGAGCAAGGTAGAGAGACTTCGCCGAAAATTTTCCGCTCTTTGTTTCAGTCCAAACCACCATATCATCTACATCTCCAAGCACTCTCTTCCCGTGAAGATGCTCCAAAAATCTTTCCGCCTCCTTCACCTCCCAATCATTTAGAACTCTTGAAAAACAGGGGCTCCAACCCTCCCAACCCCCCTCAGCCAAGGGATCCCAAACATCCGCCACCCAAGCTTCCTTTTCAGCA
This sequence comes from Vitis rotundifolia, assembly GCA_030254885.1. NCBI lineage: Eukaryota > Viridiplantae > Streptophyta > Magnoliopsida > Vitales > Vitaceae > Vitis > Vitis rotundifolia. The sequence continues at coordinate 16,885,484 of CM058163.1, read as the reverse complement.
GCCAAAGCAAAGAGGGAAGGAAAGGACTCACACAAGGGGAAATCCCCACACCATCTATCCCTCCAAAAGCTCACCTTCCTCCCATTGCCAACACTAAAAGAGATCCGAGCGCCCACCAACTCTCAATCCATCATTATTCCTTTCCAAAGCCCCACACCATGCGCCTCTCTCACTTCTTGAGAGCTCCAACCCCCTCTATCTTCCCCATACTTTCTTCTAATCACTTGATTCCATAAAGCGTCTCTCTCATTTGCGAATCGCCAATTCCATTTGGAAAGGAGAACCTTATTGAGAATGGAAAAACATTTGACCCCCAGTCCCCCTTCCTTTTTACTTAAGCACACCACCTCCCATCTTACTAAGTGAGGTTTTCGCTCCAAGTTGCCACCACCTCAAAGGAAGTCCCTTTGAATTTGCTCTAGTCTTTGTCTAACTGAACTTGGTAACCTTAGCAAGGACATAAGTAAATAGGAAGATTTGACAAAGTGCTTCGGATTAGAGTTGCTCTCCCCCCCTTGGATAAGTATTGTCTCTTCCACATGGCCAATTTTTTACGGAATCGTTCTTCCACTCCATCCCACACTGATACTGTCTTAAAAGGAGCACCCAAAGGGATGCCCAAATAAGTGGATGGGAGACTACCCACTCTACAACCAAAGTCCAAGGCAAGATCATCAATATTCTCTACCCTCCCTACTGGAATGAGTTCACTCTTCTCCAAGTTAATTCTCAATCCTAATACGGCCTCAAACCACATAAGCAACCAGCTTAGGTAAGTCAGCTGGTCTTGAGAAGTTTGGCAAAACACCAAGGTGTCATCAGCAAACAGCAGGTGGGAAATCTGAACCCCTTCTTCGTTCCTACCCTTCACTTTACAGCTCGACATAAAACCTCCCTCCACAGCCCTTTTAAGGAAAGAGCTAAAAACCTCCATGGCAATCACAAACAGATAAGGCAAGAGAGGATCACCTTGCCTCAATCCCCTTGAGCTTTGGAAGAAGCCCTTAGACATTCCATTAATCAACACAGAAAAACTTGCAGTGGATATGCACCACTTAATCCACCCTATCCATTTCTCCCCAAAGCCCATTTTCTGCATAACTGTGAGAAGGAAAGACCAATCCACATTGTCATATGCCTTCTCTATGTCAAGTTTGCACATAATACCATTCTCATTATTCTTCAAAATCGAGTCCATGGCTTCATTAGCTATTAGCACTACATCTAGAATTTGTCTACCCTCCACAAAGGCCCCTTGAGCCTTAGAAACCACCTTTCCAACCACCTTTTTAAGTTTGTTGGCTAAAACCTTAGCCAACCATTTGTACAGGCTTCCCACTAAGCTTATGGGCCTGAAATCCCTCAAATCTTCAGCCCCCACTTTTTTGGGGATTAAAACCAGAAAAGTTGTGTTTAGGCTTTTAACAAATTTACTGTGATCATGGAACTCCCTGAAGAAACTCATCACATCCTCCTTCACAAAGTCCCAAGCAAACTGCCAAAAAGTAAACAGAAGAAAGTTGACTAAAGAAGATAAGATAAAGGAGGAGGTGGTCAACACTTTTCAAATAATTTTGTTAGAGACTGAAGAATGGAAACTAAGCATCAACGGGTTGTTCTCTTCTACTTTGGACAAAGAAGAGTCGAGGCCCTTAGAGGATCCTTTTTTTTAGGAAGAGGTTCATATAGCTCTTAACAGTTTGTGTGGGGACAAAACTCTTGGTCCAAATGGGTTCACTTTGGCTTTTTGGCAATTTTGTTGGGACATTCTTAAGAATAAAGTTATGAGCTTCTTTGCAGAATTTCATGATTTGTATCAATTTGAGAGAAACCTTAATGTCATTTATATTATGCTTATTCTTAAGAAAGGGGTAGTGCAAAGGATTTGAGGGACTTCTACCTTATTAGTTTGTTGGGAAGCCTTTATAAGCTTCTAGATAAAGTTTTGGCTAACAGGCAAAAAAGATTGGTTAGGAGAGTGATTTCAAATTCCCAACACATTTGTGGAAGGCAAACAAATCTTGGATATCGTCCTTATAGAAAATGAGTCTTCAACCTAAATGCTAAAAAGCTCAAAAAGGGTGGTCATCTATAAAATGGATATTGACTAGACCTATGACCATGTGAACTAGGGGTTCTTATTAACAACCATGTTAAAAATGGGCTTTGAGGCTAAGTTGGTGGTAAGGTAGATGAGGTGGTGCATTTCCTCAACTAGCTTTTTGGTTCTAATTAATGGAACCCCTATAGGTTTCTTTCAAAGTTCTTGAGGCTTGAGACAAGGAGATCATCTTTCTGTTTTTCTCTTCATTATGGCAATGGAGGCGCTTGCTAGTATTTTGAAGAGGGCTATGCAAGGGGGCTTCATTCAGGGATTCTTGGCTAGTGGGAGAGGAACAGTGGGTATGGAAGTGTCCCATTTTCTTTTTGCTAATGACACTCTGATTTTTTGTGGCTCAAACATGCAACATTTGGAGTATTTTAGTTGGGTATTCACGTGGTTGGAGGCAATTTCTGGTTTAAAAACTAATTTGGATAAAAGTGAGTTAATCCCAGTGGAGCAGGTTTCTAAAATAGAGGATTTGGCTAGGGAGGTGGGGTGTAAAGTGGGCTCTCTCCCTTCTACTTACTTGAGCCTCCCTTTGGGAGCTTCCTTTAAGTCTTTACACATGTGGGATGTAGTGGAAAAAAGATTTCATAAAAAACTTGTTATATAGAAGAAGTGGAAATTATCAAAAGGAGGGAGGTTGATTTTACTAGAGAGCACTTTCTCTAACCTACCAATTCACTACATGTCTTTGTTTATAATTCCTCATAAGGTGAGTCTTAGATTGGAGAAACTTCAAAGGGACTTCCTTTAGGGGGGGAAGAGAGCCCTAAAGTAGGCCGCACCTAGTGAACAGATAAATTGTTGGCTTGGATAAAAAGGATGAGAGTCTGGTTATTAGAAAGTTGTCCACTTTGAATAAGGCCCTTATAGGTAAATGGTGTTGGAGATTCACTTCAGAGAATTAGTTGCTTTGGAAATACTAAATAGATGATTGTAGGGAAATATGGAAAGGAAGAGGGAAGAGGGAGGGGGGAGGAGGGTGTTCTTGAGCTTCAAGGGAAGGTTATGGGGTGGGCCTTTGGAAGGCAATTCAGAGTGGGTGGAAGGAGTTCAACAACAGGATTGGTTTTAGGATAGGATATGGTAGGAGGGTGAGGTTTTGGAAGGATAGGTGGTGTGGGGAGGATTCCTTGGCTATGGCTTTCCTAGAGTTGTTTTCAACAACCCCTAATAAGGAAGTTTGGCTAGACCAGACATGGAACAAGTTGGGGAAGTAGGTTGTTGGAATCTAGTGTTCACATGACAAATAAATGATTGGGAATTAGAAGTGGAAGAGTTGCTTAGAAGGTTGCAAGAGCAAGTGATCAAAGTGGTGTTGAGAATGTCATGGTTTGGTGGTTATCAAAGGAAGGCACCTTTACATTTAAATCCTTCTATTCCTCCTTGGTAGGTTGCTTTCCAAAAGGCTTCCCCCCACAAGCATTGTGTGGAATCCTTGGGTCCTAATGAGAGTCCACTTTTTTTGCTTGGGAAGTAGTTTGGAAGAAAATTCTAACTTTAGATCAACTAAAAAAGAGGGGTTGGTGTCTACCTAGCAGATGTTATTTGTGTAAAGGTGAAGAGGAGTCAGCAATCATGTTGTGGCATCTTATCTTTGCTCTTTTTTATGTGAGTAATAACTTTCTTAATCAAAGATGTCCTCCTTAGTCAACGGAGTACCTTTGTTGGGAAGAAAAGAAAGAAGGCATGGAAAGCAACTCCTTTGTGCTTATTTTGGACCTTATGGAAGGAGAGAAACCACTATGATAATTACCAAATCCAATCAATTTAAAATCTATACTAGTATAATCTTTCTAATGAAAGAGATAAACCACTATGTTAAAGTGGTTTGAAATAGTAATATGATTAAATTGTATAGAACTTTGCTATGTAAATGCTCATGAAGGTTTGTTGTTAAGTAGGATTGTTTGTGGAGAAAGCTTATATTGAGTAAATCTTGAAACATGGAAGGTGTTTGGCATTCTAAGGAATCTGGGGAGGCATTTAGAGTGCACCTACCGGAAGCTATGAAAACAGGTTGGAAAAGTTCAGGCTTACAACTGGAAACTCAATAAGAAATGTGCTCAAGGAAGCAAAATTTTGGTTTCATAGATGCTGCGAGGAGGTTCCTCCCAAAGATCATTTTCCTACTCCTTTCAGAATTGCTTCCCATGAAAATGGGAGTAGTGGCTCTTTGGGTGGTGGAGGCAGCACAGGGCCACTGGACTCTTTATTTTCCTGAGATCATTTCTTGATTAGGGAGGTGGAAATAGTAGGTCAGTTCCTCAAGCATGTTGGCTTTGTGGCTGATTGAGGATAGATTATAGTCTAAAGGGGTGCAAAGTACAAGTACTTTTCGGTCAAATCACTTAATTTTTCTTGTCCTCATGGTTTCATGCTAAGGAGGTGTGGGGCCCAAGGGTGTCTTAAGGCGTGGTTTTTTTTTCTTGGGGAGCTGTTTGGTGACACAAATTCTAACAGTTGATCAACTCATGAACATAGTTTTAAAAGACTCAAGGCGCACCAAGGCGCAAAGTAGTCCTTGAGCCTGAGGCACAAGACGCACCTAAGGCGCAGGCTTTAGTGAAGTGAAGCGCACCTTAATTTACATATATATTTTTATATAATATAATCAAATTTAACAATCATTTATTTGTCCTAAACACATAAATCATCTTTTCCCTTTATTTTTCTCCTATTTTTCCCCTATTTTTCCTCTTCTTCTTCTTCTTCTTCACTTCTCCACTGCACGGCTGAGGCTAAGGCACGAATGGGAGTGATTTCGGGTTGAAAAACACCAGAAAAGGGGGCTGGAAAGGAAAACAGGGCCAAAACAACGTCATTTTGGCCTTTTTTTTTTTTAAGAAACAGGGTCCAAAACGATGTCGTTTTGGCCTTTTAAAATTAAAAAGGGCCAAATGACGTCATTTTGGACCCCAAAATAAAATTAAAAAAATTAGGGCTCTGCCCCCAGCCCTCTGCAACCCGACAGAAGAAGAAGAAGAAGAAGAAGAAGAAGAAGAAGAAGAAGAAGAAGAAGAAGAAGAAGAAGAAGGAGGAGAAGGAGAAGATGGAGGGGTCGGAGGGCGTACCTGGCCGGAGGCGAGTCAGGCGACCACGTCGTGCCTTGCCGGAGGCAAGCGCCTTGCGCGCTTAAGCAACGCCTTCCTGAAGGGGCGTCGCCTGCCTTCAGGCGAGGCGCCGGAGGGTGGTGTCGGGCCGCCCCGAGCCTAGGCGTGCCTTTCACAACTATGCTCATGAAGAGAGGGCATCCTTTAGTTAAGATGATGTTTCCACAATGAAAGGGAAGAGTCTGTAAACCATATTCTCATCCACAATAATAAAGCTTAAATACTCAGACCTATTGCTTTCTTTGCTTGGGATTTAAATGGAGTTCCCATGGTTAGCAAAAAAATTGCTCTTAGTATGGCATGACAAAGGTGTGGGGACTGGCATAGAAAGGTGTGCAGAACAGCCCTTTATGTTTGCTTTGGTGAATTTGGAGTGGGTACAATGAAAAAAGTTCTAAAAGGAGTGCTCTAATTAGTCGATGAAAGAGTTTTGGACTTTAGTGATGGCATAGATAGGAGGTAGGATTTTATAGTTTTTCTTTTTCACCCTTCATTATTCTATGTATACAACTATGCACTTGGATTGCAGCCCCATTATGTTAGGCACCCTTTAATCTATTATTTGTCTATTAAAAAGGGCTAGCCCAACTAAATGTAAATTAGCGATTAGTAGGTGGTTTTTTTTTCTAGAAACTTTAACAACAGTATAATATGGGGCCTTTTTTTTCCCCAATTGACATATTTGCTTGTCGATCCTTGATTTTGCTCCTTTCCCAATTTTAAATAAAAATATAGACTTAGTGTTCAGACAATTTAAACTAAACTTATCAACTAAATATGTCTCAAATTAAACAAAAAAAAATGAAATATTTTATGCAACATTTGTGATTGCTCATTAAGATGCGATAATTTTCAGAAGGAAATGTACCAATACCTGAATAAATGAAGTCCTTGCCACTGTAGCTAAAGCCATGCTTCACGAGGGTTTTACTGTCATAAAGTAAGAAACCACAGGTAAGAAAATAAAACCATTGAAAACATGCTAGGCAGTCAAAGTCAGAAGGGATAACAAACCTTATAGTCTCGACTTTGTCTGCATGACCACTCGGTTCTCCAAAGGCACTGCCATAATGAAACCTACCACATGAAACTCCGGCTTTACCTCCAAGAAGCTCTATCATCTTCCCCACTGTCATTCGACTGATGAAAGCAACGAATTATGAGTATTCAACCATAAGGGAGTTGAATAAAATAAATTAAATAGATACAAATGAGAAAGTAACTTATGAAACATATATCCACAACCTCGATCTTGGGTAACATTGCACCATTAAGTAATGGAGTAAGCAAGCTTTCAATGCAATATCAAGAAATAGGGAAAAGAAAAAATCCACTATTTTTTTTTATAGGTAAAAGCAATTGTATTAATAGTGCCTAAAGAAGGGCACACAAAAGTACACACGATGTATATAAGGCACCTAAGGCCGAAAAAGGAGAGGGATACACCAAAAACACCACCCTTGCCTCACTTGCAGTCCAGCCAATCAATAAAATCAAATAAAGACAACAAGCTAAAGCCAAAATGCACCCTGACCCATTCCAAGAACATGTACATAAAGGATCGTAAAATAGCTCGGTCTGCCAAATCAGAATCTTCAAAAGCCCTCCAATTTCTCTCATTCCAAAGGGTCCAAAATAAGGACAAAGAAGCTCGGTCTGCCTTCTTCCTTTTCTACCCTACAAAGGCACCATGCCAACTAATGAGGGCATCCTCGACCGAAGAAGGCACCACCCACTGAACATCCAAAAAAGCACAAATACGCTGCCAAAGCATGACTGCCTTAGGGGAGTGAAGGAGGATATGATTTCCTTATTCCTCCTCACCTTTACACAAATAAAAGAACACTATTTTTGACTTTAAATCTATGTTCCAAACCCTGTCAGAAAGATTGATTGCCCTCTAAACCTTTTTCCCATTTCATGGAACAAAGTTGTCATGCCTACTCAGTAGTAATCCTTACCACCCTTGGAAAACTTCAAATAATAAAAAATGGTGAAACATCAACAACCAAGGACTTTGGGCCACTCAGCAATGAATCACAGCAGTTAACAAGGAATCCTTCATCGAGTTTGGGACCACACTATTACGTATTGGGAAAAAACCCAAATTAGTATTCATGACAAAAAAAGGCTAATATTTTTTTAAAAGATCCAATAAGAAAAACGCAAGTGACAATAGCGTTTTCAGATTTATTTTGAAAAATGTGAAATGCTATTACCAATGGCATTTTTTAAGGTTTCTTTAGAAATCTGAAAATGCTACTAACATTTAACGTTTTAATGTTTTAGAATAAACCCATAAATGCTATTCCCATCCCTGTTTTAAAGGTAATCTTGCAAGCACTATTCCCATTGGCGTTTTTAAGGTTCTTAAAAATAATCTTGCAAACGTTACTGACATTAATTTTTTTAAGCTTTTTAAATATAAGCCTAAGCTAATGATAATAACATTTTTAAGCTTTTTCTTAAATTAAAAGGAAAAAAAAAAAAAAAAAGTAAGAAAGAAAGAAAGAAAGAAAGAAAGAAAAATCTTTAAAATGTTATTATCATTAGCAATTCTGAGGCAAACCTTTAAAGATTTATATAGGGTGTGATAGAAAATACCATGCCATCACCTCTCATATACAACAAAATGCATTTTTTTTTAAACAGAAACAAACATCTTCATTCATTAATCAATTGATAAATACAAGGATGAACAATCCTTCAAAGATATACAAGGGTTGGTTAGAAAGTAACCAAGAAACTGGATCCACAAAAACTAGCCCAACCTCACAAGGAGAAAAACCAGCATGCATACAATAAAGAAAACATTAGATGCTAAAAGGGGAAGGAAATCTCCAACAAAGGAGGTCAAATGCTTTGCTCCTTGTTTAGCTAACTCATCTGCAACTTGGTTAACTGAATGAGGAACCCAAGAGAAGAAACAACCCAACTCATAAGCAATATCTATAATTCTGTGCATCTGGTTGTCTAACTTCCAGAGCTGCTTTCTCTATTAGTCACCTAAGATATTACAATAGTAGAATCTCCCCCTACAAATAGATTGGATAGACATAAAACTTAAACCTACAACCAACTTTCCAATAATGTCAATATCTCTGCCTTGATAGCCAACCCCTTCTGCATGCTTAGAGTAAGCTCTCAATACTATACCACAATGATCTCTAATCCATGGTCTGAATCAATCATCTCCAATAAACCATATAAAAACAACACCTGCTCTTGTCCTACACCAATAAGCATCCATCATTGCATCTAAATTAACTGCTAATCAAAGAGGCGCAAAAAAATTTACTTTACAAAGTGATTATTTAACATCATTAATTGTGCCACAATCTCATTTTATGCCTATGGCACAAACTCATACAAACCCACCTAAGTGATTTTCTAAAGCTCATCTAAGTTATGTATGTAGTACAAAGCTCATGAAGCAAAACTCTTTTAGCTCATCCTATTGGCTTGGCTCATTCCTTTCCATAAGTATCTTTAAAATTTGACAATTCCAATGGGTCATTTCTTCTTTCTTCTTTCTTTTTTTTTTTTCTTTTTTTTTTTTTTTTTTGTCTTTTTTTTTTTTTTTTTAATATATATATTTACTTTGTCCATCCTGATACAAATGAGACTTCAATTATTTTGTTTGATCTAGACCAAGATGCATAGATATTCAAAATCTTACCATCCCCTTTCGAGGCTCTTATGTACGTCCTTACTAAATGACCCATTCACCCCTACTCACAACAATCACACCATATTACCCATCATCACTCTCCTCCAAAGATAACCCTTTCCACAATAAAGGTCCATAGTCACTATCTCAATAACAACTTCTTAAGCATCTCTAGACTCTTAATGCTTAAACCTCCTTTGTCCTCTACTTCGGAATAGGGAACACACCTCATGAGATAAAAATTCTTGTCTTCCTCCATAGCCCACCCCATAGAAACTCTCTCTACACCTTCCTAAACCTTTTCCTTGTCATAATGATAGATGGAGACAAGAAGGCAAACAAGACAGGGTGGCTCTAGTTGGTACTAGCCTCTTTCACAAATCTATCTAACACAAAAGCTCAAACTGCATTGGCTTTTCCGTAAGCCCACAAATCAAGGACTAGATAGTTAGAATTTAGAAGCTTTTTCAATAGGCAAACCATAACTATTGCAACCCTATTAACCCCTACCACGAGGAAGGTAGGTAAAGCTCTACTTTTTTATTTCTTTGATAAGCAAATAGATATTTTTTTCTTTGATAAGCAACTAGAGCAATCTATTAAAAAGTACCAAGAAAAAGGGGCACACCCTATGTGTATAGGAAGTGTACACCAAAAACCAAACAAAGAAAAACCAATAGGCAACAACAAAAAAAGTCATAAACTCCTCAACAAACAACTAAGACTGCCTATGAAATCAAACATTGATAAATATCTCAAATCTAGCAAAGTGTTTATCCCTTCCAAGAGGGCTTTAATGAAATTTTCCTTTAACATTTGATATGAGACCTCTTCTTCACCATTAAAGATATGATGGTTGCGCTCTTTCCAAATCCACTAGAACAAACACAAGGGAGCCATCCACCAAACATGGTATCTCTTCTTATCCAATCCTTTAAACTTCTATTTAAGGAGCAAATTTCTCATGGTTGCTAAAAACATCCATTTCAAACCAAAGATTGCTAAGAAACATATCCATAACCCCTTTTTTCTTTCATAGTGAATCAAGATATGGTTAACAAACTCCTCTCTCTTTGCAAAGACTACATCTATTAACCATCAACCGTCCCCTCTTCATTAACATATCAATAGTTAAAATCTTCCCCTATACTACTTCGTAAGTGAAAAAAAAAAAAAAAAAAAAATCTCAGAGATGCAGGAGAACCTTAAATTTCCTTGGCTAGGAACTCCACTCTAGTTTTAGCACACAAAGAACTGTAGTATGACTTCACGCTATACAATCCCTTCCTACCCTCTTTCCCAACCAAGATATCTTCTCCTATGCCTTGCACTTTCGTGGTATAAATAAGATCCATAAGTCGAGATACCCCCTCCATTTTCCAATCTTGGAAGTGTCTTCTATACTACACTAGCCATTGACCTCCACTACCTCCCCTTTCCCACATGTCTACAACCATGGCATTCTTATGAGAAGCTAAACAAAACAATGGAGAAAAAGCTTTTTTTCAAACTAATCTCCCCCACACGACTATCCCTCCAAACTTTTGTTCTTCAACCATTTATAATTCAGATGATTGCTTGATGGCTGAAATCCTTCCAACCTTTTCTATAGTCTTTCTACAAACTCATACCAAAAGACTTCCTCACCTCACAAGAGTCCCACCCCCTTCAATTGCCCTAAACTTCCCTTTAATGATCTTCCTCCACAAGCTCTCTCACTCGAGGCAAACCTCCAAAACTTTCTCTCTTTACAAACCTTAGACCTACTCACTAAGTGCATTTTGTTGCCTTCCTAGAGATTTCCCTACAAAAAATCTCTTTGAATTGTTTCTACAACAAAACCTCAATAAATAATTTTAAAAAAAATTAATAACCTTGCTTAAATAATAAAATCTTTTAGGTCCAACTCGGACCAGTGTACTAAATTAATAACTTCGTTAAATGCATAAGATAATAATTTCTAAGAAATCTTTAAGAGCTCAAGGAAATATAAATTAATAATTGGTGAAGTATAAAAGAAAATAGTAAACAAAAATTCATAATATGATATCAAGTAATAATATAATATACAGTAACTTTTTACAACTTCTATTTTCTCAATTCAATTCTTTCTCAAAATATGCATCTAAAGTTGTTTGCATTTTCTTTGCACTTGAAACATCTTATCTTGCACTTGAAACTTTTTTATCTTCTAGGACATTAAGTTTTGACACCACACCTTTTCCTTTTAGATGTCTTTTTATTTCCTACAATTAATAATCATCCATTTTTTAGAATCTCTTAGGCTTCTATGTGTTTGTTTTTAACCACATCCATTGTTTTTGGATTTAAAAGCCAACATGTACAAGTATTGTGGTAGAAACATAATATTCTCCTTGCATTAAAAAATATTTATTTATCCATAAATTAATAAATTATTCATTATTAATAAATCAATAACCTCACTAAATCTTTCCTCAACAGCATCTCACACAACAAAAGACTTATGAGACACCCCCAAGGGCAGGTCGTGATAAGAAGTTGGAAACCTACCAATCTTGCACCCAAGCAAAGAAGACAAACTACAATCCACTTCCTCCACTTTCCCCACTAGAATGAGCTTACTCATATGAAGATTAATTTTCAGACTTGACACAATCTCAAAGCCAATAACAATCCACCTCTGATATCTTAGTTGATCCAATACAACCTCAATGCAAAGCAAGTATCTGAAATATCTAAACTAATCCATATAACCCAAAATGGAACATGAGCTTATCATTAGAGAGATAGGAGGAACAAACCCAAAAACAAAGAAAACAAACGAACACATGAGCAAACAAACAAACAAAACACACACAAAAAATGTGGAACAATCTCCACTCCTTAATCCACAACCCCTAACTAGAAACCTTAAAGAAGACCTTGTTCCACTGTTCTAGTCACCAGCCTGCTCAATGCCTCCATCTCCATATTGAATAGGAATGAAGTGAGTGGGATCTATCTGTTGCAAACCTCTAGAGCACTCAAGGAAACTAGTCGGTGGCTAGCACAAAAAATTTAACTGACATAATGCAATCCAGCTAACTCATTTCTCCCCAATTCTAAGCCTAGTTAAGAAAAAAAGGCAGGAAGACTTCACGAATTATCAACTTTTTTAATATTCAACTTCCCAACTATCTCGACCCTCCACTAAAGCATTTTGATTTTGAAACGACTGCCAAATCTTACCAATGACCTTGTAAATCCATTTCCATTAAAACAATATACTCCCTCTAACCCCCAAGCCCCCCAAAAGGGTTTGAAGTGTTTAATTGCCCTACACCCTCTTCTTTTGGAAACAAAACAATAAAGGTCACATTTTGTCTCTTTCAAATATCCCATCTCATGGAATAAATACAACACACCCATCACATCCTCTTTCACAGTGCCCTAATTATGGTGCCAAAACGCTGCCGTTAAACCATCAAGTGCATGCCACCTTATCTTCACAAACACTTCAGCACATCTACATCTTTACTTGCCCAAATCCTTGTAGAACCTTTGAGAAAAAAACACACATTAGCAACCCATGAATTTAATTTCCCCCTACCTAGACTATCACTCACCCCAAGTCTCCTAATATGTCTACATCTTTTTTTTTTTTGATAGATAATCACAGATATATTAAAAGGGCCAAAAAGCCACAAAGTATACAGGGGGTATACACAGTAGCCACAGACAAGAAACAAAAAGAAAAAGAGCAATCTCACCAACCCCTAAGTGGTCGCCAACTACTCCAAAAAACCTAAAAGGGAAGAGGACTCCTCTCCAATATACACCCTAGCCCAACTCCACAGATTACAAACAAAAGAATTTTTAAGTTTCTGAATAGCTAAAGAACCCCCCCTAAAAGCTAATCTATTCATTTCCTTCCAAACCGTCCAAAAAATACACAACGGGATGGAATTCCAAATCTTTTTCCTCTTTTTCCCCACAAAAGGGTCCTTCCAACTAAATAACACCTCTTTAATAGACTTAGGGAACACCCACTGGACCCCAAAAAGGGCAAGGACAATCTCCCAAACAGCCCTAACCACTATACAATGTAAGAGAATATGATTGGCATTCTCCTCTTCACAACCACACAAATAACATCTATTAGGGAGCTGCCACCCCCTTCTTTGAAGCTTATCCAACGTGAGGATCTTCCCCCACATGGCTTCCCAAGCAAAAAAGGAAACTTTTGTTGGGACCTTCTCCATCCAAATGCATCTATTCGGGAAGGCACAGCCATTAGGACCAATCAGCATATTATAAGCTCCCTTGACCCTAAAGCTATCATGACCCTCCCCTTTCCAGATCACTGAATCCTCCTCTGAAGAAGTCCTAAAATCCCTCAGCAAGTTAAGCATATCTCTAATCTGATCCAGCTCCCAATCATTGAAATCTCTAGCAAATCTGAGATTCCAACCTCCTTGACCCAGGCTAGAGTCCCACACTTCATTGACCGTGGCATTCTTGTGGACTGTCAAAGTGAACAGCCGGGGGAAAAGATAGGACAACACCGCGTTAACACACCACTGATCAGTCCAAAACATAACTCTAGTCCCCTTCCCCACCTTAAACTCAATGCTCTCCCAGCACCAAATCGCCTCCTTCATAATCTCCTTCCAAACTCCCACTCCAAAAGACCCACAAACTTCCTTAGTCCTCCACCCACACCCCTGTTGGCCATATTTCACCCCGATCACCTTTTTCCAAAGATTGTCCTTTTCAGAGGCAAAGATAGTTCCATCTTTTTAATTTGTAGATAAGTTGATTAAAGATAGTTCCATAACTAGCATATAAGAAATGTATAAAAGGAAAAACCAGGCATTACTTCATAGAAAAAAAAAAAGACTATAAGACAAACATAAGCCATCCCAACAAAACAAAATCAAGAAGTGACGAACTCACTTCCTAAAAGAACTCATAGACCACAAAAACCATGATTCAAGGAAAGTGTTTTCAACTTCAACATAGAGCATTTAGCCATTTTGCAACGAACCTCCCAAGTATGATTCAAGATTCAAAGCCTCACAGGGTTCCAGTGTTTGAACTTCAAACATAACTTTCATACAGAAACAGTGAGGAAAAAAATTTTAGAAAATGTTTGAACTCTTGTATAAAAGATGTAAGAACATTTAAAGAGGTCAAATCAGAGCACGATAAAAATTATCAGTTCATAAAAGCTGTAGCCTGTACTTGGTCCCCATTGCTAACTCAACAAATTTCAGCAAATGTTTCATGTGGGCATATGCAATGTGAAATACATTATCGTTTGTCACACACGCTTCTCTTCAAATCGGATAATTTGGTACTGTAGGCCCATGATGCACAGAATAGATGCACTTGTTTACAGAGAAATCTTGAGTTTCTAAACCATTCACTACAATTTCAGTATTAATAAGATCACAGAGACAAGTACAAGCAAATGGAATTACCTAGGAAATCCATGAGGATTCATAATTAAATCAGGGCAAATGCCACGTTCAGAAAATGGGAAATCCTCTTGTTGAATAATCGTGCCACAAACACCTTTTTGCCCATGCCTACTACTGAATTTGTCTCCAACCTGAAGTAATAAAGATATAGTAATAATAATGGTAATAATCAAATAATTTGAGATGAATTATATATGATCCATGATGAAGACAAATTAGAGTTTCTTACCTCTGGCCTACGAGTATGCCGAATTAGAAATTTAATGCACAGATTGCTATTCTTATCAGAACAGAGTGCTACTCTATCCACCACAGATGCCTCCCCTTCAGGACCCTTAAATGTCTGTCTACTGGGTTTATATGCACTGAATATTGCAACAGAGTAAGCTAACATTATTACCAATACATACCAGCAAAACATTTCCACAAGTAGAACTTACCTATCTGGTAATCCCATAGGAGATATTAATGGACCCTTTGTAATGATAGGGGACTCTTTATTGATATAGATATCGTTCGGTTTAATTATTTCTCCAGGGGCAGCAAGTCCATCATCATCCAATATCTACACAATGAGAACAAGTGAAACAGTATACGGCAAATATTAACGTCTGCAATTGATAATAAAAACAAAAATCACCACTATTGCACGATGGAGAAAGAAATAATTTCAGAGGGAGACGAGAATGGCACAAGACCTTTGATATTCATAGAATGAGAAATCAGTTGCTAAGTTTTATTGTAACTAAAATAAACCTAAAACCACCAGTTTATACAAGGAGCGCCCATCAAAATTATGGCAACCCATAGACTGGGGGCCACAGTGGTAGAACTTTGGAGCTTTCTCTAAGCCTGATTATTTTAGTGACCATGGTGGTGGACATTTTGGTCCTATTAGACAGCATGGAAGAGGTATCCAATTGGTGTTTCTAACCTTTCAGGAGGGAGAGGGCCTAGAGATATGATCTGTGGTTGTGCCACATTCAGCATCTCTCTAGAAATTTCAGTTCTTCCTTAGCAAGAAGACCTATGTTGGCTAACCAGAATGCAGATCAATTGATCAAGAGAGAGCTTATACCCGCCCTCCCCTCTCATTTTGAGTTTATCCAGTCTTGTAGATATTTTATTTTGGTTGGAAACCGTTTGCTTTCTGTTTTCTTCTTTTTCCTTCTTTCTATAGATTATTGGTATTTTCTGAAGGACCACTTATCCTTCTTTCTACTTTTTTCCTATTGCTAATAATTTTGTTCGTTATTCACAAAAAAAAAAAATAAGGAAAAAATAAAATAAAATTACTGAGTGATCCAGTCAGAAAATGTTTATACCAACTGAAAAGTAAATTACATTATACATAGGATCAAAAACTAATGAAGATGTATATTTGTAATCTACCATTTTGTGTACTAGAATCGGATAACTAGATGTTTATATAATTTTCCATATTGTAGGAAATGTAATCATCCATGGCAAGATAAAATCTGATAAAAGATACTAATAATAACATAAAATCTCTTCCACACCTTTTTTTTGTAGATATGCCATCCATACTTGCATTACTTAAAAGGTAAAAATAATATGGATGCATCTATATGCATTACCTGCATCCTTTCTGCATCATGTCCCACTTTCAGGGGTCTAACTATTCTGTCTGATGCATTATTCTCGTACCTTTGATTGACGGCAGAAAACCTGTTCAATTAGGAAACATCTGAGATAACTGATAAGAAACCCTTACCAGAGATGTTAACAAATCCATGCAAGCAAAGTAACTTGTAAAGGGAATTTGCAAGTATAACAAGAAATGGAACACCATTACTTTTTCATTACAATACAACGACCAAAACCACGATCCAAGGATGACTTGTTCATGACTATTGCATCTTCTATGTCATAGCCACTGTAACTCATTACAGCAACTGTTGCATTCTGCCCCGCTCCAAGCTTATCATATCCTACCTGAAAACAAAGTCATTATTCCATAGGCCATGACTGTGTACTGCACCCAGAGTAACAAATACTCACCAGCTCAATTGTTCTTGTTGTCAACAATGGCCGCTGAGGATACACTAATAAGTACAGTAATGAGTCCATCCGACATAGCTACAAAATCAAGATACTAGACCATATTAGAAATAGAAAAAAGTGTCATATGCATATTAAAATATAATAAACATCTAACTTTAGAATGTGTCAAGAACAATGGCTATGTTTGGTAATTGTTCTCAAAAACAGTTCTTTGTTTTTGCGAACAAAAAACAACAAAAACATGAAAATACGTTTTGTTGTCAATCATTCCCAAAAGAGGCTTCTGAGTATTGTTCTAAAAGCATGGTGTTTTCTGATAACATATTTCAATTGTTTTCAGTTGTTTGATTGTTCTAAAAAACAATTGTACAAACCTGGAGAATGAGTGCAAATAAAACACTATAGATAAAAGTTATTTTTAAGAAATATTTGAAAACATAGAAAATAAATTGAGAATGCTCCAAGTTCCCAAAAAACTTTTGTTCTAGAAAAATTAGACAAATGACTTTGAATATTGTTCTAGATTTTTTTTTTTTTTTTTTTTTTCTGATAGGCAAACACACAGAAAAAAAAATATATATTAAGATAAAAGGGTGCCTAAAGGGTAGCCCAAAGCATACAGGGAGTATACAAAAGACACCTAAAGGAAGGAACAAAAAAGAAGAGGGGATACAACAAAAAAACTCACCAGCCCTCATCTAGAACCCAACCAATCAAACAAAATTTATTAAAGGTAAAGGTCCTATATCTAAACACGACTTAAACTAAGACCAAAGATCACATACAAAAGAAATACCTTTGAATCGAAAGTTCCTCATGTTCAAAATCTATCATATTTCTTTCCTTCCAAACCGATCAAAATAAACAAAGTGGAGCTGCCATCCACACCTTTCTACGCTTCTTGGCCACAAAGGATCCATGCCATCCTAGGAGGGTATCTCTAGCCAAAAGTGGAAGGACCCACATCACACCAAACAGCGCAAATAGAAGCTCAAACAAAACCCTTGCCTTGGAACAATTGATTAGAATGTGATTAATAGACTCTTCTTTAGCACAACAAAGGAAACATCTGTTAGCTATGGGTCACCCACTCCTTTTGAGTTGATCCAAGGTTAGAACCTTCCCCCACGAAGCTTCCCAAGCAAAAAAAAAAAAAAAAAAACCCACCTTAGTGGGGACACAAGGGCTCCAAATGATGTTCTTCATAATCGAAACTGCACTTCTAGGTTCAAGAGCACTATAAAGGGATTTAACAGAAAATTTTCTATCCTTAGTCTCTTTCCAAAGCACCCTATCCTCCAAATCAATGACTAGCCTCTTTGCTTGTAAAGTCAAAAAGGAACCTCTCCACCACCTCCACCTCATTGAAAGGTTTAAAGAACCGGGGATTCCAGCCCCCCTCTTCCCCCAGCGAGTCCCAACAATCTGCTACCCATACCTCCTTTGAATCCGCTAAAGCATACAAAGAGGGAAAAGAATCACAAAGGGTATTGTTCCCACACCATTTATCCTTCCAAAATGCTCTTTTACCATCCCCCATAGAAAAAACAATATTTTTAAACATTAGAGGCCCTTCCTTCCTAATTTCCTTCCATAGCCCCACCTCATAGCCTTCCCTTAATTCATAGGTACACCATCCCCCTTCCACCTCAAACTTCCTACTAATGACAAGTTTCCACAAGGACTCCCTTTCTACCACAAAATGTCAACTCCAATTGCACAAGAGGACCCTATTGAGTGTAGAAAAACTTCTAACACCCAAACCACCCTTCTTTTTATCTGAACAGGCAATTGCCCACTTTATAAGATGAGGCTTCCTCTCCAAAGCTACCCCACCCAAGAGAAAGTCATTTTGGATTTGCTCTAATCACAATCTAACTACTCTTGGCATACGCATCAAAAACATGAAGTAAATGGGCATGCTAGACAAAGTGCTCCAAATGAGAGTAATTCTCCCTCCTTTAGAAATATATGGTCTCTTCCACATGGCTAGTCTCTTCCGAAACCTTTCCTCCACCCCATCCCAAACCGCCACAGCTTTGTGCGGTGCAATATTGTTCTAGAATTTTCAAGAACTATTTTTGAAAACATTCCCAAACATTTTTTATTTTGCTTAAGAGTTGAGGTTGGGGGAGAGGGGAAAGGGGACAACAAAACAACATCAACAACAATAATAAAAATTAACCTACATAGAATGTTTTATTTCATACCCTCAATCAGTTTCAAAAGAAAACCACTAATACCAACATCCATTAATTAATGGCAAGTTTACTAAACTTTTTACGAAAAGCAATGGAAGGAAAGGGAATAAAAGGAATCGGAATCAAAATTAGAACAAAAAATTCCATAGGTGTTTACAAAACCATTAGGAAAAGGAATGATGATGAAACCAATTCCTTTGAAGTGTTTACTAGCAATGACGGAAACAATATGAAATACATAATTTTATTATAATGCCCTTAAATAAAAAAATTTCACATTAATCATTGTACAATTAAAACTCATTTCTTAAACTTATTGCATTTTTCTCTTACAATGTTTGATTAAATAGATTTTGGGTAAGAAAAAAATTTTCTATTTATTTTTTGATATATATACACACAATTTTACCTTAATAATTGTATATACTTTATTTTAGATTTACAAGTGTTAAGCAAGAACACGTTGAACGATTTAGTATGGGAATGAAAATTATTTCTTGAATTTATTATAATTTTTTTGAATTAAAAAATAACCTCTTATTTATAAAATTGACATTTAATTATTTAATTCTCACTTTTTATACTATGGATAATTCATTATCATTTTTTTTTTTTTTTTTTTGATAGGGAACGACAAAGGAATATATTAATAAAAAGGAATATATGATAATTCATTATCATATTAGAGGCATAATAATTATTCCATATTAGAGGCACAAGAGTAAATTAGGCAATCTATTCACAAAATTTGATTCCCCAAATTTGAGGAATCTCATTCATGAAGCAGGATGAGAGAATGGTATTCCTCAAATTTGAAAAATAGGTTCCCTTGAATTCTAGTGGGGTCCGCATGTTTTCATTCCAGATTCAAGTAAACATAGGAATGAATAGGAAAGGGAATTGCTCCCTTTCTTTTGATTTCAATGGATCAAGTAAACAAGCCATTATCAACGACGACTATGTAAGAGGGAACCAACAACTCGCAAAAATTAGGAGTAGGTAAACAAAAAAGAGTTGTTGTGACATTGCCCTAAGGGAAACAATAAAATAACTAAGGATAAAATAGATAAAGAAAACAAGCAAGGATCATATTGGGGCAGGTTTCCCAAGTGACCAGCCTCATCCCACTCCTATTAGGTGGATTTAGGGAAGATGTAATCATGGAAGGGATGGATTTGCAAATTTTGTTAGGAACTTGAGCCAAGTTTGAGTCAGGATTAGGTTTTATTTTGGCCCTCTACCTTACCCAAATAGAAAACAAATTCATAATTTTTCCCCTCTTCAATTAATTACAAAATTCCTATTACATAAGTGAAACAATCATAGTCCCTAACCCTAAATTCCTTCCATTCATTCTTACGACTACCACCACTCACCCTAGGTTTCCATCACCACCCACCAACCACTACTACCCTTCATATCTATAAGAAAATTATGGTATTTGACAAGAAATCCGTGGCTCTACTTTTCTTCTCACGGACCTATGTCCACCCAATAGGAGATGATATTGCCTTCATGATCTAGTTGACAATTAACCAAGAGAGGAGTTGGAATGATGGCCAATAATGGAGTCCAATAGTGCCATGGAGTAATAAAAGCCCATATTAACATGGGTGGGGATGGTCAATGCACTCCAACTCCAAGAACGGTAGCTTTATTTCTGGAATCACTTCCTTTCCTCATCCTTGTTTTGCCATTTGAATTTGGCCCCAAATATCTTTTATATCCTTTTTGTTCAATCATTTTCCAAAGACAGACAAAGCATGGCAAGGCAAAATGGGCTCTAATTATTATTTAGCAAACAGAGATGGTATTTGTTTTATCTATCCCACCCCTGGTTTGCAAAAGAACAAGATTGATATTCTCTCTCTAGGGGAAGGATTCGGAAAGTGGTGGACCATCCAAAACCCACCCCATCATCATTCATAAGAATAATTAGTACTGTACTAGGAACGTGGAAGTCCAAAGATAAGAAGGGATGGTTATTCAACCAACTCATAAGAGGGCAAAGGTTGGAGGTTTCCTATCAGGGTGGTAGGTGAAAAGCAGAGAGAGAGGCTGTGGATGTTTCTCATTTGTTGTTTGCTAATGACTTTTTAGTTTTCTATGAACCTTCTCTAGATCAACTAACTTACTTGAGTTGGGTGCTTATGTGGTTTGAGGCCGTGTTGAGGTTAAAAGTTAATTTGGATAAGAGCTAGCTAATTCCAGTGGGGAGAGTGGAGAATGTAGAGGAGTTGTCTCAAGAGTTCGGTTATAAGGTTGTCCCTCTTTGTTTTTTGTGGCATCTTTAGGCGTTCTTTGTATACTTCTTGTGTTCCTTGGGACAATTTTTTCTTTTTCTTTTTTTTTTTCTTTTGCGTCTCTTTTTATGAATTTCTACTTTTTACCCATAAAAAATAAGCCCAAAGCTTAGTATATTCCCATGCACAATTATTTCATTTCTAAAGCAGGGTATAGGTACTAAAATAGTCAATTTTAAACAAAAGTCATTCCCATTCACAATTATAAGCTAGTGTGTCTGAAACTTACGATATCACCACTGTTTCAGCTATTGCATGCGTGGTCAAAATTCATTTATGAAACTGGGTGGTGGAAATTTAGCCAATGTTACGGGACGATTGCTCAGCCAACTTATATGCCTGTGACACACATTGCAACCATTTGGGTCGTTTACAGTGTATATTTATTTTTAAAAATAGTTAGATTAGTATGAATTCAGGAAGAAGAAAATGATAATGATGACAACAACAATAATGATAATTATAATCTATAGTATAAAATTTCAAATTTCTTGGTGCAACATGAACCCCACTTACATGACTCCAAAACATCAAAAATTAACCTTGGAGGCTAGAATTTCAATTTTATTTTATTTTTCATACACATGCAGAAATATATCTCTGTGGACGGTGAGATAAATTGATTCGATAATTTAAATTGATTAACATACAAGAGAAAATGCACTCAAGTTTCTTAAGGACCTACAAATCTAAAATTTTTGCAATACATTGACATCCCGGAAGGGAACGAGGGCATAAAGGTCCTCTTGCTCAAAGAAAGAAAAGGGAAAAAAAAAAAAAGAATCATCAACTAAAGGATAAGAAAACTTGCCTGGTTATATGCGATATTCCCCATAGCTTGCTTTCCCATTGCACACTACAAATAAATATAGGCATCTCATGATCATTAGCCTGAAAATTCTAGATCAATGAAATGCATAGTTTAAGATATTTAAGAAAATAAATAAACACACCTGGTAGGTATTTCTTGGGGACTGATTATGATGAGGAAAAGGAATCAACCCAGCACAAACACCTAAGATGGTGAAAGGCTCTATTTCAATATGAGTCGTTTCTGGTTTAGCATCTGCTTCATATAGAGCAATCTATAGCAAATAATTTTGCAGTAAGCATAATTGCCTATCAAGTACAACATCTCAAAAGCAAGACTTTACATCACTAGGTAGGGACAAACCAAAGCATTGTTCTCCTCATTGACATCAAGATACTCGATCAATCCATCACGTAAAAAATCATCAAAAGTGCGAACTCCATCCTTGAATAGAACAAATGTTCCATTAGTTTAAGAACAACCATCAATAAATTATGGCACATTGTGATGAGTTTAAAAAGCTATAAAAATAAATAAATAAATAAAAATAAAAATTAGTTTAAGAACAACAATTATTGTTTTTAACAAAAGGCATATACTACACTTACAATCAATTCCTTCATATGGTGTTCCTTGATTCGCGATTTGCCCTTGTCAGCAATAACAAGTGGACGACAAACTCGACCTCCATCAGAAGCAATGTAAACACAATGCTGCAGGATATTTTTCTCAAGGTTAGCCATTCACTTGTCATCAGAGACATTTTTCTCAGGATCCCTTGAAATTAATTCCTTGAGGAAATTAGTGCAAACAATCATTCACAGTTGTTCATCAACAATTTACATATGATTCATTTGCAGGTGAGACAATTCTTAATTTAACCACTTAAGCATGTGTAGACAGAAGTTGGTGTTTAAGAAAAACAATTGGCATGCTCTAGACTAATTTAACAATGCACAAAATGATTGCCCACAAATTTAAGAACAAGTCATTTGTGCAGCAATCGACTATGTTTGTGCCCAGTTATTTACAGCATAAAGCATCTCACACCATCACAAACACAAGGATAACACCTTTTATGTGGAAACGAATTGCAAAGGGCATATTTTCCATTGAACAAATGTGAAGCAGGACAGATAAAAAAAAGTTACAACTAAGAAAGAGTACAAGTAGGAGACAAGGATTTACCTGCTTCTCATTTACAAAAACGCTTACAAACTCCCCAATTTTACCAGCTCTCCGCAACTTCCTCAATGCATTAGCAAAACGCTAAGCCAAAAATAAATTATATTAATAAGGAGTGAAACATCATAAAATCACACACAAGAAAATAAACATCGGTTCATGTATACAGCCATCGTAATGGAAAAAACTGTATACCTGGGGCCTCCTATGCTTGCCAAGAATGAGCCCATTAAATATAATCAGAAAAGAATTTGGTGTATGAAGCTCTTCGCCAGAAAGTAGTTCCAAGTCTTCAACACCCAAAGAGTAACACTGATGCAGCAATGATTAAAGATTGCATAAATACAGAATTCAAAGAGAAGCAAAAAGGGTATATGGATTCTTTACAAATTAATATTCAAAACTGGATTCTAATTATTAAAAAAAATATTCAAGCACCAAAAATAAAACTATTTTCCATGCATGCAGACAAGGGACATGCAACCAAACACACGATAAAGAATGGAAAAGGAGGAAGGGACTTAAAAACCTTTAGAGAGTCAAAGGAATGCTAGATGCTACATGGGTAGACTTGCTTGATTCTGCAAATCCCAGATGGCTAAAAACACAGTCCACCCATTCTACCTTCCTAAAATTCATCACATTGTTACCAAGTCTTGTTGTTCAAGAATTTTTGGCTTGTCATGATCTATGGTTTCAGCTCACATCTGATTATGATAGAACAGAAGGGTGTGTTTCTCAAAGCTGGAATAAGACCTAAGGTCACACTTCTATTATTGTGGCTGGGTGCATGACATAGAGATAGTATCCAGATAGCAATTTTCGAAGACGGAATCTTCAATCAGCAAATTGCAGGTAAGTCCAAAATTGTTCTAGACTTCCATTGAGAACATAATCACGTCAGGTGGCATGCTGGATGTCATACAAGATATCTGTAAGACCAGAAATTATTTTGAGCCACTTATTATGGCTTTCATATGTATAGGAATCCAATGCTATTCATAATTTGGGCCATCCATCAGAGAATTTTTTTCTGTTGGCAAAGTAGAAATCCATGCTCCATAGATCATTTTATTTATCCTTTAGAGAATTTTTGCAGTTTCAAAAGTAGAAATGCATAATCCAAGGGTTGATAAATCAACTACACATATTTGCAATCATTCATCTTATTAATGCTTCTGTTCTACCAAAAAAAGAAGGAAAATAAATAAATAAATCCTATTTAGTTGGGGACAAATCAATCAAAGCATATACCAAGAAAAAGATCTCAAGTTTAATTTGACATAATTTAGTGATAAGATATCTCGCTGATGGTCATCTTGACCATGAATAGCCCAATGGGTTATGTACAGATTCCTATTTAGAAATGAATAACAGAGTCTTTGTAAATAAAACTTCCACTAGTTACTATAAGGAAAAAACACCTTTCCTCATTCATGCATCAATCCAGTAATCTCAACCCAACCCCAAGACGGAAAACTCATGGCTCTATGGTTACCAAACATCAAATAACTACCTGAATCAAATAAACGTTGGATAAAACTACAAAACACCCCCATAAAATAAGTAAATTCACTCTCATAAAAAAAAAAAAGTAAATTCACACACAATCTCAGGTACACACACAAAACACAGTAGGGTTCCTAATTTTTAAACCCCTAAAATACCATTCATCTGTTTTAATAGGAAATGACACCATTATGACATAGTTGTCATATCAGTTTCTTAATTCTTTCCTCTTTTTAAACTCCTCATAGCATGGAATGTATCCACCCTCTCAAGGTTAGGTAATTCCCTTCCTTTAGAGAGGTTCAGCAATTTCATCCCTCATCAAATGTCTTCAGTAAATTCATCTGATTATTTTTTTTAATTCAGCAATCATAACACTCATACCATCCAAAATATTCTTACAGCTTTTCAGATTCACCAATTTCTTGCCAGCAGTCTTTGAGACCCATTTCTGGAGAGTTATGAAATTCAATATAAAGAGACAGAAAAGGTGGGAAGTAGAGGGCATGAGGGCATCATCCGATTTCATTTTCAGCTCTCAGACCAAACCAGAGTGAGAGAGATCTTGATTGTTGATTGAACTAATAATCACCCTCTTTTCAACTCTAAACTGACTATGGAAGAGGGTCTTTTATCCCTATAGGAATGGGCAGAATGTCACATGAAGTGACCCCCTAAGTACAAATGAGATTCCTATTTCGTAGGTTTCATCCTCACTGTCATTGCAACCCAGGAGGACTACAAATTATATACTACCTCCACAGACACCACAGAAAAGATTTCAGTTCCACTATATGTGATTTATCAAATTCAGAATAATTACACTTCTACTAAAGGATAAGTTACATCACAAAGACTAACCAGAGATATTAGTGGACTCTCTTCTTCATCAGTTGTTACATGAGTCATCAGGGCCAAGTTTTTTACCAGTCCACAAGCTTCACCTTCTGGAGTATCACATGGGCAGAGCATACCCCACTGTAGCAAACATGATGAAACAAAAAAGTCATGTAACACTGAAGTAAGAATTTTGGTGCAGAATCCTGAGCAACAATATAAAAATAATCAAATGTGAAAGCTACAAAGACAAGAATGAAATATCACCTCACCTGGCTAGGTTGCAATGCTCTAGGTCCACTTACTTTTCTCGACTTCTCAAATTGTGGGGAGATTTTTGTCATGTGCCCCAGTGACCCTATATAAGATAACCTAGCTACCACCTGTCATTAGGGGATTTTACCTTCAGCTTCTGTTATGTTAATATAAATTTAAGAGAAGACATATGAAAGCAATACAAGTGAGAAGAGATACTGAGAAAAAGAACAACCTGTGACATTCCCTTTCTGTGCATCCTGAACCGCTTGACATCCCAGTTGCCAGTAGAAAGGGTCCTCTCTAGGCCAACAGTAATACTATCTCTCACTATGAACTGAAAAAAGATAAGTAAAAACCAATAAAGGCAACTCCATTTAAACTCTAAGACACTATGAAATATAAAAATAAAGCATGGAAAACCCCAATCTCAATTTTGATCAACATAAAAAGATGATAAAATGTTGATGTAGACGCATGCAGTTTATAAAATCCTGGGGTGAAAACACTTCTTAATTATTGGCTGAACTTTAGTAGCAAAGCTAGAGGACCTCTTAAGGGATGAATTAGTTGGATCTGCAGGTGAAACATATCTGTCTCAAATCTTTATTTGAGTTTTTGGAGGATGGAAGGCTTCCTATTCTAGATTCTATTGATAGATTGAGGGTGGCTTGAGAGTCCAATTGTTGAGTTATGAGCTTCCTCTGTTTTTCCCCTCTTTTTAGCTGTTATCAGGCTTTAGATGTTCCTTATATATGTCCTATGCACTAGGTTTGTGGCCACCTTTTTCTAGGACGTTTCAATACATTATTCTACTTTAGCTATATAAAAAACCAAAATATTTTCAAACATTAAGTGATGTTGGACACTCTAAATCTGAACTAAGGTTGCTTATTACAACAATATATTGTTGGGTAAGGATTTGGTTTAGAGTGTAACAAAATGGAAGACTGTCTTTTATGGATACAAGAAGAATAAAGCAACCATGATTTCATGGAATTGTGTGTAAAATATACATAACAACAGTTCAAACAATTAAAGAACAAGCAGCAAGGGAAGTTGGGATTAGGTTCATAGAAGGAATAAGGATCAAAATGACTGTGAGTTTTAAGGCATTGTGTGCTAGAAGTACATCAAAATGGAATAAGGATCAAACTGGTTATGATTTTTTTTTTATATAAAATAAAAAAACCCTCAGCTTAATAATCAAACAAAACTACATCTTCACTGGTATGGTGAGATTCAAGGTGTTAGAATACCATTGGCCTCTATGGACATCAGAATGGTTAGTCTTAAAAATGTTTCTCAGCCCACTAGGCAGCTATTGAATGAAGTAGTACCTAGACTCTATCTCATAGGAGAACGATCCTCTAGAAAACGTTGTTTATTCACCCTTGGCTAAGTTGGTCCACAGCAAGGGTGACCGGATCCAATTTAGTCACAAACCATCAACCAACCATCAACTTTATAAGGAATAACATTCATCTGCTACTCCCAGTCAGCAGCACATCTTATGGTTTGTAGCAAGAAGAGAACTTGTATTTTTTTTTTTTTGTTTTTTTTCAATATTATAATTGAACCATTTAGTCATCATTTCTTTAAAAAAGCACACATACACATATGCAACCATAAGTGCATCCATAAATGATGTATGCTACAATTTTTTTTAGATCCTCCTTCGAGTTTTCTTTGTAATGCAAAGAACCAATGGACTAAAACCCATGGAGACATGTCACATTACCCATCACCTTTTCCTTTGAAAGAACAAGGTTGAAAACTATAGTTTCTGCCTGCTTACTTGAGAAAAGTCAAACCGGCTAGAGCGGCTAGGCTTTGCAAGGATGGCATCTATCGTCTTCTTGACCTCACTAATCATCGTCTTGAACAAATCCTACAAAAGCAAGTTTAAATAAAAATTAGATGAAAAAAATTATCAAACATGAATAACATCTCTAGGTATGAGCATAAATCAGTAGTGTTACCTCAAAGAGCAGAGAAATCAACTGGCCAGACAACTCCAGCCGCTTGTTCCCTACATAATCCTATAAAATTAAAGGGAATCATTCATTCAACATTTATTTATTCATATACATAGTTGTGAACTTATAAAAGGCATCTTATATAATTTTCCCATTTTTGTCATATTCTATGACCTAAAGTCCCTTTCTTAAACATATTGGGAAATAGGTAAAATGGAAAAAGGAATTAAAAAAAGAGGGAAAAAAGCGTACATATATGAAAGACATATGCTGCAAGAATAATATATATTGAGCAATATATGCCTATATATAGCAACATATAACCATGATATCTGTATGACCAATTTCATGAAAGATACTATGGTTAAAAGAGTCAAATGTCAAACAACTATAAGAAGCATGAAAAGACTTGCTATAGGTGAGAAGACTTTCATAAAGCCCTTAGTCCTAACTGTTGCATTATATATATGAGTGGTGAATTGATTAACAATTTTTTTTACTCTGCGATGACCTTGATGCTTTGGTACAGACTATTCAGACAAGCAAGGCTGGATTGGGTTCCTCCTAGGAGCACAAGTGACATAATGACCATTTCATCTGGAGGCTCAAGGCAAAATTCTTTGGCAAATTGCATGCCTCACTCTAATTTGTATAGAATGGCGGGAAAGAAATGCAAGGCTTTTTGAGAATAAATGGAGAAGTACAGAGTCAATATAGGACTGAATGTATTTCTATTATTCTTTTTGGGCCTCAACAACTTCAACTTTCAAGGGCACTCCTCTTGTTGTTATTCAACTCAATTGGAATTTGGAATAAATAAAAAGGGTTAAAATAGCAAATCTTGAAGCAAAGCTTAGGTCTCCTTTGTAGATGTACTGATCCCTAAAGAGAGTAGAATCACATTTCCTTTATATAGTTTTACAAGGTACAATATTGAGACATTTGTCTAGATGACATATTGGAGAAAACTCATTCATTTGTTCATTTGATTAGAGTTTGTATATTTGGGAAGGATTCCTCATTGTTCACATGTACTTCTAAATCATTATCAAAGAATATTTTGTTTCTGATAAAAAAAAATAAATGAAATGATATCATATATGAAACACATACATAATGAAAGAAATATGGTCTAGAACACCACACAACAAATTTTGATAAAATACTATGGGACAAAGAACCAATCTATCATCTACATATGTTAATGCAGAAAACTGAAGTTATGACGAAATCAACTTAACAAAATATGACATGTTTCTCTCTAAATTCATCACAAAATTCATAGAATACTTCTATATCAAAGTTTAAAGAAAACCAACTACATAAAAGAGAAGTTATCTTCAATGAACCAAAAAGGGAAAAAAGAAGAAGAATAAGAATAAGAACAAGAAAAACAAGACGAGAGAGAGAGAGAGAGAGAGAGTTTATATTCATTTAGACTTGCATCAATATGCCCATCACTAGTAATATATATAATTTTGCAAAACAACTCTCAGTATTATTGTCAACTTATAAAAGTTATCCCATATGGTTTTCCTACTTTTGTCATATATATGATAGGTGAGTACAATAGGTTAAATATAAAAAGTAAGAAAAAGAAAAGCATATATATATGAAAAACATCCAACCTTTGAACCAACTAATGGCAGTCCAAAAATCTCAAACTTCATGGACATTAAGAAACCCTATCCCACCCGCTCTTCCAACTCCTCTTTTTTCCAATTGATTGGCTATAATCAATTGAACACTCTAATTTGTGAAGCTCCTTATCTAAAAGGAACATAGAGGCAGACCTCCTCTTTTTACTCAAGGTTGTTGCTACTCTACTATCCTTTTTGGCTTCCAACTTACTCAACAAGGACACAATTTCCTTCTCATACCCTTCCACTAGCAATCCCAAAAACTCGCTAAAGGAAACAAATTTTAGAAAAAACAAATTGAAGAGACTCTCTTCTACTATCAAGTCCTTGCTAAGACAATCATTACCTGAAGTCACCTCCTCATTGCACACATCTAAGTCCACACTTTTGGCATCTCTAGGAGATTCTTTGGGAAGTCCACAACCAAATCCTCACTAGAAATCATTTGCAACAGCCTATAAACATCACCCTTGCATTTTACTAAAACCCACTTGACTTGCTCCCTCCAAGGAACCAAGCTTTTGCCCATCCTCAACAATGGACCCCTATCTTTGGAAGCAAAGGAAGAAGAGGGAGAAGACCCTCCCCTTATCAAAATAGTTGGGAGTCAATAATTTACCTGCAAAGCATTCCACTTAAAACAAGAGGGCAATGTCTATGGATAATGCTCTCTACTTTAAGCTATTTGAGGAGAAAGTCGATGAAGTGAAAGCCACCTCATCACAAACCATCCTCGAACTAACCAGATCAACTAAGAAACCATCAGCACCATCTATTGATCCACAATATTGGGGGGTTTCCGCCTATGCAACATCAAGATAGACTCACCTCCCTTAGGAGGCCAAAACTTAGAACCAACTCCTTTCGTACAAACTATTGACTAATCTTTCTCTAAGGGAAAGAGGCTATAAAAACCCTCCCTACCTACTAAGGCCCAACCCACATCCATTAAGGGGCAATTTAAATACCTTGAACCCATGAAATGGACCTGACCCAATCCACAAAATGTCATGGATCAAGGGGTAGGTGTCTTTAACTACCTTCCTCGAGCCACTAAGGTCGAGGCCCAAAATGGCTTCCTTCTCTTCCTCATAAGGGGCCTTCTCCCCTAACCCAAGGCCTAATCTCCTGGCCCCCAATCTCCATCATGATGACCTAACAACAATGGCTTATTAGTGGCACCAACTATTTACTCAGCTTTAAGACACCAAATGAACCCTTAGCTTCACACATCTCCTAAGCCCTTGTAGCCCAACAGAGCCTTCTAATTCAAGCCCTCTCTAGCACATGGAGCACCACCACCTTCATCTTCTATCTTAACCTCCCTTTGTTTTCCATCTCTCATGGCTACAACCTTTGACATCCATGGTGGGACCCTCCACCACAACTAACCCAAGTAATAAAAGGGCTCCACCACCACCTAAAGTGATGCAGGAACCTTGTTTCCATTTGAACTCGCACGAATCCTTGCCCACTAAAGATTATGCTACTTTGTAATATCGTTATCCACAACAACAAAGCACCCACAACAATCCTCTAGATATTTAAATAACCTCATATCCCATAGGTGTAACAGTAGCACTACAAGCCTAAGTCAAACCTCCTTTGTGTGAATGTCACTCCAAAAGCACCCCAACTCTGATGACAATCTATCTAAGAACAGCCACTTCTTGGCATACCTCCTCAAACCTCTAACTAGCACCTCCTCTACATATCTCCTCTAAGTAACACCAATTCTTATCCAACTAGAGCAACCTTTATCTCTTTCGAAAATATTTCCTACCAACTTGCCTCTGGCCCCCTCTATTGAGATTTTGAACAACTTCAAATCCACTCAAAACCAACACTTCCTTCCCCTTATCTCCCTACAATTGCTAAATCTCTCTCCATCATAAGATCAAAGCCCACATCACTAGGAATATCTATGATTTTGCGAAGCTAACTATCAAACTTCCATGAGCCCCTCTCCCCCATTAGACACTCAATTTGAATTATAGATTTGCCATTCATAGACAAAGTCAAATTCTCTAGCTTCCATATGTGCTTAGAATGGAATGCATGAGTTAGCTTGTTTGCACTTAAACACCAAGTGCCAATAGTAAAGCTAGTAAATTTGTTTCAAGTTCCCATTATTCACAAGTGCAATCAAAACTTTACATCTCAAGTTCCCATCTTCAAAGAGAAAAATAAAGGGCAAGTTTGCGATTAATTGCACCCACACAATAAAAATATTTTTAAAAACACAACTGGCATTTAATGGTGTCTAAATTTTCAAATATTTTATTGATTGAGAAGGTAACTAGAGATCATTTTGTTATGTGTTTGAAGAATAGTAAGTAAGTCAATCATCTCTTTCTTGATTGCCCCGCTACATTAGAACTCTGGCAAAGATTTTTTCGCATAACCGATATTGTATGGGTTCCTCCTAGAAGCATAACAAAGACGATGGAATAATGTTTGCTTCTCAAAAAGGTCGAAGAAGAAATTTATAATTGGTTGGTCACCCTCCAATAGGTTCAATAAAGTTAAATTTTGATGGATATTCCTTGGGCAACCCTGGTCAGATAGGTATTAAAGGTGTGATTAGAGATAATCATGGTACAATGTTGAACGCCTAATCTAAGCAAGCAAAATAGGGGTCGGCTATTGAGGCAAAGATATTGACATTATTGGAGATTTATTGTAGGCTAAAGCTTCAGTCCTTTCCAACCTATATGTAGAGGGAGATTTTGCTAATGTAATATCTTGGGTGATTAATAAGGAAAGAGTTTAATGATAGTTTGACAATTGGAAGCACAAAATCATAGAGGTTGCTAGTGAGTTAGGTTGCTCCTTTTCTTGGGTTCCTCATTCAACTAACCAAAGTCATAGACCAATTAGCCAAACAAGGAGCTATGCTTTATGCCTCCTTTGTCAGAGAATTTCTTCCCCCTTGACTCTGCAATATTTCTATTTGGTATACCTTGGTTTTATCTTTGTGAGGATGAGGCTAGTTTTGTGGGGCTTGACACTTGGTTACTTTCTAACAGTTTCTTGTACAGCTTTGAAGGATTGCTCCCCCTCATTGTATTTATCTATAAAGACGAATGAAAATGATTGTTTTTGTTTCGAAATAGAGAAGGTGACTAGGTGCGGGCTAACTTTATAGCATTCTGGGAAGGGTGGCTTTGTAACTAATCTACTTTATCATTTTGGACACCAGCCCCTTGTTTTATCTTTAACAACCTCAAAAGCTACCATCTCACAAAGACATGGAGTTGTTCACATGTTCTAATAAAAAACTTATTGATAGCTATGAGGATATTTGTATGGTATTTATTTATAGAATTTTATTTACTTCCTACCATCTTCATTTTACTAATTAAAAAAGTTTTTCATAATTCAAAATGCAAATGATTTTTCAAAGTCCCTCCACTTGATGGCAACAAAAAATGAAAATGAGCGATGAGCTAGAGAATATTTGAAAGTTGAACCGAATACCTTGTCATCCATCGCGTCCTTATTTAAAATAGCATCCATCATACGTCTTAACATCACCGCAACATACAAACATTTTGGACGAAAGTTATTCTGACGTACCTATAAAGAAAAAAATTGAACTCTAAAGAAAAGTTGAAATTAGGGGTTATTTGGAAGATATAAATCGGAAAATAAAACCTACCGGAACATTAGCAATAAATGTATCACGTAGGATAGCCATTCCTCTTCCTTCCTATTAAAAATATCAGGAGAGGTTGATGAAAAACTACTCAATGTGAAACAAAAGCCTAGAAAAAATAAGAACCTCAAAGTTCAACAAATATACACGAGGAAAAACCTTTTCAAGTGAAGGGTTATAAAACGGCAACTTTTTCACCTGCAACAACAAGAAGAGAAGACATGATTAATCAAGAAGCTAAATTATATTATGGTCATTAATATTACAATCTATTACATTAAATGATGCATTTGCATCAAGTTCCTATTTTTCATATTGATGCTTCAAGGCTCATAGAGGAAAAAAAAAGAACAAATAACACATGTGCCTTAGAGTATAGTGGTTAACTCTTTTCAATGGTTCTTTATATGGAAGCACAAAACAAATTCAAAGGTTTGGACCAAGTACAAAACACCCAAACCAATGTCTACAAAAATTTTGAAAGAAACATCTTTAGAACCTAAATAACCGCTCGAGGACTAATTAGTTTTCCAAAAATAATTATGACAGCAATCCTATG
Source organism: Vitis rotundifolia (assembly GCA_030254885.1). Taxonomy (NCBI): domain Eukaryota; kingdom Viridiplantae; phylum Streptophyta; class Magnoliopsida; order Vitales; family Vitaceae; genus Vitis; species Vitis rotundifolia. The sequence continues at coordinate 16,852,188 of CM058163.1, read as the reverse complement.
CGTTTCTGAGAATTTGAAGAAAGTAGACATTTTCTTTATAGGTAAATAAGAGCATGTATTAGAAACACCTAGAAACGGCGAAAACAGTATACATGAAGTATACACTAAACACCCAAAAAACTAGGCAACACAAAGACAAAAAAGTCAACCCCTTACTTAACAAACAACCAATCTATGAAGTCAACCAAAAACAACGTGTGGTCCTCTATATACACCCTAGCCCAATTCACAAAATTATACAAAAAAAAATATTTAATAGCTTGGTCAGCTCATTTGACATCGTTGAACGCTCTCTCATTCCTTTCCTTTTATAACTTATAGGAAATTTGGTGTTCAAATGCCTTATATTTTACCCCTTAACCATGGAATGGTCAAATGTAAAAATTTTGAGTGTCCAGAGAGATCAAATTTGTCTCAAGCCAAATTATGCTTATGTCACAAGAGATGATATTATGTACTATAGAAGCGTGTCTCATCAAACAGCAACGATTTTCTTTTTCTTTCGTGGATAAGATTCCATAAGTAATCCCTTCATCTAATTCACCAACGTTGTTAGATTAAAAGAATTCCTTAGTAAGTTTAATAATGTTCTAACGAACCCAATCATTATCCCAACAACACACACACACACACACACACATATATGTATACGCCTTTATGTGTCATCTTCTAAGTTTTAGCTTTTTAGATTCATTATCATTTCTTTTCCACTAAAAAAGAAATTTAAAAAAAAAAAAAAAAAAAAACCAATATATTAAGTAAAAAAAATTTATTCACTAATCACCATTATTTTTGTTGTCAACATTCAAACCATTCAAATGAAAATTCGACAATAATCATTGTAAGAATAAACTTACTTTACTTCTAATATGGCATTTGACAATAAGAATGCAGCTTTTCATATAAGATTCTTTTATCTATTTCTTTTTTTTATGATCAATTTTTAATCTTTTAGTATGTTTTAAACAATTAACATAATGAATTCTTTTAACCAAAAAAATTTAATTTGATTTTTAAAAAAAATTATAGAAAATAGTTGAGGATGCATGCATTGTTGTATTGTAATATCACATATCGTATATGTATCATAAGATATGCTTTAAAATAAGAAACAGATTGTGATACACATCGATTTCCATAAAATAAAAAAAAAACGTATCATATCATTGTATCATATCATGTATCATAAGGTTTCAACAACTATGGCCACAATATTGGTGCATATTTTCAAGAAATATCCCAACAATAAAAGAGTTGATACTTGATGTTTTACAATCTTCCTTAATACTCTTCATTAACTCATATCAGTCTAGGAATCAAATACAACCCAAATTAAATTGCAGTTAATAAGAATCACACACCTTCCTCTCAAGGAATTCCAAAGCTTGCTGTTGGGTGTATATACCATGACTTGCACATTCCTGAAATTGGAACAATGTGATGCATAGTTAAGAATAAAACAAGAGGATGACATAGCTTTTGCACACACTTACTGTATATGGGTGTTTTTGGGTGTTTGATACAAAACACTATTTTTAATTTTTTATGAAATTAATAACTTTTAAAAAAAAATCTAATACCCTTTGCATAAAAAAATTATTGAAACTATTAAAATATTAAAACATTATTCACTAGGATTAAAAAAATTTATCTACAACATAAAAAAAATCTTATATCTTATTATTAATATAAAAAATTGACCCCTCCCCTCAACCCCACAGGCAAATTTCTAGCTCCACTATTGGCCACTGTAGTGGGAATCATTGTGTTTTGCATTTATTTATTTCATGAACATATAACTGAATTTGGTAAAAGGGATAAGACAGACAGCATGGGGTTTAGGGTTTTACAGTAGTAAATAGAAAGTCTGAAAGGATTGTAAGGAACACTTGGCAATTAATGAAACCTGAATTTGGCTTTTAAATTTCTGAGTACTTCTGGGTGGGTTTCCATGGATTACACCCCTATGGAGGCTTTGTACTTGTTTCTCAAATAAGAAACAGGTTTGAATAGAGTTCAAAGCATGGTTTTGTCATCTCATGGCCTGACTGATAATTTAATTAGTATCAGAGCCACAAAGAATCTATTGTTGTGCATCAAAAGGTGACAAAGACTGAAAGGGAAGAAACAATAATTAGAGTCAACTGCTCCAAGACTTATGATCTCATCAACAAAGAACAAGTGGAAGCCCACAGAAAATTGGACAAGGCAACCACCAAGTTTCAGACATATCGAAAGGCAGCCTTTAAGATGAGTAGAGAGATTATTTTTGTGGATTTAGGATCACCCTGTACTGGAGACAGTATTATGCTTATGCAGGTCTTTTAAAGTTCAGCGCTATAATGGGATTTTGGTTTATGGTTTAGGATGACTAGAATGTAGGGCTTTGGGATGAAATTTAGTGATTTTATATGTGGCTTAAATCGCAAAACCTATATGTTCTTACTATCAATGAAATAAGGAGGAAGAGAAAGAAAAAAGAGGAAAAACTTGGGCAATCACAGCCAGAGTTTCCCACGCAACTATACTCATGAAAGGAGGTAATCACACCATATCTTTTAGACAAGATAGAATACTTTGATCCCATACTGTCTTCCCCCCTATCTCACCTGTTGTCTCACTAACATAAGGATTCCATCTTATGTATCTGTTAGGATCAAGAATCAAGAGTGATTTTCTCCAGACTAAGACAAGGGGAGAACATAAAAATCCTCTTATTAGGTGGAAGGTAGTGTGCAGACCAAGGTAGGGGGGGTACACAGCTGGGGAGGGATTTAATTCCTAAAAGAGCCTTCATAGGTAAGTGTTTTTGGAGATTCCCAAGGGAGAAAACTTCTTCTGGTGCTCTTATTATCAAGGCAAATACAAGTTGTAAAGCAATCATTCCAATGCCAAATCTAGGGTCACAAATTCTCACCAAGCTCATAACATATTTCATAGTGTAATCAAGTCTGTGCATTTGGTTGAGTTCAGAATCCGCAATGGATATAAGATCAGAAGATCTTCCTCTCTACTGCTCCTACCCTAGGCTTCATGCCCTTCGAAGGTGTAGCAACTCCCCATTTCTCTATTTCATTGCAACTTCTATGATTCTCCCTCATACAACTTTGATTTTTTTGGAAAGTTCAATGAGACAAATTGTTGATCTTGCTCCTATTGAGGATATGACATTATCATCATCTTCCCCTGATGAGAGACACTAGTCTTGGTACTTGGATGGGTCAGGTTTATTTTCTTTCTGTCCAAGTTATTACTTCTTTTCCATTACAAAAAGAAAAAGCCAACCACTATAGGCCAGCCAAATTAATTTGAAATTCTATAACCCCCAAGAGGTCAAAGCCTTTCTCATGATCACTGCACAAGAGCCGATGACTTGCTTCAGCTAAGGATACCACACAAAGCAACTATCCCCAACAAATTTTTTTTACTGAAGATCTAGGAGTATGAGCAGTATAAGCTGAAAGCTCCCACACTGTTTAAGGGCAGGGGCGGCTGAGAATTGGTCTAATCTTGGCTAAAACATAGTTGGAATCAGAGGGAACCAGTTGGACAGGGGGCACCCAATGGGAAAACGATTTCTGGATCTTTCACAGCAGGAAATAGTTCAAAAAGAGTGTCAAGCGGCTGCCCAGCACAAGAAAAAGCAGAAGGGTGGTCAAAATTTTGTGGCAGTTTATCTTCTTCTTGGTAAACATCCATTGGGTAACATGGAAAGAATCATATGGATTTTCATTTTCCTGATAGAAATTCAGAAAAGTTGCTGGAAAATAGTCATTTGATGTTCTCTTTCAGCCACATTTTGGGAAGTTGACTATAAGGTACATGATGCTTTTTGAGGACAGATAAAAACTTTTTGCCATCATTAGATAGAACCTTCTTCATAACCTCTCTAATGGCATTGAAAGGAAACAACTTTGTAGGCATTTCGTTTAGCCTGACACCTTCATATTTCAGGGGCTGCCTATCACCCTAATTAAGGGGTGGGACTATTTCTGGTCTGTAATCAACTTAGCTGAGGTGTATTTGAAGCAAGGAATTAGTTTTCTTTCCTTTTGAAAAGAAATTCCATCCTTCTTCCTGGTTCTTTGATTCTACTTTTATTATACTTTCCCCGTTCAGTACGAATGCACACACATAAAAAGAAAAAAGAAAAAAAAAAAAAAAAAAAAGAGCTACATTATTTCAAAATGCAACATTTTGTCAATGAAGTTATCATTGATGTTTTCCAATATATGATGCAATAATACATATCAATACATGCAGTAATGCATAAAACAAGAATGTGCAATTGTTCCCCATAAACAGAGTTACAAACTCAAAGATAAATATTCACATATACATTTAGTATAGCCCTGCTAAAAAATAATGTATGGGTAACTGAATATATTTGCAACAGATCCACATTTCTCGTTTAAATTTTTTATTAAGATGATAAAAGAAATCTTACATCCATGTCAACACATCACAGGGAAAATTATGGTCATAAGCAGATCTTGCATGCAACTGAATAGGCTTGCAAGTTTTTCATTTATACAATTCCTGATTAAGGTAAGCAGCAAGCCATGCAAGTTATGCGACCACAACATGATGTGCTGTAAGTCTATTTAACATGCAACTTTCTTTGAGTAAATATGATAGGAATTAAGCTTATAATTATGAGAAGAATAAAATAAGAATCACTATTAGCTAAGTACTAATATCAGATCTTCAACAATATCTTTCAAATGAAACTATCATGCCTGATCCAAAGATCAGAATAAAATAAGAATCACTATTAGCTAAGTACTAATATCAGATCTTCAACAATATCTTTCAAATGAAACTATCATGCCTGATCCAAAGATCAGATGTGAAAATATAAACAAATTAGGAACTAGTTATTAGAAAGAAAGGCTCTTGCAAGCAAACCAAGAACAATAAAATAACAATCATTATTAGCTCAGTACTAACATCATATCTTCAACAATATCTTTCAAATAACTATCAAGTGTGATCAAAGATCAGATGTGACAATATAAGCGAATGAAGAACCATTTATTAGAAAGAAAGGCTCCGACAAGCAAACCACCTTCACTCTGAAAATCATTACATCCTGTTAAGCAATCAACATATCATTCAAAAGATTCATTAAGATAGCGATTTCCCTCACCAACCTAAAATAGATAGAATTTATAATTTTTTACCAATCTATAACAATTTTCAAATCAAGTTCCTAACAAAGACACTTCTGACCAACTCATTACAGGCATTTAGTCCTAGATCACATGTGTTACCTCCATAGAAGGCAAAAGTAGGGCACTATATCGAGGATTTCTCCCAACCATCTGGACCACCTCTTGATCACTCTCCATTCCCATGGCCTTCATCACTATCATAATTGGAATCTATAAAATGAAACATAATGATGACATAAAATCTAAATTAAGAAAACAACAGTGGGTAAGAAAGAAGAAAAAACCAACATAAAAGAACAAGAGACAGTCGTTGACATAAAGACCTTTGATGTAAACTGATTAAGTTGCAACCATATCTTTTCTTTCTCCATGACAATAACTGTTTTGCTTTTTGTTGACTCAGTGCTGCTTGTAACAGATGCATTTATGCTACAATGCATAACAGACAATCCAGAGTAGCAATTAACACAAATTGAAATACCATAGAGAGACAATATGACAAAATAACAGGAATTTGATGCTCAAAGGGTTATACAAATTAATTAAAAAAACACATTTTTATAGATAAAGAAAATATATTAAAAGAGCTTCAATGAAGATGCAACATCTGTAACAGAAAGTATACTTGAACCTGCAACAAGTGCAACTAAACAAAGAAAGAACAGAAATAATTTAATACGAGAACAAACATATCATCAAAACAGTAAAGAATGATTGGTTTTGCTCATGTTGCTTCACAACGACCTTTCTTCTAGGTATTCTTCACCCTTCCTCAGTTGTTTGAGGATCCTGTGCTTCCAAAGCTTGTTTTTGTGCAGTGGAAGCAGTTTAGTAAAGTACTCTTACTATCGATCAATTTATAAGGAGGGGTGGATTTCTTTTTTTAATGGCTGCTACTTGTGTAGAACCAATGAGGAGTCAGCTAACACATACTCATCCATTGCTTTCTACCAAATTGCTTATAGGGTTGCTTTTCCCAATTGCCATTTCCTAGATGATGCCTTCTTCTGTGAAAAAGCTGCTGACCAAGTGCGAGGACTTTTCATGGGGGAAAAGTAGGTAAGTCCAGAACACTGAATCTCAGCTTATTTTGGTTTACATGGAATCGACAGAACCAAAGATTTTTCAATGGGATGGAGCTGTCCAATTTGTCCCTCAAGCCCTTTTTTAATTCATTTATATATATTATTTTTCTTATCAAAAGAAGCGGTGCAATACATTTAATTACTAATAAATTGCAATAACATATGATTCTTTATCAAAAATACAATGATTTTAACTGAGATTTAAAAAGTTCTCACTGAAAGTATGCATCACATGAGGGTTGACTCTCACAAGTTATCAATAGTCAAACAACAGACACCCCTCTTTTGTTAGGAACTTGTTTAACACATTTCTGTTTTATGTGCCTATAAAAATGAAAAAAAAAATGATTTAAAAAGGAAAAAAGAAAAAGGATAATCAAACAGAAATAACCAGTGTAACCCGGAGGCATAAAAAACAATATTAATTAGATGCATGAAAGCACTTAGACACCAATCAGCCATCAAAGGCCATTAATTTAGGGATCATGACCAAGGATAAGTAGAATGGTACCAACAATTTGAATTATGTGTGTGTGTGTGTAAGAGAGAGAGAGAGAGAGAGCAAGTAGGATCAGCAGATGAAATATGGCTCAATCTAAAAATTAAAAACATAAAAATAAAGAAAAACTGAAAAAGAGGAGGAAGAAGGAACATGAAAGGGTAGGTTAAAATGGAGAAAAGAAAAGATAGAGGAAAACAAACCCAAAATAAAGCTACTCACTTCCCCTTCTTATCAGTGTCAATGATTATTCTGTTCTTTGAAAGTTGTTCTTGTATTAATATCACCTGGAGGAGATTAATGGTGTCATAACCATGTTAATAACAAAATACAAAAAATGTTAAGTTAAAATGTGGGGAAAAAGGAATGGCAATGAATGTAAATAAATCTGACACAAGACAAGTAGAATTTACGAAGTTCAACCAAAGCTGCTTAACAGTGAGAGTAAAAGGAACAATGCAAGGCAAAAATTTCCCAAGCACCAAAGAAAGACGTATAATATTCAAGACCACAGGAAAATAAGTTCTAGATATGCACAAAAACAATCAGGCTCTGTGCTCCAATCTCAATTGCACTTTTGAGTTCACATTCAGTGCCAAAGCCAACAAGGCTACCCAAAAAGGAGGAAAAAATAATATCATGCCATACCAGTAACCTCATGATGCACATGTTCCCTTTCCAGTCAAATGCGATCCTTTTGGTTTTATTCCATGCAGAGGCATGGTTATTACAATGCAGCTACACATTCTTACTCTCATAACTCCCTTCTCAATTTCACATTGCATTGGAGAATGTCACAAAACAGCATGGTTCAGTTTGGCCCATGAGAGGCAATAACTGGTGAACTAGAGAAGGCAGAGCGCAAAAGAAAATGATTGATATGCAAATCATAAATTGGATAGGAGTGCAAAAACAAAATGTTTGGAATAACAATTCTACAATAATCAAAGAAGTGGAACAGTAATACTTTGATTTAAGAAATAGGCACCACAAAAAAATTACTCTCTGAAACCATTAGATGTTAGATCAACTGTAGTTCTTACAAATCACAAAAGCCATTTTATTAATATGAAACTTTAGTTTACTGTATTAGGTAGAAGTAAGAACACATATAAAAGATACACAGAAAAAGACCAAAGATACAAAAAAACAAAAAGTTCACTGTTGTACTTGGGTGATGCTTGTGCCCCTTGTAGCACCCCCTCCCTCCCCCCACCCCACATTTTTTTTTTTTTTTTTTTTGATCAAAAAAAGAATATATGTATTAAAGAGAAAAGAAACATGAGAAGGAAGGATGAGAAATCCTCCCCCATGAAGTACAAGGCTGATAAAAAATAAAAAACTAAGTAAAACTCCACTAACCAAGGAAGGCTATACAAAAGGCCACCTGATCAAAAGAACTAAGTAAACCTCCACTAAATCAATGAGGACTATACAAAAGGAAACAAAAGGCCTACACAAGTAAAACAATCCTGACCCCATAAACCCAACCCTAGGGTGTACATAACAAAACAAAATTGTCCCTTACCAAAACAAAAGATTAAAACAAAAAACCAAAAAGACAAAAATAAAGAAAGCAAGAGAGAGAGAGAGAGAGAGAGAGAGAGAGAGAGAGAGAGAGAGAGAGAGAGAGAGAGAGAGAGAGAGAGAGGGAAGAAGAACAACAAGAAGAAAGAACCCATTCACCAATGAATCATTTTTGTATAAACCTGGAAGTTGATAAAGTAATACAACAGAAGTAATGTCACTCATGTGTGCATGAAGTATAATTGGACAGCACTAAAAACAAGGAACTAAATGTTTGATAGACAAGTGCACTAAATTAAGTGAAGACATGAGTCTTTCAAGAAGTTCAATTTCTAAATTAGTGATATTGCGTCGGAAATTAAGATTCCAAGAAGACGGGTAGGAATTTCCAAGGACGCCTAAGATGGTAAGATCTCTTTCACCATCAAGGTATGCCTAAATAAATGCTAAATGTAGATTCATTATTCATGGTTCTCATGTATAATAGTTTTCATTGGGTGGTTTTTATTCATCCAAGTAAATTTTTCCCATAATACTCCACTTTACTAATTCCCGTTAGGGAATTAGATGACTCAAGATTAGTTTGAAAGTCTTGTTTAATACAATAAAAGCTCTATAAAATAATACTCTTGGGACCAAGAGAAATTATTATCTTAGCAAGGTTATTGATTATCAATAAATGAATAATTTATTATTTATTGATAAATGAATATTTATTAGTTTGGATAAAGTATTATGTTTCTATTGCCATACTTGTACATGCATGACTTATAACTCCAAAGACAATAGATGTGATCTAAAGTTATTACATAGAAACCTATGAGATTCTAAAAAAAAATAGATGATTATAAATTGCAGAAGAGACTCCTCAAAGAAAGAGATGTGGTGTCAAAACTTAATGTGCTAGAAGATAAAAAAGGTTCCAAGTAGAAGATAAGATCTTTCAAGTGCAAAGGCAGACAACTTTAGATACATATTTTGAGAAAGAGTTTGAAAATAGAAGTTGTAAAACGTTACTCAATACTATATTATGATTTTTTATTTACTATTTTCTTATGTCCTTCATCAATCACTAAATTAATATTTCATTGGTGCCTTAAAAATTTCTAAAAAAATTATAATCTTATACATTTAGCAAAGTCATTAATTTAGTACACTAACCCGAATTGGAACCAAAAGATTTTATTATTTAAACAAGGTTATTAATCTATCAAACATTTATTTAACAAGGTTTTATTGTGTTTAATTTCCCACACCATCCTATTTACATGCATTGTGGAGCTTAGCACCTAGTATTCAAAAGAATTCCAAACCACATCAATGTTCATTTAAGTAGAAAATTAACAACCAGTAACCTTAAAAAGTGTGATTCAGAGAGGAAATGCTATACTTTTATTTACGAGATAAACATATCATAGTCCAACTAGTACAGAAAAACTTATTTTTACTTTTTAATAGGAAAAAAATTATTTTTTAATAGACGATACTAATATTAGATAAGAGTACGATGTATCAAAGAAAGAAGAATCGAGAAGCCCATGAGAAATGAAAATGTACACATAAAGAAAAAAAATCATAAAAGATGGCCTTGGGCTGCCCAACACTAAGGACTAGTCACCAATATTGAAACACATACTATAACCAACCAAAAATATAAATATAAATATAAAACAAGTAAATAAAAGTGATACTACCTTCTCGGTTCCTTTTACAACAAAATAGCCTCCAGGATCAAGGGGACATTCACCTAAAATCAATAGTTAAAAGACAATAAATATCTAATAGATTATTGCAAAATAAATAAATAAAATTTCAGTCTTTCTGTACACAAACCGAGTCTTGCAAGTTCAGCTTCATCCTTTTTATATAAAACACAGCAACAGCTCCGTAACATGATAGGCATTCTTCCAATAACAACATCATTCTACAAAATCAAACAATATAGAATATCAAAGCATGTCTTCACTAAATACAAATTGCAAGAATTTTAAAATACCTTCTCCACTCTGGTTTTTTGAACATGACTCCCTGTAATATACTCTATATTAACCAATATTGGAGCAGCATACCTGAAATTATCAGCATATCAATGAGATAAAAACATAAAATTGATGTGCAAAAGAGTTGCAAATCCACTTTAGATCCAATTATAAAGTAACATATACATGCATACAAACACACACGTATATGTCATAAGAAACCTTCAGCCTGCATTTGTGTGTCAGAAGGAATATCACCCATTTAAAGCCAGTAATCAATAAAGAAGTGGTGCTGTTCAAACTCATTGAATGCACCAGCAGGAACGTAAAAGGACCACTTCGATAAATTTTACAACATTTCTCTTGCCCCTACCAGTCCAACTGGAAGGTCAGCAATCAGACTAGTGATCAGGAAGCCCAACCCATTGTGAACTATGGAATATATTATTCAAGAAGTAACATATTCTGCCATAAGCCTTCACAAGCTCAAGAAAGAGGTGGTCAGCCATCAATCCAAGTTTCATAAATAATCATTGACATGAGTTTTTAGGAATTTCAAAAGGCCAAAAGGCCATTAAAAATCAATAAGTTATTCCTCACATTTTAGTTTACATAAATTGCAAAACAAATGAGCAATGAGAGCCTAACACCTTCACATGTGACCTGTGAACATTCCATTCCCGTAAGCATTAAGTTGTGCATTAAGGCGAGTCATGAGGTGGAAACCTCAAAAGCCTTTTAAAGCTATCCTTTCAATTTCATAGTCACAACTCTCAGAAGAACAATATGAAACTTAACCATAAAAGATAATTGTCTCACAAGAATAGAAAAATAAAATCCACTATTAAAACACTAAGCATCAGAGAGGAGGACTATGGATACATACGTCATGTCAGATAGCCGACAGGTATGAGGATTAAGTTTTTCACTGATACCATCCACTGTTATTGATGGTTCACCAATTCGGACATCTTTAAACCTACACAGAAGAACCAAAGGAGGGAACATTTAACCAACCAACCAACCATTTTAAAGAAATATAACAATTTGGAAATATTCAAAAATATTTCAAGAATATATTAAGAAATTATCATAGATGTTCCAAGGAAATTGAATTCTTTCTTCCCTTATGCTTTGTTTAAGAGTGTAAACGGCACTTCTTATTGTACCTTCAAATTCAATTTTAGTTGCAACACAATCATTCGACTTCCAAAGAAGTCCAAACATACCCTAAAGAAATAGTGAAATTTTACCTCAGATAAATACTTGGGTCCACACTTGATACTATGCGATCATTAGCACGAACAATCTTCTTTATGTCGGTTTTAACAAAGTAATTAAATGAATCCAAATGTTGCTTCACCAGTCCTCTCACCTATTAACTCCAAAAAAGTAAGAAGAACAATAAAATCATACATCTAAGAATCATCAAAGACACACGCATACATAATTACACAGACACATGCCAAATACTTGGCTTCAAAGCCATTATGTAAAAGGGGCTGATTGGATACTTCGGGGAATGAAATTTTGTTCAGAATATGAAAATACCCATTAAGAGATAGAGAGTAACAGACCTTTAAAAACTCAGGCAGGAGAGGGAACTTGTCCACAGCTTGTTTGACAGGATCAGCAGGAAAATGCTTGTGGATAGACATCCTTCTCATGGTTAATAACAAATGCAACGGGAAACAAATTAGACATAGAATAACAAACAAAAACACAAAACCCAAAATCCACAAAAGCAAAATAAGTTATAATACCAACAAGAGCTTACTCTTCTTGCTTTCTTTTAATATGATCAAGCTTTTCTTCAACAGACTCTTCCTTGAATCGCATGATTACTCCCCAGAATTGAAGCAACTGCGCAAATGCAGATTAACCCGCTGAGATAGAGCAGAAAGCAAAGGTTTAAGACGAAGGCCACAGTCTAATTAGCACAACACTGCTAGCGGGCGATGCGCCATCCAATGGCTAAAAACGACAAGAATATGCAAAAATAACACAACACACTGCGCCTGTAATTTCTTGCAAGAGTGATGTCCTTGCAATAGATACAGACTAATCAAACGCTCAAAAACAAAAACAAAAACAAAATCATAACTCACACCAATCCGGAAAACAAAATCTTGGTTTTTTCCCATTTTTCAAAATAACGTGGTTCAGTGATTGGAAGACATCACCATGAAATAGAGAAAAAAAAAAAAAAAGGCCGAGCAACAGATACAAATGCCCTAATTCAAAACAAAAGATACCTGAATTTGAAGATTGAGAAGCTAGAGAGAAAGAACGAGAGTGAGAAGGAGACTTAAAAGAGTGAAAGGGAAGTCCTTCTTCTTGGTCGTCTTCCTCCTACTTCTCCAGTGGATTTGCAGAGAGAGGGAGATGGTGAATAAACGAAAGCTCAAATGCACGTGCTATTACATATGAAAAACTGTAATATATGAACCGCCAAACTTGTGATTGCTTATTAGGGTTCAGAATAATGTTAAATATTATATAAATTTTTTAATTATTTAATAAAAATTATTAAATAATAATAATTTAGCAAAATTTTTAAATTTTTAAGTATTTATTTTTAAAAAATATATTATAGCTTCATAAAAACTTTATGCATATATTTATTTTGTAATACAAAATCTATATAAGAAATTAAAAGTAATTATTTTTTTTTAATATTTAATAAACAAGCATACATTTGATATAAAAAAATTCCCTAAGTTATAAGAAATCAAAAAGAATTATTTATTTTATTTAATTAGGATTTCTTAAATATAATATTTTTAAAACTTTTACAAAACTAAAATAACAATCCGATGAGATTTCTAACTATTATTAAATTAAAATAAAAAAGAAATTATATTTCAATTGCAATTTTATAAAGAAATTTGATTTTAAGTTAAATTACATTTAAATTGTTGACTTAAAATTTATTATTTAATTCCAAGTGTTAAAGTTTTTGGATAAAATTAACTTAAAACTTAATTCTAAATCATCGATTTAACATATTTACCCTCATAAATTATAAGTAGCACAAAGGAAGTCGAGTAATAATGGAAGTTATAGAATAACAAATAAAATCATAAAGGTAATTAGGTCAAATAGAGGTGAAAAGGTAAAATAAAGATATGGACTTAAGAATAAATTAATTATTTTTACTTATTACTTAAAATTGTTTTTGACTTTAGGTCGAGTCCATTTGATAGTGATTCTAGTGAAAGTGTCTTTATTAGAAGTGTTTCCTTCTGCAGTGTTTCTGTAGAAAACACTTTTGTGAGAATCAGAAAAAAATAATTCTAAAAACTTTTCATTACAACAAAATATATAAACATCTAGGAGAATATATATATATATATATATTGTTAGCCCAAGGGTTCTCCTAATCAGGTTTTGATGATAACAAACTATGGTTAAGTGACTAATTGTTTTAAATTGTTAAAAATCTCAGGCATAATCTCGAAAATTCATCAAGGACAAAACGAATACGGGATCGAGATCATTTGGAAGACTTGTGATCATAGGAAATGAATGTAAGATGATAGCATGAGTGCACTTAGGATGTTCATACTTTTTCATGCATCTTAGAAAACTTGGTTTATTCTTTAAAACTTGATTTTCTTTAAAACCCGAGTTTTATCAAATGTACCTTAGGCAAATTGATTCAAAATTGGCATATTAACTCACCTAAAGACCTTGCCTAAGTATTGGAAAAGAAAGAAATTAAAAAAGATAGGTTTTCAGGGCCAAAAAACTCAACCGGTCGAGGCTATGGCCAACCGGCTCAACCGGTTGGGGAACCGGTCGACCGATTGCCCTTGTCCGGTCGAGGGAGGCACAAAAACCTTCTCTCTCTCCCAGTAGCCTTCTCTTCCCGGTCGAGCCTCACCCTCGTCCGGTCGAGGTCCGGTCGAGGCAACGGTAACCTGTCATGCATTAAATGCTCCAACGGCTAGTGATCCGGTCGACCCTTTGCTCGTCCGGTCGAGGCTATTTTCTGCTGTTTTTGTCTCCCGAGCTTAGAAACCTATAAATTGAGAGCCCCACTTCATTTATGACCAAGAGAACCTTTGCAATCAATTGTCTACCTACCTGTTCTTGATCAAAAAGCTCTCATTTATTTCTTAGTGCATTAATCCATCACTTGCATATTCTTAGTGCACTCTTGTAAATCATCCTAGCTTTCTCTTGTACTTGAGTCATCCTTAAGCTAGGTTGAGAGATTCATCTTTGTGTAAACTGAGTGTGAAAGCCTTTAAGTGGTTCAAATCTTGAAGAGATTGTGTAAAAGCCCATTGGAGCCGGAATCCAAGTGTAAGAAGATTGAAAGCTTGATTGAAGCTTCAAGTTAGTGGAACCCTCACTCGGTTAAGAGATTGAGGAGAGTGGACGTAGGCAAGAGAGTGCCGAACCACTATAAACCCGAGTTTGAATTCTCTAACTTTATCTCTTTCCTTTATTTATTTTGAGCATATATTATTGTGTGGAAAAAGATTTTGAAAAACCCAATTCACCCCCCCTTTTGGGTATTTTCCTTAATTATTCATAACCTTTGTTTTATCATATATATATATATATATATTGTTTAAAAAAACTTAAAATAATCTTTCTTATGATTTAAATAAAATTTTGAAAAATTTTTACAAAAAGAATTGGATTAATAAATAAATATCAATCATAATATAACAAATTATTTGATTATATATTAGTTTAAAATTAATAATTTTTTTATCACTATAATAAAATTTTTAAAAATACTTACAAAAAAAATCTAAATCAATAAAAAAGAATATTGAATAAAAGATAATTTTCAAAGTAAAATAATATATGATTATCTATTAATTTCTCAAAAAAAAATTCTAATTAAAAGTAAATAAGAAGACAAATGTTTTCATAGCAAAAGAAGGGGACTTTGATCATTATCATTAGAAGACATCTACACAAATAAAAAAGGAAATACATTAATAAACAACAATAATGTATATTTTCAATTAATATAGCTACATTAAAAAATTAGAAAGTACACCATTAAATTTTAGAATTCCTACCATTGCTAGAGATTTTGTATTAAAAAAATATCTTATTGAAATGATGAACCTAAAAAAAAAAAAATTGTTAAATGACTAAGATAAAATATAAATAAAAATAAAAAATAAAAAAGCAAAAAAAAAACAGAGGAACTACACATTATTATAAGAAGTTTACCACCAATGCTCATCTAATAGTCACAATTTTTAGAGAAAGAAATGATAAAAAGTATCAAATAAGGGCATAATGATTTTTCAATTCACACATAAAGCAAACCAACATCTCTTTCCTCCCCTTAACCTAACAACTAAACAATATTAAGTAACAAAAATATGTTTCCATATAAGAACAAGAAACAACTCCAACACTCAAACATGTTTATGTTTAAGTCATGCAATCTGATCAATTGGGTCTTCTAATACAACAAACATCTCTCTATTTTCCTTGACAACCATGATATCTATGGCTTTCATATATAACTCAAAGTCATTCTTCACTTTAGGCATGCCACGTATTATTTTCATCACTTCAGCAATGCTACAACCTAGCTTATCTCCTCTAGATGAGATAGAAGATCTATTCTCCACAGCACTACAAATGCGCTCTAACTGGATAGCCACAAAGCTCATATTTGGTTTCATATCTTTTTCTCTTTCTTCTTCCTTCATTCTTTTTTTTCCATAGAAGGTTGAGAAGTAGCTTCAAAACTATGGGAGATAGTATCAAGTGATAGATTGTAACTAGAGTCATCTTAGCCTTCTATTATATCATCTTTGTGTTCCCCCACCTTAGATGAATCATCAACATCTTATCCTACAAAGCCTTGTGATGGTGCCCAAGCTCCTTCACCAGTAGCAATAATATCTTTGAAAAGTATGTCTAATTGCTCAACGTTTTTCAAGCCTATTGTTTTAAACTTCATTGCTTCAGGATTCTCCTACAAGAATATTTAATTTATCATATTTCATAACCAATATATAAATTAATCAAATAAATTTAATGAATAAACAAAACATACCTTCAATTTCTTATCCTACCATTCATTACTTGCGTTGATGGTTTGTCTCATAGGATCCCACCCAAGGCCAGTCTCTTTCCCAATCAAGGTATTCCAAAGTTGCCAATCCTTTTTAAGAGAACTCCATTTATTCTTAAGTTGCCTATATTAATAGTTTCTTCTAGTCAAATTGTTGAAGGCTTTTATCACATTTTTCCATCCCAACTTACTAAAGTGACTACTTGGTCTATTTCCAGCCAAAGTCTCAGTCACACAAACTTTGATAAAAGCATCTATTGTAATATCATCCTAATAAGCCTTGCTTTGTTTTTCACTTTCTTCACCACTTGGTTGTTGTAATTGTTGAACTATATTGCTAGACATCCTTTATTTAAAAAAATATATATTTTAGAAAAATAATAATTTTCAAACAAAGAATCACACAATTAAAATGAAGATAAAGAAAAAATTAAGGAACAAAGCATCAAGAATATATGATTATTTAGTGTAAACAATGCTTGGTATGATTAAATTTTTTAAATGTAAACTTAGTATTGAGCATCATACAGGCAGATTCTATAAAGCATAATAAACAAATAAGAAAAAGACTATTTTGTTCTATGCATAATACATAATAAACATATAATAAACAATTATTATATGGTTTCCTCTTTTACTTTGACTTTTAATGTTTTGTTCTATGCATAATACATAATCTATTTGGATGTTGGTTCCTTAATGCATGGAACATCAAAGACTGTTTTGTTCTAACTATGTAGGGTATTTTTAGACCGAGGAATGTAGAACTGAAATAATATTTAGCTTGTTAATAGCTATATAATGGGTATTGCCTGTATTTGAACTTTTGTGCATATAAAAAAGGCATAATGTCTTTCAGTGCTCTTCTAACAAAATGTTTGGATTCTATTTTGTTATCTTACTTGTTGTGCATATTACACTGGCTGAGTATATTGGCCCTATTAAAAAAAAAAGTATTTTGTTGTGGAAGAGGTTGGTGATTACTACCCAAAAAGTGCATTTTTACACCTTTAAGTCATTATGTTTTAAGCACTTTTGTGTAGTAGTTCTCCATCTTTATTCCAATTGGCATGTTAAGGACCTAACAATGACTTCTAATCATATTTGTGGCTAGTTTTAGTGTTTTGACAGCTTTTTGGATCATTAAGGCAAGCCAAGTAAAGGAGAGAAGCAAAGAGGAAAATCGAGCAAAAAGAAGAAAACAGAGTGAAGCTGAAACAGAGGACTGCAACTGCAATCTTACTTCACACTTTTGGAGCACTTCCTGAAGTCCATTTTTTGCATTCTATATACCCTTGGAAAGCTCTGGAAGTCAAGAATTCAACGCTTCAAACCGTGTACGATTTGGAGCTGAAATGAGGAAGATATGGCCTTCGGAAGACAACTGTGTCAAGCTGAGAGAGAATTTCGCACCAACTTCGCACCAGCTTCGCACAAGCCCATGCAAGTGCGAATTTCGCACCAGCTTCCCACCAGCTTCGCACAGCCCATGCGTGGTGCGAACTTTTCTCCTGTTCTGTCGACTCCACTTTAGATATTTTCTTTTGTATTTTTTTGATGTAAATTCCTTTCCTATCCTTGTAACTAGCCAATTACAAGCTTGGCTTTTGTAAAGACTATAAGAGGGGTGGAAATCATCTCTCGAAGACATGTAAAAATTTTACAATTAGAAGAATTTTCCTCTCGGGGAGAAAAATACAGGGCTCTCTTTGCTTTCCTTTTCTCTTTTCTATTTTCTTTTTCTTGGAAGCCAAACAACCTCTGAGGATGTTTTCCCAGAGGATGAGAGGCTAAACCTTCGATTTCTTGGAGTGAAGGAAGTTAGGTGAAAAGTTCAGATGCAAAGGTGGAAAACTCTCGTGCCTTAAATACAGGTAGTTGGAGTTCATAAATGGCTTTTAAATCCAAAGTTTTGCTTTAACTCCCTTGGAATCACTTTGAATGGCCAATACATGGTAAGCTTCAGGTCTCTGTGGATGCTTATTGCTAGATCCATATCAGTCCATTAGTTATCATGTACGAGCCATTGGAAAGTGGCTCAAGGTGAAGACCCATAGTGTTTAAAGCCATTAATGGACCTTGACTACCATTTCTATTGACTTTTTATGGATTAAATCTTCATTGTTAAACCTATACCGGTTCGGGAAATAACTATAGGTTAAATCCCCAATGCGAGGAGAAAAATCCGGAATTTTCCACTTTGCATTCTGAACTTGATCCTAGCAACCCTTAGCTCCGGGAGACTTTCTTTCTTCCATTTTTATTTAGTTCTATGTTAGTTTAGTTTCAAAAACCACTTTCAAAACAAATTTTATTTTCTTTTAAACTTTGAGTTTTTGACAAAGGAAATCATCAAATTCAATTTCTAATCTTGAGTCTATCACTGGTAGAGTGAAAACCCATCCCAGAGTTCGACCCTAGAGCCGCTATACTATAGTAGCTTTGCTACGCCAGTATGAGGTCATAGGTTTTATAAATGTTTTTGATTAAAAGACCCGACTGGGTTCCGCGAATCAGTTGGAGAGATGCTCTAGTAAGTGAGGTTCAAATTGGGCAAGCAATTGGGAGAGTGTAAGGCTTGAGCGTGATATGTTGCCTGCATCTCAGAACTACTCACCAAGTTGCTGTATATGGCAGGCCAAAGGTGGTGGATTATAGAGGTCATTAGGAAACTAGAGATTTGTGGAATTCAAGGTTGTTTAGAAACTTCCTTGAGTGGCAGTTGGAAATTGTCGAACCCTTCATGGAGCCTTTACACAATATTTTTCTGAACTGAAGTCATGAATGTTAAGGTATGGAGTTCTGAGATTGGTGATTGTTGGTGAAGTCATTCTTTAAGGATCTGTTTCATGGAGTGAGAGAGATTATTCTAGATAAGGAGATTTGGGTCTCTATAGCTCCATTTAAGGTGACCTCCTTTATCAATTTGCCATGTGGAAAGGGTATTAACAATTCATCATTTGAAAGGGAGGGGATGTTTCTTAGCAACTAGTGTTTTGTTTGCTAAAAGGATGAGGAATCTACTGCTAACCTTTACTTATCAAGAAAAAAAAAAAAAAAGAATCTGCTGCTAACCTTTGTGCATTTTGCAATGCCTTAGAACTTACGTTCCTTGATCTTTGCTATTTTGGTATTTATTGGGTCTTTCTCACGATGGAAGAGTTGATGATGACTTGGCATAGAAGTCCACTGTAGAGTAGAGGAAAAACATATGGGAGGCCGCTCCTCTTTGTATGACTTAATGAATTTAGAGGGATGTAGTAGAACCTCTAAAGGGGTTGAGGTCTTGGCATTGAAGCTGAATGAGTTCATTGTAAGACCCTTTGATGGCACTGTTAGTCAATGGTTGGAGATAAAATCCCCTCTTTGAACAAAAAATTGGGCTCATATTAAATGTAAAAGCATCTAAAAATTAAAAAAAAATACAATGTCGGTTGATGGTATAGGTTTTTTGGTTAGGAACCCTCATGATGGTCAAGAAGCCTTTTTGGTCTAGAAAAAAAGTGTTCTCGTGGTGTTTTTAGGTTGTTCATTGCTTTGTTTATAGTTATTTACTTGTTAGAATGTAACTAGCAGCAAGTAATTTTTATACAAAAAAACTCAAGTTCCGGTAAATTTGGAGAGAAGGAAGGGAGTTGGACCACTAGAGAGGTGAAGGAGTCTAATGGGATGGGCCTTTGGAAAGACATTAGAAAGGGTTGGGAGGAGTTCTTTCTTAGAACCAGTATTCGTATTGGAAATGGTAGACGTACTAGATTTTGGTGGGACATCTGCGTAGGAGATTCTAAGCTGAAGAATCTCTTCCCTTTGTTGTTCAGAATTGCATCGCATAATTCTTCTGTAGTGGCTGATCTTTGGGGGTGACAAGGAAGTGGTAGCGGGGGTTGGGAGGTGCACTTTAGAAGATCCTTTCAAGATTGGGAATTGGAGGAGGTGACTCGTTTTCTAGATCATATTTCTGCAGTAAAGTTCAAGAATGGTAGGATTCTTTAGTTTGGAATATTGAGAGAAGGGGAAAGTTTAGTGTTAAATCTTATTATAGGTCTTTAAAGGATGAGAATAGCCTTATTTTTCCAGCCAAAGAGGTTTGGGGTTCGCATGCCCCTTTTAGAACTCATTTTTTGGCTTGGGAAGCAGTTTGGGGTAAAATTTCTACTGTTGATATGTTATTGTAGGGGTGTCATTGGGGTTTTCAGTCTTTTTCACTAGGTTTTATTTGTGATTAGGATTTGTTATAGATTCAATAGCTAGAATTAGGCATTTTTTGTGCTTTTGAGTTCATATAGTTGGTATTTACTATTCCCTTTCAAGTTAGTGACCATTGACTTACGAATTTGAGGCTTTAACATTTGTTTGAGTGGTGAAGTTTTAGTTCTTCTGTTCTTAAACTTGTTATACTACTATGTCATTTTTTTTCCTTTAAAATTTTCTGATATTAGAATCTGATTTGATATTGGGAATGAAACCTTAGCTTTAGATTATAAAGAAAATCCACACAACTGCTGATTTTGTTTACAATGCCCTCTATAATCAACTCCTAAAAATCAAATATATTCTGTATCAAATCCTTATCCTTGTCCTAAATCTTTGTTTCTCACAGTATTGGTATCAGAGTTAAATATGATACCCACTCAATTGGGAAGATGGAAGTTTCAGAGAGCTATAATCCATATCAATAGACAGAAGACTACAGCATAACAGGATGACACTCCTTTTGTCCATCATTGTTATTTTTGTTCTAACTTCTAAGTCATGTCAGTGACCAAGGGGGTTTCCCAATCTCAAATTGAGGTTGTTGGGCTAGGCTAGTAGATATTGGAGTAAAGCACTATTGTCTAATCATGAAAATATATACCACACCTGATTGAGCACAGTTGTACACTTTGTATGTTGATGGTAACAATGAACTGGCTTTCTAGTTAGACACAAGTAAAGAGAAAGAAGAGCATCAACTCATGACTTTAATTAGACTTGGCCTCTATGGAGTAGGAATTCTGTGCAGTTTAGCCTAAAACCATAACAACATAATTAGACATAAAAAATAATCAGATGGATTGAAAATTGACCAAGAAATTATTTCAGACCTTATTTTAGCCCAGTGAACTAGTGGCGCTAGTTTAAGCAAGGTGATGACAGCAAATACATGTGGTTGGAGTTAATACAAATAAAACAAGATGAGTTGCAGCCAAAGTTCGCCCATTGTGAAAGAATTAAATTTTCAAAGGAATATATATACTTTTTTTCCTTTTCATTTACATGTCTTTCCTCTCTTGTATACTCCCTTGGTAGATATAATTCAAGTTAAATGAAGATACAGAGACATGGAGAAGGCCACTAAGATCACCAAGTAAAAACATAAATAGAAATGAACAATAGGATTCATGAGCAGGACCGCCATCCCAAGATGAAAGGATAAGCTTGAATTATGGCGGGACCTATTCCTACATTTTCATTTCTAAAATGCTAAATGCAAACAAATAAATAAAAATGCTAGCAATGGATCTTTATCTTGGAAATGATTCTCCAATACCCATATGGAAAAAATTTTAAAAATAATAATAATAATAATGTGAAGAATAAAAATCACAAAATTAAAGACAAATAAACAGCAATAAGACAACAACCATATCAAACAAGCTCTAAATAACAAGATATCATCAAACAATGTTTTTCTTCCTTAAAAAAAAAACGGACGTGCAACACTTGAACTCAAAAACCCTAAACATAGCAATTGCATGTGTGAACCAGAATAGAGAATGAGAGTTTTAGAGAGAGAAGTACTGGGAAATGAGACTCGACTGCTCTATTGAAAAATAGATCTAAAACTATTAAGGCTTGCAATTAATTTCTATAAAAACATTTGAGGATTTACAAATTTCATTTTCTCATACTTTCCTCCTAACCAAACAATCTTAAAACCCAAAACCCTAACTAACATTTCAAGACAATCAAACATTAAAAAAAAAAAAGAAAAAAAAAAAACAATAAACGAACAGAGGGTTACCTTCGATCCGATCAACGATTTCGAATGAAAGTGGAGCGTCTTTCCTTGTAATCTCGGATGGAGAGCGATGGAGGAGGAGAAGGAAGAAGAGGGGTATGAGTGAAAGAGAAAGGAAGATACGGGAATCACTTGGGGGCATTTTTGGAATATTTCAAAAATTTTGAAGTGTTTTTTCAGAAAACACCTTTCAAGCGATTATCTGAAAATCACTTTTGAGTGTTTTCGTAAATTTTCAAAAGTGTTTTTTAAAATTTGTCAAACACCTTAATTTCGTTCCAAAAATGTTTTTAAGTGTTTTGAAGGGTAGAAACACTTTTAAAAATTATTATCAAACGAGCTCTTAGTTATTTTTCCAAACATACATTAATTTACTATAGACCTCCTTTTGGGGCTCGTTCTCATTTTCTATACAGGATATTTTTTTTTGCAGGTGGAGGACTCTCAAGGAGCCACGTGGCGATTCTTGGTTGGGGGTGGGGGACACCTCCCATGAGGCTCCACGCATGGACGCGTGGTAAGCATCAGCAACTCGCCCATGGTGGTGGTTGGAGCTTCAGCTGGTGGTGACGTCTTGGCTGGACAGTGAGCAGGGAAGTTGGTAGTGGCTTGCGGCAGAAGATAGAAATAGGGGAGGAGGAAAAGAGAGAAAAAGGGTGCAAGAGAGGTTGAAGATGGGGGGTTAAAAAAAAATTTGAAAGAGCTTGAGAAGGAACCAGTGAGGAGCCTTAGAGAGAAACTGAAGAAAGAGTAGGGAAGGAGCTCGTTTGTTCGGTCCAGGTATGATTTCAGCATTTTTTGGTATTTTCTCGTTTCATGCGGTTCCATTCTGGTTCTTGCTTTTTTTTGAGTTCATTTGCTGATTGGTGTGGATGTTATAGGTCATTCGTTTGTTTTGTGAGACTTTGGGTATGTTTGCTCTGTTTTTGGATTCATTTTGAGTGTTTTTTTTTTAATTCTCTTGAAACAAACATTCTAGATGCTCTGTTCCCTCCCAAAACTTGGTGTATCAGAACCGCACTTCTGCTCCCTTATGATTCCACTTGTATTGGCCCATGGATGTCACTTGAAATGAGGCTGCATACGTTCATGGCTTACTTAGTTTCCCTAGGCTATTTATCCAGTTTTTGCCTTGCTTTCATCTTATTTTGTTCATTCCCCTGTTTCTGGTAAGCCTGGGGTGTGAAGATCCCACTTGGGTTGGCCATGAGACCGCGTTGAAAGCTTTGGTATTTGGGGTCACGTTGTCATCTAGGTTCATTAAGCAGTACAGAGGTGACAAAGTTGGTGTTATTGATCCGTGTAAGGAAGTTGTTTGTGTGAATCGTGAAGGGTCAGTTTGTGCTTTGAGAGATGAACAAACCTTTTCCCATGAGAGTTTGGATGGCGGCACTTCAGTTTGCTTTGAGTGCTCCTTGCCGCATCCCTCTCCATTCATGCACACAGGAGGGGTGCTCCCATCACCATCCCCATGGCTCCACTAAACACCCATCCTATGCCTAGCCACCTTTATCTCTCTTTCCTTCATACCCATCTTCAAACCAGTATTTCATCCTTCTCCATGCCCGTCATACCCATTTTTCTCTGTGTCTTCAATTTTACTTACACCACACTAACCTCCACTACTTATGCCACCAATCCCACGCTTATATTCTCCTATGCCATTCACTCTCACCATCCATCCAACCCACCTTCCTTTCATTTCTATTATTTTTCACATGCATGGAGCCCCATGCACACGACCACCTTCATCACACCCACGTCCATGCCATACTCCCAATCTTCAAATACCCATTCCATGCAAACCCATTCTGATTCCCATGCAAACCCATTCTCATTTCCCATGCACATACCCCTCATACCCATTTCTCTCTCTAAACTCTCATCCATGCAAACCCATTCTCATTTCCCATGCACATGCCCCTCTTACCCATTTCTCTCTCTAAACTCTCATCTATGCAAACCCACTCTCATTCCCATGCAAACCCATTCTCGTCCATGCAAACCCATTCTCATTTCCCATGCACATACCCCTCATACCCATCTCTCTCTCTAAACTCTCATCCATGCAAACCCAAATCATCACCACCCTCATCTCTCTCTACATCCTCATACCCATCTCTATACCCGTCCCACTTACCTCCATATCCATATCATCATTTTTTTTATTAGGCCCTCATACCCGTTTCTCTCACATCTCTTACCCATCATGACCACTATCTCACCATCTTCCTATCCTACCTTCATGCTTTATCAAACCCACCACCATTTCCGTTTCCATCCTCCATATCCCCCATGCATATCATCGTTCATTCACATACCCCACTCACCCATTTACCTCACCACTCATAACCTCTACCTTCATTTTCATGCACATGGCCACTTCTACTTCATTCCACCTTCAATCCTTGCATTCCCGTCACCACCATCCTCTCTCTACACCACGTACCTATTTTCTAAATACCCATCAAACTCATTTCCCCCACCCTTGCATGGCCATGCATGGCCACATTCCAACCCTTGTGCACCACATACCCATCCTGCATCTCCATTCCCACGCCGCCACCGTCCACGTACGGCCATCGTCCCTCTCCGTCAGCTTGCCACCCATTGGACTGCATCCTAAAGGTTTTAAAAGTGAGGTAAGGTTGTCTTTTATCCTCACAGTTGGTATTTTTTAGCATTGGGCTTTTATTGGTGGACCCTCAAGGTAGTGGGTTAAGTTTATTTTTGGGCCTAAATTGCCCCATGTGGGCTTTGAACTCTATGTATTGAGTCTAGGCTTGGTTAGCTTATATTCAGGTTGGGCTTTGTATGACTGGGCTTTACTGAAGACTATTTGGTGTGTTGTTTTTTTTTTTATTGCCCTGTGATTCATGCCCGATTGGTGCTACCAATTGATTCAACTCAATTGATGTGCTTTGATCTCAATCCTCAGACGGGAGTAATCAACAAAATTTATAAACCTATTTCACCATATACCGGGGTAGCATTTAGCTAACATAGTATAGTGGCTCTAGGATCGTCCACAGAGATGGGTTTTCACTTTCCAAATGATATCAGTTCAAGAGCTAAATGGGTGCTTTTTCATTTCAAGGTTAGCTTTTAAAAGAAAAACAAAGGTTTGAATGGGAACAAAAGACTTTAAGCTAACCAAACATACAAATTAGCTGAAATTAATTATAAAGAAAGGAGTTCCTCGGGACTTCAGGTTGCTAGGTTCAGGTACCAAATGCAAGAGAGGAGAATCCGGTCACTTGAGTCTTTTCCTCGCATTCGGGATTTAACCTATAGTTATTTCCCGAACCGGTGTGGTACAGATGCTTACCATTAATGATGTCAACTCTAAATTCCTCTCACTGACACACCTTGCAATGGCTCGTACCTCTCACCTAGTATTTTCCATTCAAGGTGGTCCTTAACATCGGATCATCCTTCACAAGCGAACAAGAGATAACAATTAGACCTCCATGGAGCAAGATTGCAAGCAATAAGAATCCATGAAATCCGAAAGCTTACCAAGTATTGGCTATTCACGGTAATTCTAGTTAACTAAAAATATAAACAACATTAACGGGTCACACTTTCTCTTCATTAAAAATAGAAACAACAAAAACTCACTCTTTACATCCGGCACCTTACCTAGCTTCCCTCACCCGTGGAACAAAAAGTTTAGCCAACCATCCTCTGAGAAAACATCTTAGAGGTTGATTTGCTAGAAAACATAATTATAAGCAAAGATAAAATGAGAAGGTAAGGTAGAGCAAAGCTCTATGTATTACTTTCAAAACTATACAAAAATTGTTCTCTAGAAAGACTCCCGAGTGTTCTTCAGAGATTCCAAGAGAGTATATATATAGGAAGGTTATTTACCCTTCCTTCATTCCTTGCTAGCTAAGGAATTACATGAGTGGTCAATTACAAGGAGAAAAACGAGATTTAAACACAAAATATCTGAAGAAAAATATCCAAAAGAGTCAGTGCGCAAGCTTTCCAATTCGCATGAAGATTTTGCACGCTGCATGGTGACTTGCGAAAATCTCGCAAGTTGGTTTCGCAACTTGGATCCCCTTTTCGCACTATGAAGGTCACTTTCGCAAGTTGGAAAACCATTTGTGCAAGTTGACCCTCTCTGTGACTGTGCGTTTGCACTCCAATCCCATTGCGCAAGGTAAGCTTCAGGTTTCGCACGCTGGAGTTCCAAATTCGCAAGGTGCGAATTTGTCCTTCAGCTGGATGCAGTTATCTTCCAAAGGCCATAACTTCCTCATTTCTGATCTAAATTGCACACTGTTTGAAGCATTGGATTCTTGACTTCCAGAGCTTTCCAACGGTATATAGTATGAAGAAAATGGGCTTCGGGAAGTGCTCCAAAAGTGGGAAAGAAGACTGCAGCTGCTATGCTCTATTTCTTCTTCACTCTATTTTTCCTCCGTGCATGCTTGATTGGCTTTGGCAAAGGGCTATGGAGCTCCAAAGCTTGGTTTCTTCATGAATTTGAGCTTCCAAAAGCTTTGCCATGAACTTTATACAGCTCTCCCTCATTCTTAAATTGCTTTGGTGAGCAAAAAGCTATCAAAAACACCAAAACTTAATACAATTCGGTTAAAAATGATTGCAAGGGTCTTTAATATGCCAATTGAGTTAAAATGCAATAACTACTACTCAAAAGCGTTTAAAAGAAGTAATTACAAGCTACAAAATAGCACTTTTTGAGTAGTAATCACCCTGAGTCATTGTTCGTTTGGTGTAGACCCCAATGGGCCAAGTATTTGGCCCTCTCAAGTCTTCATTTTTTTATGATAAAAACGTAATTTTTATAAAAATTCTATCCTAAAATAACATTTCAAAATTCATTTTTTATATATATATATATATATTCCAATTTTCACATTTATTTATTTAATCACTATTATTTTTGCTCTTATTTTATTTATTTATTTTTAAAATTCTATATTTAAATAACTCTTCAAAATCCCGATTTCCAAATTCAATTACCAATTTCCAAAATTTCATCTTCACATTTATTTATTTAATCATCATTATTTTTTTTCATTATCATTTTATTTATTTATTTATTTTAAAATTCTATCTTGAAATAATTCTTTAAAATTCTAATCCCCAAATTTAATTTCTAATTTCCGAAATTCAAATTTTCACATTTATTTACCTAATCATTATTATTTTTTGTTATTATTATTTTATTTATTTATTTATTTTTAAAACTTCATCTTTAAAAAATTCTTCAAAATTCTGATTTCCAAATTCCAAAATTCCAATTTTCACATTTATTTATTTAATTATTATTATTATTATTTTATTTATTTATTTATTTATAAAATTCCATCTCTAAACAATCCTTCAAAATTTCAATTTCCAATTTTCCAAAGTTCTAACTTTCACATTTGTTTATTATTATTATTATTATTTAATTATTTAATTATTTATTTATTTATTTATTATTATTATTATTATTATTATTTATTTCTTTTATTTTTTACTTCCGTTTTCTTTCCTTGATTTTACTAATAAAATTGGCTGCCACATTTCTTTTCGGCAAGCTTGTTTCACAAATTCTCCTCGATTTTTAATAAATTCCTGATTTTTTTTATTTTTATTCTTTTTATAAGCCTGAACAAATTTCATAGTTCCAAATAATAGAATTTAAAAGATTAATTCATGCTAAAATAAATCGGGTTTTGGCAGGGCCCAACATATGTGATTTTCTCATTGATTGATTGATTGATTGATTGTTATGCTCGATTAGTTTTCTTCGCTTTATGACATACATGCGATTATTCTGTATTTGTGCACTAACTTTGTCTCTTATGATAACGCTCGGCTTGTAACTAAGGTACGCCCTGTGCTTGATTGTGTTTATTGATTTATTTGTTATCATGCGTGTCTTGCTTTCATACATTTAATTATTATTCGGTATCCATGTTTAATCGATCAATTGCCATACTCGTTTCATCTTATTAGTAGAAACCCATTTTAGGGGCTTAGAGGGGTGCTACGGTTTTTACCGTACCTTTTCGATAAGTAACCTGACCCCCAAGCCCATATTTGGTTTTTCACAGACCATCTTTTCCAAATAAGGAGTCACACTTAGAGTTTTTCTTTCTTATTTTGTTGACCTTTTAAAAATAAAACAAAAATAAGTGGCGACTCCAAGTCATTTTCTTAATCAATAAATCATTTTCAAATAGAAAGCGAATTCACCATCGAATAGAAACGCATGAGCCGAAATGCAAGGTCCACATTTACTTAATTATTTAAATTAAGTTCTTAAGTCATTTAAGCTATTAAAAGTTTATTTACGAAACACCCACTAAGTCTTAGATAAATAAATAAATAATATTTTTAATTCAAATAATTATTAAAATTTTGAAATCAATCTATTTTTATCAATAATTCTATATAAATAAAAAAATGTTTAAAAAAAAGAATTACATATATTTTTTGTTCTAAAAAAATATACTCATATTTTTTCTAATATTTCTTTATTCTTTAATTTTATAAACGGAATTTTGTGTACAATTTTTTTTATTATGTCACATATACTTTTCTTTCAAAATAAGAATTGTGATTTAAATTGTAAAAGTTTATATCTCGATTTTATATATTTGATAAATATTAATTTTATGATTATTATTATTTGGATTTGGTAAATATTACTATGGACCCGTATTTTTCACGATACGTTCCCACTTGATAGTGTGACTCACTTTTTATTTATGAAAAAATTACATTTAGAAAATACTTAAACTCGCCACTTATTTATATTTTATTTTTTAAGGAAAAAACAAAATAAAAAAGAAAAACCCGAAGTGTGACTCCTAAAAGGAAACGACTGTCTGTGAAAACCAAGTCTGGGTCCAAGGATTGGGTTACCTATTGGGAAGTTACGGCAACGGGCCATAGCACCCCTTTAAGCACTTAAAAACAGCTATCTACCAAATAAGATTGAGACAAATATGACGATTAATAAGGAAACTTATGGATACCAAAGAATAGTCATACAATATAGGCAAGTCATGAATGGAGAATAAATGAACAAAGTGGGAGTGAGAGCATACTTTTGCAGCAAACAATAATATGCTATCATAGAAATAAGGTTAGCTCAAGTATTAAATAATCGCATGCATATCAAAGAACAGGGTAAAAATCAAGCAATCTTCACTAAGCATGGAAGTTAATAATCAGAGGAGAAAACTCATATGTAGAGCCCCCACCAAAGTCCAATTGATTTTGTATAAATTAATCTCATAAATTCCATTATTTAGAATTATAAAAATTCATATTCATGCTTATTTCAAATATATGAAAAAAAAAAAATGAAGATTTATTTAAAATCAAGAAACATAGAGAAAAATGGTAGCCAAGAGAGAAAATGGAAGCAAAATTTATTGAAATCAGAAAATTATTTTAAAATTAGGAAAACTAAGAAGACATGCTTGGATAGGGAAAAATGATAGCAAATATTTTATTAAAATTGGATTTTTGTCAACCTAAAACTCTAAAGAATGATGAAAAATTTTGGAGTTAAAATTATTTAAAAACTAGAGTTTTGAATTAAATTTATTTGAAAATTAGAGTATTGAAAATTAATGTTTAAAAGCACTAATGAGAAATTAAGAAAATGAGGACATGGATTTTTATAAAAAAAAAAAAAAAAACTGGCCCACTAAAAGGTGGTCATGCAAGTTGATATTTCATGCAAGTGGAAATGAGGTAGAGGGAGAAACTTGACAGGATTAGGAATGAGCCTCAGCCTTCCTTCTATTGTTATATGCTCCAGGACAGTATGAAGACGCTTGTTGAATGGATAAATTGAGAGTCTGAAACCACTTATGTCTTACTCTCCCTGGTATCCAGGTAGTGGCTAGAACCTCCATGAACAGGGAAAGAGAAACACAAACGAAAAATAGAGCATAACTCAAGAAGATCAAACAAGCCAACAAGCCATTGAACTAGATCCAATTTCATGTTTTAATCAAAGGATTCGGAACAGGTGGAATAAATAATGAGCAGTAACATGGTTAATCAGATATCGAGCTTAAAGACAAATCCATGTATCAGTTACTTATTGGAAAAATCTAAGAAATCAAAAAAAAGCCAAAACAGAGCAAGTACGAAATAAACTTAGATTCAACAAAACTCAATACACAACAAAACAGATTAATAATACTCAAGTAGCAGGGTGAGATGATGAAGAACAATGATAATAAGAATGAATGAATAAGAAATGTGCAAAGAAACCATATCTGAAGTGCTCCTCTGATCCTCTAAAGATCAGTAAGCTTTCCTCTGCTCTTCTTGCTTACTCTCTGCTCCAGCTTCTTCCTCTGTTTTTCTTTGGTTTGTTCTTTCAAATCTCCTCCAACTCCCTCTCATTGCTCGTTTGCTTCTCTACTCCTTCCCCACCCCCCTCCCTCCCTCCAAAACAACGTTCACTCTCTTTCCCAAATAAAATACCCAGCACACTCTCGGGTGCCCCTCAGTGGTGACAGGAAAAGCCTTGTATAATCTAATAAAATGCAATAAATAATAGTAATAAAAAAACAAGTGTATACTGATCCAAAAAGAGGGGTCTACAATTACCTTTTAAAATAAAAATGAAGAACGGGATATGAATTGGACCAGACCCATATGTCATGCCACTCTCCTACATTATGCGTGCGAGAGTTTTTTACAGCGCAATATAGAGAAGGGATGCAAGTGATGCGGTTATTATTGGAGCAAAGAAAGGGGTTTGAGTTAAGGTGGAAATGATAGGAATGCCATTCAGGGTTTGTGTTACATTAAATTAAAGAATGAGACTATTGTTTGGTTGGCGAGATATGATATGAAATGATTTTCAATAGGATATGGTATCCTTAAATATACATATTTTATGAATATAATATTTTAAAATAATATATCGAATGGAATGTGCTATATTATATTATGTTTATATTTAGTTTGTGAAATTAATAAAAAAATAATATAAAATATATATTATTTTTCCACGTTTAAAATAAAAATTATATCATATTTAAATATTTTCTATTTAAAAAAATGAAATTTCATTTATGTTTAACAATATTTATGATTAAAATATTTAAGCTTTACAATTTTTTTATATTTTATGTTATTTAATATATAAAAATATTTTTTATATGTAATATATTAATATTATTTTATAAATATTTTTTTAGTTTTCTTTTTTAATCATAAATTTAATTTATAATATTTTTTATTTTATAAAATGAATATATTAAAAATAAAAAATTGATAAAATAAATAAATTTTTTATGCATGAGATATGTATATCTCATATATTCCCATGAAATTAACATATCACATATAAAATAGATGAAAAATAGAGGGTAGATAATATATCCCACCACTTATCATATTTCATATTTGGTTAAATATATAATAAGATAAGTGATGTGATAACTTATCATATCACATTACTAACCAAATATAGGATATAATATACTATATCTTATCTCATGCTATATTGGACCAACCAAACATAGTATAAGAGTATCTAAATATTTCAAGAAATGAACAAAAATGTGTTTTCATGCACTCATAAAAAATAATTGTAAAATAAGAGCTCTTTAAAAATAATTCAAATTTTATATACTCATTAGTTAAAGAAAGTATTTAAAATGGTCAAAGGTAATACTTATACCATGAAAATGTAAGTAGTGGATGGTCAAATATACTACAATTGATAAGAAAAAATAAAAATGCATGAAATGTTAATTATTTTTAAATAGCTCTTTAAAATTTATATTTTATAAACTTGAGTTCCTATTTTATGATTTTTTATTTTTATTTTTATATGAATGTATGAAAACACACTTTTCCCTCCCCAAATATATTTAAAAATTACTAAAATATCAACAATATTATCGATAGTCGAAAAATCAGAGCAACAAGATTTTCATTCCATATTTCATGTCGGGCCCTCAACACATGCAGTATTTTGACGAAAAATCGTTGATATTTTCCAATATTTTAAATCATATTCATATCCAAGAAAAATTTTTGTGCTCCTTCAAACCAAAGCGCACAACCCGTCTAGGAATTAAAAGAATGAAGTTTTACATCAACAAAAATTCCTAAACTTCTTTTAAAATGTACAACTAGATAATAACTTACATTCAATCTCATGATACTAGTTAATATCATATATTCCTCCCTATGGACATAAGATGAATAACAAACCTTGCAAAACAAAGTTAACATATTCTATAATAGTTCTAGCATGTTAAATCCTAACTTAGGGTTCTCATACTAATTATTGAGAATATTGGATTACTCAAATCCCAACTTTGGACCGCTTAGGGTGTATGTAAACTATTCTTAAGAATATTCTTAAAGATAACTTAAAATATACATACATAAAAACCTTAGATTTAGAGGTTTAGTGGGTTTTACCTTAAATATAGATGTTCCCATGTTAGATCTCATCGATGAAGATACGTTACACATGTTGTCAATGTCACAAAACCAAAATAGTAGTAACTTTTGTTTTTTGTTTTTTTTTGTTTTTTTGTTTTTATAAAATTAGAAAGTTTTTATTCGAAAATATGGACTTTTTGTGTTTTTAAATATAGACATAATATTTATTGATAATGTAAATAATCAATTATTTATTTTAATTATTTTAATTATAATATTTTTGTCTTGCTAAATTTATCCAACAAAATATCATTAGGGACAAGAGAAAAGGAAAAAAAAAAAAATCTTTCCTCTTTGTATTTCTTGTTATCCAAATCATGCTTTAATTTATCACACCAATAATCGATTTTTGTAACTTATAACAGTTGATATGCTTCATTTGAATATACTTCTTATTTTTATTTTTTAAAATAAAACTTCCATAAAAAAATAAAAAATCCTATAAAAAATGTAGACTTGCTTAGTTTTTTAAATATTATTTTAAAATGTTTAAAATTTGAAGTTGCAAAATTGTTTTAATAACTATTTTCAATATTATTTCTTAGTTTTTAAAATTAAAAACAAAAACAAAATCAAGAAGTATATCCAAAATAGAAAGGAAAATGTTGTGATACTATAATGGTACCCATTGAATAAAATATTTGGAGAATATGTATGATAAAATATAAGTCATCGAAAAGAATACAAATAAATGAGATCAAGGTATAATAGTACAAATAATTGAAATTAGAGTACAAACAATAAAATCAAAATAATATATATTACCTGATTTATAATGTTTTTATGATAGATACCGAAATAGTATTTTTAAATACCAAGTTTTAATGATGGTGTTATATTTATATTATGATATTTAAATAAAATTTTTATCATTTCCAAGTATATTTAGTTACTTTAAAAAATCTAAAAAATTAAAATTAAAATTTTCTAAAGTGTTGATTCATTCACTTCCCTTGAAGTTTCGACTAAATACATTTAACCCTCGTTCATTTGAAATTTCATCAAATGCCTCCTATTTTTTTATTTATCACCCACCTCCACTTTCACTCAAAATAAGACAAATATATGATGAAATTTCAAATCTACGTGGACTAGATATATTTAGTCAAAATCTCAAAGAATTTGAATGAAATTAACCATTTTCTTAAAGTTCTAGAGCAAAAATTTTCTAAAAATTAATAAAAATTTTCTAGTCATATTTCTTGCTATTTTTTGAAATTCTTTTGAAAATTATCTTTGAATTTTTTTGATACCTTTACAAAAAAAAAAAAAAAAAAAAAAAAAAAAAAATCCTAGTTTGTCAATGCTTTAAGCATTTTTGTTATTTTATTTGATGAATTATAAATTCTTCTTTCCTTTAATAACTAATGTCAAAATTGCTTTACTATATTCAATGATGTACTCAAAGCACTGTTTTTCTAAACCATAAAATTGATCTCTAAAAACCTTAAGAGGCAATAAAAAGATTAAAACAAACACATCCTTATAAATTGCATCAATCAATGAATAACCTCAAATAAAACCATCCATCAAAAAATGCAAATGCAAACTCACCAGTCGATTTGGAAATAAGGGCACAAAGAAAATTATATTTTCCATTCATGTGAATGATTTTTTTTGTCCCTCTGATATTAATATATCTTCAGAACTGCAGTATCCCCCATATGTGTATATATATTCTCATCATAAAATAGATATACATTCATAGTGTAGAGGCAAAATCTTCCCTGAGTTGTTATGGTTGAAAGAGAAGCCCACTTGAAGTGCCTAAGAAAGCTCAACCTGTGATTTCTGGGGCTGAGATTTCTGGCTGTACAGGTGGGGAGGCTTCAGGTTCTGTAGGCACTGAGGCTTGGACTAGCTCTGCTGATTTAAACTTGTTGATGTAGTAAGAAAGGGATGGCCCAGAGTAGTCTACTGTTGTCTGCATCTGGGGTGGGTTCTTGCCAACCAGCAAAAGTACTAATGAAGCTGCAGCGACTGAGACGGCAGCTATGCTAGCAGTGACTGCTACTGTGCTTCCAGATCCATCAGCAGAAGAACCTGCATTGCCTGAGCTGAATGCACTTTCTGCTATGTAAACTGCAGGCTGCATAAGTTTGAAACATTAGATGGAGGGATTACAAGTTTGGAGTTCTTCCATGATCTGTCAATTGGGAAAATTCATTATCATGGGATGAATATGAGGTACATGGTCTTTCTATCAACCACTGATAGACCTATTAATGGTGGTCTAATGGTTAAGGTAATGATTCTTAGGACTTGGGAGAGTTTGGTATGATTTGGACATGCTATTAAAAGCAATATCAAATATTGCATGAACTCTGAAACAATCACAGAAGTCCTTATATAAATGATTTATACAGGAATAATGGAAATTAATCAGCTCAGACTAGACCCAAGTGCAAATAATAAGACCTTGCTTATAGATTGTAAAACAAAGAAAACAAATAAGTCTTGGTAAAGGAAAACAAATAGATACTCCTATCAAGGAGTTCCATCTGAATCACCGGCCCTTCTCTGCCACTCCTTGGACTAATGTCTGAAACACCTTAAACATGATCATGGCCTCTAGACATGACCCCAATGTTATAATAGATTCTGTTGTCCATATCGATTACTTTGCTAAAACCATCATGTCTATCTCAATACTTGTACTACCCAGAAAATTCACCCTGAAGTCAAAAAACTTTTAAACAAATAATTGCAGAGTTCTACCTTTATTTTATCCCTTCAATCAATAAGCAAACTCTATGGACATTGAAACACTACTTTTAATTTGGCATGATGTTTCTTGTAGTGAAAAAATAAAATAAAATGTAAATAGAAGCCTATGAGATTAGACATTCTGAAGCAACTAACCTCGACCGAGTATATGTTTGTTTGTCCAGCAGTGTCCTTCTCAACATAGCCGGTCCAACCCCGCTTGCGAGGTGGAAAAGTTCCAGTCACTTTGGTGTTGTCCCCAACTACCCATTCCATGCTCACCTTCCCAACCTGTTTTAACCACAAGCAAAGCATTAGAACTCCTAACTGGTGAATGTAAGCTGAATAGCCATTTTGTATGACAAGATTCATGCAGAACCCTGGAAACCAAATGCACTTGAGCCAAAACAATTGCATGGTCAAGGTAGTCATAAGAAGAAGAGGGTCATCCATAAAACTAATTCATCATTTTCCATATTGAAAAAGAAAGAAAGAAAAATTAAACTTATCTTTCCATATTCTATAGGAAACTTAGATAAGATGCAAAATCCAGGCCAAGCACCCACCAAAATAGCAAGTGCTGATATAGCTCAAGCAGGTACTGTTGCTTTTGTGCACCCTCTTGTTAGGCACTTCTAATATAATTGATCTTTACCCATAAAAAAAATAGTTCAAGCTGGTGCTGCTCAAACTTTGAGAGGTGCCCTTGTTAAATAGAAATGATACCATCATTCCATACAATCAATACCAACCATGGTTGCAATCAGATGTAACAGATGCTACACAATGGGATGTCGACCCCAGATTTGTAATTTTTTCTTTTTCCTACAAGCTAAACCCTAGTTGGCCACAGGAATACGTGGTGAAGTTTAATTCTGACAAAACCAATTACCAACAGAAACAGCCATTTTTTCCTCTCATAGTGAGAGTTTCCTTCCTTTTCTCTTTCTATTTTTTGTTTGGTGGGGAAGAGGGGGAGACATCTGGGAGAAGTGGAGACAAGCACTCACTAGGAACTTCTCTCAACAGAAGAAGTTATGAGTTTGAAACAACTATCTTATGCCTAAAGAGCAACACAATAATGGCCAGGCCAGAGGCCTGTGATCCATGGTCTAGATTAACCAAACTAAGTTTTGCTCAAATGTCTTACCACCTGATTGGTGAAGTTAGGACCCTGTTTCTCTTGGTTGTCCAAAGGCAACAATTTTCTATATAGTGATGGCTGCTCCTCCATACTGATAAACCTCACAAATCTAGGATTTTTTTGAGAACGTTTTCAAAAACAATTCTCCGGTAACAAGCATAATTATTTTCAAAAATAAAATTCTATTAGACAACAGTTTTCTTGGCTTATTCTGCACGAAATTACTGCACTATTTTCCATATTTTCAGTTGTTGGTTCCACTGCTTTACAAAAAAACTGAAAACACCTAAATTTTTTCCATATTTTCAATTTTTGGTTCCACCACTTTGCAAAAATATTGAAGACACTTCAAATTTGTTCCAAAATTCTCAAAAAATATATGTGAATTATAAAACGTGTTTTATGAGCAAGGAATTTCTACATCAACCCCAAGATTTACAATACTTGCAGCATAACTGATACCTTCCTTGAATATTTGGTCTAATTCCTCCTAATAAAGGCTTATTTTTTCAAAATTCAGACTGAGATTCAGCAGTCACTAGAACTGCAAAGTTCCAATTAAGCCACCACCACTGAAGTTCCAAAACAATTTCATGCCAAAGCAAGAAAATTCATCTGAAGCATTTCAAAGAAAATTCTCAGGATATTACTAACCTAAATTCATCCCATCCATCCAGCGACTTCTGAATTATTCACAAATACCCAAATGCCAAAAAACAAAAATTTCCAAACCACAACAAGTTATTGCATTTGGATTCCCAAGAAAAACATAGAAACACAAACGAAACAATAAAAGAAGTAAATCTGCATACTATTTTTATAACAAATTTCCCACACCCACATTTTCTAAGCAGCCAAAAAGAGAAAAAAAAAAAGTACAAAAATACCTCCTTGTCAGGAGCACATTCTTCATCATTGCAGTCAGAGTCATCAGAGGAAGCTCTGACTCTGAAGAGCTCACAGCTTTGCTTCTTAGTCTTTTGGTGGTTATTCAAGAATCTAGGAGAAATGAAAGTATAACAAGAATTGGCAGAGAGCATAGATTGTAAAGTAGAAGCCATTTGGATGAAAAAGAGCAAGAATCGGTTAGTGGGACTCTTTTTTTTAGGCTTGGTTATGGGTTGGAGTGTGTGAGAAGGAGAGAAGGAGAGGACTGGGTTAGGGAGGGTGGAGAAGATATTTTTGTTTATTTTGGCTTTTGGGGTTTTGGGTTTTTGTGTACTTTGATTTTGGATTGGTGATTTGTGGTGGAATTTGAATGGACCCTTGTGTTGGTTTTGGGATGACCACAGTTTCTGGGAATGGTCTGATTCTCTACACATCTCAAGTCCAACACCCTTTTCAATTTGCATCTCAACTCAACCCTTTCGTGGTATTGTTCTTTTCTCAAAATTTACATGGTAAGTACATTGTCTATTTGGATTTTATTTAACATTATTAATTTTTTTATTTGACATAATTATGATTCAATTAATCCATTTATTTAAAATCAAATTTTAAATAAATGAAATATGGGTTGAATAGATTATGGGTTATAATCAAGTTATTCAATATAATTAATAAATAGATCGATTGAAGTCAAATTTGGTTTATGTAGATTTACGTAAAAATTTATTTTTAAAACCTATAAAAAGTATGTCGAGTTCAAATTATGTTAGTAAATCGTGTCAAATTTTATTACCTCGTACAAACAAAAATAATGAATCAAATAAAAATGTCAAAAATAAATATAAAATATTTATACAAAATTGTTGTACTCATGTATAAGGTATTCTTTTTAAATAAAGATTAATTTCATATTTTGAGGTTCTCATTAAATATATTTTATAAAATTTCAAATCAATAGTGATTAAGTTTATTTAACCAAAACTTAAGAAAAATCAAATGAAATTAGACCTTTTAAATAATAATTTTTTTATTGTTATTTTGTTTTAATTTTAATTTATTTAGGATATTATTTAAAATTAAGTCATTATGATGGGAGACCTTTTTTCACATGAGGTAATTTAGTTATACTTTTATATATATTTTTTCCTTATATACTTTTTTCATATATGAGGATAAAAAATTAAATAAATAAAATAATAATTAGGGAATTATTGATAAGTAAAATAATTTTTTAACTAACAAATTTAAGAAAAGTTAATTGTCAATTGTGTATCCCCAAATTTTAAAAATATGAATTGAGAAATGGAATATTTATAGTTAAGGTTTTGACGTTATAAAATATTCTATCACATTTCTTTATTTACTAAAATATAGAAAAGAAAATATCTTGCCTCCCTTAAACCACATCAATGACCATCCATTTATATTTTATCATCTTATTGACAATTAATTTATTATAAGAAAAACAAAATGATAATTTATTTCATTGAAAAATAAATTTTAAAATTCATTTTTTTTAAGGTTAATAAATTTTAAAAGTTATTACTTGTTGTCAATAACACATTCTCCTATGATAGCATAAGTAAGTATGACTCTCACACATGCTTTGAATGTTGAATTAGAGAATGAGAAATCAATTTCATGATGGTATAGATTATTTTAATGTAGGAATAATAATAATAAAATTATTATTATGAAAATGAAATCTCACTCGCTCTTGTTAAGATTTTGATTCTTCATTTCTAGATAACATTATGATTCACTTAATCGGGGTTAAAGGCACCTTGCTATTTTATATTTTAAACGCATTTTAAAATCATGTTCGAATAACTTAAATGATGATAAAAAATAAAATAAAAATAATTATAGTATAAATAAAATCTCATTTTCATTAAGTTTGTATAACTTTTATGGTTAATTTTTATTTATTGGGTAAATATTATTATTTTTACCCTTTTTATTTAGCAAAAAAAAAAAAAAAAAAAAAAAAAAACCTTTTCAACATATGCTTGGTCAAAATAAAAAAATAAAAAATTATTTTAAATTATATGCAAATGAATTATTATTGATTTTTTCTTTCATTTTTGTTATTGTTGTTACCAAATATTAAAATGAAAAAAAATAATTATTTCGACTTTACTTTTTTAGGTGTATCAAGAAACAAGTATTGGAATAACCAAATCCATTCCTATTAAAATGGAAATAGTAATAAAAACAAAATATTCATTTTCATTTTTTGTTCCATGTACCAAATATCTCCAAAATGTCTTTATTGTAACCATGTGTAGTGGGGAAAAAATAAAATGATTGAAATGTAATTGAAGTTCTACTTAGAAGTAAATACAGAGATTGAAAAGTTTCCAGAGGCCAGCCTGACTTGAATGCCCAAGAACCAAAGTGAAGAACCTCTTTATTTGCTATAATCATCCAACCAGCTAGCTTCCTCGCTGAGCTCATGAATTCCCTGAATTCTTGAACAAATCACCTGCAAACCAGAACTCACATTAGAATAAACTGGGAAAGGGAAGAAGACCATTTGCTAAAACTTGCATTACAAAGAATTGAGTTTCAAGTCCTTCCTGGTTTAGATGATGATATGTTGATGTTTACAGGGTGGGTTAGATTAAACTCCTTCAAGCTGGTAAAGCTGAACCCAAGCCTTACATCAGGAGTTCATTTCCTCAGTCGGCTAGATGGAATCATGAACATTAGGTGTAAAAACCAGGACAGCTGCTACTAATGGAGAAACAGTGACAATGGAGTATCAAGATCAACAAGTTCAATAATCAAAAACGGATTGGGATCTAGATCTAGTGGGATCTGTGTGGTGGCTTTTGAGCTTGAGCAAAGAAGCTTCATAGCTGTTGCAGTTTCACATTTCAATGTAATGGAGTTCAAAATCAAGTCAGACTGACTTGAGCAAGTTATCAAATTAAGCTCAATGAATTGAGAAACAGAAAGGACAAACATCCTACAGGGGATCTTGTTAATAGGGGATGATTTTTACCAAATCAGGCTTGGATGTGTGAATCAAGTGTACCAGCTTCTCATTCATTGTGTGTACCAGCTCCTTAAGATGTGAATGGGAGTTTTTAATTAGTTCTAAAATTTCCAAAAATTAGCGTTTAAACATGTCTATCACTTTTAAGGATGACAGCACCTAGTTAGGGGTAAAAATGTTCATAGATTAAAAATCAATATGACAGAAGGATCAGGAATGGAAATTTGACAAATAGAAGCAACATTTAAACACAAATAATATTCTTGAAATATAATAAAAATGATTCTTTTGCAATTACTAATCAGTGAATGGGCTAGAGCACATGATAATGCTTCAAAATGATATTCCCAGTTTGCACAATGCGGAAAGAAACAGAAAGCAAATTAGGAACTAGATAGTAGTGTAAGCACCAGTGGTACCGTCAGGAGCAGGTCCAGAAGAACCCAAGAGCTCAGGCTTCCTTAACCAATATTGTTGAAACCTCTGCCTTGCATATTCCATGTAGTCGAAATCAATTTCATTTACATGTTCCTGAAAAACAGAAAAGAGATACAATGATTAAAACCAGGAAACTTCTAAGGGATGAATGCATTAATTCTCTCCCCCTAGCTTTTACACCAGGCCATCAAATAATTGTAGCCCATATATGAAGGGTTAAGTACCAATTATTTGATTCATATCAAGCATTCCAAAATGCAAAGTACAAGATAAGGGCAACATGCCACTCATCCAACAGGATAGAGAAGGGAGGGAGGGACAAAACAATTGTTCATACATGAAAGGGTAAGCACCCAATAATTGATTAAGATCAGGTAGAAGAGTGCTGTTTGATGAAATTGTCCATCTGTTTGGGACCACCGCACTCAACATGTTGGACAAACACACATTATAAAAAGGGCGCAATGCCAGCCACCAGAGCATAGAGGGAGGGAGGGAGGGAGGGAGAGATAAATGGGTTATATTAACTGGGTTGAGTTATAGAAAACAAAAACTCTAAACGATGTCATAATGTTTAAATTAATTTATGATTTAGAACCTCACATGGTAAGCAGAAAGAAATGATAATATGATTAATATCATAATGTTTAAATTAATTAGGTTGAGTTATAAGAAGCAAAAATTCTGAATGATGTCGTAATAGCTAAATTAACTAGGTTGAGTCAGGAACTTTAATTGTTAAAATATAAAAATAAATCTCCCACTGTACTAAAGAAAAATACAGCAAAGGGTTCAGATCATGGTCCAAATGTTCAACAATCTGGTCCCAATATGATTCAGCCACATTTTAGCATTGTTCCTAAGTGGTACCATATAATGCAAAATTCCTATCAAAAGAGTAAGGATGAGAGGGTGGGACATACTGATATTATTCCCCATAAGCCCCAGAGAAGATGGCTTGCAAGGGTATACTTCTCGACATCTTGAACTAGCACCTCCAGTTCAAGGTCATTAGGTTGATCACCTGCATATAGATTTGATAATTTCAGAGGTTTGTAACAGCACCACTTTATACTTGCTTTCAGATAAATCCAAGTATATCCATTTAACAGTAAATATGGAATATTCTGGTTATTCAAGAATGCATTTATATTCATTCAACAACATAGGATAGGAAAATTCATTTCAGTTAGTCACTTTTATTTTGACAGGAAACAGAAAGATATAATGCTAAACTGCAAAACCACATGCCTACCAAAAGAAAGAAAAAAAAGAAAAAAAGAAAAAAAAGAAGAAGAAAGATACACTACAGAAGCCTATGTTAATTTGTCCCATATGAAAAACAAATACAACCTGCATGGCCCAGATATATGCGCAAAAATCTCTTCCGCTTCTCCAAACCTGTTCCAGGTGAAAAGAGAGCTTCTTCAGAAAAAAAAAAAAAAAAAAAAAAAAAAAAAAAAAAAAAAGGAGGAAAA
Organism: Vitis rotundifolia; assembly: GCA_030254885.1. NCBI lineage: Eukaryota > Viridiplantae > Streptophyta > Magnoliopsida > Vitales > Vitaceae > Vitis > Vitis rotundifolia. Next base: position 16,809,746 of record CM058163.1, on the reverse strand, counting down.
AAGAAAAAAGAAAAAGCATGTTAAAACAGTTGCATAAAAAGCATAATAAGAAAAAGAACCCACTGGGGTATTTGCTGTAGTCCAAAATGTGAGGTGTTTCTGTATGATAGTCAGCAGCCATCTCACAGAAGTGATTTGCTATGTCATAAGTGACAGGATTGTAACTTGCATACTCATAATCCTGGTAAAGAGAGCAGAATTAGATGAATAACAGCTAGTTAAGCTCCAAAAATATTGACTAAAATGCAGAGACAAGTGCCTGATTCATATCAAGTGATAGTCATGCCTTAATGAGCTTCAAATAAACAAAGGCATGGGAATGATCATTTTCACCTAATGTCATGTGAGTATCAATTTTCCATCTAATTTAACAAATGAAAAACCAAGAAACTAAGAGCAGGCAAGATGGTGTGCAACATCAGACAATACAAACCAAGAGTAAACTGATACCACCATCATAGACATGGCAAGCTGGCTATTTTTTAGGCAATTTGGGGAGTTTAGTCCTCTGAGGAATGTACCTTTCACATGGTTCAACATGCAAGAGGTTTTGGTTTGCAAAAGACTGGATGGACTTCTGTCCAGTGCTGAATGGGATTCTAGATTTTGTAACATTGTGCAGGGAGATGTTGCCTAGGCTTGTTTCTGGCCACTGACCTGTGACTATGAACTTTAACCCTATTAGGTGGGGCTGTGCTCAAACATGTGGCTTCAACACTCCAAGCATGGTACCTCTATTAAATGATGTGGGGGTGGGTGCCAAATTTCATGTTTTGGAAGCCATAATTTTAAGTGACAACTTATATTATATCAAGGATAAGCTCATTGGGTGAGACAAACAGGTTTTTTTAGATCTACGACTCCATGCGTAAGTGCATTGAGAATTTTAACCCTCTTATAATTAGGAAAATTTTGAAGGACTTAAGATCCCTTAGAGCATCTAACAAATCTAACTTGAGGGTAATATAATCAAATCTGAGTGAACTGGTATGAGGTGTGAAGGAATGGAAATGTAATTTTAAACTTTTCCATTGGGTGGTGAGTAACATGAGAAAAATAGTCAGACCTCAGAAAAATTCTAAGAGTTGAAACGATAGAGGTGGGATATCGCAAAGCTTCGAGCCCAGATTAGTAAGATTGCTAGAAGACCTGTAGAGGGGATATACTGAAAGTTCTCAACCAGTTTCATTCCCAACAGGTGATCACCCATAGCTCCAACTCCAGCTTTAACATTTTCATCGTTAAGAAAGATATATCTGTTAAACTTGTAGATATTGTTGGCTCATTACCTAACAGCTTGAGCTTTTCTATTAAAATAGCAGGCTAACATGATATCAGAGCTTTGATTTTCTAGAAGTCTCAAGTTCGAGTCTTTTCATCTATTTATTCTTCTCTATGATCTGTAATTCATCATTTATCTCTTCAAGTGTGGATATGGAGCTGCACATGGGAGATAGTGTTAGTTTGGTATATATTGTCCATCCACTACCTAACAACTTAAGCTTTTGGGGCAAATTGATTGTTTAACAAGATTTAATGAAATTAGGATTTTAGAACCACTAGTTCATATGAAGTCATCAAAAATATTATCCATCATGTATTTGATAGACAAGCAATAATATTACAAACAGCATGTAGCAAAGAAGCACAGCAAAGTGCACAGTGAGTTAACAAAGGGTTAAGGGCCAAAAGGCAAAGAAAAAGGGAGCATAGAAATAATTGATGTTCTTTGATAGTCAAGTGAAGTCCTCAATGAGAATCACTTAGGAGGAAAGGGTGTTCTTTAAGGGGGATTTTGAGACACCTATAACCATCCACTTTTAATGGATTTCCATCCACACAAAATAAAACAAAAAGTAAAAAATAAAAATAAAAAAATAAAAAAGAAGAGGAAGAAAGGAATTCAAATCCCTATTCACTTTTGATGCCACTCTATATCTGAAATTTCTTTTATTAATGCACTGTTCCAAAGAAATTCGCCATACAAGTACCACAAAAAGTAAATACAAATATTCTGCTAATTGATACTTTTATAAATCCTGGATTGATAAACCGCAGCAAGATGCAACATTTCCAAAATGTTAATCTTTTTCTACTTCACAGCATTATTCCATTGATCAGTTAAAATTATTTTTTTACTGTAACATATAGGCTTCATGCAATGCAACCCATTTTAGCTAGAATTAGGAAAAAAGACTCCTCCACCATTCACAAATTGAGAACACAGAATAAATGAGTGTACACTCACTTTTATAAATATCTTCATTAATCATGAGTCCTTTTCCACTTGAAAATATTTTCCCACTATTCTTTGCATAAAAAAACCAGCAATATTTGAACTAGCACATTCTTTCAAAATTGGAGACATCTTTCAATTACTTTTTCTTTCCAAATTATAATCCAAAGTAATTGACATCCCTTTGCCATATAAGAGAATTTGTATTCACATCGTAAGTCATGTGTAGCCAGGACACCCAAGCTGCCAGCTCCAGAGAAGGAAAAGAAAAAAGACGTAACTAGTTGATGAGAAATTCAGAAAGAATACAAAGGAGCTTTCACAAAGCATATTCAGGTAGAGAAAGGTTCTTACACTAAACCCCAACCTCCCCACCCACTCTTCTCCATCACAAATATACTTTGGTTTATGAGGAGCAAGCACACTTACTACTTTGTGCCTATCACTTCATGCATTTGTTAAATTGGCTCAAATACAAGCTATTTTAGTCTTCTCTTAATCATATAAAAAGTAGCAACTGTATCATTTCTCATAATTTTTTTGTTGAAGAAGAGTTAGAATAACATATTCCAAAGTCAGAGTCTCAAATCCAGGATCTGGATTAGTCATACTAAGTATATTCATTGTGATATGAATGTTAGTCTAGTTTGAGAACAACCTTTATCATGAGTCAAAACCTAGTCCTGAGAGTAGATCTGAACCCCCATGGTTTGAAATAACATCAACTAAGTCATGTCATTTGCTTTAATCTAGCCATATCAAAGTATTATAAGGCCCCATAGTTCTTCAATAGTTTATTATGATTGTACGAGAAGTATTTGCCATGATTAGTGTGTGTGAGTATACACTAATCATGACAAATAAAATCAACAACCCACAGAGAAAATTTAATATCACAGGCTTCTGAGAAAATCAACAACTTACTGTTGTGTCTCTACAATTTTGGTGAGGAAAATTATAAATTAAATTGACCAGAATAAAAAAAAAACTTACAATTATTGTAATTAAGCTAGTCTCTTCATCGATCATTATGTTACCATATTGTAAATCATTGTGGCAAAATCCTATACGTAGATGATTTCCAGGAAGCTTCTTCTCCAATAAAGAGATTTCCTCCTCAATAGCATCCAACTGAAATGCGTTAGCTTCTTCTGGGGGTGACAAGTTTTTGGCTGCACTGAGCCAATCTCTGGGCATCAAAAAGAACAAATCATCATTTGAGCTAATTAAACTAACACTTTAGACGCAACTAAAACTCATTCTATTTGAGGTACATATGAACCCATTATCTATTTCTTATAAAAGGGGAAAGCAAAAAAAAAGGAAATAGGTGAAAATACCGCATTCTATCCCAAAGGACAACATGCCTAGGACCAGGCATATCAAGATCATGGAACTCTTTCATTTTGATTGCAATAAGATCAGATATATCTGGGTCATGTAGATCAGCTGCTGATAGAGTCTGAAGTTCCCATATGAAAAACCAAATATATATTACTTTTTTTCAGAAGGGAATAACAAGTAAATCAATGGGCAGAGAAAGTTGAAGTAAACCATTCCTTTAACTCCTGAAATTTTCCCCCTGATGGATGACTACAACAGTTTTTCATTTTATAATGGGCCTTATTGAGCAGTTAAAAGGAGCCTTCAACAACCATAGTTACATCCTCTAAACATGAACAACCCCAAACATAAACTGAACCACATAAACATGATTCAGGTTTCTTATAAATGAAAGATATGAAAAACATACTATATTTACATTTAAAAATTATAATGAAGTTTTGAGCTGTAGCTAATGGGATACCAACTAACTGTAAATAGTTTATTATATTGTTTTGGAGAGTATGATATACATTGTGAACCCAATCCTAAAAGCTTAAACTTTTAGGAAAGTTGGTAGTTCAACATGGTAGTAGATCCTCTTTTGGTGGGAGGTCATGTGTTTTAACCTCACCACTGACCATTGTATTGTTTATATCCCCAATTTATTAAGCCCACGTATAAGCCCAAAAAAAAGAGGCTACACATGAGGGAGGGTGTTGGAGAGTATGATATACATTGTGAACCCAACCCAATCCTTTAAGAAAATTGGTTATTCAACATATTACACACTTTGTTTCCTTATTTCTAATTCAGGTTATAGATTTATTTTTTTTCATCTTATGGTTACAAGGATTGCAGTTGAACTTCTTGGCACAAGGATGCAGCGGGTGAGTTTGGTTGAAATATGGGTTCTCATCAGCATTTTATGCCAAGTGATCACCATAATGTCAAATTTATGCTAATATAAATTGTTAAATTTAAAGTGCCAGCTACTATGATAGTAAAGCCACTACAGGGGTTGTACCATAGACTGGTATTGAATCCACCTTCATCAAAGTTGAGGGCTGCATGGGGAAGGGCTACTACTCCCCAAATTGTGATGCCTATGTTGCCTTTGGACCAACCATTTCAGTAAAATCTAATAGAAGTGTTCCTTCCATATGAATTTATCTTAAGTTTCTTTTGATAGAAAAAATGTTTAAGAAAACCCATTAATCAATTAGTTACATAATCCCCAAAACTAAATGAATGAATTTTTGAAAATTCACAGGACCAGGTTCAGGGAACAGCCTTTTTTGAAGATGTTTGGGACATCAAAATCCTAGATAATGAAGACTAATCAATATTACTCTAGTTCCATGCAAGACATATCCCCCAATGCATATGATTCCCAAATGCTTATTTCAGCTAAGGAAACTGTTCTTTGAGTATGTAAAGAGGTGAGTAAATGTTGGTGTCTGGAACCAGGAAAAGCTCAACACAGCATACTCAAAACAAATGAACTGAAAAAAAAAGTAAAAATAAATCAATTGATGGGGCATAAAACGGTCGGTGTATGTAACGGTATCTAGCAGGCAGACATGGCAAATCAAACACAAAAAATAAAAGCAGGTATAGAAGTGGTCTTACTAAAATTACTTTCAAGTTTCAACTTGTTAAATTCTTGCCTTTTCATAGGTTGCTACTGCTAGAAGGAAGTTGGTAAAAAAATTGATATCACAAGAGGGTTCAAAGAGGAAGAGATTGAGTTTTTCATTTCTAGCTGGATAGAGAAAAAGCCCTAGGTCTCCAATGGCTTTACCAGATCCTTAGTAGTCACTGGTTCAAATGAAATCCTTAACAATCAAGGATTTTAGATCCATTAGCCCAGGGACCAGCTTGTATATGATCGTTTCAGAATTTTGTATGGCAGTTGAACGCGGGGCTGTTTCTTCCTCCCAAAGGACGTTCATTCACTGTATCATGCAGATGCTAGAGGCAGCATTGATAGCCAACAAGCCGAAAGAATGTAGGAAATTCAATAGCAAAGGTAGTGCTTAAGATGAATTTTAAACAGGAAAGGCTTTGCAGTTAAATGGAGGGAATGGATAAGAAGGGTTTTGTCAGTGATTAGTTTTTTTTTTTATCAGAAACGAAGAAAAATATATTGATAGAAGAAAAGATACAGGAGAAATAAGAAATACAAAAGAAAGAGAAGAAACCAAGGGAAGGATGAGAGGTCCTTCGGTCCTTCCTACACAAACTGAATAAAAGAGGAAACACCCAACAATAGAAATCTAAAAACAAAGAGAAACCCCAACAAACTCAAACTTTTGACGTGCACACCGCAGTCCAGTTGAGCTGTAAAACACTTAGAGGAACTCCTCTAAAAGCTGTAGTGCAAGAAGCCCATAGAGAGGAATAGAACAAAATCAAATACCATAATATCTCTTTTGTTCTCCCCTTTTCCTCAAAGATCCTATTGTTTCTCTCTTGCCACACCATCCAAACCAAAGTAAGACACGCGATTTGCCAAAGTGTCTTGCCTCTTAATGAGTTCCCTAAGCCTTTAAAAGCAATTACCAACATATCCTCAAAACTCCTTGGAGGGACCCAAACCAACCCTGCTAGATTGAACAACTTGTGCCAGAGTCCAATGGTAACTGGACAATGAAGAAAAAGATGGTCAATCGACTCTCCATGTCCTTTGCAAAGAATGCACCATTGAGGACAAAGGGATTTGTAGGGTCTTCTCAATTGCAAGTTTGCAACTTGTTAGTGATTAGTTTAGTTGTTAATGAAGAGGCTAAAGGTTGGTTTAGAGCCTGAAGAGGCCTCAGACAATACAATCCTTATGCCCTCTTTTTTTTTGCCTTGGTGAAGGACATTATTAATAATTTGCCCTTAGAGCTGAGGATATGGACTTCATGGAGGTTTTTGAGGTCAACACAGACAGTCTCCCATCTTCAGTTTACATCATCAATTTATTGATGTAACTATCATGCCGTCCTCTTACCAAGATTCTGATGTCCCGAAGTTGAAAATCATCAAAAGTCTCTTTTGAAAAATATCTAGCCTCAAAATTAATCATGACAAAATTCTTACAGATGCATCAATGTCCAGCCCATGTTGGACTAGCAAAGATTCTTGATAGATGAGTGGATGGCCCATAAGTACCTAGGGTCCTAGGGATGCCTTTAGGAGGTAATAAAGCCAAAAAATTTTGGGACACTATCCTTGAGTGTTCATCCAAGTGATCCGATGTTTGGAATGGCACAATGGATTAACCTATTTTCAATCTTGGTTAGCAGAGATTAACATAATGTACTTCCCCATCATTAGCAATAAGGAAGTTTTGGGTATAGGTCTTAGCCCTCTTCCTGCACAGTGGAGACTTTTCTATATCGATCAGCAGTTTGATCACTTTGAAGCCTTTGGAGATACAGTCATCTTATGAAGGAAATCTTTGATCACTTTATCAAGTGGGAGTTATTCATATCTGGAAATTAAATCAATCTCCAATCCAATTTCACGAATTTCCAGAATTGATAAGTTTGAAAATTTGAGAGTCCAGATCAATAAGTATAAACATAAAATTACCCTTGCATGAATGAACTCTTCAATTCGGCCATTTGGAAATCGCCCTAATAGCCGAGGACCCTGCCCATGCTTTGAAATAAACTCAAATGTCTGGATCTCGCTGGCTCGGTCAAAGAAAACTTCCACACCCTCACCATAGATTCTAACCAGAACTTTCCGTGAGGTTTCCCCTGCGCTTGTAGGCCACTTGATTTGGTAGACCTCATTGGTCATTGCACCTTTAAGTGGGATGACCTGCAATGCATTTGAATCAGTTACATTGTCCCAGCTAGAAGCCAATGATAGCAGAATTCTCCTTGCTTCCCCTGGTAAACGGCCTGCTTTGTTGTTTACTCCATCTTCTACAGCTCCCATAACAAGAGAACCACTAAATCTCCGCACAAATGATGGTGAGAATTTCTTGAATGCCCCAAAATTCTTGAGGAGGATATCACCCCTTATCTGGGAAAAGAAAAATAAAATAGAAAGGTATTCAGTTCAGCCATTCAATCAACTGTATATAGACGGCCCCTAATGCACACATATGACATGCAAGTTCAAACAGCACAGGAGTCAGAAAATTCTTGATGGGCGGGAGGGTAGGGCAGGGATGGGCGAGGCTGGCAATTTGTTGTGCTAAAAAATTTACATTAATAAATATAAAATTTCAAATATTAATAATAATACATCTAGTCAATAAACTTTGAATTCCTATTAAAGAATTTTCATGTTTGAATAACTATTGATCAATGATACAAGCACTTACAAACATGAAATGAAACATAAGAAGAGAACAGAAGCACAAGGACAAACATATTAAATTGGGTAGTTCTATTAAAATATTATAGCAAAAGTTAAATAAGATCAAACCTATCAGATTATATACATGATATATGCGTCTTGAAATCAATCAAAATACCACAAATTTTAGCAAATTAAGTTTTATTTTTATAAAAAATAATATGGGTAAGAAAATTTATTCATATGACTTTTAGAAAGTAAAAACGATCAACTAGAAATATTTCAAAAGTATTTTAAGAAGCTTACATTTTTAGAAAAAGAACAATTAAGTAAGAAATTTCATTATAAACAGTTCAATAAAATTTAACTACTTTGTTCAGAGAGTTCTATAGAAAAAAAAAAAAAAATCACCCAAAAAGATTTCAGAATGTTTTGTTTAAGAAATTTACTAAGGATGTGGATATTATCATATTAATCATTAATCGATTTTAGTATTCAAAAGCTCCTCCATTTTTTTTTTCCTGAAAAGAAGAAAATAATAGTTTCACCAAGAGATTTCATAATGTTTATAAGAAAAAACAAAATATGATGGTAAATATTCGAAAAATTAAGTTGTATAAAAAATTCAAAGAATGAAGTAAGAAAGTAGGACATGTGAGATTTTGGGTTTAAAAAGATGCTTAAATGAAGAAGGCCAAGAGAATGTATCTTTTCAAAGTGTCAATAGTATCCTAATGGTAGCAAATTCTTTTAAACCAATGAAATTTCATCTCAGCAATTAAAGCATATTGAACTAGCCTACTGGTGAGATAGTCCCACTTGCTATTTGTAAAACATTGTTATAACCGGCATTGAGTTCAAAGACATCCAGGTTCTCTAACCTCAAGATCTTGGTTGGTTATATTTTCTTCTTCTGGAAAGTGCATAATCTTTTCCACATTTAAATTTCACAAAATCCAAGAACTTAAAAGAAGAATGAGACGATAATCTTATTCCTCAAATGAAAATAATAGAATCGCCTTTACCAAACTTGAATGAAAGAAAATTGCAAAACCTCAAATTCAAAATGAAGAACAACAATGCTCTGACATTCACATATCATATTCCTAGCAAAGAAAATTAAGCAATCCATCTCATAAACAGATATGAAACCACAATCATCAGCAAAAAAAAGTCCTTCCCTTACCCTTCCATTTTACCAAAGTTTCCAAGAAAATCCAAGGAACACATACCTTTGTCAGGCTCAAAGAGGCCAAAGAATACTAAGAACAGTGATCTAGGTCAATCCAAAATTGAGCTTGTGAAAAATCTAAAGAACGGAGAGAAAAACGGTGTTTAAGCACAAGAAGTTCTTGACATATTTGAGGCCAAACCAGAACCCTACACCCTAGCTAGGAACATCAATTCATTTTATACAAAAAGAAAAAAAAGAAAAGAAAAGAGAAAGGGAGAGAAAATTGCAGCATATGCTTTTCAAAAGCTATGCATATGCAGTATGCAGTTCGCCTCGAGCTGCAAGCATAACTGAACAAGCATATTTCACAGAACCAGAGTAGAATAAACTGATGATTTTCAGAAACCTACCATTATGGCTGGTTTCACACCGAAATTCTCCCAGAAGAACTAGCAAACGTGGTCTATAAAAAAAAACCAGCATCATAATCTCCCCAGTATTCTCCATTTGAGTCACTATCCTAAGATTCCAAATTCTTTAATTTCCCTACGTTTTCTCAGGAAGCAAACTCATGCAACCGAACTACCTCAAAACAAAGGAAAATTTGCACAAGAACAGAATCGGTATCACAATTGTAAATTCTCTTTCCCTTGAGAACAATCCATCATTTTTTTTCTTTCATTTTCTTCAATTTTCCCGACAACCTAACAGTGCCTTTCTCTTTAAAAATGGAAGCCTTTTGCTTCCAACGCAAGCAAAAGAATCCGAATCGATTCTTACCTGAAAGAATCCCGAACTTCGTAGCGTAAAATCGTATCGGGCGGCCAAGAGGGAATCAATGTAAACAAGCCGCGAATCGGAAGGTGGAGGCAGAGAGCAGAACGCCGGTGGGAAAGGCGGTGGGAAATGAAGGTAGCAGCGGAAGGGAGGATTGTCCACCGTAGGATTGGCAGTGTTGGCGGTGCAGCGGGGTACAGGAGTGAGGAGTGGCATTAGAACGAATCCAAACGGTGATTAGATGACCAAGTGCGCGAATCTCTGGGACTCGTTGACAAGGTCAGAGGATGAGCTGGAGCCGCTGCAACTGTGACGGGCGCCAGCTCATGTATTGAATGGCATTGCATTTTTTAGTTGTTAGTTATTACGATGACAAGGCACGCTTATATTTGCCACCGGACCTATGAGGAAGGTTCTTTCGCTTGCCTTTTCCGACGATTTAGCTAATGTTTTCGGATCAATTATTGGATCAGAAAAATTATCGCGTCCTAATTTAATGGTCGGACTCATATCGATGAGATGAAATCGATGACATCATAAATATAAAATTTATATTTTATTAAATTTTAAAAAATATATTTAATATTTTTAATAATATTTTATTTTTTAAGTTTGATATACAAAATTAAATTATAAAGATAAGTATAAATATATTAATATATTAAATAAAATATCTAAATATTTAAATATAAAAATATATTTAAGATGAAAAAAATTAGAATATTTAAGTTTTTTTAATGTATTTTATTATTTTAAAATTTGAAAATTATTATATTAATTAATTATAGTATTTTCATAGTTATTATAAAAATAAAATTGAATATAAATAACTAAATATTTATATTTGTTTAAATATTTTATATGATAGAATTTTAAAAAGAGACTTATAATATAAAAATGTTCCAACATTATATATTAAAAGGGTTGCCGACTATATTGGCTTCCCTCCCAGGACTCTGTTTATTTTCATTATTTGATTAAATCCCACATCGGAAACCTATGATTTATAATTGCAATATATATTCTAGGTAGGTCTAGTCCTCAAGCAAGCTAGCCAGTGGCAATGAGCTTGGATGATTAATCCAACTTTGGGTTTCATGAGAAGGATAATCTCATTCTATTTTTGTCAAATATGGGAATTAAAAATTTATTTTCAAATCCACCATAGTTTTGACAAGGATACTAAATTCCTAATTAGTATTGTTTTTTTTTAATAAATAATATTACATAAATATTTTTTAAGTTAATAAATTATTATAATATTAAATTTTCTTATATAAAAAAAAAATGTTATAAAAGGAAGATAGTTTATAAAATCTATATAAGATGGATACGAATGTGAGGAAAAATAAAAACACCTAATAGAACGAGAGGCTTGTGGTTTGAAGTGCAATAAGATGTTTCAAAAACTTAATAATTGTATATGATTTTTATTTCTTGTAATATTATTTATAATATAAATATGGTTTGTCGAACGAACCCGTTAATCCTCATGTACCTTTGTGTTAGATTGTTTTATTTTTAAAACAATTTAAGTTTTTACGATTTAGGAGATAATGTTAAATTTCAAAATTTGTATTAAAAATGGTTTTTTCCAAGCTAATTTTAATACATTGTAACTATTATCTGTATTGAAATTGTTGCTTCTAATTGATATTTTACAAATTATTATAAATTTAAAAATATTTTTTAATTGTTACAAATTTCAAATTATTTTTTAATTATTATCTTTTAAAAAATGACATGTAAATATAAAAAATCCCTTTGCATGGTGAAAAATGAGTGTTAATTCCTATATCCAAAAGAGGGTGCCTAAATTCTCCCAATAATCGAAAAGTGTATCATGCTCGTATCTAAATGAGTTCATGGTGGTGGAGGAATCGGAAAAAAGAGGGATTCTGATTCTAAGATGTCTAATGAAACCGTCATTGAAATTGAAATCTCATTCAAAGAAAGACTCGGATTGATTTATAAAAGCTAATAATAATCTAATTTGATAAGAATTTTGGAAACATTTTCTTTAAAGAAATAATTTAATCATATTTTATGATACCAGCCAAATTTCTATTTTTATCATATTGTTAAATGATTAAAATATATTTTTATAGAAACGTTTTCAATAAATATACCATATTTATGTTTCTGATTTTACAAATATTTATCAATGATGCATTTGAATATTTGAAATAAATAAATAAATAAAAATCTCCTTTGCCCAAGTTATAGTTCAGAGTAATTTTATGCATAAATTAAGCTAGATATTGTACAAAAATTAATTTTATAATAAATATTTTTGAAATCATAGGTTTTTTTTTAAAGAAAATTAATACAACAGAAACAATTTTTTTTTTTTATTGACCTTAAAAAAGATGTTTTATTTCTTAAAAAAAAAATGGTCAAGATAGTGGAGGGTGATATATTATCAATAAATTAAATAAAAAATTATTTCTTTAATACTCATTTGGTATAGAAATTATATTGAAAAAAATAGCAGTTTTAAAATTATTTAAAAAAAAATTACTACTACAAATTTAAAATTTTTTAAAAACAATGTAAATTTATATTTTTTTCTATCAATATTTTATTTTTATATCAAAATTTTTTATTTAAGAAAATAGAAAATATATGCAATATATTGTACTTGTTTATCAATTATTTTCACATAGAAGTTGAATTTTCACCCACAAATGCTTTATTTTATTTATGAATTCTTAAGGACTTATTTGGTAATTATTTTCGAGAATAATTTTTTATTTTTTAGGGAAAAAAACGTATTTGACAACCAAAAACTGTTTTTTGTTTTCTGTTATTAGGAATAGAAAATAGAGTGTTTTTATATAACATTTTTTTATTGTTTTTTTGTTGTTTTAATTTGTTTTCTGAGGATTATTTTAGAAAATAATTATATAAGTATGTAGAATAATTAAAAATAGAGTATTGCACATAATAATTATTTTTAAAACATATTTAAAAATATTAAAAAATAAGTTAAAAACATTTTAAGTTCCCAAGAAGACTTTTATTTTACAAAACATTAGAAAACTGTTCTAAAAAATCATTCTTCAAAAATATTTTTAAAAACCTTTTTCTAATAGATCCTAAGTTTTAATTTATTCATCATAACAAAACATCTTAATGACCAAATTCATTTTATAATAAGCTATTATATAATCTACAAAACACATATTTCCAAAAAATGGACCGGGCCTAAGTACCCACTATAGAAAAGACACTTCCAAGTCAAAGCAACCATATGATGAAGCACCTACCTATAATGATCTTGTTTAGAGTTAAGTATTAAACTAATTGGTAGTTTCCAACAATAAGTGCTCCACTAATCATTATGTTGAAGGTCTAAATTATTAAATTAATGACAAATCAATAATTAATTAAATAAAGGTCCAAAAGTCATCAAATTTTCAAATTAAGAGCATCAACATAAGTAAAATGCAAGTTTAAAGAACAATGGGTTCGATTGCATTTCCCCATGCTAATCATTGTTCCTCAACAAGTACATATACTCCATTCTCTTTTCTATTTCATACTTGTTTTAGCATTGATTATTATAAAGTTGTGAAATACTATCGTAGTGATAAAAACCTTCACTTGTTTTAAAGAGAAAAAATACTTATTCTTTTAGCATTTTTTATGCATTCATCAAAACATCGAAAATTTTCCCATTTGTTCATGTCAAAGATGAATGTTTATGATTAAATATTTCTTTCTTACCTTTAGGTAAGTACCTTATCAAAAGTTTGAAAGATAGTAATATTCGTCCTTATAAGAGCTTAAATATCTTCTTATTTAGGGACAAACAACATTTAGTAGATGATATTTATTTATAAAACAAACACAAATTTTTTTTTACTCATTTGGGGATTAACAACATTTACTAAATATTTGTAAAAAAAAAAAAATGAAAATATATATTAAATCACCAAATTTAGTCACAAAAGCAATTTTAATATTTTTATTCATAAACCTCTAGATGGATGAGAAAAATCCAATTTTGACTTTCTTAATGCATCTAAAAAGATACATACATCATGAATAACACATTTTCATCTAGTCCATGCAAGTGTTAAACACATATTGAAATCACATAGAATCATAGGCCTTGTTTGGCAATTGTTTTTAAGAACAATCTTCTATTTTTTAGAACAAAAAAACTGAAAAGCACGTTTGACAATAAAAAACTGTTTTCTATTCTCAAAAAACAAAAACAAGGTGTTTTCAGAAAATTTCTTTTAGTTGTTTTCAGTTGTTTTTTGAGAGCTGTTTTAAAGAATAAAACATATATAATGATTAAAAATAAAGCTATGGACATAAAAATTATTTTTAAAACATATTTAAAAATATTTAAAATAGGTTAAAAATAATTTTAGGTTCCCAAATAGACTTTTGTTCTACAAAACACCAGAGAACAGTTTTCAAAAAACTATTCTTAAAAACTATTTTTTCAGAACTATTTTAAAAAACATTTGCCAAACAAGACCATAATATTTTGGAAAATTACATATTTACTACCAATATATGACATTTATCCATTTTTTGGTACCCTAACTAGTATATGAGTGTTGGGATAAAACTCTTAAAAGTAAAACATAATGTAATAAAGTTAGTTTCAACCATTCTATTCTTACTTGTTCTGATATTTATTTGAATATTTAGGTCTATATCATTTGCATTGTATACAACTTAGGTGCATTAGAGTTGCATGGAAAATCCAAGTCATGTTATAAATTAAGAGGAAGTTAAGTTATGTTATATGTAGATTATTGAATGCCTTATTAAATAGAAATATGCTGAACTTATATCAAATTGATTGAATTTTAATTAATTAGATGAAATCATAGTTTAATAACTTCTAAGAATTCAAATTCCAAGGTCAATCCGCACCATAATTCTTCTTAGGACTAGAAAGGTCTTCTCTGTGTAAAAGACAAAGCTAAACCCTTGTACAGTAAGTTAATTACCATGAAAATCAATACCATAGGTTCATTTTAACCCTCATATACTTTGATTTATATTGATATTCTTTCCTAACCAAAATTATGATTAAAGTTGATTGAATCATATTTTCTCAAGGCTTTTTTATTTGATTTATTACTGTTCTTCTTAATGTTTCAAGTTTATTTAGATTTAATTTTCTCTAAGTCAAAGTTTATGATATCTTCATTATTCCAAAGAAGTTTTCATTGGCTCCATGATTTGTTCTTACTTTTTCATCAAAAGAGACATTTTTGGTTTTAAATATTTTGCCTTAGTCTAGATGTATGCTTTTCTTATTTTTTTATTTTTTATTTGTGTATCCAAAACCTTTTATTTGTATATGGATATCATGTTTCTTATTTCTATTGTGCTTTCTCACTACACTTTTTACTTTCTCGATCTATTTTGCTACAAAAAAAGGGAGAAATAACATGGATTATTTCATATGTGTTAGCATCGATGAGTTGCATCTTGATCTTGATATGTTATTCCTTTTCCCTATTATCTTAATTTGATTATCTTGTTTATATCTTTTCTCACACGTTGCCTTACCTCGGGTATTTGTGTTTTGGTATATGTAGGTTACAAGTATTGGGATCTAGTTGTTTGTAGATATATCATGTCATTCTTTGCATGTAATAGGATGATTAGGTTTAGATGAGTGCTTTGAGTGATATAGAAACTCAATTTGAGAGTCTAAGGGGCTTTATGTAACTACGTTTTGTCACAAATTTGCTAAATGGGTAGATTGTTAAGGCATTACATTTCCATTTTGTTTATTGGCAATCTTGTTCTTTTTCATTATGACACCTAAACCTTTTTAGGTAGTGACTTACTCTTCATTGAAGATTTGAGGTTGTTGTTCATTCATCTGGATTTTCATAGGTAAGTCTAAAAAGGTTTGTTAGAGGCAAGTTAGTATGTGAAAGGGTATGGATTGAATCCATTTTAAAAAATTGAGCTAAAATGTCATAATTAATTTTTAGAAAGTTTAGATTTTATTTTTTAAAGAAAATTCTGTTTTTGACCATCTAGGCTCTTGGTCCTACATATACCCTTTATAAACCCGTTTTAAGGTTTGATGCTTTCATGAGAGAGAACCCTAACTTGCCTTATCATTTCTTAATGTCTCAAATCTCATAGATTCGATTTTCAAGTTGTTGGAAGGGCTTGCATCCCCTTAGAGTTTGAGGCGAATCCATTGGAGCATTGGAGGTGTTGCGTTGCAGATGTAGATCATAAAATAGGTAATAGAGAGTAAGTCTTTAGGATAAGCAGCTAGGTAAATTAGTATATCTTGATCTTATGTAGTAGATTTTATATTAGAGGTCTTAGATCCTATGGTTTTTTATCTCCACAATTAGTGTGAGGGGATTTCCATGTAAAATTGTTTGTCTCTTCTATGATTGTGTTTCTTAACCTATGTTGAATCATGACATAAGGTTATCAATTGTCATGATTCACCAATAGACTCTTAACCTTGAGAGTGTTGAGTTTATACCAAAATCAATAGGAGGCTTTAACCTGTGGGTAATACTATAAAATGGTCATATATCCTTATGGATTAGGTCATCGGAGGTGTTGCGTTGCAAATGTAGATCATAATATATGTATTAGAGAGTAAGTCTTTAGGATAAGTGGCTATGTAAATTTGTTTATCTTGATCTTATATAGTAGATTTTTTATTAAAAGTCTTAAACCGTGTGGTTTTTTATTTCCATAATTAGTGTGAGGTTTTTCATGCAAAATTGCTTGTCTCTTGTATGATTGCATTTCTCATTGGCTTTTCATTTTATCATACAAGATTCAATTGATCTAAAATGAATTGGATCCCTCTCACAGGTTAATTTGGGTTAAGTACTTCAATTTGTATGTTGTAATCTTTAAAAATCACCAATTCAACCCTTTCTAGGTGTTACCCTATTGGAATTTTTTTTTTCTTTTAGGTGGAAGAATATGTTTGGATCAAGCCCCTCAAAATAAGACATGATGTAACAAAGTTAGCCGTCATTTCCCCAGGCTATTCTTTTTATACATTGAAATTGATTTGAACATTCAACGCACATCACTTGCATTGTACATGACTTGGGTGCAGTACGAGTTGCATAAAAGATCCAAGTCATGAGTTCCTTATAGAATGATGAATTGTCCACAATTAGTTCGTGAATTTGGGCAATTCATCTAAAACTATAGTGCACTACCTACTAATCGGAAGGATAACTTGTTTTGATCATCAGGATGGTTTTCTCGTGGTAAGTTCAATAATGTATGTGATGCACACTAGACAAGACTTATGGTGAATCATGACATAAGGTTATCAGTTGTCATGATTCATTAAGTTAATATATTGCATGGACTCTTAACCTTGAGAGTGTATTGAGTCTGTGCCAAAATCAATAGGAAACTTTGACCTATAGGTAAGACCCTAAAGTAGTCATATGTCCCTATGGATTAGATCACTGTTGGTGGTAACATATTGGATGATTAGAGCCAAAATATGTGCTCTAATGACACATATTCGATATGATTTGTGCACCAAAGGACACTCAAATCACTCAACTTGATCTAAATCAATGCTAAGACCCTAGCCATGAGTTTAACTTGTGTTTCACTTTAGATTTTGAAAGATAAAAAAATGGTTAAATGAGGAAATAAGCAAGTCAAGACTCATGGACTATGAGGAAAGGCAAAATGAGGATATAATGAATTTGTGAGATGAGAAATGATCATTATAGAGTAATAAAGAAGGCAAGTGAACATGGATTATGAGGCATGAAGCAAATTCATCAAGTTGAATGGAAATTTAGAACTCAAAATCTGTGGTGATAACATGTACTTTGACTTTAAAGTGAAATTTGGAGTAGTTTATGAAGTCCATTTTAGGCATACCATATATCATGTTGAAGCTCAAGAAATTAGAAATCCAACACTTTAAACAGTGTACAAATCAGAGCTAAAATGAAGAAGTTATGATCATTTGAAGACAACTGCATAAAGCTAAAGGACCATTTTGAAATGATTTCGAAATTCTTCTTGTGAATTCGAAATATAACTTATGAATTCGAAATCCAATTTGAAATTACCCCAATTTCGAATTCACCCACTGTCACTTTGATTTTTTGCCTCCTTTACCTAAGGAATTGCATCTAGGGCACTTTATTCACCCTAAGTGGGCTCTGCACGACTAAAAATCACCATTTTATTATTTTTTAGTCATTTTAGGTAATTATTTTGTAATAAGTGGCCAATAGGAGTGTTCCACATGTTAGGTAATTGATGATATTATATAAACTCTCTTAGTTCTAGGGTTTAGATATCTTAGATCATCTTTTAAGGAGTTTAACATTGGAAGTGGAAGAAGACGAGAACTTTGATTTGTTTTATTTTCTTCTTTATTAAATATATTGTTTTTAGTTGATTAAAATTATGAATTTTTACCCTATTATGAATTGTAAATGTGACATCACCCCCATGAAAGGCTAAAAAGCCAACTTGGGGCTTGAAGTATGAAAACCTAAAGGCTAGAAACTTATAAGAATAATGGGTAAATTATTGCAACAATGAAATCGATTATTGGTTGGATTAAAATTTATCAATTTTTATCCTATAGTTTAAGGAATGATACGCTAGGTTATTACCTGATACTAGTGATTCTTGATAACTCTTGATCATTAGTTATCATGGTCTTCTCTATCGTTATTTGCCCCAAAACAAAGTTATAAGAAGTAGGAAGAGTTAAAAATTTAAATCTTAAACCGGTAATCAATCTCATTCATTTGATGGTTTTAGGAATCTGTTTTAAAAATGGAAAAATTAGGCTTCGAATGCAATTTTGAGTTATAAAATTCAAGTTGATCGTGAGGGGCCAATGATCTCCAAACCTTAAGATCATATTACTTAAAAGACCCTTGTTTTCTCTAATTTCTATACCCTAAGTTAGATTGTGGAAAGCCCCAAACTTGAATCAATCGAATTTAAAATCAATATTCATTTTGTTATTAATTTAATTTCTTTTACTTAGTTTCATTTTATTCGCATATCATTTTCCACTTTAGGATTCAAACAAAAACAATTCATTTACCTTAGTGTTGACAAATCCCATAAGCTAGTCCTTGAGGATGATACCCAGAATACTACAAAAGCCATAGTAGTTTTTTCTTTGATTTTTTTTTTTTTTTTGCCAAGCTTCTACGTATTAAGCTTGAGTATTTTGGTACAACAGAGAAAATTGGTCACATATATTCTCAATAGAGCCATCATAATATCTCATGGTATTAAGATAGTATGTCTCCTTGTGTGATCTAAAGGATATGTGATCTAGAAGACTTTGACCATAACATTTCTTTTAGTGGAAATTTGATATATGCTTATTCGAGTTAGAGTATACCAATTAATCACATAATAAGTAGGATTTGTAACTTAAGAATTAGAGATGTAAGCTTAGTAGGTGATAATACTACTTTGTTAGATTACGCACACTAGTTCATGAGAAGTCTGTATGTAGTAGATAGTAAGTAAAAGACTTGAGCTTCATTTCATTGTTATTTACATACAGTATTGGAATGCAATTGATTTTTTTGTAGTGAGATGTTGAATCAACTTTTGCATTGGATTCTAAGAGAGCCAGTACTCCGTTCAAGCTTATATACCTTGATGGTACGGTTCATAAGGGTTGGATTGATTCTATGTTCACTTTTATGTATAAAGACATTTTAGTAATTATACAAGTTTGCACAGGGGTTAGTGAATAAGGTCTCTAGATTTGGTTCATTGATTAATTAGGTAGTCATTTAAGGTTAATTAATCAATTATAACCCATTTTGGGGCTAGAATAAGTGACTCAAGCTCTTGGTAGGCATAAGTCACTTAAACCTAGTTCAAACCTTATAAATTCCACCTTAGGGGTTAGGGTTTTCTAGTTAGTTGTTTTCCACCTTCCAAACTATTTGGTTTTTGAGATCTATGACGCTTACAACACCGTTTCTTCAAATTGCATTGGATATGAGAACATCTAGATCATTGGTATGATCATCTTCTCATCTCGAGATTTAAAAGTTTTAAAATTGTTATTGCTTCCATTGTGCATAGATCTAGAAAAGCCCTATGAAAGATTTGCATACACCCTAACGTCCATGGATAGAAATAGAGAGATACAAGTATTCCTAGCAGATGTTGTACTTATCGTACCAAGTATCCATGAACCATGACAAGAAAAAGACGATAATGAAGAAACAAAGACCATCTCTTATAAAGATAATATTGTTATTTTCAATTTACATTTGTAAATTTTCTTAATGGAATGTTTTTAATTAAATTTATATATATTGGGACAATGAAGACAACATTAAAAATATAAATGAAATTGTGTTTTTAATATTCAAATGCATACATAATAATCCTTTTTGCCTTTGAATGGTAGTTTATTTATATTATTCTAGGATTTAATTACTATTATCTCACTTAAACAAGTAGCAAATTTAATTTTGAAACAAGTTCTATGTGGTGATAGTTTCATTTTCCATTAAAAACTAAAATATTATCATAAATTAACTTCAAAATTTTCATTGGTAACATTGAGAGATGACCTTTGCCCTACCTTTGACGTATAAGTAACAATTATGAAATATGTGATTCCAAACGTTGACATATGTGTGATAATCATAACATATATAGAATCTAACCTTGAGTACATATGTCCTTAGTAACCTTGATGTATATATGGGTAACTATGCCATATATGTAGGGCCACTATAGGCTTGGGGGCACATGCCACCCCTTTCCCCCTTCCCTCAAATTTTAAAAATAAAAAACTTCTTTTGTTTATTTATGAATTTTAGAAAGTTAAAAATAAAAATAAAAATATAAGTTTTCCGGCTCTACAAAACTAATTTTGTGTCTAAGAAAATAGATAAAATAATAAATTAGATAGGCATGAATATTGAATAGATTTTATAAAATATTTATTTGTTTGTATATTTTTAATTTTATTTAATGTTAATAAAATTAAATTTATTTAAATTCTAATATAAATAAAATAAATCTAACAAAATAATTTTTTTTTTATTTATAATTTTGTATTCGATATTTTATTAAATATATTTTTTGATTGTGGGCTATGTTTTGTTTAATTTAAAGAACTTTTAATTATTGAAAACAAAACATATTTAATATATGTTATTGAATTATTGTTAAAATTTAATTTGTTTAAATATTTGATATTTTATCAAATATTTTTTTTTATTGATAGGTTATTTTTAGTTTAATTTAAAGATTTTTATAAATGTTTTGGTTTTTTGGTTTAATCAAACATTTATCAATTTGGAGTTGACTACCTATATTTTAATAATGACATTATATTTACACCATAGATAACTTTTAAATAAAATATTTATCACTATTAAGTGATTTATATTTAATTATTTAAAAATCCAAAAAAATTATTATATTTTTTTGATTGTGGGCTATGTTTTGTTTAATTTTAAGTTTTTTTTAATTATTGAAAACAAAACATATTTAATATATGTTATTGAATTATTGTTAAAATTTAATTTGTTTAAATATTTGATATTTTATCAAATTTTTTTTTTATTGATAGGTTATTTTTAGTTTAATTTAAAGATTTTTATAAATGTTTTGGTTTTTTGCTTTAATAAAACATTTATCAATTTGGAGTTGATTACCTATATTTTAATAATGACATTATATTTACACCATAGATAACTTTTAAATAAAACTTTTATCACTATTAAGAGATTTATATTTAATTATTTAAAGAAACCAAAAAAATTATTAGTGAGATTATTAAATTTTTCTAAAAGTTCTCTAGCAAAATATTTCTAAAAATTATTTAAAAATATTTTGGTCAAATTTCTTACTACCTTTAAAATTTTTTTCATAAATATTATTTGAATTTTTTTTTGATAAACTTTTATTAAAACCTAAAACTCTCTTGTTAATAATTTTATTATTTTGGTTATTTAATTTATTGTATTATAACTTCTTCTTTTCTTTTATAACTAATGTCAATAATTCCTTATTTTATTAAATGATATTGATGCTACCATTTCTAAAATATGAAAATTTATTTATATTTATTATAATACACAAATTTTTTATATTGCCCTCCCTCATCAAAATTTTTAGCTTCGCCATTGCATATATGCAGCTAATCCTAATAGATGATCAATTGTAAGAAGGTGTTTGGACATATGATGAGTAGTGAATGACATTAACTTTGATAGTGTATATATGTTTGTTAGGACATAGTCTTTAAAAACATTACATGATGTAATTAACCTTTGACTTTTATCATTTATAAATAAATTACTAGTTCACTTTTATCCATCTTAATTTCATGCATTATATTTGTAGGCATTCTGACTTACATATCTTGTATTGTACGTGATTTAGGTGTGCATGTAATAGGAGTTGCTTAGAAGATCTAAGTCACAAGTTCATTACAAGTAGATGACTTGTTCATAGTTGATTCATGGGCTTAGACAACCCATTAGTGGTTGTAGTGTACTAATTTTTAATTGGAGGGATGACTAGTCTTGACCATTATGATAAGTTTCCCATTATAAGTGCACTAATGTGTATGGTTACATATTAAATATGACGAGTGATAACATAAGACTATTAATTAATCATGACTTCACGAAATTGCTTCATTGCATTGTTTTTTAATATTGAGAGAATGTTAAGTTTGTGTTAAAGTTGATAGTAACATTGACCTACTAGTATGATCATAAGCTAATCATATATTTTCTATGGATTAAGAAGTTGATAGTAATAGGTATTTTTAATAGAGACATCATGATGTCTTATGAGATTGAGAAAGAGGTTCTTTTGAATGATCTTAAGGAAGTGTTTTTATATTAATTATGATCATAATAGTTCTTTAAGTGGAATTTGACATATAAGCTTTTGGAGATGTAAGATATATTAATTAAATACACAATAGGAGGATATGTAACTTAAGGATAATATACATAATTTTGAAAGACTAATAACTTTCATCATTTAGACTGCAAACACCAGTTTATGGTGAGATTGAATACAATAAATAGTAAGTCACGGATTTGAGCGCATAGTATTTTATTATTATTTATATAAATATTGGAGTATGATTGATTATTTGTAGTAAGATATTGAATGAATTTCAAAATTGAATTATGAGAGCAAATGTAATTGAAAATAATTAGAATATATGGATTCTTATGGTATGTGTGAATTAAGGGAATAAATAAATAAATAGGCGGGGCATCTTTCAAATGTTTGAAGGGTATTATGATAATTTCAGGTCATTAACGACAACTCCAAGATCCTAGGCCATTAAATTTTCCCGCGGACACCGGCGTGTCCGATCCGACCTTTCACTCTCTGCTAATAAATTCCTCCATTACTGCCCACTTGTCACGCTCCTTTTTTTCCCTCACTTTCTTGCTAACCAAACATGTCCACCGCCACTCCGCCGGAGTCTGCTGCTGGCGTCGGCCTCGGCTACGGCATCGCCATCGCCGTTAGCATCCTCGTCCTCATCTCGATGATCATGCTCGCCTCCTATGCCTGCGTCAGAGTCAAAGCTAGCGGCGGCACTCGCGCTGACCACGGCGGACGGGGAACGAATCGCGAGTCCACCGCCGTCGATTCGTCGGAGCTATCAGCGGTGGTGGTTGTGCTGGGCCTAGATGGCCCGGCAATAGAGTCGTATCCGAAGATGGTACTGGGCCAGAGCCGGCGGCTGCCGAGGCCCAACGACGGCCCGTGCTCCATCTGCCTGTCGGAGTACCGTCCCAACGAGACCGTCCGGTCTGTTCCGGAGTGCAACCACTGCTTCCACGCCGATTGCATCGACGAGTGGCTTCGGATGAGCGCCACGTGTCCCATCTGCAGAAGCTCTCCGGCCGTCTCGGCGGCTCCGACACCGCTCGCCACTCCTCTCTCCGAGGTGGTGCCTTTTGCCTTCCATTCCAGGTGATTCCTCTTTTTTTTTTCTCTTTTTTTTTTTCTTTTCTATTTTTGTGAAAATTTAAAAGATTGTGATGTATCAAATCACAAAAAGGTATGGGCGTATGGAATTATTGTTATTGTTATTATTAATATTTCTTAATTTTAAAATTTTTTATTTTTAGTTGAGGTATTTCTTGGATTAGAAGCAACGTAGGGCAAGTAAAGTACAAATTAATGATGATATTAGCTTCTAATTCATAAGTTTATGTTTATGTAAGGACAAAGTTAAGTCAATTCATTTGAGCGTTTGACTATTTTTTTTTATGATACTAGATAACATTAGTATTAAACCCATGTTTAATACATTTTAAATTAATTTAACAATGTCTTGTGAAATTAAAAAAAAAAAAAAAATCAATCAAAATATGAGATTTTTTTTTAGGATTTATTTGATAATTATTTTCGAGAATACTTTTTAAATTTTTAAATTTTTTTTTTTCAAATAGACTTTTATTATACAAAACATCGCAACGTCAAACAACTCATAATATTTTTCTTTGTTGGGTTTGTGTTTTCAATCTTGCTATGGTTTTTTTTTTTTTTTGGGATAAAATGAAAACTTTAGATTTATTGTAGTTGGGGTGAAAGCGCACTGAAAAGAGGAGCAGGGAAAGGGAGATGAGTAGTATAAAATGATGACAAGTTCACTGAAAAATTTAGCATCATGATGGGTGTGGAGATGTGGGCAAGTGTAGAATCATTCCTTAAGATTAAGCGTTTCAATTTGGCAATAAATCCTAGTGCAGATACAGATACAATAAAAATAGGGAAATAATTGCACATGTGAATATAGGTGAAGCGATAATTCCCAGTTAGACTAGTTTATCTGAAAAGCGAAGAAGTAGGTGGCATGTATTAATGGGAAGGCGTAGAAAGTGGAAGCAGCATTTAAGTTGGCATCGCCTTCAGAGCTCTGGTGGCTTTCAGTTCTTCTTTATATTTTTTAATAAACCCTCCTCTCCCCGTAGATTGCGCTTTACTGCTTTCCGAACCCCGGCCACTTTGAAGCCCATCTCTCCATTCACATTCAATTTTATTTTATTTTATTTTATTTATAGGAATAATAAATTATTAATTCAAATAAAAGATAATGCATTCTACTTTCCATATTACATGTTCTGCTAAGAAGCCTATGATTAATCACTTTATTTTTTTTATAGGAAAGCTTGCACTATGAAGGAAAAATATATATATATATATATATATATATATATATATATATATAATTTTTTTTTATTTAAGTCACCATAGGAAATATATTGACAAAATATCGGTGCATTGAATCCATCCATACTTGACTTTTATATAGGCAATTAAACATTGAACTACATTACACATTGTGTGATGGTGAACACCTAAACTAGACCCACGTTTAACATGAAAATAGCAACAATAAGAAACAAATAGTTAAAGCATTACTCCACTCCACTAGTAACATACTACTATGGACTTGAACAAAATAATAAACCATAATAAAATATAAGAGTACTTGGTCAAATAGTGACCCACGTGACTCAACATTCCCTCTAAATTGAAGTGTATTACAAATATTTAGTTTAGTTATATATTCAAACTTGATCAGGCATCGAGCAATCTTCCCAGTTTTAGAAATGAAACCAATTTGAGAGGTTTAGTTAAAATATCAACAAGTTGGTTTTCACTCTTGCAGTAAATGAGATTAATTTTTTCATTTTTTTGAAGATCTCTTAAGAAATGATACTTCACATTAATATGTTTGCTTTTGCCATGTAAAATAGGATATTTAGACAACTTGATTGTTGAGTTATTGTCATAGAAAATTACAGTAGATTCTTCTTACGATTGACTACTTCTTTGATGACCAAAAAACAACCCTAGAACCCAACATGAAAATATATCTTGAAGTGTTTTTCTGATCATCTCAATAAGAGACTTTGACTTATGGGTGAGACTCTAAAGTGATCATGTATCCTTATGGATTAGTTCATTGTTGATTAAGGTTAGTGACAACAAGTATTCACAATAGAGGCACCATGATATCTTATGGGTTTAATATAGTGTGTCCTTTTGGGTGATCCAAATGACATATGATCATGAAATCCGTGGCTACAATAATTCCTTTAGTGAAATTTGACATGTGTTCCTTGGAACTAGAGTATGTCAATTGATTACATAACAAGTGGGATCTGTAACTCAAGGATTTGAGAAGTTATCTTGATAAGTGATGACATTATCTTGTTAGATTATGAACATCAGTTCATGAGGAGTTTGCATGCAGTGGATAATAAGTCATGGACCTAAGTTTTGTCTCGTTGTTATTTATATAAGGTACTGGAGTGTAATTAATTATTTGTATTGGGATGTTGAATCAATTTTATAATTGGATTATAAGGGAGCCAGTACTCTAATGGGTCTCGGTGGTCCCCGTCCTAAGCTTATATACCATGTTGGCTAGGTTTATAAGGGTTGAATTGACTCTTGGTTCACTCTTGTGCATAAGAGTGATTTGGTAATTATGCGAGATTGCACATGAGATAGTGAATAAGGTCTTTAGGTTGGACTAATCGATTAATTAGATGATCCAATATGGTTAATTAATCAATTATGACTTGTTTTAGGCTAGTTAAGTGATCCAAGCCCAAGTGGGCTTAAGTCACTTAAGCCTAGTAAGGAAACCCTGTAAATATACTTTCATGGAGTAAAGGTTTTCTAATGACCTTTTGACTATTATCTTCCATGTTTAGAGAGAGTGAGAATCTAGGCATCCACCTTTCTAAAGTCTACTATTTGGAGTGTCATGAATATGGTTTGAGTTATCAGGTGGAAAACTTTGGGTGTACAAAACCTCCAAAGCATCCAAACACATTCTTTATCGGATATATTTCAATATGGGAACATCCATATCGCATGTATTTTAATCTATAGATTTGTATTATTCTATAGTTTATGAAGCTATTTATGTCAACTATGTATGATTTAGAGATCCCTAGGGATAGATGCATGCAGTATGAGATCTAGGGTATGAAAATAGAGTAATCTAAGGTTCCTAACAGTATGGGCAACAAACTTATACACTAATCTAGTATTGCATTCAAGGCTAAAATATATAACGTAGACTTTATAGGATCCAAAATCTCATTTGTTAGAGCTCTAGGAAACAAAAGGTAGTGGTTCATTCATCAATTGAAGCTAAATATCATGTAGTGGTCTCCACTATACTTGAAATCAACTTGGTCTAAAAATTCATATTCCAACTCACATTATTCCAACCATTTATTATGACAATGTAGGGACCTTATACATCAATCCAATTTTCTATTCAAGGATGAAACATATAGCCATATACTACCATTTTATCTTATATCTAGTTTCCAAATGGTAGTGCATGTGTCTCATGTGAATGCAAATCAAGTAGTTGATGCCTTGTTAAAGCCTTTACCAAGACAAAAAATAAAATAAAATAAAAAAAATAAACAGAAGTCTTATGTGTTAGGATACAACCATTAAAAACATGACATGATGTAATGATAATGGATTTATTATTTATTAATGTGACTCCAGTTTTCTTATATTATCTATCATGTTCATGCATTATACTTATTGAACATTTAGGCCTGGCATTTCTTACATTACACATGACTTGGATACATTAAGAGTTGCACGAAAAATCCAAATCATTGGTTTCTTGCAAGTAAATAATTAGTTCACAACTAGTTCATGGACTTAAGCAATTTATTTAAGGTTGTAATGTACTACCACATAATTAAAGGAATGATTGGTCTTCGTCATGATCGGGATGGGGTCCCATGGTGAATTCATTAGTGTCTATGGTTATATATTAGACATCACCTATGGTAAGTCATAACATTAGTTATCAGGTCATCATGATCTTACCAAGCTACTATATTATATGGTTTATCAACCATGGTTTAAAATGTTAAGAAATATTGGCGATTTTTCGCCAAAATATCATGTATCAAAAAGGCCCGACTCGAAATGTGACATGAAAGATTTTTTTGTTATATCATTTCACCAATTTATCGACGATGTTCCCGAGATTTCATTAATTTTCTCGATTTTTCAGGATAGTTTGTTGCCACGTCAATGTTTCTCTCCTTCAAAATGTTATGGAGAGTCCACACCATCCACACCTAACCTAACATTTGCCTGTGACGCAAGTGAGAGGTGTTGCCTATTAAATATATCATATTTTCCTCTTGCACCTTTAATGTGGGATTGCTCTCTCTTTAATCCATAAAAAAATTCTTCAAAGCTTACCCTCAAGGCTGAGGGATTTGTGTTGGGAATATCAAATTACACCATCCCATTCCCTGGATTGTATAGGGAGCATGCATTCTAGCCTAGGCTTCTATAAAAACTATTCCAATGGGAACAATGACAACAAAAACCATATAGAACAATAATCTAGAGAAGTAAAAACCATACATTTGATCTGGATGCTAGTAAATTAATTCTAAGCCTATAGAGATGTTGTAGAAGATTCCACAATTGTATAAATCTCTCTAAAAGTCATATTCCTAGTGTTTTTCCACTCGATCACTCCTTACAAGGCTCTAGGCACGATAGAAGTGTTGGAAAACCTGGATTACTCCGTTCCTATGCCTTAGATCTTGTAGGGTGCATGCATTTATCCTTAGGGATCTCTAGATCTAACACAACAGAAAATAATGACTTTAAAACAATTTTAGAATAAAGATCTAGAGATTTGAAATTCATACCTGGATTTGGATGTTCCTAGATCAAAATACATCCGATGAAGATGAAGCCTAAAGAGTTCAAATGTCTTGTACACCCAAGATCTTCCACTCGATAACTCGAACTACAATCTTGGCACTCCAAAGTATGGGCTTTGGAAAAGAGGAATCCTAGGTTTTTTTTCTCTTGAGGTGGAAGATGACTCTTATACCAAAAAGTGATGAAAACCCTAACCCCTAAAGGGGTATTTATAGGTTTTCCTTACTTAGCTTAAATAGCTTAAGTCCAATAAGGCTTGAGTCACTTAATTTAGCCTAAAATGGGTTATAATTGATTAATTAACCACACCGAGTCATCTAATTAATTAATTAGCCTAATCTAGAGACCTTGTTCACTATTCTTTATGCAACTTAATATAATTACCAAAATAACCTTATGTACAATAGTAAACATAGAGCCAATCCAATTTTCATAAATTATGTCACCTGGTATATGAGCTTAGAGTAGAGACTATTAGGACCCATAGGAGTAGTGGCTTCCTTAGAATTCAATTCTAAAATTTATTTAACATTCCACTAAAAAAAATCAATTGCATTCTAGTATTTATGTAAATAACAACGAGACAAAGTTTCATGACCTACTCTCCATTACATGCAAACTCCCCACAAACTGGTATCCGTAAACTAACTAGGTAGTGCTATCACCTATCAAGATTACCTTTCCAATCCTTGAGTTACAAATCCTACTTATTATGTGATCAAATGGTATAATTTATCTCATAAAGAGCATATGTTAAATTCCACTTAAGGAATTACCGCGATGCTACAGATTTCATGATCATATGTCCTTTGGATTACCTAAGGGGATACATTGTCTTAATCCTATGAGCTATCATGATGCTTATATTGATAATACCTATTGTCATTAGCCTCCATCAACGATGACCTAATCCATAAGGATATATAACCACTTTAGGATCTCACCCACAGGTCAAAGTCTCTTATTGATTTTGACACATGCTCAATATTCTCTCAAGGTTGAGAGTTCATATGGTATAGTAGTTTGATGAATCAGGACAATTGAAAGCCTTGCATCATGATTCATCATAAGTCTTGTCTAGTGTGCATCACATATATTAGTGCACTTATCATGGGAAACTCATCCCGATGGCCAAGATAAGTCATTCCTCTTATTAGGAGGTGGTGCACTATAGTCTCTATTGGATTGCCCAAATCCATGAACTGGCTGTGGACAACTTATCTACATACAAGGAACCCATGACTTTATTTTCTATGCAACTCCTAATGCACCCAAGTCATGCACAATGTAAAAGACTTGGATTGAATGCTTAAATTAATATCAATACACCAAAGGGATAGTAATGGGATAGTTAAGTCTAAATTTGTTATATCATATCTTTCTTTTAGGGGCTCAATCCAAACAAACTCCCATTAGTCCTAAAAGCATATTAGGCATCACAAAAAGATTTTGCTCTATAGTCACATCACCCCCTGTACTATCTCACAATAAGGTAACACTTCCTCTTTATGCTTTTCCTTTTCTAGTGGTACTTAAGTTTTTTAAACCTTTCCATCATCCTATTATAATCACATAACAATATCTTAGACAATATAGCCAAGGGAAATACCCATAAGCTAAAAGGATTCCTTTGTTGTTATAGAAGCAAAAAAAACCACTTAGAGTGTACACATACCTAGAGGTAGACCTACAAAAGTTCTTATTAAATTGAAAGTCCAACTCCTGGTACAAAAGGAGTATCAACTCATTGCAAAGACTTACAAACATACAATCCATTGTTCTCTAAAGATATTTGAGCGTATGTTTGACATCCGCTTAAAGCTCTAATAAGAAAATGAACTAATATCCACTCACTATACATACAACATAGCGAATATCTAGTTTATCACATAATATAGCATACTTAAGGCTACCCATTGCAGAAGCATAGGATATTGTCTTAATGCAATCTCTTTTCTCAGATGTCCAAGGACATTAATCCTGAGAATGAAAACTCCAAACCCAAAGGGTAAAACTCTTTTTGGAGTTCTACGTCATGTACTTGACCAAATGCTCATCAATGTAGGTGACATGACACAAATTTCTTATTCTTGTAGTCCCAAAAGATCATAACCCTAAGAATATATTACGTTTTCCCTTAGATTTTCATCTAGAATTGAGTGAGCTATTAGATTTTGACTGATGACAATATCCTTACATCATAGCCAATGAGTATATTGTCATCTACCTACATCTTAGAGCATCACTACGCTTCCCAATACCTTCTTGTACACACAAGGCCTTTTGCTATGAAAATGTTTGGTTGTTGTTCTCATAAATGAGACACACCACAATAAATAGGAGTAATAAGATGGATTTGAGTATGGCTACTATTGAAAAGATTTTCCATAATTGAAACAAAGTTTCAAACTATAACCTTTAGCTACAGTCTTAGCCACATAAATCTCAACCTATTCATCTACTCCTATGTTCCTCTTATAAGCTACTTACACCTATGGGTTTTATACCTTCTGGTGTTTTTATAGGAACCAAAATTATGTTAGAATACAAAGATTTTAATTACCTCTTCATAGCTCTTTGCCTTAAGTAAATATAAACACTACTTACTGCTTCATCATAATCCGTGGGATATAAACCTCCAACTATGATTAGTTACTGGTGTACAAGAAATCATAGGAATGGTATGTTTCTAACCTTCTGGATCCATGGTATCCTGTGCAATGTGGGACTATCCTCTAGTGTATCCTCAAATCTATATTACTCTTTGTCTTATTTTTTATCACAGTCTTCATAAGAAATATGACATTCGTGCCAATGAATATCTTCTAATGATCCTGACTATAAAAGTAATAACTCAAAAATCCTCTTAGATATTCTATAAGCCGATATACCTCTTAAAGTAAAGAAGGTATAACACAGTCTTTTAAACATATCTCTAAAAGAATATGAGAAGTGATAAGAAACTAATCATCGATTTCATTATGTTTATCCAAGTTTGATATCTTATTTCCACTTCTCCATTTTGCAATAGAGTCCCTAGTGCACATAACTCAGATATAATTTCGTGTTCCAATAGAAAGAATCAAACTTGTTAGGCATACTACCACGATCTAATTGAAGTGACTTGGTATGTATACCTATAGGTTATCTAATCCCACCTTAAATTCAGAATTTATCCAAGACATTGAATTTCCTATACACAAATCCAAACCTAGAGTAACCATCACTAAAAGTGATAAAACACCCATACCCTCCCCATGCATGGACACTAAAAGTTCCATACATGTCAGTATGTACTAACTCCAAACATTCCTTGGCTTTAGTCTTCTTGATCATTTTATCATATATACAAGATTCATAGACTAGAAGATCTTCTGAAATCAGAGACTCTAGACTTGACCAGTCTTTAGATCTTATTTAGATTAATATGACATAGGTCTAGTTACCAAATGTTTAATTTGTGTTAGGTTCAATCTTGAGATTTGACTATTCTCATCGCTTAGTAAAATGATAAAGGAATACATATAAAATAAAAAGATATTAAGTCCTACTAACCTGCACAACTAACTTTGCAATTGAAGCTAAAGTAAGTATAATCACATCATTTAACCTTCTCACTTGTTGAATACCTTATAAAGACTTACAGACAGTGAGTTTGGGATCTATCCACCATAAGTGATGAAATCCACCACTAAATATTCAACAATAAGAAAATGATGTATACTTTCTTTTTTCCTTTAGGTAACTTGGGTATTCCTTTTCTAGTGTCCTAAAAGGTCACAAAACATGTGCTCTTGAGCTTACTCTCTTATCCCTTTTCCTGAACTTTCATTATTTGGTGTTATTATTTTTCTTGGTAGAAAAACCTAAAGAACTATTGACTCCCATATGAACACCTCTATGTTCTTTGAGAATCCCCTTAGCCATTTCGAAGGAAACTAATAAGGTCTCTAAGATCATAGTAACTCCGATGTTCATAATAACCTTAGGGGCAACTTGTCTAATTGACCTACCCTTATTACCAAATAACCTTTGCAAACTAAAAAGAGAATATCAAAGTCTTTGGTGATAAACATGTGTTGTTTATTGCAACACATTATCCAAAGATCCAAGTATTAGACACTTGATCTTCTAATTCGTCTAATACTATCTTGATATATTACTCTTTCCTTTTGTTAGGTTAGTTCATAAGGAATAACTAGTTCTACTTAAACTAGCTTCTATGCAATTAGTTACTATATCCAGAATAAAATTAGTTCAAACGATTAGTTGGGCTTGGTCTAAAGTGAGAAAAAGAGTGATATTAAAATAATCGACATGATTTTGATAACAAAGAAAATAACCATGTTTGACATAATTGAGCATTCAAGGCAGTTGGTAATTAATTTAGCAAAAATGTAGTGCTCTCAAACTAAATGTTCTTATGCATGGTATCCTAGTATTGTAAGAATCAAGCCTACGGTGGGTAGATCATGACCTTATTACTAGTTAGAGGCCTTCTTAAATTAATCTCCTTGCCTTAACCATGATAGGTATTCAAAGGCAAGATCAACATACCTTTTGTTTGACCCATGGACTATGCAATTGGGGTCATGGTTGGCGATTCGACCACTTCATATCCATTAATAAGTGTATAACCATTGCCCTTGAATTATTAATGTCACTAAATAAGGAACCCTACTAGTGGGGTGGTTGCTCCCTCTACAGACATGTCTAGTCTTGTCCTAATGAAGAGTCCATATCCCTTGATTTTTATGGCTCAACCCGTCAGTGGGATGGTGATGAACGCAAACCAAGATGGGCTTAACAATGGAGGCCATGGGTTTGCCTAAGCCCCTCTCCCACTTAATCTTTTAAGATAGATAAGAGTATTTTAAATCCTTAGTTTACATTGATGAATAAGTTATTTACTTTGAAAATTTCCAAAAATATTTATTTCATAATTAGAAAGCTAGTTTAATAGGAGAATGTCAATATGAAAATTTTAAAATTTTCATGAGAGTAATTTTCAAAATGAATTTTGATAAAATATCCATTCTTAAAATTTTAAAATCTATTTTCTTAAAATTCTCCTTTAATTCACTTCAAATTAATAAATATTTTATCTAGGAAATTGTTTCAAATAAATTTGTTTCCATCAAATTACTAAGTTTTTTAGTGATAATCTTTTAATGATAAATTATCTCTAATGAAAATTTTCAAAATATTTATTTTCTAAATTGAAAACACTAGTGTAATAAGGAAATTACCAATTTATAAGATTTTTGAAAATTTAAAGAGCACCTTATCCAATAAAGAAATTTTAGCTTCTTACATTGAAAATTCCTCACAAATTTATTTTCCTTATCCTTACACCTTTTCAATTTAATAAATATTCTCATGGAAACTTCATAATAATTTATTCCATTAAATATTACAAAAACATAACTTTTTAGTAATTCCTAAATGTCCATGAAAAACTTTCAAAAATGTTTATTTCCTTAAAAGGAATTAAACAATTCATTTTGGAAAGTATTTTCAAAATATTTTATCTCTATTAAATTACTAAAAGTTTCCAAAAATATTTTGACAATCCTTCTTATAAAAAATTCTCTATCATGAGATTTTTCAAATCCGTTATTTGTCTTTTAAATTGGGACTCTTATAATAAAAGAATTATCCTTTTAAGAACCATCGAATAAAAAGGATAGCTCGGAAAGGAATAACATTTTTCTTAACAATAACCAATTTAAATAAATAATCTTGGAAAATATTTTCTCATGAAATTTTACTAAGAATACCACAATACTTTTCTTTGGGTTTTAACACTTAGTTTGGTAACAATTCTTAATTATAAATTATCTATTATGAATTTCCAAAATTAACTTATTTTATTTAAATTGGAATCTTGTGCAACATATGAAAATATTATTTATAAAGATTTGGAAAAATAAAAGCTCTACCTTAAGAGGAAAATTTTTTATTCTTAAAGATCTTTAATATTTAGAAGATTTTATAAAAAAAATAAAAAGTAAATAAAATCTCAAAGAATTAATTTTTAAAAGGAACGAGACCTCTTAACCCTTTTCTAACTTATATTTTACCTAGAATAAAATCTCCTAACCATGCACATTCCAATTTAAATAAGTTTTTCAAATTTGAAAAATCTATGAAATTTATATCCAATTAAAAATACAAAAATAACTTAAGGCCATACATGCCATTAATAAAGAGCATAAATAATAAATAAGGAAATAATTAAATAGAAATATTTCACATGGTCTTTATTGCATATTTGGTAATTAAAAATAGATAAAATCCAAATGATCAAAATAACCTTGCAACAAAAGATTAGGGTTAGTAAAAATTGAAAAACCCTAAGAGGCCCAATTGCCATTAAAAAAAATGGGCCTAAGAAGAAACCCAAAAATGAGCCTAAACAACCAATTATGTAAATCCCGTAACAACATGCTCTTTGTGCGGCTTTACTTCAATTAGTCATATCTCTCTTATTTCAATTACGAATTGTGAACCGTTAGAAGTATTGGATTCCTAACTTCATAAGCTTCAAAACCATATGTGATTTTCCCCAAGAAACTACCAAGAGGTAGTTTCGATTTTTAGTTAAAATTGATGTCACTTTGAGGTCATGCACTTTGCACATCCTTATTTCAATTGGTCATATCTCCTTTGTTTCAACTCCGATTTACGAACTATTTGAAGCGTTAGATTCCTAACTTCTTAAGCTTCAAAACCATATATGGTTTGCCCTAAGAAACTCATGGGAGGTAGTCCCAATTTTGAGTATAAGTTGATGTCACTATGCTGCCATGAATTTCAAAACAAGAACTTTCAAAATTCCTTCTTCTTTCTTAAATCATCATATGATTTCAAAAAAGAAACTTCAAGAATTCTTCTTTTCTCTTGGGTCTCCATAGATAATATAAAAAACTAAAGTTTTTACAATAATAAAAATTCTTATGCTCTAATAATGGAGCTTACAACCTATCTATTGAAAAGAAAATATCTTTATAATCAAATAAAAACCTAGATCCCTTATGGGGTGTATAATTCAATCTGGAGAATCAAAAAGCAGAGATTATATCCATTCATATTCATAATATTAAATCACAAATATGACTATCAAATTCATTCATTCATCCTTTTGGATTATAGGATGAATAAAATACCCTACAAAATAGAATTAGCACACTTTAGAATAGATCTAGCATGCAAGAACCTACTTTAGGGTTCTGATATCAATTATTGGGAACCCCAGATTACTCCATTCCTATACCCTAGATCCCGTAGGGTGCATGCATTTATCCTTAGGGATCTTTAGATCTAACACAGTAAAAAATGATGACTTCAAAACCATTTTAGAATAAAGATGTTGAGCTCTGAAAGTCATACCTAGATCTGAATGTTCCCAGATCAAATCCATCAAATGAAGATAAAGCTTGAAGAGTTTAGAGGTCTCGTAGACCCAAGATCTTTTGTCTGATGACTCGAATCACAATTTTGACACTCCAAAATGCGGGCTTTAGAAGGGAGAAATCCTAAGCTCTTTCTTTCTGGAGGTGAAAGACAGCTTTAACACCAAAAAATGATGGAAACCCTAAACCCAAATGAGGTATTTATAGGGTCCCCTACTTGGATTAAGTGACTTAAGCCCAACAAGACTTGAGTCACTCAATCTAGCCCAAAACATGTCATAATTGATTAATTAACCATATAGGGCTATCTAATTAATCAATTAACTCAATCTAAAAACCCTGTTCACTATCCCCTATGAAACCTTGTGTAATTACCAAAACTCTCTTATGCACAAAAATGAACTTAGAGCCAATCCAATACTCATATACTGTGCCACCATGGTATATGAGTGTAGAGTAGGGACCATTGGGACTCATGGGAGTATTGACTCTCTCAGAATCCAATTCTAAAGTTGATTTAATATTCCACTAAAAAAAATCGACTACACTTTAGTACCCTATGTAATTAACAACCAGACAATCTTTTTCTATGGGTCCATGTGGTCCCTGCTTAAGCTTAGTTTCCATGGTGTGATGGTCTATGAGGGTTGGTTATATTCTTTGTTTACTTGTTCATATAAAGGAGTTTTGGTAAATATGCAAAGTTGCATATGAGTTTGTGAATAGTCTCTAATGGACTAGGTTAATTAATTAATTAATTGAAGTCTCATAAGGTTAATTAATCAATTAGGACCTAAGTGGGCTAGTTTAAGTGACCCAAGCTCAAGATGGACTCAAGTCACATAAGTCTATAGAGAGTCTATATAAACCTCCTTTAAGGGTTAGGGCTTTAGACTTTGGTCATCTCTTATCTTCCAATCTCCAGAGAGAAAGGAACCCTAGCCAGCAACCTTCATAGAGGACTCTACTCCCATCATGTCAAAATCCAAAAAAAGCCATCAGGTAAAAGACAATTAGGTTTGCAAGATCTACCATGCACATCATACTTCTTCATTAACAATAATTGATTTGGGAACATCCAACTCTGAGGTAAAGCATATTTTCCTATATCTAAATGTTTTTATATGTTTTTTACTTTTGTTGTTAGATTTAGAAAGCCCATAGGAAATTTTTTGCATGTACCCATTGATCCAAGGTTGGAAACAGACCAATCTAGTATTCCCGACACCATGTTCCGAGATTAGCTTCCTTGATGGTACCCTAATCTTTTAAGGGCATATACAAGGAATAAGCCAAGCAATAGCTATGATCAAGTCACAAGAACATCTCCTCCATAATTATTGAAGCAAATTGATGACCATATGACTATTGTAATAGTTGTACAATTTAGATCATATGTCTAAGCCTTGTATTTTTAAGTTTGTGCATTTTTAGAACGATCTTCCTTCACATTTATATATGTTATCGAGTACAACAATACAAATATGATCTTATCATACGTCTAAGATTTAATTCTGGCCCTTAGATTAATCATTTCACAGTTGGATCGGGTTTAAAAGACACTAGCACTTTTCTTATTGTTGGATCAAGAGCTGAAAATCCAGGCTATTGAATCAACATTAGAAATATCCACTTAAAAATCGACGAAAATCATCCATTTTTAGCAATTTCACCGATTGGCCTATCAACTTTGCCGAAATATCATTCTGCACTGAAATATCGTTGATGACTCGACTGAAATTTCCACCTCCTATTTCGCTTTGTCAGCCATCAATTTCTAATATTTCAGGAATTTTTCGTCAAATTTTTACATTTGAAATTTCAAACCCGAAGTATAATTGATACATTTAAATATCAATTTGTGTTATAGCTTAATTGTAATGAACTACTTTAATAGAGTCCGCATAATATACATAGCAATGAACATAAACCAATTGATCTAACACAAAGTAATTATAAGGTAGAGAAAATACAAGCCTTGAAACATCAATTGCTCTATTGATTGGGATATAAGGAAACTAATAATTGAACTAACAAAATCGATTTATGCTTTTCTCAAATCAAATCAAGTCTCTTGAGTTTTAAAAGTCAAATCAATTTGATTGATTCTCATCGAACTAGGTTGGCTTTATCAATTTTTAGATTTTCACTTATAAAAATGATAGCGACATGACGAAAATACACAAACTAAAATAAAATTCTTATTGTAATCTATAAATCAATAGAAATAAATTTTCTATTTCTTGACTTAGCTCACCCTTCTTTTCTTCTTACTCTCACACTAGTTATGTCTTTCTATCCTTTTTTTCCTAAACCAATATTGAGAATTTTCATAAAGGTAGAGGGAGACTAATGCCTCCATCTTGAAATTGAGCTATTTAATGTTTTCACACTTTTCACCCCTTTTCATCCCTTTTTGTCCAAACAAATATTGAGAATTTTTAGAAATGATGTGAATATTGGTCTATCTTGATAAATCTAGCTTACGTTAATGGTGAAAAACCGTCAATAAAGAGTATATTTCTTATAGTACAATCTCTATCTAGAAGTTGAGTTATTTAATGTTTTTCACCTCTTTCATTGACTTCTTTATGTCCTGTCTTTGCTTTTAAGTGCACAAAATATCATGCATCACTATTATAAAATGGAAACCATACTAGTATTCTAAGAAAAAAAGGAGTACAATTAAAGAAGAGAATAAAATAAAGGAAGTTCGTGGAAATCAATCCTGATCTCAAAATTAAGCTGGTGATTGATAGAAGTGAAGGAAGCAAACCAATCATTTTCCACTACTTGTATTTCTTGATTGTGTGGCCCTTGACTTGTTGCTGTCGTGACTCATGGGACTCATTGCTGTCGTGATTCATGGGACTCGTTGCTGTCGTGACTCATGGCCTTCTCTTCCACACCACCAGCTAGGAATCTTCACTGTTCCTCTCTAGGGTAGTTTTACATGTCTTCCTCGTAATTACTTGATTATTGGCTCGAAAAATATGACATGAACACCACCTTCTCAATTACCATATGAACTCTAGGCTCCAAAACTCCATTTGTGAGGGTTAAGATACCCATTTCCACTTGAAAATAGGGTTTGATAACTTAAAAACTCCTTGTGCTAGCTATTGTATTATATATATATATATATATATATATATAGAGAGAGAGAGAGAGAGAGAGAGAGAGAGAGAGAGAGAGAGAGAGAGAGAGAGAGAGAGAGAGAAATTAGGCTTGAAAGGAGAAGAGAATTAAGAAAGCTGATGGAAATTAAGCTCGAGCATAACCAGGAGAAGCATAGACCCACTCCTTTGAAAGCCTTCTCCCTGGAAACTTCGTTGCTAAGCTAGTAAAAAACAGTATACAGTTTGCATGTATTTCCTTAGGCTGATTTGACTAAAGGAAACAGCCAGTATATTTCCTTGCCTGTCTTGTTGTTGCTGTCTGTCATGACTCGTGGCCTTAATCTTCCACAACAAGTAGCTAGGAATTTTCAACGTACGTTGCTTGACCGATCAACCCTTCATGATCAAGATGAAGAACACTACTCCTATAATGACAGCTAAAACTCTAGGCCCCAACTTCCATCTATTAGGGTTTCTTTCATTATCATTAGTCAAACATTTGGGTTCCTGGATGTTTCCATGTGTTCTCAGGCAAGCCAGCTTTGAAACAAGAAATTTAGTGTTATTATACAAGGGCATGTCTACTATTTTTGATAAAACAAAAAAAAAAAAAAAACAAAAAAAACAAAACTGCTTTCTATTTTTAAAATAAAAATCACTTTTCTAATTCAGAAAATATATTTGATAAGTGAAAATATGAACCAAAAATATGAAAAATTAATTAGAAACTTTAATATACATGGTAAAAAAGTAATAATACCTTTATAAAGAATAAGTTAAAAAAAAAAAACTGTTTTTCAATTTTAAATTCCCAAATAAAATTTTGTTATTAAAAACAATTTAAAATAGTTCTTAACTACAGTGTTCAAAATTTCAAAGAAGTCATCAAATATACCCCAAGATGGTGTTTTTTTATTTTTTTTTATTTTTTTTATTTTTATTTCAAAGTTTAAATTATTTATTTATTTTTATTTTTCATTATAAATTTTCGAAGAAATAAAAAAAATCAAAATATTTAATTTTTTCAAAAGAAAATGTAAAGTCATGATTTTTTTTCCTTTTTAATAATTAATAAAAATAAAATATTACAAAAATAAATAATTTAATACTTAATACTATTAAGTACACAATTAAAATATTTTTTTACTTTAAAAAGCTGTAAAATAGTGGATAAAGTAAAAGAAACTAATTTGGAACCTTTATTTTTATCTTGAAATAAAG
Organism: Vitis rotundifolia; assembly: GCA_030254885.1. Classification (NCBI taxonomy): domain Eukaryota; kingdom Viridiplantae; phylum Streptophyta; class Magnoliopsida; order Vitales; family Vitaceae; genus Vitis; species Vitis rotundifolia. Next base: position 16,769,441 of record CM058163.1, on the reverse strand, counting down.
AGATAGGTGCAGTGTAGGTACTCCATGGACAAGATTTTAATGCAGCAACTAGAACACCTTATGGACCACCCCTATGCATTCCATCTCATTTAATATTTTGTCCATATATTGGTACTTGTTGGTCTAAATTTGCTACAAGTTTTTTTTTTTTTTTTTTTTTTTTTTTTTTTTTTTTGGAAAAAAACTGTAAATTCCTTTTTTAAATGACTTGGTAGGTGCATTTCTTTCCCCTTATTATTAGTCATGCTGTACAGATGGATGTCTGTCATTTCTATTATCTAAATCATATCAATACTTCATTGCCCGGAAAATTTAAGGGCAAACATAGAGAGAAAAAAAAAAAAATATATGAAGGTTATGTTTGTTTCCCATAAAATTTAAAGGAAAATATAAGAATTAAAAAGAAAAAAAATTAAAAAATTATTTTTATATATTATTTTCAATTTATTTTATTTGTTTATTATAACTCTTTGATATAAAGATTATAATTTGGAAATGCATAAACTTTTAACTAATTTTATTTTTTAAATATTTTTTTCTTTAGTACTTTCTCATAATTAAACATAATCAATATAAATAATCAAATATAAAAAAAATTATTTTTTTAATATTTTTTTGTCTTTTTTAGTACTTTCTCAAGATCAAATATAGTCAATATATATAATCAAATATATATAAAAAAAAGTTATTTTTTTAATATTTTTTTTGCTTTTTCTTAATACTTTCGGGGAATCAAACATAGTCAATATATATATAATCAAATATAAAAAAAATATTTTTTAAATATTTTTTTCTTTTTTTAGTATTTTCTCGGAATCAAACATAGTCAATATATATAATTAAATATAAGAAAATTATTTTTCTTAATATTTTTTTATTATTTTATTGGAATTAGTGAATTATTGATGATGATTGATTTATTTTTCATAATATTCTCAATTATTGAGGTTGACTGTGTCATGCCCCAGTTTGATTTATTACTAATATTTATTTATTTTAGAGAGAGAAAAAGAAAGATGCCAATATTAAAAAAACTGTTCACATCCTTGTGTTGCATGCATGCTTTTAAAAAGCAAAGAATATGATAGTTGAACCACCGGAGGAGCAACCCAAATTTGAACACAGTGGCTTGCTTCCACACACTCCCTTTGAGTTTTTTTTACCTATTCTTTACATATATGTATACGCATAGTATTTAAATAGGAGAGGCAGCATAAGTTAATCTTTCCTTTCTTTATAATTTTAACCAACTAACATTTGTTTGTCATTTTATGAAATCCATGACCTTGTCTTCTTGTCTAGACTCATTATTCTATGAGACAAGAAGTTAGACAAGAAGATAAGGCCATGGACTCGACTGACATGACATCTAACTTTCAATTGATTAATGATGGATTAAAAATGAATTAATGGGTTAAAAGATATAAAATAATTTTTAACCATTTCTGTAATTTTTTTGAAAAGTTATACATTTTTTATATAAATATTTTTTTTTTTTTTTTAAGTATTTATATGTAAGTTTTAAAAGAAATTATTATTTTCACAAAATAAAGAATAATAATAGTTTTATCGAAATGTGATAAAAAAAAAAAAAAAAAAATGGAGGGTTAGATTTTGAAAATTGAGTTTCAACTAACCCTTTTAATCAAATAACCCATTAAAAATTAAAAAAAAAAAGTAATTTAGATATATTTTTTGTTTAAAAAAATCTTATATAAAATGTAGAAATTTAATTTAATTTTTAATTAAAAAAAAAGTCATGACAAGAAGACAAGGCCATAGATTCAATAGTGTGAGTTAATTAACATGCCATATAAATCATAGTTGATACACAAAAATTAGTATATATTGAGATACATGACCCATTTTTTATTTTTAAAAAGAAAAAAACTTATATTAAAAATATGAATTTTTATATAAAAAGAAGGTAAAAAAAAAGTTACACTAAAATACTTTTTAAAAATTTTAAAATTTAGCAAGTAAAAACTTTCCGCTTCCTCAAAATTTTTAAATTTTAAAAGGGGTTGTTAAGAATACAAGATTTTTTTTTTTTAATTTTTAATTTTGTAAGAGTTTATTTTTAAAAAAAAAAAAGAAAAAAAAGGGGGTAGTGTATCCCACTAACTTGTGCACTATTTAGATATAGCATATACCTACATGCAACCAACCAATATTTAAATGTTGTGTAATTTTCATTAGTTATGTTTTATTATCATGTGATTAATATTGCTTGTTAATTTACTACTGATTATGATAATTGAAAGCTAAGAAATGGGGATGTTTTTGAAGAAGAGTGTAAAATAGAATATTTCACAATTTATATATTAATTGAATTACAAATAAACAATTACTTAACTTAAAATTTGAAATTAAGTGATTGTTTGGTAAATCAACTTAATAACTTGAAGCAACTTAATAATTTAATTTAAGTCATCAAATAAATTAAATATGTTTGATAAAATAACTTAATGATATAACTTAAAGTAAAAAAAACAACTTTAAGTAATAAATAAAAATAATTAACTTATTCTTTAAATTCATATATTCATTTTATCTTTTTATTATCATTTGTCTAAATTACTTTCACGATATTTGTTGTTATTCCACGACCTCCATTATTACTTGACCTCATTTATTTTAGTTACAATTTATGATGATAAATATGTCTATTTAATAATTTAAAATAAATTTTAACTTAATTTTATCAAATAATTTTAATATTTAAAATAAAAATCAAATAATAAATTTTAAGTCAACAATTTAAATATAATTTAATTTAAAGTCAACTTATTTTTATTAAGTAATAAGTATTTAGTTTTACCAAACACCTCCTCATAGTTACACTAATTAACATCCTAATAAGAGTATGGTTAAGAGTGATTAATAAAGGGTTAAAAGTGTTTCTAAATATTTGAAAGTACTTTCCTTCTAAAAATTAAGCCTTTAATAAAGTTTTAAGCATATTTAAAATTATTTAGTGATTTTTTGGACAAATATTTAATAGATTTTTTTATAAAAAAAAGTCATCTCTTATTACACATCTCCACTTTTTTTTTAACTGATTGGTTTTTCATAAAGTGTTTTCCATAAAAATGTTATTGATGAAAGTTGATAAAAGTTGTTAGGTAAGAATGATTCCCAAAGAAGACTTTTAAGAGGCTTTGAGACTAAATTGAGTTAGTGGGAAATGATAGAAAAAATTGTACATATGATAGAACATAAACAAAACTTAGTTTATCTACCTCATGTTTTTAGTACTTACTAATATCATTAATCCAGTGGTACTATGTATATATACAAGGCTCATAATTAAATAAGATATGTTTATCATAAATGTTAAAATATCACATAATCTTATACATATTTTGGGTTGTATTTGAATATCTTTTAAAAATAAAAAATAAAAAATATCGCTTTCAATTTAAAGATTTGTATATTTTGAATTTTTATTTATTATTTAATTTTACTATATTAAAAAAAAAATTAAGGTACATTTGGTAACTATTTTTTAAAACAATTCTAAAAAATAGTTTTTAAAAATTTAAGATTTGTTTGCTAATTACTTTTTAAAACAGTTTTTAAGGACAACTTTTTAAAATTGTTCTTTAATATTTTTTGGAATAAAAATATGTTTGAAAACTTAAAATGTTTTGAAATTTTTTTTAATAGTTTTAAAAATAATATTTATGTTTAATGTTTTATTTTTAATTATTCGATATGTTTTGTATAATTATTTTTTAAAATTGCTCTTCGAAAATAAATGAAAATGAAAGAAAATAACTAAAACATGTTTTCTGAAAAACATCTTATTTTTTATTGTAAAATGTGTTTTCCTAATTTTTTTGTTTTGAAGAATAAAAAACTATTTTTCAAAATAGTTGTCAAATAAGCCCTTAGTTACTCCCACATTTCTAAATTAACCCTAAAATAAAATTAAATAAATTTAAATGAATCTCATTTAGTAATCCAAATACCTTAATTAATTTACACCTTAAACATCATCTAAAACCAAATTGATTTTAATCCAATGCCCCCAACTATTTGTAATTAATTTAATTTTCCCATTTTAATTACAAAAATTGTTGGAAACACATGTAAATAAAATAAAAGGAATAAAAGGAAATGAAATTAATTTTTTTTATGTAAACAAAAAGGGGCAAAATACCCATTTTGCCCCTGTCTCTAATTTTGTTTAGATTTTTATGACATTGACTCATTCAATTGGAATCAAAAGGAAAATTGGATTTGAATGCCAAAATATTCCTTAAATTTTTTTCTGAGGGAAAAAAATTTGCTTCGACTTCGAGCGTGAGGCAGGTCATGTCAACTCAATCAAATTCAGTACGTCCAACTTCAAATGTCACAATTACGACAACCATGCATTAACATCACATACAGACTTTCATACATATATATAAATTCATTAACAGGACTGCTACGTACCCATCCAAGTACTAACATTCTCCCCAATACTTGGAATTTTTTAGAAAATTATTAATAATAATAATGCTAGTGTTTATGGATAAAATCAGAGATAGCAGCGAAAAGCTTCTCGGTTTGTTGGGCAGTGTGGGGATCCACCTTCACTGCAATCCTGTTGAGGTAGAAGCTGTGGCCCATTCCACTGCTCTCCACCAGTTCCACCTCTTGTCCGCTTTTCTGCATTGCTTCATAGTAATCCATTTCTGTGTCCAAGATCAGGTCCTTCTCCGCCACGCACAGCAGCACCGGCGGCAGTCTCAGCCCCTGTAGCGGTGGCGCCGCCTCCCCCATCGGGCACGTTATTGGGTGCTCCTTGTTGCACCCCACTGGTAATGCAAAGCTCAAGAACTTGTCCACCATGTCTAGAGTCAGGAACGGTGACTCCGGATTCTCCAGCTCCGACTTGCTCCGCTCGACTCTCACGAAGCCTGGGTGGATGGGGATTGCTCCGGCGAGTTTCACCGGGCTCAGGTCGGCCTCTCCCGCCATGGCAGCGACTTGGTGGACGATGTTCCCGCCGGAGCTGTCCCCAATAAGGAACACCCTTGTGAAGTCCGCGTGGGAGTTAAGCCACTCCTCGTGGGAGTCGCCTCGGGCGAGTGAGCGGAGCCAGAGGAGGGCGGCGTAGCCATCATGACAGGCGGCAGGGAGGCGGTGCTCCGGGGCCAGGCGGAGGTACACGGAGACGACGATAACTCCGGCGGAAGCCGCTAGCTTGGCATACGTACTATAATACATGTACCAATCCGCTCGGCTGATGCAGAAGCCTCCCCCATGGAAGTGGATGACAACCGGCATCTTATCGTAGCTGGAATCAGCCTTCTTCTCCGGCAGATAGATCCTTACTTTAAGGCCGGAGTTAGGGTCAGCAACCACGTCACGGGTGGCGACTCCGTCCAGAAAATCTTCATGGGGAGGCACAGACTCTGCCATGAATTTAACCTCAGGAGGTCCGGTCCAAGTACGATCAACAGAGCCATCGTCGAAAATCCTCAGCCACCCTGAGACTTCATCAACAAGCTTTTTCTCACAGACCATGATTCTATGAAGAGAGAGAGAGAGAAAGAGAGAGAGAGAGAGTATTTAGGTATGAGTGTTTGTTGAAGAGTAAGAGAAGAGTGGAAGGGGATTATATAGAGAGAGAAAGGTGAGTAAGGGGCTTGGGGTGAGAATGAGGAAGCTTCAAAGCCACCGCAGAGAATTTGAAAAGAAGGAGAAAAGGCGTTTGATTTAAAAAGGCGTTGTGGACACGATTAGAAAATTGGGGGGTGAGTCGGCGGGTGACTGGCCTTTTCCTCTGTTTGAGGCTGCTTGACCAACGACTCTCCCCCACCCCTCCGTCTGTCTCCATCGTGTAATTTCTTGGACATGTTCGTCTCTTTTCGCCCTAAGCATTTAGTATCTGGCATTTGCTACATTTAGACCTTTTCCCATAACTTTACCATAAAATAAATAGAATTCTTTTTCTTATTATTACTTTTTAAGGCAACCATCTTTCCATCTCAAAATGTGACCACAAAAAAGGGGAAAGAAAATTATTTTTCATAAAGTAAGTCTAATAATCCACGTTACCATCCTCATCGTCTTGATGCTGAAAGCATTGACTTTGAAATACTATTATAGAAACTGAACCTTTTTCTAATAAACTCTATCCAGATGGAGACACTAACCTAGATTTTTCTTAATCTGTTCATTGCATTGGTAATTAAAAAAATTGTTTCGTAATAATATTTCAGCTTTTTTTATGCTGCAATCATCCTTTTTTTTTTCCAATGAATATAGATTGTTTCAATGAAAAGGGTGAGTTAACAAGTTTTCTTATCTTTTTTTTCAAAATCTTGATTTAGAGGAAGGGCCGATAATGATCAACAATTGCAATAAAAGATAGGAAATTGAACGGGGTGGGTTTTTTCTAATACCCATCTCGTCTCATTAGGAATGGGTTTGAAATTTAAATAAATGGATTAGGGACAGATTTGATAATTTTTTTTAAAATCCAATACGGTTCGGGATGGGTTCAAGTATTGTCTTGCCCAATCCCACCCTTATTATATATAAAATTAAATTAATTTAATTTTTATTTTTTTATTTGTAATATATAATAATAATAATAAAATACTTTTTTAAAAAATAAATTTTAAAAAAATTATAATATTCTAATTATTTATAAAATACATTTATTTTAATGTAATTAAAAAAATTAAATAATTTTTTTTTTAAAAAAAAAAAAAAGTTAAATGGGAAAGGGTGGGATGGATATAGGAAATCCATCTCATTTTATTTTCTTAATGGGATAGGAATGGAAATTATTTTGAACACGGAACGGGTTGGAAGGGGCAAAGTGTCTCGTACCCCACTCCCATCCTAATAAAAAGTTGGGATGTTTTCACATTAACTTTTGTTTTTTTCAAATATTAATACAAATGATGACTTAATGTGAATTTACCAAAAAATAGATTGAAAAAAAAGTTATAAGTTACTTGTTTAATATTATCTTAGGATATGTTCAGATCATTAGATGATACAAGTAATTAATTTTTTTTTCCAAAAAAATAAAAAATAAAAGGCCAAACGTGTATCACCCCATTAGCCTCTCCCAAATGATAAGTACATGGAAGCCTGATGGATGATGGACTCATTTTCAAGAGCAGGTTTGCATCAACTTTTGTTTGTTGGCCGCCTTGGATTAATCCTGACCACTGTTTGCTCTTGGCCCTTCGTCCCATCTCCTTCAATAATTCTGCGTGGTCTGCTGACCAAATAATTTAGTACTAGCATGTACCTACTGTTGAGGGGGTGTGGCCAATTTCCTTTTGCTTTCTCATGATGTTTTGTCCTTTTCTTTTTTTAGTTGTTTTTTGCAGAATTGTTGTAGGTTGTTGAATGTGTTGCACATTCCAAGCTTGTATCCTCGTGTTTTTTTTTGAAGATAATGAATCATGTGAGTAATTAGCTGTTGTTTGGTAAATCAATTTTATGATTTAAAGTGACTTAATAATTTAATTTAAGTTATTAAATAAATTAAATATATTTGATAAAATAACTTAATAATATGACTTAAAATAAAAAATAATTTTAAGTAATAAATAAAATAATTGACTTATTTTAAGTTCACATCTTTATTTTACTTTTTTATTTTTATTTGTCTCAATTACTTTTACGATTTCTTTTACTATTCTATAACCTCTATCGTTATTTGATTTTCATTGCCCAAGTTTTAATTTATGGGGATAAATATGTCAATTTAATTATTTAAAATAAATTTTAAGTTAATTTTATCAAACAATTTTAATATTTAAAGTAAAAATTAAGTAATAAGTTTTAAATTAACAACTTAAGTATAATTTAACTTAAAATCAACTTAATTATCAAGTAACAAATATTAAATTTTAACAAATACCCTCTTAGTGTCGTATTATTATGTAATTTTTATGAAATTATTTTAAGGGAGGGTAAATTATAAGAATTTTTTATTTATATTTGGATGTGTTTTATAATAGATATTAATATATTTTTTGGGAGATATTAGTCAAAATGTTATAAATAAATCCTTTTTAAAAAATAATATATATATATATATATATATATATATATATATATATATTGTTGTAAAACAAGGACAAATACAATGCAAATCAAAGTAGTAGAAATGAAATAGATCTTACTTTGATATATAATAGGGAAAAAGAAATCAGAAAAGAGAGTTGAGAGAATGAAAGAAAGAGAGAGAGTGAGGGGAAGAACTTTTCTTTCCTTTTCTCAGGATGTCTATTACAGGAGACAGGAAGCCCTTTTATAGGCTTTTCAAATGACTTCCATTAATATCCCCATTAATGAATATTAATGAAACTCATAAATAATATTAATGGTTTCCATTAATGAGTATTAATGGAAGTCATAAATAATACTTAATTAACATTAATGTGGTGGCATTCATTACTACAATTATAACACTCCCCCTTGGATGTCCACCACATTGAAAGAATATGCCTCATTAAAACCTTGCTAGTAAAAAACCCTATAGGAAAAACCTAGCGAAGGAAAAAGAGTACAATATTCTTTTCTTGGTATATTAGGACTGCCTCGTTAAAAACCTTGCCAATAAAACCCAGTAGGACAAAACCTGGACGAAGGAAAAAGAGTATAGTACACTAACACCCTTTTACAAGCATACTCTCCCTCATGTCGATATCATTGAGTTGACGCATTCCAATTCTGTGTATTAACTTCTTGAATGTTGAGGTTGGCAATGATTTTGTGAATAAATCTGCTATATTATCACTTGAGCGTATTTGTTGCACATCAATTTCACCACTCTTCTGGAGTTCATGTGTATAAAAGAATTTTGGTGAAATGTGTTTAGTTCTATCTCCTTTAATATAACCCCCTGTTATTTGTGCAATGCATGCAGCATTATCTTCAAATAATATTGTCGGGTCACCTTTGATAGAGGAGAGTCCACATGATTCCCGAATATGCTGGATCATAGATCTTAGCCATATACATTCACGACTTGCTTCATGAATTGCCAGTATTTTTAAATGATTTGATGATGTGGCCACCATTGTTTGTTTGACAGATCTCCATGAAATAGTAGTACCATTGCAATTAAACACATACCCTGTTTGTGACCTGCCTTTATGTGGATCTGAAAGATATCCTGCATCTGCATATCCAAGTAATTGTTACTTTGATTCCCTTGAGTAAAATAAACCCATATCAGTAGTTCCACGAAGATAACGCAATATATGTTTGATACCATTCCAATGTCTTCGAGTAGGAGCAGAACTGTATCTTGCCAATAAATTAACAGAAAAAGCAATGTTCGGATGTATACAATTGGCAAGATACATAAGTGCACCAATAGCACTAAGATATGGTACTTCAGGACCAAGTAACTCTTCATCCTTTTCGCAAAGACGAAATAGGTCCTTTTTCACATCAAGTGATCGGATAACCATTGGAGAACTTAAAGAATGCGCTTTATCCATATAAAAACGCTTCAAAACTTTCTTAATGTATGTTGATTGATGTACTAAAACTCCATTTGGAAAATGCTCGATCTATAGGCCGAGACAAAATTTTGTTTTTCCAAGATCTTTCATCTCAAATTCCTTTTTCAAGTAATTTGTTGTTCTTGTGAGCTCTTCAGGAGTTCCAACAAGATTTAAGTCATCAACATACACTGTAATAATTGCAAATCCGGTTTCTAATTTCTTAATGAAAATGCATAGGCATATAAGGTTATTCATATACCCTTCTTTTAACAAGTATTCGCTAAGGCGATTGTACCACATGCGTCCAGATTGCTTTAATCCATACAAGGATCATTGTAACTTGATTGAGTACATGCTACGAGGCTTTGTATTATTTGCTTCAGGCAATTTAAATCCTTCAGGGATTTTCATTTATATATCATTATCCATGGATTCGTATAAATATGCTGTAATAACATCCATGAGACGCATATCCAGTCCTTCTGAGACTGCCAAACTAATTAAGAAACGAAATGTGATTGCGTCCATGACGGGAGAATATGTTTCCTCGTAATCAATACCAGGTCTCTGCAATAAACCTTGTGCTACTAATCGCGCTTTATATCTTATGATCTCATTATTTTCACTGCGCTTTCATACAAATACCCATTTGTACCCAACAGGCTTTACATCTTCAGGTGTTTGGACTACAGGTCCAAAAACTTCTCGTTTTGTTAATGAGTTTAACTCTGCCTGTATAACTTCTTTCCATTTTGGCCAATCATTTCTATGTCAGCATTCTTCCACATTTCATGGTTCGGGATCTTCATCATTTCTTATGATATCGAAGGCCACTTGGAAAGCGAAAATATTGTTAATAACAATATTATTTCGATCCCATTTGTCTCCCGTGTGTACATAACTTACTGAAATCTCACAATTTTCAGGTACCTGTGCCTCTTCAGGGGCTTTTTGTTCAATATGTGCCTCTTCGGGGGCTTCTTGTTCAATATATGCCTCTTCAGGGGCTTTCTGCATTATTTGTGCCTCTTCTAGGGCTATAGATTTATCAATTTTAAACTGATCAGTCATTTTGATGGTCTCTTTTAGAATGCCAAGTTTTTCTTGGGTTCTCCTTTTCCGAGAAGTTACATCCTTTGAGCCGACAGGTCTACCACGCTTCAAGCGTATCTTAGATTCATTTGTTAACTGTCCTACAGGGACATCAATCCGTGCTGGAGTATTTACAGCTGGGATATGTGACTTTGTCACTTTCGTTGTATCAATGAATGTATCTGGTAATTGATTTGCAAGATTTTGCAAATGAATGATCCTTTGAACTTCTAGTTCACATTGATTTGTACGAGGATCAAGATGGGTCATAGTAAATGCCTTCCAACTAATTTCTCGTCGTTCTTTAGGAATCGACTTTTCTCCTCCTAATGATGGGAAAACACTCTCATTAAAATGACAATCCGCAAAGCGGACTGGAAAAACATCGCCTGTCAAAGGTTCAAGATATCTTATAATAGATGGAGAATCAAAACCTACATAAACCCCAAGTCTTCGTTGGGGACCCATTTTAGGGCGTTGTGTAGGTGCAATTGGTACATATACTGCACAACCAAAGATTCGTAAGTGAGAGATATTTGGTTGTTTTCCAAACACAAGTGGTGAAGGGGAGTATTCATGGTAAGTTGTAGGTCGAATACGGACTAAAGCTGCAGCATGCATAATAGCATGTCCCCAGGCGGAAATAGGTAATTTGGTTTTCATTAGTAATGGTCAAGCTATTAATTGGAGACGTTTGATGAAGGATTCTACTAAACCATTTTGGGTATGAGTATGAGCAACAGGATGCTCAATATTTATCCCTACTGACATGCAATAGTCAATGAATGTTTGAGAAGTAAATTCGCCAGCATTATCAAGACGTATTGTCTTAATTGGATAATATGGAAATTGTGCTCATAATCTGATTATTTGTGCAAGAAGTCTAGCAAAGGCTACGTTACGTGTAGAAAGGAGACAAACATGTGACCACCTAGTAGAAGCATCTATTAAGATCATAAAATAACAGAATGGTCCACATGGTGGATGGATAGGCCCACATATGTCCCCATGTATTCTTTCTAAAAAGATTGGTGACTCAGATATGACTTTAGTAAAAGATGGTCTGATTATCAATTTACCTTATGAGCAAGCAGCACATGAGTATTCATTGGGCGAAAGAATCTTCTGGTTCTTTAGTGGATGCCCATGTGAGTGTTCGATTATTCGACGCATCATTGAAGACCCTGGGTGACCTAGCCTGTCATGCCAAAGGACAAAAACTTTTGGGTCGTTGAACTTCTGGTTCACGACAACATATGATTCAATAGGCTTTATAGTTGTATGATACAACCCAGAGGAGAAAGCCGGGAGTTTTTCCAGTATAAGCTTCTGGCCAGATATAACGGAAGTAATGTAAAGATATTCTACATTATCTTCATTCATAGTTTCAATATGATATCCATTTCTGCGGAAATCTTTAAAACTGAGCAAATTTCTTCTGGATTTGCTAGATTATAAAGCGTCATTTATATGGAATCTAGTTCCATTTGGCAACATTATGTTTGCTCTTCTAGAGCCTTCAACTAAGTTTGTAGTACCAGATATGGTACTTACATTAGCTTTTATTAATGCCAATTCAAGGAAATATTTTTTATTCCGAAGAATTGTGTGCGTGGTCGCACAGTCTGTGAGACATACATCATCCTCATTCATCTTGAGACCAAATAACACATGGATTTCAGATATAACTAAAAAAACAAGGCATAATGTAAATAACAAAGAAAATCATATGTAAATATAAGACATAATAATATATTATTTCATATATAAAGTAATATCAATCAATGTTAATTTTCTCATCATTTATCAAATAGTCTGTTTTTTTCATTGGGACCTCCAAAGAAATCAATGTCATAGTAGGTTAGGTTCAATATATCACCATCGGTAAAATTCATATCTATCTCTTTTCCTTTTACTTTTTATTGATGCTTGGTAAAGGTCGACCAAATGTTTGGGCGTATAACAGGTACGCGACCAATACCCCTTCATACCACATTTATAACAATTATTTTCATGGTTCTTAGGAGGTTTATCTCGTAAACACTTCCCATTTTCTTGTTTAGCCTCAGTATTGTTCCACTTCAAGTGGTGCAATGAGACTTTCATTTTCTGAGAATTATTACTATAAGAACCATGGTATCGAGGATTTTTTTTTTATGACCACAATCACGTTCTTGTCTTTGTCCATGTTCACAAGTTTGGGACGATATTGCATTCACTTCAGGGAATGATTCAAATCTAGTTGGACAAGACTGATGATTTTTCATCAAAAGCTCTTTTTTTTAAAAAAAAAAAAAAAAAAAAAAAAAAAAAACCTTCATGGAGATGATGACAAAGGAAAATCAATGTTTTTGTGCAATCCTACAGGGATGCTTGATTTCCTTTTTTATCATAGCTCCAAGATTTATTGCATCAATATGTATTTCAGCATCAAGAATCTAAGATATATAGTTCTTTCCCGAAATCTCAAGTGCCACAAATTCGAGATTTGCGAGATTCGACATTGTCAAATAACTTCAAATATATGACAAAACAATATTATTAGAATCAATTATAATAAATTGATAGCATTGGGATAACTTTGATTATAAACAAAATCAAATAATTTATTTATAACTTTTAACAATATGTAACAAAACAAATCCACAATAAAATATGTAAAATTTTATTTTATATAAATAACTTCAAGCTTAAAATACGATAATTATCTTCAGAGCAATTCGTGCTGATAATGTGTTGTAAAACAAGGACAAATACAATGCAAATCAAAGTAGTAGAAATGAAATATATCTTACTTTGATATATAATAGGGAAGAAGAAATCAGAGAAGAGAGTTGAAAGAATGAAAGAAAGAGAGAGAGAATGAGGGAAAGAACTTTTCTTTCCTTTTCTCGGGATGTCTATTACACGAGACGGGAAGCCCTTTTATAGGCTTTTCAAATGGCTACCATTAATATCCCCATTAATGAATATTAATGAAACTCATAAGTAACATTAATGGTTTCCATTAATGAGTATTAATGGAAGTGATAAATAATACTTAATTAACATTAATGTGGTGGCATTCATTACTACAATTATAACATATATATACATATAAAGTTTATTTTCAATACTATTATTTAAAAATAATGGTTAATTTCATATATTTCCTCTTAATTTTTTATTTTTTTTAATATTTAGTTTCTATTTATTTGAAATTTTATCAAATATATTTTTTATCATTTTCATTTACCTATCATCCTACTCAAAATAAAGAAAATATTTGATGAAATTTCAAACTAATTGGAATTGAGTGTATTAATTAAACCGAAATCATAGAAGAGATTAGTGAAATTAATACTCGAAAATAAAATAATATAGGAGAAATTTATTCTTCAACCATTAGAGGAGACAATTGCAGTTTGATCCATGACTTATCATTCATTAAGATAAGATCCTTCCATTTAGTAGCACCTTAGGATGACATTAAATTAAAGTTAAAGATCAGGTTCAAACAAGGAAAGACTTACAATGGATATTTAGACACCCAAAAACGAGGAAGGGCATAGTAATAATAATAAAATATTTTTAAAAAATATAAATTATAAAAGAATCATAATATTTTAATTATTTATAAAATATATTTATTTTAATATAATTAAAAAATTAAAATATTTTTAAAAAAAAAGTTAAATTAGACAAGGTGGGGGTAAAGATAGGAAATTCACGCACCCATCCCGTCCCATTAATTTTCTTAATGGGTAAGAATGAAAATTATTTTGAATACTAAACACGTTGGAATGACTTAATGTGAAGGTTCCAAAAGTAGATTGAAAAAAAAGTTATAAGTTATTTGTTTAATATTATATTAGGATATGTCCAGATCATTAGATAATATAAGCAATTAATTTTTTTTTCCAAAAATAAAAATAAATAAAAGGGCAAACGTGTATCAAGCCCGTTAACCCCTCCCAAATGATGAGTACATCGAAGCCTCTTGGATGGTGGAGTCATTTTCAAGAGCAGGTTTGCATCAACTTTAGTTTGCTGGCCACCTTGGATTAATCCTGACCATTAAGGCTAACAAAGTTGGCCATTGTGACAATTTGGTCATGGCCCATCGTCCCATCTCCTTCAATAATTCTGTGTGGTCTGCTGATCAAATAATTTAGCACTAGTATGTACCTACTGTTGAAGGGGTGTGTTCAATTTCCTTTTGCTTTTTCATGATGTTTTGTCCTTTGCATTTTTGGTTGTTTTGCAGAAGTGGTCATGTAGGTTGTTGAATACTTTAATGTGTTGCACATGCCAAGCTTGTGTCCTCATAGTTTTGGAAGATAAGGAAATCAAATTGCCATGAGTACCTGGTTTGGTAAATCAATTTAATAATTTAAAAGTGATTTAATAATTTAATTTAAATTATTAAATAAATTAAGTATATTTGATAAAATAACTTAATAATATGATTTAAAGTAGAAAACAACTTTAAGTAATAAGTAAAACCAATTAACTTATTCTTAAGTCCATATTTTTATTTTATTTTTTTTACTCTTATTTGTTCAATTACCTTCACAATCTCTTTTACTATTTCACAATCTTCATTATTATTTAATTTCTTTTATCCAAATTTTAATTTATGAGTATAAATATGTCAATTTAATGATTTAAAATAAATGTTAAATTAATTTTATCAAACAACTTTAATACTTAAAGTAAAAATTAAATAATAAGTTTTAAATTAACAACTTAAATATAATTTAACTTAAAGTCAACTTAAGTTATCAAATAATAAATATTAAATTTTACCAAATGCCCACTTAATGTTGTATTATTACTTAATTTTTATGATATTATTTTAAGGGAGGGTAAATTATAAGAAATTTATATATATATATAGATATATATATATATTTGGATGTGTTTTATAATAGATATTAATATATTTTTCGGGAGATATTAGTCTAAATGTTATAAACAAATCCTTTTTAAAAAATAAAATATATATAAAAAAAGTTTATTTTCAATACTCTTATTTAAAAATAATGGTTAATTTCATATATTTTCTCTTAGTTTTTCATTTTTTTAATATTTAGTTTCTATTTATTTGAAATTTCATCAAATATATTTTTTATCATTTTCATTTATTATTTTCATTTATCTGTCATCTTACTCAAAATAAAGAAAATATTTGATGAAATTTCAAACCAATTGGAATGAAGTGTATTAATTAAACTGAAATCACTAAAGAGACTAGTGAAATTAATATTTGAAAATAAAATAATATAAGAGAAATTTATTCTTCAACCATTAGAGGAGATGATTGATGGACGTTGATAAGATCCTTCCATTTAGTAGCACCTTAGGATGACATAACCTTAAATTAAAGTTAAGGATTAGGTTCAAACGAGGAAAGGCTTACAATGGATACTTAGGCACCCAAAGACAATGAAGGGCTTTGTAAGCGACGAAATGCTTCAGGGAGTTGAGAATAAGCATAAATTCGAAGATTCCCAAACAGGTCAACCTTTCAAACTGTTATTGAATCCATGGGCAAGCAAGAGACAACCTGAAGAATTGAAACATCTTAGTAGCCAATGGAAAAAAAAGCAAAAGTAATTCCCATGATAGCAACGAGAGAAATGGGAGCAACCTAAATCATGAACACGGGGTTGTGGGAGAGCAATACAAACATTATGATATTTAATCAAAACGTCAAACTTATATAATTATAGGTCAAAATTTAGATAATGATAGTCTCGTTATCAATCGAGATGGATTATATGATCATTTGAAAACAAATGTAAATAATTTACACCAATATCAACTTCTATATTAAGGTATAGTGTGTGGTGGACTCATACGTTGAGGAAATTAATTAGGATCATTAGTTTTTTTTTTTTTTTTTTTAAAGGACAAAAATCCAAATTAAATGAGTTTTGATTGCATGCATGTTGAAGAAGAGATAAGTAGGAGAGAAACGTGAATTATATAATTACAATGAGGAGACGGTGGATGGTGGCACAGGACGAGGGGCACATGAAATTAGCCCTGTAACATTACCAACCACTATAATTTTGCTCCCCTGCCTTCACTTTCTTGTAGGGGGTGGTGGGCCGTGGTGGTTTAGTGGGGGTGGTAAAGGTAGAAATGTGTTGTGGCCTTGTGGGTAGTGGGGTCGGCGGCAGGCAACTCTAGTGGAAGTGGAGGCTTTCTTCAATCTTTGTCTTCGATTCAATGTCTTCTTCTCTCTCCACTACTTTGGTTTTCAACTTCTCTTAATAATAATAATAATAATAAAGTTAAAGTATTATTTATATTTTCAATTGTTACTCATCAAATTTGTTTGGAAAATATGTCAAATATGTTCTAAAACAACTCATTTTCAAAACAAATTCTCAAATTTTTTTTTTTTTTAGAGTTTGTTAAATATATTTTCTAAGGGATGTTTGATAAAACTTAATACTTATTACTTATTATACTTAATTTATTGACTTAAAACTTATTATTTAATTCTTACTTTAAATATTAAGGTTGTTTGATAAAATTAAATTAAAATTTATTCTAAATCATTAAATTCACATATTTATCATCATAAATTATAATTAGAGATTAGGGTAAAAGAAATCGAGTAACAATAGAAGTCATGAAATAGCAAAAGAGATTATTGAGATAATTACGATAAATGGAAATAGAAACATAAAATGAAGATGTAGACTTAAGAATAAGTTAATTATTTTTACTTATTATTTAAAGTTGTTTTTAATTTTAAGTCATATTATTAAGTTATTTTACCAAGTATACTTAATTTATTTAATGACTTAAATTAAGTTATTAAGTCACTTAAAGTTACTAAGTTGGTTTATTAAACACCCACTAAGTTAAAAAACTGGTTTCTAGAATAATTTTCAAACAAAAACTAAATAGTCCGATATTAATATGTATGGTCCTTCCAAAGGTTCTAATGAATGTCCCTTTGATAGCGAAATTATTTGCAAAATTCCTAGAATTATACTTGGAAAATCATACTAAAGGAGTAAATGCTTTTCTATTTTCTCGCATTATATTGGCTTTGTTTGATGTGAATTCATTGTTGAATTAACCACAAATTGCTATTGAATTTGTCTTAGTTGTGCCTCTGTGACCTTGTACTAAGCAACCTTTGTTATGAATTTTGCTATGAAATGCATTTTTTTATCATGAAATTTTCATAGTAAAAGATAACATTTAGAATTTATTTGAAAGTAATTTTAGGAAGCATTTTTAACTTGAAAGTATTTTTAAAAAAAAATTAGTTGTTTGATAAAATTTAAAAAATATTCTTAAAAATCTAAAAAAAAATCACTTATGATTTTTTTTTTTTAAACGCTTTCAAAGAAAATATTTGGAATAAAAATACTTACAAATAGAATCTTACTAACAAAATTTGAATATCATATGATGATAATATTTATACAACCTATTGTATTTTTCCACAAACTCATATTTTTCCATGAAAATTTGGCAACTTTTGTTACCATGAATAAATTTTATGACAAAAGGCTGCCAAAAAAATGTATATAATATTTCACATGATGCCACAACAATCTAAAGTACTCATTGCTAAAATTGACATGTTATGATGAGCAAAAAGTATGAGTTAATTCATTTTCTACAAGACTCAAATGTCATACAACTTTTTCCCACAACTGAATTTGTAAAAAAAAAAAAAAAAAAAAAAAAAAACATTAATATAATAAATTCTACATTTTGACACAAAAACATAAGTCATAGCATAAAGTAGTAATTTGTATTCATTGTAAAAATAAATAAATAAATAAATAATACAAGATATTAAAAAATAAATATTGAAGCTCTTAGCAAATCAATATTTTTATATTTAAGAATTTATCAAACATATCATAATGTTCTTTTTTGTATATTTCTAATTATTTTTCTAAATAATAAATACCAAATGTGGAGGCAAGTTAATCCAATCTAAGCATACATCCAAGAGGGGCACTAGTGAATTTTTTTTAAAAAAACCTTGATTAATCTTTAATTTGAGAGAGATGTGAATACAATGCAATAGACAAGGTAAATAATAAATAAAGAGATGAAAGAGAAGAAGTCACAAACACTATTATAGTGGCTTAACAAACCTTCTATATCTACTCCTTTCAGCTTCAATCTCAAGTTAAGAGGTAATTAATCTCTTTCAATTAAGACTCCTAATTTATACTCAGATTTGTTAGTCCTATGGAGCTTTATGCTTATTCAATGAGTATCCCTCAACTCTTTTCTCACTCACACATAAGTATAAGATGATATAAAGATGAATAAATCACACTAGAATGATTTTACAAGACCTAGCTAGCTCTTAATCAAATGAATTACAATGAAGAAAATGACTTGGAATTCAAGGTGCCATCAAGGATTTGTAAGTTCAAGGAATAAATGCAATCTTTAACTTTATTTTATTTTATTTTGCACTCTCAAAATGAATATAACTGAATGGTAAGTTGTTAGAAGATCATAAATATGATTTAAGGACTATTTTTATATGACATAGAAACCAACTAGTCGTTAGAGACTAATTTCCTAACTTTTGTTTAACATTTCCAAAAAAAACACCTAGTTCTATTGAACTAGATGCCACCAAAATGGTAAGGGAGATCTAGTATCAACAAATTGATCGACTAATTAGCTAGTTGTTTCACATTTAATATACTATAGGTGATTGTTGGGAAATAAATTGGACATATCAGCATGACCACCTAATCAATTGCCCAATTAAGCTATTTTAGTCTCCATAACTCACCGCCAAAAATGAAATATTGAAACACACAAAGGGGGGCATCATTAGGCACCTTGGTCGACTAGTTGATTGAGTTGACAACTCTACCACCCCTTAGTCCAAACAAAAAATGCCTCCCCTTTGCAAGTTTTAACCCAAATATATTTTTAGTACTGGATATAATTTTTGTTCGAAAATTTTTTTTCATGTAGAAAGTACTTCAAGAGAATTCAATTGTCAAAATTTTTAAGATGGATACTTCAAAATGATATTTTTCACAAAAAGTTCAATTTTGATCCATCTTTAATAACTAAGTGTTGAGGAAAAGATTGGAAGAAATTAGCCTATCTTGATTTCACCCTTTCCTAGCTTTACCAAACATTAAAAATGAACAAAGACCTTGACCAAAAGCTTCCATCTTAAGATCTTTACTTGAATTGCATCTTCTTCTTAATTAGATGACTTAACTTTTTAAGATCATTTTTTGTACATATTTCATTTGAAATCATTAAACATTAATCCTTTGTTTTGTTATCATTAAAACACATTTGATTGATTATCTTTGGAAAACCTTAGTATAACACTGGTTATTTAGGGAGTTATGTCATGTGAGTCTGGATAGTGTTATTAAGATTGTTGAACCTATCATACTATTGTAGATATAACTATTCATTTGCATAAGTACTATAACAACTTCTAGTTTTATTGTATTTTAAATCTATCTAATCCAACTCACTAATATTGTATTTTTTTTAAGTTATGATCCATGACATGTTGCTTGTCTTGATTTAGGCATCTATGTCATTGTCCCCACCTTTGCATGAGCTACCTACTCTAGTCATACCTTCACTTGAATCACTCATATCATTGGCTATACCTCCACCTAAAACATCCCTCTCCATGTCAAAAAGTCTTAGGTTACTCACCTTAATATAGCCTTATACATTCCAAGGCATAGGTGTGTAACACGACATCAACCTAGAGTGATACCTCCATGACCTATGGTTCTGACTTTACCATAAATGGATGTGGCAGCTTAGCTTTTTAATGTTCATCATGGTACATAGGTGGATCCCTCAATTGTAATGATTAACAAGTGACCTAAGAGGAAGAGAGTTTCAATTTGACATAGGTTTTCTCCTTATGGAAGCAAGTGATACAATGTACCTTTTTACTCCCATTGAAAGTCACTACACGATCAACTGGGATGACACAAGTATAGAGAGGTTTGAGAAAGGTTAATTAGGTTCAATTATGGCATGAAAGACAATAGGTCCAAGAAAGGCTTCTTAGAATGCTCAAATGGGCTTGGAGCACTCAAGTGTTAGAGAACGCTCAAGTGCTCCTAAGGGCACTTCGGCATTAGAGAGCGCTCAAGTACTCGTAAGGGCAGTTAAGCACTCATACCAGAATTCCAATTTCAGGAATATCTTGTTTTTTCATAATTTAAATTGATTTTATTTTGGAAAACTCTAGATTTTATTCACTAAGGATTTTGTCCTATATATGTCATGCCAAAAAGGTTTTCTATTCTTTGAAGCGAACTCTAGAAAACCTGAGTATTAACCTTCCACATCCCAAATTCTCAATGGTATGGTTTCTTATTCCTTGGTTTGTGAAGAGATGTACATCCCTTCATATGTTGAAGTAGTTCACTGGATACACGTACATGTGATTTTGTGTCACAAACATGAATATCAATATAGGTATTGGGGGGAGTAAGACTTAAGGATAGCATTTGCTAGGTAAAATTGTTTATTTTTCTTCCAATTGTGAATTTATGCTATATGGTCTCAGACTCTGTTGTTTTTACATTCACATAATCTTTAGGAGATTGTGTGAGCAGTAAATCGTTGTCTCTCAATACAATTGTTTCTTCTTTTTACTTCCCAATATTAAAAAAGGAATTAAAATAAATTAATTTTGGGCTAAAATAAGTAAAGACCTATTCACCCCCCTTTAGGTGTGTCATAATTTAGATCTCTAAACTTTCAATTGGTATCAAAGCAAGAAATTTTTCAAAAAATATCCTTCTAGCTCTATGCCACGAGCTCATGGACGTGTTAGTCATGGGATAGCTAGCTCTTCTCATTCAATAGCTTGTTTGTTTGCTCCTTTTGCTGCATTTGGGTTTTAAGGAATTCTCAACTTCATTGATCAACAAGATTATCAAGTTGATGCTCATTTTGACCAATTGGATGCCCGCATTGGTCATAAAAAGACTCATGTGGATGTGAGGTTTGATGAGTTGTATGATCAAGCTCAAAACTTAGATGGATGGACTGAATCCATTTTGTCTTGGCTTAGCTCATAAGCTAGTTCCAACTCTACTCCCCCACCACCTTTTGATCCTAGCTACTAGATAGTCTTCAGTTTGTTTTGGATTGATTGTTATGTTTTTTTGGTATTGAAACTACTTTGGCTCAATCTTCTTTTATCTTGTTGTTTTGGTCAAGATGTACTTTATTTTCTCTATGCTTTCTATTTGAAATCATTTTCTATTAGTGAATATATATGCTTTATTCTCTCATCTTGTGTTTATTGACTTATCTTTCATTCTTTTTCATTTTTGAGACAAAAAGGGGAAGATACATATACATATACAGAATCTTTTTTAATGCTAACATGACTTGCATCTCTTCATGACTTTTCTTTTATTTATCATTAATCTTTTAAGCCTATGGTTACATTAGTTTTCCCACACATTGTTTTAGCTAGGTATTTGGTTGGTTAGTGTGTGGATCATAGGATTGTTCAAATTGTTTGTCATTGGATGTCGTATAGTCATTGCCTACACATTTAAGGATGTTTTGATTTAGATGAGTGACAGAAAGTGATATCTAAACTCTGATTGAGATTATTAGGGGGTTTATCTATTCTATACTTTGTTATAAAATTGCCAAAAGGGGATATTATCAGTGTAGTAGGTTGTGTAGCTTAAGTTGACAATTTTGTTCCATTCATCCTAACTTAAGCCTTTTCTAAATTTGTGTCTTACTCTCCATTGAAAATTTAAGGTTGTTACATGATTAACTAAGACGACACAAGTAAATATAGAGATGTCCTAAAAGGCTAATTAGGTTCAATTATAGGATGAAGTGGACATTAGATTTTAAATTGAGTATAAAATGTTTTAAAATTTGTTTTTAAAACCTTGTGAATGTTTTTCACAACAGTCAAACATTATTCACAATGCTCAAGCACTTCTTGAAGCCCTCAAACGATGCTTAGAGCACTCAAGCGCTTGTACCAAAATTCCAATTCCATAATTTAAATTGATTTTATTTTGGAAAACTCTAGATTCTATCTACTAGGGATTTTCCCTATAAATACCATGACAAAAACATTTTTGATCTTTGAAGTAAACTTTGGAAAACTTGAGTATTAACTTCCTGTGCATCCCAAGTTTTTAGAAGTTTGGTTTCTCATTCCCTAGGTTCATGAAGATATCCACATCGTCTTTGGTGTTGAGGTAGTCCATTGGGTGCATGTGTTGTGTTAGTCGTATACGTGAAAATTACTATAGGTATTAAGGAGTAAGACTTAGGGATTAAGACTTAGAGAGCAACAATTAAAACTCTGTACTTTTTTTTTCAATATTGGATTTGTGCTTTACGGTCTCTAATATTGTGGTTTTTACATTCGCATAGTCTTTAGAAGATTGTGTGGGTGGTTTTTCATATAAAAATTGTTTATTGATGTGATTGTTTCTTTTTTTCACTTCCTAATATTAAAAGAGCAATTAAAATAAATTAATTTTTGGTTAAAATAAGTAAACACCTATTTATCCCCTCTAGGCGTGTCTAACTTAGATCTCTAAACTTTGAATATATATTCTAATTTGAAATATGGTAAAAAAAATTATAACCTAAAATCTATTATTTTCCAAAAGTTAAACTGGCTATCAAGTTAATTATTCTTTTGAATGAAAAACTAAGAGACTAAGGACATGTTTGATAACTATTTTCGAAAATAGTTTTCTATTATTAAAATATATATATATATATATATATATATAAACAAATTTGACAATCAAAAAATAATTAACATGGTGTTTTCAAAAAATATTTTTTTGTTATTTTATGATACTATTTTAAAAACTAATAATACAAATATGAAGAATAATTAAAAATAAAATACTACATATAAAAATTATTTTTGAGGCCTATTTAAAAATATAAAAAATAACTTAAAGTTATTTTAGATTTTTAAACAGACTTTTATTCTACAAAATATTAAAACTTATTTTTCAAAACTATTTTAAAAAATAATTGTCAAATACTGTCCAAAGTAATAAATCCTTTTTATAAAATTGTCTTTAGAAAAATGGGTAAATAATAAAATTTATAATTTAAATATTTCTTCTTCTTTTTTACATTTTTGTTTTTAGAATTAAGATATATCACTCATGTTTGTAACCATTTTCTTTTTTAAAATATGATGGTACAAAATAAAAACATAAAGGTATCAAGCATTTTTTATTTATCAAATTTTCTAAATGAATTTTAAACAATAGAAAAATCAACTGACGAGTTCTCTACTTATTCTCTTTTTGACTAAACTAAAGTTCTCCAATGGCCATTAGGAACATTGTCGGGAATCACTTTGTTAAAAAGTCAACAATTAACATGTTGCATGTTTTTGCCATACAAAAGCAAATTTTAAACTACTACACAAGCAACATGCATGTTTACTATTTTTGAAAATTCAAACATTTTGGGTATATTTAGTAATTGTTTTCAAAAACTTTTTAAAAATTATTCTTTAATGTTTTATGAATGAAAAAAAAATATATTTTAAAACCTAAAATATTTTTAACATGTTTTTAATATTTTTAAATATGTTTTAAAAATAAATTTTATGTTTAGTATTTTATTTTTAATAATTTTATATGTTTGTATAATTATTTTTAAAAATAATCATAAAAAATAAGTGAAAGTAATAAAAAATAGCTAATAGATGTTATTTAAAAATATTATTTTTTGTTTTTAAAAATAGAAAATAAAAAACAGTTTTTTATTATCAAATGTATTTTTTATTTTCTTGTTCTAAAAAACAAAAAACTGTTCTAAAAAATAATTATCAAATAGGCCATTTCTATCCTAAAACCAACAAAAACATAAAAAATTTAAAAAGCGCTTAAAGTAATATTGTTTAGGCGTCTCTTTGAAATTATAAAATTGAAAAATACTAGTGGAAGCAAATGAAGCCTAAGTATTAAAATATAAAGAAATAGCAAAAATGAAATGGGATAGGGTTGAAGTATGAAAAGACACAAACATAGCTTAATAAAGTGGCTGACAACCACACAACTTTAGTTTGATATTAGAGTCAAAACTAAGAAAGAAGATTGTGAGGTAGAGAGCAGGGAAGATGCAAAGAAAGTGGAAGATTATGGTGGGGGTGGAAACCCTTTGGAATAACCTTTATCAACTTAGTGGTTGTGGTAGATCCTTTGAAAATTCTTTTTCAAAATGATTAGACACTTTGTTTTCTTTTATTCCAATGTAACAATAATTTTGAAAATGTATTGTTAAATCATCTTTAAAACCATTCGAGTTTCATCTTATTTAATTTTAAAGTAATTCAATGTTTAACTAAAGATATTTTAAAAGCACTTCAAAACCTATTTGAACGTATGATTTAAAAATGATTTTTTATTTTTAAAAACGAAAAATCAATTTTAAACATTTTTAACACTGTTTGAACGTTATTTTATAAAAACAATTTTAAAAATAAAATAAAATAAAAAATAATTTTCAAATAAGGAGTTGTTTTTACCAATTTTTAAAAACAAAAGGAAAATATGAACTTGTTTGATCATGTTTTTTTAAACTTGTTTTTAAAAATTATTTTCAAATTAAAGAATAAAAAATAACTTTTAAAAACAAGTTTCCAAAAACCATAACCAAACAGACTTTACCAATTTAAAAATGAGATTTTTAAAAATCAAAGGATTTTATTAGTGGGAACTCGACATCATCAACCAACCCATGAATTTAAAAATTCTTTACCAAACCTAAGACTCAATTCAAAAAATAATAATTAAGGAAGATAAGTATGAAGTCTGAGAGTAGATTAGGTGGTAAGTGAATGCCATTAGTGGAAGGTAGGAAGATTTTCTAAGCTTAAATTGTAGATTTCTTGGATCCTTCCTCCCAATTTCCAATTCATATCTACAAATCCATAATTAATAGAAAAATAATTTTAAAATATGATTTTCATACATAAAATTATTTTATTGCATGATAAGACATTTTTGAATGAATTTAATTCTCATCATGTATGGGGAGAAAAAGTGTGAACAGCATCTCCTATAGTCCATGCTCTTATTTTAAAAAAATATAAAAATATAAAATTGGTGAATAAAATAAAGGTATTGTAGGTGTAAAAGTCAATAAGAGATTAGAATTTAGATTCAGGAAAATTGTTTGGAAAGCTCTGGGAATTTCATAAGGAAGTTGCTCAGGTCAAGTCAACACTAGTTGAATTAAATGCTCGAATAAATACAAAACAATAATCAAGCATGTCTACTGAGATGGTTTTCTAAGATTCTTTGATATGAATGTTGACAAAAATAACATGACATAATATCATAAGCAGAATAAAAGAGTGGGTTTTAGGTTAGCTACCAAGAATCATCTTTCAAACTGGCCCATGTGCTTTTCTGGTGTTGGATGAAGAACTCTTCCTTCAAGAGCCAAAAGAAAAATTCAATAATTTATTCTTTGGGATCTATATATTTTAAATTTACTAACCCACATTCAAGGTTTAAAATATCCTAATGTATATATATCCAATATGGTGAATCCCGATACAACATTCGAAAAAATATATTCATCAACCGATATTTCTTGATATTTTGTCGATATTTCATCGATTTTTTCAATTTTTTCAAATATTTCACCAATATTTTCAAATATTTTACTAATATTTCACTATTTTTTTTAATTTATTACCATCATCTTTTTTATATAATCTATATATTTATTAAATATAAAAAAAATAAATATTAAAAAAAATATACATATATTATTATTTATTTATATCATTTAATACATTTAAATTAAAATAAATCACAATTTTAACATTAAATATATTTTAAAATTAGATATGTTATCATAATATTATTATAAAATAATATATAATACAATTTAATAATAAATATACACTTATAAAATTTATATTTTTTATTACTGTAGAGAATATTATTATCAAAAATGAATAATATATATATATATATCAATTTTTAAAAAAAATAACTTAAAAATGTATGTTTTATTTTTTATATAATTTTTTAGAGTTTTTTTATTAATTTTTATTTTCCAATATTTTGTGTCAAAATATCGATCGATATATCCGTAAAATCAAAATACCGATAAATCCGTAATTATCGATATATCCATAATTATCGATATTTTCATCTTCACCCACACTAGGAAAAGCAGGCTTAAATTGAAGGTCAAAAAACCAAGGCCGAAGCATATATAGATGCTCATTCTAAGTAACTTAGAATACAAAACAATAATTTAGACGGACATACATAGAAAATTATTCTTATTACGAGTTGAGAAGCAACCTGCTGCCTTTCTCAGAATACCACTTGAAGAATATCTGCAAGAATGGGAGACAGCAGTTAAGAAAATACAACTTGCAATAAATCCATATGGTTAAACAAATTGAAACACAGCTTTTTAAGTGGCAATCTTTGCTGTGATGTTGGTGTTAAGGGGCCTTTCTTGTAAATACTAGTAGTGAGATCGAAGGGATTAATGGGAAGCTTCTGGGTATCTGGAGATGTTCATAGTTGATTCACTTTATCAGGGATCAAAAACTGAAAAATCTAGCCGAGTAAATATGGAGCACAGTATAGTTTTAGACAAGCCTTGGGGCACATGTTGAGACTTGTGGACGGAGGAGTTGGTTCAGCTTGGATAAACTCAAATGCTCCATTTACTATTAAACATAACTAGCTTACAGCTTGCACAACAAAATAGTAAATATGGCAACAATTTTTACATTACACTAATTTATGATCTCTTAAATTTACTAACTGATGTTTATAACTTAAGTCTACAGACAAGAGGCACCTAAGATTCGGGAGCAGCAGAACAATACATGGGGAGTATACAAGGATTACTAAAAAACAAAAGAAAGAGAAAAAGATCCCCCTTCCATCAGCCTTATAGGCTGTGACCATTTGGTCTATGAATTCTAGAAATGAGAATCTATCCTTACTTGCATCGACCTCCCAATACTAATTTAGTTATAAAAAAAATTTCATCTGCAACTTCCACTGCTTTTTGGCCTTCAAATATCGTTGGTTATGTTCCTACCACAAGGACCAATACATGGACACAGGCATTGTTTTACATACTCTGCTGCATCCTTCTTTGTGAGCCTTTCAAGCCACAAAGCCTAAGTATCAAACCAACAAAGACAAATTCAAGAAATCCAAAGGTTGAAAAGAGTAAGGACCAGAGACTTCCAAGCCACTCTATAATCAGTGACTAGCCATTCCTCAGGCACAACAAACAATATCCATCTTGCATCCAGTGTCTGCAATTATCTTCTAATTTTGTGGCCAACACTAATAAACTTGGAAAAGCAGCAACTCTAAGTAGGATTCTTTAAATCTCAAACAAATGCAGTATAACAAGGCACCTGTGATCCATGGTGCACTTCTATATGGTCCTTATGGTTTAATGCCTACAAAAAAAAATGTTTTGTATAATTTAAATATGGCTAAAATGTGGTTTTCATGCCTTTTGATGATGAGACTATTTTACTTGAAATTTTCCACCATGGTGAAAGTTTGGTATCCACCTATTTAAGAGGGGGGTGGGGCAAATACCTGACCAAATCTCCATGCTTAACCTCGTGAGCAAATTGCGTATTAGATTATTTACTAATCAAGTTTGAATTTGTAGCTATTTTAGTTGCTTAGTATATTTTTTTTACAATTTAATTAGATCTTTGTAAACGGCATTGTCCATGTAGCATTTTATGTCCACAGGTACTTATTAATATAGTATTACTGAAAGATGTACACTTTTCAGGCTATAGCCCTCAAGGCCTTGCTCAAATGGTAAAGGGTTAGGGTGGGTTTGTAGGAGGTTCCACAAGTCCTAATGGGGACAAAAAGAAAAGAAAAGAGAAAAATTACCTATTAAAAAAATTCATATTTTTACACTCATACATCTGTTAGACAAACAACTTTTCTGAAAGCTTAAACTTTTAAGAAAATTGGTTGTCCAACACAATATTAGAGCCTAGTTTGGTGGAAAGTCATAAATGTTTGAACCTCACCATATATTTATTTCCCTAATTAATTAAGCTCAAATGCAAGCCCAATGGAGGTTGCCTAAGGTTTATTTGTCTACGAGTCTCTGTGTTTCTCCACATGCAGATATGGGAGCAGCATGTGAAGGAGGATCTTGAAGAGCATGATATACATTGTGGTCCCAAAACCTATAAGCTTAAGTTTTTAAGAAAATTGGTTGTCCAACAATTTCAAATAATACCAGTGTATTTCTCACTTTCAGAAATTCAGCATTTAACGTTTTTAAAACTTATAATCTAGTGATCAAACTCTTTGATTTCTCAAACTGCTTAAAGCAAAAGGCTTCATCTTCTCATAGCACAGGAATAACCTCAAGGTTGAGGGCTCTCCTTCAATATTCGAACTGGAGTTATTAGAAGCCCATTTTTACATCTTTTATCCCGTCAAACACTCATATGCAGTTGCATGCTAATGACCCAAAAATAAATACATCAAGCAACAACAAAACAGAATTTCACTAGCTGGAACAGAGAGAAGTATTTTACTTGGAATGAAATAGAACAAGAAGTTCTCAACAAAGAAATGGTACTACCTGCCAGTTTACAGTTGGGCCTCAGAAATTGCTTTATACCCCTCCTCCTCAAGAACTTTTGCTATTGAGATATCTCCTGTCTTTACGATTCTCCCATCCTCCTATGAGACCATGGGCAATAATGAATAAGTCAACCCCAAAGAGGACTAAGACACCTCAATAACTTGTTTGAAACTATTTCCACAACAAAAAGATTGCCCTGACAAAGAAACTAATATCTTATTTATGACACAATAGGTTGTCTATTTTAAGGGCATAACATTCTAATGATGATTGTTATACACCTAGAAAAGGTAGATACAAGGTAGCTACATGAAAAAGGAAATGAACAATAGTTGGCAAATAAGAATTATGCACCAAGTAGGAAAATTTAAAAATAATTCAATCAAGTGTCAAAATCAACCCCATACAGTATGACTGTCTATGTGCAAAACAGCTACATTTTGAGGTAATGGTGGTGAAACCGCAAATTAGCAACAGGAACCAAAGAGAGGTGAGAGGATGATGTATAGAACTGTTTAAAAATTATGAAGTATTTCATATTGCTTTCAAGTCCTTTAAGCTTTCTAAAAGTGAACTGCCCTAATAAATTCAGCTTATTGCCCAATTTACTGATTTAGGGTTCAATTTCTCTTCTAGAAAACTCCTAACTATTAGGTTTGAATAATTATTCTTTATTCTCAATATCTAAATCTTATTCAGAATTACACCTGTCCACTTTTATGCAATGATCAACCAACGAACTAAAATATAGGGAATATGAAATAAATAAAAAAGAATGAAAGAGATGAGAGGCACATACATATGCATGGAAACCAGGATCCAGAAACAAAAAACACAGGTAGACCAAATCCAAGTCTATAGGTCAAAAGATTACTACCAAGTTCTCCAATCTAATCCAGGCAACAATTCTTGGTTATTAATTACTTGTCTTCATGCCACTGATCCATGTCCACCTCATAGTGGCTACTACAATTAAGATCACACAAATCTTTACTCACACAAGCCTTCACTGCTCACTAGCCCTTTGCTTCTCACTAGCTCCTTCTGAGTACATTTATCCAAGTATCTTTTGTAAAAGCTCTCCTGAAGTTTTTCTGGAAATATTTTCAAGAACTAACACAGTCATTCATAGGTATGGAAGTTTTCATAATTAACAAAAAGGTTTCTCACAAAAGGCATTGAAATCTCTGTAGGAAAAAACTCAAAAAACATTGTTAAATAGAGATGGGGCTCCTATTGGCAGAATTTTACCAAAATCAAAGTTTATAAGAACTGAAATCATGCTGCTCAATTGGACAAAGAACAATTTCAAGTTTTCATCAATCCAAGAAGGGTTCAATTGATAAAGGCTGAGTTTCCAGGCCAGACCAATCTGTGTTCTTCAAAGGAAAGTACTTTGATAAAAATCAGGACCCAATGAAATGGTTGATAAAAACAAATATTATTTTAACTTCAAAAACACTTGATCTTGGACCTAGTTTTGATTTGAAACTCTTTGAGTCAAACTTCTTCAAATGGAATTTTAAAAGTTCTAAAACACTTTGGATGGGTCTCACAACGATGGGCTCAGTAAAAAGTTTTGACAAATTCTGTCTGTATGCAGTGTCACATGCTTCTTCAAAGTCCTCAGTCTTCACAGATTAGATAGGTTGGATTGGAGAACACAGATCAGGACTAGATTAGAGTTTAGTTACTTTTCATGAAATTCCAAATTTACACATTTTTTTACTCAACAAAAACCAAATACGTGGAAATCTAGGTGTTGGTGTGAAGCAACCACAGCAATGTGATATCAAAAAATGAACATTCCAAACAATTAACATGGGATAGAAGCAAGGAATGGGCAGAATGCTGCCAAAAAGAGTATTTTGAGTAAGGAATGAAAGAGGTTTAGTGAACATCAGATTTTAGCATTAGTTAGTAAAAACATTGAACAAAAACCAGAATCCTCCAGGTGAGGACATCAAATGGAAGCAAAGATCAAGGGTGCACCAACTGGCAGAAATATTTTAAATCAGGAAATGAATGAGCAAGCTCTAGAACACAAGCTTTGGCATTGTGAGGTAAACACAAAGGGACAACTTTGTACCACAAGACCCTTGCCCATTTGTTATATTGTAGTATTTTGAGGATTTAACCCTACTTACTGATGGAGGTTTTGAATTCCAATGCACTGACAAAACTTCCCATGAAAAAATTTTCATAGAGGAGAAAAATTTAGAGTGCTTTTCAATTTTTCAGACTGCCAACCAAAATGGAACTGTTCCATTTGCTTTCTATGGAATTTAAGGCACAAATCCAACACCTGCAGAAGCAGACAAATGGAGAAATCACCACAAAGATGTACATACTAAAACCACTTCATTTAATGACATCATAGATAAGATTGTCAATGCAAGAAGCTAATAGAATCTGAACATTTCTAGTGTCATGCAAAATTGAACAGACTTGTGGTCTTTCCATACACATAGCCACATGATGCATACCTTCCTAACATATTACTAACTTACCATAACATGTATATATGTGGGCTTTATAAATTCCAAAAGTCGCAGATAATGAGTGATGATCAAAACAGAGTTCACCGGAGTCAAAAGCCCATTCACTGCTTTTGCCACATCTTTGAGTGCATCAATATCTAAACCAGAATCAATTTCATCTAATATAGCCAAATCTGCCCCCAGGACCTGCAATTTAAAGAAGCAAACTCACATCAAGTGATAGGATAAGTTTAACAGAAACAATAATACTGTATGCAACTAAAACTCTTGAAGTGCTCACAACCAGTCCATATATAAATAAATAAATATATATATACATGTGTGTGTGTGTGTGTGTGTGTGTGTGTGTGTGTATTTTGGTCTTTACTAGTTCTAATGCACTACAATAGCAGAAAAATGGAGAGTAAAAATGATCCCACAATGTGTGTGAGAGAGTTATGGAATCCATCAAAAGACTGCAAAACTCTTTAGTCCATAGGCCCGATTCAACTCATTTGAAAGACAAATATTGAGCTGAATAAAAAATAAAGAGATGAGCACTTTGAAAGAGATAAAAACCCCATACATATGTTTTCCAAATAGGGCCAGGTTAAAATTATAACAGCAAGAGTTCAATGACAACTTTGGCTCATTTTTGTACAACTATGGTAAGAACCTAATAACAGTTTGATTCCTTTTTGTAAGATCCAAGAAAAAGTACAAATTCCATTAATGGAAAGTAGCTTATTGAAAATATTTCCTTCAGGAGAAAAAACACTTGCACTTATCTCAAAAGCTATCTCCTCCTGAGCTTGAGAAGGTGTATTTTGTCTTTGCAATAACTGACAAAGTTTCCTTGCAGCTTAAGTTTATATTTATAAAAATTGAATTAAAAAAAAAAAACAAAAAAAAACAAAACTGCACTCATCTGGAAAGATGCTCAATCTTGAAGCTCAGAAAGGTGTATGTCTTTGCAACAGCAGAAAAAGTCTCCTTGCAGCTCAAGTTTATCTTTTTTTTTTTACTCCAGAAAATTTTTTTAATTTCCTTCGAATGCCAAACATATTCATTTAATGTGGACCATTCTTTTTCTTCCCAAAATTAATGGCAACAATTAAAATGCTACTTCTAATCAGACCAACTTGTACAAAAGTAGATCACACAGGTACAAACTTTGATGACATAAATGGAAAATTGGCAATCAGAGTTAAACCAAAATGCATGCCACATCCATATCACAGGGACAACCGTTCCTGCTCTATGTTCCATACAAAGAAGTTCTAGTGCACAGTGTATCAACAAAAAAAAGAATATTGCTTCTAGATCAAGATATCACAATGGACAAAGCTTTTAAAAATTGGATACATACTGCAAGCTGCAAGATTTCATTGCGCTTCCTTTCACCACCACTAAATCCTTCATTAACATTCCTATTTAAAAAGTCTATCTTCATGTTCACAATGTCAAGCTTAGGGGATATGTAGCCATAAAACTGCAAGGACACAATGAAGTCAGTGATTCAGAAATCAAATAGGTCCCTACCTCGTTACCCAAATGTCAGTGATTCAGGTAGTAAGGAGTTGGGATGGGTATAGAAAGACTTTTGGTTCAATTCAAGAAAGAAAACAGGCAAATAATAATAATAAATAAATAAATACATAAAACCCTACCAAGAAAGAAAATTTTGCCACCTCATTTACGGGAAACAAAAAGAGTTAATAGGTACTAACATAAAACTGTAACAGGCAAAGGAAAACCTAATGATAATCAGGATATTTTCAGTAAAACAGCACGGAAATCCCAAATGCATAAATAAGTAGGTTCCATATTTATCAGTCAAATCACCACAGCCCCCTTGATCATTGATCTTAAACCACATCATGACAACAGGAGGCTGTCTCCAAACTATGGTAAACACAAGAAAGAAGACGGGATGCCATCCCCTCAAACAGACAAAATAAGAACAAATGATCATAACCACAGTCTGTAGCTTCTCATATCTCCTAGGTTAGGCAAATGAGTTCAGACTCATCCCCTTTGGTGTAACCTGGCCATGCCATAATGCAATCATGAAAGAATTCCCAGTGTTATGGCATGTCTTGAACATAAACAAAATTGCAATGTACTTTCACTTTACACAACATATGCAGTACTATTTTCATTATAAAGACAAAGTAGTAATCATTTTCCCACTTAGTATAAAAGGAAACTAGAAGGTTGCCTCAAGGCCATGATAGAGAGGAGGCAGAGATGCTCGAAATGGTTATATACCTCAATTGGTCCAAGCTCCGGAAGGCCAAGTTTTCTTCTTTGAGCATTGTATGCCATATTTAGGAAGTCAATATTGCTCACACCTGGGATCTCTACTGGGGACTGGAAGCTCATAAAAAGCCCAGCAAGAGCCCTTTCCTCTGGTTCCATGTCAAGCAAGTTCTCCCCTTTAAACACAACAGTGCCCCCTGTAACTTCATAATCTGGATGACCAACAAGAACCTACAATAATAATAAAGCCTTGCTGAGATTTGTGGTCAAGAAATAAGAACTGGTATATTCCCAAGCAGCATGAGGCAAATAAAAAGGAATATGTTAAAAAGATTCCAATTAGAAGACACTGGAGCAGATTAGACATGAGAAACAAGAGATGACATGAAATAAATAAAAAGGACCAAAATCTTTTAAGAGCAATATGCAAATGGGAATAGCCACATTTCAGAAAAACCAGCTACTTATAGATCATAAAGTGTGATAACTCTAAAAGCTAAAATTAGTTATATTTTAAATTGAATATATTGTGTTCGAACAATTTAGGAAGTTAAACAAAGTTTGTGGATGCTTTGGAGTGAAAGGGAACAACTGGTTGAAGGGAGAAAGTAAAATAATGAAAAGGAGGAGAGGAGCTTTGGACTTTCGGGGAAACAAGTTGTATGGTAATTAGTCTTGTTGTATGGAAATCAGTTGTATGGATCTAGCCATTGACGCAGAGAGATTAGGCTTGTTGGATGGCCTACAGCTAGCTAAAACCAAGGGTCTATCCAACCTTTTAGTATAGGGAGATTTTTCAATAGTCCCGTTCTGGGTAAACAGGAAGAAGAAAGGCTCATGGAGGTTTGATAGGTGGATGCATCAAATTACTTATATTGCTTTAGAGCTAGCATGTTCCTTCAGCTGGATTCCTCAAGTAACTAACCACGTAGTGGCTGTGTTTACACAACAGGGAGCCAACCATTTGATCTCTTTTTTAGGGGGCTTTCTACACCCTAAGTTTTGAGTTTTTAGCTGTAACTACTTTCAATTGTCCATTTCCATTGAAATCTAGAGTAGATAATTTTTTTCACTTTTGAGCATAGTTATGTAGTCATTGTGTTCAAGGAAAGGATTCACCATACTTCTTCACATTTCTTATTTCATAAAATGTTATGTATATATATATACAATTTTTTTCAAAAATCTAGTGCCAAAATGTTTTATACAAATCTAAATTTAATATTTCTTACATTAAAATTTTTCCTTTCTATAAATTTAGGTTCATTGTTTTTAGGTGTAATTTATGATAGGTTATGAGTTTGTGTTAATTTGTTCAGAAAAATTTCATTCTTCGAACCGATAATCAATACAATTGATTAATTCATGTGATTTGAAGTCATCTCAAGTTTGAAGATCAATTTGCAAAAAAAGTGAGTTAATACCGATGGCAATATTCCTCATGAGGAGGAATTGGTGGCTAAGTTGTTTGTGGGAAGGGGGAGCGCCTTGTCATGTATTTGGACCTATCTTTAGCCCCCCGCCCCGCCCTGCCCCCCCCCCCCCAATAAGTCAACGACCGATTAGCACTTGGTGGAGGCGAGAGTTCACAAAAGCTGGCTATGTAGAAAACACAATATCTTTCTAAGGCCAGGAGGCTTACTCTTATCAAGAGCACCTTGTCAAGCTTCCCCATTTATCATATGTCTCTATTCCACTTGCCCAAGAAGGTGAGCACAAGGATTAAGAAGATTCAAAGAGATTTTTTGTGGGGTGGGGGTTCATTGCAAATAAAATAAAATAAAAAATAAACTGCACTTAATGAGATGGGAAATCACTTGCAGGGAGAAATATAATGGAGGCCGTTGTAATAGAAAGCTCTCAATCCTGAACAAGGCACTGCTAGGAAAGTGGCTATTGAGGTTCACCTCAAAGAATAAGTCCCTTTCAAAGTAGGTTATTGTTGGGAAGTATGGCAAGGAGGGTTAATGTTCCCTAGAAAGTAGGGATGGATTTGATGTTGGGTTGTGAAAGGCCATCAGGAGAGGCTAGAAGATATTAATAGTAGAACATCATTTAGTGTAGACAATGGTAAAAGGGTGAAGTTTTGGAAAGATCAATGGTGTGGTGATTCAACTCTAAGAGAGTCTTTCCCCTCTTTATATTGTGTAGCTATGACAAAGGATGCTTGAATGATAGATGTTCGGGATTAGCTAGACAAGGAAAGGCATTGAAATCCTCACTCTTCAAGGAATCTGAATGATTGAAAGATGGAAAGTGTTGAAGCCTTCCTCTAAAAGCTTCAAGGTAAGGTTGTGAAGAAGGAATGAAGAAGACATGATGGAATGGATGGATGAAAAGAGCAAACGCATTCCATAATAAGAGTGATTTGGAACATGGTGGTTCTTATTAAAATACGTTTTTTTGCATGGGAAGTTTCTTGGGGTAAGATTTTGACTTTGGATTAGTTACAAAGAAGACGATGGTCTTTGGTAAATCGATGCTTTCTCCATAAGGATTGTTGAATATAATGTATTTATAGTGTACAATATTTCTTTCCTTTCTTAATATAGGTCACATATATGGTGAGAATTAAGGTTTCCTCTCTCTCTCTCTCTTTCAACATGGTATCAGAGTCAAGGGAGAAAACTTTATTCTTTCTGGTTTACCCGTGTAATTAATTCCGGGAATCCGTCCAGTGACCATGTTTCATTCCGGTCACCTTTTCCATCTCCCAAAACTTTCCGGTCAACCATATCGTGGTCAGAAAACCCTCATTACTGTCAACATTTTTCCGGCGATATTTTCCGACACCAACCACATCATCAGGAGCGCGAAGAGGAGATCTGCAACTTTTCTCAAAGCACCGAAGCCAAAAACCGATCCATGGAACTCCCACGCGCCGTTTTTCTCCAGCGGCCTGAATCCCACGCGCCGGCGCGTGAGGGCGCATGGCCCACTTTCTGGTGCCGAGCTTCTACCAGCAGGCTCGTCCGGTGCCGTCTTGCACTTCTAAGCCTCCTTCAGTCCTCTCCGAACCCTACTTCTCCATTTTTTTGGCATTTCAGCCTCCGCCGGTAGCTCCCTTCCTTGGTCGAGACCTGTATGTGCCTTAGGAAGGCCTCTTCTTCATCTCCAGTCACTTTTCTCCTTTGTTTGGGTCTCGACATACCAGGTTCTTCTTCCACAGCTGTGATTCGTCCTCCCTTTAGGGCTCTCTTCGATCCAAACGTGATTCAATCTCAGGTGAAGTTAATATGGCGACTAAAAATCCTATTTTTACATCCGTCATCTCTGGATCTCCTATTATCACATCGGAAAAATTGATTAGTAGTGAGAATTATCTCTCCTGGTCAGCGTCCGTGGAACTTTGATTTATGGGACAAGGTTATGAGGATCATCTTGTTACACCTGAGAATGCTATACCTGATGTTGACAAAGTGCAATGGAAGAAAATCGATGCACAATTATGCAGCGTATTATGGCAATCTGTTGATCCCAAAATTTTACATCATCTTCGTGCCTACAAAACCTATTTTAAATTTTGGACTCAGGCTAAAGGATTTATACACGAATGATATTCAACGATTTTATAAGGTGGTTTCTGATATTATTCATGTGAGACAGCAGGACATGGATCTGTCTACTTATATTGGCCGGATTGCGTCTCTTAAGGAGGAGTTCTTAACTTTGATGCCCTTCACTAATGGTGCTGAAGTTCAACAAATACAGACTGACAAGTTCTTTATGGTGTTAACCCTTATTGGCCTCCGTCCAAATCTTGAGACTGTCCGAAATCAGATTCCTGCTAGTTCATCAGTACCATCATTGGATGATGTGTTCGCTCGTCTCTTACGCCTCTCCTCTACTCAGACCTTGTCAACTAATGGTCCTTCAGATTCATTTGTGTTAGCCTCTTAGACTAACTCTCGAGGAGGACATAGTGACAATCGGGATCGAGGACAACGTCCTCAGTGCACCCATTGTAATAAGTTTGGTCACACTCGAGATCGTTGCTATCAGTTACATGGACGGCCTCCTCGCACTACCCACATTGCTCATCAGTCATCTGATCCTCTGCTATCTCGACCTGACTCAGCTGCAAGCTCCACATCTCAAAGTGTCACCCTTACTGGTAGTGATTATGATGCCTATCTCCGATGTCAGGCAGCCACATCAGCTTCTGTTGCCCAGACCGGTAATGTCTCTGTCTGCTTTACTCGGTCTCCTTATCTTGGCCCATGGATTCTAGATTCTGAAGCATTTGATCATATCTCTGGTAATAAACACCCTTTCTCCTCTCTTACTACTACCTCTGCCTTACCTACTGTTACTTTAGCTAATGGTTCCCAAATTATGGCTAAAGGTATTGGTTTGGCTCATTCTCCCCCTTCCCTACCTCTCCACTCTGTCCTTTATACCCCTGAGTGTCCTTTTAATCTTATTTCCATCAGCAAAATAACTCGTACTCTTAACTGTTCTATCACTTTTTCTGATAAATATGTAATCTTGCAGGACCGGAGTACGGGGAAGACGATTGGCATCAGACGTGAGTCTCAAGGCCTCTATCACCTCACATCACCTTCATCTCCTGCAACTTGCATTTCCACCGATACTCCTCTTCTCATTCATAGTCGTTTGAGTCATCCTAGTCTCTCCAAGTTTCAGAAGATGGTCCTTCGTTTTTCCACTTTGTCGTCGCTTGCGTGTGAGTCGTGTCAGCTTAGGAAACATACTCGTATCTCATTCCTAAAGCGTTTGAATAATCGGGCAAAGTCTCCTTTTGAACTTGTCCACACTGATGTTTGGGGTCCGTGTCGGACCGCGTCTACTTTATGATTTCAGTATTTTGTCACTTTCATTGATGACTATTCAAGATGTACTTGGCTATTTTTAATGAAAAATCGAGCTGAGTTATTCTCTATTTTCCAAAAATTTTATGTTGAAATCCAAACACAATTCAATGTTTCTATTCGAATGCTACGCAGTAACAATGCTCGGGAATATTTTTCTACACCCTTTACTTCTTTTATGTCCCAACATGGGATCCTCCATCAGTCATCTTGTGCTCATACTCCTCAACAAAATGGGGTTGCTGAACATAAAAATCGACATCTTGTTGAGACAGCTCATACCATCCTTCTCCATAGTCATGTTCCTTTTTGTTTTTGGGGGGATGCTGTTCTTACAGCCTGTTACTTGATTAATCGTATGCCCTCATCTACATTACATGACCAAATCCCTCATTCCCTCCTTTTTTCTACCCAACCTCTTTATTTCCTTCCTCCTCGTGTCTTTGGTTGTACTTGTTTTGTTCATACTCTCACACCTGGATAGGACAAGCTCTCCGTCAAGGCTATAAAATGCATCTTCTTAGGATACTCTCGACTTCAGAAGAGCTATCGTTGTTATTCCCCTGACACTCATCGTTATTTTCTCTCCGCTGATATCACCTTCTTTGAAGACCCTCCATTCTTCTCATCCTCTGAATCTCTTCCCATTTCTGAAGTATTGTCACTCCCCTATATATCCGCCCCTTCAAATGCGCTCTCTCGTCCTCTTCAGGTTTATCATCGTCGACATCGTGTTGTTGCTCCTCCTCTCTCTTCAGCTGAGGTACCTGATGACTCACCTCCTGTCCCACCGATTTCTTCTACCCCGGCCCTATCATCTACTGACCATTTGCCTATTGCTCTTCGGAAAGGTAATCGATCTACTCGTAATCCTCATCCTATTTATAATTTTTTGAGCTACCATCGATTATCTTCATCCTATTCTACCTTTATCTCTACTTTATCCTCTGTTTCTCTTCCTAAGAGCACTAGTGAGGCACTTTCTCATCCTAGGTGGCGACAGGCAATGGTTGATGAAATGGCTGCTCTGCACTCCAATGGCACATGGGATCTTGTTTCTTTACCTCCTGGTAAATCTACAGTTGGATGTCGTTGGGTCTACACTGTTAAAGTTTGTCCTAATGGTCAGGTTGATCGCCTTAAGGCCCGCTTTGTTG
The DNA here is from genome assembly GCA_030254885.1 of Vitis rotundifolia. Taxonomy (NCBI): domain Eukaryota; kingdom Viridiplantae; phylum Streptophyta; class Magnoliopsida; order Vitales; family Vitaceae; genus Vitis; species Vitis rotundifolia. The sequence goes on along the minus strand of CM058163.1, from coordinate 16,729,506 downwards.
CTAAAGGTTATACTTAGATTTATGGTTGTGACTATGGTGACACCTTCTCTCCTATTGCCAAGATTGCTTCTGTTCGCTTATTTCTCTCCATGGCAACTATGTGTCATTGGCCTCTTTATCAGTTGGATATTAAGAATGCTTTCCTTCATGGTGAACTTCTCGAGGAAGTGTATATGGAGCAACCGCCTGGTTTTGTTGCTCAAGGGGAGTCTGATTTAGTGTGCAAGTTACGCAGCTCTCTATATGGCTTGAAACAATCTCCTCGGGTATGGTTTGGGCGTTTTAGTTCAGTTGTTCAAGAGTTTGGAAAGCTTCGGAATGAAGCAGATCATTCAGTTTTCTATCATCATAACTCTTCAAGCCAGTGCATTTATTTAGTAGTTTATGTAGATGACACTGTCATTACAGGCAGTGATCAGGAGGGTATCCAAATATTAAAGCAACACCTTTTCAACCACTTTCAAACCAAAGACTTGGGCAAACTCAAGTACTTTCTGGGACTTGAAATAGCTCAATCCAGTTCAAGTGTGGTTATGTCACAAAGGAAGTATGCCTTAGACATCTCGGAAGAAACAGGTATCTTAGAATGTAAACCTGTTGACACTTCTATGGATCCAAATGTCAAACTTGTACCAGGACAGGGGGAGCCTCTAAGAGATCCTGGGAGATATCAACAACTTGTAGGCAAACTGAACTACCTCACCATCACTCGGCCAAACATCTCTTTTCCTGTGAGTGTGGTTAGTCAATTTCTACAGTCACCATGTGACAACCATTGGGATGTTGTGATCTGCATTCTTCGATATATTAAAGGAACACCAGGCCAAGGTATGTTGTATGAAGACAGGGGTCATACCCAAATTGTTGGTTACACAGATGCAGACTGGGCTGGTTCACCCTCAGATAGGAGTTCTACCTCAGGGTATTGTGTTTTTATTGGAGGTAACTTAATATCCTGGAAGAGTAAGAAACAAGATGTAGTGGCCAGATCAAGCGCCGAAGCTGAGTATCGAGCTATGACTTTTGCACTATGTGAAATCATATGGTTGAGGCAATTCCTTCAGGAATTGAGATTTAGAAAAGATGGACAGATAAAGTTAGTATATGACAATCAGGCCACATTACATATTGCATCCAATCCAGTCTTTCATAAAAGGACCAAGCATATTGAAGTTGACTGTCACTTCATTAGAGAGAAGATCGCATCAGGGTGTGTTTCTACAAGTTTTGTTAATTCAAATGATCAACTAGCAGACACCTTCCCTAAATCTCTTCGAGCTCCTAGGATTAAATACATTTGTAACAAGATTGGTGCATATGACACATATGCTCCAGCTTGAGGGGGAGTGTTGAATATAATATATTTATAGTGTACAATCTTTCTTTCCTTTCTTAATATAGGTCACATATATGGTAGTTAGTTCAACCTAGCCTTGTATATATATTTCTCTATTGTAAGAAGTTAAACATATGAATGAGAATTAAGGTTTTCTCTCTCTCTCTCTCTCTCTTTCAACAAGGATGATGAAAAGTCAATAGCACATTCTTCTACATTGAGCCCAAGCTAGAGGGTTATCTTGCTATTTTCCTTATTTGGGGTTGCATGGATGATGTCAAGTTTGGTAAGAGAAGCCTTCTTAGGGTGGTATGCTTCTTTTTGTTGGTAAAAATCAGAAGAAAGTATGAAGGATTATTGCACTGTGCATGTTTTAGACATTATGGAGAGAGAGGAACTAGAGATCTTTTGAAAGCAAAGAAATGTCTAATCATGTGATAAAATGCACATTTCTTTGTAATATTTTGTTGTGGGTTAGGATATACATAGATGAGGGTTCTCTTATTATGTTAGATTTTAAAGATTGGTTAAGATCTTCTTAAAGGAGTTGTTTTTGCTGCCTTTTCCTTTTCGCTTTGTTTCTTGATGTCCTTTGTATATGACATGTGCACTTTGGTGCACTTTTTGTTAAGTGTTGTTAATATAATTATTTTGTTTGCCTATCAAAAAAATAAATGATTAATTCAAAAAATTTAATTACCAATATGTGATATTAGAATATGACTCAGATTACTAATGTTCTTAAAATTGTAAGTTATTAGGATATCAACCCACAATGATATATATATATATATATCATGCTATCCAACACCCTCCCTCATTGGCGGCCCCATTCCCGTAGATGAAGCCTCCCTCATGTGCAATTTCATACCTATACATGGAGAACACATATCCGTAGACAAACAAACCACAAACAACCTCCTTTAAACATACATGTGAAATTAAGGAAATAAACATACAATGAGGTTCAAATGCATAACCTACTGCTAAACGAGGCTATGATATCACGTTGGATTACCAAGTTTCCTAAAAACTTTATCTATTAAATCCTAGGTCCTAGAGTGGTTTGGGTAATGCACTCTTCTATTAGAAATAATCTTTTGGGTTGGCATGGCTCTTTCGTGGGAAAGAAACGAAAAAAAGTATAGAGGGTTGCATCCTCATGCTTGTTTTGGACTCTTTGGAAAAAAAGAAATAGTTTTTAACGATGTTGAGCAATCAGACCAAGCAATATTTGTTAATTTATCTTGGGGTGATTTTATATATCTAATAAATTGTGTAATTGATGTAAAAACAGGATTGGATTCTCAAGAAAAGAATGCATGAGTTGGATTTACAGCTAGTGTAATTAATATGCACATGCTAACAATGATACACATTCTTGTCCATTAATAGAGGGAAAGAGATCCTCAATAAGAGCTCTAGAAAGACGAGGCATCATTTTACTCAGGTAATAGACCTGCAAGTTTACTTTGGGAAGATCCCGCTGAAAATGTATAAGACCCAAAACCATACGTCCCTAGGTAAGAGTCCCTAAATCTGCACTTCCAATTGTCATGGCTTCAATTTGAGATTATTCATTGTGTAAGTTGATACCAGTTGTTGAATAAAGCTAGGTTGTGTGGATGATTAATCGATCAAGGTTAAATAGTCTATGTAAAGAGCCAATAAATTATTTAACCAATAAAAAATTTCATTATAATTATTAGTCAAATTTTAGAAACTTACAATGCTTGTTGTGTTTTCAATTTAGGTTTTTTAGAATAATAGTATTTCTGATCTTTATTAGTTTATCAACTTCATTTTTCAGCTCAAAGATCCACTTGGAAGAGCAAAGGTTTTTAACATGCTTTTATCTATCACCATACATGATTAACCACCCTTAGATGCTACTCTTCACACCACACCTTAAATCTCAGGGACCTTTCTTGAGGTTTGTGCCAAGGTTTCAGACAGAAAGGAAATAGGATCTTAACATGAGAATCAAGGTTTGATATAAAAAAACAAAGAAAGAAGATACTAGAGCTTGACTTTAGATAAGATATTTTATAAAAAGATAACTTTTTATGAAGGCAACTCTTACGTCACTTGATATTGGGTCTGCATTTCAAGCATCACAATTTGTGACTTTTTAAGACAAGGTATAGAAATCACAGAACAATCAATATCCTCAGATGCAACATATGAGGGCTAATATATTTGGTCTAATAGTACAACCCACACTTTCATGTGACAAAATAAACCACCAACCTTTGAAAATGTGCTCTTCCCAGAACCATTCTTCCCCATGACTGCATGGACCTAGTAGAAATGGAGAATTTAAGCCACATTAGACAAAAACATCAGAAATACATGAAATTTTTACATGATTACTACCTTCCTGATGTCAAAATGAATGAATGAATGAATAAAAACCTAAAAGCAACATAATAGCCAAAACATCATGAAACAATGAACCTTAATGAGATAATCAGATAAATACAAGCAATATCCATTTATTAAGCAGAATTAACTCTAACTTCAATAAAGTAATAGGGTGCCGTATGACATTCAATTTTTTGGCCAACAAATGCCATTGCACCATCATTAGGCGTTAAGCATGCATAGCTCCTGCAAGGGACTTCTCAGAGCACTCAACTCTCCAACAATTTATAATTAATAAACCTCTAATAGTAAAGATTCAGGAAGCAACTTAAGCACCAGTTTTTTTTTTTTTTTTTTAATCAGAAACAGAATTGTATTAGAAGTGGATAAAAGTACTTGAGAAGGATGAAGAGTCCTTCCCAAAGCTACAAAAACTGATCAAACATGGCTAAACTCTACCACAATACAAGGTGACCTAGCCAACCAGTGTAAACTAAAATGAAAAATAAATGCATCTCCACTAGCCCTACAAAACTCCTTTCGTTTCTATTCAACCCCTTTTGTTCTACACACTGAGGACCAATCAAGCTGAACAACATTAGCAACTTGAGCACTAGTAACACTCACAAAATAAATATCTAAAGAATATTTTTAAATTTTAAAATTGACAATTCCTACTACTAAAGTGTATTTGCTCTTTGTGTTCCAAATACACCACCAGAAAAAATTTAAATAAAAAAAAACCCTCATCCCTCATACTTTTTCATCGCTCACCCCCCAAAATGCCCATGCCAACTTGAAAACGAAATCCTGCACTATACAAGGTAGCACCCAAGACACTTCATATAAAGTGAAAATGAATGCCCATGATTCATTAAAGATACCGCAATGAATGAGACAATTAGTTGTTTTACCACCCCTCCACACAAAACCAATTCAGAAAAGTCATGTCTCCCATCCTTAGTTGGAGCACCAATTAAATTCTTTTCTTAGTTGCCAACAAGGAAAAGAATGCCAGTTCTAGACTTCTAGTGGAGCCTGAGTGCCTCAAACCTCCTTCCTAGGGAATGTGCCACTTGAGTTGTTAGCCTCTTTGAATTTTGTAAAAATATTTAACAAAAAAGGCTCCTAAATAGCTCCCTTCCATCTAATTGCATCCATATCTCCCATCTTACATTCACTAGGAAAAATCTCCTCTAAGAAATCAGATATCAACTTTAGAATTGAATCTTGAAAACCCCTAACAAGTGGAAGCCAACACTCCATCCCACCCCAAGTCATCTACTTAATGCTTCTTGATCTATACAACTCCATGTAATCCAACTCCAAAGCCTGCTCCCCATGCTATAGATAGTCCACAAAAATACCTTCTACCCATTCCATACCTAAAAAGTCACAAATTTAGAAAATTCAGCCCAAACTTTCTGAATATCCTTCCACAAACTGAACCCATAAGAGATAGTTCTCGGTCTCCATGAATATAACATTTTGAAGGTAAAAACATCAGCTACTGCTAGGTTGAAAGCATATTTAGGTTAATTTGAAGGTACATCTAATAGCTTTCTTATTTCTCCTATAAATAAATAATCACAAAATAATAATAATAATAATAACTTTCTTACTTGCAAAAGTTGTAAGGTAAATTAAGGCATGAACAAACACAACAAGCTCAACCTTCCACAGTACAAAATACATCAGTTTTCATAAGCCTTAAGTAAAGAAAGCATGCCCTTTAATAAAATGATCAGACATAAAAGTCTCAGAAATATGTATACAGCTGTCTTCTTTTTGAAAAAGACTTAGCTCTACACATATATAGAAGAACCTCCACCCACCCTATTACATGGCAAGATTAAATAGACAATTTTTTAAATATATTTGTACTTAAAAAGATGCTCTGATAACTTTTTTTGTAACCACATGATAAATTTTTTAAAATAAAATAAAATATACCTTACTACAAATGGGAACTAGATACCAACAAACCTTTGCCCCATATTGGGTAGGACAAGGTTCCTCCACACTGCAGTAGAGCCAATTATTATCAACCAACAATATTCTCTGGGTTTTTAGCAAGTTCACATTTTCTATACATGCAAGATGAGGTATCAACCAACCATATTATCATTCACTGTAAGGTGGCACAAAGTTTATGGTCTTGGTGCTCTCTCATTTTGGTGTTTTATGGGTTTTACCATGCTCAATCAAGGAACTGTAGTTAGGTTGTCATGGGAACTTTGTGGAAAAGAGTAAGAAGAGGTTTTCAGACTACCCCTCTATTTGTTTTGGTCTGGAGAGAGCATAACAGAGGATGTTTTTAGGACAAGGAGAGGTTCAAACTGATATTGAAAATCGCTCTACTTGTACTTTGCTTTTGCAATCTAACATGATGTCAAATTGTAACTTTGATTCCTCACTAGATTTAATCATCACTTTAGGCAGGGTTTAAGATATTGTTAGTGCCTATGTCACTTATTGTATACTTCTTGTGTATGTAAGATCAGTTCCCTTTTGTTCGCTGCATTTCAATAGAATCATTACGGCCTATAAAAAAATTGCTAAGAGTAAACCATAACAATTATTACAAATTACTGGATTATTTATTCTAGGCTCTTCCATATGTTCTTCAAGTCTAACCCAAATTAAATATTTCAGGTATTATGTTCTTTTTTATTCCATACTTCAAAATATTTATGTTAATTCATAACATTAATCCAAATTCAAAAAATTTCCCACAATGCAACTCAAGTGTTTGGTCCCCATAAACTGAGAGGGAAAGTAAAAGGCTAGGCAAAAGGAAAAGCAAAACAAAGGGAGGAAAACAAAATACCAGTCAAACCCAACAAATATTTCTTCCAATCTATCCCCAACATGTCTCACTTTATTAAATAGAAAAATGAAGAGTTTGGAACACGTACAAGTTCTTTCCTAATTCTCAATGTATTTTCTGTTCGTTTAACCAAATTATATTAACTACTTGTTTTTCCTTGTCTAGTTGTTTATGAGGACCAAAGCTTAATACCATTATTGTTCTTATCAAAGATATAGATATATCATTTAAGGTATGTCCAAAGAGGAAAAAATCAGGAAGCTTTCCCACTGCTATCTTAGTAGAATCATGTGTAAGAGCTGCTATGCCTAATAATAGACCAAAATCACCTGCTCCATTAGTTACAAAATGCGTTTTTGAAAAGCATTTGCCACAATAGGTCGTTGGAATCAAAAGAAAGATGAATAATTCCAACCAATTCCAAAAATTTAAGGGGGCTTATTTGGCAGTGAAATTGAGAATTATTTTCACAATGCATACAAGAAAAATGAAACCCATACACAGAGGATGTTTCCGGAAAAAATGGAGCAATTTCTACCTAATCAACAACAATAGAAATCGATTAAAAAAACAAAAATGTCTTGTCCAAAGAGGCCAAAAATATGTATCAGGATAAACCCAACGTGGAGGAATTGAAAATTGATAGCAAAAAAATAACACCAGTCAATTTCTTTTCTTGTTTCCTGGCTCTTCTCAGCAACCAAACAGAGGGAAAAAAAATGTATAATTGGGCGGTGGAGAAGACTGTTACGAACCTCACCTTCGTAGACGACGAGGTTTACTCCCTTGAGTATTTGCTGCTTGGTTTCGGAAATCACAGCCGTCAGATCTTTGACTTCGAGCAAAAGCTTCTTATCACGGCTGTCAACGCCGGAAGCTTCAGCAGAATGAACGGTGGCAAGAGTGGCGGTGAGAGACAGAGGGCGACGAGAGGGGGTGCGGATAGAGAGAAGACGAGTTGCAGAGCATGTAAATGCGCGGAAATTGGAGGAGGATTTTGGGATGAAAGTGAGAGGAGAAGATTGTGGAGAACAGGCGCAGCAGAATCGAGCCATTGCCTACGGAGAGACCGTCTGCGTTTCGGCGTGCCAAGCAGAGACCTTTATTATGAGTGAAGAAAAGAAACTTTGGGCCTCTCCAAGTTTTTGGGGCCTGAGTCATGCCCAAATGACATAAGAAAATACTATGAATCATAAGATTCATAACTGAGGTTCTTAATCTAAATAATTTAGTGTGGTTTGTGAGGGAGGCCTACAAATAGGTTATGTTTGGGAAAGTAGCTTACACAAGCATGTTTGGTAAATTAATTTAATTTAATATGATTTAACATAGTTTAAGATTAAGATATTTTTTGAATGATTTGCTTTCTAATTCATCATTTAAAATAATTTTGAAGTGAAATTTTTTAAAATTCAAGGGCTATTTGACCATTGTTTTTTAGAACAATTCCATAACAAATAAATAAGAAAATATATTTGGTAATCGAAAACTATTTTTTATTTTTTGTTCTTAAAATATGAAAATAAGATGTCTAAAACCATATTTTACTTATTTTTACTTGTTTTTTTATAGCTATTTTAGAAAATAATTATACAAGCATATGGAATTATTAAAAAATAAATAATTGGATTTAAAATTTATTTTTAAAATATATTTAAAAATATTAAAAACAAGTTAAAAACATTTCTAGTTCACTTTTATTCGACAAAATATCAATAACTATTTTTCAGAATTATTTTTAAAAAGAATTATTAAATAAGGCCCAATTTTTATTTTTATTTTTTACCTTTTTATGATTCAATAAAATTTAAAAAAAAATTATTTTTAAAATGTTTGGATAATTATTTTCTTAAAAGTAAATTAAGAGTGTGTTTCTAGCATTTTTAACACTTGAATGACAAAATTTTTTAAGTATAATAAATATTAAAAACGTTTTCTAAAATCACTACCAAATAGACTCTAAGAGTACGTTTAGGAGTAATTTTAATAAACATTTATAATATTTTTAATACTTGAATGATAAAAATTTTAAAGTATTATAAAAATTAAAAGTGTTTTTTAGAATCACTATCAAACAAGTTTAAGATTGTGTTTGACAGTGATTTTAGGAAATATTTCTAATTTTTTAATTGTCACTATCAACCAGACTCTGAATGACCCCAATTTTATTTATGAATAATAAATAAATTTACTATAAATTAGCAAAATTGCCATTTTAAAAAAAAAAAATTGAATATAACTGCTTAGTTTTATTCATTTTTCTGTTATTTCTTAAGAAAATTTAGATCTAAATATTTTTTACAAATTATTATCCAAAAACAAAAGCAATATAATAAACATCACAATTTGGATAAAATAAATAAATAATAAATAAATGAATAAACAATAATCCGAAACCGAAATTCTACATGCTGTAAATCATGCAATCATAATTTTTACCTCATAATTGGTCAAATTCTCATAAACAATTAAATTCCATAAACTTTTGTAGCTTATTATTCAAAAATAAAAATACCAACCTAAATATTATAAAATTTAGATTAAAAATTAATTTTCTATAACCTTTCAAAATTTAACCTCTTATCCTATAATAAAACCAAAATAAACTACCATTAATTTTAATAATTTGTTTAAATTCAAACTAATTTAAATATCTATTAGAATCAATAATTCCAATTAATTTTGAAAAAATAAAAATTAAGATTTGATACCATTTCTTAAATTAGAAGTTGTAATTATTTTTTAATTATTAAGCATATAATTAGTAATTAAAAATTATTATAGTCATTAATTCTAATATTTTGGAATATGTAAAAATATATGTTATTTAGTTTTTCAAATTATTAGTTTTCAAAAATAAAAAGAAATATAATAATTAACTTATAGATATTTTTAACATGTAAAAACAACATTTAGCATATAAATAAGATAAAATAAAATAAGGGTTGTTTGATTAAACCGATAATTGAAATCCCATAATTTTGAAATTTAATCCTCCATCCTTTTTTAAAGTCAACACAAAAATGTCATCATTATTTTATTATAAAAATAATTTTTTATTTTAAAACTTACATCTAAATATTGAAATGGTAAAGGAGATTTATGTCAAAAATTGATTATTTTTCAATTAAAAATATAAATTATTAGATTCATAAATTCAAAGATTATTTCACTCATTTTAACTAATTGATCCTATATTTTTTTAATTATTTAGGATTGTCTATTTAGAGCTGATAAAAGTATTTTATACCCTCTTTTACTTGTCAAATAACTCGGTTGATCAGGACGAACACTGGGATGTGTGGTCTCGGTTCTCAACAAGTGACACATTTGTAAACTATGAGAGAGAGACAAGGGTTTAGCCGTTCACGTTGGAAACCATTGCGTCTTTTAAGGGAAATATGTAGATTAGGTAAGAAATAAGGATAGGTCAAGTTGAATATAATTAGGGTTTGAAAGAAAGAAGGTGTGAATTCAATGAGTTTGGATTGGAAGTGAGAATGGCTACCGTGGTGGTAGGAGGCTTTGCTCCATCCATTGTGTTCTACTCAAAATGTTGCTTCACAATTACACTTCAATCAATTATTATTAAAAATTAAATCCATTCACTATCCCTACATCTAATATCTAAGATAAGGTAACACTAATAAAAAATATTATTTTTTATTTTTATTTTCAAATAATAATTATTAATAATAATACAAATAATCATCATCATCGCAGTAAATAAAAATAAAAAATTCTAACATCTTTCAATCTACCCAAAGATTAAAATATCATAAATATCGATAGATAATTTTTCAAAAAATGTTAAAAATATCAGATATAAATTCTAACAAAAAATATCGGTGTCAAAGAAAGGTTGGAAATTTTTTTTTCAATAAATGATCAAAAAAAAAATAATAACACACATACTAAAATTGTTTTATCGATATATATACATACTGTAATTTTGTGATAATAATAATACAATGTGTACTGATAAGAAATATGAACTTTAAAAGTATTAGCTCAATATTAATCTAGAATAAATACTTTATTTCGTTAAATGTAAAAAATTTATACAAAATGCATTATAATGGTTCCTGTAATGGTAAATGAAAGTTTGATGTGGTTTCATAATACAATAATGGTACTATGATACGAAGTTTGCATAATATTAACTATAATTATAAGCATATGTCATACATAGGTTTCCAAGAGTCCTACCTACTACCCCTTTATGAATGAAAAACTCGAACTTCACTCATTTGCTTGTTTGAAATCCTCATTACATTTAATATAAAATGTCATATGACACTTATGTAGAAGGATTGGTAAGTATACCATAGTTATCATAAGTTGAATTTGAACTCATTCCACAATTTGGAAGTCATATTTCATTAGTCATGACATAAGGAGGATAAATGTTAACTTTAAAGAATTAGTTTATACACAACCTCATCGTGGGTGACCACATCAATCAAATCAAGTATGTACACTCTATTGTGCCTTGTATAGCCTTAAAATAGGTTCTTCACGTGAGGTTTGAAAATCTTCGTTCAATAAATATTGGATTTGGATTAATACATAGTCTGTATGATTTAGATATGTTTATTGAGTACATTATTGAAGGTATCGTGTTGTTTGTTCCTTATAAGAATGATATCAAATTCCGACTTACATAATTATTTTGAGGTGAAAAATCTTCGATCTTTGTGTTACTTTCTTGGCATTGAGATTGACACATCTCCTACGAGTATATTTTGTCTTAGATTAAATATGCATAAAATCTCATCTTTTATTTTGTGTTAATAGATAATAAAGTTGTTGACACTCTTGTTGAATTATAAGTTTTTTAAATATTTTTCAATTACATATTAATCAAACTTTTTTTTATTTTTTTTTTCTACTCAGATTTATGATATTTTCAAAAAGGGAAAATAAATTACATAACATAAAAAAAATTCTAATTTTTTATTAAAAAATATTTCTAATTAGTGAAATTAATATTAATTGTAGGTTATAATTCTAAATGATTACAGCTTGATGGATTGGGCCTAACTGTGGTGGGCTCATATCCTGACTAAACCATCCCACGAGGAAAGCGCGTCTGCTCCAGAATCTAGTGGAAGTGGCCTTCGACAACTCTCGTGGTCTTCTTCCCACGGTACTCACACATGCAGATCACGTGATCCTCCTTGGATTCGGTCCTCTCCGGTACGATACCTCCGGTTAGATCCACTTACTGGTCTAACATATGGGAACATATTTAATACATGAAACCACAATATATAATATATAATTAAATAAATTATGTATAAATATAAATTAATTTTTTGGATTTGAAATGGCGACAATATTACTTTTACATTATACTTGCGGGAGGAACCAAGGTCCTGATCGGTAATTATTTTTAAAAACAATTTTTGAGAACACTATTTAAAAATAATTATTTGAGCTTTGTTTGGGAACTATTTTTTAAAACAGTTTTTTGTTATCCAAAACATAAAAAAAATACGGAAAACATGTTTAACAACTAAAAACTATTTTATATTTTTTTCTTAATAATAGAAAATAGGTTGTTTTCTCAAACATCTTTTACTTATTTTTTTTTAAATAATTATTAGAATGATTAAAAATAAAACACTAGATATAAAATTTATTTTTAAAACATATTTAAAAATATTAAAAATAAGTTAAAAATATTTTATATTTTCAAATAGACTTTTATTATAAAAAAAATTAGATAACAATTTTTAAAAATAGTTCTCAAAAATTATTTTTCAGAATTGCTTTAAAAAACAGTTACCAAACAAACCCTTTATATTTTGTAAAACAAATCTCTATTTGGAACTTGAAATATTCTTAACCTATTGTTTATGTTTATAAAATAAATTTTATATGTAATGCTCTATTTTTATTTATTTTTTATATTTGTATAATTATTTTTTAAATAATCATTAAAAAATAGGTTAAAATAATTAAAAGATGTTACTTGAAAACACTTTATTTTATATCTTTAAGAACATAAAATAATTTTTTATTTTTTATTATCAAATCCCTTTTTTTTTTAAATAATAAAAAACAGTTTTTAAAAATAATTATCAAACATACACGAAAATTTTCTATCCCTTTTTTACTTTTTCATTTCCATTCCTATTATTATCAAATATTGAAATGGAAACAAATAATCATTCCAATATTTCATTCCTAAGTTCATCCAAATACTAGAAATGGAATCATCAAATTCATTTCATTCCACTAAGAAATAAGAATGAAAACAAAATATTCATTTTCATTCTTATTCCGACGTACCAAACACCCCCTAATAGTACTTAGTTGAAAGGCCTTCATATTTTTTAAAATATGAATATGAGATAAAATTATGATTGGAAAATTTTTTCATCCTTATCTACAATCAAACTTTTTTTTTTTTTTGGATATAAATTGTTTTTTTAAAGCTTCATTTGATTAAAAGGGTAGTGAAAACTCAATTTTTGAAATTTAACAATTTGTACCTTTTTAAAAAAAATATGAATATGAGATAAAATTATGATTGGAAAATTTTTCATCCTTATCTACAATCAAACTTTTTTTTTTTTGATATAAATTGTTTTTTTAAAGCTTCATTTGATTAAAAGGGCAGTGAAAACTCAATTTTTGAAATTTAACAATTTGTACCTTTTTTTTGTCTTATTTTAATAAAAAATAATATTTTATTTAAAAACTTACATATAAATATTTGAAATGATAAATGACATTTATATAAAAAATGAGTTATTTTTATTTTTATTTTTTTTATAAAAAAAACGAGAAATGTTATATTCATAATTTGAGAATTATTTTACCTTTTTAACCAAATATTTTTTTTAAGTGGATATTATTTCAACTTTTTTAATTAAATATTTCATTAGATATTATAGGTATATCCCCAAATAACGATAACTTTTCTAATATAAATGACCATATTAATTAAACTTTTTAACTAAGTATATATATTTTTTAAATGGATGTTTATTTCAACTTTTTTAATTAAATATTTCATTGGATATTATAGGTATATGATCTCAAACAATTATAACTTTTCCGATATAAATGGCCATATCAATTCAACTTCAATGAAGTTTTTGAAAAGTTGGAAGGAAACTAAATAAAAAAAAATGAGATAAAAAAGGAAAAACTAAGAAAGAATATTAATTTGTGGATATTATTATTATTTATTTATTTACAAAAGTATTTTAATAATTTTTCCTTCTTTTTCTCTAATTTTCAATTAAATGAGATAATAAATATGAAATTAATTTTTTTTTTTCAATAATTCCCACCAACACCGGAATTAGAAGAGTGGAAACTAGTATAAACTCCAGCGCTCTTGTTGAGCTGTCATAGAAGCTCCTGTTTCTCTGTGAAATCATTCAACAAATTTTTTTGTTCTTTTCTTTTCGTGTAGTTTTCATCTTCTGCAAGGAAACAGCCTTCCGAGTTCGCTGCTGGGTAATGGTGTATAGAATAGAGAAGTAGGGTTTCTCAAATGCCTGTTTCTAGCTTCAGCTCTGTTTGGTAAGCTTCAAATCCCCTCTATTTTTCTTTGCCTTTGTTTGTTTGTTTGTTTTTTTTTTTTCTTTTTTCATGCACGATAATTATAGGAGTGTAGTGTTTGTTTCTGGGTTTTAATTTGTTTTTTAGATTCTAACTGTTTTGATTTTTTTTTTTTATCGTTTTTTTATTGGTTATCACCCAGAAAGTGGCTGTCATTGTGTTTGATGTTTGATGGTTAATTTTCGTTGAGAAAAAAATTGAGAAGCTTTGTCACTGTATGATGCTGCATTTTCTTGGTTTTAAAATTTTCTATTTTTTTTATTTTTCTTAGAAACCAAACAGAAAATAATGGGAAAGTTTACACTAAAAGGAGGATTCCTCCTTTGTTATTTTTTTTCCTCTTGAGAAAGAATTAGTTGTTGGTTTAGAAGGGGGAGGGATTTGTATATGGGGAGTACAAACCAATATACCTCTCTCTGAAAGATAATGCTGAGGAGGTTAAGTTATATATAGGAATGCTCAACTCAACTCAGTGAACCCTAGTTACTTAACTATGCTATATTGGGAAAATGGTTGTGGAGAATGGAGATTTGCTGGGGAGAAGGAATCCTTAGTGGATATGGGCCGTATTAGGGAAAATTGGTGAGAAGGTCAGGTTGGATACTAGGAAGGGAAAGGGAGCTTTGGCTTCTGAAAAGCTAAGGAAGGGGTGGCTCTTTTCTTAGGAGAAGGATATGCGTGTGGGTTAATGGGGGCTGCTTGGGTCGTTGGAATCCTTGTTTTATGAGGATTTTTCATGATTGGCTTTTATAGTTGGTAGATCAGTGCCTTATGCAATCCAATTCAGAGGTGCTTGAGCAGTGTGGTCCAGAGCAGTGTAAATGAGCATTTTTTTTATTAGGAGTCCATTTGGCACTTATATAAAAAGCATTTTTGAAAAAAATAGGTGTTTAAGAAAATTTAGATAACATTTTTAAATAATGCTTTTTGGAGAAGTAATTGATAAGTGATTCTCCTAAAAGCACTTCTAGAAAAAACACTTCCACTAAAAAGAGTTTGTATATAAACAGTGCCTAAGACTCTCTCAATCCTTTTGTAAATCATTATCTTTGGGTGGTCCTGTTGGTTTCTTGCAAGGGAGGTTTTGAAGGTTCCATTTTTGTTTCTTTTAAACATTTTATTTGGGAAGTGGTTTGCGACAAATTTTAAAGACTGACCAGTTGATGTGGCAGTGTGGGCCCTTGATTAGTTGGTTGGCCTATATAAGTTCAGGGGGGAATTTGCCAACCACATTCTCATCCATTGTGGGAAGGTCTGCAATTTGTGGCATTTTTTGTTTTGTTTTGTTTGTTATTGTTTTGGTTTGGGATTTCTTGGGTGATTTGGTAGTCAATGAATGAGTCATTGTTCAACTACCATGGAAGTTTTGTGGACAAGGCACTCTAAAAAGTTTGGATGGTGGCTCCTTTATGCTTGTAACTTGTTTTAGTGCATTGGAGCAAGAACAGGAGGATTTGGGGATTTTGAGTGCTTGGGATCAGCTTTGAAACAGTCTTACCTCATAGCTTTTTGGATTGGTCTTGGATTGTTTAAAGGTGGTTAACCCTCAGCAATTTTATTTTCTTTGCTTGCTTCTTACTAGATTACTAAGTTGCAATATCAAGTTTGGTAATAACAGCACCTCTCGGAAAGATTTATATTTATCAGAGAGCATCAGTCAAATTAGGTTGGGCTCTGAACTCAATATGAAGCATGTTATCATTCATGCATTGAATTGACACTCGTTGGTATGGTATTCTACCTTTATGTAGGATTCTGAGTAAGACACATCCCAAGACTATGCCTATAAAAATTAAGTGTTAAATTCTAGCTATAACGCTTTTGAATGGAAGCAGATCTGATTCCAATAAGGTTGAAAAAATGAAACTGAACCTAAACCTAACACCAGTGAGGAAAAATGCTAATCCAATATGAATGGAACCAAGGAGGTGTGGTGGATTTCTGGAGGCACTGAATTTTACTAACTCTAGTCTTAATTCCAATACCTTTTTCCCTTGATTATCAATATATTTCATCACTTGTTACATCCAAGTTGGAGTGGTAATGAGTTGTTCCATTTGGTTGGGCTTTGTTTAAGGGGGTGTTGTTTTTGTTGGTCCCCTACTCTTTTTTGAGTTGCTCTTAAGCATTCTTTGTATGCTTCCTGTGTGCTTTGGGGCACTTTTCTGGAGTACCTTGTTTTAATATATTGCTATTTACCCATAAAGAAAGAGTGGTAATGAGGTGTTCCATTTGTCATGGTTGCCTTCTTCATTTTTGTTCGGTTTCTATAACAATCCATTTTATCATAGCTTGTGGAAGGGTTCAAGCATTGATACATTTTGAAGAAAGAATGATAGTTCACAAGGCATTTTGCAGGTATTACTGATGATATTTCTGAGGAGGATCAAAGTGGGTGTTCTGGTTAAGACAACACAGCAAGTTCAATGAAATGATGCCTTGTCACCATCTTTGTTTGCATGAGGAACATAATAATGGACAAGGAGGTATGGCTGCTAGCCTGATCATTCATCTTTTTCAAATGATCCTTATTCCTTATATATATATATTTTTTGGGCTTTCTCTCATTAAAGTTTGGATTGCTATCAGAAAAGGCAACCTAATAACATTCTAATTGTTTTCTCAACATATAGGATTTACTTACTGTAGTTGTCTAGTTGATCCTTTTTGCAGATTGTATTTTCATCCAGGGCGTCAAAGAAATCACCATATGTGTTTTGGCTGGTTCTTTTGTTTTTTATCATGGCATTTGGGGTGTATATCTGTGGTGTATCCCTCACACAGGTAACTGTGCCATCAAAACCGACAAAAATTTCCTTCATGAGGGTTGAGAGAACTTGTTCTATCAATGGCATTCCACCAGAAGAACTAGTCTATGTACATTTTCCACAGCCCAAGACTTATAGCAGGTCAATTTTCATCCTTATATACCTTGTCACTTCCATATTCAATTATTATGCCTAACCCACAAAATTCATTTTATCAGGGAGGAATGCAAATGTACCCCAGTCCGGTTCTTTGTTATTTTGTCCATGCAGAGATCAGGAAGTGGGTGGTTTGAAACGTTATTAAACAGTCATCCCAATATTAGTTCAAATGGGGAGGTTTTTTCCTTGAAGCAAAGAAGACAAAGTATGGAAACAATTCAAAGAACTTTAGATACTATCTATAACCTAGAGTGGATCAGTAGTGCGGCAAAAAATGATTGTATTGCTGCAGTTGGGTTCAAGTGGATGCTAAACCAGGTTTGATGATTCTCTGATTACTTGTCATCTTACTTGCTCCCTGTGATAAATGTGAGAAAGGCTATTGTTCCCTTCTTGTCTGTTTCCTTATGGGCCAAATATGAGGCTTTCCATTTAAGTACTTTCTGCATGAAGTTGACCCTTCTTTGTTCAAATTAGTTCATTTACCAAAGCTCCCAAGTGCTTGTGTGTCTGTTGAGCAGGGATGTAGGGCTTTTTTAGGACATAAACAGAAAGGGATGCACCCAGTTGGTTTTCTTCTGAATTTTGAGAGCACAGATCTTTGTACAGAATGGAATCTTTTCCAGAAGAGAAGGGAAACAGTAAAGAAAGATACCATCCCATAGAGGTCAGGGAAATTTATAGTGCAAAAGTCAAATATCTAGGATTTTCACAAAGTAGGCCCTGCTTTGACAATCCTTTTTTGGACTGTAGATGGAAGGGCAACCCTTGAAACTCTAGCTGATCATGTAGGGAAGAAAAAAGAGAGGCTTCATTTGACCATGGTGGCCACCAACCTGGCATGCCCTATTGCCATTGTGCAGCCCCACTTCTCCCATCTTGCTTAGAAACATGGCATATTCTAGGGATTCAACGAAGATCACTCCCTGCATTGGAGCAAGGGGAGTTAGGTAGCAAGAACATGTAATATCCAGTTTTCTTCTTCCTTTTTCTTCTTTTTAAACTTGGCACAGTTGCGGTTATCATTTGCCCATCCCCTGAAATTGCATTTCTAAAACAAGCTACTTCCAGGTCCACCTTTGTTCTAGGTTCTAACATCTGCCTCGCTGTCTTCTTCTGCCATCCATGCTTGCATAGAGTAACGATGATTCTTTTCCATGGATGTCCCCTGTTTCCTCAATTTTCCATAACTTTCACCATGGTAATCTTTGATTTCTCATTGTCAACTAAGAAGGGATAAAATGACATCCTTTGGATATCTGAACTACTATTTTAGTGTTCTCCAGTATTGCTATGAACTTGAGTCATCGGTTTGATGCATGGTCTGATTACTTGATTAACCTTCCATTACTGTTCAAACAGATTTCTAAGAGATGAACCCTTTCTTTTCCTCTATGCTTCTTGTTAGAACATGCCAAAAGACAAACCCTTTTTTTTCCTCTATGCTTTTTAGAACATGCCAAAATCCAAGAGATCTCCCCATCAAAGCTAAGTGTTACAGAAACACCTCAACTGTGCTCCATAATGGTAGCCAAGTTCCTCTGTTTTCTTCATCCTGTATCTGAAATGACTTCTTCCCAACTATGCGACACCAGTATTGCCATTCAGGCACAGTATCAGTAATTGATCTGGCTCTCAATTTTGATTATATGTTTTCTCTGTATCTATCTTGCAAACAATAACTAGGATGCCACTTCTGAATCATGAATAAATACCTTCTTCCCCAGCATGCAGAAAAGCTATTGCCATTCCAGCACTTTATCAGTAAATAATTTGACTTTCAATTTTAACTATAGGTTTTTTTTAATGTGAGTGCATGTGTTTGTATCTAGCTTGCAGATGATACATAGATTGCCACTTCTCAGCTGCCAATCAACAATTTTATTAGCTGACAACACATTTAAAATCTGCTGTCCTTCCAAAAATGCATTTTGAGTGTCAGAAATTGCTTTATTGATTAACTTTTAATTCTAAGAGCTGGAAGTGAAATATGGTATAAAAATTTTGTTACAATTGTCTTGGTTAACTCCATTTCCTTTATAATGAAAATGTATGTATTTAAAAGCTGTATCTACTTCACATTTAGTGGTTCCCACAAAATAACAAACATATTAAGTAAATAGTGGTTGTTATGTTAAGATTCTGCTTGACATCATTTCTATGTGCATGTAATGAATCATTAGAAATCACCATTTTTTCTGTAGGCGAATATAAATAGTCATTATAAATCATCAAAAAGATGTGTGGTAACCTAGGTAGACAGGAAGCATACAAGGAACACTGGCGCAAAACAAAAATAAATGCAGCAAAAAGCCAAACTAAGAAAGGCCCTAGATTAGAAACAACCTGTCCTTTTTATGCTAAGCATATATGTGCTATCTGCATACAAAATCAGATAAAAGCCTTTCTTTGCATGCCATTCATCTGAATCTTTATTGCTTAACATAGAAAAAGAAATTGTAGACTATTTCACAGCCTCTACTTGGGGATTATTTTTAGGATTTCAACAAAGACGGTATCATTTCTGACAGCTGTTGGCGATACTGAATTTTTATTTATTTTTTAAATGAATTATCAATGAAAATGTAGGAGCATGTGTATCAAACTCGGTGTTAAATAGTATTACATATACATAGTTCATATTTTTGTATATATGTATTTGTGCTTTTGTAAATTTTCATGTTATTTTGGTAACGTATTGTCAGATTGTTCCTAATTTCTTACCTTCTGAATTTATTATCAACCTCTATTTTGAGTTACTCCTTAATTCTTATCTAAAGCTCAATGTGTGATATTTAGTGATCTCATTGCCCTGTTCACTGTAATTTTCTTCCACATCCTCATTCATCAATATTGTAAATATGTTTACAATATTGTAGCTTGATTGGGGAATGAATGTAATTAGTTTATTTATTTTCAGTTTTTGGATAAGTTCGTATTATATTGTCCTTTAACAAGTTCTATTACTTGCCATTCTTTGCAGGCTGTCATGGTTTATCACAGGCAAATAGCTAATTATTTTAACCAAAAGGGGGTGTCAGTTATATTTCTCTTTCGGAGAAATCTTTTGAGAAGGCTTGTATCCTTGCTGGCCAATGCTTATGATAAAGATGCAAAACTGATCAATGGAACCCACATGTCTCATGTGCATACAAGGGAAGAGGTCTCTCTCTCTCTCTCTCTCTCTATATCTATCTATCTATCTATCTCTATCTATCTCTCTATATCTCTCTCTCACTCATATCAATGGCACCCACAAATCTTATGTACATAAAAGGGAAGAGGTCTGTACGATTGTTTCAGACCATTGCATCTAAAGTAGCTACAAAACCCATGTGCATTATTTGTGAACAGCCTCCTTTGGGGTCCCAAATCAAGGATGTAATGGCAGTGCTGATCTCACTATTTTAGCACACCGGGGAGGTTGTTGTTCTTAATAGTTATGATTTTTTTGGTCTTTCTGATTATGTTTCCATAAATTTTTCTGCTTAGAATTTTGATCTCTTCAACATTAAAACAGCTCTGCAAATTCTAATTTCGTTCTGAAAACCTTACTTCAAAGTTCAAACAACCCCTACATGCTCAATTGATTTTAAATCAAGCCCATTTCTTCAAATATACTTAAAAAGTTACAAGTTCATGAATCATTTATGCACCCTCTTTTAACCTCCTCCTGCAGGCAGATTTACTGGCACAATTTAAGCCTACCCTCAATGTCAGCAGCTTGATAGTGGACCTCTCCACAGCTGAACATACCATGACAGAGTCCTTAGAATTCTTCAAGAGCAATCGCCGTATGATTTTATACTATGAAGATATCATTAACAATCCCAAGGTAGAACACTGAAACAAACCAAGTAACTCCTAATCATAATCAGCTTGTGAATAATTACATCCTGTATGTTCTTCACAGGCATTATCTGATGTTCTAGAGTTTCTGAGAGTTCCAGTTAGAAAACTAAAGAGCCGGCAGGTGAAGATTCACATCAAACCCCTCCATGAACAAGTTAACAATTGGTACAATGTTTATAGCACAGTCCAGGGATCACAGTATGATCATTTTCTTCACAGTTCTGACTATATTTCTTAGTTTGTTTACCATTAGTGGATTATTATTTTTATTTTATGTTACAATTTTGTTATCAGCCAATTGCCATGACAGGGACATAATGTTCTCTAACACAGATAGTGGAGAGTTTGTCATCTGAGAAAGCAAGTGAATATAAACATAAATTTCTTCTTGTTAGAGGGCCTGTTATTATAGCTGTTGAAGGGTTCCTTTTTCATAGAACAATGACACAACTTGTACACTGCATGTGGGCTTCCAGGTCTAGCAGGTTGGGATTGGTTTTTACTCAATCCAAACCCAATATGAAATAAGGAGCATTCGACCTTGAATTCAATCCAACCCGATCTCTAATCCGAGGGACTCCCATAAGTTTAATCTAATACTATTTTTTCAAAGTTTAGGTTAGACTTAGTTGATTCAGTTGTATGGGTCAAAATCAGATTAGGTAAGTTTTAGGTTGGATTGAAGTGTTTGTAATGTTTTTAAAATTTTTTTTCTATATATTGTACTGGCATATAATATTTTATGATGATAATAAAAAATTAAGAAAAAAAATTGTCTATTTTCTTAATAAAATGAAATACTACACGATGTAATTATAATTTTACATTTTTTTTTCTTTAAAACAAAATAAGTACTAATATATAGGATTTTAAAGCTATAAATACAAAATTGAGTTGGATTAACCTTGAATTGATCTCAATCCGAATTGAGTTCAGATAGTATTAAAAATGATTATCGAAATTTTGCCAATAGATTGAGTTTTGAATCTTTTGATTGGGTTGAGCAAACTTGTTGAAGTTATGTTATTGGGGTAATGGGCCAAATATGTGTCTCAAGCCCACTTTGGCTAACTTTGGGTAAGGCCCTAACACGAACCATGACAATGAGTCCACTGCACTGAAATCCAACCCCTATTTTTTCCTCACTCTCAAATATCTCCTCATTCCTCCAGCAAAGGCTGAGGCCCGAGGCTGGCGCTGGATCTCTCAGGAACTGAAGGCCCACAGCTGGATCCTACTCTTTTAACAAATGGATTTGGATTCTCTTATACGATGAAAAGCCATATCTCATAAAACCAGTAAGAGTTTGTTTTGCAATAATTTTTAGAAGCACTTTTAGTTTAAAAAGTATTTTTTTTTTTAAATAGGGTGTGTTTTGACAATGATTTTAAAAAACGTTTATAATTTTTTTAACACTTGAATAATAAGAATTTTCAAGTGTTAAAAATGTTAGAAGCATTTTCTAAAATCATTGTTAAATGGGCTCTTAGGTTATTGACAAATTTTAGAAAAACACTTTTAAAAATCCGAAAAATTACTTATAATATTTTTTGAAGAAACACTTGATAAATAATTTTTTAAAATACTTTCAGATAAACACTTTTACTAAAAATATTTTAAGTAAAAACATTACCAAACACACTTTAGGCATTTGAAGAATTAATCAAATTCACCGAGGATAATTTAGTCTTGTAAGTGCACATATGAATTGCACCTCTCCATTTTTTTGGTCTGTTGTTATTGTACGCTAGAAAATTATACGCTGGAATTTGTGAGGGAGGCAAACTAATCTGTGAAAATGAGGCATTTTCTATGCCAACTTTTCCTTCCATCGTCAAGCCAATAATTGTATCCGTTTGGATTTACAATTATTATTATTATTATTATTATTTTTTATGTTTTTAAAAACGTATTCAAACCGATGCTACATTTCCTTTTCTGTTTGGATACGTGTTAATGTGTTTTACTTTCTCTCCTCCACGCAACAACATCATCTCTTACTTTCTAGTCAACTCAAAAAAATGGTTGTGGATCATTTGACTAGCTGATTGGTTCGAACAACACTTTGAAGTTGCTTGTCTTGATTTTGTTTGGATCATCCAATGGATAAGGAAGAAGAATTGGGACGTATGTGTTAAGAGACCTTGGAATGATTCATTTGGTCTTTAAGTAAGTAATTCTTCTTAAAAGCTAATCAAATAATGCCTTAGTTGCCGCATATGTTAATAGTACTTCCATGCAAAAGCTAGTTTAGGTGAAATCCTATCCACAAGTCCTTTCCATGGATTGGTGAAATTTGAATAATCCCCCCAAAAGAAGCCCATAATGGGGTGAATCATTTGTGCCACTTAGACACAATTAGTCTAATTATCTCAATGATAAATGCTTAGTAAAGCTTATTAGGCAGTTGTGTGTATTCCACTTGCATTATGATATTAATTTCTCTTAAGAATCGTCTCACTTATGCAAGAAAACGATACCTGCCTTGTCCATTATTTCCAAAATTTAAGCCTCTAAGAGAGTTGCTTATGCGTGAGGAATTATGTTTAAGGCTTCTATTAGGCAAGAAAGTGATGTGTGTTTGGTTCAGTGTGGACTGAAATTTTGGTTTCTTGGCTCTACACGCTTCATAAAGCCATAAAATATATTTTGGGACACTTCTCTTGGAGTCCATTTGGCATCGCTTTTAGAAAGTATTCTAGTATAAAAACTGTTCTTGAAGGAAAATAAGATATTTGGAAAAATTTTGATAGTACTTTAAAAAAATTTAAGAATAACTTATAATGCACTTCTAGAAAAAATATTTTCACTAAAAACATTTTGAATAGAAATACTGTCAAACACGCTTTTAGTATCCATTTATCATCACATCTTCAATGTCTAAAGAAATCTAGAGTCTTTGGTTAGGTTCTTTTAAGTAATATGCAAAAAAGAATATGTTGAAATACTTTAGACAATCATGAAATTATTTATATGAATCGACTTGCACTTCATGCAAGTCCATTTGCATGATGCATAATCAACTAAAAAATGTCAGTGCATTTAGATTCATCCATAGTCTTTATGATCGGTTTCACTAGATATTAGTCCTTTTCCATATACATATTTTGTTATTCGAGATTTATCGAGATTATAATATTGAACTCCAAGAATGTTTTAGATGTAAGATGGATGATGAGAACTAGGAATGAAATGAGGCAAGTTTCTTCAACCACCTTCGCTGCCTTGCCTTTTCATAGGACTGATTTGAGATGAGAATAAGAGAGGTTTTTTTTATGTTTTGTTTTGTTTTTAATAATCTGAGTGGGGTTCAAGTATAGTCTATCCCAACTCACCTTGATTATATATATAATTAAATAAGATTAATTTAATTTTCACTTTTTTACATATATAACATACAAAATTCCTTTTCATAGCAATAAATTATAAAATTCTTAATATTTATTTATGTGTAAATTACATTTATTTTTACTATAATTTAAAATTTAAAAATACTAAAATATATGTATTTTTTTAAATAAATGGGGTTGGTGTGGCTATGGTGATTTCCTATACCCACCCAATCCCATTTATTTTTTAATTTTTTTTTGGATGGGGATGGAAAAAGATATAGATAAATGGGATGAGGTTACTTGTCTTGAACTCGTCTCATTCACTTTCTTAAGTATTGCAGTGTGAAGGGTTCTTTAGTAGCCTTTTTAATGATTTGAACACTTATTCTAACCCATTGCCTGTGTTTGACAGCTTCGACTTTGATGTGTTTTTTGTGTTTAACTTTTGTTTTCAATGGTAAATAGAAACAAATTATAGGGATAGAACCCTTAAAAGTAAGACATGATGTAACAATAAATGAAATTCATTAATATTTATATTATGATTCGAGGTTCTCCTTTTATTATCATTGATTTATGCATTATCTATGTTTAGCATTTAGGCCTACATCACTTGCATAGTATATGACTTGAGCGCATTAGGAGTTGCATGAAAGATTCAAGTCATACATTTTTTTACAAGTAGATGAGTTTTTCACAATTGGTTCATGGGCCTAGGCAATCCATCTAAGGTTGTAGTGTACTACTTCCTAATTAGAGAGATGACTAGTCTTGGTCATTAGGATGAGTTTCCCATAGTAAGTGTACTGTTATGTATGGTTATACATTAGACATGACTTATACTGAATCATAACATTGACTATCGGATAGTCATGACTTCACCAAGCTAGTATGATGCATAAGCTCTCAACCTTGAGAGAATATTAAGGTAGTGTTGAGGTTTTCAATGGCTTTGACCTATAAGTAAGACCCTGATCGTATAGTGCTTATGGATTAGGTTACTATTGATTAAGACAAGTGAGAATATGTATTCTCAAAATAAGTACCATGATATCTCATGGGTTTGCGACAGTGTGTCCCCTTGGGTGATCCTAAGGACATGTGGTCATGAAATCTATGACCATAATAATTCCTTAAGTAGAATTTGACATATACTTTTGGAAGTTAGAGTATGTCAATTAATTAAATAGTAAGTGAGTTTGAAATTCACGGATGGTAGAGGCACTCTTGAAAGGTTGATAACGTTCACCTTGTTAGATTATAGACACGAGTTCATAGGAAGTTTAAATTAGTCTTTAGTAGGTTACAAACCTTAGTTCTATCTCGATCTAATTTGAAAAAATATTGGAGTGCAATTAACTCTTTATAGTGAGATGTTGAGTTAACTTCAAAATTAGATTATGAGGGAGCCAGTATTTTCCTATTGGTCCCAATAATGTTGTCCACTTATACTTATATTCCTTGATGACATGTTTATTGAGGGGTATTTGGGTTCTTTATTTACATGTGTGCATAAGAGTATTTTGGTAAAAAAGTTTAATTGCATAAGAGTTTATGAATGGTTTATTTGGAATGAAATAATTGATTCATTAGAGCTCATTAGGGCTAAAAAATTAATTAGGACTCAAGTAGGTTAAATTAAGTAACCCAAGTCTAAGATGGACTTAAGTCACTTAACTCCTTTAGAAGTTTATATAAACTCCCTTAGGGGTTAGGACTTTAAGTTTTAGTCTTCTTATTCACTCTAGAGAGAGGAGAGCCTTAGCCACCATCCCTTTGTGAGGGTTCTACTACCTCTAGTGCCAAGGTCCAAGGAGAGAGCCATTAGGTGGGAGATCATGAGGTATTCAAGATAGATATCAAACTCTTCATCAATGAGAATTGATATGGGAGTATTAAGAGAGCACAAGTAAAGTTCTATGAGCACCTAGATCTAAGATCTACAATTTTTATACGACATATGCTTCTATTGCATAGATCTAGAGATCTTTAAGAAGATATTTGCATGCACCCCTATGATTCAGGGCTTCAAATGGATTAATCTAGAGGTTTCAATACAAATAATGCAAGGAAATGCTAAGTAGTATTTGAAGAGTGTGCGAAATTATCACAAAGGTGAAGGAATATGATCAATCACACTTGGAGTGCATGATCAAGTGTTCTAAAAAAGAAACATGTGACCATTGCTATTAAAGTCCTTGATACGATCAATAAGAAAGAACAAGACTAAGAGTAGAAAGTGTAGACACACAAAGGTAATGAATCATTCTAGTAATCTTTGATTATCTTTGCACAAAAAGAGAAGTGATCAATAATGAGTAAAAGAACAACTATCAATACATCATTAGGGCAACGATTGATAGTTTTTGCTAACACTCTAATTGTCTTGTGTAATTTAGCTAATGATCAATTAAGCTGTGAGAGAGAAGTTTTCAATTGTGCATAGTGGTCTTAATCATCCTAGAACCGTACCATCCCACATGTGATACAATTGAGGCTAGCTTGTAATGAAAGCAAAATGGTAGGAGTATTAAAAGGAAACTAGGTTGAAATGTTAGATAGGTTCTTTTATAGAGGTTGGAATAAACAAATGTTCATATAAAGATCTTCATCTTTCTTCCATTGTTTAGGAATTCTAATTTTTAGTAGCTTCTTTTGGTAGCGTAATTAATGTTGTAGTTTTCTTTCAATTTCCCAACTAGAATTTACTTTCTCCTTATTGAACCAATTCCTTTAATTGTAATTCAAGTCAATTTTATTTACAATTCAATCTTGTGTTTCCATTTTACCTACTATAATTTAAGTTCATTGTCAGTTTTATTTTCAAGTATAAGTAGCTAGATTTCCGGTTACCAAAGGGTAGGTGAAGCTAGATTCATCCATATCCTTGCTTTAGCCTCATATATATGGGCTTTAATAGATTGTGAAGCTAGAGTGGAATCAATTGTTGGGTTAATGCTTTATGGATGAGCATCAAGGCCAAAATGTCGAGTGTTTTTAGGATGAGAGTTTGAACAGTACCAAGTGATCTTAAGTTTGGTGGAACTAAGAATGACAATGAGTTATGTCATATTGAGTTTGGTCATGTTGAGGTAAGAAATGCTGAAAATTTACTTGACCTGAATAAAATTCATTGAACCTATTTAATAAATAAGTTAGGTTGAATTATGTATGAATTGACATGGATAACTCATTAACACAATTCCAATATATTATACCCATTATCATGATTCCAACATGTTAACATAGTTCTAAACTAGTCAACTTATTAATTAACATGATTATAATTCATTTAAATTATTTAAAAATTTAAATTTATAAATATATTACTTTAACATATTTTTACTTTCACGTTTAAGCATTAAATTTTTTAATTAATTTAGTTCTTTAATTTTAATTATAATAATTTACAATATAAAAATAAATTAAAATTTCAATTTCATGCTTGTTTATTATTTTATTTACTATTTTAATTATAAAACACTTTTAACCTTTATAATGAAATATAGAAAAGTTTACTTGATTATTTATTTATTGATTTTAATTATATGATATTTAAAAAATTATTTTTAAAAATTTTAAATATATAAAATTAATAAATTTATATGGGTTTAAGGGGGTCATAAACAATATGTATCATATTGGGTGAATGTATCATGATTAAATAAATAAGTTACATAGGTCACAACAAGGTTGTCATAAATGGGTCATTTTGGCACAATTAAGTAAACAAGTTAAATAGGTTAGACAAGTTGAGTAGTTAAATATGAACATGACCTATTTATTAAACATGTTGTACAATTTGACATGATTAGGACACTAACACGAGTATACTTCACCTAAACTAGATAAAATTTAAGCCTTTTTCGAGACATGTTCTCATGTCCTATCAAAATTGCCAACCTAAGCGGGTAAAAGTCTTCAGTGGTATAGATTTCAGATATAAATCTTGGGCAAAAAAGTACTTGTTTCCATGTTGTCTTTTACTTGGGTCCCCCTCAACCTTAGGCTAAAAAACATCTAGTTGAGGAAGGAGGTTTTGAAGTTAACAAATGGAATGTATGAAACTAAGCTCTTGGTGGATTTTCATTTACTAGTTTAGTTAAATTCTCAAATCAACAATCTCATCAACTATTGTTTTGGATACACTTTCCTTTACCAACACCATTTTCATCCCATTTCACGTATTCTTCTCTCTAATATCTTACATTAACCTTGATACTTGTGGGTTTTGACACCTAATACTCATTAGGTACTACAAAATTTGAGGTCCTTATGCTTAGGGGCTTGATAGTTGGATAATTCATAAACAAAGAGCAGGACCTTGATTTTGTCCTAAACAACATAAAACATAATAACTCGTATACATGTATTTGTGTATTAGTTTAGATGTGAACTATTGGTCATACTTTTAAGTACTTTCTCGCCTTAAGAGAAGATGTTTGATATGTAGGCTTTGACTTAAGGTTTCTCACATAATGTACAAAAGATAACAAAGGTTGAAAGGGTAAATTTGGGCACAAATTTTGAAAGGAGAAATCAACACCAAAATTCAATATGACATGGCTCCATATCAAAATTTTGATAGAAGACAAGGCATATTGAAATTTCAATTGTACATAAAGTAGCCCAACCCATGTTTTGATATCAATTTTGTCTTCTATGTATTGATTTGAGTTCAATGTCTCCTAGGAAACATGTTCTTTACATATCTAGCATATGTTTGATTTTGTTGTTATAGGGGGCTAAATTGAAAATTTTGACATCACTTGGATCTATAATGAGAATCTCTAATGGTTTGGCCTCGAGATCTATAATGAGACTTATGACACATGTTGGAAGCTTCTCACTAAGCTGCTTGAGATGGAAGCAAAGATCAAATGCAAGATGGAAGTGTGCGTGGCATATGAGAATTCAATGAAGCCACTTGTTGTCATCCTTTACCATTTTTGAGCCTATACATAGAAGAAAGATAGAGAGAAAAAAATGGGAATGAGGGATGGGATTGATCTTAGAGGAAGAAGAACAAAGATTTTGTCAAAATGGTTTCAACTAAGCTCTAAAGAAGAGAAATTAGAGCTATTGTGAAGACCACAAGCTTGTTGATAGTAGTCGAGATAGTTGACCCTTCAATATAATTCCTCTTCTATTTCTCATTTTTCTTGATTTTTTATTAGAATTGTATATATTAGTACTATAAGCACCCATTGCATACTTGTATTAAATTATACGTGTGAAGCATAAATGAATTGTATGAATGGGATTAAGATGAAAAATCATGTCGAGAATTTTACTTTGAGTTCTGTATATTCAGATCTAGTATTTCTTATCTATTTTAGGGTCTCCATTCTTTTCAAATCTTCACTAAATTGATATAATTCCTTAGGAACATAGATTAAATGGTCAAAATGAAAAATGATATTGAAATTTAGATGTCACAATAGCCATATCACTTTTATATCTGTTTGCTCATAATGCATCATTAATTGTCATATCAAAATTTCAACATTACTAGTCATATGATTTGAGCAACCAATATTGTAGTGACAATATTGGCTTTATCATCGGAGTAAAGAAAATTCAACATGGCATCATGGTATTAGTTTGATATTAAAATTTTGATGTCATAGGATAGTATTGGTTATCATAAAGTTTTTTCGAGGTTCATCAAAATACTGACATTGGAATTTCACCATCATTGGCCTTATGTCATTTTTGTATTGGAATTACAATTTTATGTGTGTTTATTTAGTCATTATTGGTTTTTTTATTTTTTATATATAAGATTTCATATTGGATTGATATCAATTTCAAATTGACATTATATTTGGCATGAGATCTATTATAAATTCTTATTGGTTAGGTTTCATTGATTTTGGTCATCACAACTACATTTCCAAGTTCTTTCTAATTAGTTAGGTTCTATCAATTTTGGCCTTTGTGACCTTATCTTTGAGTTCATTCTTATCAATAGACTTCCATTGATTTTGATCATCAAGACCATATCTTTGATTTCCTTTGTATTAGTCAAGTTCCATTAATTTCAGTTATCATGACCACGTTTCATGGTTCCTTATTTTTAGATAGGGTCCATTAATTTTAGTTATTACGATAATTTCTTTGAGTTCTTTTTTATCAGTCGGGTTCCATTGATTTTGATCATCATAAATGTGTCTTTAATTTCAATTTTATTAGTACTAGTGATTTTTTCACATTGTGGTCACATCTTTGAGTTTCTTTTTATTAGTTAGGTTCCATTGATTTTGGTTATCATGACTACGTCTTTGAGTTCCACTTCTTAGTTCATGGCTCCACTAAATCAAGTCATGTGATCGTGTCATTTGTTCCTTATTTTAGTTTCTAGTTACATGGATTTTGGTCATCATGATCACATTTTTGAGTTATATTTTTCTTTGGTTGGTGCCATTGATTTCAATTATCATGAACAAGTCCCCAAGTTCCATTTTCTTTAGTTTTCATTTTTTGTTAATTCCCTTGAATTCAGTTATCACAAATGGATCTTGGAGTGTTATTATCATTCTTATTTTTTTTATTTTTTATTTATCAACTATGGTCTTATAATGTCATCTTAGTGATGGAGATCATGTTCCTTAGACCATACTATTAGCTTAAGGCACACCCAACAATAGATATCGCACCATATGCTTTTTTTAAGCAAGCTTTTCCCAAAATTATAACAATTATAACAATAAAAAGTATTATGGGGCTCTCCCTTAGGGTCATGCATCTATGCCCCTTATTAATCCATGAATGAATCTTCTTGGGGATGTTTTGGGTCTTTTACCCTACGGCACTTTACCCTTTTTTTTAAGGACTCTCACTTATGGTCTATTATCTCTTATTGCCTTTTACACATTATTTCAGGTTGACCTTATTGGTGTCCTTTTCTCAAGTTGTATCAGTGCTTTCAACACCTTTTTATGTTGCTTAGCTACATCAACAAGTTAGTTCTTGCAAGAACAAAGTGTATCTCAACAAAACAAAGTATACTTCAGACATGAGCAACAAATTTCACACAATAAATCTTGTATTAAAATATCATGCATAATCAAAATTTCTACACGCACATGCATTATACTTCCCATTAATGTTAAGATGGAGCCCTTGAAAGCATAATATGATGTAATAAATTTGAAATTAAATTCTTTTTAATGATTTTCTAGTTTCAGTTTTATCTATTTTTATTTTATACATTATATTTTATGAGCATTCTTAGCTAGAATCTATTGCATTGTATATGACTTGGGTATATTAAGAGTTGCATGAAAGATCCAAGTCATAAGTTTCTTGTAAGTAGATGATTTGTTTAGAATTGGTTAGCTAACTTATGCAATCCATTTGAGGTTGTAATATACTACCTCCTAATTAAAAGGATAACTGGTCTTGGCTATTCAGATAAGGTTCCCATGATAAGTGCATTAATGTCTACAATTTGTACATTGCATAAGATCTATAATGAGTTATAATGTAAGACTATTGGGTAGTCATGACTTCACTAAACTATTATACTGTATTGTCTTTCAGCCTTGAGAGAATATTGAACTTATGCTTAAGTATATAATGACTTTAACTTATGGATGAGATCCTAAAGTGATCATATATTTTCTATGGATTGGGTTATTGTCGATGGAAGTTAATGATAACATGTATTCTCAATAAAGGCACCATGATATCTCATGAACTTTGAGATAGTGTGTCCCCTTGGGTGATCCTTAGGACATGTGATCATGAAATTTATGGCGTCACAATAATTTCTTTAGTGGAATTTGATATATGCTCTTTGTAAGTTAGAGTATTGATTGGAGTCAAAATATGTGCTCTAATGGCACATATTCTATATGATTTGTGCACCAAAAGACATTCAAATCACCCAAATTGACCTAAATCAATGCTAAGGCCCTAGCCATGAGTTTAATTTGTACTTTGGAGACTTGTCTCAGGTTCAAGGGAAGAAAATGGTGCAAGTTGAACCACTTTAGATTTTGAAAGATCAAGAAAAGGCTAAATGAGGAAATAAATGAGTCAAGACTCATGGACCGTAAAGAAAGGCAAGATGAGGATATCATGAGTTTTGAAGATGAGAAATGAACATTATGGAGTAAGAAAGAAGGTAAGGAAGCATGGGAAATGAGGCATGAAGCAAGATTCAGCTGCATGGAAATTTAGAACTCAAAAATTTGATGGCATTATATACTTTGACTTTGAGGACAAATTTAGAGCACTTTCTGGAGTTCATTGTATTCATACTATACATCATTTCGAAGCTTGGGAAGTTAGGAGTCCAACGCTTCAAACGGTGTGTAAATCGGAGCTCAAATGAAGAAGTTGTGGCCATTTGAAGACAACTGCACCAAGCTGGAGGGTCATTTCGAAATGATTTCGAAATCCAACTTATGACTTCGAAATCCAACTTATGAATTCGAAATCCACTTCGAAATGACACCAATTTCGAATTCACCCACTGCCACTTTGATGTTTCGCCTCTTCTACTTCGGGAATTGCATCTATTCAACTTATGAATTCGAAATCCACTTCAAAATGACACCAGTTTCGAATTCACTGACTGCCACTTTGATGTTTCGCCTCTTCTACCTCGGGAATTGCATCTAAGGCACTTCATCAACCCTAAGTGGACCCCACAAGACTAGAAATTGTCATTTTATTATTTTTCAATCATTTTTAGGAAATTATTTTGTAATAAGTAGCCAATGAGAGTGTGCCACATGTTAGGTAATTGATGGTATTATATAAACTCTCTCAATTTTAGGTTTTAGAGATCTTGGAATTTTTTTAGAGAGTTTGACATTGAAGGTGGAAGAAGACGAGAACTTTGATTTGTTTTCTTTTTCTTCTTTATTAAATATATTGTTTTTAGTTTTTTTTTATTCAAATTATGGATTTTTACCCTATTATGGATTGTGAATGTGACATCACCCCCATGAGAGGCTAAGAGCCAACTTGGGGCTTGAAGCATGAAAACCTAAGGGCTAGGAAATCTATAGGAACAATGGGTAAATTATTATAACAATGAGATTAATTATTGGTTGGGTGACAATTTATCATATTTTTATCCTATCCTTGTGAGTTCGTTTAGGGAATGATACGATAGATTATTACTCGATACTAGTGATTCTTGGTAATCCTTGATCATTAGTTATCTTCGTCTTCTCTATCGTTATTTGCCCCTAAACAAAGCTATAAGGAGTAGGAACGGTTAAAAAGCCAAATCTTAAATTGGTAATCAATCTCATTCATTTGATGGTTTTAGGAATCTGTTTTAAAAAGGGAAAATTAGGTTTCAGATGCAATTTTGAGTTATAGAACTCAACTTGATCACGAGCGGCCAAGATCCCAAAACCCTAAGATCATATTACTTAAAAGACCCTTATTTTCTCTAATTTCTATACCCTAGGTTGGATTGTGGAAAACCCCAAACTTGAATCAATCGAATTTAAAATCAATATTCATTTTATTATTAATTTAATTTCTTTTACTTAGTTTCACATTATTCACATATTTTTTTTCA
Organism: Vitis rotundifolia; assembly: GCA_030254885.1. Lineage (NCBI taxonomy): Eukaryota > Viridiplantae > Streptophyta > Magnoliopsida > Vitales > Vitaceae > Vitis > Vitis rotundifolia. Next base: position 16,695,737 of record CM058163.1, on the reverse strand, counting down.
CTTTAGGATTTAAATGAAAGCAATTCATTTATTCTAGTATTGACAATTTTCATAAGCCAGTCCTTGAGGACGATACCTGGAATACTACAAAAGCTGTAGTGACTTTTGCTCTAATTTTTCTTGACCAGAGTTGCTATGTAAAAAGGCTAAGTATTTTGGTACAATAGAGAAGTTCGGTCAAGTATATCATTTGATCACATAATAAAAGTATCTTTGACTCAAGGATGATAAAAGTAATATTAAGAGATTAATAACTTTCACTTTATTAGATTACAAATACTAGTTCATGGGAAGACTATATACATTGGATAACATGTTACAAACCCAAGCACTTAGTGTCTTGTTGTAATATATATAGGGTATTGGAGTGCAGTTGACTTTTTGTAGTGAGATGTTGTGTCAATTTCAAAATTGGATTCTAAGGAAGCTAATACTATCCTATGTGTCATAGTGGTCACCGCTCAAGTTCATATACCATGATAACATGGTTTATGAGGATTAGATTGACTCTTGATTCATTTATGTGCATAAGGGCGTTTTGATAAATACACAAGTATCATAGGAGTTAGTGAATGGTATATTTGGATTTGGCTAAAGAATTGTTCGGTTAATTAATCAATTATGACAATTTTTAGGTTAGGTTAAGTGACTCAAGCCTAAAGTAGACTTAAGTCACTTAAGTCTAATAGGAAGTTTATAAATACCCTGTTAGGCATTAGGGCTTCTGACTTTTGTCACTTTTTCCCTTAAGTATGGAGAGAGAACCCTAACTTCCACCCAAAAGATTCCACCATCTTAATGCTTAGACTTAAGGAGGAGTCATTGGGTGGAAGATCAGTGGTTTGTGAGATCTCCAGTGATTATTGCGACATTTGACCAATCTTCTTCACTACAAGGAATCAATATGGGAAAATTCAGATCTTAGGTATGTAACTTTAACCTTTAGATATAGAACACATTATAGTTTTTATCATCATATTATTTTGCTAAGTTAGATCTAGAGAGCTTCAGATTAGATTGCATGCACCCTACAACATCCAGGGTAAGGAAATGAAGTAATTCAGGGTTCTCTACAATTAAACCATTTTCGAAACTAGATTTAACTAAAATTTTCATCTTAGTTTTTCATAAATAATCAAAAAACAAGAATTTCAAAAGAAACTTCCCTAGTTATTACAATAACTTGATTGTCTTAAACTTTCAAATTTCCCCTTGGTGTCCTTTCAGTTGAGTCTCTAGTTTTCTCAAAGAAAACTTTGCCATATACCTTCCAATTTTTCTCAAAAAAAGAAAAGAAAAATATATTAAAGTGAATTTGCTCAGTTTTAAAACAATACAAGTGTACCACAATGAACCATTCTTTCACACTATTTTAGCCCATTTTAATTTATTTTAGGGAGACAAATAACTCTATTATAACTAAGTAAATTATCAAGATTTATTGAATTCTAAGCCACTCAATTAAACAAGCAGCTAAGTTGCCAACTTAGTAACCACTAGAAAAATTTGCACAAAAATGTTACTTAATCTTCATCATCTTTTAATTAGCTTAACAAACTTATTAACAAATTAATCAACTTTTTCAATTTATTAATCAATCAATTTACTAACATGGTCACTAACCTTCGTTAACCCTTCATGATTGAATGCAACAAAGAGAACAACATAAAAAACTCTAAGGTTATGTTCGGTTCCCGGAAAATACTAAGGAAAGGAAAAAAAATGAAGAGGAAAATGGTTTTCTTTAGTTTGGATGACATGGAAAATATGATGGAAAAAAATTATGGAGGAAAATATTAAAGAAAATATTGTAATATTTTCCCTATTATTTTCCTTAAAAAATAATGAGGAAAATAAGAAGAAATGAGAAGGGAAAAATGAGGGAAAATTTTATCGGGCTAGTGTTATGTCTTCATTGAGCATCTCCTCCCTCTCCCCCACCTCCCTAGTTAGCTTCTCCACCCTGGCCTTTAGCTCCGCCTCGGACCGCTCCAGCTCCACCACTTTGGCCCTCAGGCTGGCGATTTCCTCAACGGCATGGCAACTTGGGTCAGCACCAGCGTGACATCAGCCTTCTTCGCGTCTCTAGAGCGCTTCTCCTGCATCAATCTGTCCATGATCGACATGGACGACGACAACGATGGGGAGGAGGCCAAGGACCGACCTTTGATGCTCACCAATGAGTCCCCGAAAAGCGACGTCATCAATCTTCCGGTTTGGTTGTCTCGATTGACGGTAATTGTGACGCAGAAATGAGGGTTTGATTTAGTCTTATGTGGGTGTCGAATTTGAACTGGGTTTGATTTGGCAAATGGATGTGTTCTTTATCGTAATTATTATGTGAAAAAAAAGGTTGTTCGTGGACGATTGTTTCAGATGTGGTTCAATTGTTATTATAAGGATTTCAATATGAATTGGGGTTCTCTGTTTGTTCAAAATTAAGGTTTGTCGATTGGTTATTCGGTACATGGATTTGAATTTCAACTTGCTTTCTCTCTTTCTTCACTATTAGGTTTTTTGTTTATTGGTAACTGGGGGGAAACGAGTTGTTACTGTATGATATTTTAGATGCTTATGGTAGGTTTTTGAATTTGAATTAGGTGGTTTTCCATCTATTGAGAATTAGGTTTGTTCATTGGCAATTGCCTAATTGGTAAATGGGTATGTTCTTGATTACAACTATAATTGGAAAAAGGGTTGTTATTACTTGATTTTCGAGATTTTGAATTGATTTTTTAGGGTTAGGATTATAACTGTTTCAATCTATGACGTTGGCTTTGGAGTCCTCCTTCCGGCCGGACTTGAGGTGGCAAAGCTCTTGCTCAGCTTGGAGCAGCTTGAGATGGAGGGTTGAGAGCTGGGAGATTGAAGAGGAGGATGGGAGGAGGGCCAAGAAGATGGAGAAGCGAAGGCCAAGGTAGGAGAGCAGCTTCCCATGTGGGTGTAGACCCACTGATGATTCTAACTCTGATGCCCTTGCTTCTTCTTCCACCTTCTCCTCCATCACCATTGCTAAGTGGAGCTCAGTATGATTCCTAAGACCATGTGATGCCAGCAGCTTCCGTATTTAATATTTATTACTTTGATACCGTTTGGTGATTGAGAAAATGAATGAATTCTCTATTTTTCCTATTCTTTAAAAATAGAAATTCATTAATGGCATCTTATAGATTAATGCCACACTGAAGGCATAATATATGTATATTTCTTTAGCAAGGTGTGTACGTAGAAGTCCTATAAAAAGTGTATAAATGCAGTATTAATTTGCAGTATAAGAGCATAAATGCAATGTTAATTTGCTAGAAATTCGGTTGCTTGTGTGTGATTTCTAGGATTATTGAATTTGGTTTATCTAAGCAATTATATTCACATAAATTCTTGTAAGTAAGGAGCAATGTTTTGAGTTAGGATGTGTGTTGATTATATGTTTCTGCAATAGTTTTGCAAAACTAATTTTTAGAGAAGAAGAGCACAAAATTTATTTTATTATTTAAAAATTGATAACTCATCTAAGACAAATTATTGATTTTGTTTTCCTTCTATTTTTCTTTGACTGTTTTTTTTTTTTTTTTTTTTTTTTTTTTTTTTTTTTGTGGTTAACCAAACAAAAGAAAATGAAATTTTTTTTCCCCTTAAATTTTCCATGGATAACCAAACAAGTGAAAAAATTTATATTCATTTCCTTAACTTTTTCTTTCTTTCCATTTTTTCTCTAAATTTTCTTTCTCTTGCATTTTTCGAGAACCAAACATAGCCTAAAGGAATCTATTGGATTGAATTGAACTATTGAACACAATCAATGAATGGGTATATCGTCTCTCTCTTTGGTCAATGTATAAATGTATGTATATATAAGGTGCATGGAAAACCCTAATTCCAACTCTAACAGGCCACGTACGTTTTCCATCTTTAAAGGTCTAGAAATTGGAAACAAGAGATTCTAAAGAGATTTTCTATGTTTTGGACTCGGATTCACAACTGCATGTAAGACTGGGTATGCTGCATACCCCTGCACAATGCCCTAAGTAAAGATGGTGATGGGTTGGCTTACATTGAGTGGAGTGCCATGTGCCAAATTGGGTTGTGTGTATGCATAGTGGTGCACACACCTGTCTTCTAGGCCCGTGACATTATGCTCAATATCTCTGCGTACTGTGCGTATGCACACTCAGGTTGTACTCGGTACTTTTACACTTGAATTGAAGTGCGTGTATGCGCACTTGTTTTGCTCACTTGTCTCTTTGTACGCACAATGTTCTGTATTGTACTTAGCTTGCAAGCAATATCTTTTGCGCACACTTTGCCTGCACACGATCTTCATTTCTTCAGAGTTTATGTACGTGAGTACCTTCGGCCTAGTTGTGCGCAGAAATTGTACGTACGCCTAGCTGCTCATAATCACCTACTGTTTTCTTTTTTCAAAGTCCTTCAAATTTCTTGCCTTTTTCTTCATTTTCCCCTCACTTCAGACCTTGGAGGGGCTTCCACCATGCCCCATATGCTTAATTGGTTCTCACCTCTGTCAACCTTAGCCTAAATTCAAGTCAATAAGCCACAATCAACACTAAAAAGCTTAACTAAATCCTTGTTTTGATTACGTAAAAATATAATTTTTGAGTTTAATTTGAAGCTTGGGAAGGGAACTTTTAGGAAGCCTAGGGATTTCTGGGAAATAGAGTGTTAATCATAGAGAAAGATAGAGAGTGAGAAACTAGGTTCTATATTTAACTATTAATGTATGGGATCATATTGTGAAGTGCATGTTATCACATAAATGGTATTTGATGAATAGGATTCTGATAGTGAACATGGATTTGTCATGTACTGAAATTGGATATTCTTGTTTCTCTAATCAGTCCATGTGACAGACTGATTTATTTTATTTTATTTTATGCTTATTTGCATCTTCTTCCATTTTTAATTTGAAAAATCAGTGTTGGCAATGAATGAGAAGAAGACTGAATATTTAATCATTTTCACTTTTGGCTTGCTAAAAGGATTTTTGAAAATGATTTTAGAAGAGATAGATATGATCTTGTTTAATGGGCTAGGTGTAATCACTTTGCAGGGCTACTTAAATCTAGTTTTCACTTAGAATACGTATGCATTGTGGCCATATTAATGCTTATGCGTAATCACATTTTAGTGTGCTAAGACTAGTTTCTCCATTCAGATTGATTATGCATTCTGGTCCACATTGTTTGCAGGAATCCGAGTTTTGGTTTAAAACCATTTGCTAATCAGATTGCATAAACATTCTGGGTCATAACACGAAATCGTAATTGGGCTTCATTCCTCTAAAGTCATTTAAACCATTTTCACTTTAAAGACACTTGATGGTCTTGCCCTCTATCTAGAAGACCATCCTGCCTGCTGGGTTTTCCAAACTTATTCATGTAAGCCAAATATGCTGTACTTTTGGCCAGAAGGATTGAGGAACTGAAGATAGGAAAAGAATAAGGAAGTGGAGGTAATGAATGAGGTGTCTAGTTCAGGTTTTGAGCAATGCAGTCAAGGTAAAATGGAGCCTCAGTTGCAACTGCCTATGGAAATGTTTCTTGATCAGCTAAATACCATGGGGGCACATTAGAAACCAAGCAATTTATAGGAGTTAATGCTTACAATTCTTCATGGAAAAACCATTCAAATTTAGGTTGGAAAAGTAATTCCCAGCCATAGTAGAAGATGGCCAATTGGAAACCATTTCCATAATAGCAGTTTTCCACAAACATTTCCAGGGGAGTCCAACCATGCATTTTCCATGCTAAAAATGAACTCATTTGATTTGCCGATTAGTTAAAACTACGCTTCACATTGGTTAACTTGATTTTGTTTGGATCATTCAATGGATAAGGATTGAAGAAGACCAATTGCGACGAATGTGTTGGAGATCACCTTGCAGTGATTCATGTGGTATCAAGTAATACTTCTTAAATGCTAATCAAATAATGGTTTAGTTGCCGCATATGATAATAATTTCAATTCAAAAGCTAGTTTAGGTGAAATCTTGTCCACAAGTCACTCCCCTTGATTGGTGAAATTTAAGTAATCCCCCCTGTAAAAAGAAGCCCATAATGGGGCGAATCATTCATGCCACTAAGACACAATTAGTCTTTGTTTAATTATCTCGATGATAAATGCTCAGTGAATTAAACTTACGTGGTAGTTATGTGTATTCCACTCGCATTATCATATTAATTACTCTTAAGAATCGTTTTCCTATCCCGCATTGGTTTTTAATACGCATGCATATGCAAGAAAACGATGTTTTTTTGGTCTGGTCCATTATTTTCAAAAGTTTTAAACCTCTCAAACAGTTGATCATATATAAGCGATTATGTCGATTTAATGCTTCTATTAGGCAAGAAAGCGATGTGGTTGGTCTATTAAGTTTGGATGTAATGACTTCAATTTTGGTTTCGTGGTTTCCCAAGACTGGAAAAACCATAGTATATGTTTTGTGGCACGTCTCTTAGGCTTCATTTGCCATTACTTCACACACTACATTTCTCTTCAATAAACTATGTTAAATTAGTAGATAAATGAATGTAGATTTTGACAAGCCAATTGCACCACGTCATGGATAGAAGTTATGCTTTATGAATTTATCAAACTAAGTTATTATATAAGGGACGTGCCCTGGAGGTTGATGTGCATATCCTTAATTTTTAAATTATAAATTGCCTTTGCGTACATTATCATCTAATGTTGGTATGGGAGCATAACCCAGATTAACCTTACTTGGATCGAGCTCAAGCTTGCCTGGCTGGTGTAGGTTTAGCCAACGATTTTTACCGGCCAAACACGCTACTTTAGTCATGTTTGTGACATTTTTGTCATCAATAGGAACTACTATCACTATAGTCATGACTATATTCCAAATTTATGATGGATTTTCCCCATCATCATTATAAACTTTGAGCACCCCATTCAGTTAAGATTTTAGCTTATATTATACTCGAAAATCTACAAAATAGACATAAAAAACCAATCAAATTCAATTGAGTAAGGAATTGGCAGCAAGAGTTGGCAATGAATGAGTTTTAAGCACTGCAACATACTAAAATAGGTTCCTTAGATCCCATTAACGTCCTAGTTTGTGTTCTTATCATGAATCCTAGGAATAATGCATTTTAATTTGTAGCAATTAATCTTTGAAACTGATATATATATTAATGTATGTCATCTACGTGGATGAGTGGCGTATCGATCTGAAGATGAAATCATGCATGCAAGCTGGTGTTAGCAAACACTTATGTTAGAAAGAAAATCTTCATTACTTTAATCGGTAATGAAATTTTTATGAATTAACTTGCACTTCATGCAAGTCCATTTGAATGGTGTGCAATCAACTAATAATGCCGGTGCCTTTAGATTCATCAATCGCCTTTGGTTTTTTTATAAATGCTTGTTGCCACTAGACATTGGTCCCTTTCCGTATGCATTATAGCCTATGATCTCACTGTATTTGTATATGTTTGTTATTGAAGATTTCTCAAGGTTATAATAATATTGAATCCAAGAATGCTTTAGATGTAAGGAGGACAACTGCTTGTATTTTGTTTCTATATTATTATTGCATTTCCTTTTAGCATTGCCATTACTGCAAAGTATTAGTTGTTTGGAACACAGGAAAAGGCTGTAAAGAAAAGTGCTGAACATCTAACACTGATTGAACATGTAAAGATTCACATTTTAGCGAGAAGGGCAATTGAATCTTTGACCAAGTACTTTTGAGTTTTGCTTTTGAATGAAATGACTTCAAATATATACAATTATAGGGGGCTTTTGATCTGGTCAAGGGCATAGGCTTTTTCAGTACATGATGAGTAGAAAAAGCTAACAAAATGTGCCCTCATTTGCTTTCACTTTGCTTAATGGGATGACACCCTGCATACTGTGTTGTTTCTTTTCTCTAAATTAAGGAGTAATGGGGGAAATAGAATGTGTGTGAGGAAAAAAGAGGGAGAAAGAAGCTTTGTAATTTTGGATCTTTGGAAGCCAACAAAAGGGTGGATAGGTGATGAAAGTATTAGGATTATCTGGGCTTTGATGGATTGGAAAGGTGGCTACTGCATGCCATAGAAGACAATGGAAAGAACAGTGTTCTTCCACTAAAATAATCACCATTGTGGGAGGAAAGAAACAAGGTTGGTTAATGGAAGTGTCCTTCATGCTTCTTTGTTGTTATCATATAATGCAGTGGGACCCTTTTGCATGAGTCTATGCAGGATATGAAAAGGTTTTCATTATGCATGGTAGCCAACTTTTTCTCACATTAAAAAAAGAAAAAGAAAAAAAAAATGCTTCCCCAACTTAATGACTAAGAATTTTTTTTTTTTTTTTAAAATTATAAGCAATATAGATAAATTCTCATATTTAAGAAACAATACTCTTAGTATTATTCAATAAAATAAAAAAAGTAATTATTGACTTTAATTGTAAAAAGAAAAAAAAAATCAATGTATCAAATTAAATAACAAAAATACTAAAAATATGCATAAAAGAACTTTGAAAATTTATTAAAAAATTAATAAAAAATTCAAAGGAATTTTTCATTGAAAAATAGCAAGCAATGTCACCATTTTTATATATAAAAAATAATTTTAGTAAGCCTTTTCAATAAATATTTTTTTTAAAAATCAATAATTTTATTAATAGCTTTTAAATTTTTTAAATAATTGAATATAAATCACTTGATGGTGATAAAATTTTTATTTAAGATAAACCCATATGAATCATTAAATAAAATAAAATTTTATCAATAGTTTAAAAGTATATATCTAAATAATCAATTTGTTACTTATAAATTATAAATTATTTGATTAAATCTAAATATTAACAAATCTCAAATCAAATTGAAGACAAACGGGTCATGTAAGTGAAATATAGATTTAGCTGTTAAAATGACATATTTATAAAATATAAAGTAACTATTTGATGTTAATAAAACTTTGCTATTTCTTAAGCTATCTCAAGAGATTTCTCAAAATTAGAAGAATTTTTTGTGAGATTCAAAGAATATATAGAAGGAGAAAAGGAAATTTAGGGTTTCTCATTGTCATGAATAGAGTTTAAATAAGTTTATAATCAAAGAAAATAAAAAGATTAATTTACTATTATGCCTATAAAGACAACAATTCTAATGTAATAAATTAATAACTCTTACATTACCATGAACTCACGATGCAACTGCAGGAAGTATTGAGAGTTTGTTACAAAAATGTGGAAGCAAGTGTGATCTGATAAATAAATCTTATTTATTTCTAATTGATTGTTGGGTAAGTGGAGGAAAGGCTGGTGTCATAAAAAATATATTTCTTTTCTTTCCATTTTGGCAGATATTATGTACCAAGAATGTAAATCAATAGGGATGTTGAGGGGGTGGGAAGAGGTTATGAAATGTTCTTTCACCCACGTTTGTAGAATTATTCTCCGTCTCATTTATTTTACACTTCTTATTTCATATGGGAAATCCTTATTAGTGTTTTTCATTTTATGATCTTATATTTAATTTTCTTAAATATTAAATGATATATAATATATTATTTTTAAAATGTATATAAATATAATAACAATAATAACAATATAATCAAATAGGTAATACTATCCTCATACCTACTAGAGATGGGAATAGAGCTATTTGTTTCGGATACTCACATCTAATGGAAAGGGTTTGAGATATGGTTAAACGAGTTCGAAATGTGTTTGAAAAGTTCAAAAAATCCAGAATGGGTTCTAGACGAGTTTGAATATAATTTTGTCATACTCCATCATGTCATAATTGTATGTAATTTTAAATGAAAAATTATTTTAGTAGATTCTTTTTTTTGTTTTCAACTTTTTGAATATAAATAAAATATTACTTTTTATAAAAATAAATTATAAATATTTATAATATTTCTTTATTTATAAATTATATTAATTCTTAATAACATTTAAATTTTATAAATTAAAAAATTAAAAAATTGAAAAAAGTAGAAAATTTTTAAATGGGGTTAGATAAGGAAGATATGAGAATTTTATATATCTACCACTTTGTTTAATATATATATGTATATATTTTATGTGGATGACAATAAATATAAATAAATGAGACAGGGTTGAGGTGGGGTGACCTATTCCAAACCCATCTTGTTGTCATTTCTAATTTTTGCCTCATCCTCGATTTGAGTTTTTAAAATTTTCTCCGTCCTTGATCCCATCCCTAGTTATTGAAATATCTCGGATTTTGATCCTTGCTTATGGATGGATGATATAAGAAATGTTGTCATAAATATATAGCTGCTTCAATAGAGGATGAGAGCTTGGTGTAATAAATTTAATTGCATCCTTAATCCAATCTTTTTCCCACTACATGGGAATATTAAGAGCTTCCCAATTTCATATTTCTCCGTCCTCACCAAACAATCATATCTTACAAAATAAAGATATGAATCATTAAAATATTGACGTATACCTTTTTCTTTTTTTTTTTAAATTGGAAAACATTAATCCACTTGTCATTGCTTTGTGCATTGTGGCCATACAAATCTCTGGTGGAAATCGTCATATCCAAGTGGATAATTCTAAGAATACGTTTGGTTGATGGAAAATTTGAGAGAAAATGACAAAGAAAATAGAGAAGGAAAATAGAAGAAAAAATAGTGAAGAAAAATAAAAAATAAGTTTAAAATCAATAAATTATTTTTATGTATTACTTTCAACTTACTTGATTTATTTCAATTGTTTTATATAAAGATTAAATAATTTAAAAATATACAAGTTTTTAACTAATTTTAATCACATTTGATTTCTTTTTGTATTATTTATAATATAATCAAATAGGAAAAAAAATTATTTTCCTTTAGGTTATGTTTGGTTTTTGGAAAGTACCAAAAAAAGAAAAAAAAAAAAAGTTAAAGAAAGTGATTTTCTCATATTTGGTTTTATTATGAAAAAAAATATAATTAAAATTAGTTAGAATTTTATATATTTTAATAGTATTTAACCCTTATACAATAAAAGAAAATAAGTAAAATGAATTTGAAAAAACATATAAATTTATTTTTTTTATTTTCCTTCGCTCTTTATTTCTTTTTTACTTTTCCTTTCTATTTTATGTCCCTTACATTTTCTCTTAAATTTGTTGAGAATCAAATATAGGCTAACATTTTTTTTTCTTTTTTTAATTAATACCTTTAGGTTATATTTGGTTCTTAAAAAGTATAAAAAAAAAAATATTAAGAAAAATTATTTTTCATATTTAGTTAAACTCTGAAAAATATAAAAGAAATTCAAATATAATTAAAATTTTATATAGTTTTAAATTATTCAATCTTTATATTGAAAAGTTAAAATATGTAAAATGACTTTGAATTATCATATAAAAATAATTTTATTAATTTTAAATCTTTTTTTTTTCTCTTTATTTTCTTTTTCTTACATTTTCGAAACATACCCTTAAACAACCAAACATAACCAAAGAAAAATGAAGAAAAAAAGGGAAAAGGAAAGAGGAGAGAAAAGAAGTTGAACATGGGGCTTGGTTGAGACTTGTGCTCATGCAATGTGTCTAGGAAGTTCCCAACACATTGATTATGTGGAACCCATCACCTCCTCCACTCCTGTCTACAATTTCACTGGATTTCTGTATCATTGTTCATTATGTTGGAGACAATGACATGTCTCTACATCTCTCTCCTACTAAGAAGCCCAACTTTCCTACTCCCAAAAATACCATACAAAATGCCAAATTGTTGCCTTTTTTCTTTGCTTTTAATTTTGCTTTTTTTTTTTTTCCAAATAATTTAATACACATGGTTGATTCATTGTCTACTAATTATAATTTTAAATAATAAATAATTTCAATAATAGACCCTTTAAATATTATTTAATAAAGAAATCATAATTCCATATAAATTAATATATTTTTTTTAACTATAATTGTTTTTTTTTTTTTTTTTTTTGAGTTTGGTGATTGCAAGGTGTTAAAGATGATATTTTGAAGGCCAAGCAATCCCACTTGACCAATAATTTGAGATGATTGAAGATGATTAGACCCCCATTCCACTTTGGGTGCGCCACTACCCCTTTGACGTGTCAATTTGTTGCTCACAAATCATAGGATTTGTTTTGCTCATCATATGGAGACATTTTTTTTATTTAAAAAAATTACAAATAGAAGAATAAGGGTATGTTTGGAAAATGCGGTTGAAAATGATTTTTTTTTCTTTACAATAGAAAATAATTTTTTTTTTTTTACTCAAATCACATTTTACAAAAAAGAAAAAAGAAAAAAGAATTTGTTTTGAAAACTTATTTTTTAGAACAGTGAAAATAATTGAAAATTGCTTTTAATAACCATTTTGAAAAAATGTTTTTCGAGGACCAAAGCTTGTATCTTTTTTAAGTAACTCAATTTCTTAAGGTGTGGGTTGGATAGTGTTTTCTATTTTATTCAAAGATACACCCAACCCACGACCCTATGGCCCTAATAATTGATAAAGTCCATGGTCAAGGTGCATTCATTCCTAGTCAAGTTGTTTACCTCACTCCTTTTTACCACACTCAAGACCAAATAATGCAAGAAGCAAGAGTGAGACATCTTTGGCTGTTTTGTGATGAAAAGTTGGTTTTACCACATCAGCGCTACACTAGCTCTCAGTTGGATGCCAACGTGGACTACCTACACATGGAATCCTTGTGGACGAAATTAAAAGTGGTCTCCTCCCCAAGGTTCCTTCATCTCACCCAAATATTAAGCCCTCTGATGATCCGTAAAATCTCTCATTCAACCATTAATCTTCTTCGCGTTGGAGGTAAAGATAGAAAAGGTAACAAGGAAGAGGTGGAATAAGCTCCAATATTGAAAATTTGAATGCGATCCCAAATTTGTGTGGAAGTTTTCATTCGAATATGTTGTGGCTTTCTTAATCCAAATCTAAATTTTATAAAATGGGCACCCTTTCTTTATGTTAGTGGTGAATGCTCGGAGTTTTGATAAACTTTAGCGTTTATTTATTTTAATTTCCCTTCAAATGCTCTATTGGAGGTTTACGGATAGATTTGCCTTTTTTTCTCGCTCTCTCTACAAAATGCATACTTAAAGGTTTCAACTTTTTTCTTTTTTTTTTCTTTCGATTTTAGTTTGACCACATTTCAAAGATGTATGCTTGGTATTTTTAAGATATGATTGGACTATACACATCTTTTCAAAAAAACTGATTGATTGAGTTATGTTCTTCTAATGCATCCAATTTCCTATGATTAAGATTAATATCGACCAAACCATTGGTTCAAAAACCTTTGCAACATATATGTTGTCATAGTTTATTCTTTATTGATAACTTTAAAGTAAATAAAATAAGGTAATTAAGGAATTAAAGACAAACTGATTCTTCATCTACTTGGCTATTTTCATGATAGAAGGATATGTAAATTTGCATAAATTCATTTCTAAATTAATACAAATTTAAAATATTTTGGTAACATGTAAGGGTCAAATTTTAAATTTTACTCATATTCAAATTCATTGTTTGACAACTAAGATTATGAAGTCCACCAAAAATATACCTTTGTTTATTGATATGCCATCAAATTGGCCCACTCTATAGTTTACACTACCATCCACTTGCTTCATAATCAACCCTAAAATGGAGGTAGAAATAGATCTCACATTCTTTTCTCATATACAAAAATTACAACTTCTCCTTATTTTCCCAATTAATAAAAGCGATCATTATTTTCAACCAAATGAATAGTTGTTACATTTCAACTTTTTTATGCATACAATTACATATCACATATATTAACTATGTAGAGGATGTCACTACCTAAACTATTTTCATATGCCTTTTTGAGCTATGATGAGACCATAAATCACCAATCAAACAATGTATTACAAGGATTGTGACTTCATTTTCCAAATCAATTCGAAAATCTTAAATAAATTAAAAAAAAAAAATCTCTGAAATTATAGAAACATACCATTCTTCAAACTACCCCAAATTAATTTAATAGAAGGAAATTTAAAAATAAAAGTGGAATCCTCTAACAACACATTCAATGGAAAAAGACAAAAAACATAAAACCCGTAACACAATATTCGAAAGGAAAATAAAACAAAAAACAAAAAAAAAAACCCTTAAATTTTAGTGACATTAAGGAATGATACCTATTTTTTCAAAAATTAGCTCTGCATTAAGAAAATTACAATATTTCAGAGTGATGGCTTACGTAGAGGAGAGAATCGAAACCAAAATCCCAATATTGAAAATTGTTATCTTTGAAAATAAGATTAATGGTTAAGAAAGAGAATTTAAGGTTCAATAGAGTGATTAAAGGAGGTGACACTTCGACAATTTTCTTAAGACTTTGCATTTGGATGGGATAAAGGAACCAGGGAAGGAGGCCTCTTTTAATTTTGTCCACAAGACTCCATGTGTTGTCCATGTTGGTGTCCAATTGAGTTGCTAGTGTAGCATTGAGTGGCAACATGAGCTGATTTAGTTCTCCCATTTCAGCTTTATAGGGACAAAATAAGAAACAAATGCAAGTTATGTTGATATGAACTCAACATGACTTGGCCCACGTATGTCCATAATTTTCAAAATTGGATCTCTTTACATAATTTTCCCAATTTAAAATCTAAATAATACTTTTATATGAATCTATTCTCATGCTTGAGATAATTTAATCTCTAGATGAAAAAATAAACCTTGTCCATGTTTTGACCTATGGCATGGGAGTTTAGCATACTTTGATTGTTCAAGTCACTGGCGAACCAGCACATGCCCAGAGGGGGCAAGTGCTCCCTTGAAAAACTAAATTTCCACAAAGTTTAAGGGAAGAAAAGGTTTAACAACAAAACCAAATTTGCTTCTTTATGTGTCATTTATCAGAGAATTCATTACAATAGATTTTCTTTCTATTTTTAAATTCTTTTAATTAGTTGTAATTTCCTATTTTTATTGTAATCCCCTAATTTTAGGATTGTTTCCTATTTTTGTGTTTTGGATTAATTCTAGGATTGTTTGCTATTTTTGTGTTTTGGGTAGATTGTTTCATAGTTTTGTGTTTTAGATTTGTGTATATATATTCATTCTTAATTAATGAAAAAGTCAAGTTATTGTTTCTCAATAATTCTTTCTCTACTTCAACATGGTATCAGAGCCTAATCTTCTTGGGTGTATTTTCCTTTTTTTTTTCCCCCAAAAAAAACCAAAAGAACTCTATAACCACTCTCCTCAATGGCTTCACTCCCAAGATCCTCACCATCCCCTCCTTACAATCAATCTCTCCAATATCACCAAATTGTCATCCACCAATTATCTCACATGGAGCTTTCGAATCCAATCTCTTCTTGAAGGTTATGATCTTCATCACTTCATTGATGGCACTCATACTCCACCACCACCCACCGTTACCATCACTGGTGTTGCATCCCCAAATCTGACATACACAACCTGGAAGCGTCAGGATTGTCTCATCTTTAGCGCTCTCCTTGGTGCTATCTCTGTTTCACTACAATCGCTTATTGCTCGCACCACCACTTCCCTTGATGCATGGCAATTCTTAGCCAATACCTATGCCAAACCATCTCGTGGTCATATTAAACAATTGAAGGAACAATTACAGTGGTGTACCAAGGGCTCTCTAACTTATTGGACTTACGCCTTTGCAACTACTGTATATCTCATCAACCGATGCCCACACTCACACTACATTTCTCATCTCCTTTTGACAAACTCTTTTAGTCTCCACCCAACTACACTAAACTTTGGGTGTTCGATTGCTTATGTTATCCGTGATTTCGTCCTTATTCTCAACATAAACTTGACTCTTGTTCCACTCCTTGTGTTTTTCTTGGTTACTCTTTAACACAAAGTGCCTATATTGTCTATCTTGGTCGTCATCCAATTTCCTCAGCAGATCAACTTGCTGACGCTCTTACTAAACCGCTTCCATGAAGCCACTTCCAAGAATTACAGGTCAAGATTAGCGTCTCCTCCGAAACTCCATCTTGAGGGGGCATATTAGAGAATTCATTACAATAGATTTTCTTTCTATTTTTAAATTCTTCTAATTAGTTGTAATTTCTTATTTTTGTTGTAATCCCCTAATTTTAGGATTGTTTCCTATTTTTGTGTTTTGGGTTAATTCTAGGATTGTTTGCTATTTTTGTGTTTTGGGTAAATTATTTCCTATTTTTGTATTTTAGGTTTGTGTATATATATTCATTCTTAATCAATGAAAAAGTCAAGCCATTATTTCTCAATAATTCTCTCTTTACTTCAACATCATTGTCCATCTGAAACTAATTTTTTCTATTTTGGCCCCCCGCTTCACATTTCTAGCTCTGCCAATGATACAAGTTATCTATTAGTTACTATCAGTGACACCTTGAACTTAATTTCCAATAAGATAAATTAAGTTCAACTTTGTTAAAAAAAATGAAAATATTACCTAAATCAAACCCTATGCTACTCAAAAATAAGGTTTAACATAATGTTGATTGTAAGACATTCCCTTAATCATTCTCCTAAAGTAGAGAAATAAGTCTTTGGATGCATATTTTCTTTTCATTCCAAGTTTTTATTTTTTTTTATTTTTTATTATTGTTTTTCTTTTTCTTTTTTGTCATTTTGCACGATCATGTAATAGATATCTTTGATGTTTGTGTTGTTTTAGCATATTTTATGATTTCCATTGAGTGAAGGACACATATGAGATAGAACTTGCATGCTCACTTTTCACTTTCATGCTTACTTTGTTTTATTGTCCATGTTTGAAGTATTTTGAAGAGGCCCGCCCTGTTGCATTATTTGCTAGTTTGGAGATCATGTTTGTGATCTTGCTTTCTTCCTTTTTAGAATGGACCTTTTCCATGTCTACATTACTTGCATTATTTTTACGAACCACTTGTTTTGTCTCAGTGTCGTACACAAAATGCTAAATTAGGTATGCAAAGGGCCATCTACTTTTACTTTAATGATATTTTCTCCTTTATTTTTTCTATCTATTATTTGTTATCTCTCTTGTTAATTTAATTTGCACATTATCATTCTATCTTTAATTTTATCAAATTGGAAAATGATATTGTTATGATTTAAAATTTTTCATCGATACTCTTATCATTTGTTACCTTTTGTTTGAGTTATTTGATTAAAAGAGTTATTTAAAACCCAATTTTGAAAATTTAATTATCAGTTTGGTAACTATTTTTTAAAACAGTTTTTGAGAATAATTTATGATGTTTTGTAAAACAAAAGTTTGTTTGAAAACCTAAAATATTTTTTTACTAATTTTTAATAATTTTAAAAATAATTTTTGTATCCATAATGTTTTATTTTTAATCATTTTGCATGTTTATATAATTATTTTTTAAAACAACTTTTGGAAAAAAAATAAAAACAATAGAAAATAATTAAAAGATGTTTTTTGAAAATATCATATTTTCTATTCATAATAATATAAAATAGCTTTTTTATTCCCAAATGATTTTTTTTTTTTTTCGAAGAACAGAAAATTATTCTAAAAAATAATTGTCAAACATGAACCAACTCTTTCATCCTTTTTTGGCTTCATTTTAACAAAAATGCCCTTAGTTTTATTTTTATTTTTTATTTTTATTATAAAAATAATGTTTTCTTGCTAGACTTATTTAAATACTTTAAATAATAAAAAGTCTATATATAAAAAATGAGTTACTTTTTCATAAAAACAACACGATAATGATTAGATTTATAGATTTGAAGTTTATTTCATCTATTTTAATCAATTAATTTTTGTAGTAATATATAGTTACCTAATAGAAGTTATAGACCCTAGATGGTAGGACCCAATAAAATGATATTTCTTACAATATTGTGTACACGCATCAACTACATACAAAGTTTAAATATGAAAGCTTCACGGATATCAATAATGGGTGTGATATTGATTTCAACACACATTTTACTGATTTGATAATAGTTCAAAATAATTGTCCTTTAAGGTTATGAGTGCTCAATAAGTCAGTAATTGATGCTTCCAACTTATGTGGATAGAAATATAGATGAAGTTGCTTTTCGTATGAAACAATAATGATCGTGGCTGTTTATCTTTTATTTTTCCTTTTTAAAACTTTTCAAGACCACCAAATATTTTCACTTTTAATGCATTCATCAACACAATAGAACATGATACTTTTTATCTGGTTCTCCATCAAGCCAATAATTAATAATCCCAACTTATATGGATGTAAATCTTGGTGAAAAGTGTGTTTTGGTAGTGATTTTAGGAAATGTGTTTAATGTTTTTTAAAATTTTTACGTATTAGAAAAGTTGAAAATACTTCTTAAAATCATTATCAAACACATTTGAAGAATTCATTTGACAATGATGTTTTAGAACGTTTTTAAACTAAAAAGATCTTTTATATTTTTATATTTTTATTTTTTTTTAAATTGTGAGTCATTTTTGGCCGTGTGATTTAAAAACGGTTTTTTATTTTTAAAAATAGAAATTTGTTTTTAAAATTTTTTTAACATTATTTGGTTATTGTTCTCTGCAAATAAAATTTAAAAACAAAATAAAATAGAGAATAATTTTTAGAGAACAAGTAGGAATTGTTTTTATCAATTTTTAAAAATAAAATAAAAATATGGGCCCATTTGATCATATTTTCTAAAACTTGTTTTTAAAAACTATTTTTAAGTTAAAAGAATAAAAATTAGTTTTTAAAAACAAGTTTTAGAACATATGGCCAAATGAGCCTTATGTATATGATAAATTTTAAGAAATACTTTTAAAATTTTAAAAAATTATTTGTAATATGAAAAAATCACTTGTGCTTTTTCGAAAAACATTTAGATAGGTGATTCTCCCAAAAAAGTTTTCACATAAAAATATTTTTACCAAAAATATTTTAAGTAAAAATATTATCAAACATATTCGAAAATACTTATCCCTGAGTAATAAGTAAACCTAATATTAAATAATTTATTTTTTTATATTATTCTAATTAATATTTTTAATCTTGCACCCAACGAGGGTCATTGGCCTTCATCTTAGTACTTTCGTTAAAGCTCTTTATTTTGAAAAAAAAAAAAAAAAAAAAATCATTTTTTGATGTATGAAAAATTTGTTCCTCTAGAGTATAAATGTAGCATGACATTATAAGGGAAGCCGACTCCAAAGTTGTACCATTAACCTCCTGTTATCCTTTTCCATGGGTCAAAAGGAAGGCTGTTACAGAGGTATTAAATCCACTACAATTGGTTTGTTGACTGTCTCAGCATAAAAGCTTACGTTGTGAGGCTTTTGAGGCAATTGACCCCACCATGTCTTCTGTTGGGTCTTCATCAAAGCCTCGCCTCACACTCCCACTCTACCATCTCTTTGCACCACGCACTCGGGTGGTCAAAGCCAATTATATACTTCACCTTTCAACTTTACTAAACTCTATGTTTCAGTAATTACAATACTAGCAATAATTGTATTTACCACATTAACTTCACATGTCATTGTCTTGAATGGTAGCAATTATGCCTCTCAAATTCTCAACCTTATTACTCTTACAAATCAGTTATGAAGTACCAAGTTTAGTTTCATAATAAAAAAAATTGAAAATGCTCTTAATTAAAATAGCGTTTAATAATCTAAATATAGCCTTGTGATTTAAAAACAATTTTCTATTTTTAAAAACAAAAAATTATTTTTAAATTTTTTTAATACTATTTAGTTGTTATTATTTGGAAACAATTTTTAAAAATAAAATAAAATAAAAAATAATTTTCAAAGAACAAATATGAATTATTTTCACCTGTTTTAAAAACTAAAGGAAAATATGAATTTGTTTTGTTGTTTTTTTTAAAACTTATTTTTAAAAACTATTTTTTTATTCTTTAACTTAAAAATTATTTTTAAAAACGAGTTTAAGAAAATATGACTAAACCATCCTGATTCTTTTTACTTATTAAAATAACTAAAATTAAATTCAAGCCTCAATAGAATAGGTTTCCTTGGGATAATTTTTTGTTTTTTTTTGTTTTAATTAGAAGTTGAAATTGAAGATAAAATCATAATTTATTAAAGGATAATATTGGTATAATAAAAGTTTTATTAAATATAAAAGAAGTTATCGTACAAAATAAAATAGAGTTTTATCAAAAAATAATATTTTTTTAATTTTCATATTAATCACTTTTTCAAGTCACAAACTATTTGAATAAAATTAATAAAAAAAAAACATAAATGTTTATATTGAAGTTAAAAAATATTATACTTATGACCGGATAATTTTTAATACATGTATAAATTTTGTCACTTATGAAGAATGTGGGTCTTAACCTAATGTCCCAACCTTGACATTTTTTAGGGGACATAAGTTGGGTCTTAGGTTTGATTCCCATGGTAAGAAATAGAGATTTATATTTTTAATATTTTGACGCAGGCACATGCCCCAGGCCCTAACCGGCTCCACTAGTGCTTTTAACTTCTCAAAAGTCCATCCAAGCAAGGCCTAAATTATACCAATAAGTCTTTTAATTTTCATATTAACATATTAAAAATTATAATTTAGTACAAAAATTATCACTACTCTAGCTAGCTAGGAGTCTTATTAAATATCTTCCAATTTTTTTCAGTCAACCAACACCCGATGTAGTAATTAAGATAATAAGTAACGCTAGAAACGACTTGGATTTTTATGTTATATTCATGTAATGATTAGAAACAATAAAAAATTTAAAAATTTTTAAAAAAGAAAAAGAAAAAATGATGATGTGAGGGTAGACCTGCTCATGGCTTTTGACCCCAGCCAATGCAAGTTCCCACGTCATGTCCCAAATTAAGCTATAATGTGTGTTGAGTCTGCAAGCATACAGATTTTTCTGCCATAATTTCTTGTTTCCATGAAACAAGGCCTACTCATACTCATAGTGACTGCCATGATATTTTTCCACTTTCATCTCTCCCTCTTATTTATTTATTTATTTAAATTTCCATGAGATTGATATATAATCTCCATATATATATATATATATATATATATTATTTTTCATATTTATCCAGCAAAAAAGAAAAGAAAAGAAAAGAAAATTCATCAATGGGACTGACTTGGTCCCCCACCAAAACAAAGGTGTTTGTTTTGAAAAAAAAAAAAGTGTATATACACATATGTATAGCCTTTTTAGTTTCCTTTTGTATTAAGAAAATGTTTAATATGTGAAATACAAATACAAAAGTTAGGTTATGTTTGGTTTTAGAAAGTTCAAGGGAAAATGTGAGAAAAAGATGATAAAAAAAGAAATAGAAGGAAAAAAAAGAATGAAAGCAAATTATTAGAGTTTGGTGATTTGAATTTTATTTGGTTTGAACCAAAAAGGTCGTGGTGCAACATATGTGGTGAAAGTATAATTACGAGATTTTTTTGGGTGTCAATGGTGGAATACGGTATTGGGCCCCGCAATATGGATCTACTTTGTTAATTACTCTTATATATATATAATATTTTTAGAGTTATGATGATTATGCTTCTCCTCGTTCACAACTCTCCCCTCTTGTATCAATCTTTTGATATAGTAGATTTCTTTCTCCTCTACTCGTGGTTTTTCCCATCTAGAATTTTTCATGTAAATCTTTATGTTCTTATTTTGTTTTTTATTATTACCTATTCTCGTTGTTATGTAACGAAAATAAAAGATAAATTTAAAATCAATGAATTATTTTCATTTTCTATTTTAAATTCATTTAATTTATTTAACTCTTTTATATAATAAATAATTTTAAAATATATAAGTTTCTTACTATTTTTAATTATATTCACCTCTATTTGGTATTCTCCATGGTAAAACCAATTATGAGAAAATCATTTTCCTTAAAATTTTTCTTTTCTTTTCTTAATATTTTTCGAGAACCAAATATAGTTTTAGGTAAAAATTTATTAAACAAATTAATTAATTTAAAAATAATTTGATTCATCTCTTGCTCAACTCTGAATTGTTGTAGGCCATTATGTTTATTTCTCTCATTCAGAGTTCATAATATCTGCTTAATACTTAAATAATATGCAATAATTTGATTCATGATTCACTATCATGGTCATGAAAAGTTCTAAAAAAATCATGCATTCTAAAAAAATTAAAAGTATAATATAGAAATTCTATTGCTTTTAGTATTTTAGGATTTTAGAAAACGACCAAGATTAATTTTTTTTAAAAAAAAATTAAAGAATTCTCTAGCTGTTTAATTTATAAGAGTTTGGAGATCAGAAAGTGGACAGACTTGGGATAGAAAGAAATTGTAGAAATGTGACAATTTTTATTTCTTATTGCTATTATTGTTGCTCCTGGATTAATATCATTTATGGAAAAGGAAAAGAAGCTAAAAAGCTAAATTAATTTTCTTTACCTTATTTGACATTAAACTTAAACAAAAAACAACTGATACATCTCTCTCTCTCTATATATATAGGGATAGAGAGAGGGTGGGAGTTGTGATTACTAGAAAGAGGCTTGGGGTTTGTATAAGTATGAAGTTAAAATATGATTTTGACTATAATGTTAAAAGATATGATTTTTTCATTGGTTTTTATATGAGACGATCGATTAAGGGTTTATTTGATAATTATTTTCGAAAACAGTTCTAAAAATCAGTTTTTGATAACAGTTTTCAAAGACTGTTCAAAAACCTAAAATGTTTTTAATCTGTTTTTAATATTTTTATATATGTTTTAAAAATAATTTTTATGTGTACTATTTTGTTTTTAATTATTTTAAATGTTTGTATAATTATTTTTTAAAATGGTCATCGATAAATAAGTGAAATAACTAAAAGATATTATTTGAAAATACCATGTTTTCTATTCTTAAAGAACAAAAAATAGAAAATAATATTTGATTGTCAAACGAATTTTTCAAGTTTTTTGTTCTAAAGAATAGAAAATCGTTTTAAAAAATAGTTGTCAAACAAGTCCTAAAGTTTCATATCATAATCATTTTAATCATCAGTTCGAGTTACAAGACCTATATACTATAGGAAGGATAATTTAAGAGCAATAATGTTATTTTTGTCAAGTTTAGGTTGGTTTTCAGATGAGATGGTAAAGACCTTTGGATGATTTGTTCACCTTTTCTTCCTTAAAGATTTAAACACAATGTTCAATCATAACTTAAGTAACTTCATAACACAACAGTAATTATGATGATGATAAACATTTTATTTAAGATATAGATCAAGAAGGGGAGATGAATGGAGGTGGCATGTGGACAATTAAAATTTCATTTGGTTAACACTAATACAAGCAAGATTGTTTTAGTACTTGTAATGCCATTCAAAAGTTTATTATATCAGAATCCCCTTACACCACCAATATTATCATAATTCTACTAGGAATTAATGTCATTTGCATGTTACTTCATGTGAGGTGAGGTGGAAGTCCATCTTTTTATATACAATTAATATTTATCTTCATGGTTTATATAAATTCTATAACAATACTTTTGTATTTTATCTTATAGTGAGAACAAAATAATTGATAAAAAATAAGGCTTTTGGGTTACCTTATGAAATGTCCAAGAATTCCAATTGGTTGTTTCACTAACCAATTTTTTTTACTTTAAGTCATGAATGAAATTATGGATACGAAAATCATTCTTTTCTCACAGTACAAGAGCCTAAGAAATGCCTAAGAACCATACTATGGGTTACCTTATGAAATGCCCAAGGTGTTTTTGCCCAAGAAAACATCTTCGTTTTCATAGAGAAAAATAGGAAAAATTTTGAGAACTGACTTTTTTTAGAAAGAAGAATGTATGTTTTTTTTATATTCAAAGAGAGAAAAAAGAAAAAGTATTTCTCTCTCTGGTGTTTTTAAGGAAGATACGAGACACTTATATGAGAGAAGAAAAACTTTTTTTTATTTAATAATAGCAATTTCTAGGTAGTTTTAAAATTTTGAGAAATTGTTTCGTTATTTCTCCCACTTGACACCCAAACCCAATTTCAACAATAATAAATCCCTAATTGTCCTCAAAATGGGAGTGAATATTATTAAATAAAAATAAAAATGTACTCCTTACTCTTTTTAAGGTGGTTTTAGTGTGTAGGAATAAAAATAAAGTAAAAACTAAAATAAAACATATGTAAGAAAGGAATCAAAATTCTATCATGAATTTTAGTTTTTATAAGAATAAATATTTAAATGATTAAATCCAAACCCAATATTAAATAAAGGATGAAATGAAATTTTCATTGACATTCCTTATTCTAGCATCAATTCCAAACACAACCTAATAATAATATTAATATTTTTAATAATTTCTATTTACTTTTTGTAATATACTAATTAAATTTCAACAAATATATATATAAAGAATAATCCAAAGACAAAGCATAATTAGTAATCTTCATTTATTATTATTATTATTATTTATTGTATATGGTTGAATATCCTGAAGGTGATGAGGTAATAATTAAAAGCAATTTGGATTTGATTAGTGATCACTCACAAATTTGGTGACATAGCTGATGCCCTTACCACTATAATAATAAAGGAGTAAAATCCCCACTCCTTTCCACTCTGATTGCTGCCACTTGGAATCCACTAGCATCACCAGAACAATTCTCACCTTCCCACTCTCATTTTTTGCGACACCCAGTTCCCTCCTTTTTTCCTATAAATTGGATTCCTCTTGGCCTTCTTTTTCCTAGGCTCAAACCTCAGGTCCTCATCCACCCACATTAGTTTCTTCTTCCTCCTGCCCAGCCCACACTTTCTTTCATTTTCTTTCCCAAGAAAATGGAATCGAAGACATGCTGTGGCAGCTTTTTACACTCCAGCAAACCCTACTTGGCCATGATCTCCCTGCAGTTTGGATATGCAGGGATGAATATTATCACTAAGGTTTCTCTCAACCATGGGATGAGCCACTATGTTCTGGTGGTTTACAGGCATGCCTTTGCCACTGCCGTGATTGCGCCTTTTGCTATCTTCCTTGAGAGGTACATTACATGAACGGAAATCAGAAAAAATAGCTTTTCTTGGATCAGTTCCCTCGGAAATTTATTGATTCTTTCCTGTTTTTTTTATTCCAGGAAGGCGCAACCAAAGATAACATTCCGCGTTTTCATGCAAATATTTGTTTTGGCTCTTCTTGGGTTAGTCTCCTTTTTTTTTTTTTTTCCTTTTCTTTTTCATGCATTATTGCAAATATGCAGACACATCAATCAAGCTCTTGTGTAGATATTCAATCTGATCAAAGCAAGTTTGTTTGGATTGATAGGCCTGTGATCGACCAGAACTTTTATTATGCTGGTTTGAAGCTGACTTCCCCGACCTTCTCATGCGCAATGAGCAACATGCTTCCTGCCATGACATTCGTCATGGCGGTCATATTCCGGTATGATTATCAATCTCAATATATAATCATCATCATCATAATCGCTGTGATCATTTTATTTTTCGGGGTTTGGTGTATTAATCACATGGGCTAATTGTGTAAAATGTTTGGCATGATGGAATTGAAAAGAATGGAGAAAATAGACATGAAGAGAGTAAGGTGCCAAGCAAAGTTTGTTGGGACCTTTGTGACAGTGGCTGGGGCAATGGTGATGACCTTGTACAAGGGACCCATCATGGAGATGGTGTGGACTAAGCACATCCATACTCACAAATCGGTGGGTTCGGACACCACTTCTAGCGACAAAGACTGGTTAAAGGGGTCAATCTTCGTCATCATTGCAACACTTGCCTGGGCTTCTTTGTTCGTTTTACAGGTAATTTAATTGGTTAACAAGTATGGGACCAGAAGATAAAAGAAGAAAAACAAGCTGTACATGTTTGATTTCCCATAGATTTAACTTTATTTGTTCTGTTTCACTGATCACCAGGCTCAAGCATTGAAGACGTACAAGCACCATCAGCTCTCTCTCACTACCCTTGTTTGCTTTATTGGCACTCTACAAGCCATTGCTGTCACTTTTGTTATGGAACATAAAGCCTCTGTTTGGACAATTGGCTGGGACATGAATCTCCTTGCAGCTGCCTATGCGGTAACTCTCTCTCTCTCTCTCTCTCTCTCTCTCTCTCTCTTTCTATCTCTCTCTCTCTCTCTTTCTCTCTGAATATATGTTTATTTTTCCATGTGTAGGGTATTGTGACATCAAGTATTTCATACTATGTCCAAGGACTGGTGATAAAGTCAAGAGGCCCTGTGTTTGCTACTGCTTTTAGCCCTTTGATGATGATCATTGTAGCCATCATGGGGTCCTTCATCCTCGCAGAAAAGATATTCCTTGGAGGGTATAATTTTGGCTTCTCTTGTTTACTTCATTTTAGCTTCTCCTCCACTACAGAATCCTTATCTACAATGAAATTCCCCATTCCCAGTACTAGAATCTTTAATGAATTATGAACCACCCCTCCCACCAATAGGTTTAGGAATCTTCCAAGTATTTTCCCATTTTGTCCAATGATTTTTTGCTATTAATCGACCTCTGTACTGATAATATAAAGCTTTTTCGCTTGTCATCATGGGTGCAGTGTTCTTGGGGCCATCTTGATTGTTGCTGGCCTTTACTCAGTTCTATGGGGAAAGTACAAGGAGAACTTGGAGAAGAAGCAGGAGGAGGAGATACCCGAAGCCATAAAAGGCGATCAGGGCAACGGCAATGGGCTGTCGATAATCGACGACATCCAAACAAATGATATTGAAATGCAGAAAGCAGAAGCTAAGAAGCTCTCTTCTGTCGCCATTAGCATGCCAATTCCAGAACCTCCTATGAAGGCAAACCAAGACCCAAAAGCCTAATCACAGTGGAAGCTTTTTCGTCTTTCCATCTTTTTTTTTTTTTTCCTTTTTTCTTTTCTGAATTATGAAAGAATTATGGAGCTTTGCTGTGCTATATGCATGTAAGTTAATATACTAAAAGGCTCTGAACGAGTGGAATTAAAGTGAATCCCAGAATCTCTTTTCTCAATTGGGTTGGTGTCATTTCACTGAATTATTAGTTTTCCTATTTTACACGTGACTGAGTTGCTGACGTCTGATGCAGATTCCACTCAGAGTCCCAGTGGTTGACTTTTTTTGGTTTTTTGGCCACTTGGGTCCCTTCTTGTTTATATCATGGAATCTCAATGCACCTATAGACTATACAGGGATTTGCATCCGATGCCACATTCCCCTGCCGAATTCTAGTAGCTAACCATGCGGAAAAGGAAAGAACAGACAACATAGCACGCCTTTGATTCCTACATAGATTTGGCAAATATTACATGGGTAACTTAGAGACCAGATAGAATTTAATCTGATGTCATTGATCATTTGTCAAGTTGTGAAAGAATGGAAATACAATTTTTTTTTTTTTTAATATATATTTTGATAAATGAATAAAAAATTAAAAAAAAAAACAATATAGTTTTTTTAGTGGGATAAGTGGGCAATCCCATCAACGAAAATTTGTAGTTTTAGTGGGTGTAAAGATACGTTGATGTCATTCCAAGTGTTTTGAGTAACCCTTGTGCATTTGTTGGATTAGGCTTCAAAATGAGGGGATGGATCAAAGATATTCCCCTTGTGGGAGGAGTGGCTTTGGGAAAGATTTCCTTTTTCTTTTTCTGGTTTAGGTGATGAGTTTAGCCATGGGATCACAGCAGTGTGAGTTTTAATGATTCCAATGGCTTAATATGGAATAAACGCTCAATAAAAATGATGCCCATCCCTGTTATCTGCTATTCAGTCGGTGCCATGTATGTGTACAAATATTCCAAAAGTAGAAGTAACGGTTTCAATGTGTCTTGCATAGATTTATAAGACAGATATCTGCAGAGACTCAGTATCTGATAATCACGATAAGTAAATAACGTAGATGAAGGGCATGGTTAATCAACAAAAGTGGTGGTTATCTTCCTTATGAGTTCATGGGAGCATGCATACAATGTATAATATATCACAAACCCAAGAAATTTTCATCTTAATGTAATTTCATAAGATATTGGAGCTCAATTGACTTATTTAAGTAGAGTGTTGAGTTACCTTCACAATTGGATTCTGATGAAGCTGATATTTCTCTGTGTTCCAATAGTCATCGCTCGAGCTTATAGTCTTATGGTTTGTTGGTATAAAAGTTTGAATGGAGAAATAATTATTTATAGGCATAAAGATGTTTTAATAAAAGAGTAACGTTACATAGGAATTTATGATTAATTATTTTTTATTTTTTTTATTGAGCTAATTATAGAAAAACCTTTATAAAATAATACTCTTGAAACCAAGAGAAATTATCTTAGCAAAGATATTAATTTATCAATAAATGAATAGTTTGTTAATTTATTGACAAATAGATATATATTTATTAATTTATAAAGAGTATTATGTTTCTATAGTATAGTATTTGTATATGTATGACTTATAAATCTAAATATAATGAATATGGTAAAAAGTTAAAATATAGAAACCTAAGAGACTCTAAAAATAAGATATAATTATTAATTGTAAAAAATAAAAAAGACTTCTAAAAGAATGAGATGTGATAATTTGAAGGTTTCAAATATGCGATAATTTGAAGAAAGAGTGAATTGAGAAATAGAAGTTATAAAAAGTTACTCAACGTTATATATATTTATGTACTTTATCCATTATTAATTTATATTTCCTTAGCACATTATAACTAATTAATTAATTAGAACCTAGCGAATTAAATTAAGTGATTCACATTGGGCTAAAGTCACTTAAACCCATAGGAGAATCTACATAAACTCCATAGGTTTTAGGGTTAAACTCTTGCTTTCAAACTAGTAGTCTCCCAAATACCCATTCTCCTTCTTTCTCTCCTCATAAGGTGTGTAGTCACTTTACACATATGTCAATATTGATCAAAGAAAGAGCCAATAGTTGAAAGATTGTGGGATTTTTTAAGATCTTTGCATTAATTAGAGGAGGATCTTGGAACATCTAGATTAAAGATATGATTTTTATACCACCTAGATCTAAGTTTTGTTACTTTCATTACATTTTGATCTAGTAGCCTTAGAATCTAGAGAGTAAACTCTTAGGATAGAACCCTTGAAAATATGACATGATATAATAACCTTTTGGATTTTATTATTCATTAATCAATTTCGAATTCACTTTTATCTATCCCCATTCCATACATTATACTTTGTAATCATTCTTACCTACATTTCTTGTATTGTACATAACTTGTGTGCATTAAGAGTTACATGGAAGATCTAAGTCATGGGTTCCTTGTCATAGTCGGTTTATGGGTCTAGGCAACCCATCAAAGGCTATAGTAGTGTATTAAATTCTAATTAAAGGAATGATTAGTCTTGGCAATTGGGATGAATTTCTCATGGTGAGTGTACTAGTGTGTATGGTTACACATTAGACAAAACCTATGGTAAGTCATGACTTAAAACTATTAAGTAGTTATGACTTCACCGAATTGCTTTATTGTATTATCTCTCAACCTTGAGAGAATATTAAATTTGTGCTAAAGTTAGTAATAGTTTTGACCTACAAGTGAGATCATAAGTTGATCATATATTCCCTATGGATTGGGTCATTATTGATGGAAACCATAAATAATAGGTATTCTCAATAGAAGTAGTATAATATTTCATGGGACTGAGATAAAGTGTTCCCTTGGGTGATCCTAAGGAGGTGTGTTCATGTAAACTATGGTCATAATGATTCCTTAAGTGGAACTTGACATAAGCTATTAGATATCTAAGATATGTTAGTTGAACACATAATAGAAGGATTTGAAACTCAAGGATAGTAAAGGTAGTCTTAAAAAGTTTATAACTTTCACCTCATTAGACTATGGATACTAGTTTATGGGGAGAGTGAATGTCATGGGTAGCAAGTCATGAATTGGAGCACATACTACCCTATGTATTGTTATTTACATAAGATATTATAGTGTAATTAATTTTGAGTAGTGAGATGTTGAATCAACTTCAAAATTGGATTTTGAGAGAGCCAATACTATCCTATGGGTCCTAATGGTCCCCGCTCAAACTCATATACCTTGATGACATGGTTTATGAGGGTTGGATTGACTTTATGTTCACTTTTATGTGTAATTACGTAAGATTGCATAGGAGTTAGTGAACAAAGTCTCTGGATTGAGTTAATTGATTAATTAGATAGTTGTATTAGGTTAATTAATCAATTAGGACCCATTTTGGGTTAGATTAAATGATATAAGCCCTTGGTGGGCTCAAGTCACTTAAGCCTAATTAGAGAACCCTATAAATACCCCCTTAAGGATTAGGGTTTTCAAGAGAGCTGTTTTCCACCTCCAGAACAAGAGATTCATAACCTCCACTCTCCTTTCCTTCTCAGCAGTTGAGTGTTGAGATCAAGAAAGAGCCACTAGACAGAAGATCTTGTTTATATAAGAATTTTGAAGGATTCAATCTTCATCTACATCGAAAGGTAGATTGGGGAACGTTCAAATATAAGGTAATGTTTTCTAATGCACATTCAAATTCCTATTATTGTTTTAAAATGCAATTTATCTGCAGTGCATAGGATTTAGAAAAGAGTAGAAAGATCTGCATGTACCTAACCTAATCATAGGATAAGGAACGAAGAGGTCCAAGTTTCCCTACAATTGGTATCATAGCCATAGGTTAGTAAAAGCATGTTAGAACCTTTATAAGATGCGTTAACCTTGGTTTTACATGGTTTTTTTTTCATCTCATAGCCCCAGGGATGAATGTATGTGTGTTTTACATTGTGATCTTTTAATATGATGATCAAAATTATGATTATTGTTGTTG
Source organism: Vitis rotundifolia (assembly GCA_030254885.1). Lineage (NCBI taxonomy): Eukaryota > Viridiplantae > Streptophyta > Magnoliopsida > Vitales > Vitaceae > Vitis > Vitis rotundifolia. The sequence continues at coordinate 16,664,983 of CM058163.1, read as the reverse complement.
GGATTATTTTTATTATTTTCTAGAGAGGTTATAAGCCCCATAAGAGGCATGAGATTTTGTTTTTGTGTAAAAATTCATTTTTTTATTCATAAATTGATATGTAAACTCCAAATCTTTGGAGTATAGGTTTTTTTATGTAAAAACCCAAGTTTTTATCTTTCTATGTAACCCTTGGAAAGTATGGAAGCAATCCGGGTCATCATGAGGTTGTCTTACACATTACCCTACCAGAAAAATGAGGTTTTTTTTAGAGAAAACGACTATAAGAGATTCAAAAAACTTGCTCTTAGTTTTTGGAAAACTATAGAAGCTTGAGTAATAGGATTAGCGCTCGAGCGCTTCAATCAATTAAGTAGTGTTTCCAATAGTTGTAAGCTAGATCCAATGTTCGAAGCCTTTCACATGCGATAGAAGTTGTTTCTAGTGTTTATGGTGGCTCCTTTTTTAGGTTTAGGGTTCCTAAGGGTGTTTTGGTCATTTGTAAATTTCACTAACCCTAATTATGTTGCAGGTACAATTTGGTATTTTTGATTTTGGAAATCCAATTATTTGGGTTACCAAATTAGCATCAAGATCCCTAAGCCCATGGGATTCACTTTTATTTTATTTCCTTTATGCTTATATTTTATCATATGGTATGTTAAAATTTTAGGAAATATCTAAAATATTTTTTCTAAAATTGCAAAATTTGGATCTTAAAAGAATAAATTTTTTTGAGGATTTTCCTTCATTTATTTATCTAAGGAATTGGTTGTTGGTATACTCAATTTAGATTTCTTTTGAAGCTTTCTTATTAGTATAAATTAAGTGGTTCTCCAAGCTATCCTCTCCAAAGAGAAGGAGGACAACACCTAATGGTAGTCCTCCAAGGGCTCTCCCCTCCCCAAGAGAAGAAGGACTATGATTGGAAATGAAAATTCAAGGATAAGGAATTTGAGGATAATTCAAGTGATAAATAAAAGTTTTGGAAATTCTCATGATGAATAATTCATTTTAAGAAGGTTACGAAAATTATCTTAAAGTCTCACAAAATATTAAGTGAGAGCAAACCATAAATAAGCCTACAACCTCTAAGATTAAGCTCATCTTGATTTTGAGCTCATCACCATCCTAAAGATGGAGTAACTCAAGGAATAAAGAGATATGAACTATCCTTATGGATGATAATATACATATTTGTAGTGGGAGTGGTCATTCCTAAAGATGAAACTCTTTACTCAGTAACATTGTTGTCAAGGATATAGAAGGCAAAACAAGACACAACTCATAAAATAGGGACCAAAACCATGAAAATTCAATAGTAATATTGTCAAAACCATGAAAGTTCAATAGTAATATTGTTAAAGCTCAGAATTCTAACTTTGTACCACTACGGGATACAACATGCTATTTGGACAAAGACCAACAAACCAAGTTATCTTCAAGGACATAGAATCCTTCAATATTGCATTAATCATTAGGATAAGTTGCCTAATCTATTAGGGTAAAGTTCTTAAAAGTATGAAATGATGTAAAAGAATAAGTTTTCATTAGTAAATTTATATACTATGATTTTTGTCTCCACTTTTCTATCAATGATTACATTATTGAGCATTCAAATTGTATCACTTGCATTGTACATAACTAGGGTATATTAGGAGTTGCCCAGAAGTTCTAAGTCATGGGTTCCTTGCAAGATGATAAGTTATTCACAAGATGATAATGATCAAAGGGTGATGGATTTAGTCACTAAGTTAAGTATCATAATGGTATCTAAACTATGGTATATGAGCTCAATTTTCAATCAATTACTTCACAAAATAAATCTACTTTCTTATGAAAAATAAATAAAACAATATTTATAAGTTTTTTTGTCATCTCAACTAATTGCATTTAACCATGCAACAAGTGAAATATAGCTATGATTTGTATGAGAGGGAATCATGTACATACAAAGTCGACAACCAGTAGAGATAACTTCAAGTCAACACAATAAAAAAAAAAGGTAACATCTAGTTAATAAATTAAATAGTCCTCTCACTACTTGAACGAACCATATTTAAGTTATATGTTAATTTTGTTGTTAAAATGTCCATATGTTAAGCTCAATATATGGGCATATATGTTCGCACACACCATACACACATAAGTTGACATATGTATGTGCACATTTGTACAATGCAACAAGGCTTGAATGCTACGGTGCAAATCTTATTTATGCGTACTAGGTTTCCATTAGTCTTGGATACCTATTTTTGTTGTTTGTAACAAAATGACCTATGCAATCCCATGATATTATGACGTTCAATATTAGTTAGAATCATAAATGGAATATCCTTTCCTCATCAAAATTCCAACCCAATTGTGATTCTATAAATATTCAAAGATCATTTGTTAACCCTAATTCAAATCAAGATCATGCCTTTTATTAACAACTTTGAAATCCATGTCTTCAAATTTAGGTCATCAATTAGCCATTCTTTACTTACCATAAAATCATGAGACTATATAACCATAAAATTCAGGTGGCTAGGAAAAAACTTAAAAGATGAAATCACACCCCTACCCAATCTCTAAAGTCTAACCATCCGTCCTATCATTCAAACCATGACCAATAAATAAATATTAACGTTAAAAAAAACCTCCATAAAAAATAAAAATTTGAGGTTTGATTAAATGAATCATCAAAGTGGAGAAGATCATTAGACGTTTGATTAAATTAATCATCAAAGTAGAAAAGATCATCTGAGGCTATTGTAGGTCAAAGTTTTGAAAGGGAGAAGATCATATTAGAGGTTTGAGAGGTCTTCTTGCAAGGACTCTTAAAGCAAGAGAAAGACATACCTTCAAATCCACTTTGATGATTCATTTAATCAAACCTCAATATATGAAATCTAACTATCTCTCATATCATTCCAAAGCCAAACCCCAATATTAATGTCAACAAAAAAAATCATTAGAGGTTTAATGGAATGAATCACCATAGTGGAGAATATCATCTAAGGATATTGTAGGTGAGGGTTTTGAAAGGATTGAAAGGAATTAGGATTGCAAAGGGTTAAAGTTGAAAAAATAAGACTTCATATATTAACCTTATTTTTAAAGTGACACTTCTTTATGAACTTGTTCTCAAAAACTATCTTGATCTAATAAATTAGTATCACATTAAATATGACATTAATTATTCCATGCATTACACCTTATCTATAACCAATTTTATGACTTATGTTGCCATTTTTTTTTAAATATTCTCACTATAATTGATAACAACATTCTAGGTTGTTTTTCTTGTAGTATAGAAGTTGTTATTAACAAAAGGCTTTGTTGGCCAAGCCACATGAAATCTCATGTACTGAATTCCATTTATCTTTGTTGTTACACTATGTGATATTAAAGCTTTTACTAGGATAACATCACATATAAGAGTTATCAGGCACTAGCATAACATCAATTATAAGAGTTTTTGTAATGCCCCAAACCCAATTTAGGGGTAAAATCATAATTTAGAAATATTAATTAATTAAAGTAATTTAATAAGGGTAAAAATGTCTTTTTGTATTTAAAATCCCTATATATAAATTAGATTTTTCCTACCTTCTCTATTCAAAAAACCCTTTTACACAAAGATCAGAAAGATCAAAGAACATAGGGCTAAAGATTTGGAGGTTTAGGGTTTGAAGATCAATTTTTCAGATAAGATTTTTAATCCTTAAATTAATATTTTATATTCGTTAATTAGTTTTGAACATTTTAAATATTATTTGGAATATCTCAATTTTGATTAGAGTTCGTTTAATTAATTTATAGGTCAAAAAGATTAAAAATTTAGGAACATAGTTTGATTTATTAATAGAGATCAACAGATTTTGATTACTCAAATGAATAGATCTAGAAAAAAATAATAATAAATAAAAAAATAAGAGTAGCATGATTTTTTGGAACAGTGAAGAGAAAATAATAATAATAATAATAATAATAATGTAGATGTGTGTTGTGTAGCAAAGGGTTTCAAAGGGGAAAAAAAAAAACAAGGATGCGTGTGGACGTCCAAGAAGGAAGAAACAAAAGAAGAAAAAAAAAGTGTTATTATTATAATAATAATAATGGGTGTAGTCGGTGGTTTGAAGTAATGGTGTTGCGCAGTCTTTGAAAGTAATAATAATAATAATAATAATAATAATAATAATATATAATGGTGTGTGGGGGTGGAATTGTGGTTAAGTGACAGTTGGATTATATAATAATAATAATAATAATAATATATAATGGTGTGTGAGGTGGAATTGTGGTTAAGTGACAGTTGGATTATGGGAACAATAATAATAATAGTTTCTTGTATAGGTTTTAATTTAATTTAAGTATATAAAGAAATATATATTTAGGGTAAAATTAAAAAAGAATATAAATTTTTATAAAAATATGGAAACTCACTAAATTAATTTATTATTGATTAGGAAGTTGAAAATAATATTAATGATAGTAATGTTAATAAAGGAAATTAATTAGAATTACTAAAACTAAATAAAATATTTTTAGAATTGTTAAAGTTATATCTTTAGATAAATAATCAATAATAAATGTGGTGCATGATATTATGTTAGGTGAGGAGTAAATTCTTCAAGTTAAATTCTTCAAGATTTTGAGTGCTTCTTCAAGGTAAGGGAAATTAATGCAGATTTCTATAAAAGAAAATAATTTTCATTTTATATTGTATTTTGAAATGTGTAAAAATATTATTTTTATCTTTTCGCATGGATCAAATATGTGTTTTGTATGGAAAGTATATTTGAGAATCTTTTTTGTTTATGAAAAATGAAAATTTTTGGAGATATGATATTTTGTTTTGCAAGTTTGAATTAATGAAATAAAGTGTTTGACATTTTTATGGTCCTAGTCAACGGGTTATAATTGTTGACATTTCTATAGCCCTAGTCAATGGGTTATAATTGTTGACATATTTGACCCTAATCAATAGGTTATAATAGTTGATATTATATGGCCTTAGTCAACGGGTTATAATAGTTGACCTTATGATCCTAGTCAACGGATTATAATTATTAACATTTAGTTTTGTTCACCTTAACTATAACAAATTTGAAACTAATCATTCATTTGTGAAATTCCACCTAATTGAGCACCATTTGTTATTTGATAACCAGAGTAAAGATATTTTGAATATATTTTATTTGGTTTTGATGAGAAATTGTTTTGAAATAGATACGAGAAAGTTTTATTGAAAAATTTGATTATATTAGCATTTTGAACTCAAAAGTTTTAATGAAAATAATTAGATGTTATATTTCATGTTTGTAATTATAATTAAAAATGTTTGATCCATGAAACTGTATTGATATTCCTTATTGAGTTTTAGGCTCATGCCCTTTTGTTGATAATTTTTCAAGTACTCTCAGTTCGGGCGAGGAGTGATAGCTAGGTTGAGAAAAAAAATTTTGTTAGGATTTTGGTTAAAACTTTATTTTGGACATTATTTAGATGTTAAAATTTAATTCCTATTTAAATTATTTGAATTTGGAGTTATTTGGACAATAACACTTTGGTTGATCATGTGTTAGTTTTTTTTTTTTTTTTTTAGTTGAGAATTGTGGATCATAGAATTTATTTATGTTACTACTCTAAACAGGAATTTAGTAATTGGTAATTTCCAATTATAATACGAATGTTTATGTTGTATCCATTTTGAGCTTTTAGGCTTGTGGTGTGAAATGACCGTCATGCCCTTAGAGTGGGTTTTGGGGCATAATAGTTTGGTATTTAGCTAACTTAATTAGATTTAAAGAATATTTGAAGCATCAAAATTAGGTTTAAATAAATTCAAAGACTAGATTCAAAGAACTCTTGAAGTTTTAAGGTAAGCTTTCTCCACTCTTAAGTTTTCTCAAGAATGTCATGAAAAGTTGGTTTCCCCCATTTATAGGGATTGAGAACAATATATTCAGATAATTTTCAACATTTTAAATTACTATTCCTTAATTAATACATGAGAAGATTTAAAAGACTGATTTGGATAATATCAAACATTTTGAAATATTGTTCTCTAATTAAAATAAATATTTAATGATATTTAAAGACACATAATTGAACAATTTTCAACCATAAAGGATAACTTGTATTTTTCTTTTATAAGTTCATATGATAGTAAGTACTTTCTAATTACAAAAAAAAAAAAAAAAAAAAATTAGTGATACATATGTCTTGTGTTTTATGTTCTATGACATATAATATGTTTTTATTTGGTCACTAATAGATCATTCCATTTTGCTATTTTCTTCATGATGCACACAACTATATATAAGCACTTAACTTTTTAATACTCTACAAACTTGTTAGGGCCTTTTGTGTTCCCCTGAATTTTTTTAAGCGTCTTCAAATCATAACCATTGCTACTACTTATTTTCTTGAATTATGGGGCACAAATAGTTCACATGACTTTGATCAAATATTGCTAACTATTAATACTTCAATATCATCAAACAGATATTTTATCAAGTGAGCCACCACTTTAATTAATTTATATCAACTTATGTCAACTACGACTTAACCTTGATCTAATTAGATAGGAATGTTGCATTTCATAATAGGTAGATATAAAGCAAATTTAGATATTCTCCTTTTTGTGGTGGATAAAAAGAATTGATATAATTAATGGAAGACTTTGATCACTATTATCCTTTTATATAGTTGATAAAATATGAATTCAAAAATCAAAGATTTTTGTGCACCCTAAAAATGAAATGTGTTTGGAGGCTTTTTTTTTTTTTTTTTAGTCTCAAAGAATTTAATAACCATATATCATCAAAACAAAACATGTTTAAGAAGAATTTGACAAAAAAAAAAAATAGAGTTTGTAATCAACAATTTTTCATATGAAAATTGGAATTAGTAGGTTTCTCTTAAATATTTGGAAGCTTATCATGAGAAATTTATGATAAATCGACAATTTCTCTTCGGTTTTTCAAGAAAAAAAAAAAGGTCAACATGGCAACTTCATCCATTCCTAATTATATATTTAAAAAAAATGTATTTAATGACTTAAGATAGTATCCCTATCAATATAAATATAGGTACTTAATTCCTTGAATATTAAGAATGAAGTCTCCTTTATAATAAAAGGAAAAACAATTCAAAATTTTGAAGAAAAAAAATGTCCACCTAAGATTAGTCAAAATAATTTACTAAGTGATGACTCTTGAAAAAGTCCGATGATTAAACATAAAATAGCTAATAAAAATTAAGTACTTCATAAAAAAATTAGTGCATTCTCTTCAATCATAAATAACAAATTCATTCTTTCTTTCAGTTTTCTTTTTATCATTCTAATTTACATTTTTTTTTTTTTTGTTATTGTGGAGAAAAAACCCTAAATTTTTAATTAGTTTATTAAACATTTTGTTAAATGTTTTTAAGACTTTGCTAAAATAAACTAATGAAATTATCGAATTTTTTAATCAAACTGCAATTTTTATTTATAAAATTCTTTTTAAAAACCTTTTCTTATTCTATTTTTAAAAATTACTGAAATTAGTAAATAATTGTGTTTATAATTTTTTTTAATAAAAATTTCAACCAAAATTTTCAAAACCTTTTAATACAATTATTCTTATTAATTTATTGAAATTAATAAAACATACATATAATTCTAATTTTGAAATGGTTTTTAATAAATAAAAAATTAATATTTTGTTTATTTGCAACAAACATCTAATTCACTAATAGGAAGTATACATGTAGTTTATCTATATATTATTTTCTACCAATGTTTTACTATAATTACTAATTTCATATATGATGTGTGTGCTTAATATGGTTTATCTATCATAATTTTATTTAAATTTTGTTATATTTATCATTATACAAAATTCAAAGAATAAAATTTTATATAGTAAGCATTTATTTTTACAATTATATTTATTATTTGTACACTTTATATATATATACTTTTAGGGTGTTGATTCAATACCTATCAAACTTGCATTATCGATTATTGAAAATATATGGTGAGATCTATATAATTAGATAAGTATAAAAATAAATAATATCAGCTGGTATAGGCAAATGATATCAAAATACAAAAGATAAGATCATGGTGCAAAACGATGAAACACAAGTTGGATAAAAAGTGATAGAAATCAAATTATATATATGACATATTGTAATTAACCTCGATTCTGCTTAGGTGTCGATGCAATACTATATAACAGGTAATAGATTTTTTATTTTTTCATTTCAAATTTTAGTCAAATTTTTCATACTACTTTAATTATTTCTCTCACTTTCTTATTGAAATTTCCTTTAATATCAATATTTTCGTTAATCTAATTTTTATAAAATTGGTTCATTAATATTTTTGTCATAATTAATACTTTCATCATTGTGAAATTGACAATTTATATTTGGGATAATTATTAACCTCCCTTTAGGTTTTGTCTAAACACACTTAACTCTCACTGGTTTGAAATTTCATCATGTCTCCCTTATTCTTCTCATATGATATTTTCAGTCATCTCCCCTCTAACTCAAAATAAGAGAGGTATTTGATAAAATTTCAAATTAATGATGACTAATTATATTTAATTAAAACTTTAAAGTATATTAATATAGTGTGAATCCAAGCATGGATTAAATGCAATGTCCTTCCTCCTCACTATGGATGATGAGAATGAAAAGATACCCACCATAGAAACTTCCATATATACGATCGAATATCAAATCAAAGAATGAATTCCTTGCACATATCATATCTTAGTTCCCAAAAGTTATGTAGTTTGGTGAGAAATTCCCTCTGAAAAACATAGGGCATGATTCATATGACATCATGGTTTCCAGCATACTTAAGTGGCCAAGTTGTCTTGTACTGTCAAGGAAGAATATATATATATTTGTATACGTAGCTGCACTCCTTTGTCTCTTTGAACCTCTTTGAGCTAGCTTTCACTTTGAACTAATTCACGACTGATTGACAAGCTTGTTGATTCTTGTGTGTACGATCAACTTATTCTGGGAAAGAGAAAATAATAGGAGAAAAATTAAGAAGAGAGGGAATAATTTTCCTTTTACTTAAATGAAATAAGTTGGTAGCGAGGGAAATATGGGTTACTTTCAATGTTAGTGGAGAGACTCAGCTTGTAAGTACTTATCCCCAGAGAAAATATAATATAAAAGAGCATATCAACCTTGATACTTAGACCTTGATACACTTCGCTTTCTGTGTATCCAAACACCCCCACTGAGATGGAATATTCTCCTCCATCTTGCCCCAGATGAGATTCGAGTATATGTACGAACCCTTTTTCATCATCTATATTCCCACACGTAATCTCCATTAAAATTGCACCCATCAGGGATTCTAAGCTGCATATACCTCCACTCAACTTGTCATTTCCCCTATCCTTGTGAACATGACACTACTGAAGAAAAAAAGAAAAGAAATGGATAAATTAAAGAAAATATTGATTGAAGAAAATAAATTAAAGAAAGCTTTACTTCAATGGGGCCAAGTTGGAGACACCATGGCATATATGGTGCAGGTCATATTCATCATCAAATGGATAAATCATGATGTATGCATATTTAAATAATCAGATTTTTAAGATAATGAATACAGCATGTAAGCCACTTGAAGAAGCTAGCCATAATCTGCATGGAAAATCACTACGGAAATCAAGTGTGATTGATCGATTCCCCACATAAAGTTATACATATTTTTTTATGTATGTTGCTTGCTTGCTCCTACTAGCCAATGTGATACTTGAAGGAGACATTCATTAATAAGATTAATTCTAATGGGCTTTGATTAATTAATGAAGGTGTTGTATTATTTTCTATGCTTAGCTTTGTAATATTCGAAGAAGTTTCCGATAACAAAGATTACGGAATAATTAAAGACAATTGGAGGAAAATGTATGTCTTTAATTTATACTGTAGATAGGGATTAATGAGGGAATGAGAATAAGAACCACTTTGTTAATTTGCTCATACATTCTTCCACTACCATATTTAAATAAGTATAATGACAAAATGAGACATTTAGTTAGGTGGGAGGGTGACTTTATTACACCTGAAGTTTGTGTTCTTCCTACATTCTTTCCACTATATATGATATTTTATCAGATTTGTTATAACGTTTGAAGATATGGAAAATAATGGACTCTCTCTCTCTCTCTCTCATGTATTATAAGAAATGAGGTCATTGGAAATCAATGAAACTTGAGAGTATCCAAGGCCTTTTGTACTTTATTACACCTGAAGTTTGTGTTCTTCCTACATTCTTTCCACTATATATGATATTTTATCAGATTTGTTATAACGTTTGAAGATATGGAAAATAATGGACTCTCTCTCTCTCTCTCTCTCTCTCTCTCTCTCATGTATTTTAAGAAATGAGGTCATTGGAAATCAATGAAACTTGAGAGTATCCAAGGCCTTTTATACTTAGTAATTCTTTTTGAGTTATTCAATTAGTCTCTCTGATCACAATGCACTAAGTCCTCTCTCTCTCTCTCTCTCTCTCTCTCTCTCTCTCTCTCTCTCTCTCTCTCTCTCTCTCTCTCTCTCTCTCTCTCTCTCTCTCTCTCTCTCTCTCTCTCATGTATTATAAGAAATGAGGTCATTGGAAATCAATGAAACTTGAGAGTATCCAAGGCCTTTTGTACTTAGTAATTCTTTTTGAGTTATTCAATTAGTCTCTCTGATCACAATGCACTAAGTCCTTTTTATTTTTATTCTGTCAAAAATTATATCATATTATACAATATTTTTAGGGGGAAAAAAATGGAAATTGTTTTTAAAACAATTTTTGAAGTGAAAGAACATGTTTAGTAAATTTTTTATAGCAAATATTTTTTTAAGGGCTTGTCTATTAAAAAAAAAAGAGATATTTTCGAGTCCTCTATCATGTGTCATCTTTCTTCTTTCTCATATATGTTATACTATTTAAAAGGGGTATGAGAGGTCATATAATAAAAAGAGATCCCCCATCTTCATATACTCCAAAAGGGGTGCTTTCACACATGTATTATATGATTGTCCAAAGGGGATGAAGGGTTGTATAAAATACTAAGAGAACCCTAATTTCTTAGTACTCCAAAAAAAGCTACTAGCTTACTCTACTTTATCCATATAGCTAGTAGCATGGCATCCCCTAGGGGAGCCCGGTAGGCAACCTTTACCATCATTTTCCTTAATATATTTTATATAAGAGAGAACCCTCAAGGTGAAGACTCCCAAGCACCCTTTTGAAGTATTATATTCATATTTTTTGGTTCTTCTCTTGAGTAGAGACTCTAATAATTGAAACAATTCCATGGAGAGAGCGGATAAGAGTGGTTTGTTAATGGGCTTGGTTGCTAATTGTGTTGGATTACCAATAACTTTTGCAACCCAAATAATATTTGAGGAAGGAAAGAAAAAGCAACCAATGGTGGATGGAGATAATGGGTGTGACCAGGCACACTACTTCCAACCCAAATTCTCTTGGATTGCATCATGTTTCTCTTTTGACAACATAAGCATGGAGGAGAAAATGAAATATCATGTATGATGATGATGCCCTCTAGATTTGGCTAAAACCATCAACTATATTTAACCTAATATCTGCTTTCTTATGCCACTCTAGTATATTCACTTTATGTTCATCGTTATATAAAAGAAAGTTTTGAAAAAAAAAAAAACACACTTAAACAAAAATAAAAAGGGTTTGTTGGAATTCAAGATGGTTTCGTTTGTGGTTGTTATATTTCATATCGGATATAAGAGAAAGTTCTTACGCCAAGTAAGTATAAACTCCTCTTAATTTTGTAAACGAATTTTTAAAGTCGTGAACATCCTTTGAACTTAGAATGGATAATATTTACACAATTGAGAGCGAGTTATTATAATTGTGTTTCATAATCAAATTCGTTTAATAAATATACTATTCATTTAAATTATTTTTATAAAATCCATATTATAAGGCTTTACAAAAGGATTTTACATAGAATTGTCTACCTAAAGGCTATTAGGTAGATAATTATTTTTTTATAATATTCTAAGTAGCAATTAAAAATATGAAAAATATTTTCAAAACATTACCTTATACATAAATGTGTGTGCTTTCATAAAGAATATAAGCCCAAAAAACTGTTTTTTATAAAATAAAATAAAACTTGTTCCAAAAAATAATTGAGATTTGTTCTTAAAAAATATTCTTTGAGAACTTTCCCAAACAAACCCTAAGTTCTTCTACTCAGCCATCAATGAAATTTTTTTCTTTTCAGTTATGATAAAGAAATGAAACAAATGTTAATAGCCGAAAGTTTGAGGTGGACTGTGATGGATTTGGGCCCATAGATGGCTCCCATTCATAGTTATGGTAAGAACTTTTAGGCCTCAATGTGAAATGCACTTGCAAAGTGGGAACAAAGTTGGGAGAATTTTTTTGTGAAACGCACTTTTGAAGTGGAAGCAAAAGCTCTGAGAATTTTTAGGGTAAATGTCAGAAAGACAGACGTCTGTGATTAGCATGCCAAAGCCCTTTAGGAAAATGTCTGAGAGATATCTCACTGGGAGGTTCTGGCCATTCAGAGCCGTCTAATTATACAGAGGAAAACTTAAGTCTTCAGTGTGAAATGCACCTTCAAAGTGGGAACCAAGTTCTGGGAATTTTCATGTGAAAAAGCACTTTTTGAAGTGGGAAACCAAAAAAAAAAAAAGGGAGGGTGGGGTTTGAGAATTTTTTGGGGAAATTTTTTAGAAATGTCTGATTGACATTTTAAGGGCTTTACATGCTCTGAGGATTTTCCTAGGAAAAAAAAAAATGCAGGTGTCTTCCCGCTAACTAGAGATTTTGTAAGAGAATGAACAGGGCATGCATTTTTCAACATAACAGAATCAATCACAATTAAGTTGTCAACAAATTTGGTGACCTGTTGACAAGTTCAGAATCATAAAAAACTAAAGTCGGGGTCTGTGAGACGAAGAGTCTAGTTCAACTCTACTAAGAGATGAATCATCCTTTTGGCAGAGCAACATAGTTTGGAGGTATTGTGGTACCTCCCCTGCCACTATCCCTCCGTTCTTTACCCGCTGAAACCCCATGACGGGTTGAAGGAGTCGAAACACGGCGGCCAACTGGTGTTCCTGCCAGTGTGTTAGCATTGGTGCTTTGGCCCAGTGGCTTTTTTGTTGTGGGCTTAGAACCGAATAAAGCCTCTTGCTCTGTAGCAAATTGTTCTTGTAACCGTTTCTGCTCCTGTTAAGACCAACAGAAACAAAATGAATAATGATTTTTATCATTGCAATTCAGAAGCCCACATGCGATCAATGACAATGTTAAGAATGAGCCACTTGATTATAAGATTTTTTTCTTAATAATTGCCCACATAATTTTTGAATGCTTCAACAATCAAAGCTATTTAGAAGAACTAAAACTGATTTACTAAGCACCCACAGCTTTACATGTGGCATGGACTCATCAATAAATGGATCCCAATGTTGATATCAACAGCCTAAGTGCTGGCATCAATACATGGCTTTGGTGCATCTAAACTTTGCCAACTTGTTCTTGATCTGAGGTAGAACACAGACACAAGCATACCACTGTTGAGGTGGTTTCTCAACCACCAGACATAAGACAGGTGCAGTGGGATATACTGGTGGAGGAACATTGAAGGTTCTAGAGAAGTTTAGAGATGTCCACACATCTCTATACTAAAATGGAAGAAAAGGGAAGAGTGTTGAGCTATTTAGAGAGTTCTAGACAAGTCTTGTAAATACTTGTACATAGTCTATGTCTAAGAGTTACTAGAGAATTCCGGAGATGTAAGGAACCTTTGTGAGTTCCAAAGAGTTCCTTGGTTGCCTATAAATAAGAGATGACCTCATTTGGCCGAAGCACCAAGCAAGTTGAGAGCTTCCTAGCATTGTAAAGCTTACTTTGTATAATACAAAGCTTCATTTCTTAAAGTATTGCATTCGTTGTGCACTCTAGTTTCCAAGTCATATGCATTACTTAGCCTAGCTAGCTAAGTGGGTGGGAAAGGTCATGTGCATTACTTAACCTAACTAGCTAAGTGGGTGGGAAAGGCGACTTAGCAATGTCAAGTGTTTTGAGTTGTCTAAGTGCCACACATGAATTTAGAAAAAGCCTAAGTCCGTAACAATGGGCAGGCCAGCCACATCTAAAACCATGTCCACCTTATTAAAATGGCAAGAATAAGATCAAAAGCAGTTTTCATGCTAGTATCTTGAATCAAGCAATCTGAAATTTATGAACCAGGTGTGCCAGTCTAACATACCAGCTTCCCATCTAATCCTAATAGTAGCTAAATAGAAATGTGATCAAGAAGAATAATAGTAAGCCTACCCGAGATCTACGCTTTTCTTCTTCCCTTTCCTGCCTCAGCACAATATATTCCTCCAAGGTTTGTAACAAGGGGACCTGAAATTAGACAGTTAGTGGGTGGAACTTGGAATCTACTGTAAAGTAACTTCAGGAAACAACAGTTACAATTGGCTGCTCACCTTGTCATAAAAGAATGGCATTCCTTTCTCCATTTCCCAGGCTTTCACTTTTGCAGTCAAATTTTCAACAATTGCTAGACAACAGGCTTAGAAAGTTATTCAATGCTAGCTTAAGTGTACAAAACTAAATATTTGTTTAAGCATAAACTCAAAGTGAAAAAAGTAAGCAACAAAGAATGGTCATTTACTAAAACATCACTTGCACTAAAATAAGGTTGCAATAAACCACGCAGTGGACATACTTTTGGATATATTATGAAAAATACAGTCCAAGAATTTGGAACTACATATATATATAATTTTCGTTATATAAAATTATCAACCTAAAATGGTAGGAGTACACTGCAAATTTATTAAGCTATAATTCTTGGACTGTCTTCATCTCTCATACTTGTCCTCTATTTTAGAAAAATGTGGGCATTGCCATGTCTTCTTCATTGCCGTATTCATCCCTTGAAACTAGTGCAGCCTACATCATGTAATTAGTTCTGAACTTAAATACTCAAATCATAGAGAAGCTCTTGGTTTTGTATCTGAAATAGTTCTTTGTAAGAGATGTAAGCTTGTAAAATAATCAGCTTTACTTTTTTTCACCTCTTGAGATGCCAATAATAATGCAATAGCTGATTTAATGCAATATAATATGTTGAAGCACTTATTCTCATAGTTTTTGAAAACTTATAATACACGATACAATACAATGATACGATATATTTTTTTATGAAAATCAATATGCATCACAATTCGCATATTATTTTAAAACACATCTTATGATACATATACAATACATGATATGATACATGATATTACAATACAACGATTCACACATCTTTAACTATTTTCTATAATTTTTTGAAAAAAAATCAAATTATTTCTTTTATTGTTAAAAGATTTGTGAATTATGTGATGAATCTATATATTAAAGTTATATTTTATTAATTTGAACTTGTCAAAATGTTAACATTCAATGTTTTCATATTATATGACATAGATTAACCCTTTCAATCCTACTATCTTAGATAAAATTGGATATATAATACTCTATACTTCACACTTTCATTAGATATTCACACATATACATATTTTTCTATTTATTTTTCTCTATATAAAAAATCTTTCAATACACAATACAATACGATACACGATACAAAAAAATAGAAAAACTAATACATGATACGTTTTACGAGTTAACAACTATGCTTATTCCTTTTAGAAGCATCTAGCTATGACTTTTAGTAATTTCTCATAGGTATTTGTTTTATGCATGTTGTCTTATCCAAAACACAGAGATTCATCATCACAATTCACATTCAATTTTTTTATACCATTAAGATTTTCCTATGGAACCGGGTATCTCTATTAGAAGCTACCATTCACAATTCTCATGTCACTTTCCTGGGCATCAACTTCCCAACAGTTCCATACGCATCAATAAAATGTTAATATCTAATAAAAGAATTATCATTCCTATTACTTCCTAATTATTCATGAATAGACCAAATAGAAACTGAAAAAGAGGCTAAAAAATTAATTGTTCATGAAGATTAACCCAAACTACATTAGAGTTCTTGATAGTTCTAATGAGTCAAAGATTGCATATACTAGAAACGATCCATCAAATAAATCAAAGAACTAAAAGTTGTTCAAGAAAACAGTAATCTTTATGCTAGAAAAAAAATATACCATGAATTATCAGTTATTAGGGAGTCAATTGTATAGACATTAGGCCTGATCTAATCATTCCAATTTTTATCATACTAGGAGTACGGTCACACATATGCTTCAATAATGATATGGAAAAAAAATTATGCTAATAATTTTATCCAAATGCTACAAGTTTAGTGACAAAAACAAAAATGAGCATACTTTTTTGTTACTAACTCTATTAAGGAAAAATAACAATAATGAATCAATAGCTAAATACTTGGTCTATAACTGATGAAGAGAACAAAGACAGAGTAGGAAAATTTGAGCTTATATGCTATTTTATTTGTATTATGTTCTATAATCTACATGTGAATTCTTTGGAAATCATCAAGATTTGAATTGTTTGGTATCCAAGGTCAATAGTTGTTTAGTTATGTGTTGTTTCTTGTTGGGATACAATTGAGTTTTATCTAGAATTCATAAAATTGTATCTTTGAGAAATTTATTTTCTTAACATAAATAGTGATCATAGTTGATCTCCTTTGAAGATGTCAACAACAACAATAATAACAACAACAACAACAAAAAAGAGAGATTGGTTCTAATGTTCAAGCCTTAACTTAGGATACTAACAATATTTCAAGTCCCTTTTGCCACTTACCATAATTTGGCTTACACTGAGGCTCTTGTTTAATTTTAGGTAGTGGTTGACTTTGTGTCAAGTCTTTTTTCATTTATTTTTCTTGTTATATTAGAAAAGCTCTTATTCTTTAAGTTTCTAAATAATATTTCTCTCCTACATCAATTTGTGTTCCCATAACGAAAGATAAGGAATTACAAAAAGTATCCTTTTATGGAAGTGAGACATAAGATTATACCAGTTTAGTTGATCAAAATAGAGAGCCAGAATTTCAATAAAAATTCAGCATCAAACTATGTTATCCTTGAGGATGTGAATGTCCTCTTTAAGTGTGATTACTTAAATAACCCTAAGTATGTTTGCCTAGGAATTAGGAACATTGGTGGGATTGCCAAGGATTTATTTCTTCTCTACCATCTTTTAACTCTTTCATCTCATTCTATATACTCAAGAAACTTGAATAGTGCTGGAAATATAAAGATAATGAATTACTAATTAGAAAAAAAGAAAGATGTGCACAGAAGGACAGGAAGTCCTTCCAAAGAGAGATGCTTGAGCACACTTTTTACACACAAGTAGCTCCCATTTTCTTTCATTTTCTAATCTAAAACCCTAAATTTTCTACCCTAGACCTCTTTAGGCCATTATGGCATTACGGAACACCATGAAACCATAAATTAGCTACTTTTGACAAAATCTGCACGATATTTTCTAGAACTCAGCAACTAGTCACTTTCTGAGGTCTAACCTAAAATCCTAGCAATTGGCTTCAATCTTGAAAGAACATTCAAAAGCTGGCCCACCAATGGAGAGATTACAGAGAGCAGTTTCGGAGTTCAGGCACTGTCCTGCATGCTGCATCAATAATTTTAACAAACCCATAGACCAATCTAACACACAAAATCTCTACCAGATTTGACAGAAATGATAAAATTCATTTCTTTTTATATCTGGATCTATTACTAAAAACATGATTGTCTAAAATGTAAATACACTTAATCAAAACTAAATTATGCAAGTGAATGATGATTACAAGCTCACATGGTATCTTGCTGACTAGAATCCGTGCCTTCTCTGCCCGTTTCAGATTTTTATGTGCTCCCCTGCCAGCACTATACCGGTTTTCATCCTGGAAAAATTAAAGCTGATTGATCATTCAGCAACAACTGAAACTCCATTGAATTGCACCACCAAAAAGTAAGTCCAAAATGTTTTACATATCCAACAAATAACTTCAAATTTTCCAGTAGAAGTAGCAATCACCTTTTCCTTTAAACTATAGGAGGCAGCTCAGTTAAACCAGTCAATGGAGACTATAACATAAGAATATATATATATATTAAAAATCAAACAAATAGAACAGAACAAAAATAAAAGACAAAAATAAAAAATAAAGATTCACACATGCAAAATTGTCTGTGTTGCTTTCTTCTCCTTTCTTTGTGGAAGCTTTGAATATGAAAGAAAGATTCACACAAGAAAAGTGATCACAACAATCTCCCTTTAGGGTCTTTATTAAGATGGTGGTGGGTTACACACTCCTGGAAAGTCTCTCAGCTTTATTATTTTGGTGTTTCATTATATTGGAAAAAATATATATATAATATAACATAAATGACATTTTTTTTCTCTATATTGTAGGCACCAGTTGGAAAGGATTACCAATTCTTTTATGGCAGATTATCTAGAACCCTGCTATAGACCTAATAAATAAATTAAAATGATTCACATATCAAATAGGAATGGATGTCTTTCAATTGTTCTTTATCTTCCCAAAGCAAAAAATATAACTCCATAGCAAAGAAATGCTATGGTTTATGGTAAAATATCAATAATACAAATATAGACGCAAGAAATAATTTCAAGTAATGACTACACATCATATTTTCACAGGCAAAATACGTATATATATTTGGAAAGTGTGTCAAATTCTCTTTTTGAGTCAGTTTTTAAGTTTTTTTATATGTTCCTATAAGATATATTCTTGTGAGAGACTTTCCTACTATTCTAAAGGAAACATTCTAGATATCTTTAATAACTAGGGAATTAGTTTTGCTAAACAATAAAATCTCCTAAAAACTTAAGCTAGGAAGATTTGGGCCCATGATGAATATCATGCTACCCTAACATCCTCCTTATGTGTGACCCCATACCTGCACATGGAGAGACACCTAGGCACACACAGGCTTGTAGATAAACAAACCACAAACAGCCTCCTCTGGGCTTTAATAAAGTGACAAAATAAACATGCAATGAGGTTCAAACCTACGACCTTTTGCTAAACAAGGCTCTAATACCATGTTGTACAACCAATTCGCCTAAAAGCTTAAGTTTGGAGATTTGGATCCACAATGAATATGCCACTCCAACAAGTTTATTATGTAGAATATTCTTATATAATCAAGACAAAAATAGGAAAGTATTTTGATTGAAAGAGAACACATTTTTTGGATGTAATTAGAGCTTTATGATTTGAGAGTTCTACGATTGTAATCGCCTTCAACAAGAGTAAAAGTTCTTTGTTTTCACTAGTGGATGTAGACTTTAGGCCAAGCCACATAATATGTTGTGTGTTTTCTATTTTCATTATCTTTTTTTCCTCCATATTATTGTTTTTTGTCATGGTTTTTCATAATAAACCGGTATCAAAGCTAAGGTTATTAAACATGGAATGACAACAAAGTTTGAGGTTGAAAAGTTTGATGGAAGAGACCATGGTAATGATTAAAATATGAGAGAAAGAGGGATAGCAATTTTGAGCAAATAATGTTTGATTGGTAAACAAAAAACAAGAAAGCTAATTTTGTTGAGTGTCATATATTTGAGAAACAATAGAGGTAAAATTCAATACAATTGTTCATAAGACTATAGGTAATTTAAATTACATTCATTCAATCTTACAATTAATAGAAGTTGAAAGAGATCTATTCACAACTTCTAACGTATGCAAATAGTGCAATCCTCTAAATTTTTAGTTAGTAGGGATGTAAGATTTGATGAGCTTACAATGTCGAGTCCAACAAAGAAGCAATTTAATACAAAAAATAATCCTAGTGTGAGAAAAAAGGTAGAGTTTAAGCCCAAAGTTTCAAGAAACTTTTACTAAAACCAAATAAGGAAGAAGCGCAACATCTTAATGATAAAGATAATGCACCATAGGAACAACAATATAATTTAGCCAAAGATAGAATGAGAAGGCATTATTGTTCACACACATATTGTGGCAAAAACTAAGTAAAGGATCATTGTAGAGGAGATTCCAACAAATGTGAATACTAAATTTGGTTCTACATTTAAATTCAAGGATTATATGAAATTAATTAGTGACTACAATCAATATCCAAAAGTCCTTGAGGAGAGTGGGAGTGAGGTGATATGGAAGACTTTCAAGTTTGTTTGAATTATAGGCATTTGAGTCAAGGTGGAGATTATTGAAAAGTATCTTAAATTCTTGTTTTGAGTCAATTTCTAAGTCCTGATATTTTCTTATTACAATATAATCTTGTAAGAGACTCTCTTGTTATTATTATAAAGGAAATACCTCAGGAATCCTTAGCAATTAGACAATTAGTTTCTTCTAAGGAATATTCCTATATCATCTAAAACATAAAAAATAGGAAGAGATTATGATTGAAAGAGTTTCTTTTTTGGGTGTTATTGGGACATTGGGATTTGAGAGCTCTAAGATTGTCATCTCGTTGAACTACAGTGAAAGTTCTTGGTCATTGCCCATGAATGTAAACTTTACATTGAACCACGTAAATCATTATATATTTTGTCCATTTCTTGTTTTTGTTCTATTATTTTCTTCTTCCTACTATTGTTCTTTATCATGGCCTTTCACAATAATATATCAAAACCAATATTGATAAAATTCTCAAGCTCTTCTAATGTTTGGAAATATCAAAAGGAAAAAAAAACATCAAAAATAAAATAAAATCGTAAGGGAAAAATAATGATGGAAAGTAGCAACAAAAGCATAGAAAAGTTGAAATGAAACTTCTTAGTAATTGTTGATACAATGCATCAATTAGTGTCAACATTATTTAAAGAGTGACAAATAACAAGCATGGGCATTTAGGATAGAAGCTGTGTACTGACGATTATATATGCATTATAGATTCATAAAGAACCATATATTTGAATACTAAGTATTATAATGTTCACTTATTGAATAACAAATTATTTAACATAAAATATAGGAAGAGAGACAAGAAGTAAAGTGAACATATAGTGGCATTACATGGAAAGATTTTGGAGATTTTTAGAGAAATTGTGAAATCTAAAAGATAAAATATTGATATTTTGTGAGGTTCTCCCCAAAAGGAGATAGATAGGAGAGAATTTATGGAAATATAATGGAAATATCAAATATCATAAATATTGGCAACATAGAAGAATTTTGCAGTATTTTTTTCAAATTGCTTATATTTATTTTGAGGACCACTGAAATACGAGAATATCACAAACACATTACCAATGCTTTTTATAGTCTGTTGCTGCCTTTACATTGCAGCTAGAATTTAGAATCCTAGAGAATTAATAATTGGAGTGAAGAGTTACTAAAACTAAACCAGCTGCATATGAGTGTAAATCAGAAGATTTATAAAATTTTCTAATCTTACTTCTTTATATGACACTACTATCACTCCATTTTTTCATAATCATGAGCCCTTCCCCACCAACAACTCAAATGGAAATATATATGGCCTAATCCCCAAAATGGTAACTGGCATTATTCAGCAGCTATACATTTGTACAAAAAAAATTTGGGGAGACAAGAATCACAGTAAGCTTGGAGTTTATCAAGTCATAACCATGGAAATAGAGTTAAAAAAAGGAGGGGGGGCGCAAGCAAATAGACAAACAAACAAAACCATGATCCATAGTTCAGTGTAAAAAATTGCACCAAACCATTATTTTAGATATTACCTAACCAAACAAATGATAACCATGTAATAAGTGTATGTATTTACAATCAAGCACATACACAAATTGTCACAGCTTAATGAGGAAAGAAATGGAGTAAAAATATATTGAAATTGTATTGAATTTTGTCCTAACATTTGAACTTTAGGATTTATCAAACTGATCTGGACCTTGACATGTTAACCAACAATTTCCAATTTCCAGTGCAAGAAAGAATTATTGATAATAGCTTCTAAAGAAACTAAAGCCCCCATATCCCATATATTAACTTATATGCCAAATTTCATGCAAATCTGATAATTTTTTTTACCCTCTCATAATCATCAAGCCAGTTTTCCTCATCTGATGCATATTTCCATTTCTCCACCTTGTCCAAAATATCCTTCCTGCTTAGAGCTTGCTCTTTAGCCTTTACAATCTGGTCATCGATTCCAGAAAGCAAATCAGACAGATCAACATTTCCTGTGAATGGAAAATGTACACAGCAATAAATGAATCTTTTTAGGTCAGTTTACTCATTGGAAACTGAAAGATGTATTGTTAATTTGAAATAAAACTCCCAACCCCATTTGGTTTTGAAGATATCCTAAGAGCATCAGTCACACAAAAAAGGTGCAGGTTGATATGTACCTCGAGAGTAAATAAGAAAGAAGGGGAGAAAGGAAGAAAAATAAAAACAGAGAGAGAGAGAAAGCATAAGGAAGCATAAAAGGATTACTACCATTAACTTTTATGGATCAAAGAACTAAGTGAAAGGACATAATGAAAATTAAGAAATGTATTCAAGAGATTTTATAAAGAAGGAGCAGATACTGTTTAGCAAAAAAAGCAACAAACAGAGAGAAAGACCAACATTCTGGAACATTATAGATATGATATTTATACAGGCACAAATCAACACGCCTCAGAATTTGCAATAGAAATAATATAGAAAAAATATGAAAATGAAAAACAAAGTGAATATTGTGGAGTGGGGGAAAAGAAAGACATGCTCAAAACAGAAATGCATTTTTAGTTTTTGAATTAAAAGGGGCTGGTGTAATTGAATACAAAAAACTAAAACTTAGAAAGGAATCAAGTAAGACCAGAATCTATAAGGCTGACAAGTGTTTGTCTTGCTGCATCAGTATCCAAATCCATATGAACCCCTCTGTAAATTTCTTCAAGCTCATTTTGCCTCTTGAGTACCAGCTCCTTCATCTTGCTGGCTTTTAAAACTTTCAATCGCTCAACTTCAACCTCAGTCTAGCAACAAAGGAAATTGAAAACCATCAGGAACACCAGCAATGTGATGCATGCAACATATCTTCTAATCATAATCAATCACTAGAAAAAGATAAAAATATTTGGAAAAAAAAAAAAAAAAAAAAAAAAAAAGAAAGAAAGAAATCACCTGCTCAATGACATCTAGAGCAAGGCACCCTTGCCTTACAACCTCATCAATGGAAGAAGAAAATAAGCAAGTAACATGCTCAAATTGTTTTTGTTCATCAACAGATGTGTCCAAGAGATTCCATAGTTCCATAAGCGTGCTCCCAAGATCTTGAAGCTACAAAAAATGAAAAACGAAAACTAAAAATTGACAAAAGTAACAGATATCCAAGTAGAGGAAGAAAAAAGAAGCTCCATCTGCTATACAATGGCATCAAATTATTCAGCAGTTCTATCACCTTAGGTTAACTGATGAAAACAGAGCTCAAGGACAAGCATTCAAAATTTAACCATCTAGAGACAAGAAAGAGGCTGAAAGTTCTTTTGGTAAATCAAGTCTTATAGCAACATAAATACAGGACTATAAAGGAGTATTTTTAACATTGCTGTTGTAAGAAAGCGAGTGATAACAGATACAGTAAAAGTAAAAGCAAAAGGATAGATAGGCAAGCAGAGGAGAGGAAGGAGGGGCCATTGCTAAATCTGACTACTAAATGTGGGATCTACGAAAATGTTCCATGTGAACAAAAGTGAAGTTCGTAACTACATTTAGTTTACAAGAATTAGTTTCTTAAACTGTTCAAATCACATGAAGTTCTGGCTATCCAGTATGTGGATCTCCTTATTCATCTAAGAGGCGCCACGACTTTCATACATTATGAGTTCATAGGAATACTAGCTTCCCTCCAGAACCTGCTAACAAAGAATAGATACCACAACCAAGAATGTATATTGCAATAAAATGACAGAATTTCAGGTGAGAACTGAAAACAATTTTCATTGATTAACATCATTACAAACTGGTTAGGGGAAACTTTTGTCATGATTACTAACAATGTCATGATTCATGAGTAGTTATCACATGTTCAAAGTGTAATAGTAACTGAAATCCACCTCTGTCCTTTCAAGTTATTTTTCATGAAATTGGAGACTATGTAAAATACAAAACTAACAACTGCTCCTATTTTATCTAGATTTCCTACCTATGAGGTTTTTTATCTGTTAAGGTATAAACTTCCCTACAAGCCTAAGTTGTTAGATATGAACTTAAAATGTATATCAGGCTAACACCCTTCATTCCGTGTGACCCCATATCTGCATATGAAAAGTTCTATTAGCAGCATTTATGGATCACAGATAAGTAGATGGGAGAATAAACAGTACCATAGAGTAGAACACAACCTCTAGTTAACCATAGCTCTGACAACATGTTAATCCATCAACTTTCCTAAAACTTAATCCGTTTGGATATAGCCCCACAATGTATATTAGGTAAACATTATCCTTATAGGTTTCTGATTTATTTTCATATCATCTTTACATAACCAGGCCATTATAATTACAATTTATTTTTCTTATTCTTACATTGTTTTTAGTTAGGGCTTAGGGGAGATTATTATTACTTTCTATCAATAAAATTAGTTTTCAAAATTTCATAAGAATTTTATCAAAGCAAAAAGGCAACCTTCTTTTCTTTTTTCTTTTTTTTTTGAATTCAATGAATCAACAAGGATTTAGGTGGCTAGTTCTTAGTATTTTCTCTAAGAAAATCAACAAGTTGTAGAAGATGATGCATTTTGTTGCTAATCAATGTGTTGTATTGCATGCTTGCTATGCCAAGCTATCTCAAAGCCAAAACCCTGGAAAAAGGTCACAAATTAGGCAAGACTACGATGATTTTGGAAGGCAACCATAATCAGAATGGTTTCTTTGACTTAGATTCTCCACCGACCTATGATGAATACCTTGATGAGGATGATAAATGGCTATTCATAGTCACATCAACTATTCCACAACTTTGGTTGATTCTCATAAGCCACATATTTGTTTTACAAAGAATCATTCACCATGGAAGAAAATTTTTGTTTAAGTGATTTTCTCCTAAAGGAGAAGCAAATTGAAGTATAATTTGAGTATTCTTTTAATCACTATAACCATTTTGAATCAATTTGTTTTAAGTCACTTCCTTTACAAGTCATTAGAAAGTTGAACATAGATCACTATGTGAAGACATGTTAGGCTAATTGGATGGCCACTATGTCATAGTCGGTGAAGTTTAAAGTTCTTCACTATCAATTACAATACAATAGCCCTATTTGGGATAATTTTTAACTTCTGCATTTAACACTAGAATTAAAAGCAAAAATAATTATTATTGCAATGCAATTGAATTTTATGTTTGGAAATTGTATTTTTTTTTAAATGTTTTATTAAAGATAAAGATTATTATGGTATTTCTAAAAATTTTAATAAATAGAAATTTGCTCCATCATCGCATTTGAGGAAAAGCATTGATCAAGGTTTTCAAAACTGGACCAGTCAATTAGACCAATTGAATTGTTGATCAGTTAATTTTATAGTACAGTTTGGTTACTGAGCCATTTATCAAGTTGGACAACATCGAACCAACTGGTCCGCTAATCCAACCGCCTGATCAATTAATCAAGCTAATGTTGAAAGAACTAAGTTGGCTCTTAAATTTATTTTTGACTGGAATTGGAGGGGATTTGATGGTAAAAGTTTCTAGTAAAAAAAAAAGGAAAGCCCACTATAAAGCACATTTTTGTTTCGTTATATTACTTAAACTAATAAAGATCATGTTAGCTACTTGCATCCAAGTTCCAAATAATATTATTCATAAAACTTTAGAATAAAAGTAAATAATATACATATTAACTTCTAATATAATAAATACAATGAAAACTATATAGCTAAAAAATTACAATAATTTTAAAATAATAAAATAATTGAATATATAACTGTTAAATGTGAATAAAATTAAATAATAAAATTTTAATTCACTCTTAAATACATGATATGATATATTTTCTTTTCAATTGAATGTCATAATTATACTAGAGAGCCACCAGGCGAAACACTTAAGAGACCATTTGCAACCACCATGGACTAGTGCCCCCTTCTTGTATCTTCCTCCACTTAAATGCTCAAAATTTTAATCTCAAACCCAAAATGATACAACTACTCCCTCAATTCCATGTTTTAAAAAACATAAATCCTTATTTATGTCTTTGAGAATTTAAGGAGCTATTTGCAACATTCCAGGACCAAAATTGTAGCATTGAGATTATTTTAGTTAAAAATGTTTTCATTCCCATTAAAAGACAAGGGCCTAACACTGATGTCTCCCCATTTCATAAGAACATGGCAAGAGATGCAAGTTGCATTTTTGGAAAGACACTTCCCTCTTCATAGAAGAACCACCATTCAAAAGAAAATGATGAATTTTGCACCAAAAGATGAGAGAGATTTTATCAATTTTGGCAAAGGTTTAAGGAACTGATTCATGCATGCCCACATAATGGATTTGAGACTATGAGATTGGTAAATTTTTTTCTATGGTTCACTTTCCCTAACCTTAACTAAAGAGCAAGAAGAGACCTTCTCAAATGAGAAAGGGAAGATCAAGCAACACAACTTAGTACAAGAATAACATATGATATTTTAATATTTGGCCAATGATATTTTTTCTATAATTTTTAATAACATATAATTTTTTCTATTCATTTTTTACAAGCACAAAACAATGATATAAAATTTGGCCAAAACCAAACTAACAACACAACTTGGAAGATCAAGCAATAACATATGTACAAGAAAAAATAAACATGTTTCATGAAGGAAATACTTAGTATTTATGTGCACTTCCCATTTTATTTTAATATTTTCAAACCAACTGAACAAAAGCTTTGTCGTAATTGTGTCATATTATATGTTGAAAACATAAGCAACATACTTCATGATGCAAACACTTACCAACTGTGTGTAAGAAATTTCACTTTACCAATTTATCATAATAGTTTCAATCAGCTAAATAAAGTTTCACCCTAACTTGTTAGAAAGCTTACACAAATCCATTTTTGTTAAATCATAAGTCATAGGATAACCTTAACCCGACTTCAGAACCAAATCACTTCTTACTATTATTGCAATATTTTGTTTTAATTGAAATCAAATCTTATTATCATAAATTCATAATACAACCTGCACTAAGAAAACAACCTTATTACATAAGCATCTTATCCTAAACTTGTCATGTCATGTTCTCAATGGGCTGGCTATGACTTCTAATGAGTATATATATCTATAACTTTATCCTTTTTGTTTGAAAATGATGCACTTAAACATCTTCATTCGAGCCTTTGTACCTTGAAGTATGATAGGCATTATAGAGGTCTTACAAACTTTACCTTTACCCAATAGTATTATTGATTCTATAGAAATATTGAAATGCTTTATCACCTTATCCATTCCACACTTGTTTAATGACAACACTCTCCAATCTCCATCTCCTCATCATTGGATACATAAAAATAAATAAATAAATAAAATTGAGAACATCACATACGTAGACCAAAATAATCAATAGAAAATTAAGAACATGACAAGTTAAAGCATGCTTCCAATAATCATTTATTTTGATCTTGATTTTAATTTCCATTAGAACAATGGAGACTATGAAAAACCATAGCAAAAAGATTCTTCAATGGAAAGAGAGACTTCAAAGAGGCATTAGGTAATTTAGATCTAAACAGGACATCTAGGAAAATTATAGGGAAAAATTATATCAGAAAGTAAAGAAAATCAAAACAAACTCAAAAGGCTTATTCCCAACGCAAAATCTACATAGAGCTCCACATTACTTAAGAATGCTCTTCCTCATCAAAGCTCTAACATTCAATATTCAAAGAAATTGTTTGTATAGATTCACATTCTTTTTAAGTAAGTGTGCCCAATTTTAAGGACCTCCTTCCTAACTTAATGCAATTGTGACGATGTAGCTACCACCTTCCATATGGACATGTGCCTAATAATTTAAAAAATAATTGTTGTCAAGACATTAGATTCGCTCTTTTGGGAAGGATAGGCAAGATTAGAGCCCTTCATAGATTGATGAAAGGATATAAGAAAATTAACCTCAATATTTGTTAGGGCTTGGCCCAAATAAGTTGACATGATATACAATGTAAGTTAACAACTTAAGCTTTTTTATCAAATAAGTAGTTTAATGTATAGTATCAAAGTTTTGATTTACAGATCCTGTATTTGAACCTCATTAATATTTAATTACCCTATTTATTTTCACCTAAAAGCCTAGAGAAGACTACTAGTGAGGCATAGTGTTTGGGATTTGGTTCAAAGAAGTTAGCTTAAAATACATTGTTAGCCCATTACCTAACAAATTATAGCTCAACCATATCATTAAGATTCTTCAAAAGGAAAAAATTCCAGGCAGAAATACCTTTAAAATATTTAACAAACTCAATAATCAACACCTTTATCTATCAAACAAGACCAAAAAGACGAGGAAAACAAATCATGAAGGGAGTATCCTCTCATAGGTCTTCTCACAATGGAGAATCTATCACAGTGCAAGTCTTCCCAAAATGGAGCATCCCATATGGGTCCTCTCAAAAGGGAACTACAGATCCCTTACCAATGACAAATGTTGTATCACAAGGGAAACTAGGTACTCATGGATAAAAGTTTCCAAGGGCACTGATGGAAGCCCTCCAAATCATGTTAGAATCCTAACTACTAACCCGAAACCCATTTCTTTTTAGTTTTAAGGACCACATTGATTCATCTTCTCTAGGAAATTTCTAAAACCAATTACCAAAGTGACTCTATGATTACAGTCTGAGGGTCTCTCTTCGGCAATCTCAACCCCTCCACCAAGAAATTTCTCTCGAACTTACCATTTTGACTCTTGACCAATTAGCAACTAATCAAACTCGTATGTAATTTGCTACACAAACTTATCAATGATAAGAAATTTGCACACAAAGATAGCAGGAGCAAAACAAACAGTCATTATGCACCTTTTGAAGCCTTTGTAGTTTCTCTTCCTTCAGTGAATGAATCATGCCTGTTAATCGAGCAAGGGTGTCATTGCTAATACTCCTCATTTGTCCATGTGAAGGATCAACCAAGGTTGGATGAACTTCAATTATTGTCTTGACAAAATCAATTGACATTACAACTGACAGTTCATGAATGGTATTAACATGGCTATTGACTTTTTGCAAACGAAGAATCTACAAAACAAAACCAAATGAATGGGCAAAATTAAATGACTTAAACTTCCATTGCTCTCATATTAACTTTGATCCTGAATCAAATTTTTGAAGAAAACCTTTTCACTCTGAAGCTCTTGTAGGTATGACTTCAGCCCACCCAACTTTTTCATTGTCAAATCCCTCTCATTTACTTGTGCATTAACAGAATTGATGGACTGAATATTGCCTGCTATTTCTGCACATATCCGAACAATCTGAGACTGGGTTTCAGAAAATTCCTTCATTCTTTCTTGCTTCTTCATTCTCAAGTCTTCCAATACAGGTTTTATGGCAGATAATTGGTCATGGAGGGTGCCCTTTTCCTTCTGGAAACAACAAAAGAGGGAACAAACTGAACAAATAATATGCGAGTTAAATAATAAAGTTAAGAACAGAAGATTTTTCCATGCCATTCCTTTCTCCTTTTTATTAAAAGAAAAAGACAAAGATCATTCCATTAATGTTGAACACTCCAATGCCACAAAATTCTCTTTGGATTTCTATGTGAATCTTCTTAAAGGCATTCTTCACAATAGTAATGATAATAATAATAACAATAACAACAAAAACAACAATGCAAAAAGGACTCAACCTGAACAAAGTTCGCATTTTCACCTAGAGCAGAAACAAGGCTAGAAACTTCAGTTTCAGCTTCATTGAGTGTTTGACACAGATCAGCCCTGTACTTCTTAGTTTTTTCAACCTTCCTTCTATAGATATCAAGGCATTCTTGCTCAAGTTGCAGAAGCATCTTATCTCTTTCACTTTCACTCTCCCCAATTTCATCCCATATTCTCTAAAAACCAATTACAAGAAAGAATTAGAACTATATACAATTATTAAAAAAAAAACAATAAAAAAAGAAAGGCAAAACAGAAGAACATCCAATCAAGTGAAAATAAGTAGTGCTGTTGAGAGCAAGAGAACAAAAATAGGTTCCATCATTTTCATTATCATATTTTATTTTCCATCACAAGTGAGAAAAATGGTAAAAATAGACGAATAAATGGATAAAACAAAAAAAAACAAAAAAAAAAAAAAAAAACACAATTTTCACTAAAAATTCGATTTAATTAAAATGTAGAATAAAACATGATTTGAGAAGAAACCTTAGACTGATCAGTGTATGTAAACAAAAAAAAGGTATATCTTCAATCAAATATAAATAACAAAACCAAAAGAAAACAATAACCAGGTGAGGAAACTAAATGCCAGTGTTTGATTACCCAGAAAATAAAGAAAAAAGTCAAATTAAAAAACAAATTCTGAGTCATTCATTTTCCGCTGCTTAGTTCCGAAGAATGAAAATTCACAGAGTTTAACCCAACAGTCACAAAAGACCAAGTTGACTGGAGTTTTCAATGCTATGAAAACCCAAAACACTGCTTTAAATTTCCAAAATCTCCTTCTGTCCCAACCACTTTCCCAGTAAGCAAACTGAAAACAAGAAATGAAATTTCCAGGAGAGATCCATTAATGGTCAAAAGTTCAGGATTAACTCAAGTTTGTGATTCTCTCAAAACTCGAAACAACTACTTCAGATCCCCAAAATTCCCTTCTTTCCCGCATTTTCTCAGTAACCACGTGGAAAACAAGGAATAAAATTTGTACCAGGAGACCCATCAATGATCAAAGGTGCATAAGATAAGGTTAACTCGAGTCCGCAATTTGCTGGAAGCCCAACAATTTCTCAGTGACCAAACAAAAGACAATTAACGGAATTTAGACGAGAGATCCATCAATGATCAAAGGTTCAGAAGATTAAGTAAACTCGAGTTCCTCATTCTCCCAAAACCACTTTTCCAAATTTCCAAAAATCCCTTCTTTTCCAACAGTTTCCCAGTAACCAAACCGAAAACAAGTTACCAAATGTCCATGAATAACCAAAAGTGCGAGAGAGAACCTGCAATTCGACAAGGAGAGATCCGCAAGTGGTTTGAGAGGGTGAAAACGGCGGCGTTCTAATGGTCGTCATTTCTCGAAAACCTAGAAATCAGCAACAGCGTGATTTTGATCTACATTCCATTATGTTCCATTTTGGGAATAGAGAGAATCCAACATCCTTTTAGAAGTTTTCTACGCCCTTGGCTTTGGCGCCAAATCATTTTGATTTTTTTGTTTTTTGATAAAATAAAATAAAAAATTAAAGTTTGACTTTTTTTTTTTTTTTTTTACTTTTTCTTTTTCTTTTTTCTTTTTTTTTGAAAATTGTGATTCTCCTCATTAATCTTTTCAAAATCCGAAAAATCTTTAAACCAAAAAATTTGTTGACTCATAGTTGATGGTTGAATCCCGATAAAATCAATGATATAATAAATATATAATTTATATATTATTAAAAATTTTAATCATATTTTTTTTTTATATTTGGTATATCAAATTTAATAGTAATGATAAATATAAATATACTAATATAATAAATTTTATTAAATAGAAAATGTATAATATTTAACTATTAAAATATATTTAAGATGGAAAAAAAATTAAATATTTAATTTTATCTTGATCTATCTTATTATTTTAAAAATTATTATATTATTTTTATACTTATTATTATATAAATAATTGTGAATGTAAATATTTGTAGTTGTTAAATAGGCATATAAAAATATAAATATGTTAAATAATTGCATAGCCCAATGGTTCAAGTGGTGAGCTTCAATCTAAGATGAGATAAAATGCTTGGTTCAAGCCTCCAACATGCAAGAATTTTCTTTTCCTTAAATATTAAATAAAAGAAATGAAAATAATAAATAATTAAAAACAAAGTTTGCAAAATTACACAAAAGTCCTTTTTGAAAGTGAATATTATTACCATGGAAAAGACTTAAGAAAAAAATAGAAACATTTAAAATTAGATAAGGATAATCTTTTAAGAAAAAAACTATTAGCATGTGAACTAAAAAGAATCTAAGGCTCGAAATAATATCAATATAAGAGGAAAAATGCACAAAAACTAAACGTATATCAAAACCATAATTTAATGTGCATCTTCCTAGAAAAAAATTGAAGGGTCAAAAATTTAAAAGATTAATAGAAAATTTAAATCTTTAAAACAAATAGAAATAGAAAGAAAAATTGAAATTGAAGGTCTAAAGTTAGATTTATGACCTAATAAACCTAAGATAATCAACTTAGGTGGGTGAATAGGATGATGATTACTTCTTACAAATTTAGCAAAATATAAACTATGATGAATGTGAGAGACAATTTAAGCAGCAATAAAAAATAAAAATAAAATAAAATAAACATAATGGAAGAGAAATTGCATAGAAAATAAAGAGAGAAAAGATAGAGAAATTACAAATTCAAGATTTTTTTTTTTTTTTTTTTTTTTTTGTAGTGGTCTAGTGCAACCTAGTTTATATTCACTCTTCTCAAGCTCCTAACCTAGTGAAAGGTCCACTATTCTAATATTTTCAACCCAAACCTCCAAGGTTAGTTCCAATGAACCCTTTTGGACTTATGACTTCAATTACACTCTTGGATTACGGTTCAAGGCCTGTACATATGCCTCAAGAGAACAATTATTGAATCCCCCAAGTACTACATTATACTTGAAAACCCTAAGTATCACCCTACATTGGAGCCCACCTCACAAGATACATGAATAAAATCGATAAGAATATAGCTTCTAATATATAATTTGGCACAATGGAATACAAAAAAAGTAAGGTTTAATGATGTACTAATGGGTATGCAATATTTTCAACAAAGATGTATTAAAAACACTTTCCCAATGACTGATAACCAATATTAGGTCATTCCAAGAACAATAATGAGAATTAGGTGTTGTTTGTTTTTTTAACTTATTGTCGAAAGTAATTTGCTTTTAGACTTTAGGAAAAACCAAAATATTTGACTTTTTTTTTTGCAATGCAAAAAGTAACTTATTCGTCCCTCATCCTCAACCCAGCAAAACTTGATATCAACACTCATCCCTTATCTCATCCCATCTTAGTGCTTTGTGCTATTTAACATCATGCCGCTACTGTCATTACCACCATGACTACTTATCAACATCCCACTCACCATCACTTTCATTTCACTTACACAACAATGACATAACCACATTTAATTTTAAAACCTTTTATTTTAATTATATAAAATAAAAATAAAAATTATGATTATTTTTTCAAAGATAAGCTTTTTAAAAATTTGTTAAATTAATTTTTGGTCAAAAAAATTAATATAAAAATTATTTTTTTTGGGTACATTTGGATGTTGATTTTTATCATATAAAAAATAAACAACTTAACAACAATTCAAGTTATGTTTGGTGAATTGGGCCTTTAGATTTGCATAATTCATTCTTATATGTGTCATTACAGTAGAATTTGTGGCTCTAATAATGAGTGCACTAATGTTTATGGTTACATATTAGATAAGACCTAAGGTAAGTCATGACATAAAGTTATCAGGTAGTCATGACTTCACCAAACTGTCATATTATATTATCTCTCAATCTTGAGAGAATATTAAGCTTGTACAAAAATGTTAATAGTGGTTTTGATCTATGAGTGAGATCTTAAAATAATCATATATTCCCTATGGATTAGGTCACTACTAATAAAAGACGATAACAATAGGTATTTTAAAAAATGGCACCATGATGTCTCATGGACTTTGAGATGGTGTGTCCCATTAGGGGATCCTAAGGACGTGTAATCATGAAATCTATGAGCCTCCTATAAATCCTTTAGTGGAATTTAATATATACTCTTAGTGAGGTAGAGTATGTCATTTGATCACATAATAGGAGGATTTGTAACTTAAGAATTGTAGAGGTAGTCTTGAAAGGCTGATAGCTTTTACCTTATTGATTATAGACAACTAATGCATGGGAAAACTATATACAGTGGATAACAGGTCATGACTCGAGCACTTGGTGTCTCATAGTAATATATATAGAGTACTAAAGTGTAATTGACTTTCTATAGTGGGATATTGAGTCAATTTCAGAATTGGATTTTGAGGGAGCCAGTACTATCCTATCCAAAGTTCACCCATCGAGCTCACATTCATTAATGACATGGTTTATAAAAGTTGGATGAGTTTTTAGTTCACTTATGTGTATAAGGGCGTTTTGGTAACAACGGAAGGTTGGATAAGGGTAAGTAAGCAATACCTCTGGACTAAGCTAATTATTAATTGGATTCATGTTGAGTTAATTAATTAATTAGTAATCTTTTTGGGCAAGTTAAGTGATGCAAGCTTATGGTGGGGTTAAGACACTAAAGCCTAGTGGAAAGCCTATAAATACCTCTCTTTAGAGGTTTGGGCTTAAGTCTTAGCATTCTTTTCCTGTAGTCTAGAGGGAGAACCTAGCCTTCGACCTTAAGATTGCCATCATCTTAGTGCCTAGACTCAAAGAGTCATTAGGTAGAAGATCCTTGCTTTTACAAGATCATTTACCTTATTGGAGTTTCTACATCAATAGGAATCGATATGGGAATATATGGATCGTAGGTATGACACTTTTCTTTGAAGCTATGATATTATTTTGGTTCTTGAATGTCATTATTTTCATTGTGCTTAGATCTAGAAAGTCTAGAATAGGATTTCATGGACCCTAATGATCTAAGGCTTAGGAACGAAGCAATCCAAGGTTTCTTAACAGTGTGTTCATGTAAATTATGACCACAATAGTTCCTTAAGTGGAACTTGACATAAGTTCTTAGAAAACTAAGATATGTTAGTTGAACATACAATAGGAGGATCTGTAACTTAAGAATAGTAAAGGTAGTCTTGAAAGCCTAATATATTTCACCTTGTTAGACTACAAACACCATTCCATAAGGAGATTGAATGCAATGGATAATAGGTCGTTAACTCAAGCAATTAGTGTCTTGTTGTTATTTACATATGGTATTGGAGTACAATTAATTCACTATGATAGGATGTTGAATCAACTTCAGAATTGAATTGTGAGGGAGCCAGTATTGTCATATGGATCTCAGTGGTCCTTACTTGAGTTCATATACCTTGATGACATGGTTTATAAGGATTGGATTGACTCTTGGTTTACTTTTGTACATAAGGGTGTTTTAGTAATTACTAAAGGTTGCATAGGGGTTAGTGAAAAAAGTCTTTAGATTAGACAAATTGATTAATTGTATGACATTATTAGGTTAATTAATCAATTATAACCCATTTTGAGCTATATCAAGTGACTCAAGCTCTTGACTGAAGCCCAATTAAGGAACCATATAATTACCCCCTTAGGAGTTAGAGTTTTCAAGTTAGTCATTTTCTACCATCTATAAAGAAGGGAGTCATAGCCTCATCTCTTTCAAAGACCTACCTTTGAAGTGCCAAGATCAAGTTAGAGTATTTGGGTGAAAGATCTTGGGTGTTCGAGACCTCTAAAGACTTTAAGCTTCATTTTCACCACATGGATTTGACTTGGGAACATCCAAATCAAGGTAACGTTTTATATTGCACTTTAATCTAGATCAGTATTATTTAAAAATGTATCTTTTGCTTCTGTTGCTAGGATATAGAGCCCTAAGAAGAAAATCATGTACCTAATCTAATACTGGGGTAGGGAACCGAGTGATTCGAGATTCCTTACACTATCCTCATGCTTCTTTCCATTAGTAAAACAAATTATGTCTGACTTTTGTATTATTTTCTTTTTATTCCAATTCCCAATTGAACTAAACCATTTATATGCTTGGCTATTATGAGCACTATCACTCTTACTCCTTTTTTGTTATTCCCTATACTGTTGAAGCTTGTTATTATCCTTTTCTGCAACAAGTTCTTCATCCACAACCTTTAAATGAGCATTAAGCTTCATAATCGGTATCTTGTTCTTCAAGTAGGACTTTAATCCATCCTAAAATGTAAATGTCTTTTCCTCCTTTATAATAACAAATTACAGGACAAAACATGAAAATTTTGTTAATTCAACCTTAGATTAGGCCACAATCATATCCCCCTATTCCAAATGAATAAGCTCTAACACTTTATGTCTTCTAATATCGTCAAAGAAATACTTCTTATAGAAAGTTCCCTTGAATTGTTCCCAGATTATAGGTCTTCGACCTCTAAAAGCCTCTTAATCACATGCCACCAATGATTTGTTTCTTTATCCAACATAAATATTGCATAAAAGGCTTTCTACTCTTCAAAACAATCTATAACATCAAAGAAGTTCTCAATCTTAAGAATCTAAGCCTCTACCTCAATTGGATATGAAGTTCTTGAAAAGTAAAGAGGACCTAACTTCTTAAAGTCATCAAAGAAGCTACCCTTAGAAAATAAGGATTGATCTTAAGCTTAGGTCTTAGCAACTCTAGCCTAACGCTCAACAAAACCAAGTAAAGTCCCAAGGTATCTATAAAATCCTTTTGTATTCATAGGGACAAACCTCATATGGAGGAGGTTCATCTTTTTGGTGGCATGTTATCCTGTAAAACATAAGATATAACTAGATTAGTCACTAGTAAACTAATTAGATAATTTAGAATAACAAAAAAAATTGAAATTTATTTGAGATGAAGTTAAGACTTAAACTAATACACCACTCATTTATCCCCAACCTAAACTAAATCAAAGTTCCAATAAGATTATAATCTAATGCTTTAATACTACTTATAATAACCTACTTTCAACCGTGTAGATATTATTTACTCTAAGCCCAAAGGGTCCTCACAACTTTAAAATATGCTTACATAGTTAAGAGAAGCCTATACATATACAATACTAATAAGTTTTTCCTCCATTCAATGTAGGATGTCACAATACCATTAAATATATATATATATATATATATATATATATATATATATATATTACAAAGATAAAGTGAGAAGTTAAGTGTTCGTCTTGATAAACTTCTTATTTTTTATTTTTAAAAATAAAAAATAGCAAGTTTCATGTAAGAAGTAAAAACTATCTTTAAAAATTGATTTAAAAAATAAATTTTTTTATGCTTTTTTAAAATTAGGGTTAATTTCTTTCACCTTTCTTCAAGTTTTGGATAAATACAACTAATCACCATTGGTTTAGAAATTCATCAAATACTTCCATTATTTTGAATTAAAGAGTAGGTGAGTGAAAATAATAAATGAGAAAGGTATAAGAAGTATTGAAGGAAATTTCAAACCAATAAGGGTTAGGTATATTTAATCAAAACCTTAAGAGAGATGAATGAAAGAAACCCTTAAAATTATTATCTTTTTAATATGCTCGTTATGTTGATGATATGAACTTTGCTATCAATAATGAGTTATATTTGGAAAAAGTATATTTGAAATTTAGGAACTATTTTCAAAAAACCTTAAACAACCTCAAACTTTCGAAACATCTATAGAAGTGGTTCGAAGTCAACTTCGAAATATCAGAGTTTGAGGCTTGGTTATCTCAATCAGTTCAAAGAGATCCTCAAGATTAGGGCCCTTTTTAAACTATGGAAGAAGAAATCCCCTATGGAAGAAAAAATCCCCTATGGAAGAAGAAAGTTCCTATGGAAGGCATAATGTCAAAAATGAATACTAAAAGGAATACCATTTTTTATAATAGTTATTACATTTTACACAAAAATTATCAAATTATATTTTATCTTTAACATAAGAAACAAGAAACAGGTATAGATGTCTAGTGCATGCTTTAAACAAGACATCGTTAAAAAAGCCTAATCTCCGAAGGACTAGAGGTGTCCAATGGGTTGGGCCACCCATTTTGGCTCGTGGCCCAGCACGCCAAAAGACCAGGCCGAGTTGGCACGACCTAGTATTGTAGTAGATTGGGCTGGCACGACTTAAAGGAGCGGGTTGTGCTAGGTTAAAGGAAACAACCGTCGGCTCATCGTGTCGGCCCATCGTGCCCTTTTAAATTTCACTTTTCATTTTTTACTTTTTTCTTTTTATTACATGTCAAATGTCTATAATACCCCCTTCAACAACTATATAACGACTAGTTTAAAGGATAAATAAGTAAATCACTCACTGTTAATATTTTTTTATGTCAAATATCTATAATACCCCTCTCAACAACTATATAATGATTAATTTTAAGAGTAAATAAATAAATGACTTACTAATAGTTCTTGATAAATACCCTTCATTTTAATTCTTTCTCACACAATTCTCTATTCTCTCTCTTTATATTGTTTACAATTCTCTCTAATTCTTCTTTCCACAATTCTCTAAGTTGAAATTCCTTACAAGTGCTAAAGATATCTACTAATTCTACAAGAGGCCATCATTACAAGGTTGAGGTATTTATATTTAGTTATTTTAATTCTATATATTTCATTTAATTGTTCTCTTCTTTTTACCTTATTTTTTTCCCTCTAAAATTAAAAATGGATCATCATCACCTAGATGTTGAAAATCTTGACTTTAGTGTCCCTTTCACTAACCTTCCCTAACCCAATCCCACAGGCAAAAAACCTAGGGTTAGTAGACGCACATTTATAGTATGGAATCACTTCACTATAATAAATAGACAAAATATAAGAGAAGAGGTAGAAAATCTAGCATAATGTAAATATTGTAAAAAAAAAAACATATAGTTGTAAAGCTAGTGGTGACACAGGTCACCTTAGAAGACATGTTGAACAATGTAACAAAAAACATGGTGCATTAGATTAGAGGTATCCAATAGGCTGGGTCGAGCTGGCATGACCTGATGTTGATCGAGCCAACATGGCCCACTTAAAAATCGTGTCGGGCTGAGCCAACTCATGCAAGCCAAATAGGTGGTCCGATATGACCCCTAAGCCTGCGGGCTAATTGTGTAGGGTAGTGTCGTACTAACGGGTCGTGGCCCATGAGCCACTCTTTTTGTTAAAAATTTAATTTAATTTTTTTAAGTCATTTTGTCTTAAGTTTTTTTCATTATTAAATAAAATTTCTTTTTGTTACTCTAAACACCTCTAATAATTATATTTTTTATTTTTTATACATCTCTAATAATTATACTTTTTAATTTTTACTTTTATATTTATCGAGTTTGTAATTGTAAAATTGTAAAATTGATAGAAATGTTAGTTTTTTTGTTTTTAAAAATAGTAAAAAATTATATTTGAATTTGTTTATTTTATTTTTTTATCAAAATAACAATAAATTTAAAATAATGGAATATAAAAGGAAATTTAATATAAAAAAATAATTCTTTTATTCAATATTTCAACAAATTACATGAAAAAATAAGGAAAAAAAAAATTGTGAGAATTGCATCACTATCGTTTGAGTACATCACAACTAGGTTGGCACCCACCCAACTATCAATCATATGCATTACTTAACCTTTAAAAATTAACTACATTTAATATATTTAAAAGAAACGAATAATATATAATTCTTCAATTATCATATTCACTTTTGTCTTCTTATTCAATCTTCATTCTTCTTTTTTCATCTTCAATTATCATCAATCTCTTGAACATCATTGTTTGCATTGAGATCCAAGTTCTCGAAGGCTTCTTTAAATTAATCCTCTAAAGTTTGAAGTCCCATGTGTCCATTTTCCCAATCCTTCAAACATGTCAAAGCTTTTAGCATCTCTGCTGTAAGAGTTATCTTTCTGTCTCCTATTATATTTGCAACTATAAAAAAAACAAATTCCAATGCTATAGT
Source organism: Vitis rotundifolia (assembly GCA_030254885.1). Classification (NCBI taxonomy): domain Eukaryota; kingdom Viridiplantae; phylum Streptophyta; class Magnoliopsida; order Vitales; family Vitaceae; genus Vitis; species Vitis rotundifolia. The sequence goes on along the minus strand of CM058163.1, from coordinate 16,625,174 downwards.
AGATACCAGTGGGGTTAATAGATCATGTTCCATTTTAGATAGCACAAGAAAAATGGACTCATAAGATTTCCACAACTTCATAATATCAAAATTTTGTACTTCATTCGGGGATAGGTATGAATAATAATTAGTATCTAAATATTGTGAAAAATCACACATACTTGAAGGATCAACTTGTCGTTTTCCCTTAGCTAACTGTATAAAGAATGAATCATTTCAAAATGTAGATGAAGTTATAGTGTTTGAAGAGACAGTATTGTATTTATTCTTATAATATTTATATAAGTTGTTTAATTATTTGTATATCTTACCCTCTGATTCGGATGGTTGGTTCATACAAATAGCTATGAAATTTAAAATATTTTTTACACCTTCAACCTTAACCCTTGAATCCATACAAGCAGCTAAACAATAAAGTGATGGAATAGTCTTCCAATATTTCAATTTTTTTTTTCCATTTGTACACATATTTCACTAAAAAATGGATGTTCCCTATATTGTTGAAATGCACCACTCATGTTGCAAATACATCTAAGTGTTATACAAGGTGTAAGAGTATATACAACAGAACACATGTTAGTAGTATCATAAAAAACCTTTAAGAATTTTAAAAACGCAAAACTTTTCTCCCAATCATTCAAAGTTATTATAATTTCACCTATCTTACTATTGATATAATCTAATAGTATGTTATGATACCCTATACAAGATTTTAACATTAGGTAGGTAGAATTCCAACGATGACCAATATCATGACGAAATTTTCTTTTCTTCAAACCTATTGATTGACATAAAGTATAATTTTTTTGTAATTTGTTAGATGAATTAAGAAATTGTATAGTAAACTGGATAGCCTTTAATGAGGGTGATATTAATTTTAAACCATCTTGTACTATTAAATTAATTATATGACAAATACATCTCACATGAAATATTTCACTTAATGGACCTTCTTTAATTGTTCTTATAAAAAAATTTATGACACTTTTATTATTTGAAGCATTATCAAAGGTAATACTAAATTTTTTGCTTTGTATGTCATATTCTCTAAAAACACTTGTCAAAGAATCATATATGGAAAGCCCATCATGAGGATGTAATATTTTATGAAAACCTAATATTTTCTTTTGTAATTTCATATTTGAATCTGTATAATGTGATGTCACATATGTAAAAGGTCCATTACTTTGATTAGTCCATATATCTGAGGTCACAGATACAATACCACTATGATTTTTAAATTCTTCAATTATTAATTGTTTTTCATTTTTGTAACATTTAATTACATCATTATGAGAAGTAATCCTAGGAATTATATGATAGGCTGGTTGGGTATACTTGTGCATGAAATATACAAATCTAAGATCTTCTCCAAATATCAATGAAAGCCTCATACTAGCTACCATTCCAACTAAACCTTCTCTTAGGAATTGTTAATTGCATATAAAAGGGGACATTGAAGATATACTAGATCCTATTTCGTTTTGACTTATTTGGGATTGTCTAGGGTCTAATGTAGAGGTATCCAATTAGTCAGGCCGCCCATTTTGACCTGTGGCCCAGCATGCCAAAAGATTGGGTTGGGCCAACACTAACCAATAATGTAGCAGACTGGGCCGACATGGCCCAAAGAAACGGGTTGTGCTAGGCTTAAAGAAATAGTCCGTCAGCCCATCGTGTCAGTCCGAGTGTTGGCCTAGCCCACTTGGCCCTTTTAAATTTCACTTTTTATTTTTTACTTTTACTTTTTATTACATGTCAAATGTCTATAATACCTTTCGTAATAACTATATAACGACTAGTTTGAGGGGTAAAAAAATAAATCAATAGCTATTTTTACTTTTTTCATGTCAAGTGTCTATATTAACCCCCCTAACAACTATATAATGGCTAGTTTAAAGGATAAATAAGTAAATTACTCACTTTTAATATTTTTTATGTCAAATATCTATAATACTCCTCTCAATAACTATATAACGACTAGTCTTAGGAGTAAATAAGTAAATGACTCACCAATGCTTCTCTATAAATACTCTTCATTTTAATTCTTTCTCACATAATTCTCTATTCTCTCTCTTTATATTGTTTACGATTCTCTATAATTTCTCTTTTCACAATTCTTTAGTTTGAAATTTTCTACAAGTAGTAAAGATATTTACTAACTCTACAAGTGGTCATCATTCACAAGGTTGAGGTATTTATATTTAGTTATTTCATTTATTTATTTTAATTCTATATATTTAATTTAATTGTTCTCTTCCTTTTACCTTATTTTTTTTCCTTTAAAATTAAAAATGGATCTTCATTACCTAGATGTTGAAAACTTTGACTTTTGTATTGATACATGTAATGAATTTAATCATTTTGAAGATGACGAGACTCCCACCTTCTCTAGTGTCTCTTTCTCTAACTTTCCCCAACCCAATCCCACAGGTAAAATACCTAGGGCTAGTAGATGCACATCTATAATATGGAACCACTTCACTATAATAAATAGACAAAATACAAGAGGAGGGGTAGAAAATCTAGCAAAATGTAAATATTGTAAAAAAAACATATAGTTGCAAAGGTAGTGGTAGTATAGGTCACCTTAGAAGCTAGACATGTCGAACAATGTACCAAAAAACATGGTGCATTAGATCCTAGACAATCCCAAATAAGTCAAAACGAAATAGGATGTAATACATCTTCAATGTCCCCCTTTATATACAATCAACAATTCTTAAGAGAAGGGTTAGCTGGAATGGTAGCTAGTATAGGGCTTCCATTGACATTTGGAGAAGACCTTAGATTTGTACATTTCATGCACAAATATGCCCAACCAACCTATCATAGAATTCCTAGGACTATTTCTCGTAATGATGTAATTAAATGTTACCTAAATAAAAAATAATTAATAATTGAAGAATTTAAAAATCATAGTGGTATTGTATCTGTGACCTCTGATATGTGGACTGATCAAAGTAATGAACCTTTTACATGTGTGACATCACATTATACGAATTCAAATATAAAATTACAAAAAAAATATTAGGTTTTCGTAAAATATTACATCCTCATGATGGGCCTTCCATATATGATTATTTGACAAGTGTTTTTAAAGAATATGACATACAAAGCAAAAATTTTAGTATTACCTTTGATAATGCTTCAAATAATAAAAGTGCCATAAATTTTTTTGTAAGAACAATTAAAGAAAGTCCACTAAGTGAAATATTTCATGTGAGATGTATTTGTCATATAATTAATTTAATAGTACAAGATGGTTTAAAATTAATATCACCCTCATTACATGCTATCTTGTCTACTATACTATTTCTTGATTTATCTAACAAATTACAAGAATTTTATACTTTATGTCAATTAGTAGGTTTGAAGAAGAGAAAATTTCGTCTTGATATCGATCATTGCTGGAATTCTACCTACTTAATGTTAAAATCTTGTATATGGTATCATAACATACTATTAGATTATGTCAATAGTAAGATAGGTGAAATTATAATAACTTCGAATGATTGGGAGAAAAGTTTTTATTTTTAAAAATTTTTGAAGGTTTTTTATGATACTACTAACATGCGTTCTGTTGCATATACTCCTACATCTTGTATAACACTCAGATGTATTTGTAACATGGGTGATATGTTTTAACAATATAGGGAACATCCCCTTTTTAGTGAAATATGTGTACAAATGGAATTTTTTTTTTTTTTTTTGAAATATTGGAAGACTATTCCACCATTGTATTGTTTAGCTGCTTCTATGGATCCAAGGGTTAAGGTTGAAGGTGTAGAAAATATTTCAAATTTCATAGTTATTTGTATGAACCAACCATTTAAACTAGAGGGTAAACTATATGAACAATTAAACAACTTATATAAATATTATGAGAATAAATATGGTAATGTCTCTTCAAGTACTATAAATTCATCTATATTTGAAAATGATCCATTCTTTATACAATTAGTTAAGGGAAAACGACAAGTTGGTCCTTCAAGTAGGTTTGATATTTCAAAATGTTTAGATACTGATTATTGTTCATACCTATCCCCTAATGAAGTACAAAATTTTGATATTATGAAGTGGTGAAAATCTCATGAATCCACTTTTTCTGTGCTATCTAAAATGGCATGTGATCTACTAACCCTACCAGTGTCTACTGTAGCATCGAAATTTATTTTTTCTATAATTGCCAATATAATAGGAGACATGAGAACAACTCTTACAGCATAGATGCTAGAAGCTTTGACATGTTTGAAGGATTGGGAAGATGGATGCATGAAACTTCAAACTTTAGAAGATGACTTAAAAAACCCTTCAAGAAATTGGATCTCAATGTAGGCAATGATGTTCAAGAGATTGATGATGATTGAAGATGGAAAAAAACAGAAAAAAAAAAAAAAAGAATGAAGATTGAATGACAAGACAAAAATGAATATGATAATTGAAGAATTATATGTTTTTTGTTTCTTTTAAATCTATTAAATGTTGCTAATTTTTAAAGGTTGAGTAATGCATATAATTGATAGTTGAGTGGGTGTCAATCTAGTTGAGATGTACTCAAACTATAATGATGCAATTCTTATTTTTTTTTTCTCCTTATTTTTTCATGTAATTTGTTAAAATATTGAATAAAAGAATTATTTTTTTATATTTCATTTCCTTTTATATTCCATTATTTTAAATTTATTGTTATTTTGATAAAAAAAAAATAAATAAAAATATATATTTTTTACTATTTTTAAAAATAAATAACTAACATTTTTATAAATTTTAATATTACAAACTTGATAAATATAAATATAAAAAATAAAAAGTATAATTATTAGAGGTGTATAAAAAATAAAAAGTATAATTATTAAAGGTGTTTAAAGTATCAAAAAGAAATTTTACTTAATAAAAAAAAATATAAAATGACTTCAAATAATTAAATTAAATTTTTTAACAAAGTGCAGCCCATGGGCTAGGGCCCGTTGGCATGGCATAGCCCAACACGATTACCCCGTGGGCTTATGGGCCGTGTCGGACTACCTATTTAGCATGCATGAGTCTGCCCGCCTCGACACAATTTTAAAATGAGCTGTGCTGGCCCGGCACGTTGTCCTGTTATGGCCAGGTAAACATTGGACTGACACGACCCATTGGACACTTCTACGAAGGACGCAACCTCATACGCTTCCATAAAAGAGAGAACAATCGAGAAGCAGGATGGATAGCAGAACCGCAACCTCATACGTTTCCATAAAAGGGTAAACAATCGAGAAGCAGGATAACGCAACCTCAACCTCAACCTCAACCTCAACTTCAACCTCATACGTTTACATAAAAGTGTTGACAATTGAGAAGCAGGATGGCACGATCCCCTGTAAGGAAAGGCTGAGAAGTGAGGAGTGCTACAGCATAACACTACCACCGCCTACATCCCCCTCTCATCCCACCAATAAACACCGACCGCCTCTGGCCCTCTACTATTCATTGACGAACAAACTCCAGCCCTCATTCATCAATGGAAAAACCCCCATCCCATCCACGCATCCACCCATCCACTTGTCATCTTCTCATCATTTTGGTGAAAATGGGATTCATACATGTGAATTTTTTTGACAGTGTGATGGAGTCGTCATACTCACGGTAACAGATAAACCAGGATAAGCCCCACTTCCACCTGGGCGAGGGGAGGCAGGGAGATGTGGCCCTGGTCCCTCCTCGGCAGGCCCCAACCCCGCGCCCTTGCTAAACAAGTGTCCCCCACTCTGACACGCATTCCACTTCAGGGCCCTTCATTCCCCTTGCAAAAGTCAAACCATAAAACAACCACCCCACAACTCTCCCTCTATTTTCCCATTTTTCCCATTTCCCCATCTCACATGCCTCCAGTTTTTCCCGGCAGCCAAACATGTCCTCATGTCTATCTCCCGGCACTCCCCTCCCCTCCCCATCCTGCCATTCCGGAGATAATTCGCGCTTTCTCCGAGACTACGCCGCCACCCAGATCAACGCCTTCCTCTGGATCTCCCTCATCGCTGTCACCCTTCTTCTGCTCAGGAAACTCTTCAAGCTCTTTGCTTTGTGGGCTAAAGGGAGCAGGATCTCCGGCCTTCCCTGCCCTTCTTTCTACGGCCACTCCAAGCTTATTTCCGAAACTAATCTCACTGGTGAGGTTCACTTTGGTTGCTTGCAGTGAAAATGTCGGGGAAGTTTATTGCGTATCGCCTGTGTCATTTTTTTTTTATTTTTTTTTAATTTTTGGCTTATTTCCAATATATAGACTGCAGTCCAATAGACTAGTCCAGTTTGTTTGGTTTCTACAGTTGATGACAAAATATGGGGAAAAGAAAAGACAAGAAAATAATTATGGGGCAGAAAAAGATAGGAAAATTCTGGGATCCTTTGTGATTGGTTTTGGTTTTTCTTTCTTCCCAGAACTTGATTGGTCGAGTTAACTGAAATGAATACATATAGTTAGGCTTGGTTCACTGGACTTTGTCGATTTCTTGGAATTCAAGTAGCGGAAGCTTTAGGATGTGTTTGGCTGCTGAGAAAGTACAGGAGAGAATATTCAAATGATGGGTTCCTCTTAAAAGATGTCTGGGTCGGTTGTAATTAGTCTGACAACTATGCGATTAGTTCAATTACCGATTGGTGGCTTTTGCGACTGAGACTATCATAGTTTTTAGATCTGCAAATTTTAGAATCGTTCATTCCTTTCTTAAGCCTATAAAGGAAATTTATTGCATAGAATTACAATTTCAATTTTTTGGTTACATGCATCAGAGGTTAAACTTGACTTTTTCTTTACTTGGACACCCATGGAATGCTAGGGTTATGTTGAAATATTTGATATTGCTATAACAAAAATGAAAAAAATAAATTTTTTATGTATTTTCAAATTATTTAATCTTTATATTGAAGATGCATAAAAAATGACTTTAAATGTATTTATTATTATTATTTTTTCTTTCTACTTTTCCTTTCTATTTCCTTTTCCTCGCATTTTTCCTCAAATTTTATGGGAATCAAATGTAGCCTATATGATTTTGGAGTTGTCTTTTTCTGATCTGAATTGCTAAAGTGTACTGCCTTATTATCAATTTGTTTTCAGGCCTTTTATCAGAGTCGCACAATAAATATGGATCAGTTGTGAAGCTGTGGTTAGGTCCTACCCAGCTTCTAGTGTCAATTAAGGATCCTGTGCTTATTAAAGAGATGCTCTTAAAGGCTGAGGATAAATTGCCTCTGACAGGGAGGGCTTTCCAACTAGCCTTTGGACCATCGAGTCTCTTTTCTTCCTCTTTTGACAAGGTACACTGCAAAGCTCTTTTCCCCTTTCATGCATATCTTGCTTTCATTTTTCTGACATTTGTTGATTTTTTTTACGTTATTTGTGACTGTTGGAACCTCATATTCTTTAATGAACGCATTTATGGAGTTTGTTGATGTCTATAAAATAATTTTTTTTTTGCACTAGTGTTGTTACAATTGGTTAAAATAATGGTGAAACCCTGGTATTCATGGTTCTTATTTGGATGTTTACCTCTTCAATTATCATGATTCAAAGTAAGAAAAGATTCTTCACCTTTGATCAATTGAAGCCTAATCAAGAAGGAATTGGTACCCCTTTGATCAATTTGGAACCTTAAGCTCTTTCTTCCTATTCCTTTTTGGCCTTCACTAGGAGAGAATGTGTTCTCAAAATTACTTAAAAGAATTTAGGAGTCCAGAAATTTACTGCCTGATCATTTTCTAGAGGAATATATATGGAGGCTGGAGAGGAGATCCTAATTGTCACAAAAATCCCCGACTCCAGTAGATTTAGGATTCTTGGTTGTATCATATGTTCGTAAACCCCTTCAAAAGCCTATTAATTTTACCACTATAGAACTAGAATCACACTGTGAATTGCAACAAAATACCAAATTCTTGCAGAGAAGTCCCTCTCTAACCCAATATCTATAAGCAGAGGTAGGCATGGGGAAAAATCTACCATCAACCCATTATGTCTTATATCTATCAGCAGAGCTCGGTATGAAGAAAAATTTACTGCCAACCTCTTATATCTTATGCTTATTGAGTGCCTAATTCAATAACTTCATTGCCAAACAACATTCTTTTGAGAAACCAAGATTCCAAAATAATTTCTATAACATGCTTTTAATAAAATCATTTTTGCTACTGAGGTTCACCAGGCTTGAATTTATTTTGTCAAATTCCATAAATTACCTCAAGGGATTATTTATCTTTCTTTAACAGAATATGATTTCGTTATTGAGGGTATGCATTCTCACAATCAATCATATTGACTTCCCAACTTATCAAGATATTGAACATGTAAAATCTCCTTCTTTGGTAAACCAAAGTAATTTAACTTGAGAATTTTAGTTTACAAACGTCTTAGGATTGAGAGCCTTAAGTAGATATAAGAGCTATATCAATGATTGTAATTTATTAGATATTTTCCCACAGTAGTCCAGGTAATATACTAATGCACTACTCGGATGATCAAAGTAGATTGCCCTATCAGCCATAAGTCAACATGTTATGACTTTTTAGATAAAGTAGCTAGCTTTATTATTAGATGTTTAAGTCATAAGAAAACGATGATTTAGATCTCCTGTGTATGAGTCTGCAGTATAATTTTTATGCTATGGCATGTCTCATGGAAACATATATTGCCCAAAATGTGAAACTCAATAAATGTCATTTACCAAACAAGAAGGTTTGTCAGGCAGTTTGCTTTCCTGGCATGAAATCTTAATATTTTCTTAATTATAATAAGGTGCTGTTGGTCTTGAAAAATGTTATTTTAAAAAAGCTACATGAATATGCTGTTTCCATAATGAGAATGGGAGAGCAACTGAATTATGAAAACATTAGTATATGTTGCATTCTAAGATTATTTCAATAGATGCAAAACTTTCCTAGACTCCCTTGTAACATGTTAATTTGAAGCAACGCTTGTGAATATTTAATGAAACAACTTTATGTTACATCTGTAGGAATTTGTTGAGAAAGCAGTTGAAATTTAGGAATTTTGCAATCACATAATTGAATTTCTTTTTTTATTTTTTGATGCCACATAATTAAATTTCTTTGATAGAAGAATGCTAAAGGAATTTTGGAAGTAAAATATAGAAAATGAGATTAAGCCCATTTTTTTGGGGCTTTTGAGAGAATTCAAATATTTTGAATTTTCAATTGGTCGGGAGGTGAGGTGCTTGAAAGATCCTTTTTAATTTCTAGTAGTTTTAAGTGGAATCTTGAGTTTCTTTTGGTTGCTTAAATTGGAATTTTGGATCATATTTGGTGTTCAGGCATCCCTGAATTGCAGCTTGTGCCAAGGCTGCAGGAGACCTTTGCAACTTAGGTGTGTTTTGTACCTTTTACAATAAGGATCGAGCTAGTGATGTTGTTTTGAGCTGCTATGGCCCCAATGTATCTGTGTATTCATCTTGTCTTAGATATGAGTTTTAGGATTATTTAGGTGAGTTTTTTTGTTCTTGCACCCTTGAACGATGTGTGATGGAGGTTTTAATGTCATTACATACTCTAATGAGGAATTTGGGGCTTGAGGATTTAAATATAAGTCTGCAAGGTTAAGGCAATTTCGCTCATGAATGTGGCATGTGGATTTTCCTCTTAAGAATGCTGCGTTTGCTTGATCTAATATGCAATATTGCAGTATCATCTTTTAGGACAAGTTTTATTATTATTATTTTTATTTATTTATTTTTTGTTATGTTCTTTATTAGTTGGGAAGAAATGTTTTCTGACCTTGTTCAGGAAGTTTCTCCCAGCCAAGTGTTGGAACATAGCTCTGTTGTCCTTGAGTCTGATATTTTTAGGTGGGGCTTTACTCCATTATGGTCTGAGACCATGTGTTTGATGCTTAATTACGAGGGATAGGAGGGTTATAAGTTGATGTAAAAGCTTAAAGAGGTGAAATAAAGATGACGGATTTGCAATTTGAAATATTTCTTGTTTGGGGATATTCATGAAAGAAAATGGGTGATTTTGGTGATATCAAGGATCTGGATGCTTTGGAAGTGATAACAGAAGAGATGATGGCGTCAAAAGGTTTATGAATGAATTCAAGTAAATTCTCTTTAAACATGGAAATTACTTGGTAGGCAAAAAGCTAAAGACAATAGGTTAAAAATCAGGTTTTGCAACTTAAAAACTTTTTCACAGATTGACCAGTGGTGAGAGTAGTTTACAGAACCTTGCAGAATGAGTGAAAATTTAATTTCCATTTATTAATCACTTTTGATGGAGTTCATTGGATTTTTTTTCCACCTCTGTTCTGTGGGCAGAAAACACAACTCCTCATATTGGGATCTTATTTTTGTTAATTAGTGCTAGTGGGAGGAGGGCCTCTTTGAGGAGGATATCTAAGAGGTTGTTTACCTGATGCCATATGAGTTTTTTTGTGACTCTTGACTAGGAAACAGCATCCCATCAGAAAGGGCTTTTGTTAAAGGTAGAAGTGCCATGAGGTGTTTTTGTGGCTAACTAGATTGTGGAGGAGAGAGGTTAAAAGGTTGGGAGTCATCTTAAAATTGGATATCCAGCGATATTGGGAAAAGGCTTTGGATTGAAATTGAAGGAGTTGGATCAAAAGGTGTATTTCATTTGTTATTTTTGTACTTGTCATTGGTAAAGCCAAGAGGTGTTGCATCTAGAGGATTTAGATGAGGATATTCACTTTCTCATTTTCCCTTTGCATTTGTTAATGATAATCGTTGGAGAATGATGAGTGGATGTAGGTTTTAGACTAACTGGGGGTCTGAGTTGGGGAAAAATAGGGATATGGTTTCTTATCTTCAGTTTGCTTACAGTACTATCTGTTTTTTTGTGAGGAAATTGAGATTCATGATCTTCTATCACTTGTAAGAAATTTTCTTAGCTTTAGTTTTGGTGAGCTTGTAGGGATCTTTAGGTTAGGCTGGATAGAGTGTGTAGGCAAAGATAGAGGGTATCCTGGGTCCTGGAAATGTCTACTTGAGGAGCAAAACCTAATTGGTTAGTGGTTTTGGAGATTTCCTAAAGAGCAGAATGCTTCATGGCTTTAGTTGTAAAGAACAAATATGGTTTGTATAACCATGGTTAGGGCACCAACTTGGTTGTTAGACAACAGCCTTGGAAATATGGTTTATAAGATGTGGTTGTTAGGTCGATTCTGCATTATGAAACAGATGTTTTTTTTTTTTTTTTTTGTGGTAATACCTGTTAACTGATAATAGTGACAAGCAATCTTTTACATTTTTTGCCGTCTAGTTATCTAGATGCCAAATGCTGGCTAGCTTTGTGATCTTGTGCCCATTGATTGCTGTATGTTTTGAATGCCTTCAATCTGACATCTTCCTATCATAAAATTATTGCTTCATTTTATGGATTACTGTAGAATTATAGTTTATCAAGGCTCAGATGAGAGAATTACGTGTTTATTTTTTCATTTCATTTTATTTTATTTTAATTATGATTACACAATTTTCATTTGGAATAATAATTAAATTTTTTTCATTGCTATAGGTACAAAAGAGAAGGGAATTGTTGGCTGCAGAATTAAATGGGTACTTGCTCCAGAGAGCAAATGTGATTTCTACAAAAGTCGTGGACCATGTCATGGAAAAATTACATGCTATAATGGGCAAAGGCACCCTTGATTGTAAAATGGTTTCTCAGCATATGGCTTTTTCCATCATGGGTGCCACACTTTTCGGAGATGCGTTCTTAGCCTGGTCCAAGGCAAGTGTTTACGAAGAGCTTCTCATGATGATTGCTAAAGATGCTTGCTTTTGGGCCTCGTATGGTGTTACTCCCTTCTGGAAACAGGGATTTTGGAGGTATCAGCAGTTGTGCATAAAGTTGAAGAGCTTAACTCAAGATGGTATTGAACAATGCAGACAAAACTACAAGCTTTTTAGTCATATGGATAAAAACTCCAATAGTGAAATCTCAAATCCAGAAACAAAGAATGCACCAGAGGCACCATTTTCTTCTGGCATTTTGATGCCTGATAACTTATCATCACAAGAGTGTAATGGCCATGTTAATGCAAGAGAAGAGCCTTGTGGGAATATTATGCGTGTAATGTTTCATGGATGTCTTACTACAGCAGGGTTGATTGGTAACATCTTAGCTAGGCTTGCAACACATCCAGAAATACAGGATAAGGTTGGTGTCTTCTCTTTTCTATATCCCTGTTTCCTTTTTTGAAGATTTTAACTTCATGTTGTTTTTCATGTCTCCAAATCTGTTGTATCATGTTTAATTCTTGATATAATTTATTAAGAAGAAAGTGCAACCAACAACTTCAAAAGCCAACAACTTTACAGTTTGTTTTATTAATACTGGGTATGGCTTTTAAGGACCATAGTTCTTGTGTTTTTCCACTGTATTATTGCGTGGTTCTTGCTTATTGCCCTTAATCTTCATCCTAAATCTATGCATATCTGGTTTAAGGTGATGATACTTTTCTGTAGTATATTTCTCAACTGATAAAATTCATTTGAAACTCCAAATTCTGTTATGGTTTAGTTGATGTATACTTATCATGGTGTGCTGCTCTGCCCTTTTTAACCTTAATTTGTTTATAATCCTTAAAACACTCGCTCTGCTAGGATTAATTTCACACTCCATTTCTGACCCATGAACTTAATACTTTTCTTACTGATTGACAATAATCATGATTCCTCACAGCATGCTGCTGCTATCCCATTTTTAATTTTTGTCCGTTGTAAAATTCTTAAAAACTCAAGTTGCTTGGATTTCAGGCACCTGAGCTAGGAGTTGGTTTGAATGTTGTGTTAACTAGGATAGCAGGAAAAGAAAATGGGAATAGGTACAAAGGATATGCTACAATGTTGTTTACTGAGAGGCAAATGTCATTTGTTTCGGTACCATATGATTCGGGTTGTATTGTGTTATTTGCCAAGGAGTCTTTTTAGACTTAAAAGTTCAATTTTATTCTTATGAATGCAATTATATGACATTTGATGCCAAATTCTTGACATGATGTTAGATAGTGAAAAAATTTATATGTGATTAATCTTCTTTTAATGTGGAAGAGGCCATAGCTGCGCTTTAACTAAAGCTAAAGGCTTTCTTTGAATTTAAAGTGCCTTTAAGACAACATTTTCAAAGAAAAACAGGTTGAAAAACTAAAATTTTCTAAACAATTTTCACAAATATTAAAACTGTGCATACGTTACAAAGTTTCACGCATCTGGCTGTTGTTGTGGTTGTTTTTTCATTTAGTTATTTTTTTAATGTGTATAAAATATTGTGGGTATTGTTGCCCTTGAGGCTTGGCTCAAGTGGTAAAGGGTTGGGGATGGTTTGTGGGGGATTCCGGGCTCAAGTCCCAGTGGGGACAAGTGGGATATTGTCAGGAAACTGCATTTCAGTTATATCTATTATTTTGGAGTTGTTTTATATTATAATGGTGTATGAAGTATTGATGGTATTAGAAGGTGAGAGGGGGATGCTGAAGCAGAGTGGAGCCTTTTGTTCTTAATGGTCATGGCCTTAATCATATGGTTTAGTTAGTATTATTAATTGATTTTATTCAGAAATGGGCTGAAAAAAGTATAAGAAATAAAAGAACAGGAAAAGACTAGAAAAATTATATGAAAAATTAAATTAGAAATCCTTAATCTTAACAAAACTTTGTATTAATTTTCATGTAACATGTTTCTTCAGCCTTTCTGAGCTTATACAAGTGTAAAGAAATTAATATTTAACAATTCCTCCATGAGAGTGATAGATTTTATTTGGTAAGCCTATTACACACACACACAAAGAAAAAGGACAAAAGGAGGGGGTAAAAAAAAGGAAAGAAGCAAAAAGAAAAAGAAATGGAGAAAGAAAAAAAATTATATTTGGTAAGTGTCTGCCTATTGGACACTTACGGTGTCTCAAGATGTGGGGTGAGTGTTTAATGAGAGTCTCACATCTTGGGCCTTTGGCTGATGTTACTTGATGCCTAAATGTTGTGTCAAAGGGTGTCTTCATTATAGAAAACACAAAAGAAAATGAAATATAATCAAAATTAGTTAGAAATTTATACATTTTCAAATTATTTAATCTTTATATAGAAGAGGTAAAATAAGGGAAATGAGTTTGAAATAGCATATAAAAAAAATGTATTGACTTTAAATCTATTTTTTAATTTTTCCTTTACTTTTTCATTCCTTCTACTTTTCCCTATATTTTCTTTCCTTCTACTTTTCCCTTTATTTTCTTTCCCTTACATTTTTCGACAAATTTTTTGGGAACCAAACATAACCTTTAGGTCTTCAAAACCATGCATATCTTTAATACCATGCATATCCTATAGTACTGATAACTATGTTCCTTGACGTCCTAAATACTAGATTCCTTGCTTCCCAAATAGATGCTGGGGCTTCTATTAGCTATTAAGAGCAATTCTTTCACCTTAACCTCCTAATGTTCAATAGCAATGAACCCATAAAGTGCATTCTAAGTGTGAAATAAACAAGGAAGAAAGCACACTCAGAACTTGCAAGAGAAATAGCTATGATTATCCGTTCAGCTCACTTTTACTTTCTCACCCCATACACATAGACATGCACCCATGCATGACCTGAGGTTGATTCAACACAAGAGATTGTTTTAATAGGTAAAATTTTTGACTTATTTTGACTATCTGCTAGGATGAAACTGCAAATGGATCTTTAGTATTAGCTGATTGAGATTTTCTTGTTGCTTTGTTCAGGATTTGGTAATTAAGAATATATATAAATGATCTGAATTGCAATTTATGTTTGGTAAATTTGCTGCAGATTTACTCAGAGATAATCATGTCTCGGAAAGGGGCACAGAAGCAAAAACAACAAAATGTTGATAAGATGCTTGTTTTGTTGGCCACTGTATATGAATCTGCCCGCCTTATGCCAGCTGGACCTTTGTTACAAAGATGCTCTCTCAAACATGGTATGAAATTGCTTGCTTCTTCAGTAAGTACAATACACTTCCTATCTATAGAGTTTTCTGTGGATACTGACAAGCTGCCTGTTGTGTTGGGATGTATTTGAATTCCCTCTGGTATAAAATTACATACGCTCATCAATTGTTTACTCTTTTGTTTTTTTTAAAAAATGATAATTAAACATGAAATTTACATTTGCCATTTGTTGACACATTGTTACAATACTTATATTTTTAATGTGCCAGCGTTATGAATTCCCATTTTGAAATCTAATCTCCATGAAAAAAGACACGTAGGCAAGTAGTTTGAGAAATTAGGTTTTAGGTTATATACTTTTAAGGGAGATTTTGAAAATCGTTGAGAAGTTTATGGAAATTTTGTTTGAAATTTTATATGAAAAGGATATATGGTGGCATATTTACACATTTGAAATATTAATTGTTAAGGAGACAATAAAAGGGAAAAATTAAAAATTTTGAGATTATGAAAAGAATTAAATACCTAATATTTATTACTTTGTTGGATGTGTAACAGAAAAGTAAACTGTCAAAACCTATTTTGATATATAATTCATCTGAATCACAGATAATTTGAATAATAAACCTAAATTTTGTCCTTGTTAGCTTCTGTAGTTGCAGTTCCAGCTGCAAGAAACTTTGATTCCTCTGAATTTTTGTTCTAATGATTTCATAAATGCGATTGTTTATGAATTGATGTCATACTTGGATAGAGATCTCACCGTATGCATGTCTGATGTTGGAAATGCGATTGCTCAGGGTTTTTCTTCAATAATTGCCTGTATCATTTAACCTAAGTTTATTGAAAATTTTGAAACAAGATTTTGTTTTAGTTTTCCTGTCTTACAAACTCTTCCAGATGTATTGTTGCATGGTCATGCTTATTTTTTTAATCATTGTGCTTATTTTACTGTTCCCATATTTGTTTTTGCTATTTTTTTTTAAAGTAAAATTCTTTGCTCTTGTGCTTTCACTGATTCTTTTTCTTTCTTTTCTCACCACAAGACTTAAATCTGAAAACTGGCTTAACCATACCAGCTGGAGCAATACTTGTTGTTCCTGTACAGTTGGTACAGATGGATGATTCTTGTTGGGGGAATGACGCTAGCCAGTTTAATCCATATCGATTTTTGTCTAAAGCTGTGAAGGGACCTGAATTAGCGGACATCTCGTCATTAGCAGGTTTTTGTCCCGTCTATACCAATAGTAATTTCCTCCATCATAACATTTATGTTCTCTGTGTTGCTTTTCTTCTGTCAAATTTGCAGTCATGATGATATAGGTTATTATAATTTCATGAATACCAAAGTTCATCCCATTAACTTAACCTTTTGATTTGGTATGTATTAATGTATCACTCTGATCGTAGCGCCAGAAATTGAAGGCGGGGGGGGCACTTGCCCCTCCTCTGGGTATATGCTGGCTTTGCCAGTGACTGATGGATGTCACTTTATTGTGCTGAAGCTTCTTCAATTTGTTTTCAGTACAGTACAAATATTGCCCTTACCATCTATTATGCATGTTGGCCTTGGAAAATGTAGAACAGTTGCAATTTTTTTAAGGTTAACATGCCATGGAACCATAAATCCTACAAGATGCTCCATCCATAACTCAATTTTGGTGATCTTTGCTTTTAGGGACTGTAGAAGATCTTGTGGATCCAGATCAGGGCTCATGCATGTTGGATGACCCAAATCACAATGCTGCCTTTCTTCCCTTTGGTTCTGGGACACGAGCATGTGTTGGCCAGAAATTTGTAATTCTTGGAGTTGCCACCTTATTTGCATCGTTGCTCGAACACTACGAGGTTTGTTGCTTTTCCTCTCACTATCTCTGTTAGTGACATGATATGCTAGTTTATTTCACCTCTTAATTTGTGTTATTCTATATGCTGTAATTGAGATGAGAATATTTGGAGTTTCTTTTCCTCCTAAAGAAATAAAAGAAAGTTGGAGGTTACAGCATTAGTGTGATGTTCTTTACTGCAAGTTGGAGGTTCTAAAGGATTTTGGAAGCTTCCAAGAGAATGAAAATGATTTGAAACACTGAGTCAATGACCTTACTAGAAGTGTTGCTAGGGATAATTTAGAATGGTGAAATAGACAACTGGGACATGACTAGTGTTAAGCTGCATTGTTGATAGTTTTTTAATAGACAGGATTTATTTTTTTTTTAAAAATAATGGGATGATGCAAGCAATAAACAATGATGATATATGTAACACTACTGGAGTAAGAGAAAGACGAGTTATATAGCCAATAGGGTTTTTTTTTGGCAAGATTCTCATTTAGAACTTGTTTAAGGAGTAACTTATTTTTAGTCTTGTTTTCCTAGTCTTTGATTGGTCTTAGGAGTCAAATATCAGTCATTACCTTTAATGAGAGTTCAAAGAGACGACTTAATGTTAAGATCCAAAGTATCTAGAAGGTGGTTACTAATTGGTTGTGTGCGATTTCTTGTGGAGGGCCTAAGAATGCTTAAGTTCGTTAAAGTAATTAAAGTCTTTGTCTTCCAAAAGGATACTAAAAATATTATATCAGGAGGGAGGGAGGGAGGGAGACTTTTAGGTATGATTGCTTAAGGACCTTAGATGTGATTGTCTAAGCCGTCCTGCCTTAGGTCTGTTGCATAAGACACCCTATCTGTACATTGCTTTTGCCTTCACTCCTTGTATATTTTTCTTCTTCCTAACCATAAGGCCCTTAAATCTTTTAATCAAACATTACAACCTCCATTCTGTTAGTGTAGCTCTTAGCCTGAATTCCAAAATTAACCTCATGAATCACATTTTTCTATAGAATTATTGAGCTCTAATTCTTGTTCATTTGAATTGAGATCTGCAGATAAGGCTTCAGCCAGGATCTGAGGATGACCCCAAGTCAATGTTGAACGACAGTGTTCTTCAGCTCCTACCTAGTCCAAAGATAGTATTTATGAAGAGGAACAGCCAAGAATAAAAGAAGACGAAATCATCATGTGTGGATAATAATTTCCATGTTAGTTTCTCCGTTTTAATCAGAGGTCATAGATGGAAAGACAACCTTTCAAATTCCCTTTTTTCAGTCAAAGTTGATGGGGGAGAGTGGTTCCTTTCTCCTTTTTTAGCTTATTAAGCTGGCAAAGTGGAGGATGCTACATGAGTGTGTTTGGAAACCTTATGTTTTTTCCTCCCTGTTTTTAAATGGCTCTAGCTGCTGTCTTTTATGCCATGAGTGATTCTTGATTTGCTTTTCAGGCACCATGGCCTTCCTGTAGCAGCTAGGCCTCATGTTTTTCTTCCCCATCTTCCAATCTGTAACTTTTTCGCTTTGTTCTCTGTACTTTTTTTTTCTCCAGAAGGGAGTTTATGTAGTATTTGATGCTCATGCTCAAGAAATAATGTATACAAATAATATAATATGTTGCTTCACTACTTCAACATACTACTGAAATGATTCCAATGGTTTCAAATATGGTGCTGGTGTTGATGAAATTCACAACTATTTTGGGTGAGAATTACATCTGGTCTTGAAAGGGAAAATTCTCCAAGATGGGTATCCAAGTTCAGCTAGTGAGAGGTGAATGGGATTGAGTTGGAACTGGACTGTAATATTTATGTATAAACCAAGCCATGGCTCTTGGAATCCTGGTTGGTACTGTTCTCTTTTGAATTGCTGATCTTGATGCATGTCAAGAGTAAGGGCACCAAGCGTTAACGACGTGAGGACCCATCTCTATGAATGCCTAAGCCACTAGGCCATGCAACCAACTTAGCAAATGTTTCAATAAAATAGAATATATAAAATACTAATGTATTTTTTTTGCCAAAATTTTCTCATTCAAGTCTATTTAACAAATATAAATATTTATATTTACAATTATTTTTATTATAATTATATAAGGATAAGTATAAAAATAATATAATAAATTTTAAAAGTTTAAAATAATAAAATAGATAGAGATAAAATTAAATATTAGAATTTTATTTTTATCTTAAATATATTTTCATAGCTAAATATTATAAATGTTATATTTAATAAAATTTATTATATTAGTATATTTATATTTATCATTACCATTTAATTTGACATATAAAATATAAAAGGAAATATTATTAAAATGTTTAATTATATATATATATATATATATATATATATATATATTTTTTTTTTTTTTTAAATTTTAAAATTTATTTTTAATTTTAGTATATATAAAGTATATATTTATTACATCATTGGTTTGATTGCAGTTTAACTATCTATTTGATCAGTGAACTGTGAACTAATAACTTTTCTTTTTTAATGATTGATTCAATTATAAAAACGTTGATATATATATAACAAAAAAAAAGTAGAGTTATTACAATACTTGAATAGTTAGATAATGTTTGGAGAAGAGTGCAATTTTGTTATTGACATCAATCTTTTTTTCCTTTTTTTGCATCATTTGATAATCTAGTACTAAACTCTATTATATGAGAAGGAGACTTTAAACTTTAACTCAATTGTCAAAGCATCATTGTCATAGGACCAAAAATAAAACCTTTTAGTCTAGACAAACAAGGAGATGACTTGGTGGCAAAAGTCAAAAGCGAAAAGTAGGGTAACAAAGGAAGATCACCAAATAAAAACAAATAAGAATTAATGGGTAAAATGGATGAAATAATTCCTAAAATTGTGGATCTAACCATTTTCATGTCTTTGCTGGAAGAATAACTTGTTTTTGACATAAATGTCATATATTATTTTGAATATTTACATGTAGGTTTTAAAATGAAGAGTTATTTTTATAAGAAAAAAATAAGAATATTTTGTCAAAATGAAACAAAAAAATGGAGGTTAAATTTCCAAAATTAGGTTTTCAATAATCCTTTTAATCAAATAATCTTAAAAATAATTCCAATTTATAGTCATGCGTGCATCAAGATGTAAAATGTTACTACTACTAGAAAAGAGACCTTTTTAAGAACATAGTATACTTTTGAAAAAAAAGGCTTGGACAATTTGAAAGGGAAAATTCTCCAAGATGGGTATCCAAGTTCAGCTATCGAGAGGTGAATGGGACTGAGTTGGAATCCTGGTTGGTACTGTTCTCTTTTAATTTGCTTATCTTGATGCATGTCAAGAGTAAGGACACCAAGTGTTAACGACGTGAGGACCCATCTCTATGAATGCCTAAACCACTAGGCTATGCAACCAACTTAACAAATGTTTCGATAAAATACCTATGTTTTTTTTTTTTTTTTTCAATTTTTCCTCATTTAAGTCTATTTAACAAATACAAATATTTATATTCACAACTATTTTTATCAGAATTATATAAGTATAAAAATAATATAACAATTTTTAAAAGTTTAAAATAATAAAATAGATAGAGATAAAATTATATATTAAAATTTTATTTTCACCTTAAATATATTTTCATAGTTAAATATTATAAATTTTATATTTAATAAAATTTATTATGTTAGTATATTTATATTCATCATTACCATTTAATTTGACATATCAAATATAAAAGGGAAATATTATTAAAATGTTTAATTATATATATATTTTAAAATTTTAAAATTTATTTTTAAGTTTAGTACATATAAAGTATATATTTATTACGTCATTAGTTTGACTATAGTTTAACTATCTATTTGACCATTGATAACTTTTTTAATTCAATTCTAATATATATATATATATATATATATATATATATATATAACAAGAAAATGGAGTTATTACAATACTTGAATAGTTAGATAATGTTTGGAGAAGAGTGCAATTTTGTCATTGACATCAATTTTTTTTTTTTTTGCATCATTTGATAATCTATTACTAAACCCTTTTATATGAGAAACTTTAACTCAATTGTCGAAGCATGATTGTCATAGGACGAAAAATAAAACCTTTTAGTCTAGACAAACAAGGAGATGACTTGGTGGCAAATGTCAAAAGCGAAAAAGCAAGGTAATCAAGGAAGATTACCAAATAAAAATAGATAAGAATTAATGGTTAAAATGGATAAAATAATTCTTAAAATTGTGAATCCCATGTCTTTGGTTAAAGAATAATCTATTGTTGATATAAATGTCATATATCATTTTTAGTATTTACATGTAGGTTTTAAAATAAAGAGTTATTTTTACAAGAAAAGAATAAGAATATTTTGTCAAATTGAAACAAAAAAATGGAGGTTAAATTTCCAAAATTGGGTTTTCAATAATCCTTTTAATCAAATAACCTTAAAAATAATTCCAATTTATAGTCACACAGGCATCAAGATGTAAAATGTTACTACTATTAGAAAAGAGACCTATTTAAGAACATAGTAGTATGTTTTTGAAAAAAAGGCTTGGACAAAAAAATAAAAGAATTAGAAGAAGCTCTCAACTAGTATTTTTGAAGTTAAAGAAAGTAATGATTTGGAAACAAATTATTAATAACTTTGATTGGTAAAAATATTTTTCAAAATTCTTGGATTATAAATCATGTTTGCTCTTAGCATATGTGCCTTCATATAGATTGGTTTGACACATGAATCATGTGATTGTGGGATTGTTTTGATGGATAATGATGCAATATATGAGGATATTAAAATAGGAACAATTAAGTTCAAAATATTTGATCAAGTGGTTTGGTTAAAGCCCTCATCGGTGTTAGACACATTTCTAAATTTGGTAACATTAATCAGGTACATGTCATTTTTAATCTTGCCCTACAAGAGAACTTTCCTAGTGACTGTCTTTGAACAAGCAGCAAGTATCAAAGATTTTAGCAAAGAGCTTATTATCTTTAGTGAATTTAGAAATACCAAAGAGATTTTTAGTGATAAAAAGGGCATGTAGAATATTGCTAAGCTAAAGAGGTGTATTTGTATGTGAATTAATAACTATTGAGCCAACATGTAAGATTTTCGAGTTCTAACCATTACCAACGGTTAGCTTTCCTTTGCCCTTATAGTTTTCTTTTACGAAGGGATTATTCAAATCAATTATCACATGATTTGTAGCTCTACTATCAATATACCAAGCCAAATCATTAGTAGTAGATGGTCTAACAAGATATGCCTGAAAATTATTATTATTTTGATTGTCTTGAGCTTGATAAGGAGGCTAATTTTGAGTAGTAAGGGAAATCCTTTCAACAATTGTGATGTCAAATCTGTGGTAGCATTCCAGGGTAGTGTGGCATTGTTTGCCACATAATTGACATGGTTTTCCTTGTCCACCTCTTAATTTTTGCTTTGATAATATCCTTGTCCTGTGCTACCTCTATTGTGATTTCCTTGAAAGTTTCCTCTTCTTGATGCAACAAAATTAGTAGAAGCTTCTTGAATATGAATAGAGGTTGCAACATGTTGTTGTTCAATGTGTACTTCATGGCCTTGAATCAAGAATTGTGCTTCTTGTAGAGACACAATATCCTTTCTACTAGTAAGATTAACCACAATCGCATCATACTAAACACCAAGTCCTCCAAGAATATATAGAAGCAAATCATCATTTGTGATTTGTAGACCTATTGTAGACAAAGAATATATAGAGACACAATATCCTTTCTACTAGTAAGATTAACCACAACCGCATCATTTTTATTGTACAAAAAAAAAAAAGAAAAAAGATATAACTAAAAGTCTATTAATATGTCTATTGTGCTTTCCTTTTTCAATTTTTTTTGAATAAAAAGAGAAATGAAAAAAATATTAAAATATAGAGACAATTATGCTTTAGCGTAGATAAATTTGATAATGAGCCTAAGGTTCACAAAAGGTGCAAAATTGAGTTTAAAAGTAAATAAATATTTATAATTGAGTTAAAGAATATGATTTTCTCATAATATCAAAAATACCTAAAGGACATGAAAATTGTATAAAACAAATTTATACTATGTGAGTTTATTACTTTTTTTTTTTAAGCTTTTAATTCTTTATTGATTTATTTTTTTAAAATGATAAAAATAAATAAATTAAACCTATGTGTAAAGTAAGATCTTGATTTGAAAAATTTATTCAATATATAACTTAAACTATTTTTCAAAATACAATTTAAAATAAAAATATTAAAATTATTTTTTAAATGATTTTAACATGATTTTTTATTTCATATAATAACAATATATATGGTATGAAAATTCTAAAATATATGAAAACATCTAAAAAAACTAGTTATTGCTCTTTTTCAAATATATGAAAATTAATAGGGTTGACAATTGGATGAGTTTTTTTTTTTGGTACTCATTCCACTTCATCCCGAATAGGATGAGTTTGGAATTTAAATAAACAAATTAAAGGCGGATTTAGGATATTCTTAAAACTCAATATGGATTTGAGACAGGTTTGCATATTACCTTGTCCCGTCTCACCTCGTCCTATTCTGATTATATATAAAATTAATTTTTTTAAATATTTTAATTTAATTTTTATTTTCCTATTTTTAACTTAATAATAATAATAAAATTATTTTTCAATAAAATAAGTTGTAGAAAATTATAATATTTTAATTATTTATAAAATATATTTATTTTAATCAAATTAAAAAAAAATTAAATAATTTTTAAAAGAAGGTTTTAACTTTTTCTTTTTCAAAAAAATTAAATAGGGCATGATGTGTACAAGAAATTTGCATATTCGCATTATACTTGTAGTTGCACTCTCATTTAACTAGTTGCTTCACCAACTTGATGTTCAAAATACCTTTCTCCATGGAGATCTTGAAGAACGTGTGTTTATGCATCAACTCCCTGGCTTTATCAGTTCTCAATTTTCTTCCCATGTTTGTAAGCTTAACAAGGCTTTATATGGCCTTAAGCAGGCCCCTTGAGCATGGTATACCAAACTCAAGACTTCACTTCTTGGATGGGGATTTCAATTCTCAAGCTGACAGCTCGATGTTTATTCATCATTCAACACATGATGTTCTTATTTTGCTCATTTATGTAGACGACTTACTAGTAACTGGTAGCAACTCAGCTTAGGTTTCCTCCTTTATTACTCGGCTCAACTCCTTTGCTCTTTGTGACCTAGGCTATGTCAATTATTTTTTGGGCATTGAAGTTGTTTGTCATGGTACTATGTTTCATCTCAGTTAACACAAGTATGCACAAAACCTCTTAATTCGCATTGCCATGTTAGACTCCAAGCCTACTACTATTTTGAGATTGCTAGGACCAACGTTGTCTCATCTTGACAATGAACCTCTCTCAGATGCCACCTTATATCGAAGCACAGTTGGTGCATTTCAATATCTTACCTTACCAGACCAAACATTTCATTCTCATTAATAAAGCCTATCAGTTCATGGCTACACCCACCACTACTCACTGGCTTGCTGTAAAACGAATTTTGCAATATCTCAAGGGCACTTTGTCTTATGGCATTCACATATAGTAATCCACCTCGTTGGATATTCATGGATATATTAATGTCGGCTGGGCATTTTGTCCAGATGACAAAAAAAATACTAGTGGCTATGGCATCTTCCTTGGTCCTAATTTAGTGCCATGGTCCTCCAACAAACAAAAGGTTATGTCTCATAGTAGTGTAGAATTTGAGTATTGTGCTCTTGCATTTGTTGCTTCGGAGATTATTTGGATTCAATCTATTTTATAGGAAATTTGTCTCTCTTCCTCCTCTCTACCCCTACTCTGGTGTGATAATAAAAGTGTAACTCACTTGGCTGCTAATCTAGTGTTTCATCCTAGGACCAAACACATTGAGCTGGATCTTCACTTTATACGGGATCGAGTTCTTCATAAACAACTCATCATTCAGTATATTCCCTCATTTGAACATGTTGCTAATGTTTTCACTAAACATATTACAAGCTCCCAGTCCCTTTGTTTCAAAATAAAGCTCTTTGTTGTTCCTTCACCTGTGAGCTTGCAGGGGGATGATAGACAATACTTAACTGATCAACAAGAAGAAGACCTAAGTCATTAGAAGCTAATTGCCCGAGATTAACTGCAACAAACCAAGATCAGCTACAACAAACAAAAGTCTGTTAAAAACGTCTTCAGGTAGGAGGTTAGTTAGTTAGGTTGTTGTCAAAATGAATATAAAAACACCAGTGTACAAGTACTAAAGATATCTTCTAATACAATGAGAAATATTCACTTTCTAGAACTCAATTTCTGAAACTAACATGGTATCATTTGCATACACGCCATGTCCCGTTTAATATTTTTAATTGAACGAGGATGAGAATTATTTTGAATAAACAAGATGGGATTGGGATGAGGGCAACCTGTCTTGAACCCATCCCATTATTATCCCTAATTTCAAACTCATTTTACATATTTAACTCTTTGATATAAATATTAAATAATTTTAAAATATAAATTTTTTTTATTAATTTGAATTATATTTGACTTTTTTTTTTTCATATTTTTATTTTTATTTTTAATGATATAATTAAATATAAAAAATTCATTTTTTTCTAACATTTTTTTTTTTAAATTTTCTTACTACTTTCCAGCAACCAATAGTAGCTTTAGAGTTTTGACCTAACCCTCCAAATTAATAAGTAATAGTGCACCATTGGTGATGTGTTGGGGGTATAAAATAAAAAAAGTGGATGCTCGTAAACTCATATACATGCTTCTCTCTCTTCTAAGCATTTTGCTTCTCTCTCTTCTAAGCATTTTGATATAATTTTGTATTCGATACAATTAATAGAATTAGTGTAACTTTTGTAAACTAAGAGTGTATTTAGTAGTGATTTTAGAAAGTATTTCTAATTTTTATAATATTTGAAATTTTTTATCCTTTAAGTATTAAAAATACTAGAAACACTTCTTATAATCATCATCAAACACACTAAGATATTTATATTTTGAGTATATTTCACTCACTATTTTAATAAAATAGTTACGCATATTCATTATTCATCATATGACATTTAACATTTTCAATATTTTTTCCAATTTGATTGTTTCACACTCGTTTGTTTATTTATTTATTTATTTATTTATTACACATCATGAATGAAGCCATAAATATGAGGATCATTCAAAATTTTCAACCTTATCCTTTCTATTTAAAATAAAAAATAAGAATGAAAGAAAACGGTCTTTCTCCCTTCGTAAATAGAAAGAAAACGACCCATCTTAAAAAATTAAAAAAGAAAAATAGAAAACGATTTTTCTCGCATCTCCCACTTTTAAAATATTTTTAAAAGACCCTTCTTAAAATATGGGTTGAGTCAGGTCCATGGACTTGGGCACACACACCCATTTTCAACGAATGTAAAACTAAGAATTTCTCGAGAATTTTCGTATATTGAATAAGTTAGCCAGCTAACCCCACCCATGTTGGCTTTAGTTAACAGCTAATACCAAAGCAGACAGCTATCAGATATCCATTGACTACATTGCCTTCTTTTTTACTCCTCTTAACATTATACGTCGTTTTTGTTCTTGTATTCTCCATTCTTGACTGTTCCAAAGATGGCTGAGCAAATCCCATTTAGTATTGCAGAAAGCCTTTTAACAAAGCTGGGTTCCATTGCTCTTCAAGAAATCGGATTGGTGCATGGCGTCCATAAGGAGCTGAGGAAGCTTGAGAATACACTTAACACCATCAAAGCTGTACTCGTCGATGCTGAGAAGCAGCAGCAGGAGGAGAAGAGCCGAGCAGTAGAAAGTTGGGTGAGGAGGCTCAAAGATGTCGTCTATGATGCCGATGACTTGCTGGATGATTTTGCAGTCCAACACCTGCGACCAAAGAATGATATGCAAAGAGGAATTGCCAGACAAGTAAGCCGTCTCTTCACCTCTAAAAGTCAACTTGCGTTTCGCCTTAAGATGGGTCATAGAGTTAAGGATATTAGACAACGGTTTGATGAAATTGCTAATGATATTTCCAAGTTTAATTTCATTCCCAGAGCCATAATTGATGTGGGTGTGGAGAATAGGGGGAGAGAGACTCATTCTTTTGTGTTGACGTCTGAAATTATTGGAAGAGATGAAAACAAAGAGGATATTGTGGAGTTGTTGATGCCATCTGGTAATGAAGAAAATCTTTCCATTGTTGCCATTGTTGGCATGGGGGGTTTAGGCAAGACCACCCTGGCCCAATTGGTATACAATGATGAGAGGGTGGTGAAATATTTTGAGATTAGGATATGGGTTTGTGTTTCTGATGATTTTGATACAAAAACGCTGGTTAAAAAAATTTTGAAGTCTGCAACCAATGAAGTTGTGGGAGATTTGGAGTTGGATATTCTGAAAAATCAGCTTCATGAAAAATTAGATCAGAAGAGGTACTTATTGGTACTGGATGACGTTTGGAATGACAACTTTGAAAGCTGGGATCAATTGAGAATTCTGCTGACTGTTGGTGCTAAAGGAAGTAAAATTCTGGTGACTACTCGAAGCGCTAAAGTCGCGTCGGCTATGAAAATCGATTCTCCGTATGTTTTAGAAGGTTTGAGAGAAGATCAATCTTGGGATTTGTTTGAAAAACTGGCTTTTAGGGGGCGGGAAAAAGTGTGTCAAAGCCTAGTTACAATAGGAAAAGAAATCATAAAGATGTGTAAGGGAGTGCCTTTGGTGATAAGAAGTTTAGGAAGCACACTGCAATTCAAGGCTGAAAAAAGCCATTGGTTGTCCATTAGGAATAATGAAAATTTGATGTCGCTTGATGTTGGAAATAACATCTTACGGGTTTTGAAGCTGAGCTATGATAATTTGCCGGTTCATCTGAGACAATGCTTTGCATATTGTGGGCTGTTTCCTAAAGATCATAAAATTGAGAGAAGAGTATTGGTCCAGATATGGATAGCACAGGGTTATATTCATACCTCGGATGAAAGACATCATTTGGAAGATATCGGTGATCAATACTTTGAGGAACTGTTGTCAAAATCCTTCTTTCAAGAGGTAGAAAAAGACAGTTACGGCAATATATTAAGCTGCAAAATGCATGATCTTATCCATGATCTCGCACAATCGGTGGCAGGATCTGAGTGCTCCATTTTAATAAATGATATGGGAAATGCAATAGGGAGGGTTTTGGAAAGAGCCCGTCATGTGTCACTTGTGGAAGCTTTGAATTCATCACAGGAGGTTCTAAAGACAAGGCACTTAAGAACCATTTTTGTGTTCTCTCATCAAGAGTTTCCATGTGATTTAGCATGTAGGTCGTTACGTGTGTTGGATCTAAGTCGACTGGGGATTGAGAAGGTGCCGATATCTGCTGGCAAATTGAATCATCTGAGGTATCTTGACCTTTCCTATAATGAGTTTGATGTGCTCCCCAATTCTGTTACAAGTTTCCACCATTTGCAGACACTGAGACTCTTTAAGTGTAAAGAACTTAAAGCATTGCCAAGAGACATGAAGAAATTGACTAATCTGAGACATCTTGAGATCGATGGATGCAGTAGTTTGACTCATATGCCTTCTGGCTTGGGAGAATTGAGTATGCTTCAACATCTACAATTATTTGTTCTTGGGAATGACAAAGTAGACTCCAGATATAACGAAACTGCTGGGCTAAGTGAATTGAAATCCCTTGACCATCTGCGAGGAGAGCTTTGTATCCAATCTCTTGAGAATGTGAGGGCGGTTGCATTAGAATCCACTGAAGCAATTTTGAAGGGAAAGCAGTACCTTCAGTCCTTGAGATTAAATTGGTGGGATCTAGAAGCTAACAGGAGTCAGGATGCTGAGTTGGTGATGGAAGGCCTCCAACCGCACCCAAATCTCAAGGAGCTCTACATATATGGTTATGGGGGTGTGAGGTTCCCTAGTTGGATGATGAACAATGATCTGGGTTTGTCGCTTCAAAACCTAGTTCGTATTGAGATACGAAGATGTGACAGATGCCAAGATTTGCCACCTTTTGGTCAACTCCCTTCTCTTGAGCTTCTGAAGCTTCAGGATTTAACTGCGGTAGCGTACATAAACGAGTCTTCATCAGCAACTGATCCATTTTTCCCATCTCTCAAAAGACTCGAACTCTATGAGTTGCCTAATTTGAAGGGATGGTGGAGGAGGGATGGAACAGAAGAGCAAGTTCTGTCAGTACCTTCATTTCCTTGTCTCTCTGAATTTCTTATTATGGGTTGCCATAACTTAACATCCTTGCAACTGCCTCCATCTCCTTGTTTTTCTCAGTTAGAGCTCGAGCATTGCATTAACCTGAAAACCTTGATACTTCCCCCATTTCCTTGCCTTTCTAAGTTAGATATCAGTGACTGCCCTGAGTTGAGATCCTTTCTACTGCCTTCATCTCCATGCCTTTCTAAATTAGATATCAGTGAATGCCTTAACTTGACATCATTGGAGCTGCATTCGTGTCCTCGTCTTTCTGAATTACATATCTGTGGTTGTCCTAATTTGACATCCTTGCAACTACCGTCATTTCCTAGTCTTGAGGAACTAAACCTGGATAATGTTAGTCAGGAGCTACTGCTGCAGTTAATGTTTGTCTCTTCTTCATTGAAATCTGTGTCTATTTCAAGAATAGGCGATCTTATATCTCTATCATCAGAAGGGCTGCGATGCCTCACTTCTCTCAACAATTTGTTAATTAATGACTGTCATAGTCTGATGCATCTGTCTCAAGGGATTCAACATCTCACTGCTCTTAAGGGGCTACGGATTCTGCACTGCAGAGAGCTTGATTTGTCAGATAAAGAGGATGATGACGATACGCCATTCCAAGGACTCAGAAGCTTGCATCACCTGCATATCCAATATATTCCAAAGTTGGTCTCTCTTCCAAAAGGGCTTCTACAAGTCACCTCGCTCCAAAGTCTAACAATTGGCGACTGTTCTGGTTTGGCAACTTTACCAGACTGGATTGGTAGCCTTACGTCACTTAAAGAGCTTCAAATTTCCGACTGCCCCAAGCTGAAATCACTGCCAGAAGAGATCCGCTGCCTTAGCACTCTACAGACACTCAGAATCTCCTTGTGTAGACACTTGTTGGAAAGATGCCAAATGGAAATAGGTGAAGACTGGCCCAAGATTTCTCATGTCCCAGAAATTTACATCAATGGTCAGCGACAGATTGCTGGTTATATGGACTCTTGCTCTTCTCTCTCATTCAAGTCCACCATCCACCATACATTTTAGGTCTGCAATGCCCATCCTTTATATGTGTTAATAATTTAGGCTTAAGATTCATACTCTGTTCTGTTTTGGATCTCTTTACTGTTTTGACAACTGTGCTATTCATGTTTGTACTTTGTGTTAGATAAAATGCTCATAGAAGTAGATGAAAATTATAAGGCATAAGGTGGGAATTTTTCCAGTAGTCCTGAGATAAATGGAAGATGCATGGGGGAATAGTCTGCTTACTTGCTTCACACACCTGTCCTTTGCTCTCTTCAATATTTGTGCACCATCCTCACGTTTTTATGGTTCAGGTTTATCATTTTAACTTCTATTCCTACTTTTACGCTTTTTGTAATTTATTTGACAAAGCAATATATGCCCAGATTTTAATTCTTGTATTTTGATTCTTCTAGGCAATATAAAAGCAAAAAGTTAAATAGAACGTCATGAATCATTATCTTCAAGTTTTTCTATCACTGCCTCACTCTCCACCCAATATTGTCCAATTCAAGGGTTGCAATGCCACACACATGGTCCATCAACTGGCTCCGATTTTGCTTCTTTATTAGGTCTACACCTTCAAGAAAAGGGCTTTATAATGTGTTGTGAAATCCCTTCATATATGGCTCTTCACCTCTCACTCCCTTTGCTGGCAAGTTTTCTCCGGTACCCTTCTATCACAACCCCAATCTCTACCCGATATTATCGGGTAAAAATTGCAGTGGTGTACACATAGCCCACTAATCAACCTCGATTTTACTTCTTTATTGAGTCTATGCCCTCAAGAAAAGGCTTCAATACTGTATTATGAAAGCCCTTCATATATGACTCTTTGCCCTTCACTTCTCGAACGGTGTGGGACACCATAGTAAATATTACCATAGATCATGACTTTTAGATATATTGTTCTGAATTGTTGTGTTCTTTTATGAGCACAAGATGATAATAATTACTATTTTTTTTTTTCTTTTTTTTTTGGGGTTCTTTTTGCCAGGAGGAAATACACACTACTGCTAGAGGTTGCTAGAATACAATACTGCTGAAGTTGGTTTGGCTTCTCTTTGGGATCATTTCAAGCATTTTATGGGGATAGCCTAGAATTCAACGTGCTCAAGGTGATTGTTGAAGATGAGTTGTTTGAGCACATCAGAGACGGAAAAACACCCAAGAGAGAAAGGGACACATTCACATCTATCTGTTGATAAGAATAAATGATGCTCAGTAGCTAGGTGGTGATCAGCTTTCAGCATGTATCATGTCTTGGAAAGGATTTTTATGCTCTTTTGCTTTGTAATCAGTTTGACTCTTGATGTTGATTGAGTTTACTTGGTAGTAGGAATGAACCTTCGATTAATGACTGACATTAACCAATGAGTGAATGTCCTAAGTTCAGATTCCTACACTTTTTCAATTGGAAAAGTAATGTGATTACCTTTCCAATACATTAATTCTTCAAATTAGAGATTTTTAAGGTAAGTTCTAATTTTATAAGGCAATGTACTATATCTTTCACATGAATATGAGCATGAGTTCATGAGAATGTGTTGAACTTTGTATTTTAGGATAATATTTCTAAAAAAATCCAACTTCGAGGAAATATTTGTCTTTAATACAGTGTCTAACACGCTTAGCACATTAGGATTTGTTTGATAATTATTTTTTAAAATGATTTTTTAACGGTTTTTGAAAATTGTTCTTTGATTTTTATAGAATTTAGAGGTATAAAATGTTTTAACTTTTTTTTAATATTAAAATAAGTGAAAATAATATAAAATAATTAAAAAAATATTATTTAAAAATAAAAAATAAAAAATAAAAAACAATTTTTGATTCTAAGATATGTTTTCTATATTTTTGGTTCCACTAAATAAGAAAGTGTTCTAAAAAAATACTTTCCAAACAGCCCTTATTCTTCAATTTCTTTGTAATCTTGGGAAAATGGTGGGTTTGGCTTACAAACGATTCCCACTGTTTCTCTTACCCCAAACAACTTACCTATCAAGAAAGCTGACTTTGGGAATTGGAAAACGGTGGATTTGGTTTACATACAATTCCTATTGTTTTTCCCACGGAAACAAACTTAGCCAGGAAGAAAGCCGTCGGTTAAAGGGCGGCCCCACCAGAGTCAGTTAGGGGACACGAGGCGGATCCCACGTTCGACAAGTGTTCAACACGTATCCAATTCCCAAGCATTCCGCCATTTCAAAATTGCTAAAGCACAAATGCAAAAGCAAAAGCAAAAGCAGAAGAAATTAAATTGGAAATAGCTTCGGTTATACGCACATCGATCAAGTAGAAACGGCAAAGGAGAGATTTTGGAGAGAAGATTTGGTGAAGAATGGCAACCCTAGGGGGAGTGCGGGAGTCCCAAGGTACTCAGAACAGTACCCAGATCGATAGCCTTGCTCGATTCGCTGTTGAAGAACACAACAAGAAGGAGGTGTTTTAATTTTCTTGTTATTGTTGTTCTTGATCTGTTTGTTTTCCTTTCACTGCTTGGTTTTTTCGTTATAATGAAGTGCTGCACTATGTTACGTTGGGGAGAAGGAAAGGGTTTTAATTTGGTTGTTTGGAGCCAAAATGATTTTTGATGGAAAGAGATTGGGAGGATTCCATTTGAGAAAAGTGTGGAATTTGAATGGAATTTATTATCGTGCTTAACATCTTTCTTCCTCTGTTCCTATTGCAGATGTAAGAACAAATATCAAACAAATCTGGGAAAAATAACTCTATATGGAAGATACTTTAATTAAAAAAAAAAAATGGTCTTGATCTCTCTCTATGTATTGTGAATACTATGATTGAGAGAATAGAAAAAAAGAGGGTTTATGGGCACTTGGGAATATAAGGGAATGCTTTCCTTATAGAAAGAAGTAGTGTATGTGATCACCTTTGGGGGAGGTTGAAAATGCGCTATAAGTATCATTGGAATCACGGTGACATGGAGAGATACTTCATGTAGATGCTGCAAATTGTTTATTTTGTGAATCTATAAAGTTGGACAAAAGTGGGGGGTTTTCTTGCTTGGGTTTGACTTTGGAGAATTAACAAGAGAGAGAGAGATTGAAAATTGGAAAATCGCTTCTATCTTTGCAAGAATAAAGAAGAATAAGCTGATCATACTCTTCTTTATTGCATAAAAACGAGGATATTGTGGCAGTTGTATTCTCTCTTTCCAGAGTTGAGTGGATGTTGCCTTGTTCAGTGTAAGTGGTTTTTAATCTGACAAAGATAGCTTAGGAAGGTGTGGGAGTAGCTTTTTGGTTCCTATTCTGAACACTTGAAAGGAAAGAAATTGTAGTGTGTTTGCTAATGTGGATCCATCAAACCGGGACTTAGAGATATTGTTCCTGAGTACTCTTTGTTTTTTTATTTTTTTATTTTTTATGAAAAAATAGTAATATATTAAAAAAGAAAAAGGCACATCAAGGAAGCGCTCCAAAGTATACAGGTGGTATACAAAAGAGATTTAAGAACCCCTTAATCAGAGCCTAACCAATCTACAAAATCCACAAAGGAAGGGGGGCAGAGTCAAAAAACCCCTTAGCCCACGCCCAAAGATTACAAAGGAAAAAAGATTTACACCCTTGAATTGGATGTCCCTCATTTTCAAAAACCCTACCGTTTCTTTCCTTCCTAAGTACTCTTTGTTTATGGGTTAGAAAATGTCTTTATGAGGATTCCATGTCTCAGCTAGATTGATTGGTTGGGTACTAGGTAAAGGCAAAGAAGTTTTTTGTTTCCTTCTCTTTTTTCTTAGTGCCCTTTGTTCGATGTGCCCCTTTTTATCAGGTATTGATAATAATATTTTGTTTTTGCCTATTAAAAAATGTAAAGTTGAAGATATAAGAAGAATTATGTTTCTTCAAAACCAAATAGCATTTGTGGAGGGTTGGACCTGTTGGGAGGTGAGGTATGCTTTAATAAGTACATTCATGGTTACGTAGTATACTATGGTACTTCCGTTAAGCTAATACTCTAATTTCTTTCCCCTTGGTGCACCTCCTTAGCAACAAACCTTATATTTTGATCGGTTCATCATTTCATTTCTATATCCTATCTCTCAATCAAATGTTTTTTTGAGGTATCCACTCATGTTGACCATTTTTGTCTGAAGAATGCACTCCTCGAGTTTGCAAGGGTGGTGAAGGCAGAAGAACAGGTGGTTGCTGGTACTCTACATCATCTTACCCTTGAGGTTATTGATGCGGGTAGGAAGAAGCTGTATGAGGCAAAGGTTTGGGTTAAGCCATGGATGAACTTCAAGGAATTGCAGGAATTCAAGCATGCTGGTGATGTCCCAACATTGACCCCTTCAGATCTCGGTGTCAAGAAAGGTGGCTAATATTCTTGGATTCAAGTTCTTGATGTTTGATTTATAATTCCATTTGATTGATGTTAATTCAGTAAGATGTGGTTAGTTTGAATAATAATTTTAAATACAATTCCTCCTCCCATGTAAAGCATTCTACATTCTCAGAAAAAATGATTCAAGATCATACTTTTATATCTATAAAATGAAGTTAGACTGAACATTGTCCCAAAAACCGCAACTTCTTTTCCCAAGAAACTGCACCTTGCTTTCTGTTTACATTCCCCAAACACTTGAATTTGTGGGACCTAATAAGAATTATCATTTTGCATCAAGAGGGAAGTAAATCTGTGTTTCTGGGCTTGGTTTTAAGACCTCTTCTGTCTCTCCCAAGAAGCTCCACGTTGCTTTCAATTATTAACTCCATGTTAGTGATATTGACCTGGGTTTTATTTATCAAAGAATACTGATCTGGGTTCTGAAATCAGATGGGCATGGGCCAGGATGGCAAGAAGTGCCAGCGCATGATCCTGAAGTCCAGGATGCAGCAAATCATGCTATCAAGACCCTCCAGCAGAGGTCTAACTCGATCTTCCCCCATGAACTTCAAGAGATCCTTCTTGCAAAGGCTGAGGTCAGCTTGATATGATCTTTCGTTTTTTATTATTATTTTTATCACCTTGGTTTAATTTTTTCTATTAGTGGGGATATGGCTTACTTGTCTTCAATTGATTAGGGATAGACTTAATTGAGGAATATAATGTAAGAAAAGTGGAAGAACCATGGTATAGAAATCCTTCTTCAACTGAAGCTAAAAGCTAAAGAAAAAAGAAAGAAAGAAAGAAAAGAGGGGGGAAAGGAATGGACTACACAAACAGAACCCTTGTAAAAGCTCCAACTTGCAAAAGAATGGAATAGGAGGATGATAACTCTGAAACAACTTTAACACTCTGTAGTCTTTGTCCCTCTCTTCATTAGACTACTAGTCTCCTGATTATTCCCTTGGTATGATCCTCTTCATATGCCCTTTCTTCCTTAGTGGTTCCTTAATCATCCTCCCAAGCCTCCTGATTAAAGTTGTTTCAAAATGTAGGCAGTCTCAAGCACAACCTATCCTGACTTGGCCAAATGACAGAGCCCCTCCTAAAGTGCATTAGACTGTGTCTCATTGCAAAATTGTTTCCAAGAGGTTTAGGGGAAGTACAGATGATGAAGCCCATTTCTCTCCAAAGTGCTTCCTAACACTTTACCTATCTTGCATTATGGAAAGAGCATTTGTCAAAATTTGTCTTGTTTTACCAAGTTAGTCTATCTGCTTGAGTACAGACAATTAAGTGTTTCTTTATCTTTTCAGCAGCCTTAAGAGAAGTGGGAATAAGGATCTTGTCCCACAAATGTACAATAGATACAATCCACCCTTAAAGAATCCAGCAATTTTTCCCCAGCCAGATGATCACCTTACAAGCAAAAAACCATTTTTCTTTATAATTGCATAGAAATACACTTGCATCTCTTCTAAGGATCCTACAATTTCTCTCTAGACAGATATTTCAAAAGATTGCCTAGCAAGCAGAAAATTGTGACACCTTGCCTTTATCTCTCTTGTCAAATGCCTAAAAAAGGCTCCAATGATGAAATTTCTTGGGTGGCCAGTCACCTCCATCTCAACAACAGAGAATAACTAATACTGAATATGGAAAATAAAAGACTAATGATAGAATGTAGAAGGATGATGAAGAAACAAAAGGTTCATCTTTTCCCACTTTTCTCGCATGATGCACACCAATCCAGGCATGGCATTCTATTTTGCCTTCTGAACTTGAGGTTCTCTGGATGTTCTTTTTATCAGCCACTGATGAAGCAAAAGCTTTCACTTTATAAGGAACTTTAGCCCTCAGAAACTACTTGGCTCAATATAAGGTAGATGACTATGTTCAGATGTTGTAATAAATGGATAAATAAATAATTAAAAAAAAATTGTAAATGGGAATTAGATGAACCGATTCCAGTATTTTTAAGACACCTCTCATTTGGGCAAGACTTGGAAGGAAATCTCATTCTGGAGAAATAGGAGTGAGCAAGACTATTGGATCTAAAATCGATTTTTGAAAGAAATCTCATTTTGATCTTTGGAGTAGAGAGAAGTTAATTAACATTGATTGAGAAAATTGTATATGACATGTCATAATTAGTAAATTGTACTTATGTAACACATTGGGTCATCAGAGAGAAAAGTCTTCTCATACATGGCAGCACCAAGCCACTGTGCTTAGGGATACGTAGGAGCCTAGGCATCATGGTCATTCTGCTTTCTTCCAAGAATAGCTGAGTGTGGAGGAGGATTTGTTGTTTGGTTTGGATCTGATATGCCCCTATTTGAACTTTTAAGGTTCTTTAGAATTATTCAAGATCTGAAGTGAATCCCGAATTAATCAAATCCTATTGGTGCAAAATCCCAATATCCAACAATAATTAAATAGAGAGAAAGTGGAAACACTAAATAACAAATTATTCTATTTTATATTCTGGTCACAGTCCTAGGAGATACTC
This sequence comes from Vitis rotundifolia, assembly GCA_030254885.1. Lineage (NCBI taxonomy): Eukaryota > Viridiplantae > Streptophyta > Magnoliopsida > Vitales > Vitaceae > Vitis > Vitis rotundifolia. The sequence goes on along the minus strand of CM058163.1, from coordinate 16,588,316 downwards.
CCACACAATGGCACGAGATGGATTCTTGGATCAGCTAATTTCTATTTAACTTTTGTATGCACACACTCATAAACAGGACACCCCAAAAGAATAGAAACTAGAGAGAGAGAAATTAAAGGAAATACAAGCTGCAGCCCACAGGTTTTTCATTTTAGGAATTAGGATTGATATTGGCATTGATTTCTGTCTTCACCTTGAATAGCTGGCCTCCTGTTTTTGCTACATTTATCCACTGAAAAAATTCTCAGTACTTCAGTTGTATCAAGAGAAGTGGTGCTATAGCTGGCATACATTGCATGAAATTCTATAGGTGGAGCATATCTACACAACAAAATCCTAATTTCAAATCCTAGAAAGAAAACAATATACTTGTTATAAAATAGAAGTATGAAAAAAAAAATTGATTCATTTCCATTACGTTACTTTTAAACACACACTTTAAGTCGAAATTGTAATTACTAATGAATTTCCCCACTGTTATGACAGGTGTCACAGAATCTGGTGAAATTTGATATGCTTCTGAAAGTCAAAAGGGGAGACAAAGAAGAGAAGTATAAGGTTGAGGTGCACAAGAGCAATGAAGGTGCTTACCAGCTGAATCAGATGGCACCAGACCATTCTTGATTTTGGAACTTTTCTGTCTTATCGAAACATCCAAATAATAATAATCCGTTGAAACAGAATACATATAAAATTATGAAATGAAACTATAGTATTTACTCTGCATATTTTTAGCATTTGTTTTAATGGGGGTGCTTTTGGTTTACAAATCTTTACCTTTTGGAGTACATAAATATGGTATGCCTGCCCTTGGTTTATAATCTTTACTTAAGCAGGAGATAAAGACTCTAGGTTTACATTGTGACAAATCTGAAGGTTTTACAGCATTAGTCATATGGTGGTTATAGCAATATTTTTTGTTTTAGTCCTTTCAACCTTCCACCAGGTATGCTCTATCTAGTGCACTACTATATTTCTTTCATTATTCACAATTATTGAAATCTTGGAATATAGGATATGAATGAGCATAGATGTCTTTTTTATCAAAAAAAAAAGAAAGAAAAAAAAAGGAGGAAACTTCAGATTATGATAGCCCTCATGGTTCCCCTAGACTGGACCATCTATAGAAGATTTTATTCATTGATGATACTACACAATCAAGATATTTGTTTATGTTGTAGTATGTAGGTCATATTGAGTGAAAGACATGGAGAAAAGAGGGCAAATGTCGGAGTGGAGCGACGGTATTTGTCATTCAAGTTTGTATTTTTATTGTTGAGGGCGATTGATAGGTTGGGGAGGGGGGTGCGGGGGGCCAACATCCCCCTGTGGTATGGTTCAAGGGTATTTTTGGAATTTCATTACCTAAGGATTAGTATAAATACCGTTTTATATAATCTTAATTTGATACATAATGAAAGTCTTCTTCCCTATTCCCGTAGACGTAGACAATCTAAAGAACCATGTTAAATCTGTATGTTTTGCTTTTTGTTTTTCTTCAACTTTCACCCGGAATTGTTGCACGGAGATCAATAGTTTATTTAATGCCACAGAAAATTGGAATTTTTTTAAGATGGACACTCTAGAACTCTATCATCATCCACTAAATACTCTTCTTTAAGTTGTTGGGACTGGGAAATTGAATATGGGTAGACAAGAAATTAGATTTGAGTCTGAATAAGAATTGGGTTTATTTTAATTTTGGAAATCCAAAAGAAAAGCTTTCTGATGTTTACAACATGAAGTCAGCTTGTGCATTGTCAGAGGAAGGAAAATGCTTAAAATTGGATTTCATCCTTTTGCCCTTTTTTTTCTTATGCATTTTTCTTTACCATGTGTTGTCCAAATAGAGCCTTGATCTTTATCAAGGGTTCACTGCAAATCTTTATTCTTATTTTGGAGGACATTTTCTTTGCCTGACCATTTATTATGTATAAATTTCTTGTAGTTCCATTCAGTAAACTGAAGTAGATACTACAAGGTAAAATGGCAATAATGTGTTTAGGTGTAGTGTTCAAAAGAAAAAAAAAATCTAAATTTGAATAATATACTGCCTCATTACATGGGTAAAAACCAAAGCTGAAGCCATGATTTTAGAGGGACAATCAATAGAGCTTTTAACTGTCGAGAGGCCATTCTAACAGGACCTAATATGAAGTATGAACTTTGATAGTACATCCTGCAATCCTCCCCTTAGCTTGTTTAAACAAATTAATTCAAGCTAATTTTGCATCATTTGCAAAGCCTAGAGAGAGCAAACACAACCAAAAATTAAATGGGTTCTTAAAACCACAACTCATTTCATAGCTATGTTAGCATTCATCAAGACCCAATTCATTTTCAAAATTGACATGTAAGGCACATCTGGAAAGGGTAAATGCAGGGAAGAAACGGGAGACACAAGTGAGTTTTAATAACACTACTAGATTAGATAAGATGCTATATTAATAAAACAAAAGAAGAAACTTCTGAATGACAATCTACCTCTACTGAGAATTCCACATACTCTTTAATGCTAATTAAGAGCAAACCCTAATATTTCTCCAATTGTCAGTAAACTACTACCTCTGATAATGTTAGCAGATGGCATTAATAGCCAGCTTAAGATGATACAACCCCTGGAAAAATTGAAGAGATTCTTGGGATAGGTGCTGCATACCACATACGGTTCATCACATCATGTATAGGCCATCTTTGTGGTTGTTCCTTTTGTCTCCATAGGTGCTTCCCACTAGTCTCATTCCCCCCATAACTAACCTTTTGAGAAGCTTTCTGTCATGTCTACTCACCCTTCCTCATCATAATCTTCCTCCTCGTCTATCCTTGAATTGAGGTGTGCTAGCTGGACAGGATCAATTGCCATTCTGTCCATTTCAGAAAGTGACCAGCCGGGATACTCTTCATGTTTAGCCTCAGTGGCAGTCTCTGCCGATGAGTCACGGACATCCACTGGTGCTGGTGCTGGAACTGCTGGTGCTGGTACTGCTGGTGCTGGTACTGCTGGTGCTGGTGCTGGTGCTGGTGCTGGTGCTGCTGTTGCTGTTGCTGTGGTGGCTGCTGTGGCTGTAACATCTTCATCTACATTAGCATTCAGATCAAAGTTTCGAACCACCGGATTTGAGCTATCACTCACTGCAGTATCATCCTTTACTAATTCCTTTGACTCAGAAATGTTGGGTATTGGCCTTCCCAAGTTGGGGTCGTGTTTACTGCTGTGTGGCAAAGATGTGCAGGGGTCAGATTCTACATCATGTGGAACAGGCTCTCTCTCTATTGCTCGACTGCCCCGACCACGGCCTCTTCCACGTCCCCTGCCTCTCCCTCTGCCACTGCTGCTGACTGGACTCATCTCATGCTGTAGTGAAAAAGTGAAGCATCTCTTGCATTACTAAACAATTCAACATTTCATGGTTCCAGAAACACCAAAATATTATGCATTTTCTTCATGATATCTAGAGCTGCTTAGCATAATAATCTTGGGGAAGAATTGCTTTGGCCAACCCAAAGGGAGCTTATATTAATAAATTCTTTTAGCGTGTCTTAGATGACGATTCAATTTCCTAGTTTCAACTGAATTGAGTTTTGAAAGGGTCATTCTGAATAATGAACCAAATATTTTGGATTTTTCTACCTCATTGCATTGAGCATACACGTTGGTTGTTGAAGATATTAAATTATGTTTGAAGATGCTTTAAAGCTCAGAAGCATTCAAATGAAAATGACTTAAAATAGGGTTTCCCTTCCATTCATCAAACAAATTGGTCATAAAAGATGGGTCATCACATAACCAACATATCTATAATTAAAAAAGAATAAAGTAAGTTAAAATAAGGGAACTGAACAAATTATTTATTGAATTTTTAAATGTTTATTAAAAGAAAATAAGCACCCATAAAATGTGATGACAAAGTGAACACAGAGATCAATTTCACATTATAGATGCGTGGTAAATGTTCTCCAAGTAATTTGGATGTATGTTTACTTACCATCCTGCTCCTTTTAGTCTCTTCATCACTTTCATTGAATTCATCCCCTGCCGCTTTCCTGGAAGAACAGTATTTAGTATATCTAACTTGTTAATCAGCACAGACTATGAAGAATCAAAGAAAAGAAAATAGAACTGCCAACCTTCTTTTTGACATGGTTCGATCATCACCAGTAGCATCAGCATGACCATAGTCTGGAACCTTGCTGACAATGTCCCTCAGAAAATCAAATACATTGTGCCTTTGGACACAATGTTTCCTGCAGTACCGATATAGGAATTAGTAAGACCAATTCAATATTTTGAGATTTACAGTTGTAAGGGCAGAAATAAGAGAACTAGGAAAGGGAGCAGTGGGATTTCACATACAAGAAAACAAATGCCAAAAGAATTCCCACCCAAACAAGATAATTCAACAGAAAAGAGCTAAACTGTAAGTCTAAGACAATGTTTCTTACTTTTAACAGATACTTAGTAATCAGGTGTGCATCCATTGCACGAGTCATCAATCATTTGTAATTTGATTGACATATGAGAAAAATAGTTTGAAAGGGAAAAAGAGGTGTTGATTAAATGTTAAAGCTCATTCACCCTACCAATCTCTCTCATACTCATTCTCACCGACATTCTTAATAAATGTTGTGCACAAGAGTGATATCTTTGCCATTTTATTTTGGAGAGTTTCTTTGGTTGTTAGGAAATACTTTGTCAAATTTCTTAAAAGAGAATAAGAGAAGAAGTTCATAGATCTAATCTTATAAATTCCGTTTTTTTAGCTATAGTAAAGTTTGTTTGTAATAACCATAGAATTCCAGTCAACAATTTAAAAAAACAATGAGAATAAAAAAACCAAGAAATTAATAAATAAAAATGAAGAGTTGGATGAAAACCCTGTGTAGTCCTATGAGCCAGGATTGATACACTTGGTGTAGATCTCCTTACATTAAACCATCATATACTTTGTCATGTTCACTTCCCATAAATCACACTGTTAGATAGGATCTTTGTTCCATGTTTGCCAATTATCAAATTGATAAAATGCTAAGATTTATAAATTATCTCATCCATATTTGCTCAAGATTTAGGTTCTGTTCTTATTTCTTTATGAAAAGACACAACAGCAAATGGATTAAATGGCTACTAATATCTGAAGCCCAATCAACTTGATATTTGATATGAAAGATGAAATAATGGAATTCTATCTAGTGGTACACTTCAACAAAGTTGGACCCCAGAAAAGTTAAAGGGTGTGAGGCGCCTTACATCAGATGTAATTTTATCTGGCACTATACATTGATATTATACAGATATATATGTACATACACACACACAAAATATGGAGACACATACAAACATACTAAATAAATCAAGGATTGTCCTAGGGTTCATCATCCTTGCTTATGCTTCTACAATTATTAAATATGAGCAGTGTTTACAAAATTTTATTGAATGCTCATGTTATGGATCTGAAATATGTGATAAGAATATTTAAGAGTCAAATTAAATGGTATATTATAGAAGTTTTTATTTTATATCTTGTCTGTGTGTGATTTAAAGATGTTGGTGATAAACTACTTAGTTCTTCATGTGTTGCATTGTCAGAAGCAGTAGTATATGTCTTGCAACAGACTCATAGCTAGAAGGTTTTCAGTTCTTTCGTAGATAAACACTCAGATTAAGAATTGATTCATGCAAAGGCCAACCTATACAGTGACCTATCATAGGGTTTGAAAAGTGGAGATAATAATATCACATGAAGCAAATTGCAGCAACACTGAGAATCTTCAATGTTGAGTGTATCTAAGTTTTCTGGTTTTACAGCATATAGACATATTGACTTCATATTTTTCAGCTTGCTATTTTGAAATTGTAATTATACATGGTTGACAAAGTAGATTCCTCCCAAAAGAGATTCGGTCATCGCAAAAACTAGATTCACCCGAGAAGCTAACAATAGACATTTGCAGGTAAAGCTTGTCATTATTAGCATTTATTGGCAGTATTCACCCATAGCTTGCAGACATGGGTATCTATTAGGCAACATGTATAGGTCAGTATATCTAATCCAGGTGAAATTTCACAGTTCTGGTGGAAATGGTTTTGGGTTAAGGGCTGTGAGGGTCACAAGTTTATGCAAAGACTGCAATTCGCTAAACCAAAGCTGAAGTCTCGGAACAAGTACATTTTTAGGGACATTAGAGAGAGAAAAGAAGTTACCATTATAGAGACAGTTTTGCTTACTCAAGTGAAAATGAGGGGAATTTGTTAACAAGTTAATAGCCTTGAGAATTGCAAGGAAAGCGATTGGAGAATTTACTGCTCAGAGAAGGGGCCCACTGGAGGCAAAAAGTGATGGCCAGGTGGGCAAAGGAAGGAGATTGCAACTCAAAGTATCATGCAGAAACAAGTGAGAAATAAACAAGAAGACAAAAAAATAAACAAGAAAGCAGTTACAAGAGAACACAGGATTTAACATGGTTTGACAATATGTTTACATTCAAGGGAGACCTAAAGGCCTGGCTCAAGTGTTAAAGGGATGGGGAGGGTTTGTGGGAGGTTCCAAGTTTAAGTCCCAATGGGGGAAAAATTTTATTATCATAAAATATGTTTTCATTCAAGGGGGGAGAGGAAATCAGAAACACTATACTCAAAGAAGTAATTACAATCATAAAAATTCTCAAATCTCAAAAGTCCCAAATTACACCCAAAAGACTCACCATTTGAATTAAAATCTCTTCATATATTCTTTCTTGATCATATAAATATTTTATATAAGGATAAATCTATTTCTATAACAAAATTTCATCATAGAACACTTCTTTTATAATAATATGAAAGTTCCTCATAAATATCATCCAAATAAGAATATCCAAGACTGAGAAATAAGCCTAAAAGGAAATTTGAGACACTTTACAACAATCTCCACCTTGGCTCAAATTCTCAAATTTGAAAACATCTTAAATGTATCTTCCCTAAGGTACTAAATTATACTCCTTTATAGATGGGAGTACCTGACTTTCCATCTTCAAAAAAATGAAAATATGAATAATATTTAAGCAATTCTTGAACTCATCCATAAGAACAACTTTGGTCAACATATCATTTGCATTCTCTTGTGTGTGGATCTTTAATAGCAATATCTTCCCTTATGACATCCACTACTAATTTTATGATATTTTACATCAACATGCTTTGTACTAGAATGAAGAACTTGATTCATTGCTAAGTAAATGGAGCTTTAACTGTCACTGTAGCAATATCCTTCCTTTCTCAAAGCTAAGTTGTTCCACAAAACCTTTCAACCAAAAAGCTTCCTTTGCAACTTCCATATCTGTCATATACTCTGCCTTTGTTGTGAATAATGCAACTACATCCAACAATACAGACCTCTAACTAATAGGTCCACCACCAAAAGAACAAATAATCAGTAACAGACTTCCTAAAATTAAGGTCTCCAAAATAATCTGAATCACATATCCAACAACCTTAACAAATGCACCTTCTCTATCAAATAAAATTCCTAAATCACAAGTACTTGCGAGGTATCTAAGAATCCATTTTACAGTGTTCCAATGTTCCTTTTTAAGGTTTACAGACTTTCTAACTAAGCTTACATCATGCGTAATGTTAAACTTAGTACAAACCATTAAATACATGAGATGACCAACAGAATCAGAGTAAGGAACTTTTGACATAGACTACTCACCTTCTCTATACTGAGACACAATTAAGATGATAATCTAAAATGTGCAGCAAAAGGGATACTCACATGTCTGACTTCACTCATGTTCAATCTTTGCAATAATTTATCAACATGCTTCTTTTAAGACATCCACAATTTTCTAGCCAGTTTATCTCTCTATATTTCAATGCCGAAAATTTCCCTTGGGAGTCCAAAAGTCTTTCATATCAAACCCACTAGTCAATGTATACTTCATTTTTTCAAAATATGACCTACTTTTGGCACAATCAACATATCATCAACATATAAAGTAGAATATGAGATCCATCATTAAGAAGCTTAAAATATGCACAACAATCATACTCACATCGCATATATCCATGAGATACTAAGAACATGTCAAAACATTTGTATCATTGGCGAGGAGCTTTCTTCAAAGTTCAAACCATATAAGGACCTTCCCAATCTATATACAAGGTCCTCTTTCATTCGCCATTGTCATAGGGAAAATTATTCCCAGAGAAGTTTGCTATCTTGTACTTAGTCCCAAAAATCATATCAGCTCTGATACCACTGACTATGCGGAAACAAATGAGAAATAAACAAGAAAATAAAAAATAAATGAAAAAACAATCATAAGAAAACACAAGATTTAACGTAGTTCGACAATGTGCCTACATCCGCGGGTAGAGAGGAAATCAATTCACTATACTCAAAGGAGTAATTACAATCCTAAAAACTTTCAAATTCCTAAATTAAACCCAAAAGGACTCATCCTTTTAATCAAAATCTTTTCCTATAGTCTCTCTTGATTTCATAGGAATAATTTATATAGGGATAAACTTATTTATATAATAAAACCTCACAATAGGATACTTCCTTTATAATAATACAAAAGTTCTTTATGAAACACTATCCAGAGAAGAAATTATCAAAAACATAAAAATACACTCAAATGGAAAATTGAGACATTTTTCAACACAAAGGTTTTTCACAGGGTCGCTAATTGGAAAAGGAACAAAAAGTTTATCAAATCGTTTGTGAATAAAGAACATTTAGTGCTAGGCAACCAAGATAGTATTTAAAATGAAATTTTAAGATTTTTAAAAAAGTTATATACTAGGTATTTGTTCCTTAGAGGATAGAAGGATTTGATTGATCCCTTATTTTAGAACAGCGTGATATCTGGTTGAATTATCGCTTTTTGAAAGAGGAAGTTCATGAAGTAGCCTTTCAATTGGACAAGGAAATAGCTCTCAACCATAATGGTTTCTCCATAGCTGTGTATCAGAAGTGTTGGGATGTGATTAAGGAGGATTTGATAAAAGTTTCTACAACAGTGGGCACATGAATAAGAGTACTAATGCCAACTTTATAACACTGGTGTCTAGACCATTAGAATATCTTATTTTAGACACCATCAGTTTGGTCATAAGCCTCTACAAGATAATAGCACCATGTTTTGTCACAACACATTGAAAGGGTGCTATATGAAACTATCCATATTTTTCAAGGAGCTTTTGTTGAAGAGAGAGATTTTGGATGTTGTCTTAGTGGCAAATGAAGTACTGATTGAGAAAAGATGCCTTGGTAAAGAAGCCATGGCTTCAAGATTGACTTTGAGAAGGCTTACAACCACGTTTGACGGGATTTTCTGGACCATAGTTTGGAAAGAAAAAGCTTAATTTAAGACAAAGGTGTTGGATTAAGGGTTTTTTTGTCTTCAATCAGTTTTGTTGTTTCAGTAAAGGCATATGCCAAAGGGTGGGGTAAGGCTTTTAGAGGATTGAGATGCTCTCCACCTTCCTTTTTATTGTTGTGGTCAATGTTTTGAGCAGATTCTTATGAGAGTTGAGGAGAATTGAATCTTGGAAGGTTTTTTGGTTGGTAGAAGTAGGATTTTTTATAAGAGCTAGACTAGAAGATCTACAGAGCCTTAAGCTCATTTTGTAGGTCTTTAGACACATTTTAGGTCTTAAGATTAACTTAAGAAGAGTGACCTTCTAGGTACCAATGCAAGTTAAACTCATATTACTAGTTTAGCTACCTTGCTAGGGTGTGTAGCCTCAAATTGACCCCTTCATATTTGGGTCTCATCTTGGGAGGAAACCCTAGAACTACTTCATTTTGGGATCTAGTACTTGATAGGATTTCCCCTACATTGGATGGTTGGAAAAAAGCCTTCTCACCCCTTAGAGGTAGAATAACCCTAATATAGTCTTGCTTTTCACTCTTCCATATATTTATTGTCAATATTTAAGATCCCTTCTAAAGTAGCACTTAAAATTGAGAAAATTATAGATGGATCTTATTTGGTTGAGAGTAGGAGAAGGAAAGAGGGAACACCTCATTAGTTGGGACCAAATGTGGAAACTTAAAGGGTATGGGGGTTGGGTCTATGGAAGATTTCTAAGAGGAATAAAGTCCTCTAAGGGAAATGACTATGGAGGTTCACGAGGGAGACTTGCACTTTAAGACATAGGGCCATCTTGAGCATCTACAGGTCATGCTCCAGTGGTTGGGATGATAATAGTACAGTCAAGTGGTGGCACCCTTACTCATGGAAAGTCATTTCACAAGTTTTCTCTGATTTTTCCGATCGTACTTGTCTTTTTGTTGGAGATGGCTCGAAGATCCGCTTTTGGGAAGATTTATGGCACATAAACCAGCCACTTTGCACTCAATTTCCTAACCACCTAAGAATTTTGAGTGAGAAACTCCTTTGCATTATCCATTCCTGATTCTTCGAGAATGTGATGGATTGGGTATTTAGCATTGTTGGGATGGATTGGGTACTTTGAGAATGTGACAGATATGTTGTTTATCTCTTTTAGAGGGTTTGGGCACACTCCTAGAAGAAGAGTATTTTGACATGTGGTTTCCCTTTAGTGGTGATGAATAATTTGAAGCGAGATAACTATGATGAATTTTTACAAGAAATAATTTGGAATCTGATACATTTTTATTCATCCTTCTAGGCTTCTTCCTCTTCAGATTCTAAAGATACTCCAGTGAACATTCTACAACTTGATTAGAATATGGTTTGCAGGTCTATGATGGCAGATTGTAAGATCTTCTCAGCATTGACTCACCTATGGGTGTCTCTAGGTAACCCAAGCCAACAAGGAATTGGAGGTGTCATTAGGGATGACCATAGGTAAGCATTGAGAGCCTTGTCTATGTCAACAGGAGAAGGTTGAGGCAGAGACCTTTAGCTCTTGAAGGTTTATTGCAACCCAAGGCTTTGGTTGCTATAGTGATCTCATGGGTATCTAAGTTGGAGAGAGGTCCTTGGAAACACAACACGTGGCTCCATAAAATCCTAAATCTAGCTGGCAGCTTGCGTTGTTCCTTCTCCTAGTCCCCTTGCTCAACTAGTGAAATAACTAATCGTTTAGCTAAATGGGGAGCCAAGCAGATAGTTACTTTTATAGCAAAGTTTTTGCCCCCTTCAATTGTACACCGTTGCATATTTTGTACATGTTGTCTCATACTTGTTCAGAATAGTTATTTAGCTCAGAATAGTTATTTTGTAACTCTTGTTAGATTTCCTCTTTTTGATCATCCTTGTGTTTTTAGTAGGATTTTTCATCCTTCAGTTAATACTTAATGTTCATATCAATGAATAGTTAGTTGATGATTAGACAAATAAATAAATAAGCAAAAAATTGTGTTCAGTGCTCTTTAAAGATGAACACAAATTGGCCGTGTCATTAACTTTTTATGATTTTATTACCATAAACAACTGTATACAGTTTACCATGACTCCTTCCCATAAACGGGACTGTAAGAGGCAAATCCTGAATCTATATAAGAGTTTGTCATATGATTTATTCAAGATCTGTACCCAACATCAAAAGGGTCATTCTTAGAAGATGAATTTTAATAAAAGGCTGAATCACAAAAATCAATTATTTCATTCTGCTTTCAAATTTCTTTAAATGGGGGGAACTGTTACAAAAAACTTGTAAAAACCAATAAATCATATTGATACTCTCTATACACGTTTTAGAGTGGTAACCATCAGATGTGCACATTTTAGGATCAAGAGCCACCACAAATTACACACTACTAAGTATATAAGATGTAAAAGATTACATGATTCTGAGCCACTTCATTTATGATTATTTATATGGTTGATGGAATTGAAATCACAAAGTTAAAGATTATGCCAATCACATAGTCAAAAGTAGTTTAATAACATCAGTTGGATCAGGCCCCACGATCTAATGAATTCTACTCGATAGATTAGCATGCAAAAAATTAAAACGATAATCAATACTCCTTCCAATGCATGGGCATCATGTTTGGAGTCTAAAACAGACCCACCATCTGATAGGCCCCACTTATACATCAAATAGCATTAAAAAATAACATTAATTTGATGGGTTGACCATTTGAATAGCAGTTAGTTAAAATTCATCTACACTTTCACTTTTCTTCAGGCATATGGTTTTAAAATGATGTATCAGATGCTGAAAACTTGCTCACCCACACTAAACCTTTTTGTACGATTTTCACATAGTTTATCCCTGTTGATCACTTCACAAATAGATGAACTAAACAGTACCTATCATATGGTGATTTCAAATCAATGTGAGCTGATTAGCAATTAATATAACTGCATGAAATTTATTGTAGATAAAGCACATCCATGCAAACTCTCCTATATGTTAAAGTTGTCACTGCAAGATAATGAAAAGGGTACAGCGAAAATAAATTAACAAGGCTAGAGTAGCAAACAAAACATATTCCTGTAAAATCTCATACATAGCCAAAGTTATAAAATATGGTAATAATTGGAATATCAAATCAGAAATTTTGATAGTAAAATATTATTATACACCATCATCTTCTTTAGTAACAAAGGAAATATGTTCAAGACGGATTTTTAAGAATGGGGTGGAAATTCTTATGACATAACACCAAACAGTACCTATAACTCTAAGATAATAAAATGTTTTAATGTGGCATTCAAAGACCAATGGAAGAAGCCAGCCTTTACTTCTGTTGTTTTACCACCAATAGACCAGGTTGCATTGTAAAAAGAATAGCAAGAATGGACAAAATGAGCTTACACTTAGGCTATGTTTGGTTCCTGGAAAATTTGAGGGAAAATGTGAAGGAAAGAAAATAGAGAGAAAAAGTGGAAGGAAAATAAAAAATAGATTCAAAATCAATAAATTATTTTTATATGCTTTTTCAAACTCATTTCACTTATTTTCCTCCACAACATAAAGATAAAATAATTTTAAAATGTATAAATTTCTATCAAATTTTAAGTTTTGATTTTCCTTTTCATTTCCCATAGTGAAACCAAATATGAGAAAACCATTTTCCTTAACCATTTTTTTCTTTCCTTAGTACTTTCCAAGAACCAAACATAGCCTAAAGAAACTAGCCCTAAAATGCATGGATATTCTGAAAGTTTTGAGTAAACAGCATGCATTCAATAAAAAGTCGAAACAATTAATTGTAATACTTCACTCACAAATGCAATGAACTCATAGTCTTTGCTCCCCTCTGAAGGGTTATATCATAGGTACGGTCACAAAGGTCTTGCAAAAATAATTCCAATGCTTTAGCTGCATCAAATAAATACAATACAGTTTAAGAAACAGAAGGTATAGGCTAAGAGCTTCAAAGACTAAAAGACAAGACAGTCACAGCTACTCACAAACTAAAACAGGCACTGCCAGTGCAATCTTCCCAACATCTTCATCAGCTTGCATTATCTTTTTAATCCGAGCCTGCAAAATTGATGCTTTCCATCAGTTAACATGGGTTTATAAATTAAAAAAGAGAATAAATATATAAATAAATAAAATCAAGTAAAAACCCCAACTCTTTAGAAGCCATACACCACATGCATAAAACTAAAACAAAATAAACAATAAATAGATTAAAAAAAAAAAAAAAAAAACTCAAGTAGAATTGTCTTTTGTTAATTTTCCTTGCATGGAAAGACCAAGCATGCGACAGCCAAGGCTAAAACGAGGAGGGTTTCTGCAGGTTGAGTTCAATCTTATATTGAAGTAAACATGACCTAAGAATGGAGGAAAGTGAGTTGCCTGTGACACTTGGACACCATTGTGATTTCATGGCATTGACATTATCTTATCACCAAATGCCACTTTACACTGTTATGCAAAAGCAATAGTCCAGATCATACTTTTGAAAGGATTCCATCTAGTTTACCAACAACATAAGCATATTTGTTGATTAAGCTCATGAAAAATAAATAAATATAGCAGAGAAACTCTTTCCATGTTCAAAAAATTATCTCTTATCACATCAAAATTATGGCATTTGGTTAGGGGCTGATTGGCTCTCTTTTAGCCAAACAACCAACATCATGTCCGCAACTGCCCAACCATTCCTTGATTTAGAAAGGGAAGGCCAGCCCAACATTTCGTTATACTCTACAATAGAAAGAGAGGAATGGGTCAATCACCACCTGACATTTCAATTTGAAATCAAATTTATGAAAGAACTTAACTTTGTGAAGACAAAACATAAAAGAAAATGGCAGAAAGAGGTCACAGAGATGTGGCAGACACTAATACAGGATTCAAACTTAATGCTTGAGGTCATTCAACTTGTCTTCCAAGATGCACTCTGTGCTTCGGCTGAACTTTAGAATTTACGACTTTAAAGTGGCAATCCATTTGGCCAGGAGTAAAGATTTACATTTTAGTTGAGATGCTATTATGTGGACTTGAGTAAGACTCCCTAAACAGCTGAGATGAGTACTGAACAGTTCAAACCAACCTTGGTTGGACTTGGGTCGATCTCAGCCTAATATTGAACTTGATCAAACTTAACCTGCCATCCTTAAGCTTGTTTTGTTTAGATTTTGTTGAAAGTCAATGGTTTGTCCTATCCTTAGGGATGTATATTCTGTAATTTAAATTAGGCATATTTGTGTGTATAATATTTCTTTCCTTTGCTGAAAAACTAATCCTTGATTTCTAGGGGTTATTCTGCTAGGTAGTTGTTTCACTTTTTAGGCATATGGGAGAGGTTCTGTAAGTTAACGTACAAATTCATATTCTGAATAATACAGAGGAATTAAGTTTTCCCACAGATTTGGCTCTGCTGGGCACAAACTTAGCTGCATGCTCATAAATTACTCCAACCTCCATTTCTGTACTACAATTCAATACTCCTTTCTGCTCTAATACAGATCAGCAAGGACAACATATTCCAATAGCTTGCTCAATTCTTCAGCACACCTCAAGGGCTTCCATCAATTGTCAACATTTCTTTTGAGAACTGTTTCCTTGGGTCAGTTCAGGGTTATGACAGTACAATGGGATCATGCCTACATCAAAGTACACAAAACTAATCAAAGTAATCTAGGTGCTGCTTATGCTTTTGGCTTCCAAATCAAATAATCAGATTTAAGCCTAAGCTTAATATTGGTTCATTTAGAAACAAGACAAAATGACTTCCTAATGCAACAAACCTCAGGTGTCTACAACTGCCTCAGTTTGTTTAACAATCCTAGCCCTGCTCAATTGTTATCATTCATTTATGCAGTAAAGCAAGATCTTTTTGTTGATAGACAAATAAGAGAGAAAGATATCATATGAAGCCTTAGAAGAAATGAAGCATTGCAAATTGCAATAAACCTTCACCTTGAAATCTTAGAGAAGACCAGGTGGATCATGATGTGGATAGGAAGTTTTTGGATAATATAATGGACGCTAAAGGGTTTCAGTATAAACTGAAAAGGAAAGGGGTTCCTGGGTGCATGGGTTTTTGTTTCTTTTGTTGTCTTCATGATTAAAACAGTAATGATGGAAATAGCGATTGGTTCACAGCACCAGCAAACAGTTCTTTTCAGTCTTCTCCTTGGACTTGAATCAGGAAACTTCTCCTTATTATTCAAATGAAAATACAAACATATATATATCAAAAATGGAATTTTTTAAATCAGAAAGAAAATCATATTCATTAAAAAAATGAGATTACAAGAGAAGGATGAGATCCTACACCAATAGACATAAAAACGACTCGACATTGCTATTTTAACCCTTTTGACTGACATATCACAATCCAATCAAGTTGAATAGGGTTGAGAGAAATGTCCTTAAAGTTGTAGTAGTAGAGGCCAAAAAGATGAAAAGAAATAGACTAGATCACATATCATCTCTGAAGTTCTCCACTTGCCCTCAAAGCTCCTTACATTTCTTTCCCATCATACTATCCAAATTAACATAAGACAAACAATTTTGCCAAAGAACTTTGCCTCTAGAAGTGCTCCCCAAACCCCTAAAGGATATGGTCAAGTGTCACTAATACTGCTAGGAGGAACTCAATTCAAACTGGCTAGTCTGAATAGTCTATGTCATAACTCCAAAGTTATCGGACAGTGTAAAAAAATGTGATCTATCAATCCTCCACTACCCATACAAAGTGCAACAATCCAAACTAAGAGCTTTGAGAGGTCTTCTCACCTAAAGCAAATAATTGGTATTAAAGTACTAGAATAGTAGGCAAGGAAAAAAAGTATCTTCTGATATGTTTGTTGTCATGTAGGATAGAGGTAATGTTGTGACAAATAACTTGTTACACTAATACGTGAGTTGGGATTTTCTGGATCATGTGTTGGAGAAGAAGGGGTTCAGTCTTAGATGGAGGAAGTGGATAAGTGGTTGTTTGTCCTCGGTATTGTATGCTGTCTTGGTGAATGGAAACGCTAAAGGGTGGGTTAAGGCATCTAGAGGTTTAAGACAAGGCGACCCTTTATCCCCTTTTTTGTTCACTTTAGTCGCAGATGTTCTGAGCAGATTCCTTTTGAGAGCTGAGGAAAGAAATATGTTGGAGGGATTCAGGGTGGGTAGAAACAGAACTAGGGTGTCCCATTTGCAATTTGCAGATGATACCATTTTCTTTTCTAATTCTAGGGAGGAAGAATTGCAAACCCTCAAAAGTCTTTTGTTAGTGTTTGGGCATATTTTTGGGCTTAAGGTCAACCTTGACAAGAGTAATATTTACGGCATCAATCTTGATCAGAATCATCTTTATAGATTAGCTGAGATGCTGGACTGCAAAGTTTCTAGCTGGCCCATACTTTATCTGGGTCTTCCTTTGGGAGGGAATCCTAAGGCGTGTGGTTTTTGGGATCCTGTGGTAGAGAGAATCTCAAAAAGATTAGATGGATGGCAAAAGGCTTACTTATCTTTTGGAGGTAGGATAACTCTTATTCAATCTTGCCTCACACACATGCCTTGTTACTTCCTTTCTTTGTTTAAGATTCCCGCTTCAGTGGCTGCAAAAATCAAAGGGATTTCTTATGGTCAGGGATTGGGGAAGGCAAAAGAGATCATTTAGTTAGATGGGATGTAGTGTGCAATCCGAAGGCAAAAGGGGGACTGGGTTTCGGGAAGATTTCACTAAGGAATATTGCTCTGTTAGGAAAATGGTTGTGGAGGTTCCCTAGAGAGGACTCAGCTCTATGGCATCAAGTTATCTTAAGCATTTATGGTTCACACTCTAATGGTTGGGATGCTAACACTTTAGTCAGATGGTCACACCGTTGCCTTTGGAAGGCTATTGCACAACTCTTTTCGGATTTTTCCATGTTGACTCGGTTTGTGGTAGGAAATGGGGAAAGAATTCGTTTCTGGGAAGATCTGTGGTGGGGGGACCAACCTTTGGGATCCCAATTTCCAAGACTATTTAGAATAGTCTTGGATAAAAATGTTCCTATTTCTTCGATTCTCGGTTCTTCTCGTCCTTTCTCTTGGAATTTTAATTTCCGCCGTAACCTTTCAGATATCGAGATAGAAGACTTAGAAGGCCTTATGCGGTCTCTCGATGGTTTGCATCTATCACCTTCGGTTCCAGATGCTAGATTTTGGCCCGCATCATCTTCAGGGTTTTTTTCAATCAAATCTTTCTTTTTGGCCTTATCCCATTTCTCTGGTTCTCCTCAGGATTTTCCTTCTAAATTTGTATGGAAATCCCAAGTCCCCTTCAAAGTGAGGTCCTTTGTCTGGTTAGTGGCACACAAGAAGGTGAATTCTAATGACATGCTACAATTGAGAAGACCCTACAAAGCCCTTAGTCTTAATATTTGTTTTCTATGCATGAAGCAAGGGGAATCGGTAGATCACCTTTTCCTCCATTGCTCCTTGACGACGGGGTTATGGCACAGGTTATTTCAGTTAGCCAACTTGGATTGGGTCACCCCGAGGAGTATCGTTGACATGATGTCCATCAAATTTGATGGTTTTGGAGCCTCAAAGAGGGGGAGAGTCTTGTGGCAAGCTGCAAGCACTGCTATAATTTGGGTTGTGTGGAAGGAAAGAAATGCGAAGATTTTTGAGGATAGAGCAAGGAATTCAGAGTATCTATGGGATTCTATAGTTTTCCTTGCTTCTCTTTGGGCATTTTGTTCCAAGGCCTTTAAGGGGACCCCTCTTAACGTGTTACAACTAAATTGGTTAGCGGTGTGTTCTCCTTAAGGAGAGGTCCAATCTAGAATGTTCACTTGATGTTTTGTGTTCTTTCTTGGGATAGCATCTTTGTAATCTAGCTTCCTTGGTAGGAGGATTTCTCATCCTCCTTTTGTACTTATTTTCCTTATATATATATATATTTGTTGTTTCCTATAAAAAAAAATATTTGTTTTTAAGCTCAAATAAAAAACACAATCAACAATAGCATTTTTAGGCTTTCTTACAATGAACAAGAGTTATTGACAAAAGCATTTTCAAGCTTTTCAAACATAAGTCTGAAAAACAATATTTTCATCAGCATTTTTATGTTTTCTTAAAATAAGTTTGAAATTTTCTATTTATCAGTACCATTTTTAAGATTTTTTTTTTTTTTAAAAAAAAAAAAAATCCTAATAATGTTAATCCCACTAGCACTTTTAAGGTTTTTATTCTTATTTTAAAAATAAAAAAATAAAAAATCTAAAAAACACTATAATCTAAACAAAAAAAAATCTAAAAAACCTAATGATAATTGCATTTTCAAATTTATTTTAGAAAAAAAAATAAAAGAAAAGAAAAGAAATAAATAAAAATAAAAACACAAGTAATATTAGCGTTTTCAGGATTAGAAAAAAAAGAAGGAAAAAAAACCTTCAAAACATTAATAATAATATTGATTTATGCTTATTTTTTTAAAAAGCTCAAAAACACTATTGTCACTAGTGTTTTTAAAAAGCCTAAATGCTATTGTCAATGGCATTTTATTGAAGCTTTTAAAAAACTTATATATTAGATTTTGATACAACAAATAATCTTAGATGGCAAGATATATACTAGAAATGGACTTCTTTACCTTTCATACTATTTTGGTACATTAAATTTTGATTCATGTTATTTTGGTCCAAGCTCTTAAAATAATAGCATGACTGAACAGCCACAACTGTGTAAGCCTACCAAACCTGTATAACTCTATCAAAAAGCCAGCCAAACTCCAATCTTTAGTCAAATCAAACACCACTATAGTTGAGACCACCTTGTTCTCCATTTTTTTTTTTTTTTTATGATGAGTAAATAGCAATATATTTACCACCTCGTTTTCCATGTCGGTGTTATCTATTCAGAAGTTTCTCCATGGAGAAACTTCTGAATAGATAACACTCCAATCATGGAAATTAGCAAACTATACTAACAAGGTAGGCTCAAAAGAAAAAGTGTCTTCACAAAGAACTTCAAAGTGCTTGACAACCATCTTTCTTCAAGCCTTCTTCAGCAACCTTACCTTGTACCAAAATATGCTTGTTATATCATCTCCTAATGTGGACACTTGATGAAGATTCAAACATATTTACCACACATTTCATCCAAGTGGCCATAGATTTCTTTTGTTGTTAAGTGACATCTTCAAGTTTGATCGACAACTTATAATTATTTCAAGCTCATACAAAACATTTTTCCTTTGCTCAAATCCTTCACCATTCCAAAATGTCCATCCTCACATCAAACCAAGAAATCATCTTCAATTATTTACTCTTCTGAGCATTTCAATGCTTGGAGATATAATTGCCACAAATATCTAGCTTCCCCATGGTGTTTCAACTTTCAAGTGAAAATGTCAAATAAGATACATCAAATGGTAGTGGAATCTATTGGCATTTAAATCTTAATGTGCATGGAATCCAATAAATTGGATGTTGAAGGCAGCAACCCATAAAAGCTGTGGCATGGAGAGGTACATGAAATCAGGCATGCACAAATAAAACAGAACCCATATAACTCAGTGGAATTCCATAAGAGGTTGACCACTTGGAGGATCAGTATGGGTCACCCAGCCAACCATAGTAATAATTCTTACAAGAAAAGGTAGACCATGCAGAAACTTACATTCACACAAGGAGGTTCATACCACTTGTACTCAAAGATCAAAAATTAGGGCTTCATACACCCCATCTAGAGGTGAGGCTCACCCAATTTAATGTTGTGCAAGGGAATCTATGAGACAATACAGGAGATCTGCAATGTGAACCATACAAGGGAACCTATGAAACAATGCAGGGGTCCTGCAATTTAAGTCATACATGGGAAGACAAGGTAGCCTGGAGAATTCACACTAACAACACCAAAAGAATTAACAAGA
The DNA here is from genome assembly GCA_030254885.1 of Vitis rotundifolia. Lineage (NCBI taxonomy): Eukaryota > Viridiplantae > Streptophyta > Magnoliopsida > Vitales > Vitaceae > Vitis > Vitis rotundifolia. The sequence goes on along the minus strand of CM058163.1, from coordinate 16,568,067 downwards.
TAAAGAAGGAAATCCTTCATTTGAATATGAAGCTAGTTGAATGCCCAAAATAAATTATATAAAGGAAAATCCCTTCCTTTGCAAGGATCTTCACCAGAAGAAATCCCTCCCCAGGAAAGAATTGGAATTTCAAAGTCACGCTCTAAAAGGAAATATATAACTCAATGAGGAAAATCTTGTCAGAACATAAATCAATAAGGAAAATAGCCTACTCCATACCTTATCTAAATATCACAAAGAAATAACACCTAAATAAAGAGCTGCAGCAGTATTTATTTATTCACCCTAGTTAGCAAGGACCTTGACCTATCTATTAATGATGAAGGGAGCCAAATACTAATTAAGAAAGTATGAAAAAGCTAATTCACCTAAAGAATTGCAAAGATGGTTTGCACAAATACTCCATATTTTATACTTTAGAATCAACAAGTAAATATATAACCATATATCAAAACAGAAATGAAAATTCTGCAAGTCAATCAAGAAAACTGAGCTTTAATATATCTAGGAAGGGAACCGCTGCAAAGGACACAAGACATGAAGCTGTATCACATCCATGGTTGGCTAAACCATTTCTCACCATATCACTCAAGCTGCTCCTTTAACTATCATTTAAGCCCCAATTGCATTCAACACCAAATTTGCAGATTGATTAAAAACAGTATGGCTTATCACTCCAAAACATGGAACTCATCAACCAGCCAATAAGCCAGGCCAGAAGCCCCAAAAGCTGACCCAACCCTACAACATAATTCCCCCATTAATTCACCCAAATATCAGTGTTTACCGTTTTAAGCAAGGCATCATAAAGGCAATTCAGCTCATCCCAAAAGAATCCCAAAGATTCCAACTAAAAACCACGAAATTACTGCTGGATTCAAAATGTAAGAAACATGGAATTCCCTGGAGATACAACATAACCTAAACTAAGCCGAATCATCCATTATCCAATCAAATTAACATTCTTACCCGTAAAAACCCCAAACCCTAATCACAGTCCTAGAGAAGAAACGACCCCTATATCAAAAACAGAATACAACCCAGATTATAATTTTCCCCAAAATCAAATACCCACACACTAATTTCAACTCTAAGCTCAAAAATCGAAATGAAACCAATTCAATTTCAAAAATAAAACAAAAACTAGATCACAAATATACCCGCAAAACCCCCAAAATGAAAAACCTAACAACAGATCCCATTTTCAGACTACCACACAAAATCAGCCCCATAAACAACAACCAGAACGCCGCATAACCCAAAAGGAAAGAAACTACAAAATAAGATCAACCCATCGGTCAATCAAATAATCGATCAATAAAGCGGAAAAGAAGAGGACTTACAGCCGGGAAACGGGTATCGAGCTTCTTCCTCATGGCATCAGATTTGAGCATTAAAATATTAAATAAAGAGACAAAAATTTGAAAAAAAGAATCGATTTTTTCATACCCAAATGATTGCTTTCATCTATATAATTTATACATATAAAATCTATCAGACTCTACGACTACAAACTCCGTTTCAGATCCCAAAAGTGCTCACGCAGAGCTTTTCCTTGCTATTAACAGACATCGGTCCGTTCAGTTCGAACGGCTCTGCAATAAACCGGATCTAATCCGTTGACGGACCGGGTTCGAATCTGAACCACATCGCTTTCTGTCCGGTTCAGCCAAAAGGTCCACTTGGACGTGAGATGGGCAGCTTTCTTCTTGCATGACAAAATAAAATGCTGACTTCTATGAATTTATGAAGTCAGGCCGTCAAAATAAGAATTTTATAATTGTAAATGAAGACAAAAATTAATTTTTAATTATAATTTCTATTAAAATAAAAATTATTATTAATGATTTTCATTTTTGGAAAAAAATAATAATGAATATTTTTATGTTTGAATCACTTTTAAGTTTTATCCAAAGCATTCACAAGTTCTAAAATTTTCAAAGTTAGTCTTGTTGAATTTTGTTTTTAAAATCATAAAATTTTCTATAAAAATAGAATAATTTATACATAAAGTATATATTTTATCAAATCATTTTCAAAAAAAATTATATTTCAATTTTTTAAAATCATTACTTTCACTTTTATAATTTTGTGTTGTTAACAATTATATCTTATATAAAATTTATTACTAATATTTTGTTTTAAAAATAAAAATTAAAAAGTGTATTTAAATGGACGCTTAGATTGGCTCTAGTTTGAAAAGTATTTTCTAGTTTTTATTTTCTATTTTCTTTTTCTAAAAGCAGTTTTCATTTCCTATTTTTTCCTTTTTTGGAAAATGCATTTGATTAAAAAAATAATATTATATAAACACTATATTTTTTATTTTAAAATGATTTAATAAAATATTTTGATATAGTTATAATTAATAAAAAAAATATTAACTATGGAGACAAAAAATCATGAAATCTAAGACATCTGATATACAATCCATTATTTGAAATCAAAGTATATGGTTTTACTTAGCCATTTTACCCTAAAACTTACTCTCCAACACCTATATCTTAATCCATGTCTGTTATATAACACCTTCAATGCTATGATGGATTCTTCTCAGCCTCTAAAGAGATACAAATCTTTCCAACAACTCACAATTTAATCCTATGAATTCTTTCTTGAGAGATTGAGAATGATAGGATAAGTTAAAGTTTGATCTCTCTTAGCCTCACCCTAAAACTCATTTAAGTAGGATATATATAAAAGAAAACCTAGTGAAATTATAATTTAGAAACTTAGGAGTTTTAAAAAGATTTGGAAAATTTTCATATTTTAAATTAAAAAAAAATTGAAAAAAATTTCTTTTTAAAATTTTTAATTTTAAGATGATACTTATATAAGTGTCATTCTTAACATGAATCAAAGATGACGCTTCTTAATATGTCATTCATAAAATATATTAAAGATGATGTTCTTATAAGTGTCAAGATTGCCAATTTTGTAAACATTATTTCATTAAAAAATATTATGACGTTTTTTACAAGTGTTGTTATTAAAATTATTTAAAGATGATTTTTTTTAAGCATCATTGAAAGATTTTATAAAAGATGGTGCTTCCTAGAAGCGTCAATGTTAGATGCCATTGTTGACTAACACATACGATGATAGGCCAAAAGTTGGTGTTTTAGAGATATGTCATCTTTTACATTTATTAACATGTAAAAAGTGTCATTGTCTCCCATTTTTCGTATGAAGCACATGGTGCCTTGGCTAGGAACTCTTTGGAACCAATAAAGAATATTTATATCTCTAGATTTTTCTAGAAACTCTTATAAAAATTCTATGTACAAAGTATGTACATGAGTTATCTAAAATTCTCTAAAATACTCCACTCTTTTCTATTGTTTTCCACCCTTATGCAGAGATGTATAGATGTTTCTAGACTTTTTTGGAATTCTCCACACTCCTCCACTAGTGGACAAGTGTAAATTACTCCAGAAAATTTCGAAAGCTTCTACCCTTCTATATAAGCTATAGAAAACGTCATTTTGAGCCAATTGTGACACTAGGATAACCATGCCCCTCAATTGTTCATATCAACAATTTCTTGATTTTATTTAATTAAGCATAATGCAAAACATCCCAATTGATTTCCACAAGGTCATCTTTATGAAAATCTTGAGAATCAAGGCTTTTCATAATCCTTGATTTTGTAGGAGAAAAGGATCAATATATAAAATCTTTTGCTCTTTTGAATGGAGGTCTATACGTAGATATGGTAAGAAAATAAATAAAAAATTAATGAAAAAAAATGTCTTATTTGAAAATTCTTGGAAGCATTCACGGTAACCTAGAACAAGGTGCAAGTTGTAAATTAAGGGACCTTTGAAGTTCATACTTTCCATTCAAACTTTATTACTTATTTTCAGTTCTACAAATTAAGTTCATTTAAGTAATAAACTCTCACCCTCTATGATTAAATGGGACAAATATAAAAATTATCTAACTTTCATGTATTATATGAAGCTTCTTTTTTAATATAGTATATTATTGACACACAATTCAAAAAAATAATCTTTATATCTTATGTTTAAAAATTTTCCAATTCTATTTGTAGTCTTCCATTTAATTTTATTTTCTTTTAAGCCAAAATTTTGACATAACTATTTTAGTAAACATCACATTCTCAATAACCTAAAAGCATCAATTTTTTTTTTTAAAAAAAAAAAAAATCAAATAATGTTCATTTAAAATTCTATATTTATGATGCCATTTGTTTTCAATTTTCAATAATGCATTCTATGCTTTTTAGAAGTTGGAGGCCACCATGGTCTTGAAAATCCTAGAAAATCTTTCTAGAACCTTATAATCAAACTTTGGAACACAAGTTTTAACATTGTATGAAAAGAATATGGAAAGATTACCCATTTGGTTGTATTTTAGGAAAATAAAATTCCAGTGACTATTGTTGGTATTTCATATTAAGAAAGCTAAAATAATGGCTAAATTTATCATGCTTTAGGATGCAATATAAGCCTGTCCTTTGCCTACCTTTTTTGAAAATGGAGGAAGAGGACAAGCATTTATGATGAAATCACAGAATAAGTCTAAGTGATATGAAGTTTGAAGACTGGTTTGATCTGTATCTTTCCCTTTTTTGGATTCAAAGTTGTGAAATCAAGTCTCAAATCATCTTTCCACTAATGGAGTAATGCTAGCAAAAGTTACCTTCTGTGTTTGCTTGAACAAGTCTTCATTCAAAGAATGCAAAATTACTTTTGTTCCTTCTATGTCTCTATACATTTTTTATGGAACATATGTCCAAACAAAGAGATGAAGTGCTTGCAAGTGTTGCTGGCCTTCCTTTCTAATAAATGGCAGCAATTTTGGTAGAAAAGCAAAACTATATTTTAAGAAACATTTTTATACTTTTATTTTTTTATTTTTTTTGCTTTGAAAAATAAAAATTATTATCATTTATTGTTTTAAGAAATTTGAACATCCTCACATGGAAAATTGATAATATTTTAGGAATAATTGAATCATAAACATGGTGATGAAAAATCACATTAAACCATTTTCATCTCCTTGGTAATTTACTAATATAAATTTTTTCAGTAATTGTACATCAGGATATCTTTCCATGCAGGGAAAGATTTGAGTTCACTCACATCCATCTCTATAAAGATGTCATCTTTTCCATTCTCTTATTCAAATCTAAAACTTCTCTGGTCCATGGAGGCACTTGGAGTAGATCATCAATGTCCCTCAGAGGGCTCTAGCATCTCTGCCACATCAGAGGGAACTCCATCCAAAGATGGGGAAAGGGCAAAGAAGGTGAAGATGAAAGGAGAAGTTAGTGAAGAAGGTTCTGAAGAAGAGAGGAAAACCGAATTGGGTTCGAGCCTTTTGCTTGATCTAAGGCTCTCCAATGATGATTCCAAGCTGGACCTCAACCTCTGCAACTCTTTCAGAGTGGCTTCTTCACCGGAGAGGACGGCGATGGTACTCGAGAAACAACCAGATAGGAGGGTTTTCTCCTGCAACTTCTGCAAGAGAGAGTTCTCCACTTCACAAGCATTGGGTGGACATCAAAACGCTCATAAACAAGAGCGGGCAATAGCGAAAAGGCGACAAGGGATGGATATGCCAGGCTTTGGACATCCACACTTTCACTATAATTATCCCTATTCAAGCATCCCGCCAGTCCCATTATATGGCTCTTTCAATAGGTCACTTGGGGTGAGGATGGACTCTATGATTCATAAGCCTCCGTACCCATGGACACCGCCGCCGCCCCCGCCCCCGCCTGGGTACCGATTTGGCCATGGCGGGTGGCTGAGGCCTAACATGATGAGCCCACAATCAGCTTTTGAACATAGAATGATGAGAAGGGAGGATTTTCATATGCATGGTGGTGGTGTATTTGGAGCTTCTACAGGACCTTCTTCTAGGTTTGAGGAAAGTGATGGTGCAATTTCAAGCCTCGGAGTTACAATTCAAATGGTGATGACCCCAGCATTGTGGCCGACAAGGCACGTGGAGGTGATGATCTTCGGCAAGGGGGCCATAAGGACAGTGATCAACCAGGAGGGCCAAATCTGGATTTATCTCTCAAGCTTTGATCATTGTTTTTATTCTAAAATCATGATATTGTTAATGCTTGCTTCTGGTTCCTTGTAGAGTCTTTTTTTTCCCTTTTCCTTGTACTTAACATGAATTTTGAATACATTGGCCGATTGTTTTAAGGAAAATAATTTGTTTGCCCCTATATATATATATATATATATATATATGTACATATATAGAATAAAGAAAGAAGAAGAAAAAAGGATTCAAAGAAATTAGAGGAAAAGATTCTGTGCCTGGGCAGCATAGGAACAGCCTTGGCAGCACTGCCTTGGCTATTACTCTCCCAGTTCCTTTTTTTTTTTTCAAATAAAGATAAAAAGATGATCAGGGAATGAAAAGTGAAGTGGAAGAGACTGGAAGTGAAGAAAATGAAGATGAAGGAAAAGGAAACAAAGATTAGGGTTAGGGCTTTTTTTTTTTAAGGTTTTGATGTGGAAGAAGTTGACGAAGGCATATGAGTAAATTCACAAGCCTTTTTATATTTTTTTTTAAAAGAAAGAAAGAAAGAAAATGCAGGTGTAAAGAGAAAGAAGGGAAGTTAAAATGGAACTTCCCAAACCCTGTTTCAATTTTACATTAATATGAAAATTTGTAATTTAATGGACAAAGCTACAATTAATCGTAAAGCAAATACTACAAAAATCAAAATTAAAAGAGAAAATTATTTTAAAACAATAAAAATCCCACTACAGACCAATGCATGTATGAAAAAAAAAAATCAGGTCTTGTTTATCAAGAGTCCATTTAATAATGATTTTAGAAAGGGTTTATATCTTAAAAAATGTTTTTGAAAAAAAATCAAGTATTTGATAAAATTTAGGGAACACATGTTTAAAAATCTAAAAAATCACTTAAGTGTTTTCTAAAAATGTCATTTTCTTAAAAACACTTTTAAAGAAAATATTTTCATTAAAAATACTTCGAATAAAAATATTATAAACGATAATGTGGATTCATATTTTTTATGTGCGTCCCCACCCATCGATGAGACTTGTTTTTTTATTTATGAAAAACTAATATTTGATTAAAAATTGAAATCGACAAAATGGAAAGTCTGCATATAATTACATGACTTTTTCTTGTTTTTTAATCACTAAAAAAATTAAACTAAGAAATTTGATTAGGAAAATAATTAGATAGGATTTCTTCGAAGAGAAGATTGAGGAATGTACATAGCAAGCTTGGCTTGTTAGTCATCATGATTAGAGATCTTCCATGAGAGGATTACTTACCATTCAAAGATAGATTTTTGTTCCCTTTATCTTTTCATTTACATGAATTTACCACTATTTGTTACCTACCATTATTACTCACTATGCAATGGTAGTTCATGTGCAATTCCAACAAGCATGGTGTTGGAAACAAGAAGATAGAGATTTTAGGAGTGTAATCTATAAAGATAAATTTACTTCCTTTTTTATTTTTATTTTTTATGAATTTATGATTAATAATTTCCAAAATAAAATGTTTGAATGGCTAAGGAAAGAGAGTACGTTAGACTGATGTGTCCGAATTTTTACAGATGGGAATACTTTGAAGTCGGGAATTTTGACTCACCTTTTGACAACTGAGCTTGACAAGTAAATTGTCAGGAAGCAGCAGGTGTACCAATTGAGTTTTACAAAAAAAAAAATGGGACATGCAATCTAGGTTTGATTGGCTAGAAAAGAGGGGGGAGGGACCCAAAAGAAGTTTAGCCAAAAAAAATAAATAAATAAAAATTACTTTGACATTTTATAAATTTAGGCCATGTTAATACAAGAGTGGTAGGTGGATTTGCCAAGATAGGTAATTTAAAGAAGAGATAATTATTGGAATTTATTGAGTGTTAGAAAATAGTGAAATGGATGGATTAAACACTTAAATTTGAACTTAAATATAAAATAGTTATACTAAATTAGACGAGTCTTTATTGGTTATGATCATTTCAATCCAATATAAAAAAATAAAGAAGCATATGGGTACCAACAAAGTTAGCATGTGCCTAAAGGGAATAGATGCCCCTAAAAAACAAAATTTATGATAAAAAAATTAGACATTAAGTCAAATTTATATCTTTAGATCACATTGTCCCTAATAAAAAATAAATTTTTACAAAAAAAAAAAAATAGATAATAAGTCAAATTTACGTCTTTATATCACATTGCACTCGAAATAGATTTTTTCTCCTTAAACAAAATTTTTCTTACTTTATGCTATCTTACATTTCTAACTCCACATATGAGTGAGGGATCTAACATCAAAGCCACTCATGGAACCTTTATTCCTCCTCATTGAGAGTTCACCTATGAATTCATCAATGGGAAAATATTTTAAACTTATTTCCATCCTTTGGGTTTAATGAATGAGTTGTTTGGCATGGTATCCAGTCTTTTTATATTTGAGGGAAAGGGCTCTTATCCAAGAGAGGGCTTGATCAAGATTTAACACGGGATTAGGCATCATTATCCAAGGGATTGTGAGAGAGAAATTTCAAATTTCTCTAGCATCTGCTACGCCACTTTAGTTGATTGATCTATGTACCTGGTATATATACACATCAATGAAAAGTGACATCATACATTTAGAGTCAGGAGAATTATTCCTAGCATCCAGAATAGTGGAGTAGGGTGAACTTCCCAAGGAGAAATATATTTGCTCTGATGGTGAATGGGACCCAGAATTTTCATTCTCTTGTGCTGCCTCTGCTACTTAGTACAGTTCATCATGCTTCCAGTCTCAAGCAATTTGCATAGCTTTCTAGGTGAATTGACTACAAACTAGCCTGTAATCTTGGCCAGTACTTTGCTCCTTTGGGTTAATTAATTCTAGGTGTTCTCTTAGTGTTGGCAGTTATTTAAGACTGAAAAGTAAAACTTAAGTCCTACGTATTCATCCACCCACATTCTTCACTTGAAAGAATTTGATGATTTGGAGATGCTGACTGCAATGACCCTGAAAATCTTCATACAAAGGGAATCAAGAAACTTTGGTTGAGTTTGATTAATTATTGTACTGAAGGAGTAGTCTTGATGTGAGTGACGTGACGCAAAAAAGAAGAACAAGAGAATAAGAGTGGACAAGTACAACATGATAAGCCGAATTGGTTTTAACTTTATAAGTAAATGGAGGAATAGTTTTTCTTTTAAATAAAAAAATAAAAAGGAAAAAAAAAAAGAATGTGAAAAAATGTTTGTCCAATATGACTGAATGAGTGTCTTTGAAAAATTATAATATTAGGGTTAAAAACTTATTATTTAATCAACAGGAGGTGTGAGGGATAATCAAAGTAATGAAAGTAATCAAAGATGATCAAAGTAATGAAAGTAATTAAAATCAAGTAAGTCATATACTAAAACTTTCACATTGAGGGTGGATATCCATTATTTAAAATTAAAGTACATAGTTTTATCTAATTGCATTACTTTGAAGACTTGCTCTCATTAATGCGGAGATCTTCAATACTCTAGTTGATTCCTTTTGAACCTTAATGGGGATAGAAAGTCTTTCCAACAATTTAGAATCATTGAGAGATTAAAAATGATAGAACAAGTTAGTTGATTAACTCAATGTGTTCAATCCAAAACTATATTTAAGTAAGGTATATATAAGTTTAAAAGACTTAAGTTATGTTTAGTTTCTATAAAATTTAAGTGAAAGAATAGAAGAAAAGAAAAAAAAAAGAGATTTAAAATCAATAAATTATTTTTATATGTTTTCATTTTACTAAATTTTTCCTGTTATATAAAGATTAAATAGGTTTAAAATGTATAAATTTGTAACTAATTTTAATTATATTTAATCTTAAAAAAAATTATAGTGAAACATAACATGAAAAAACCAATTTCCTTAATATTTTTTTTTGCTTAATATTTTCTGAGAACAAAAAATAACCTTATGGGCTGGAAATAAAATTTTATTAAAAATTAAAATATTTATTTTATAAAAATTAATTAAGAAAATATTTTTCTTAAAAATTAAATTATCAACTTTCTGAAAATTAATTCATAAAATAATTTTTTTAAAGAAAAGAAAATTTTAAAGTTGTCAAAAATGAATTAAAATATTTTAAAACTTTTGATCCAACGCTATAGTTTTAAAATATCTAACTTGTCTTTAACAAACCATTTTAGATTTATCTACGATAATACGATTCATCGAACAATAATCTCCAATTTTTAATGAAAAATAATTAACCATTTAAGAAAGTTCTTACACATTAGAGTGTAATAAAATTGTTAATAAATATGGTACAAAAACTTAATGTCCCAACATAATAGTATGTTCTCAAATTATTGGAGAGAACAATCAATTGTGCTTTTCAAAATGATTAATCATTATCAAAGGATTTACACCGTTGAATATGTACTATGAAATCTACGGCGTTGAACAAGAGTGGAACAAGCCTGCCAAAGAATGTGATTAAAATATAAACAATAGGGTGAAAAAATTGTTAAAAAAAGTAGACTTGTGCTCGAACTAGACCCAAACAATTCATCCTCTTGTATTGTTGACAAGCTGGTGCATCAGTTGTTGGTCCATGAACTGCGGGTAGCCAGTTACGTCACTATTATTCTGTGATTGAGAATGGCTGTCTTCACTGTGACCAGCCACATAGGTACTTGATGAACATATAGCTGGTACAAATAGAATATAGCAAGACACTCACTTGTCATGTGTGAAGGACACCTAGCACCTGCTTCTCCTGCTATGCTTTACTACCATTCTGTGGATAGAAATTTTCCATGTCCTTGACCAGCATACATAGGAGTGTACAGGGATAGAGCTGGATGAATAACTAAAGAGGGACACTTAGGGCTACATATGGAAGCACCTGGCAGCTATTCATGTCAAATTACAACTTGTTATGTATAATAATACTATCTTAAGCTAGTCTATAAAAGATAGGGACTAAGCCTTAGTATGGAGGACTGATCTCTTTATGGACTTGTGGACTGTTACATGACTTCTGCGTATGGTGGTCGATGAAAAGAGGGTTTTCTCTTTTGAATTTCAATTCTACGTTAGGTTAGTTGTGTTGAATGATGAAAATATCGGTAATTATAAATTTATCGATGTTTTAATTTAATGAATATATCAATAGATGTTTTGATATAAAATGTCGATGACAAAATTTTAAAAATATTAAAAAAAATTCTATAAAAAATTCTATAAGAAGTAAAAATAGATATTTTAAATTTATTTTTTAAAAAATATATAAATTTTATAAGTATATATTTATTATTAAGTTGCACTATATTATTTTACAATAACATTATTATAACATGTTTAATTTTAAAATATATTTAATATTAAAATTATGATTTATTTTAATTTAAATGTATTCAATGATATCAAATAAATAATAAAATATATGTAACTTTTTAAATATTTATATTTTTTTATATTTAATAAATATATGGATTATATAAAAAAAAGATAGAAAATTATGTTTTTATATTTTTGGTAATAAATTAAATCAAATGTAAAAATAAAATAATTAGAATTAATCTATTTACTAAAATAATCTTTAATATTCTATATATATTTTGGTGCATGCATAGTATTTTTTCGAGGAGCAACTTGCTCCTGTGGTTGTTATAGATTCCACCTGAGTATTTTGTCTTATGTTCAAATCTCCCCTTGGTAGCGGTAACATATGTTATTCCTCGAAAGAATATGAACTATGTGGTAATATATTGTTTTTCGAAAATTAGTGAAAAATCCAAAAATCATCGACACCCCCCGATACATGATTTATTAGCGAAAGAATATGAAATATGTGGTAATACAATTTGGGATGATCTTACATGGATGTTTTCCCTACCATGTGTAATACTTTTGTGTTTGATGAGAATTTATAGAAATACAACATTTATGGGGTTTTGTGATTGATCCTAATCATCCCAAAAGGATTTAGAATGTGTTTAGTATTTGATTTTATAATATGTTTTTACTCTTTCTAATACTTGAATGATAAGTTTTTTGTATTAGAAATGTTGGAAGTTCATTCTAAAATTACTGTCAAACAAGTTCTTAATAAAAAATTGTGTTTGTAAGTTGATTGATTATACAAGTATATTTTGAGTATTATGCATGGAGTATTACCTTGAGATATTATGGTTATGAGTAACCTTGATTTGATTTGCAGCATAAGCTTCACCAAGAAAGGTGCTCTGAGGCACTGAAAAATTGTAATGGCACCACATGAGAGGTTGGTTGTGAATCAATGGGGAGCATTGTCTTTGGGTGAGAGCCTCCAAAAATGAAATTGGTTATCTATATTGGTGGGTAGAATGGTCCCAGTTTGAAAGGAATAAAAGCAAAGCGCCCTAGCTAAGGTGAAAGGCCTAAAAGCTACTCGGGAAGATCCTTATTGGCATATGATAAGGGGTATAGAAAGATGTCCCTATTATTCACCAGGATGGAAATATAGCATTTAGGGTGTATGAGTATGGGTGTTGCTGGTAAGGCTAGTCCTTATCACTAATCACCTGTAATTAATGCTTCATTATGTTAATGGCAAGAAGCTTAATTTATGCTATCAGTTTTGGTTAGATATATCATACATATGACTTGTGTTATTGATTTTATTCTTTAGAATAGAATATTGACCTCCTGAGCTATGCTAGGTCATTCCTTCCATTATTTTTATATTAAGTTGTTGTGCTCAATAGAGAATATATGGTGATTGTTGGAGTCCTTGATTGCATGACTAATCAAGTCTAAGAAACACTTTGACGTACAGGCTAACCACTATGATATATTTGATTTGAGGAGTCACATTTGTGTATTATTTATTTTTTTTAACTTTTTGTTAAAAGTGATTTGCTTTCGGATATCATATATTTGTTTTTCTATTTTTATTTTTCTTAACTTATTACTTATTTTTAAAATTTTGGATTGAATAAAAATAATTGAAATATTTGGCTTTTTTTGAATGATAAAGGTAATTTGTTATTTTTTTCTTTACTTTTTAATACTTAGTAAAAATAAAATATTAAAAAAAATAAACAACTTAATACTTAAAATTATTAAACACTATTTAGTTGTAAGTTCTGTTTAGAATTAAGTGAAAAAAAAAAAAAACAAACACCACCTCAAACCATGTTTTAGTAACGACCTACACCAAACTGTATAGATATTGTTTGTTCTTGGCCCAAAGGGACCCTCATGGCTTTAAAACGTGTCTACAAGGTTAAGAAAAATTCATACTTAAATAACACAAGGAATTTTTCTCCTTATCCGATGTGAGATGTTACAAATACCCTTCATGCAGACATAACGTCCTCGTTGTGTTCTATGAGATTGTGGGGCCAATTAGGTAAACACCCTTTACGGGGTAAAACAAACTCCCACACTAAAGTTGGGGATCGACTTTAATACTATTTGTAATGACCTAATCCGAACCATATAGATATTGGGTCCAAGAGAGTCATCACGACTTTAAAACACGTTTACAGAGGAATTTATACTTAAATAGCGTCAATAACTTTTCCCTTTATTCGATGTGGGATGTTATATATATATATATACCATGTTTGATCCTTCTTGTGTTATGAAAAGATGATCAATCATCATATGGTTTAAGTGGGTGACCATTTTCTATTAGTTATATATATGGTCATAATCTTCCTTCTTTGTTAGGGTTGTTAATCCTTCTTCTTGTAGCCGTTTTATATGAACTAAGGTATTACGATCACATTCTAGTGTAGGATGATTGATCATACACCATTAGAATGATTTGATTGTTCTGCCTCTGCGTAATCACTCTACGTGAATTTTGATTCTTGGTATGTGCTTAATGGCATGTTTGTTTGAAGTGCATTTGATAATTTGGTGCTTTGGTGTTTGAGGTGACGTCTATGTAATCACTCTAGTGTAGGATGATTGATCATACTGTGAAAATGTTATGTTTTATACATACTTGGTGATCTAATTGCTTGATGAACATGAAATGATTTCATCCTTCTTGTGTATTTGGCAATTTAGGTTATGTTTGGTGGTAGAAAGTTTTAAGAAGAGAAAAAAATAGGGAAATTATTTTATAATGTTTGGTTGTGCTATTAAAAATATAAAAGAAAATAAAATATAATTAAAATTAATGAGAAATTTATGTATTTTAAATTATTTAATATTTATATAAAAAAGTTAAAATAAATAAAATGAGTTTAGAATAATATATTAAAATAATTTATTGACTTTAAATATATTTTTTATTTTATTTTATTTTGTTTTTTTACTTATTCTTTTTATTTTCTTTCTCTTTAAAAGTAATTAGATGATTTTTTGAGGATAATATATTGGTAAAGTCTAAGATGGAGACCGAATACGAGTAACATTTTACTACAAAGTGGTAAATTCTCCAAATGTGACTGTTGATTGATTAAAGAATGCTATGTTTGGTTCTTAGAAAATATTAAGAAAAGAAAAAAAAAATATTAAAAAAATGATTTATTTAATGTTTGGTTTCATCGTGAAAAAAAAGAGTTGAATATAATTAAAATTAGTTAAAAATTTTGTATTTTAAAATTATTCAACCTTTATAAAGATAGGAGAAATTAGTGAAATGAGATTGAAGCAACGCGCTAATGACCTAATTTTTTTTTTTTTTGATAAGTGCACAAACGACCTAGAAATTGGAATCCAAGATATATCTTGAGTTACCCTAAAATGTCTAGAGCTATTCTTGTAATTTTAAGATGGATTTAAAATGATTTCTTATTGGATCCTAATACACATAGACTAGAAGGACCATAAAAAAAGAAACAAGACTATTCATTTCAAGAACAAAATTTATTTAGCTTGAAAATGTGGCCTGGTTCATCATCTCTATTCCTTGCTCATTGCCTGCATCTGTGACTTGAAGCAATCCATCCTATTCATCTTCGTTAGCTTATTGCTAACCCTATCTGCATCTCACTTGAAGCAAATTTTGAGCCTTCTCCTCTATCCTACATTATTTAAATATTGAAAATATTCAAACTAGGGAATGAAGGACACTACTGCCGGGTTACATCCCATTTGATAATTTATTCGATTTTCATAACAACGAATTTTTTATTTTTATTATCATTCTCATAAACAATTCAAACACAGTAATGAATAGGAAATGGAACCAACTTTTCATTTTCATTTTCTATTCCAACATACCAAACATACAATAAGTGAATCATACCTCTCTTCACAATGATGGAAATATCGGTTTGAGGGCATAAAAAAATTATTTTGAAGTGTATGGGTTATCTGGTTATAAATATGTTCCCCCAGCACTTTTACCTGCTGCTGTTGCCTTCAAATGCGGCTACCTCTCACAGACTGATCACACTTCAAGGTTCTCGAATGCTACTGAGCAGCATCAACTATTGGAGGATGCTAAAATAGTAGACATGCATGTCAAACAAACGAAAATGAATAATTATTAAACAATTCAGGTAGCAAATAACAAGAACAGTAAATGGTTTAAAAAGGGGAATATTGCAACAATATCAGATCTCGGGCTATCTAGATTGACACAATTGGAATGCATAAAGTAACCAAAGAAATTATTGGGCTATGCATATTTCATGTTTATAAATCAAGAAACCACCAAAATCTATTTGAAATTGAACACTGGAAAGATGGCCTATACTTTAACATAAGTTGTTGTACTCAACAAAGAGCCATCCTATTCAAGGTTCAAAGTATTGGTCAAGTCCGTATGACTTGGCCCAGTTTTGTGACTCTACCCATTATAATGAAGAAGGAAGACATCAATCCATCTTGTGACTGGGTTTTGGAGGTGTATAAGAAGAGGAGGTTGAGGCAATTTTGCTATGATAACTACTGAGAAACAATAGATTCTTCCATCCATCGTTGACACTAAGAGTTGGTCTCGCCTCTCTCTGCTTCATCTCTGTCACTCTCTGCTCATGGGTGGGTGCTACAGAGGAGGCTCTCTGCTTTGACTGAAATGGGTGCACTGAATACCCTCCCTAGTCCTCTCTCTTGGTGGTGTGTGGATCATGATGTTTGAAATTGAGAATTTAAGAGAATGGGGTAATATATGCTTTTCTATAAGCATATTTTATTATTGTAAATGCTTATGTGTGGGATGGATGACATCAATTTGTATGATAAAGATTTATTATTTTATAAGTTAAAATGTGATATGAATTACATAAATTTATCCTATAAGTTAACAATGTTTGGAATTGGGAACTTGAAGATAATTGCACCAGTATATATGACAATTTTTTAAAGTTTATTTAATTGTATTTATTTATTTTTACTAATTTCTATATTGTTTTTATAATTTTTTTGTATATTTTAATTATTTTATTTTGCATATTGTCCGATATTGAGCCGAGACAGTCAAGATCGATGTGCCTCAAGACCCTTTGAGTCAATGACTGATACCACGACTTTGAAACATGATCCAATTAGCTAAGGAAAGAACATGTTCATTTCTGAGTAGACCATCCATAAAAAGAGGAGTTAGGAGTCAGGAGGACAAGAATCAGCAGAACCAGTATATGAATAAATTGATCAATCACATCCCACTTCCGCCAAGTTGGGAAAAGAGTGTATTTGGTAGTATATTCTGATTCCTCATTATTTGTGTAGGTATTTAAGTTCTAGTAAGCCACAAACCAAGACAAACCCTTCACTTCATCAGGAATTCTGGCCTTCCAAATTTAATAATCTTCACAGATTAAGAGTTCATTTGGTAGTGATTTTAGGAAACACTTCCAACATTTTTAACACTTGAAAATTTGAACATTCAAATACTAGAAAGATCATAAACATTTTCTAAAATCACTGCCAAACACACTCTAACTTAGATAGAAAAAGAATAGGGAAGATATATCATCCCCTATTCAAAACCTGGGAAGAAAAAGAGCCTGGAAGGATAACAGCCCATAGGGCTCTTAAGACACCATAATCCATCAGGAGGTGGATATAAGCAAGCAGAAAAACTCAAGATTTAAAGGAGAAAGCAGTTGTTGAGGTTTCCACTAAAACAGGGTTTCCTAGATAAACCCTCAATTTGATAAAACCTGAGATTTGCATCAAGTTACCTTTGTGTTTAGAAACTTTGAATGGAAATAAACACCAAGCTTAGGCATGTCAAACAATCTCATGGTTTCATCTTTCCAGATGATCTAAAGTACCACAAAAAGCAAGGCTCTTCAAATAACTTCGGTTTGGTATGTTAAGACTTTAGAAAACGAACCTTAAATGAAATCTCTAAGCCCATGTTTGCTTGGCTCAATATTGTATGGGATAGTATAATAGATGAAGTAACATGCCCTATGCCTTGTTTAGTTAGTGATGGAATATAATGAGTTATTCTATCACTTATCATATCTCATGCTCAATAAAAAACGAGATAAGATAAGTGATAACATATTTTGACAATTTTTTTTTTTATATCCCTTCTACATGAGATATGTTAATCCTAATATATATATATATGTTAGGCATCATAAATTTATTCTTCTCATAATTTTTCAAAACAAAAATTTTAAAATGTATTATTTAATAAAATATTTAATATACAAAAATTATTTTTATATATAGAATAATATAACACTTTTCTGTTTAGAAATTTTAAATATTTTAATCATGAATACTATTAACAAATAAGTAAAAAATTAATTAACGAATTTAAAATTGTAGAACAATTTCCAAATAATACTAAATTTCATATTTTTTTAATAGCAAATATTGAAAATGCAATATCATTGTTATTTTAACTAAATATCAAACATTAAAACACTATGTTATTCATTATATTTTTACTATTTCACAATCCAAATATCAGCATAGTATAACATATCCCATCAAATATAATATCCTTTAATAATATTTAATATATACATATCTTATCTTATCCTATTCAACCAACCATATGTAGCCTAAGCAAGAAATGTATCATAAATTTCTATAGATATCAATTGTTCATAGCTTTAGAATTTAGACAATGAAAAAGCTTCAAATCCTTTTATTCAAAATGCATTATAACCTTTAAAGAAGAAAACAAGAATTTTATATCTTAGATGATCCTTCTTTGATAGGAAAATGATAGATTTTTATATAACCCACGGAGAAGAAGAGGGAAACCCCAATACACAAAGAATGTACAAGGAGCACCACTAGCAGTAGCACTGAAGAAAAGAAAACTTGAACATATACCCTGAGCCCAATTTGACATTTTTGATGAGAATTGGAAGGGTGAAACTGTCAAAGATTTTAAATGTTTATGAGGACTAATTAATTGACCTTGCTCTCACAGATTTAAAGCCTGGAACGGAAACCAGAAAGGTTGAATCCACATATGCAGTGCTTCAAAGTAAAATTGTTCTACTAGGTAACAGAAAATTCTCCATATGGATATAAGCACTTACCTAGAAAATACTCCAACCACTTTGGGATCAGGGCATCATTAGCTGAAGAAGACTCTAGCCAAACATATGGCTAGGCCCATGGCAACTAGCAACCAATGGCATTGTGATAATTAAGCAGTGAAAGATGACTGGTAATAATAACATCTAATAACACCAAGTGCCTCAAAGTAAGAGTACAAACCAAATAATGGCATCATCTTCTTCAATTCCCTAAAATAAGCTCCACCAAAGATGATTCCCTAGCACGACAACTCTTTCTTGTCCTTCTTGTAAACCTTCACAATGCTATTTAAACAAAAGCATTAACTGATAAGCCCTTCCAGAGTACAAAACCCTCAATTAAGCATCTATCCATCCACATTAAAACTATACCTAATCCACCTCACTTTCTTCCAGAGACCTGGTCCTTAGCTCAATAAAGTTACCAACAATGTCAAAAATAAAACTTAGAATGCCAGTACAAGCAAACAGTTTGCACTAGAACAATTGTTTTTAAGCCCAAGAAGGAAGAAAATAGGACAAAGTTCTGATAACACAGGGATGCTTTCTGCACCTTACAACAGGATGGATCCATATCAAAAAAGCACAAAACAAAATTATAATTAACTTTGTATGTTTCAAGTAGCAGACCACCTGAAAAAACATTTCCCATCAAAGCAAACAAATTTCAGGGCTACATATCCCTGTCAAGTCCCTAACCTACAAATTCTACTATCTACTCACTTTCCCCCCTTTAATCAGATAATTGAATTCCCCTTCTGCCTAATAGTTATTGAACTAAATAACAAATATAAAAACCACAGAGACTTCATTATAGTACAAACAAACTGCAAACCTATTTGGCTCATGAAATATCAAATAGTTTGTTTTCTGGTTCTAAGGTTATCTTTAATTGGTTTTATGCAATAAAAAAGTCAAGCAAATAGCACATCAATAATGCAAAACCAGACTTCAGTAATAATCATGACAGGAAAATTATTTATTAGGAAATTTTTGAATGCACAAATGCTTGACAACTTGCTATGCCTTCCTGTTTAGCTATTGGTTTGTTGATCATTCTAGCATTGACTATTTTCGAACATCACCAGCACTATCTCAAATTGAAACATCAAGGAAACATCATGGAAACCAATGCAATGGTCAAGCACCAATGAGATAACGATTAAGCACCAACCATAGATAATTTCATGAAACCACTCTCCAAAACAATAAGAAGATGACAAGGACAATGATTAAAATCAAATTAAAAGCATATATATATAAATGTTGTAACATAGAATGCAACTTACTTCAATGTCATCAGAGATCAACCTTCTTGACCCCACGATATAGCTCCATTAAATCTGGAACTTGGTCCACGTACTTGATCACATAATTGGTCAAGAAACTAGCCTCGCTTTGTGTGAGCAACCATGCAATCTTTTTGTGTTTCTTAAGCAGCTTCTTTGAAGCCAAGATGTTCAAAACATTAAACCTTGGTCGTATCCTTGCATCGAATGAATACAAAAGAAGCCTAGGATAAGTAGCTATTGCAGATGGCTTCAACTTCATTGTGTTTGTATAAAAATTCATTAAACTCTTGATTTTCTCTTCTGAACAAGCCATAAAATGTGGTTGACGCTTGATAGCTTTGAGAATCTCAACTTCAGTAAAACCAAATTTCTCATACAGTTCCACTTTCCTTTTCCAGGTTGATTCAGGTCATTGAGAGAATCACTGTAATAGCAGTTACGTATATAGGATCGGTTGGTTTGATACGCAAACTTCTGGCCCTTTCTGTGGCATAAACCATCCTATCAACATGCTGCATTATAACTCTCGGCTGTAATGTAATCAATTTTGACATTCTACTATGAGGGACCCCTTCATTTATCAAAAGAAAAGTGTTTGGCTTCAAAATTCTCTTCAGATCGAAGGTCAACAACCATGATTCGCGCTTAATAGCTGCTGCAATTTTCTCATTGGTTTCAAGGAATTCCTTGAGAAAATCAAATGACGGTTTTATCTGTTTATCCAAGCTTCGCCTCAAAATGGCCGGATTAGACACAATTAGCTCATGAAGGACCGGACCCACGAAGCCACTGTCATGGAGGTACTCTATTTTGAGCTTGAGCATATCTACTCTGGCTTGGAGGATCGGGGGACACTTTGAGACAAGTTTTGCAATATGGGTATCGGAGAATCCATGAGATTTGAGGAATTCGAGCACAGACTCATGCTTTTGCCGTTTGTTTTCATCAAGGTTGAGCTTCTGAGAGATGGAAATGGCAGAGTCCAAGAGAAGCCCACAAGATTTCACAAGAAATTGGGCTGTGTACGATGGTGATAATAATGTTGAAGATGAAGAAGACAACGAAGATGTATAGAGTATTGACGATGTTGTGAGGAAACGTTTTTGCATCAAACAAAGCAAACTCTTGAAATGAAGCTTAGCCATTTAAATAGAGATTGGTTCAAGAAAAGAATGATTTTGCCAGAGAAAGTACCTGGATTTGGCATATAGAGAGGCCAAAGCAGCTCAAAGCAAAACCCTAGAGACCACTAGGCAGAGACTCATTAGTTGCAGAGAAGAGAATCGAGATGGGTCTGTAAGGGTTTAGGGTTTTTGAGTAGAGGCAAAAGAACAACCAGAGGGTCGAGTGAGGGGATTTTGAAAAAAATAATTTTAAAAATTACTTTTTAAAATATATCACTTTTCAAATTTACGAAAATTTAATTAAAATTTGAAATTATCATTTTTGAATACATAACTTCATATGTAAATTGAAATTATCTTTTTGAAAAATAACTTTCGGTTTCAAAAATGATATATTTTAATAAATATTTTTTAAAATTATTGTATTTTATTTTTCATAAATTTCTTCATTAATGCTATTGAATTTACTAATCTACCCTTTTAATGCTTATTTAAGCCAACCTTAGGGCTGCATTTTTTTAATGGTGTAGCTCGGGTAATCTTTTTTATCAACTAAATTAAAGAATTAATTGATTAAAATAGATGAAATAATTATCATATTATGATTTTAACTATTTTCATATTTTATTTGAAGAGTAACCTATTTTTAATATAAATACCTTTAATTATTTCAAGTATTTATATATGTATATATTAAAAATGGTTATTTTTACAAGAAAAAATAAGGGTATTTTTGTCAAAATGAGACAAAAAAATATGAAGGGTTAAATTTTTAAAATTGAGTTTTGAATGACCTTTTAATCAAATAACCCTAAATTATAAGCAATTCTCTTTGCACCCTGTAATCCCTTTTTAGATTTTCAAATATAAAAGTAGTAGTTCTTTATATATAAGATATAGAAACTTTTGGGAATATCATATTTTCTAAAAATTATTTGAAAAATTTTAAAATAATATTATATTTTTATTACCTCAAATTAAAAAATTAGAACTAAATTTTAAAATATAAAGATATGTTTATATTCCTTATAAGAATTATTATGTTTTATTTAGGCATTACTATTATTTAAGGGATTTTTAAAATTGATTTTTCAATAATTAGAGCATTTGTTAATGATATTTTCACTAGTTGATAAGGTTTTAATTCATTCTTTAAGTATCAACTTTTCCCTCAAACATTGAAGAATTTCTTGAGTGGGTTTGCCACTAAATATTTCTAAGTATTATGTTTTTTTGTTTATTTATTGATTCTATGTCGTCTCATCTCACTCACATGACATTAAATCACAGAGTTCTACAAAGTTTTCTTAAATCAAAGGATGATAATTTGATTTTGCTTGGTTTCAAACTATGGAAGTTCTCCTACTAACTATAGTAACACTTCTTTTGTCAAAGTTAAAGGCTCTAAGATTGATGCAAGTATATGTCTTAACACTAACTAAATAGTGTTGAATTGATCAACTAGATCATGAGCATGGTTAACATCCTATTCTATTTTCCTAATAAATGGCACTCCCTAGTAGCATCTGTGATTCTAGACGAGGATGTTCAAAGTTTATAGAACCCATAACCTAAGTTTGGGTACCAAATGTAGTTGTCTTGCCTTTAGGGTTTACTAGAAGATGGTGAGTCTACTACAAATTGAATTTCATAGTAGGATTACTAGCTCAAGAAATGGAAATGGAACAAGAGTATACTAAGTAATAAAAAAATTGATACACATGTTGGTAGAGAAAAACTAAATACAACTTAAAGGGAAAAGTTAAAGTATAAATGGGTAACAATAGTTTAGGCCTTACGGTTTGGTACATCCTAAAAGTAGCAAAATGTCTAAAAAGAAAAAAAATTAACATGACCAACACAACTAAGGATAGCCAAATATGTTGATCGGTTATGAGCCCTAGGGCTTACTCTTAAAAATTGACTCTAGCTCTGACTCAAGCTTAGTTGGACTTACAAGCTCCTCATTTGAAAAAAATTGGACTAAATGAAGGGAAAAAAAAATTTCGATGAATGGTCATAATGCACAAGTTTTAATGGTCAATCTAATATAAAGACGGTTTTAGAATATATCATATAATTTTGATGTACAATAGCCATCATAGCATAGTCATAATGCATAATAACATTTAAAGAAAAGTAGATGTAAAACATGCGTTTGTAGGAAATCCTGGATGTTTTCATTCTCTATCTAAAGCTCATGTTAGGTGCATGAAAACTTCCTAGGGCATTTAGATCTTATGCAACGGAAGCAAAAATACAATTTTTAACATTAAAAGATCTAGATTAAATGCTTTAGAAAATTTTACATTTGATTTGGATGTTCCAAAATCAAATCCGTTCAAAGAAGAAGCAAATCGAAGTCATCATATGTCTCATAAACTCATGATCCTCTGCTTAATGACTCAACTCTGATCCTTGACACTTAAATAGTGGGGTGTTCGAGAGGGTGGAGGCTAAGCTGGTATTTGTTTTTTTTTTTTTTTTTTAACTTAATTCTAAATATAACTTAAAATTAAATAGTGCTTAATAGTATTAAGTATTATGTTATTTATCTTGGTAATAT
This sequence comes from Vitis rotundifolia, assembly GCA_030254885.1. Taxonomy (NCBI): domain Eukaryota; kingdom Viridiplantae; phylum Streptophyta; class Magnoliopsida; order Vitales; family Vitaceae; genus Vitis; species Vitis rotundifolia. The sequence goes on along the minus strand of CM058163.1, from coordinate 16,544,648 downwards.
TTTATTTCTATTAAACATTAAAAAGTAAAAAAAAAGCCAACATATTACTTTTTCCATTTTAAAAAAGTAAAATATTTTGGTTTTTTCCATTTAACAAAAAATTTATAATAAGTCATGAAAAAGTAGAAAAATAATAACTTAAAGTCTCAAACCAAATTGTTTTAAGTAAAAGTTAAAAAAATAAATACTCTTTAAAGCTCTCTCTACTTTTTAGATGGTGGACGACAATTAATTAGAAACCCTAACCCCTAAGAGGTGTTGATAGGGTTCCTATAAGATTTAAGTGACTTGAGCTCATTAGGGTTTCAAGTGAAGAGATTGAGGTTTTGTAGCAGAGAGAGGAAAAAGTAAGAGAAGAAAGAGGAATTGGTCACTGTACTTGAGCACACCATTGATTTTTGGAAACATTCTCTTTGTTTTTTGCTTTTGTTTCCAATGATTTTGCTTTTGTTTTTCTAGTTGTTTGCTTTTTTTTTTTCCTTTTTTGGCTCTTAATTCTCCCTCATTCTCTTCCTTCGATAGCTTCATCCCCCTAGTTCTCTTCCTTTAGTGTTTCACGTTCTTATGTTTTTTTTTAAAAAAATTGTTATTAGGTTTTTTAGGTCATGGATTTTTGGGCTTTGGAAAAGAATACTAACATGGTTTTGGGCTTTACAATGTGCTCTAGTTAGAAAAAACACCCATAACATAAACCTCGAGCTTTGGGCTTTATTGACTATAGCTTGAAATAAAATCAAACCATAATATAAACTTAAATTAATGGGTTTTAAGCTCAAAACAAAGACAAATCCACAATTGGGTCGAGGACTAAAAAAGGCCATTAAGTTGGGTCAAAACTAATCCACAAAAAAGAAACCAAATTGACCTTAAAAAGGCTTGGTTTGGTTTGGTTTTTCACTTCAAAATCTGGTTGGTTTGATTTTTATCACATATAAACTGACAATGTCGGTTTGGTTCTTTTTTTTACTCAAAAACCAATTGAATTGATCTTATTTACACTCCTAATAATTAAAAATCACTTGCTGATTGTGAGATGCTTTGTAAGCTATATATATAAGAGTCCATCCCTAACGTGTAGATAAAACACATTCTATAATGATTGAGGATGAGTATTCACTCTTAGTGAATACCATATTTTTTAAAAAGTAAATACCATATTTCTTATGGATAGTGTGTTTAGTTGTAGGACATGTTTGAATGAGAGTGGAGGTGGGGTCACTTTTTATGAGAACTTAGGTAGGTTCTCTAGAACTCTTATGAATATCTAGGCACATGAACTATTTGTGTCAACCCGTTATGTATAGCTCAAAGTTAAGAAACCAATATGGATAACAAGGCTCCTTGAATTATGTGAACAAATATTGATTCATGGAAATTTATTTCCACTAGTTTTGAGTGACTTAATATTTATTCATCCTAAGGCTTGTTCATAGCCTATAGGCACCAGTATTGATACATTGGATCTAGTTTTCCTTCATTTTTCACTCATGCACTTCGTGGGCTAGTATTACAAGACTTGATTTGAAATCCATGCATTGCTAATATATCCTCCTAGGGTTGATATATATCCCTTGTAGTACCACTTTGCCTCCCGCAAGTAAGATTTACACAAGTTTGACCACTAAAGAATTGGGCATAATGAAATGAGTCAATAATACATGCATGTAGACAACATATAACAAATCCACATTATTCATCTTCTCTTGTTTACTACTAATCTTAACTACATCTCACTTGATTTGATGCAAAGGACATAGGTATTATTTTGTATGCATTTAATGTGCCTCTTTTGGCATCTATCTTGACCACTATAAAGCAAAAAAATTGAGCCTTCTCCTCTATTCTCTATTATTTAAATGCAGAAAATATTCAACCTTGGTACTGATTGACACTATCACTAGGCTACATCTCTGCATAGATTAAGGACGCGTTTGGTAAAATAAGAATAATAATAGAAAAACAAATTAATGACGCTTTTAATAAACATGAATAAAAATAGACATAAGACGTGAATGAAGTGAGATCATAATATCATGTTCAACAAAGGAACCAAATAAAATTTGATTTTCATAATAATGAATTTTTTGTTTTTATTATTATTTTCATATGTAATTCAAACATCTAAATAAATAGGAGGTAGAATTGATTTTTCATTCCCATTCTTTATTCCAACATTCTAAGCATAAACTAAGTGTATCGTACTCCTCTTCACAAGGGTTGAAATATAGGTATGAGGGCATCACAAAATAATTTGGCATAATGCCTAATTTATGATACAAACAAAAGAAATCCAAATATTATCTACCCAAAGAATGAATAATGTGATACTTTAGCACAGGCATGAATGCAATTTCAATTTTTTGTTTTTAAAAATAATAACTTCTACATAAAATATAGAAAGTTTATAAGACTTACAATGAAAATATAATGATTTTTAAAAAATGATTAAAAAAATTAAGGTATTAAAAGTTTTTGCTACCTCAAACATAGTTTTTTTTCCAAAGATAAGGTTAATCCATACTTTTTATATAATAGTTACTATATTTTATATAGAATTTTTTACTTTTAAAAATAAAAAACAAAAAATGTATCCAACCGAGGTCCTAATGCTTCAAAACTTTGGAATGAGTAAAACAAAACAATTTACACAAACTAATTAAATTACTCGATCAATCCTAGAGTGTGTTTGACAATGATCGTAGGGAATGCTTTTAACCTTTTTAATATTTTAAAAATTTTATCTTTCAAATATTAAAAATACTATAAACGTTTCTTAAAATCACGGCCAAGCACACTTTCAACAAGGGAAAAAAAAACATAACTATCTTAAAGACCTAAAATTTCATTTCATTATTCCTTGTATAACATTTTAAACAACATTCAAACACCTCTGTAAGAATTTCACTGTATCAAAAAATGTAGTTTAATTTTCAGCAGTGTACAGGGGAAGAGGTGCTCCAACAGATGCCATTTGCTCCCATCATTTTGAATGGTGCATGGGCCAATCTGGTTACAAATCTGTTCCCCCCATCACTTTTTAACTGCTGCTGTTGCCTTCAAATGCAGCTTCAGCCCTTGGAGAATGATAAAATCGTAGATCTGCATGTCAAACAAACAAAAATGAATAATTATAAAAAAAATTCGGGTAGCACATAACCAGAACAGTAAACGGCTGAAAAAGGGTAATATTGCAACAATATCAGATGTCTGGATATCTAGATTGACACATTTGGAATGCATAGAATAACCAAAGAAATTATCGGGCTATGAATGTTTCATGTGTACAAATCAAGAAACCACCAAAATATATTTGAAATTGAACCCTGCAGAGATGGCCTATACTTAAACATAAGTTGGTGTACTCAACAAAGAGCAATCCAATTAGCCATGGAAAGAAGAATTTCACTTCAGAGTAGATCATCCATAAAGAAGACTCAGGAGTCACGGGGGCACCAATCAGCCCGAATCAGTATATGACTTCCATTTAAAAATCAATCACACAACAATTCGGGGAAAGAGTGTATTTGGTAGTATATTCTGATTCTTGATTATTTGTGTTGGTATTTAACTTCTAATAAGCCACTAACCAAGATCACTTCATCAGGAATTCCGGCCTTCCAAACTTAATAATCCACACAGATTAACTTAGGCCGAAAAAAACAGGGAATATAATATCATCCTGTATTCCAAACCTGGGGAAGAAAAAGAGCCTGGAAGGATAACAGCCCATAGGGCTTTTAAGACACCACAATCCATCAGGAGGTGGATATAGACAACCAGAAAAACTCAAGATTTAAAGGAGAAAGCAGTTGTTGAGGCTTCCATTAAAACAGAATTTCCTAGATAAACCCCCGATTCAATAAAACCAGAGATTTGCATCAAGTTACCTCTGCATTTAGAAACTTTGAACAAACAAAATAAACACCAAGCTTAGGCATGCCAAACAATCTCATGGTTTCATCTTTCCAGATAATCTAAAGCACCACAAAAAGCAGGGCTCTTCAAATAACTTGGCTTTGGTATCTCCAGACCACATCATGTCTTATTTTAGTTTCAAACTGCACCTGTATCATCGGTCACATTTAGTCTTATTTCAGTATTGGACCACACCTTTATGTTTGAAAGAATTAACCTTCGATAAAATTTCCAAGGCCATGTTTGGTTGGTGATGAAATAGAATGAGTTATCTAATCACTTATCATATCTCATGCTCAAAAAAATATAGGATAAGATAAGTGGTAGAACATATTGATCAAACTCTTTTTTATGTCCTCTTTATATAAGATATGTTAATCGTAAGATAAGATAATAAGACATATATATCTCATGTGTCACAAATTTATTCTTCTCATTAATTTTTTTCATTTTTTTTATAATATTTATTTTGCAAAACAAAAAATAAAATTTAAAAAATAACTTTGCAGTTAAAAAAGAGAACTAAAAAAATATGCATAAAAATATTATGAAATAGTATTAATAGTATATGTACTATTTAATATAATATTTAATAATATGATATAACACTTTTTTTTTATTATAAATTTTAAATATTTTAATCATGGATATTGGTAACAAATAAATAAAAAATTACTTAATTCAAAATTATAGAATAGTTTCCGAATAATAATAAACATGAGATACATTTCATATTTTTTTTCAAAAGCAAATATTTGAATGTAATATAATTTTTATTTTAAATAAACATCTAACATTAAACACTAGGGTATCCATTATATTTTTATTTTTTTACAAACCAAGTATAAGCATGACGCCCATTGAATATAATATAAAAAAATATTTTTTTTTGATAGGTTTAATATAATAGACTATCATATCTCACTAGAAATGATATCCTAGGATCCACATCTTATCCTGTTAACCAAACATGAGTAAGAAAGGTATCATAAATTTAGCTTAGAATTTAGACAATGAAACAACTTCAAATCCTTTTAGTCAAAATGCATTATAGCCTTTAAAGAAAACAACAAGAATTTTATATTTTAGATGATTGTTATTTAATTTTGAGAATGACATTTTTATTTTATTTTTTATGAGTAAAGCAAGAGAATATTCTGAACAAGAAACACCAACAAAGTGCCACAAAGTACATAGGAAATATACAACAAATGCCTAAAAACAGCTCCACAAGAAAAGAGGGGCAGCAAAATCTACTAGAGAAAGGGGACCAAAAACTATAAACAACTTAGACCAAACCCATAGATAATAGAAAAAAAGGTGTTTCAACTCTTGACCAGAATGCTCCTCATTTTCAAATGATCTACTATTTCTTTTCTTCCAAATTGTCCAAAATAAGCATATGGGAGCAACACGCGGGGCCTTTTTCCACTTTTTACTCATAAACGAGCCATGTCATCCCAAAAGCATCTCTACGACCAAAGAGGGCCCAAGACACGCCAAATAAGGAAAATAGTAAATGCCATAAAACCCTTGTCATGACATAGTGAATATGGATATGGTCAATGGATTCTTCCTCTAAATGACAAAGGAAACATTGCTTTGCCAACGACCACCCTTTCATCTTTAAATGATCCAAGGTCAAAACCTTTTCCTAAGTAGCCTCCCAAGCAAAAAGCCCACCTTCGGTAGTACCCAAGAGTTCCAAGTAACACTTATTGGAAAAGAATTCCCAGCTCCAAAACCGAGTATAAGGTTTTAATAGAAAACTTACCTCTTCCCTGCACACCCTCCTCCCTAATACATAAAGAATATAAAAGGAGCACCACTAGTAGTAGCACTGAAGAAAAGAAATGTTGAAACTATACCCTGAGCCTAATTTGACATTTTTGATAGGAATAGGAAGGGTGAAACTGTCAAAGATTCTAAAAGTCTATGAGGACTAATCAATTGACCTTGCTCTCACACATTTAAAGCTTGGAATGGAAACCAGGGAGGTTGAATCCATATATGCAGTGCTTCAAAGTAAAATTGTTCTACTAGGTAACAGAAAATTCTCCATATGGATATAAGCACTTACCTAGAAAATACTCCTACCACTTTGGGATCAGGGTATCATTAGCTGGAGAAGACTCCAGCCAAACATATGGCTAGGCCCATGGCAACTAGCAACCAATGGCATTGTGATTGTTGAGCAGTGAAAGATGACTGGTAATAACAACATCGAATAACACCAAGTGCCTCAGTAAGAGCACAAATTAAATAATGGCATCATCTTCTTCGATTCCCTAAAATAAGCTCCACCAAAGATGATTCCCTAACATGACAACTCTTTCTTGTCCTTCTTGTAAACCTTCACAATACTATTTAAACAAAAGCATTAACTGATAAGCTCTTTTGGAGTGCCAAAACCCTCGATTGAGCATCCATCCATCCACATTAAAACCATACCTAATCCACCTCTCTTCTTCCAGAGGCCTGGTCCTTAGCTCAAGAAAGTTACCAACAACATCAAAAATAAAACATAGAATGCCAGTACAAGCAAACAGTTTGCACTAGGACAATTGTTGAAGCCCAAGATGGAAGAAAATAGGACAAAGTTTTGATTACACAGGGATGCTTAATGCACCTTACAACAGTAAGGCCATATCATCAAAGAAAAACAAAATTATAATTAACTTAGTATATTTCAAGTAGCAGACCACCTGAAAAATTGTTTCCCATCTATGCATCCGAATTTAAGGGTTGCATATCCCTGTCAAGGCCCCTAAACTAGAAATTCTAATATCTACTCACTTCCCCCCTTTAATCAGATAATTGAATTCTGCTTCTGCATATTAGTTATTGAAGTAAATAATAAATATAAAAACTACAAAGACTTCATTATAGTACAAACAAACTGCAAACCCATTTGGCTCATGAGCTGTACTTACCATATCAAATAGTTTGTTCTATTTCTAAGGATATCTTTGATTGGTTTTATGGAGGATATTGCTAATTGGTTTTATGCAATAAAAGAGTCAAACAAATAGCACATCAATAATGCAAAACAAACCTTCAGTAATAATCATGACAGGAAAAATATTTATTAGGAAATTTTTGAATGCACAGGTGCTTGAAAGCTGGCCATGCCTTCCTGTTTAGCTATTGGTTTGTCTATCATTCTAGCAATGACTACTTTCGAAATTTACTTGCACTATGTCAAATTGAAACATCAATGAAAACACCATGGAAACCAATGCAATGGTCTAGCACTAATGTGATAATGATTAACCACCAACCACAAATGACTTCATGAAACTACTCTCCAAAACAATCAGAAGATAACAAGGACAATGATTAACATCAAATTAAAAGCATATATGTGTGTGTCTTGAGCATGTCTGTCAGAAGATGACAAGGACAATGATTAAAATCAAATTAAAAGCATATATATATATATATATATATATATATATATATATATATATATATATATATATATATATATATATATATACACGTGTGTGTGTGTGTGTTGAACATGTGTGTCTTATACTTTTAAAATGCTGTGCCATAAAACACAACTTACTTCAATGTCATCAGAGATCAATTGTCTTGACCCCACAATATAGCTCCATTAAATCTGGAACTTGGTCCAAGTACTTGTTCACATAATTGGTCAAGAACTTAGCCTCGCTTTGTGTGAGCAACCATGCAATCTTTTTGTGTGTCTTAAGCAGCTTCTTTGAAGCCAAGATGTTCAAAACATTAAACCTTGGTTGTATCCTTGCATCAAATGAATACAAAAGAAGCCTAGGATAAGTAGCTATTGCAGATGGCTTCAACTTCATTGTGTTGGTATAAAAATTCATTAAACTCTTGATTTTCTCCTCTGAACAAGCCATAAAATATGGTTGACGCTTGATAGCTTTGAAAATCTCAACTTCGGTCAAACCAAACTTCTTATACAGTTCCACTTTCCTTTTCCAAGTTGATTCGGTCATTGAGAGAATCACTGGAATAGCAGTTACGTATGTAGAATCGGTTGGTTTGATATCCAAACTTCTGGCCCTTTCTGTGGCATACAACATCCTATCAACATTTTGCATTATAGCTCTCGGTTGCAATGTAATCAATTGTGATATTCTTTTACGAGGGACCCCTTCTTTTATCAAAAGAAAAGTGTTTGGCTTCAAAATTCCCTTCAGATCGAAGCTTAACAACCATGATCCGCGCTTTATAGCTGTTGCAATTTTCTCATTGGTTTCAAGGAACTCCTTGAGAAAATCGAGTGACGGTTTTATATGTTTATCCAAGCTTCGCCTCAAAATATTCGGATTAGACACAATAAGCTCATGAAGGACCGGACCCACTAAGCCATTGTCGTGGAGATACTCTATTTTAAGCTTGAGCTTATCTACTTGGGATTGGAGGATCAGGGGATACCTTGACACAAGTTTTACAATATGGGTATTGGAGAATCCATGAGATTTGAGCAATTCGAGCACAGACTCATGTTTTTGAGGTTTGTTTTCATCAAGGTTGAGCTTCTGAGAGATGGAAATGGCAGAGTCCAAGGGAAGCCCACAAGATTTCACAAGAAATTGGGCTGTGTACGATGCTGATAATAATGTTGAAGATGAAGAAGACAACGAAGATATATACAGGGTTGGAGATGTTGTGAGGAAACGTTTTTGCATTAAACAAAGCAAACTCTTGAAAGGAAGCTTAGCCATTTCAACAGAGATTGATTCAAAAAAAGAATGATCTCACAAGAGAAATTACCTGGATTTGGCATATAGAGACCAAAGCACCTCAAAGCAAAACCCTAAACACCCTAGAAACCGCTGGGCAGAGACTCATTAGTTGCAGAGCAGAGAATCGAGATGGATTTGTAGGGGTTTAGGGTTTTTGACGTGAGGAGAGAGAACAACCAGAGGGTCACGTGAGGGGACTCTCTTCCACCCGCTCATACTGACACTTTTCCCATTGAATGTACTATTCTACCCTTTTAACCAATGTTTTAAAAATCGGAGCGATTATTGAACCGAAAAAGTTCTCGATTTACGGTTTACTGGTCGGACTGACGGTCGAACCGCTATCGAACCGATGACATCATAAATATATATTTTATTATTTTATATATTATAAAAAATTAATAAATTCTCTTCATATGCATCAATCAGACAACAATTAGAAAATTTCAGTTAGTTATGTGTTTGCTATTATTGATTTGGCAAAACATTCCACGAATAAACAAACATATCATAACACCCAATGGACCTTCAAAGTTCAAACTATAATTTTACATGTAAAATTTTGGCTGTACACATTTTCCAATCACATTGGACAAGGCTTTCTCTGACGACATCTCCGATCGGATCCAAACTTTTCTCCACATCTCTTCATTTCTTGCCAGGTACAACAAAGAACAAATTTAGAGGATCCCAGACCGTAAACAAAAGTGAAAGAATAAAAAAAAAAAAAATCTTAAAAAAAAAAAACCGCAACTCCTGATCACTAAAAGAAAATTCAGAAAATTGATAAAAATGGGGCAATCGTTAGTCTCCACCCAATACAAGAACTTGCAAAAGAAAAAAATTATCGGTTCAGAAATCGGGTTAGATTTGAAAAGATCGGAAAACAACAGAAAAGAAGAAGAATAATTAGATTGGGAAGATCGGAAAAAGAAAAAAAAGAAGAAAGATTAAAATAGTGAACTGGTAGTGTGGGTTGGTTGAGCCCGCGCAGCCATCACCGTCAATGATGCTTAGGCGACGGGCAGTCTTCATCGCAGAGGGAAAATGACGCAAGGAGGGAGAGAGAGCCGCCGGTAGCCCCCTTTAGAAGGGGTGGGTGACTCGCTCGCTCACAGCCCATCAACCCTCCGCTCTGATAAGATCAAGTAGTGTGGCCGCCGGGAGAGGGGGGAGGTTTCCAACACCGGCAGGAGCTGTTTGGGGGCGGGGTACCAGCCGGGAGAGGGGGGGAAGGTTTCCAATGCCGGTGGGAGCTGTGGGATTTTGAGTTTTTCTTATATAAGACTGCAAAACGGCGTCGTTTTGTTGCTATTTAAAAAAAAATAAAAATCAATTGAACCGCCTGGTTCGTCCGGTTCACCGGTTGGACCGCCGGTTCAAGCGGTCCGACCTCGGTTCAATCCTAATCCGGTCCAATTGATCGGACCAGATCGGAACGGTGACCGATCAACTGTCGGACCGGTCGGCGGTCAGACTGACCGATCGGCGGTCGGACCGACCGGTCCGATTTTTAAAATATTGCTTTTAATGCTTATTTAAAGAATTAATTCGAAATAATTCCAAAATCCATTCATCTAACTGTTGTCATATTTTTCCTGAAAAAGTAATTATTTTTTCACATAAATACCTTTTATTATTTCAAATATTTACATATAAACTTTTAAAAAAATAATTATTCTAAAAAAATAATAAAAATATTAAAAAAAAACTAGAAAAAAATAAATGATTAAATTTCTAAAATTAAATTTATAATAACCCTTTTAATCAAATAATCATTTTAATTAAATAATCATTAATTAAGGTAATATTAACATATGTTGTGCCCACGATAATCTTTTTGTTCAACAAAAATCGAAAGCGATTGTCTCCACATTCACTTATCTCCCTTTTATATTTTCAAATATGGAAATAGGAATAGTTTACATATAAGATATAAAAAGTTTTGAAAATATGATATTTTCTAAAAATTATTTGAAAAATTTTAAGGTATTTAAATATTTATATTATCTTAAAATTAAAAAAAATTAAATTGAAAGACACTTTTAAAATATAAGATAAATTCATTTCTTTTATAAGAATTACTATATTTTATTTAGGAGTAACCATTATTTAAGGGATTTTTAAAATTTATTTTTCAATCATTAGAGTATTTTTTAATGATATTTTAAACTATTTAATAAGGTTTTAAATCATTTGTTAAATATCAACTTTGCACTTAAAAGCAAACAAATAGAAACTTATTATCATATATTTGTTTTGTTAAATTTAGTTAAAACAATAAAAAAAGACTATTACTTTTAAATAAGATTAAAAAAAATAAAATTCTTATAATTAGTTTTAAAATGGTAAAATTAAAGGTTAATTTTTATGCAAAAATAAAAAAATAGCTAAAAATTTTCATTCATATTTTAGTCACTACACATATTTGTAATAATTTAATTCATTAAATACTTAAAATGTTAGTTTTGAAATTCACAAAGCTTTAAAATTGTGGTTTACCAACCTATGTTTGTTGGCAAGGGTGGGAGGTAGTATGCCTAGGAAGCTATTTGTTACTACAAGGGTTAAAATATGGTTTGATGCAAGATCTAAACTCTAGGTGAGGGCCCCAACTCTAGCCTTCTTGGGAACTCTAGTCCCTACACAAATGCTCCGCTTGCATTCCCTGCATTTTCAAAGATTAAGTGATATCAATTATTGTTGAATTAGATGTTATCAAAGTTTATGTTATTATATAACAAGCCATTGTACATGACGCAAGGTTGCAAACATGTCAACTGATGAATTTGTTAAAGGCATCATTTCCATTTGAATGTCATATTGGGAAGACAAATTACTTTCCTGCAACATACTCATAATGCAATGAAAACAATTATGTTAGTTATATATGTAAGTACAACTAAAAAGCTTAGTATTTGCGGCAAATGCTTATTGAATCTTACATACCATATCATGTTGATTACCAGTATGAAAGATTGTAACCTTTGGACACTTTCGAATTGTGTGACCTACTCTTTTACAATGACTACACCGTCTTCCTTTTTGAAAATTTGATACAACTTTGCCTGGATTTCCTTTAGTCTTCACTATATTTGGATCACGAACTTGGTGAGGACTTTGTGGTTCCATCTGGTGCTAATTTTTTCCCTTTCAAGTTACTCTTATAGAGTTTTGCCATTCTCACCGTTAAATTTTCTATTTCATTCTTCGCTTCTAGAAATAAAGATGACATATCTGAGGCATAGTAAGAGAGCCTGTTGCACATAGAACTCAATGAACTGTATCGTACAAATTGATCCATGTTGTTATCCGTCTCATTCACCGGTGGTTATCTTGAATGCACATTTGCTAACTTTGTCTACCTCTTCAAAATACATGAAAGAAGAATCTCTTCCAAATACTCTATCTTCATAACAACAACCATTCAGCAACAAGGGATGCCAATTGACTCAAACATCATGCATAAACATTTTAATGTTACAATATTCGACCAAAATTGGACTTCCCATTTAAAGTTTGAGTGTCTAAACTTAGATAATGTGTATGCCCGCATTGAATCATCGCTTACAAGCCCTACCACAAAGAATAACTCTGCATTCTTCATCTCCTCACAAAATTTAAGGAAGGATTCCTTCGTGTATACAGTCACAACATGATTTTCAAGTATGAATAGTTTGGTTGAAAAAACGGGTGAAGAATTGTTCGACTCGAACTCTGCCTTTGCCTCATTTTTCCAAATTCTCATTATCGCCCTATCAAATTGTTTTACAAACTCATACATTCGCAAACGAATTTTCAAGAATCTATTTAGATATGCATTCATACTCTCACACCTTTGTGTGCTTCTCATTCCTCCAAAGAAATTTCGATGTAAATACGCCTTAGCCCATCTTTTGCGTTTCGCATAAATCTCGGTGACCCAATGATTCCCATTAAGACCTAACTTTTCAATCATTTAATGTTAAGCCTTTTCAAAATCTTTCGGATTCTCTCGCATGAACATGCACCTTGCAAAGATGCTTGTAAAGTCCTTAAAATGCACATTCGTGAATACATTTCGTTGCAGATGTTGTGAACACATGCGATGACACGCATCGGGAAGGACTTTTATAATTGCCTTACGCATTGCTTTATCCCCATCAGTTACTATAGATATGGGTTTCTTATTCATCATTACAATAAGAAATGTCTCCAACACCCATTCATATGTACCAATACTTTCAGCCATCAATAGCGCACAACCAAATACCACTGTTTGGTGGTGATGATTAACACCAACCAATACGACTAAGGGCTTTTTATAGGCATTTGTCCTATAGGCTGAATCAAATGCTAGCACATCTCCAAAACAAGCATAATCCATTCGAGTATTTGAATCAGCCCAAAACAAGTTTGCTAGCCAATTTTCTTCATCGACGTTGAATTTATAAAAAAAATGAAGAATCCATTTCTGCCTTTCCACACAAGTAAGTCAAAACGTCTTCCACATCACCGTCTTTAATTTCAGTTCTACGCATTGCATCAACATGATTGTATATATCTTTTTGTGTGAAACCAACATGTTAATGTCCTCCTAATTGTTTGACCATATAGTCCATAATTTGTGTTGTTTTAACACCAACTTTACGCAAAACATCAACTTGTGCCTTATTTGATTACTTGTTGTCCGATGAGACTGAAAGAATTGTGTGTTGATAGCATCAACCAAATAATGATTATGCTCTCCTCTAAATTCCTTTACAATCCACTTTCCAACTTTTCTATCCAACCCAATACGAAATGCAGCTTCACATCCAACTCTAGTCAACGATCGTGGCTCACGCTGTCGATTGTCATTTTGAATAAACTTTGTCGCTCGATGTTCTTCTTTGGAACACACCCACTTTTGATATATTATATATCCATTCTTGTCTTGTTTCAAATCATTTGTTTGAATACTAAATCTAGTAACTTTGGCAAACAAGTTGTAAAATGTTTCAACCTCATCTATGTAATTGAATTGCAACTTGTAAACTTCTTCAATCGAAATACCCTTCAACGTCTTCTCTTTCAAACAGTTTGCATCCTAGTGGTAACTCCCACTAGTATATGTATCGTCATGGGCGACATCATCAAGTTTCACTTCAAATTCCTGCTTGATTGTTTTCTCCATCGCCGATTGCACCACCTACATTTTAGAAAACATGTTAAAAATCATCAGAATAAGACCTTAACGAAGGGTCATATCAATTTCAAACAAATCGATTGCATAATTCCAGTCAACCTATAATGCATACGTCATCCATTTTCGAGGTTGTGAGTATCGGTTGACATGGTTAATTCGACTGGTTTCAAATCGGTCGACCTATTGGTGTTTATATTGAAAATGCACCTACTTTGCAGTGTCTACCGGTTGAAAAAAAGTCAACTGATGAATATTACTAAGAATGTGCTATAGACAATGATAATCTTCATTTTTTTTAAACAGTATATATATATAATGTTAAAATTACAAATAGGTTTGGGAAATATTTTCCCCATCCATTTGAAGTTTGAGGGTAGTTACTTTGAAAAAGGTATTATGGTTTTGTTTAACAAATCATTATTGAGTTAAGGATTATACCTTGACAATGGGAAGTGTAAGGGTGATGCAGCTTCAGCTAAAGAATTGTCTTCTGGATGTTTTTTTATATGTAATGCTCCAACAAAGAGAAGACCTCGTTCACTCTCCAACTCCCTTAGAAAATGTTGCTTTCCAAATAACTACTAACATATCTAGGTGGTTGGCTGCTGAAGTAATTAGATATTTGAATAGGTTGCCACATGTAGCAAAACAACTTGTACAATGGTACACTTGGTGGTTGAAAGTTACCATTTTTGCTTCATTTTATTAGATGACATTAAATACAACAATAATAGGCAGGAGAGAAAGTCAACCTAATGGGGATGATTACACTCATTTAAAATGGATCTATGTATAACTTTACAAAATATAAAGAGGAGATTTGGACTTGATTTATAATATTTACATTTCTTAATGGAGTTCACCCTAATTAGTTTAATTAAGTTTTCATACCATTTCCTACTTAGTATAGATTTTTATCAATTAACGTGAATTAATTTTAATTAAGGCATCATACTATATCGTACATATGAGAAAGGTTAGTTAATTAACTTGAATTAATTTATATAAGCTATGTTACTATATCCTAGTTATTACAAATTTTAATCAGTTAACCTTAATTAATTTAATTTTACGTATGATGCTATATCCTACTTATGAAAAATATTTGTCAATTAACTTGAATTAATTTAAATGCCACTATCAGACTATATGCTAGTTATTCTAAATTTTAATCTATTAACCTGAATTAATTTTAATTAAGGCATCATACTATATCATACATATGAGAAAGGTTAGTTAATTAACTTGAATTAATTTATATAAGCTATGTTACTATATCCTATTTATTACAAATTTTAATCATTCAACCTGAATTAATTTAATTCACGTATGATGCTATATCCTACTTATGAAAAATATTTGTCAATTAACCTGAATTAATTTAAATGCCGCTATCGTACTATATGCTAGTTATTCTAAATTTTAATATATTAGCTTGAATTAATTTTAATTAAGGCATTATACTATATCATACATATGAGAAATGTTAGTTAATTAACTTGAATTAATTTATATAAGCTATGTTACTATATCCTAGTTATTACAAATTTTAATCAGTTAACCTTAATTAATTTAATTTTACGTATGATGCTATATCCTACTTATGAAAAATATTTGTCAATTAACTTGAATTAATTTAAATGTTGCTATCGGACTGTATGCTAGTTATTCTAAATTTTAATCTATTAACCTGAATTAATTTTAATTAAGGCATTATACTATATCGTACATATGAGAAAGGTTAGTTAATTAACTTGAATTAATTTATATAAACTATGTTACTATATCCTATTTATTACAAATTTTAATCAATTAACCTTAATTAATTTAATTCATGTATGATGCTATATCCTACTTATGAAAAATATTTGTCAATTAACCTGAATTAATTTAAATGCCGCTATCGTACTATATGCTAGTTATTCTAAATTTTAATCTATTAACCTGAATTAATTTTAATTAAGGCATCATACTATATCATACACATGAGAAATGTTAGTTAATTAACCTGAATTAATTTATATAAGCTATGTTACTGTATCCTATTTATTACAAATTTTAATCAATTAACTTTAATTAATTTAATTCACGTATGATGCTATATCTACTTATGAAAAATGTTTGTCAATTAACCTGCATTAATTTAATTATGTTGTCATACTATATCCTAGTTATTATAAATTTTAATATAAACACCTTAATTAATTTAATGAAGTTGTCATGGTATATGCTAATTATTATAAGAACAAACTAATTACCCTGAATTAATTAAGTGAAGGTATCATACTATCCTACTTATTAGAAATGTCAGTCAAATACCCTGAATTAATTTAATTAAGTTATCATACTTATTCTACTTAATATAAATTTAATTTAATTAACCTGAATTAATTTAATTAAGCTAGATCCAAAGATTTATTCATATAATCAATGATAAATTACATGACAAGTATGGGAAATTGGAAATTAATAAAATAGCAAAAATAATGGTTCATCTATATACGACATTAATTTAATTAAAATGTCTTAGTATCAAACTATATGCATTTCCATTTAATAGCAAGGTCAACCGATATGGGAAACCCACTTATAACCCTCAATCCTTCCCTCTTCTCTTCTCTTCACCTTCATTTTCCTGAAATACCTCAATCCGAAATCAACTTACCATGGCACCAAAACGAGCACCGGCCGAAGCAAGCTCCAACGCCAGCAAAGGGAAGAGACCGAAGGTAGCAAGGATGACCGGGACCAAATGAAAGAGATTGGACGTACCAAAGACCAGCGGCAACAAACAGAAGACCTCAGAGGTAGTAAAGAGTAGCACCAACAAAGGGAAGAGAGCGGTAGTGGATGAAAATGTTGAGGTTTGTAAGAAGGCCACCTTTGATCGAGCTACGTTCACAACCCCAGAGCTAGCACAAAGATTTAATCTTCATTTTGCCAATCGGACCGTAATCCTGGGTAGGAACATTGATTTTTCAAAGATCAATTATTTCCAATTTGATAGGCTATTCACGAGAATGGGTTGGCTTCCTATTGTGTCCGTGAAAGAGTTTCTTTATCCTAGGGTTATGAAATGTTTCTATTGTAATATGAAATTTGAAGAGGAAGGACCGATTAGTACAACCGTTAATGGTATACAAATCAATTTTGATGTTGCTCAGCTTTGTCAAATTTTAGACATTCCAAATAAAGGGGCTTGTTTATATGAAACAAAGAAGTGGCCAAGGGTGGAAGGTTTCAAACCTGCAGAAGCTGTACATAGGCTCTGTGGTTATCAGAAATCTAGTAGACCAACATCTCATTCATTGACTGTGTTGAGTTGCATCCTACAACACATGATCTCGTACATTTTTATCCCTAAAGGAGGACATCGAGACGATGTATCTTTCTTGGAGGCGTTTTTGGTTGATAGCATTCTAACAAAAAGAAAGATTAATACGGGTTACATAATTTTCCGGCAAATGAAAACTTGTTCATTAAGCGAAGATTTAGTGCTCCCATAATACATGTTTATCACAAAGATTGTGAAATACTTCAATGTGAATTTGCAGAACGAGATAGACGGGAAGAAACTAAAATCATTTGATACATATGATTGGGCTTCACTTTATCGCATGCATTTTGTTAAAAAAAAAGATGGTTCGTGAGGAAGGAAGTCTTCTGTGCCCCCTTCAAAGGTAGATGTGTCTTCAAATGACGGGTCATCCCAAGAGGAGGAATATAAAAATCAGGATGTAGAGAGAAGAGGTTATGAAAATGCGAATGTGATAGCAATACCGTCAAACGATGGTGTAAGAGTTACGGCGGTTGCAAATCATTCTTCAAAAATTGGTAGAAACGAGGCTGAGGCATCGGATAACCTCAATGCCTAGATTAGCTCCTTTGGTACCCGCTTAAAGGAGATAACGTTAGCCAATGATTGACGTTTGACATCTTTGGAGCAGCGAATTGATGGTTTCCAAGAGGAATTCAAAGCGGGTATGCAGGTTATACGAGCCTAACATGATGAGTTGATGGTATTCTTGCGAGCCCACTTCCCGCTTCATGCCCCAGGCCATAAATGACCCATTTTACATTTTCCACTAGTTATGTAGTTAACAAAGTTTGTTTGTTTTTTACATTTGGCTAATGTAATTGACATTTTCTATTTATGACTTCCTCTTATGACTTATTTGGGTACTGATATGTCATTCACATAAATGACATAAATGTTTTCCCTCAATGCTGATGATGGTATATGGATGATGTAGTTACTTAAACATTTATAAATTATATTATGCATCGTTAGATTTAGTAAGTAATATGGTACTTTTAGCTTAATTTGATATGTGTCATGCGAAGATTGGAATTTCCAATACTTTAAGCTTCTTTAACACTTATTTTCTAGATTTGTAATTGTGGGTGGACATGATATAATGTGGGTTTCCATTGGGATGCCATGAATTTTTAAGTCTTACATTATTGATTGTCCAATTCCTATAGAAGGGTTTCCTTCTCATCACATGGGGGTAATGGTAGTTTCCTGACCATGGCACAACGTGCCTGATCCTTAATACCACTATATCCTACATATCCAGGACTTGAACTCCTACTTCTGTGGTTGTAAACTACAAATATATTTTGGATTAGTGGTTACTTCTTATAAGAATTTATGGTTTTTGTATTTAATTTTCTGGCTTTCCTGCTTCTTTTATTTCTATCTGCATGAAGATGCTTTTTAACTAAAAAATAATAGCTCCACCAAAAAGAAAAAACAGGTCTTTGTCATCTCTATATGAATTATAAAAATACTTCTTTTTAAGTCTGGTCCTAACCTTGTATGTGCTGAAAATGAAGAAGCAGCTAAGGAGAAAAGGCAAGTAACAAATCATAGTACTCATATAACTATGCGTATTACTCAAAAGTACTTTCACACCTTCTCTGATTATGTATTACTCATAAAAAGGAGCAAAAGAGTGACTTAGCTTATTATGATAAATGTAGAAATGATCTAGGCATGGAAATGGATCAAGTTCATGATTTTTGTATATAAGATTTATGCATTATCTAATCCTTCATTCCATTCTCCATTATTCAGGATACATAGGACACAATTTAATACGAAGTGAAACCAATGATTGTTGAAAGCATCCAAAGGTATCATTAGTTGTTAGTGAAATGGTGTGTAAGATTTATGCATTACTAAACGAATCACCGGATCACAAACCTAAATGACAACAAAAGGATAATCGTGTATTAGTTGACCACCATATGAAGTGGTTGCAATTTTTTTGCTACCAGTAAATAGTAGCCCTTTTGGTGCTTCATAAGAAGAAATGATAGTGTCTACCGGTAGAGAATATGGGTTAATTGGTAGCATTTAACTGATCGACCGCTTCATATATAGTGTACGAAGGTGTTAAATTATTGGATTCATGCATAAATTGTTTTATTGTTATTAGAAAGTTTTTTTTTTTGGGCCATATGATTAGGTAAACCTATTATGTTCATATGATCATATGATCAAGTACATTATGGGAAGGCAAAGTTAATTGGCAAAGCCCTATTGATCATTGAGAAGATGTGGAAATCTAGTTGTGAACTTGATGTGGCAGCTTACATGATTTTGATACGTTCACTCTATAATGCTCAAAAAACCGACATTGGTTTGGAGTTTTACAAGGAGATGGTCCATAAGGAAATGAGATTAGATATGAGTTTGTATGAATTGCTACTTACTTGCCTAGCAGGATGTGGAGATATTGCTGGGGTTCAATTGGTTGCAGATGACATGATTAGGCGTTCTCAGATTCTTGAACGAAATGTTTTTTCATGCATGCTAAAGAGCTTTTGTATTGTAGAGAGAATAAGAGAAGCCTTAGAATTGATTTGTGATCTAAATTATAAAAAATTAACTCTTGAGCCTAATGATTTTGAGACATTGGTAAAAGGACTGTGTAGGGTTGACAAGATTACTGATGCAGCATAAATTGTTGATATAATGAAGAAAAGAAAAGTTGCTGATGCTAAGGTTTATGGGATTATTATTAGTGGATACTTGATGAGAAATGATATTCCTAAGGCATTTGATTTGCTTCAAACCATGACAGAATCCGACTATTTACCTACAATTTCCATATACACTGAGCTGATGCAACATCTCTTCAAATTGAATAAGTATCAGAAAGGCTGCAAACTATATGATGAGATGTTGGAAAGAGGAGTTGAACCAGATAGTGTGGCGATCACAACTATGGTTGTAGATCATGTTTTTCAAAATCATATATTTGAAGCATGGAAAGTGTTCAATAGTATGCAGGAGAGGGGCATCAGAGCTAATCTTATTTAATGTTTATTAAGGAGCTCTGTAAAATTTGAAGGACCTATGAGGTTATCAAGGTTCTAAATGAAATGCAGGCATCCAAGATAATTATTGGAGATGAGGTATTCAATTGGGTAATATCTTATTTGGAGAAGAAAAGAGAAACATAGATGGTAAAAAAGGTAATGCAGATGCAAATGACATGTAAACTTTACCCTCAAGAACACAAGGAATCTGGTAGTATTGTCCCTAAGAGACAACTGCATAATTTGGACTTCAACTTTAATCAATTGGAACCAGGAAGGATGAATCTTCATCTCGTACAACACCTTCCAAAGACTTTGCCATGAACAGGACCTATAAGAAATTTGTAGGATTTTGTCAACCTCAATGGACTGGTGCCTAATTGGTAACCTAAAGAATTGGTTTTTTTTTTTTTTTTTTTTTTTTTTTTTTTTTTTTTTTTTTAATTTGTATTTCTCATACATGCCATGTCTCTTAATCCTATTAGCCTACAAAAGTTAGGTATGGTACTGAAAAGTAATTTTCGGTACCGTAGCATAACCCATCATTATAATTGCATGAGCATATTACCCTTGGAAGTTGGAAAAACCTCCTCAATCTTTGGTCTCATCCTCACCCCTATGTCTCATTATTCTTTCTTATCACCCTCTCTCCACTAGGCTAAATACTGTGCATGGGTAAAAGTAATCTTCTTTTATACATTTTAAGGTGGCCCGATATCATCTCATGAATGATGAATAAGGTTATGTTACGACATATGGAAACCAACGTAGTGGTGGTAAGAAAAAGGTATTTCTATAATTTTTTTGCTCTTATATAAAAAAATTAAGGGTTTGGATCCCTACCATTAATTGGGCAATCTATGTCATAATTGGGCAATACCATTTAAGTGTACGAATCACAGGATCAAAAACCTAAATGACATTTAAAGGATATTCGTGTACCGGTCGACCACCATATGAAGCAGTTGCAATTTTTTTGGAACCGGTAGACTTTGGCCATTTTGGTGCTTCATCATAAGAAATGGCAATGTCTATCGGCTGAGAAAATGGGTCAACTGGTAGCATTTAATTGGTTGACTGCTTCATGGATAATGAAGAAAGATGTTAAAGTGTTGGATTCATGCATAAATTGTTTTCCACTTATTAGAAAGTGGTTTTTTTGGGCATGTGATTAGGCAAAACCTCTTATGTTTAGTTTCTAGGGGCAAGGTGACTTGAATGGTAGTAAGCCTAGTGATTTTTGGTTGGCTATAGAGGAGGCATTGCTTGTAGAAAATGGTTTTAAAGAAAAGTTGATAGAGGATATAAATGTGGTTGCTGGGAAACCCAATTATCTTGAATCCATTAGAGGGATCCAATGGGCTACTGGTTCAAATTAGGATGAGGAATGCAATTGTTAGGACCAGGCAAGTGGTGTTAGGAATTGTTTTCTTTTATTGTCTATTTGTTTTATGTGGAAACTTTGAAATGTTCAACGTAATTATGTTTGACATGGTGATTCATGCCCAATTGGTGTCTCAGCTGATTCACGTCCAGCTGGTGCTCCTTGATTGAGGGAGTAATCAACAAAATTTATAACCTATATCACCATGCATTGGGATAGCTTTAGCTAATATAGCATAGTGGCTCTAGGATCGTTCACTGGGAAGGGTTTTCAACTCACAATTGATACCAATTTATAGCTAATTTGGTGCTTTTTCATTTCAAGGTTAGCTTAAGAAGAAAACGCAAACTTTGGTTGTAAAAGGTTTAGTTTCAAGTTAACTAAAAAGAAAGTGATGGAAATTACTTATGGAGAAAAACATTCCTTGGAGGTTTAGGTTCACAGGGGAGGTTCCTTATGCAAAAACAGAGCTCCGGTCACTTGGTTCCTTTCGTCGCATTAGAGAATTAACATATAGTTCATCCTCTAACCGGTGTTGTATAAATGCTACCCTTTAATGGATTTCAGCACTAAATTCTTCTCATTGATGCAACTTGGAATGGCTCGTGCTTCTCACCTAGCATTTGCCATTCAAGGTGATCATTAACCTTGGACTTCCCATCTCAAGCTCGCAAGAGATAACTAATGGATGTCTCCTTGGAGTCCAAAAGCTTACCAAGTGTTGGCAATTCAAGAAAATCCCACCTTCAAGTCACCTCCCAAAAGCTCGCAAGAGGTAAACTAGTGCATCTCCATGGACGGAGATCACTTGCCTTACCAAGTGTTGGCTCAGGTGAATTGCAAGATGTTTTAAGTTAACTAAAAACATAAAAATCATTAATGGGTCACACTTACTCTTCATTAATGGCTGAAACCACAAAACTACCCATTCTTGCAGTTGGAACCATCCCCAGCAACCTTAGCTCCAAGGAATTAAAAGCTTAGCCACTCATTCTCTGAGGAAACTTCCTCAGAGCTTGTTTGGCTATTAAGAAAATACAATCAAAATGGGAAGGTAAGGTATAGAAAAACCCTGAACTTTACTTCCTTCAAAAACTATACAAAAGTTGTCTGAGAGCAAGCTTCCTGTCAGATTTTTCTTCAAAGGGAAAAATTACAATATATATAAGGGGTTATTCACCCTTTTGTTCTTGCTTAAAGACTAAGGAATCATATGATAGGTGGGTTACAAGGAGAGTTTGGGAATTTAGACATCAAATATCTAAAGTAAAAATATCTCAAGATGTCGGTTGCAGCTATCGGGTGGCTTCAGGAGGTGTTTCGCAGCAAAAGGACAAAATTTCGCAGCCCTGCGAAATTTTCCTTCAGCTTGGAGTGATCTGCTTGCAATGGCTGTAACTCCTTCATTTCAACTCCGAATCGTGCACCGTTTGAAGGATTGGATTCTTGACTTCCTGAGCTTTGAAATGGTATATGGAATGTAGAAAATGGACTCCGGGAAGTGCTCCAAAAGTGCCCAAGAAGACTGCAGCTGCTGTCCTCTGTTTTGCTTCATGGAAGATTTCTCTTTGCTTCCCTCCTTGCATTCCGGATTTGCTTATGGCAAAGGACTTTAAAGCTTCAAGTCTTTGGTTCTTCATGTTTCTGAGCTTTCCAAAGGCTTTGCCATGGATTCCAAAGAACTCTCCTCAATCTTGGATTGCTTTGGTGATCAAATAGCTAACAAAAACACCAAAACTTACACAATTTGATTAGAATTGATTGCAAGGGTCCTTAATATGTTAATTGGGTTAAAAGGTAATAACTACTACTCAAAAGTGTTTAAAAGAGTTAATTACAAGCTTACAAAATAGCATTTTTGAGTTGTAATCACATGGCATGGGTTTAGGTATTGTTGGATGCATCTAGCATTTTGTTTTCAGACATGTATCCAACAACAGTGTTTCAATGAAGGAAGAGTGGAACAAATTCCTAATTTACTATAAGTTCCCCTGCACTGGCGGATTCAAGTGGGGCTCAGAGGGGGCACATGCCCTCCCTGGAAAATAAAAAATTTACCTTGTTTTGATTCTGTAACCTTAGTTTAAGAGAGAAACAAAACACCCAATGAGCCAAATCTTGCATTTGAACTTATTTTTGCTCCCTGAAATTAATCTTTTTCATTTTGGCCCCCCTATATCTCATTTCTGACTCCGCCCATGTTCCCCTAATCAGTTTCTTAATCTCTTTCTCTTTTATAAGATTGTTTGAGAAAGAATGAGATACCCCTTTCTAACTAGGTAGGATGCATTAAAAGAAGACAAAAAGAATTTCCTTCATGTACAAATGGGGGACTATGTGAACTATTTCACACTTTCAGTAGTTTTCCATGTCACCACATCGTAATATTTAATTATTAGATGAATCTATTGCTTAGCACATAGCTACACCTAAGATGAGCTACCTAGTCTCACATATCATATGTAACGGCAAGAATGTTTAAGCAACCTTGCCAAAAGTATTAACTATGAGACGACATTTGTGGAACTAAGTTTAGTAATGGATACTGGCCATGATGATGGGCGTTTCTGTAATTTTATGGTTTTAACTTGTGGATTAAAATCAAAGTTTTTTTGTAATGATCATTTTTATGTTGTTGTGAAATTGGTTCTCTCAACCTTAAGTTTTCATCCAATGTAGTTTCTCTATGCAGGATGTATTCAGGAACAAAGACACATGGTGAAGTAAGTTTTTTTCTATCTTCCTTTTTTTGCTTTCCTTATTTATCTATTCAATTTTTTGCTTTCTATTGCTAGTTCATTTGCCAGCTATGTAGCAGTCAGGTGCGTATTGGATGTTTAGCAATGGTAGAATTTTCAATACAGATGCAACAAAAACAACACTCAATTAGTGCAGCATAACAAGGTTACAGTTTCTTGCTTGGGTGTGGAAGCCATATATTTCCCAAGCATTCATTTGTAAGCATAAATAATTTTGTGTATGCTATATCTCCTTGCTTTTTAATACATTACTTATATACCGATCAAAAATAGAAATGAAAATTTGTGTACGATGCAATTTGTAATAAGAAAGAAAGATTTTATTTTTTTCCACTCCATTGAGCTTTATTTACTTATTTTTCATCTCATTTATGTGCTAATAAAGTTTGAAGTCATAGTCTCATAATCTCGTAACCTGATTGAGCTTGTACACATATTTTTGAAACCAACATGCTGATGTATTTAGTTAATCTTCCTTACCCCAAGGGTCAACCGATTCATGCTTAGCCAAATACCTCATTTTCCTCATTATCCACTTCTTTGATGCTTTAAAATTTTTTTGGGACTTCATATGAGTTGGATATTGTTTAAATGAGTTCATTAAACTAAAGGGGTGTTCAAATGATGCCCGAAAAAATCAAACTTAAAAAATACTTAAAATTTAGAAAAGGTACGAAGAATGTGAGGATTCCTCACATTCTTCGTACCCTCCCCATTCTCTATTTCTTTGATGCTTTAAAACATTTTTGGAACTTCATATGGCTTGGATATTGTTTAAATGAGTTCATTACACTTAAGGGGTGTTCAAATGATGCCCGAAAAAATTATACTTCAAAAATACTTAAAAATTAGGAAGCGTACGAAAAATGTGAGGAATCTTCACATTCTTCATATCTTCCCCATTCTCCATTTCATTGAAATTTTAAAATAATTACGAGACTTCATAAGACTTAGATATTATTTAAATGAGTTCATTAAACTTAAGGGTTGTTCAAATGATGCCCGAAAAAATCAAACCTAAAAAATACTTAAAAATTAGAAAAGGTACAAAGAATGTGAGGAATCCTCACATTCTTCGTACCCTCTTCATTCTCCACTTCTTTGATGCTTTAAATTTTTTTGGGATTTTATATAGCTTGGATATTGTTTAAATGAGTTCATTACATTTAAGGGGTGTTTAAATGATGCCCGAAAAAATCATACTTCAAAAATACTTAAAAATCAGGAAGGGTACGAAAAATGTGAGGTATCCTCACATTCTTCGTACCCTCCCCATTCTCCATTTCTTTGTAATTTTAAAATAATTATGGGATTTCATATGGCTTGGATATTGTTTAAATGAGTTCACTAAACTTAAGGAGTGTTCAAATGATTCCCGAAAAAATCAATCTTAAAAAATACTTAAGAATTAGAAAAGATACGAAGAATGTAAGGAATCCTCACATTCTTCATACCCTCCCAATTCTCCACTTCTTTGATGCTTTAAAACCTTTTTGGGACTTCATATGCCTTGGATATTGTTTAAATGAGTTCATTACACTTAACGGGGATTCAAATAATGTCTAGAAAAATCATACTTCAAAAATACTTAAAAATTAGGGGCAGTAAGAAAAATGTGAGGAATCCTCACATTCTTCGTACCCTCCCCATTCTCCATTTCATTGAAATTTTAAAATAATTTTGGGACTTCATATGACTTGGATATTGTTTAAATCAGTTCATTAAACTTAAGAAATGTTCAAATGATGCCTAAAAAAATCAAACTTAAAAAATACTTAAAAATTAGAAAAGGTACGAAGAATGTGAGGAGTCCTCACATTCTTCGAACCCTCACCATTCCCCACTTCTTCGATGCTTTAAAATTTTTTTGGGACTTCATACGCCTTGGATATTTTTTAAATGAGTTCATTACACTTAAAGGGTGTTCAAATGATGCCTAGAAAAATCATATTTCAAAAATACATAAAAATTAGAAATGGTATGAAGAATGTGAGGAACCTTCACATTCTTCATACCCTCCCCATTCTCCATTTCCTTGAAATTTTAAAATAATTTTGGGACTTCATATGGCTTGGATACTATTTAAATGAGTTCATTACACTTAAGGGGTGTTGAACTGATGCCTGAAAAAATCATACTTCAAAATTAGAAAAGATACGAAGAATGTGAGGAATCCTCACATTCTTCGTACCCTCCGAATTCTCTACTTCTTTGATGCTTTAAAACATTTTTGGGACTTCATATGGCTCGAATATTGTTGACCATTTCTTTGAAATTTTAAAATAATTATGGGACTTCATAAGGCTTGGATATTATTTAAATGAGTTCATTAAATTTAAGGGGTGTTCAAATCATTCCCAGAAAAATCAAACTTAAAAAATACTTAGAAATTAAAAAGGGTACGTAAAATGTGAGGAATCCTCACATTCCTCGTACCCTCCCCATTCCCAATTTCTTTGAAATTTTAAAATAATTTTGGGACTTCATATGGCTTGAATATTATTTAAATGAGTCCATTACACTTAAGGGGTGCTCAAATGATGCCCGGAAAAATCATACTTCAAAAATACTTAAAAATTAGAAAGGGTATGAAGAATGTGAGGATTCTTCACATTCTTCGTACCCTCCCCATTCTCAATTTCTTTGAAATTTTAAAATAACTTTTGGACTTCATATGTCTTGGATATTACTTAAATGAGTCCATTACACTTAAGGGGTGTTCAAATGATGATTAGAAAAATCATACTTCAAAATTAGAAAAGGTACGAAGAATGTGAGGAATCAGTACATTCTTCATACCCTTCTCATTCTCCACTTCTTTGATGCTTTAAAATTTTTTTGGGACCTCATATGGATTGGATATTGTTTAAATGAGTTCATTACACTTAAGGGGTGTTCAAATGATGCCCGGAGAAATCATACTTAAAAAATACATAAAAATTAGAAAGGGTATGAAGAATGTGAGAAATCCTCACATTCTTCATACCCTCTCCATTTTCCATTTCTTTGAAATTTTAAAATAATTTTTGGACTTCATATGGCTTGGATATTGCTTAAATGAGTCTATTACACTTAAGTAGTGTTCAAATGATGCCCGAAAAAATCATACTTCAAAATTAGAAAAGGTACGAAGAATGTGAGGATTCCTTATATTCTTCGTACTTTCTCCATTCTCCACTTCTTTGATGCTTTAAAATTTTTTTGGGACTTCATATGGCTTGGATATTGTTTAAATAAGTTCATTATACTTAAGGGGTGTTCAAATGATGCCCGGAAAAATCATACTTCAGAAATACTTAAAAATTAGGGAGGGTACGAAAAATATGAGGAATCATTACATTCTTCATACCCTCCCCATTCTCCATTTCTTTGAAATTTTAAAATAGTTATGGGACTTCATATGGCTTGGATATTGTTTAAATGAGTTCATTAAACTTAAGGGGTGTTCGAATGATGCCCGAAAAAATCAAACTTAAAAATTAGAAAAGGTACAAAGAATGAGAAGAATCCTCACATTCTTCGTACCCTCCCCATTCTCCACTTCTTTGATGCTTTAAAATTTTTTTTGGGCTTCATATGGCTTTGATGTTGTCTAAATGAGTTTATTACACTTAAGGGGTGTTCAAATGATGCATGAAAAAATCATACTTCAAAAATACATAAAAATTAGAAAGGGTATGATGAATGTGAGGAACCCTCACAATCTTCGTACTCTCCCCATTTTCCATTTCTTTGAAATTTTAAAATAATTTTGGGACTTCATTGGCTTGGATATTATTTAAATGAGTCAATTACACTGAAGGGGTGTTGAAATGATGCCCAAAAAAATCATACTTCAAAAATATTTCAAAATTAGAAAAGGTACGAAGAATGTAAGGAATCCTCACATTCTTCGTACCCTCCCCATTCTCCACTTCTTTGATGCTTTAAAACATTTTTTGGACTTCATATGACTTGGATATTGTTCAAATGAGTTCATTACACTTAAGGGGTGTTCAAATGATGTCCAAAAAAATCATACCTAAAAAATACTTAAAAATTAGGAAGGGTACGAAAAATGTGAGTAATCCTCATATTCTTCGTACCCTCCCTATTCTCCATTTCTTTGAAATTTTAAAATAATTATGGGACTTCCTAAGGCTTAGATATTGTTTAAATGAGTTTATTAAACTCAAGAGGTGTTCAAATGATTCCCGAAAAAATCAAACTTAAAAAATACTTAAAAATTAGAAAAGGTACGAAGAATGTGAGGAATTCTCACATTCTTCGTATCCTCCCCATTCTCCATTTCTTTGAAATTTTGAAATAATTTTGGAACTTCATATGGTTTGGATATTGTTTAAATGAGTCCATTACACTTAAGGGGTGTTCAAATGATGCTAAAAAAAAATCAAACTTAAAAAATACTTAAAAATTAGAAAAGGTATGAAGAATGTGAGGAATCCTCACATTCTTCGTACCCTCCCCATTCTCCCCTTCTTTGATGCTTTAAAATTTTTTTGGGATTTCATATGGTTTGGATATTGTTAAATGAGTTCATTAGACTTAAAGGGTGTTCAAATTATGCTCAAAAAAATCATACTTCAAAAATACTTAAAAATTAGGGAGGGTACGAAAAATGTGAGGAATCCTAACATTCGTTGTAACCTCCCCATTCTCCAGTTCTTTGAAATTTTAAAATAATTAGGGGACTTCATATGCCTTGGATATTGTTTAAATGAGTTCATTACACTTAAAGGGTGTTCAAATGATTCCTCACATTTTTCGTACCCTCCTCATTCTCCATTTCTTTGAAATTTTAAAATAATTTTGGGACTCATATGGCTTGGATATTGTTTAAATGAGTTCATTAAACTTTAGTAATGTTCAAATGATGTTTGGAAAAATAAAACTTAAAAAATACTTAGAAATTAGAAAAGGTACGAAGAATGTGAGGAATCCTCATATTCTTTGTACCCTCCCCATTCTCCACTTCTTTGATGCTTTAAAATTTTTTTGGTACTTCATATGGCTTGGATATTGTTTAAATGAGTTCATTACACTTAAGGGGTATTCAAATGATGCTCGGAAAAATTATACTTCAAAAATACTTCAAAATTAGGGAGGGTACAAAAAATGTGAGGAATCTGCACATTCTTCGTACCCTCCCCATTCTCCATTTCTTTGAAATTTTAAAATAATTTTGGGACTTCATATGGCTTGCATATTGTTTAAATGAGTTCATTAAACTTAAAGAATGTTCAAATGATGCTCGAAAAAATCAAACTTAAAAATTAGAAAAGGTACTAAGAATATCAAGAATCCTCACATTCTTCGTACCTTATACATTCTCCACTTTTTTTATACTTTAAAAAAATTTTGGGACTTCATATGCCTCGGATATTGTTTAAATGAGTTCATTACACTTAAGGGGTGTTCAAATGATGCCCGGAAAAATCATACTTCAAAAATACATAAAAATTAGAAAGGGTACGAAGAATGTGAGTTCCCTCACATTCTTCATACCTTCCCCATTCTCCATTTCTTTGTAATTTTAAAATAATTTTTGGACTTTATATGGCTTGGATATTGTTTAAATGAGTCCATTACACTTAAGGAGTGTTCAAATGATGCCTAGAAAAATCATAGTTCAAAATTAGAAAAGGTACGAAGAATGTGAGGAATCCTCACATTCTTCGTACCCTCCCCATTCTCAACTTCTTTGATGCTTTAAAAATTTTTTGGGATTTCATATGACTTGGATATTGTTTAAATGAGTTCATTATACTTAATGGGTGTTCAAATGATGCCCAAAAAAAATCATACTTAAAAAATACTTAAAAATTAGGGAGGGTACGAAAAATGTGAGGAATCGTCACATTCTTCGTACCCTCCCCATTCTCCATTTCTTTGAAATTTTAAAATAATTATGGGACTTAATATGACTTGGATATTGTTTAAATGAGTTCATTGAACTTAAGGGGTGTTCAAATGATGCCTGGAAAAACTGAACTTAAAAAATACTTAAAAATTTGAAAAGATACGAAGAATGTGAGAAATCCTCACATTCCTCGTACCCTCTCCATTTTCTACTTCTTTGATGCTTTAAAATTTTTTTGGAACTTCATATGGCTTTGATATTGTTTAAATGAGTTCATTACACTTAAAGGGTTTTCAAATGATGCACAGAAAAATAAAACTCCAAAAATAGTGAAAAATTAGAAAGGGTGCGAAGAATGTGAAGATTCCCAATTGTCTTCTTCTTTAAAATTTTAAAAATTTTGGCAAAATCAGAATGAGTAAAAAATTAATGAGAGGAAATTCCATATTGTTACTAATTATTATATATATATTTTCTATTTTCAATATTTCTACCAATATTTTATATAATTAAATTTAAATTATAATAATTATTTTATTAATACAATTGTCAATTACATAACTAACCTAGTGTTTGAACAATGTATACTTATTTAAATTTATTTCAATTTTTTATTTTTTATAAATATCTAATTAGACTTACAATTCATTGAAATTATTAAATTTTTTTATCTTCATAAACCAATTATATTGCTCTTTTGCATTTTCAATATTCATTCAATTTTTTCCACAAATAATTTCAATTTAAAATAAAATAAATTCATTGACTCTCAATTTATAAATTATGTCATTGAATTATTTTTTTACAATATTTAGTTTATTTTAAATTTAATTTTTTTTTCTTCACCTCTTTGGTTTATCCCTTTATATTAAAAAAAAAAAAAATTTCTAATTTCTTTTCTTTTAGAAAATTTATATTTTCACAAATTATTCAATATTTTTCAATATTTATAAAATAAATCCTAAGATTATATAATTGGATATTTTAAAGAGCTAAAACTTTTGTGTTGCATTGGATTATTTTTTCTTGGCATAGGAGGTGACTGGTTTGCAACTTGTATAACAGGGTTTTTTTTATTTTATTATTTATTTATTTTTTATTTATCTCACATGTGGCAAAATGCTATTGGTGCAAAATTGGGGGTATGGTACCGAAAAGAATATTTTGGTACCGTAGCATAACCCATATGTATATATATATGAACTTACTTAATAGTTGTAAATTATTCATCCTCTAGAAAAAATTGATGATTAAGTTTAGAGGTTAGTGATTGACCTCAGATTCTTTGTTATATCAAAACTGCTTATATGACATTTTATTTCTTTTGGAAACGTTGAAAGATAGCACTATATTTTTAACTTTGTCCTTTTTCTTGCAAGTAATTGAGCGAGTTGAGTTAGTATTGAGATTGGTGTGCCCCCAAATGGGATCCCCATTTCTTCTTGTTTATTTTTTCTTGCTTCCCTCTTTGCACTTTTTGGCTCAAGAAATTGAAGCAATTATTAAAGTTGATGAGGCTACAACAGTTACTAAACCAATGCTAATCATGATTGGTTGCTTCATGATAAGTGTAACTACAGCAATTGTCCATGGGAAATTCAATTGTAATAAAGGGTACAAATTTTAATTAAAAATTATTCTTTTTACTAAGA
This sequence comes from Vitis rotundifolia, assembly GCA_030254885.1. NCBI lineage: Eukaryota > Viridiplantae > Streptophyta > Magnoliopsida > Vitales > Vitaceae > Vitis > Vitis rotundifolia. The sequence goes on along the minus strand of CM058163.1, from coordinate 16,512,842 downwards.
CTTGTACAACTTTCCTAGATCTTAAAGTGCAAATTTTGGTTTAGTTTTTGTAAGAAGAAAATTGTGAACAATATTGGTAAGTGTAGTTTGGTATTCTCGGGAGATTTATCCTATCCTCTTCTTACCAAGGCAATTGAAGGTTTATATATTTGGATCAATAAAGATTTTATCCTAAGAAACAGTTTTTTTTTTTTTTTTTTGGACTAAAGTCTAAAGAATTACAATATGCATTTTTTTTATTACCATCTTGTTGGTCAATATTTAACAAGTTTATATAAATTTATTCTACATTGCCATGAAACTTGTGTCAATCAACTATTAGAGATTGCAAACATCACCAAGTGTACATTGATGTATCCCTCACGTGCATCACACGTGATCTTCTACTAGTATATCTAAAAACATAGAAAACAAGTTAATAATATTTTAGGTTTTCAAATAAACATTTGTTTTATAAAACATTAAAAAATAATTTTAGAAAGTTATTCTTAAAACTGTTTTTTAATATTATTTTCGAAAACATTTACTAAATAGAGCCTAACCCTCCCTTTTTTTTTTTTTTTTTTTTTTTCCTATTTTGAGATTTTTGGGGCTTTTACAGCATTGTGGATAAATGTGGACCTTACTTTGCCCTTACCTAGCCTTTTAGATCTACTTAGGCAGGTGCCTTTCATAAAATTGAGAGAACTATTTTTTAGATGAATTGAATGATTACTATGGATCACTTAACTACTTCCTATATCGATGAATCTCTTTATGGTCAAACCTTTGACTTTGGAATCGCATATGACGTTTTCTTGAACCTCAATCTGAATAATGAGAAACTTTAAGGTCAAGTTGCCTTAATAATATATTATGAGTCTTTCTATTATTCATGGGAGCCTTCTGGTCATTTTCATTTTTCATCTTCCAAAAAATGATCAATCATTCACTAATTTTATTGTGTTTTTATGTAACCTTTCTCTAAAACCTCCCAACATCTTAAGAACAAAGCAAAGTTAAATTTTCTGAATTAGAAGACATGAAATAGGAATGTCTCACTTCTCATCCAAATCCAAGCTTTGGTACAAATTTATTTGGGTTAAAAATTGAAAACAAACACCAGCCCAAAGAAATTAAAGTAGAATACAATATATTTTTATTATGCTTTAAAACACAAATGATAAGTTCAAAAGTCACTGTTTTATATACCTAATTAACCCTCCAAATATAACTGAGATACTAACATCACTTCAACTACCTAAAAGTTAAAAATTTGACTCTACTATTCATACTAAGAGCCCATTTTGTAGTGATTTTCAAAAATATTTCTACCCTTAAAACCTTAAAAACACTTAAAAGTGTTTTTGGGATGAAAATAAGGTATTTGGCAAATTTTAAAAAACACTTTTAAAATTTTAATGAAAATAGCTTTCAAAACCAATGATGACTTTGTTTAAGTGAATGGGTTTGTTACAACAAACAATGCAGTGCATCACCTACTCACTCTTATTACTAATCATACAAGCATTAATTATCATCTCCTTAAAAAAGAATGGTACACCTAATTTTTCATTATATAACTCCTCAAGTTTTTTATGGCACTAAAATTAGGTCATATTAAGAAAAAAAAAATTATGAGGATGTATTATTGGATTGCTCTATGTAATGTTAATATCAATAGATTCCCCAACATTTACCCTCATTCATGATCATATCAAACTTGTTCAAAGAAATAAGATTTAGATATAAATAGATGGAATATGACCTAAACACGAAAAAAGATACAAGCATAAACTAACAAGACTATTTTCATATATCTGATCTAGATAATACTTTTGGTATAATTTTGAAAAGTTAAGAAATTCCCATGACAACATTTATGCATTCAAAGAATCAAAGTTTAATATGAATGAACGTTCATTTTGTATTGTCATCCAAGCAAATTTTAATGGAAACACCCAAATTTAGTCAAAGGTATTAAATACCCAATAGCCTATTCCTTGTGGGAGGCTCCATTAATGAGCAACTAGCCCCCCAAATCTGACTGACCCCAAATGGGACCTTGAAAAAATGGCCTAGCTGGACCATATCAGGATTATAAAATGACTCATCCATACAATAAAGTCCAGCTTAAAAGATAACATAATTCTGAGACTTATATAATATCCATATGGGAACAGGTCATTATCCTATTAATACACTAGAATATAATAACAAAAAAGACCCAAAATATGGGGTAGCTGGTAGAAGAAACCCAACCACAAAAGCAAAAGCTAATAATTTGAATTTAATGTGACAGAGCATCTCAATTCGGAAGGAGCCAAGCCTCGTCTTGTATATTTTTTTATATTATTATTATTCCTAGTCTGACCAAAAACTGAAGCAAGGGAAAAAACCAAAAGACTCGCCTTCACAAAAGCATAATCTAAAAAAGATTACAAGAAAGTTGGTTTTGGATTGGGTTCTTTAAAACCAGGGCTGGTGTGGAGGGAAGGATAGGGATGGAGGTGGTGCATTATCAGCTTGCAAGGTGTTCTTACCAGGATTCTGTTGAGGTTCTGGAGGCTGATGTGCAGCATGCCAATGCTTTCTGAGTTTTCTTTGGGTTTCTTGCTCTGAATTCTCTGTTTTCTACCTGTTTGTTGTTGGTTTCATCTATTGGGTTCTCTCTCGTTAGTTTTTGTCCTCTTGGTGAATTTTTTCTTCTTAATTCTCAATCCTCGGCCTGTTTGTTGTTGTTCTCCTCAACTGGGTTTCCTCTCTTCCGGCCTCTTAAATAAACTTTGTTATTCTGAATTCCCTTTCCCTGCCCTTTTCGTTGATGTTTTCCTCAACTGGGTTTTCTTTTTTCTATCCTCAATGAATTTTTCCTTCCCAATTCTCAATTCTAAGCCTATTTGCTGTTATCCTCAACTGGGTTTTCTCTTTCTATCGGTTGGATTTAAGGGTATAAAAACAAAAGACTAGCCCAAAAGACACAAACAAATTAAGAACAAAATGAATAAGAAGAAAATCTTATCGGCTGAGGCGTGACAAGTACTGTCCTTGAAATAGATCCACCATCCTCAAAGATGAACTCGGTGCATTAGGGTACCAGTGGTTTACCTCCAGGATTCAATAGCCAAATCTCGCCTTAGGTGCACTCTGTAAGCAAGATGTGTACAGCTCAGATAGATGTATGAAAGATTCTCTGAAAAAATCTCTAAAAAATTCTCTGAAAAATTAGCATTCTTATATAGAGAGTAAGGGGTGACCTTTTATAAACCACTAACACAGTCTCAATGAAAATCTACTTGTAGTCAGGACAAAACTCAAAGTGGAAAGGGATTCTACTTATAAAATGAATGAGACTCCACTAGCACAATCCCAAAAATAAAAATAGAAATTATTTACACTCTTCTTACACTATCCTCTTAAATGACGTTTCCTACTCTGAATTCTCAATTCTCTGCCTGTTTCAGTTGTTCCTTTCCTCAACTCAGGTTTTGTGTTTTTTGTCCTCTAAATGAACTTTCTTCTTCTCAATTCTCTTCTCTCTTTCTGATTGTTATCGTTGCCCTCAACTCAGTTTTCTTTCTTCTGAGTTCCCAATTTTCTGCCTACTTGTGTGTTTTTTCCTAACTGGGGTTTCTGTCTTTGTATGCTTTTTTTCTTTGGGACCGACTGTATAATGTCAGATTCAGGTTTTCAATGAATTATAATAAATGCCCATTTGGGATTCCAACATGTAGTGCAATTGATTTGTCCTCTTTGGTTTCCTATTTATATTATGAGGTCTTTGATCATCATCAACAGCAGTTGCAGTGGTGGATCATAATTTTACTGCTATGCAAATTGAGGAGAAAAATGTGGCCCCATTTGGGTTTCCATACTTTGGAATTATTTCTCAAATGTAGGACACATTCCAATCTCTTTCTCTTTCTTTCTTTTTTTGTGAGTGTGCTTGAGGGTTATGCTCGGTTGGCTTTATTGAGGATATTATGGTTTGTATAGTTGCGGTAGCCTAGCTGGTGATAATAGAATTGGAATTTGTGGATAAATCCTTGTGCTAGCATGTAATAAGTTGCATTTCAAATTTATTATTATTATTATTATTATTTAAATTTTTTCCATATGGGTACTGAAGAATCATCTCCAAGATAAAGATCCACTGCTAGCATTTTTATTTATTTGTTTGCATTTAGCATTTTAGAAATGAAAATGTAGGAATAGGTCCCGCCATAATTCAAGCTTGTCCATCCTAAACATGGGCTAAAACATCATCTTTGCATTCTCAATGAGCCAAATTCTGGAGTCATAATTAAGCTGCTCAGTAACACCTGCAAAGGGGAAATGAGCTAGTTTCAGGCAAGTCACAGAACTCATTGCGAAGAGGTGGAATTGACTTCCTCCGATATGTGAAACATTCCAACTAGATTTCAGATGGTCAAGACTTGATTGAAGATACATTGCAATACATGTCTAAATGCAGAGAGGCGGTTAGAGTATGACTTGCAATAGAAACAAAGGAAATGTAGACTCATTAAATCAATATCCTAATGCAAAGGAAAAAAAACTTATGAGAGAAGCAGAACTAAAAAATTTAGTTTCTACCAAATTTAGGATTTGAAGGCTTTGTATGTATTTACAGTTTCTACCAATGAGGACTTCTTTTCAACCAAGAATATTGCACTTGAGGATTTCTTTTTCTTATTTGTTTATTATGTTTTACAGAATCTGCCTATATGATGCTTAAAACCGAGTTTACATTTAAGAAATTTAATCATACCAAGCATTATTTACACTAGATAACCATATATTCTTGATGTTTTGTTCCTTAATTCTTTCTTTATTCTTCATTTTAATTGTGTGATTCTTTGTTTGAAAATTACTATTTCTCTAAAATATATATTTTTTTAAATAGAGGATGTCTAGCAATATAGTTCAACCATTACAACAACCAAGTAGTGAAGAAAGTGAAAAACAAAGCAAGGCTTATTGGGATGATATTACAATGGATCCTTTTATCAAAGTTTGTGTGACTGAGACTTTAGTTGGAAATAGACCAAATAGCCACTTTAGCAAGTTGGGATGGAAAAATGTAATAAAAGCCTTCAACAATATGACTAGAAGAAACTATCAATCTAGGTAACTTAAGAATAAATGGAGTTCTCTTAAAAAGGATTGACAACTTTGGAATGCCTTGATTGGGAAAGAGATTGGCCTTGGGTGGGATCCTATGAGACAAACCATCAATGCAAGGAATGAATGGTGGGATAAGAAATTGAAGGTATGTTTTGTTTATTCATTAAATTTATTTGATTATTTTATATATTGGTTATGAAATATGATATATTAAATACTCTTATAGGCGAATCCTAAAGCAATAAAGTTTAAAACAAAAGGCTTGAAAAATGTTGAGCAATTAGACATACTTTTCAAAGATATTATTGCTATTGGTGAAAGAGCTTGGGCACCATCACAAGGCTTTGTAGGACAAGATGTTGATGATCCTATGAGACAAACCATCAATGCAAGGAATGAATGGTGGGATAAGAAATTGAAGGTATGTTTTGTTTATTCATTAAATTTATTTGATTAATTTATATATTGGTTATGAAATATGATAAATTAAATACTCTTGTAGGAGAATCCTAAAGCAATAGAGTTTAAAACAAAAGGCTTGAAAAATGTTGAGCAATTAGACATACTTTTCAAAGATATTATTGCTACTGGTGAAAGAGCTTGGGCACCATCACAAAGCTTTGTAGGACAAGATGTTGATGATTCATCTAAGGTGGGGGAACACAAAGATAATATAATAGAAGGCCAAGATGACTCTAGTTGCAATTTGTCACTTGATACTATCTCCCATAGTTTTGAAGCTACTACTCAACCTTCTATGGAAAAAAAAGAATGAAGGAAGAAGAAAGAGGAAAACAGATGAAACCAAATCTGAGCTTGTGGCTATCCAATTAGAGCACATTTGTAGTGCTGTGGAGAATAGGTCTTCTATCTCATCTAGAGGAGATAAGCCAGGTTGTAGCATTGTTGAAGTGATGAAAATCATACGTGGCATGCCTAAAGTGAAGAATGACCTTGAGTTATATATGAAGGCCACAGATATCATGGTTGTCAAGGAAAATAGAGAGATGTTTGTTGCATTAGAAGACCCAATTGATCAGATTGCATGGCTTAAACATAAACATGTTTGAGTGTTGAAGTTATTTCTAGTTCTTATATGGAAACATATTTTTGTTATCTAATGTTGTTTAGTTGTTAGGTTGATGGAACGAAAGAGATGTTGGTTTGCTTTATGTGTGAATTGAAAAGTCATTATGCCCTTATTTCTTCTGTTTTATTATAGTTCTTTCTTCTGTTTTAATTCTTGATAAATAGGTTTTTGCATTGATCTCACTTCCAGGATTTCTACCTTGTGTGTCTATTCAGCTTCTAGAAGCATCTATGAATCAATAAAATAGAAATCTACTTTATTAATGTTCCTTTCTAGAGGAATCCTTTTCTGTATTTTGAATCTTTTAGGATGCTTTGAAGTTTGTGCTGCCTGTTTGTTCAATTTTATATTGGAATTGAAAATATAAATTTTCCCGTCCCGGGAAAAAAAATTGGTCAGGCTTTACATCCTTGAGATGATAAGAAGTTGTGCAAGATGTTTGTTGCAGTCATGAGCTTCACGGCCCTTCATCAAAGAAGATTATTAGAGACTTCTGCTTATAAGCTAGTGGTCCTACTTAATTGTTAGAGAATTTTTGTCTTACCCTGCCTTTAGATTGTGTTTGGGTTTGTGCATGCGAATGGGGGTGTGGGATGTTGAATTAGAGAGAGAATTATTGAGAAACAATGGCTTGACTTTTCCATTGATTAAGAATGAATATATGTACACAAACCTAAGACACAAAAATGGGAAACAGTCTACCCAAAATACAAAAGTATGAAACAATCCTAGAATTAGCCTAAAACACAAAAATAGGAAACAATCCTAAATTTAGGAAAGTACAACAAAAATAGGAAGTAACAACTAATTACAATAATTTGAAAATAGAAAGAAAATCTATTGTAATGAATTCTTTAATATGCCCCCTCAAGATGGAGCTCCGAAAGAGACGCCAATCTTGACCCATAATTCTTGGAAGCCGCTTCGTGGAAGTGGTTTAGTAAGAACGTCGGCAAGTTGATCTGTTGAGGAACAGAAGTAACACGAAGAGCACCTGATTGAACTTGATCCCGAATAAAGTGATAGTCAATTGCCACATGTTTCATGTGTGAATGAAATACTGGATTAGAACAGAGATAGGTGGCACCAATATTGTCACAATAGATAATAGGCGGTGTAGGTAGAGTGACGCCAAGCTCTGTGAGAAGGGAACAAATCCAATTGATTTCTGAAGTAGTAGCGGCAACTGATCGATACTCAACATTTGTGAATGACCGAGTAACTGTACGTTGTTTCTTGAATGACCAAGAAATTGGATGACAACCAAGAAAGACAATATATGCACTCGTAGAGGTATAGTCGTCTTTGTTGCCAGCCCAATCTGCATCTGAGAAGGCATGAAGAGAAAGTGTATTTGCCTTATGAAGAAATAATCCATGAGTTAATGTGCCACACAGATATCAAAGCAGTCATTTTGCAGCATTCCAATGTTTAGATGTCAGGCGATGCATGAATTGGGATAGCTTGTTAATAGCATATGATATGTTTGGGTGAGTGAGGCAAAGATACTGTATACTGCCAACAAGGGTTCTATATTTTGTGCAGTTAGTCAAAGTTGTACCTGAATGAAGTGTGAGTTTTCCATCTATAACAAGTGGTGTAGCAATGGGTTTTACACTAGACATTTTTGTCAAAGCAAGAAGATCAGAGATGTAGCACCTTTGAGTAAGCAACACACCAGATGGAATGATAAGAACCTCAATGTCAAGAAAGTAGGATAAAGCGCCAAGATCCTTGATTGAAAATCTTTGTGCCAACAGGTCAATGTAGCGCTGAATAATATTGGTGTTGGTACCTATGAGAATAATGTCATCCACATAAATAAGGAGATATACAGTAATGTCACTTGAGTGGAGAATGAATAGAGAAGTATCTGCATGAGAGTTTGTGAACCCAAACTCAATGAGGAACTGGCGAAGTTCAAGATACCAAGCCCGTGGGGCCTGCTTAAGTCCATATATAGCCTTTTTTTAATTTGCATACATGTGCTGGATTGTCTCTATCAACAAATCTCGAAGGCTGGGCCATGTAGACATCTTCGGAAAGATGGCCTTGAAGAAAGGCATTATTAACATCCAGCTGTCGCAATTGCCAACCTTTACTGACTGCCAGGCTAAGAACAAGTCGTATTGTTGTTGGCTTGACAACCGGACTAAAGGTGTCATGATAATCCACGCTAGGTCACTGATGAAAACCTTTGGCAATTAATCTGGCTTTATACCTGTCAATAGAGCCATCAGGAAGTCGTTTAATACGAAAAACCCACTTACATCCAACAAGATTCTGCATAGAAGTAGATGGAACAAGCTCCCAAGTTCCATTCCGAACAAGAGCATCAAATTCATCATTCATGGCTTGTCTCCATTTGGGATCGGTTAGGGCTTGGTTAATAATATGAGGCTCAATGTCTAATGGTTGAGAAAAGACAGCAATAAGATTCATCTTGGTTAGGGGTTTGTGGATGTTATTTTTGGCTCTAGTGGTCATAGGATGGGTATTTTGATGGGTAAGTGGAGTTATGGTTGAGGCAAAAAAGGTCTCAGAATTGTGTGGTTCTGGTGGTAAACGGTCGATAGGTGAGGAGGGCGGGCATTTTGGGACGGATGTTGACACGAGGAATCCCTTTGTGGAGGTGTATTAAGTGAGCCATTTGAAATGGTTAGAGTTTGGACCGGTAGAAGCCAGTTGGAAATGAGCTCTGGGGTGGGACGAGCTAGATGAGATTGGTGAGTAGTGAAGGGAAAAGTGTTTTCAAGAAATTTGATATGACGAGAAATATAGGTTTTAGAGGTGGACAGATCAAGACAAATATAGGCACTTTGTGTTGAAGAGTAACCTAGAAAAACACAAAGAGTGGAACGAGAGTCAAGTTTATGTTGAGAATAAGGACGAAGCCATGGATAACATAAGCAACTCAACACTCAAAGTTTAGTGTAGTTGGGTAGAGACTCAAAGAGTTTAGCAAAAGGAGATGAGAGATGTAGTGTGGGTGTGGGCATACGGTTGATGAGATATACAATAGTGGCAAAGGCGTAAGTCCAATAAGTTAGAGGCATCGATGCATGAGTGAGAAGAGATAGACCGGTTTCAATAATATGGCGATGACGTCGTTTGGAAATACCATTGTGTTCAGGTGTATGTGGTGGTGTAGTAAGATGGGATATACCACTGGTGGAGAGAAATTTATCAAGGGCTTGATATTCGCCACCATTATCTGAATAGAGGGTAACAATTCGGTTTTTAAATTGGTTTTCGACTAATGCCTTGAAGAGCACAAAGACATCATACACATGAGATTTCCGTTTAAGTGGATAATACCAAATATATCATGTATAATGATCAACAAAAATAACATAGTATTGAAAACCATCAATAGAAGAAACAGGAGAGGTCCATACATCAGAAAAGAGAAGTTCAAGCGGACGGGATGAGGTTAAGGTAGAAGAAGAAAATGGAATTTTATGACTTTTATTACATGAACAGGCATGACAATGTGTGGACGAGGATAATAGACTAGACAATGGTAAAGAAAACTTAGAGATAATATTTTTCATAATAGTAAATGATGGATGACCTAGTCTAGAGTGCCACTCGGATGAAGTGGTCTTGACACTAGAAAATGCAAGCAAAGGTAAAGAGGTAACAGAATGGAATGTAGTCAGCCACTCATATACGCCATCCTTAGGTTCACCCATCAAAAGGATTGCCCCCGTGTTTAGATCCTTCACCTGAAAAGCAGAGGGTGAGAATTCAACAGAAACATGGTTATTAGTGCAAAATTGATAAATTGAAATTAAGTTCTTTTGCATGGAAGGGACACAAAGGACGTTTTGTAAATTAAAAGTGCGAGATAAAGTAGGTATGGTGGTAGAACCAGTATGTGTGATGGGAAGGGTCGATCCATTGCCGATCATGATATCATCAGATCCTTTATACGGGCTATGAAGAGAGAGATTGCTCAAGTCAGGCGTAACGTGGTGAGATGCGCCACTATCCAGCAGCCAAGTAGGAGTAGTGTTGTTGTTGAGAATAACATGATTGGATCATGGTTGCCAGGATGTGAAGGGGCAATATCCCTGAGTGCCTTGAGGACGAGATGTTGGGGATTGTTGATTAGTGACAAGCCGAAACATTGGGCATCATTTGGCAGTGTGTCCTTGAATACCGCATACTTGACAACGACCCAAATAAGGTTTGGGTTGGCGTTGATCATGAAGAGAAAACGCAGTGGTAGGGCCTGGTTGTTGTGGAGTGTTGGTTGGTGGACACCAATTTGGACGATTCCGAAAGGCTGTAGGATTTGCTGTTGCTGGTAGTAATAAAGGAGATGGTTGAGCGATCTGAAGAGATGCTTCTTTGTTGAGAAGTTTCTCATGGAGCTCAGCAAAAGAAATTGATGGGTCACGAGCATTAATGGCATCAATGACGGATTTGTACTCATCACTTAGTCCTTCAAGAACTCGATCAATAAGATCTTCATCATCAACTGGCTTCCCCAAAAGGGCAAGTGCATCGACATGAGTTTTTATCGCTTGCATATATTCACTAATCGATTTTGAGCCCTTGGTACACTGCTTTAATTGTTCCTTCAATTGTTTAATATGACCACGAGATGGTTTGGCATAGGTATTGGCTAAGGTTTGCCATGCATCAAGGGAAGTGGTGGTGTGGGCAATAAGCGTTTGTAGTGAAACAGAGATAGCACCAAGGAGAGTGCTAAAGATGAGTCGATCTTGACGCTTCCAAGTTGTGTATGTTGGATTTGGGGATGCAATACCAGTGACGGTGGGTGGTGGTGGAGTATGAGCGTCATCAATGAAGTGATGAAGATCATAACCTTCAAGAAGAGATTGGATTTGAAGGCTCCATGTGAGATAATTGGTGGATGACAATTTGGTGATATTGGAGAGATTGATTGTAAGAAGGGGATATTGAGGATTTTGGGAGTTTTGGATGGTGATAGGATCGTTGGTGGAAGAGAATGATACACCGGAAGCCATTGAGGAGAAGGAAAAAAAAAATAGAAGAAAATACGCCTAAGAATATTAGGCTCTTAATACCATGTCGAATCAGTGAGAGGATTATTAAGAAACAATGGCTTGACTTTTCCATTGATTAAGAATGAATATATATACACAAACCTAAGACACAAAAATAGGAAACAATCTACCCAAAATACAAAAATAGGAAACAATCCTAGAATTAGCCTAAAACACAAAAATAGGAAACAATTCTAAAATTAGGAAAGTACAACAAAAATAGGAAGTAACAACTAATTACAATAATTTGAAAATAGAAAGAAAATCTATTATAATGAATTCTCTAATATGGGGGTGTCCTGGATTTTACTTAAGCATTGGTCTGTAATCTTCATCTATCCTTATTAGCCAATTTGTTAATTGAACTTGTATACAAATGTATTCCAATTGGACTGAATTCACTAGTTTCTAACTAAAGAGTTCCAAATTTCCTCATTGTTAACTAAAAAATTATCACTACCCAATTGGTGTTTTTGAGTTGTTGTTTTTATATCTTGCTAGCCTTTGATTTTCACATTCTGCAGCTTTGTTGAACTGTATGAATTACATAATCTATGTACTATATTGAGTGTCTCTCAATATGACAATATTCTTGCTTGCTCCTACTACTGCATTTTGATATTGAAAAGTCATTATGCCCTTATTTCATACTTTTTATTATTTTTTTCTCTAAAAATTGTGACTATTAGATGAGCTTTGGTGGTAAACTTCTTATAAAATTTGATATTGTTTTTCATTTTATTAATGTGTAGTTCCTCTATTCTTTTTTTATATTTCATCTTAGTCATTTAACATTTTTTTTTAGGTTTGTTATTTCTATAAGATATTTTTTTAATACAGAATGTCTAATAATAGTAGGAATTCTAAACTTTAATGGTGTACTTTGTCTTCTTATTTACTTTTAATTAGAAAAGTTTTTTTTTTTTTTTTTTTTTGAGAAATTAATAGGCAATCATATATTGTTTTACTTTGAAAATTATCTTTTATTCAATGTTCTTTTTTATTGATTTAGATGTTTTTTGTAAATATTTTTAAAAATTTTGTTATAGTGATAAAAAAAATTATTAATTTTAAACTAATATATAATCAAATAATTTGTTATATCATGATTGATATTTATTTATTAATCCAATTCTTTATGTAAAAAATTTTCAAATTTTTATTTAAATCATAAACAACATTATTTTTAGTTTTTTTTAACAATAATATATATATATATTCTTTTAAGATAAATGTTTATATATTTTGTTGTAATAAAAAGTTTTTGTTTATCATATTATTTTCTTTTTGTAATTAAAATTGTATGTCCTTTTTAGTAATTTATTAATATTAAAAGTGTTTTTATACTTATACAACATATTATAAAAAACATTGTTATAATCATTTTTTCTGATTCTTATAAAAATGTTTTCCACAAAAATACTGCAAAAGGAAAAACTTCTAATAAAAACACTTCCACTAGAATCACTGTCAAACGGGCTCCTAAATTGCATTTAAACCTTATTATAAGACCTTAAATTATATTAATCCATCAGGGTTACGACAATTTCCCATAACTCAAGATCAAATTTGGTTTTCAATATTATTCAGAACTCAAATTGGGAATGGGCTCAACGAGTAATGACAACACTCGATCCTCAGTTTCACCATATTCAATACCATGTCCATCTCCATGCTGATACATGCACTGGGCCATCCTAGCAAGGTTCATTGCTATTCCAATAAATGTTTCAGGGAATGGAGACTCTACAGCTCCATCTTCATTTAGCTTCTTCCATGTCTCTCCAATCAAATAGCTTATGTGTTTGCGAGCATCTTCGTCGGAAGCACCAGTTTCATACATGTAACACTGGATTGACTTGGGAACATCTCCTCTTTTTAACTCATCCTAAGACAAATATAAAAAAAAACCATTATAATGGGTCGTCTATGAACAGAAATTACAGAAATATATATTTATTAGGACTTGTAAGGAGATTGTGAGAGAGAGTAGAATACAGACCAGTGATGTTCCCAGATCATCTGAAAGCCTTACAATCATTGATGACCAACGGATAATATTGTGATATCTCTCTAAGGATTGCAAGGCCTCCTTGGTGATTGGATTTGCGACAAGAAAATAGGCATGGACTAGCATTACAGGACCCGATATTGAAATCCATGCATTGCTAATGTATTCTTGTAGGGTTGGTGTATATCCACTGTAGTACCACTTTGCCTCCAGTAAGTAGGATTTACATAAGTCTGCCCACTGAAGGATTAATCATAATAAAATGAGTCAAGAGTATTATATGCATGTAGACAGCATATGGCAACTTATCAAAATTTAATATCAAAGAAATGGAATGAGTTCACAGTTGCAGATAATACCGCTTTTCTAAGATAGAAAATGATGTGTAAACCATGTTCCTTAAGAGCATCATAAGCCATTTCATTAATGGAGTTGTAGAGGGCAAGGAAGCACAACTTCATATATTCTGGAAGTGGATCCATTGCATTGATATCCCACCTAAATATGTAAAGAAGATATTTGAATTTTTAGAGCAGCAAACTTAATCAGAAGCATATGATGCATAGAGGATATGGAAAGTAAGACAAACAGTAACCTGTCAACAGCATCTGTGAAAAGCTCGAGTTCGTCCAATGTACCATAAACGTCATAAACATCATCAATTATAGTTAAGAGTGAGTTAACCTTCGTGGACATCCTCCTATAATATCCATACTGAGGCTCAAATATCTCTCCCACAGTCCATAGGAAATTCTCCATCAGCCTGTCTCTAGCAAATTTCAACTTTTCTCCAAGGCGTGTACTCCTCCACCAGCTTTATAGGAGCCAAGGGAGACAATAAAAATATTATAAGAGTATGATATAGAGTTTTTGGCTGGATCTCAAAACATTAAGAATGTCGATGAACTAATTACCTAGACATGTGTCTTAGATCCTCCTGGTGTGTGGCTTGTACCATATTGTAGTCCAATTTAGCAAACTCCAGCAAGATAGGATTTATGTCCTGTCTTTTCTCGTATACGTCTATGAACCACCTTGCCTCTAACCTTGGCATTCTCCAATGCAATGGAAGCTCTAAGGCATGGTTCACCTCAATGGCAAGATTTTGATCTATGTTTTGCTCAAGGCCCTTCCCAAGATGTCTGTGTGCGAAATCTCTGGCCTGCTCCAAGGTACTTTCTCCTTGTACACAAAGGTATGAAGCTTCGTACAAGCAGAGCATTCCCTTCATATCTTCACACAGGCATGCCTTAAAGCTCCCTGTTTCGTCCTTGAATCTACTAAAAACATCTGCATTAATAAGAGTGCTTTCTAGTCAAGTACCTAATTTTATTTGGGATAAAGCCATAGCTTACATATATCTGCAAAAAGCATTGTAAGAGCTTCCAAAAGAAAAAGGGATAAACAAATAAGAGACCAATATTTGTATTGTTGCCTATAGTTCATTTAAATTTAAGTTCTTAGCTTATTTAAAACAAACAAAATGAAGAAGTGAATCCTACACAGCTATACCTTGAGGCACATCATAGCCATGCTGCCTTAACAGTCTAAATTCAAGAGCTGTTGCGTATAAATCATCTTTCTTCCACTCTTCGTGCTGATTGTACTGGTTGTATATGCTGTCCAATATTCTCTTTATTTCATCCTTGAAGTGATAATATAGTCCAAGCCTTTGCAAAACATCGATTAGCTGCAGCTGATCCAAAGGCTTCTTCACTTTGCCAAGCATTGCCTTAACATCTCTCTTTAGCTTATCAAGTCTTATGATGTATGTTTCTCCCTGCATACATAACCATGTATTTGTTAGTAACACCAAGTGGAACATTAATAACTAGAATTGTCCTGTTAGCAATATTCATGATATATAAACCTACCACATAATCACTTCTCAATGACTGCACATAATCATAGTCCCAAATGGGAGGATGGTAGTTTGCAGTTCGCCTAACAATGATTTCCTCACGAGTGCTGTTGCCAATCATGGATTGGTTTCCTGGAGGAGAAGCCTTGCAACTGCTGGATCTTCTAATAATTGGAAGTCTTGTGTGCGTGATCAGATTAGGAATTGAAGCAAGCATGGAAAGAGCCATGGAGGTCTGCTACTACAAAGACTGGTCTAATCTTTGTATTGTTAGGTTACTTAATCCAATTGAAATCAGTAAATAAATATTTACAGATCTCGTATCCTCTATGCTTTGGGAAACATAATACAAATAATCCATCATGGTCACCATATTGATTATTTCAATCCATGCTTATATCCAACTTGGGAATGATTATTTTACAAAAATGGTCCGACAACACTGGGGGCTACGTACCTCTCTTATCCTCTTGGGCCATTGTCGGTGCACTATAATTTTGAATTTAAAAAATGTGCCATCTAATCCCCTTGGCTATGTGGATATCCACGTCCATTGAAGTACTTCTTTTATTAAAAAAATAAAAATACAACTAATAATTGCGATAGTGGGGATTACTTTAAAAATGCAGCCACGTGTTGCCACACTTGCAACTCAATAATGGTTCTATATATGTACTGAGTTCACGGGCCGTAGATGCGGGTTTTTAAAGAAAATAAATAAAAAAAGGGACTACATAAACTCTAGTGACTTGCTCTGATAGAAAGATCCAAAATATGACCATTTTTTTTTAATAGAAATAAGAGCCATTTATAAAAAAATAAATAAAACTTTATAGTAAAAATTAAGGACCACTTGGCTATGTTTTCTAGAAGAATCAAAGAAAATAGGACACGCTAAAAGATTACAAAAAGAATTTTATTAATTGAAAGTAAAGTTAATTATTCTTTTATTGAAATATGATACAAAAAATATATTAAGATGGAAGATTGACTTAACGAATTTTATCATAATATTATCATAAAATATATCAAAATTTCTAATGGTATATATTTCTTTTTGTAAAAAACATTATCTAAAATATTTTTATATTGATATGTCATTGCAATATTAGCTTTATCTCTATAAATATTTTAGGTCACAACAAAAAAATGTTATAAGATATACAAAAAAGAAGAAGAAGAGTAGAAAACATCTCATGAGCTAGAGAGCTTGTTATGAGTAGGATGTAATGTTATATCTTGTTTTATGTCTTTTACAATATTCTTTATATTATAGTATAATGATTCTCATTTATTCATGTATGACATGATTGGTCAAACCACTTTAAATCATCATATATCTTTGCGTATGAATTATTTTATTAACATTGAAGCTTACAATAACACAAAAATATTTTGTTGGGCTACCTCTTAGTGCCAACATTATGTTCTCATGAGGTAGTCAAAGAGCCAAAGGGCAACCATTATCAATCAGGGTTATTTTCTCTTTTGTAAATATCCAGATATTTTTTGTGAAGTAACCTTTATTATGGTAATACAAGATACAAAGTTGAGAAAAACTATTTTATTCCATGGTAGAATGTGGAAAAGGTGATAAAATCATTCTTTAACATTTTTAAATAAATAATTCTAATTTAATTTCTTCAAATTATTAGATCATTTTTTGAATCTCTCAAATATCCTAAATTATGGAGTGAGTATAGAAAAAAAAATATTTTTAGCTTATAATACTTTTCTTAAAATAACTTCTATTAGAAATACATTATTTATAAGAAAGCAATGAATTTTTAAATATAAACTAAAAAATTTTAAACAATATTTTTACTAATGTGTTGTATAACAAAAAAAAAAAAAAAAAAGAATAAAATGCATATCAAAGTTATATACATTTATAATTCACTAACCATATTTTTTTACCATTGAAAATGGAGATGCAGGCAAGATAATGATACCTACATAACAATAAAAAGAGACTAAACAAGGGAAAAGGACAAACCTTTGCATCTAAGCAAAATGTTAAATACTTTGTTTATCTTAGTTAAAAAAACTAAAATAAAAAACTTTGTAATAAAAAGAGTTGGTATCAAAGCATGATTCTTCTATACTATATGTGGACCCCGCATTTTCACTCGATGCGTTCCCACTCAATAGCGAAACTTGCTTTTGATTTTTTGGGTGAAAATTTGAGTTTTTGAAAAAGATTTGGAATCGCCACTTATTTTTGTTTTTTTTTTAAAGGGAAAACAAAATAAGAAAGAAAACTTTAAATGTGACTCCTTAATTGGAAAAGACAATCTATGGAAAATCGAGTGTAGGTTCGAGAGTCAAGTTACTAATTGGGAAGGTACAGTAAAAAAACTGAAACACCCCTCTAAGTCCCTAAAAACAGGTCTCTACTAAGTAAGGTGAAGTAAACACGATAATTAACTAGGAGATCAATGGATACCAATAAAACGACCGAATAACGAAACAAATCAAGTATGAGAACGAATAAATAAATGAATTAGGAGTGAGAGTGTACCTTAACAACCAATAATAAAGCGCTATCATGAAACAAAATTAGTGGATAATAATGAATACAAAATATATCATATGCATATCAAAGAAAAAGAAAAAGATCAAGCAATATTCATTAAGTATAACAGTTGACAATCAAAAGAGAAAACTTATATATAGGGCTCCTACCAAAGCTCAATTTATCTTGCATGAATTGATATCATAAATTCCATTATTTCGGAATTATAAAAAATTCATTCTTATTTATTTAAAATTAAGAGAAAAAACAAAAGATTATTTAAAAATCAAAGAAAATTTGTGAAGGTGCTTACCTGAAGAAAAAGGTAGTAAGCTTATTAAAAATTAGGTTTTTGGTGACCTTAAACCTTAAGGAAATACGGAAAATTGAGGACTTAAAATTATTTGAAAACTGGAATGGATTTAAAATCATTTGAAATTTTGAAGTTTTGAAAATCAAATGTGAAAATCGGAGTTTCTAAAATTATTTGAAAATTGAAGTTTTGAAAATAGATTTGAGAATTTGAATTTTGAAAAATTATTTGAGAATGGAATTTTTAAGAATTAAATTTAAAAATTAGAATTTTGGAAAATAATTTGAAAGTGGAAGTTATGAAAATTGGAGTTTTGAAGAATTATATGAGAATGAGAGTTTTGAAAATTAAATTTAAGAATTGAATTTTGGAAATTAAAATTGAAATAAATTGGAATTTTGAAAATTATTTAAGAATTGAAGCTTTGGAAATTAAATTTGAAAAAAATTGGAATTTTGAAAATTATTTGAGAATTGGTGTTTTGAAAATTAAATTGAGAATTAGAGTCTTGAAAGTTAAAATTTGAGAGAAATTGGAGTTTTGAAAATTAATTGAGAATTGAAGTTTTGGAAATTAAATTTGAAAGAAATTGGAGTTTCAAAAATTATTTGAAAATTGGAGTTTTGAAAATTAAATTTAAGAATTTGAATTTTGGAAATTAAATTTGAAAAAAATTGGAATTTTGAAAATTATTTGAGAATGGAAGGTTTTAAATTTAAGAATTTGAATTTTGAAAAATTATTTGAAAACAGAAGTTTTAAAAAATAAATTTAAAAATCGGAATTTTGAAAGATTATTTGAGAATTGAATTTTTAAAAGATCAATATTTTTAACATAAAAGATGGATTAGGAGGGTGACAGGTGGCCTGGGGATTTGCATTGGAAGGTGGCCATGCACATTAGGAGTTAATTTATTTCCTGGAACTACAGTTAAAACAGATTAGCTCTAAAGGATACACAAACACAAAACAGAATAAGACCAAATTGGGGGCTCGTGTATATTTGTGTTTATCACACATGGGAAAAAATGTTATTGGGCTTTAGGAATAGGAATCCAATTTCAGCTGCTCCTTGCATGGCTGCTGCCACTTCCATATCTCATGCTTCTCCTGAAGAGGTTCTGGCTGAAGCTCCCATTAAGGAAACTGACACTGGACTACTATAACCACAGAACACAAATATTGTGTGCACTTAAAAAGACATGGAAAATTTTCCTACATGGCATCTAGGAAAAAAAAAAAAAAAGAAGAAGAAATGGCACCTCCATAACTGATAGAAGGTCAGAGAAAATACCTGTAAAACCCCCTTAGCTTCTTCTCACAGTCTTCTCATAACATCCAACTTTGTATCCTTCTCATCAGGGCCTCTATTTACAGCATCTGTCTCTTCAGAATTGGAATCCATATCAATATCTACACACATCAATGTAGCCATCCTCTCAGCCAAACCCGGAACCTCCTGCAGCTGTTTGGGAGCATCGGAGAGCCGAAAAGTCCAGGTGTGGTCAATGAGGAACACGTGAGACTCCTTTGATGAACATTTAAAAAGCATAGGATCGCATATTAACATTTAAGCATGCATCATTTGTCCAGAAAAACGAAACGCACCTTGATTTATCCCATGGAAGGCCATATCCAAGCTCCACTAGAATCCAAGAAGCTGCTCAGTCCGTGATGGTGATAGAATTTGTGATCAATGAGCTCTTCCCTTTCCTCCCCAAAAATTCAGTCCAAATTCGTGCGTCGTGTGTGCAGTGTGTGCGCTCTGAAAAAGGAAGAAAAAGAACTCTCCCAACATGCACACACCTCCATGTATATATATAAATAAATAAATATATATATTACACATTTCACACATTGTTTGGACCACTTGACTTAATGGGCCAGTCAAGTGAATTAGGGTGAGCCCATAAAAAATCAAGCAACTATATGTGTCCAGTCCCATTATGGACCACAATGAAAAAATAAAATAACACTGATTTATGGCATTATCAAATTGATTATGTAAGTCCACACATAAAAATTCCAACAATCTCCAACTTGGACTACATAATCAAACATTACAACATACACATAATCATAAATCAATGTCCCATAGAATCTCATCAAAACAAATAATCAAAAGCAGTCATACATGCTTCATTGCTTGATTCACAGGGAAATATACAATAGTAGCAATCCTTCCAACAATATCATAATATTACAATACCAAAATTGGCTCCCACTAACTTAATACAACCTAGGCTTCCAACAACCCCATTTGAGATACATGTTCATGAAACACAACTATGGGTAAGCCTTTTGTTAGTGGATCCGCCAACATACCTTTTGTTGACATGTACTTAATATCAATAAGAGACTCTGCCACTTTCTCCTTAACAAAATAGAACTTTACATCAATATGCTTGGAGTGAGAAGTACTCCTAGCGTTCTTAGAGAAAGCAACAACTGCGGAATTATCACAAAATAATTTCAACGGTCTAGAAATGGAGTCAACAACTCCCAAAGCTGAAATAAAATTACGCATCCATATAGCATGACAACAAGCATCATAACAAGCCACATACTCTGCCTCCATAGTTGAGGATGCTGTAAGTGTCTGCTTGACACTTTTCCAAGATACAGCTCCTCCTGCCATCACAAAAATATAGCCCGTAGTGGACTTCTTATCATCTATGCAGCCAGCAAAATCAGCATCACAAAACCCAACTACATCAAGTATCTTGGTGCGCCGATAGGTCAACATTAAGTCCTTAGTTCCTTGTAAATACCTAAGGACCTTCTTAGCAGCTTTCCAATGTTGACTCCCTGGATTGCTCAAGTACCTACCCAACATGCCCACAACAAAAGCAATATCAGGGCGTGTACATACTTGAGCATACATAAGGCTACTAACCAAAGATGAATAAGGAATGGTTCTCATTTCCTCTCTCTTATCATCATTTTGAGGACACTGAGCCTTTGAAAACTTATCACCCTTCACAATTGGCGCTCTAGTAGAACTACAGTTGTGCATATTGAACCTCTTCAATAGCTTCTCAATATAGGTTCTTTGAGACAATTTAAGCACTCCATTAGCCCTATCACGAAGAATCTTTATGCCCAAAACATAAGAGGCCTCACCAAGATCCTTCATGTCAAAATGGGTTGACAACATGTGCTTTGTCTCAAACAACAAGTCAGAATCATTTGATGCGAGTAGTATATCATCAACATATAAAACAAGAAATATGTAACTACTCCCACTGACCATCAAATATATGCATCTGTCAACTGTATTCTCTTTAAAACCATTTTGGGTGATAATACTATCAAACTTCAGATACCACTGCCTCGAAGCTTGTTTAAGACCATAAATTGACTTATTGAGCTTGCAAACTAAATCTTCCTTTCCAACTTCTGCAAAACCAATAGGCTGCTCCATATACACGTCCTCATCTAGATCACCATTCAAGAAAGCTGTCTTGACATCCATCTGATGTAACTCCAAATCAAAATGAGCTACTATGACCATAATCACTCTAAAAGAGTCCTTGGTCAACACAGGTGAGAAAGTTTCTTTAAAATCAATTCCTTCTCTTTGACTATAACCTTTAACCACAAGTCTAGCTTTGTATCTCTCTATTTGCCCGCTAGAATCACGTTTGGTCTTAAAAACCCACTTGCATCCAACTGGTTTACAACCATGTGGCAATTCGATCAAATCTCAAACATCATTCATATACATAGAGTTCATTTCATCATCCATAGCTTCTTTCCAAGAAGTGAACTGAAGACAATGAATTGCTTCTTGATAAGTGACTGGATCAGAAGCATCATAACCATCATACTCATGCTCCTGTAAATAGATCATGTAATCATCTGAAATAGCCAGCCTACGAACCCTTTGTGATCTTCTCAAAGGAATCCCTTCAACAACAGTACCATCAACAGGAATGTCAGGTTCCACTTGATCACCATGCTCTCCTTGATTAGTGGTTGGCGGTTGGACAATAGGAACATCCACATTTGGAACATGAGATGTAGGAAAAGGAATCACAACATGCTCTTCTCCAAAAGGTATCTCACGAGGCACAAAATTGGGATCAACATTAACTTCATCCTCAAAGTATACAGCCCTGTCTGACTCAATGATCCTGGTGGTATGAGATGGACAATAAAATCTGGAACCCCTTGATCCAATGCAATAACCAACAAAGAAACCACTGATGGTTTTAGGATCAAGTTTCTTTGACTGTAGATTATATGGCCTAACCTCAGCCTTACATCCCCAAACATGGAAATGATGAAGGTTTGGTTTCTTTCCTAACCATAGCTCATAAGGTGTCTTAGGCACAAACTTACTGGGCACTTGATTCAAAATATATGCCGCAGTCCTTAAGGCTTCACCCCACAGAAATTCTAGTAAGGAGGAATTAGACAACATGCACCTCACCATATCCAACAATGTGCGATTCCTCCTTTCTGCAACCCCATTCTGTTGAGGAGTGCCTGTCATTGTATATCTAGCATCAATGCCGCATTCCAACAGAAACTTAGCGAATGGTCCAGGATTTCGTCCAGTCTCATCATATCTCCCATAGTACTCACCACCTCTATCAGACTTCACAACTTTAACGACCTCCTTTTGTTTTTCAACTCCTGCAAAGAATTAGTGACATGAATAGTGGCCCCAGTATCTAACCACCAAGAATTGGCATGCACATCAACAATATTAGTCTCAATCATGTTTGCATTCAAATTAACCACAACCACAATTTCACCTTTCTTCTTCTTTTCTAGCCAATTTTTTAATTTGAAGCAATCAACCTGCTTGTGGCCAACCTTGTGGCAAAAATTGCACTTCCCCTTGAATCTTTCATTCTTTCCAGCATTAGAAGAAACAGAAGCATTGGAGGTTCCTTGATTTGAATTCCCTTTCTTCTTGAATTTCCCTGAGCCCCCAAAATTCTTATGTGGAGGTCTTTTCTTCACATTGCTCACTTCACCAGTAACAAGAGCAAGGGAATGAGTCTCATTTTTCTTCAGTGAGACTTCATGTTGCACCACAAGAGACATCAGCTCCTCCAAAGTCCATTCTTCCTTTAACGCATTGTAAGTCAACTTTACTGCGTCAAAGGAAATAGGAAGAGACTCAAGTATCAACCACTTCAAGAATTTCTCACCTAACTCCACTTTCATCTCATTTGCTTTGTTGAAGTAGTGCTTCAGCTTGATGATGTGGTCTCTAACCCCACCTACTCCATCATAAATAGTGGTTGTGAGAAGTTTCAAGTAAGTTGTCATTTCTGACTTATCAGTCTTGGTATAATTGGCTTTCACATATTCCAGAAAATCTTTGGCCCTCTCTGTCTTTGGCACACATTCTTTGATAGACTTGTCCATTGTGTATTTCATCACCATCAAACAACTCCTGTTGGAGTGCTCCCATTTTTCATAAAATGATCTCTCATCTACAGAGCTCACATCAATGGGCCTACTTGGCTCATCAACCCTCAAAGCCAAGTCCAGATTGTGCAAAGTCATATGCACATTGAAAGACTCAAACCATTCCTCAAAATTGTTTCCAGTTAGAGGTTTGATGGCAGACAATTGCAGAGTAATACCAGGATTGCTAGTAGCTGGAAAATAGCAAAATTCAACAATATGCATGTTATTACAATATCATGCATTTGCTAGTTTCCAGAATTTCTCAATTTAGCAATAGCTTGGAATTTTTGAAAATTCCATGGCGGTAAGGACAATTAATTAAATATCATAACCAAGGTGCACTAATTTTATTACCGAAAGGGCAAAAAAAATTAGTACGGTTCATAATATATAATTAATTTCCTTCACCAATCCAAGCATCCTACCAAGTATTATGATCATCGATAGGATAATTACAATACCCGTATGGACCTTAGTTATCACAATAATAGAACAACCAACAGTGGGAGATAAAATATCTCAACAAAGACAATTTGACACACATAGGATCACGATAGGCAATCACATATATGTTCATTATTGTCATAATAAATTCAAAATATCTCAATTTTCACAACTTGACACACTTGGAATTGCGATAGGCAATCACACAAGTGTGCTTCATTGCCATAATAAATTAAAATATTTAACAAAATTGACATAGGACAACATTATTGGTATAAGGAAAAATTATACCATAAAAAACAATAATAATAATAATTGTCCAAATAAAATCAAATTTAATAACATGCATAATAAATCTAATATATGCATAATCAATCCAAGAATACCAAGACAACCAACAAAAAAAAAAAAAAAATTGGTTTTTTTTTTTTTTTTTAATGACGTCATGATGACGTCATCACGTCACTATTCATCTCCTTCTCCAGCAGAACACGACTGGTTCTGGAGAAAAAAAATTTTTTGTTT
This sequence comes from Vitis rotundifolia, assembly GCA_030254885.1. Taxonomy (NCBI): domain Eukaryota; kingdom Viridiplantae; phylum Streptophyta; class Magnoliopsida; order Vitales; family Vitaceae; genus Vitis; species Vitis rotundifolia. Next base: position 16,488,509 of record CM058163.1, on the reverse strand, counting down.
TTTCGGCCAAAATTTTGTGCATTTTCGGACAAAAACGCTTAGATTTTCATCCTCAAACATCAAACCTTCAATCTAATCCCCAAAATTGCACAAAAATCGCATAATAGGAAGACCCAAAGTAAACCCTAATTCTCAAAATCCCATCAAACAAGCTCCAAAATTCAAATAAAATGATGGGTTTTGCTCAAACAATATTCTCTACAAGTTTCCAACAACAATCGGGCTTGAAAACAGAGAATCAACATCAAACGAGAATTAAAATAAAATAAAAAATGGCTTTCATAACAGGAAACGAGAAACCCAAAAATTAACCCAAAATTGCAGCTCAAATGCCATCCATGCCTGCTCTGATACCAATTGATGAACATTTAAAAAGCATAGGATCGCATATTAACATTTAAGCATGCATCATTTGTCCAAAAAAACGAAACGCACCTTGATTTATCCCATGGAAGGCCATATCCAAGCTCCATTAGAATCCAAGAAGCTGCTCAGTCCGTGATGGTGATAGAATTTGTGATCAATGAGCTCTTCCCTTTCCTGCCCAAAAATTCAGTCCAAATTCGTGCGTCATGTGTGCAGTGTGTGCGCTCTGAAGAAGGAAGAAAAAGAACTCTCCCAACATGCACACACCTCCATGTATATATATAAATAAATTAATATATATATATTACACATTTCACACATTGTTTGGACCACTTGACTTAATGGGCCAGTCAAGTGAATTAGGGTGAGCCCATAAAAAATCAAGCAACTGTATGTGTCCAGTCCCATTATGGACCACAATGAAAAAATAAAATTACACTGATTTATGGCATTATCAAATTGATTATGTAAGTCCACACATAAAAATTCCAACATCCTTCTCCATGGAGTCAGAGGTGAGCACAAGCCGCCTCTGCCGTCCGTTCTCGCATGGCTGCACCTGGAAGAAATCGCCACTGTCGAAGTCCAGTAAGTCGAAGTCAAGGGCGGCATGTCGGGAGTTGCAGTTGGCGTTGGTGTTGTCACGGGAGCCACGGCCTTTGGTCTTCCTAGGGGCGGCGACAAGTGAAGAGGAAGGTGTCACTGGTGATGGCGGGCTTGAGCTTGGGGAGGAGTTGTCGACGTCGACGGCGTCGTCCTCATCCATGAGGTTATTGTCCTTCAACTCGAAGTCGACGGCTTCCACATCTTCTTCTTCATTTTCGAACTTGGCATGGCCACACTGACAAGTGCCGGTGTCAACGTGGATCCAGGTGCTGGAGCCGATTTGGTGACCGAAGTATCTGTGCTGCTACTCCCTCCCTGCAGCTCTCTTTCTGTTTTTCTCCAGCTGAAAGTCCCCCTCTTTTATCTTTTCCTTTTCTCCTTTCCTCAACGTCTCCCCCCAAACCTTGTTTTGTAGCTCTCTGTTTTTCCCGTCCAGCCCTGCCTCTCTGTTTTTTTTTTTTCTCCAAAAAATCCTCACCCAGCTCTCTTCCTCCCCAGCTGCTGCCCGTTTTCTTGTCCTATGCTTAGCTCATTCCCCTCTTGTTTCCCCAGAAAAATCCTAGACCCTCACTCCCCCCAGCTGCCCCAAGAACCCACTCTCCAGATTTTTTCTTTCCCCAAAAAATCCTCACCCCGCTCGGTTTTTCTTCTCCCATAAGTCTTCACCCGCTCCCCTGCTCCTGGTTCAGCAAATATATCCATCCTCAACTACCACCCTGACAAGGTGGTGATGTCCCGTAGCCATACGTCCATGCAGCTTGGCTCCTCCGGAAAGCATAGAAGCCGTCCCCCACTCTAAAACATGCTACCAGCAAATTGCTCAAAAATAATAATAAAAAGGAAAATTCTACAGTACCACATGGTGACACCAATAATTTGTTTTCATGTATATATAAAAAGTTAAAATTAGAAAAAGATAAATCAATTAGAAAAAGGAAGGTAACCAAAAGAAATTTAAATAAGTTTGGATTGCATACATATCAAAAGTATAAAAACTTTGCAACTCTTTTTTAGCTGGTCAATTATTATTTTGATTAGAATTTTTATATAAGTTTATGATTTAATAAATAAAACAATTCATTAAGAAAATTAATTAAATATATTACATCTAACATTTGGAAAAATTAATATTTAATAGAGTACAATAAACACAAAACCTAATTTTTATCTTTATTTTTGAATTTTGTAGGAAGGAGAATGAAAAGTTGTAGATTTTTGTAACTTAATTAGTACGCTAAAAATGAATTTCAATTTGATTAATGATGAAGAAAATATAACACAGTTGAAGGTCTCATTACCTTAATGAAACATTCTTTATTTATTTTATGTGAATATAATTATGTAAAGAAAAATATCATAGGAAATAATCATATTGTTTTTTATATCCCTCATGTATACGTACTTTTATTTATACTTTTTTGCATTTAGATTACAAATTTTATACCTTGATATTGTTATTTCAGTCTTCACTTCAAACATATTTTTCATACTTTGGTCACATTTATTTATTTTTTTATCTAGATTACATTATTTGTATCTAAATCACTTTTTTTTTCATTTCCATTGATGGTATACTTTGTACATTCATACTTTGATCACATTTTTTGTATCTTAGTACCTTAATCATATTTTGTCATATTTTTTGTATCCCTTAGTCACTTTCTTTATACTTAGGTTACATTATTCATATCTTAGTACTTTAGTAACTCATGTTGTATTTTAGTTATATTTGTTGCATGCTATAACAATTTTTGTGTCCATGTAACATTTTTTATATTTTAATAGTTTGATAACATTTTTTTTATTTAGATCACTTTTTTTACACCTAGTTACCTTGGTCACCTTTTTCATACTTCAATAAGTAAGTCATATTCTTTATACCCTAGTTACATTCTTTGTACCTAGAACATATTTTTTGTACCTTAGTCCTTAGTCATATATTTTTCACCTTATTTGTATTTTTCAAATTTATTCAAATTATTCATACCTAGATCATTTTATTTTTAAATGATCTTCTCAAGCTCTCATAAACATAATTTTCCCTATCTATATACTTTGACTATATTTTACACATTTTAGACCTTAATACCATTATCACATTCTTCATACCTTAAACATACTTTTCATACTTTAATCATATTTTTTTTACACCTTGATCATATTCTTTGTACCATGTCATGTTCACTTTTGTTGGTATCTACTTTTAGAATTTAGAAATAGAAAAACATTTTTAATCTCTTTGGATGAATTAAGACATTTTATTTTTGTATTAAATTTTAAATTGAAAATACAATACACATATTATTATTATTATTATTATTATTATTATTTCAATCACATAACATTCATGATGTCATAAGTAACTCCTAAAAAGGTAGGTAATGATGCCTAAAATGAGACTTAGCATTAAAAATCGTCAATCACATGACATGCATAATGTTACAACTCCTAAAAAGGTAGGTAATGATGTATAAAATGAGACTTAGCATTAAAAAACATCAATCACATAACATGCATGATGTTATAAGTAACTCCTAAAATGGTAGGTAATGATGCCTAAAATAAGACTTAGTATTGAAAAAGGAAATGTAGGGTAGACAATGATGCTTAACAAAAGACTTAGCATTGAAACATGACATAGAAAGAAGATAATGATGCTTAGATAACAATAAAAAAAAGACTAAGTAATCCTATAAAGGTAGGTAATGATGCCTAAAACGAGACTTAGCATTAAAAATCTTTAATCACGTAACATGCATGATATTACAAGTAACTCCTAAAAAGGTAGGTAATGATGCCTAAAATGAGACATAGCATTAAAAAACATCAATCACATAATGTTACAAGTAACTCCTAAAATGGTAGGTAATGATGCCTAAAATAAGTTAGTATTGAAAAAGGAAATGTGGGGTTGACAATGATGCTTAACAAAAGACTTAGCATTGAAACAGGACATAAGGAAGATAATGATGCTTACATAACAATAAAAAAAAGACTAAGTAACTCCTAAAAAGGTAGGTAATAATGCCTAAAACGTGACTTAGCATTAAAAATCGTCAATCACATAACATGCATAATGTTACAACTCCTAAAAAGGTAGGTAATGATGCATAAAATGAGACTTAGCATTAAAAAACATCAATCACATAACATGCATGATGTTATAAGTAACTCCTAAAATGGTAGGTAATAATGCCTAAAATAAGACTTAGTATTGAAAAAGAAAATGTAGGGTAGACAATGATGCTTAACAAAAGACTTAGCATTGAAACAGGACATAGAGATAAGATAATGATGCTTACATAACAATAAAAAAAGACTAAGTAACTCCTGAAAAGGTGGGTAATGATGCCTAAAACGAGGCTTAGCATTAAAAATAGTTAATCACATACATGCATGATGTTACAACTCCTAAAAAGGTAGGTAATGATGCCTAAAATGAGACATAGCATTAAAAAACATCAATTACAAGTAACTCCTAAAATGGTAGATAATGATGCCTAAAATAAGACTTAATATTGAAAAAGGAAATGTAGTGTAGACAGTGATGCTTACATAACAATAGAAAAAGGCTAAGTAGTGGACAAGGATGAGCCTTTGCACCTAAACAAATTGTTATACAGCTTTTTTTTATTTTAGTTAAAAAAATTAAATAAAAAACTTTGTAGTAAAAAGGTTGGTATCGAAACATGATTCTTTTATACCATACCACATGGTGACACCAATAATCCGTTTTCGGGGAAAAAAAATAAAATAATAATAAAAACAAATTAATTGATTAAAAAATGAAAGTAATAAAAGAAATTTAAATGATTTTGGATTACAAACATATCAAAAGTATAAAAACTTTGCAAGTCTTTTTTAATTTGTCAATTATTATTTTGACAAGATTTTTTATATAAGTTTATAATTTAATAAATAAAACAATCCATTAAGAAAATTAATTAAATATATTACATCTAACATTTAGACAATTTAATATTTAATAGAGTACAATAAGCACAAAGCCTAATTTTTATTTTTATTTTTCAATTATTTTTTTTTTAAGAAAGAGAATGATAAGTTGGAGATTTTTAGAACCTAATTAGTATGTTAAATATGAATTTCATTTTAATGATGAAGAAAATATATAAAAAAAAAAAAATTAAAGGTCTGTAAACCCCAAAATTTATTCCAATTTTATTTTTATATTAATTTTGAGCTAACATTTATTCTTAAATTTAAATCTCGATTACATATAATATTTTTTACTCACTCACCATTTAATTATTTATTTTTATTATTTTTTATATTTTTTATTTTATTTTATTATTATTACTATTATTATTATTATTATTATTTTTCTTCTTTTTTATTTCTTTTCTTCCTTTTCTATTTTTTTCTTCTTTCTTTTCTCTCTCCTCCCTCCTCTCTCTTCCCACTTAACCCCACCTACTCTCCTATTCTCTCTCCTCCCATTCCTCCCCCCGACACACTTTTTCTTCATTTTCCCCCTCATTTCCCCTCGATTATTTCTTCTTCTTTCTTCATCCCACACACTCCACGGCTCCACCCCACCCCACCCCACTTCTAAACGCCACACTGCCGCCACATGGAAGATGGAATTTCATGGAAAAAGTGAGACTCGAAAAGTTATGAGAAGACATTAAGCTTGTTAAAGGCTTGTTTGGGTACACATTTCATTTCCCACTACTATTTGATTTTATTTTTTATTGATTTCTATAAATATTTATGTATTTATATTTACTTGTTGTATACAAATTAAATATCGAATAAACCAAAAATCTTGTTTAAATAAGAAGAATAATTCAGTAAATAGTTTTTAATAAAATAATAGTTCAAAAAATATTCTTTCTAATAAAAATAAGTTTTCTTAATTCAAAAAAGTGTTTTTAGGAAAATCTAGAAAATTGTTTTTAATAAAATTTTTATTAAAAAAAATGGGTTTTTATAAAATTTTTATAAAAAAAAAATTGTTTTTAAAAATGATTGTCTGAAATTTGTTCTGTAAATAAAGTTATCCCAAAAATTAATTTTTAATAAAATTGTCCAAAAAATGTTTTTTTTAAATAAAATTTTTTTCCTTAATTAAAATGTGATTCAAAGTAATTTTTAGAAATAGAGGATTTAAATATATATTTTTTTAATGAGAATAGGATGAGAGTTATTTTTGTAAATTAAAGTTGTAGAAATTATTTTTTTAATAAAATTGGATTGAATTTTAAAATTTTTGTAAATAAAGCTATATAAGTCTTTTTTTAATTAAAAATTATTTTACAAATAAATTTATTTTTAAAAAATTATGTATAAATCACTTTTTTTAAATAAAAATGAATCAAAATACTTTTGTAAATAAAATTATAAAAATTCATTCTTTTTTAGTAAAAGCAAATAAAAATAATTTTTGTGGCCAAATTGAAATTTTGTAATAAATTCTTTTGATACAATAAGTGTAAATAATTTTTTTTTTTTGAAAATTGAATACAAATGAAATTGAGAAAATAAATTGACTCTTTTTTGTAAATAAATAAATTGAAATCATTAATTCAAAATTGTTTTTAATAAAACCCTTTGAAATTTCTTGAAAACTATTTTTTTAAATATATTTTTTATTTAGTTCAATAAATCATTTTGTATAATTCTCTTGTTGTGTATTTTGTCTATTCTTGTAATTTGATTTTTTATCATGATTTGTACATACTTATTTGTGCAATTCTTTTTCTTGGTATCCATGACTAATTAATTAATTGTCACAATTCTCTTAATTTGTTTAGTAGAGACCGTACGTATACGAGTTTAGAGGAGTGCTACGGTTCACCACTGTACATTTCCAATAGGAAACCTCATCCTCGGATATAAATTCAGTTTTTACCAATGTTTTCAGAACCGGACCGGTCATTGAACCGAAAAAGTTACCGGTTCACAGTTCACTGGTCAGACCGGCGGTCGAAGCGCCGTTGAAACGGTAACTTCATAAATATATAATTTATATATTATTAAAATTAAAATAATTATAAAAATAAAATAATATAATTTATATATTATTTGAAAATTAAAATTTTATTTGAAAATTATAAGATTATTTGAAAATCAAAAACTAGTTTCAAATTTTAAATTTCAAAATTTATTTCAAATTATAAATTCCAGAAAACATTGATTAAAAAAAAAAAAAAACTTGCTGGTGAAGACATTGATAAAAAATTAAAAATTCTAGAAAACCAGATCGTGGGGCGGCGACGCATTGAAGAAGGGGGCAGGAAAAGAATGTCGATGCTCTGCGTGGTGGAAAGGGGGCTCGTCGGTGGCAGGCGTGGGCGGTGCTCTACGTGTGGGGGTTGGGATGAAGGAAGGATCGGGGGGAAGACTGCTGGAGCTTTGCTTGGGGGGGCAAAGACCAGTTCGTTGTGGGGGGCTCGTCAGCGGCAGGTGTGGGCGATGCTCTGCATGGGGGAGGAAAGACTGGTGCTATGCGTGGTGGGATGGGGGGGCAAAGACTGGTTCACTGGAAAGGGAGGTCGGCGACGGCAAGCGTGGTGGGGTGGGGGGGGCAAACACTGGTTCAGTGGAAAGGGGGGTCGTCGGCGGCAAGCCTGGGGGGGCACAGACTGCGGGTGCTTTGTGTGGGGGGCTCGTCGGAGACAGTTGCTGGTACTGGGAAAGCCGTAGGGAAGGGAGGGAGAGAGGTTGGGGTGATCAAAACCGCGTCATTTTGACTTTGTAAAAAAAAAAAAAAAAAAATAGTTGAACCATCCGGTTTGGTTCGTCTGGTTCAACCTGTTCACCGGTCGGACCGCCGGTTCACCTGGTCCGATTCCAGTTCAATCATCTTCCGATCCAATTCACCGGACTGGACCAAAATCGTGACTGATCAGACCAGCCGGTCCAGTCCGATTTTTAAAACATTAGTTTTTACAAACATATCTTTTCCAAATAAAAAGTTACATATGGTTTTCTTTCTTTATACGTAGATTATATTATCTATATCTTAGTACATTAGTTACACATTTCATATCTTAGTCATTTTTTTGCATTCTATAACAAATTTTGTATCCATGTAATGTTTTTTGTATGTTAATTCCTTGATAAGGCTTTTTATATTTAGGTCATGTTTTCTTACCCATTAATACCTTGATACCTAGGTGAAATTCTTTGTACCCTAATATAGATCCTCTATTTTGTCTTCCTAGTACATATTTTAATCATATGTTTGGTGCCCATCACATTGCACTCTTTTGCAATTTTTTAGATTATGTTAAATTGATTTTTTGGTTAAATTATTAGTTTTTAAATGTCTTATCTTTGATGGTATAAAATAAGAAATAAAATAACAATTATTTCATACTAAGATATAAATTTTTAGTATTCAAAAAACAAACATAACACCTAATAGAATTAAAACATTAATAAAAAAATTTGATAAAGACATTAAGTTGTATATATGTTCTTATGTGTTGTTGAAAAAGTTAAGGAAAAATATAAGAAAAAGAAAAAAAAATAGAAAAACTAAAAAATAAACATATTAATCATTTTTCTATAATGCTTTAAATTAATTTCACTTATTTTCGCTTTTTCATATAAAAATTAAATAAAAACATATAAATTTTTTATTTTTCTTTGTCAAATATGAGTAAATCATTCTCCTAGCATTTTTTTGAAAACCAACATAATATAAATGTAAAAGAAAAGAAAAAGAAAGAAGAAAGAAAAAGGCAAAATTATCCTTTAGAATGGCGAGGTGAAATAATGACCTGAAGGGTGAGTGAATGTGATAAGTATTGTAAAGGGTAGACTGAAAATGCAATAATTTCTCTAAAGACCCTTTTTTTTTTTTTAATGTCAAGACTACCCTTAATAAGCCAAAAGCAACAACAAAAATAAATAAAGTATTCTTTAACCCCAGCTACAACTTGTCTGTATTAAAAAAAAAAAAAAAAAAAAAAAAAAAAAAAAAAAAAAAAAAGCAACAAAGAGGAAAAAGTTTCAGCACTTCAGGTCATGAACTAAAACGGTCTCCACAAAGCTTGATTTTTTTTTTTTTTTTTTTTTTTTGTGAATATAGCAAGAAATCCACTAAAGGTAAGAAAAAATAAGTTTTTTAAATGCCAAAAATATAAAAATACCTCATTTTATACCAAAAAAATTAAATAAGTTAAAACTCGGATGAAGGAACGAAATGTTAATAAGTTTAACAATGTAGATTTGAGATATTAAATATGAAAGATTGAAAGAGGTTTTGAGGAAGAAATGACATTTTTTTGTGTAGAATGTTATTCAAATTTATTTTATATGATTTTTTTTTTTTTTTTTTTTTTGTCATATTGAATATGTGGCTTTTTATTTTTTTATTTTTTTTATTTTTTGGGTTGTTTGATATGATTATTATTGATTTCCATTGAAAAGATTTCCACTTTAGCTTTGTTGTTAGGACCAATTTGACATGACACAAGAAAAAAAATTTCTCAGTTGTTTCATGCTTGTTTGGGACCACTTTGTTTGTGTAGTTATGAACATATTCAAATTTTCATTGAAAACTGAAATCACTTTGTATAGGACCACTTTGTCTTTTATTATGAATTTGCTAAAGAGTTAGGACCATTATATTTTTGTTATGAATTTGTTATCTTTTTGTACAAGTATTATACTAGTATGATGTGTTGAATGTTTAATAGTTTGAAAGTTGTGTAAAAAAACCATTACTTTATTTATAAAGTACAGGCATGATACGAATGCAATATTGTTACAATGTAAAAACATTAACATTACAATACATTACAATATACCAAAATGACAAAATATTGAATTATTTTTTACTGAACTGACATTTCTAGGCTATCATGTTGTATTCCTATCATGTTCAATTTTTGAAGCAACCTTGCAAGTCAAATGAAGTAGTAATATGAATTTACAATAATCTTAAATTTTTTTTTTTTAAAAAAATGAGTTAGTAATTTCAACACATAAAGTTGTTAATGATAATCCAATGATGTATAAAAAGACATTTATAAAATTAATTTTTTTATAAAAAAATATAAAGGTACAATAAAAATACACTACAATTACAATACAAATACAATAACATTACGATAAGGTAAAATTTTAAAAAGTTTAAATTTCTTACGAAACTGGGCAATTGTGGGTTCTTTGGCATATCCCTAACATGTCTAATATACAGCAAATATTGTTCTTTATGATATAAAATATGTCTCAATTGATTACAATTTTCATTTGTTTGTTTTGTATTTATTGTAAAAATTTCCTTGGTTGTAATATTGTGAAATACATTGATTTTATAAAGTACAAGTACGATACAGATGCAATATAGTTACAATGTAAAAACATTAATATTATGATATATTTCAATATACCAAATTGACAGAATATTGAATTGTTTTTTACTGAACTAACATTTATGAGCTATCATGTTGTATTCTTTTCATGCTCGATATTTTGAAGCAACCTTGCAAGCCAAATGAAATAGTAATATGAATTCACAATAATTTTAATTTTTTTTTAAAAAAAAATGAGTTAGTAATTTCAATACATAAAGTTGTTGATGGTAATTCAATAATGTATAAAAATATATCTATAAAATTAATTTTTTTATAAAAAAATACAGAGGTACAATAAAAATATATTAGCATTATAATACATTATAATAAGGTAAAATTTTCAAATTTTCAAATTTCTCACGAAACTGTGGGATCCTAATGTCTCTCATTCCTCTATTATAATCAAAGCTTAAAATAATTACAAAATAATTTCTCTTATTTGTATTACCAAATCCTCATCTAGAAACAATTTTCATAATATTAATTCACTTTTATTCAGTCTTACAAATCGAAGAACATAACACCACACCTAGAAATTAAAATCACAATAACTAAGATTTCTTATTTTTAAATGAAAAAATTTCAAATATTTCACACACAATGAAAAAAGATGTGGTTGAAGATGTTGTCGAAGATACAATGTCGAAAATAAAGACACCAACAATGATGCAAAATAGAAGTCTTCGATGGAAACACCACTGAAACAAAGGAACTACAGACGAGTACACAAGTTATATGGCAAATTGCTCTAATAAAAATATAGGGCCTTCAAAAGAATTATCACATTCACCTACCCTTCCGGGTCATTTTTTACCCCCACCAACCCTAAACTGTAATTTTCCAAAAGAAAAAATTGCAACATCCATTGGTAGTGCCAAAACAAAGAAAAAGAAAAGGTAAAGAAAAAAATTGCAACATCAATTTGGCAAAGCCACAAGTCAGTTTCGTGAAGCAAATATCTCAGGCAATGACAGTCTGGAAAGGCAGAGCAATATTTAAGAGCTGCTTTCTGCCAAACCAATGAACTGAAATTGAAGTAACATTATGGGCGAAGCCACTTGTGATGTCACAGCTATTATCCTATATGTGTTTTTTTCTTTCTCTCTGGCCTCTGTAAATTTACGGTATGAGAATTGCTATACATTTTTTTTTTCTTCTGCGAGTTCACCAACCTCCACTGCCACCACCAGACCATCCATTTCCACCACCAGAAAGGGTGGTATTACTTTTGCTAGAACCCCATCCAGTATTGGCAACCTCTGAAGCAGCATTCCCCTTCGAGCATGCCGCATCCCAGGCAACATCTCCGTCAGCATTGCTTTTATTCTCCCTACCACCACTTCCACTTCCACTTCCACTTCCAACCCAACCGCCTTTGCCTATTCCACCACCAGTCCCATCTCCACGGCTATTGCTGTTACTGTTGCTGACCCCTCCCCAATTGGCACCACCGTTGCCCCAAGTACAAGGACCACTACTCCCAGCCTCCCCGGAGCCACTCCCATTGCCTCCACTAGCCTTGTCATTCCCCCAACCATCAGTGCCACCTCCACCACCCTCATTATTGTCACTTGCCTTACTCCTACCCCAGCTGCCCCAACCACCAGACGAAGCTGCTCTACAGGGTGGGTTTTGGACCTTGAAACCTGGCAAGTTGCCCCACCCATCACTATCCCAACTTTTATCCTCAACATTCAGCACCGACCCCCGCTCTGAACCTGCACCACACCCAAATTCTTTTTGGTCCTTGGCATTGTAAGAACCATGGCCATGGCCACAACCACGTCCAGGCCCATGACCATTGCTTCCACACCCTTGACTACCACTACCTCTCCCATTTCCCCTGGCACCACCCCAATTGCTACCCCTTGCAGTACCTCCCCTGCTGCTGCCACCCCAATCATCAGTACTCCTACCATGACCCCAATTTCTAACCCCAGAAGAGCCCCAACTTTTAGTCCTCCCACCACCACCCAAATTTCCAACCCCGGCTCTACCACTGCTGCTGCCCCACCCAGCAGGGGAAACTTCTCTGCCAGGTGAATTCAGGACTTCAGCACCAGGAAAACTGCTCCACCCGTCACCACGACTTCTATTTTCATTTCCTCCTGTACAACCATAAAAGGCAGGGGAAAGTATAAGTTAATGCAAACAGCCCATGAAATGGAAGGAAATTTGATAACCTAATAACAGTGACGTAGAATTCAGTAGTGACTGTCTAACTACAAAACCTTTCAACCTGCTTAAAGGCTCAAAATAGCACATACATTTCCAAGCATATGACAGTTCATCCACACGTCTATAATATTTAAAATCTGTTTTATTTTCAAAATAAAGATAATAAAAGCCATCCATTTTTCACAAAGATACACTCCATGTTCAACACAAAAAAAATACCCCACAATAACTTGGCTGACAAAGCTTGCATTCCATCCTTTAGAACCTGAAAAACACTCTTCTAAATCTATAAAAATATGAAATGCACCAAACTCATTAAAATTCCATTGCTAAACAACAAATGGATTGCAAACCTGTTTGGTGGTTTTATGAGATTGAATGGCTTAAGTTTCAAAAGGCTCCAAATGTTAGCCTCACAATATATGCACATCATCCATTTGGAGCTCAACTTAAAATTGAGACATAAGCTTCATGCATAAACCATGAAATGATCCATGTGACAACTAGAACCAAAAAAACAAAAAACAAAATTTTAAAAATTTGTGCAAGTAAAAATGTTTCACTTTAATTTTAATTAAAAACGGTTTTCAAGTACATCAATGTGAAACTTTTTATTTTTAAAAACAATATATATATATATATATATATCCAAACATGCACTTAATTAATTAAATTCATTATGGGGATTCTAGTTACAGTAGTTTGTGCTTTCTTTTACAAAACAAATTTGACAGACTTCAAAAGATAAGATATCAACTGATTTTTAATTCATTAGTCTATCTAAATTCCACTCAGTTAATAATTTGAATAAGAGAACATCCATGTGATTGATTGTTAATAACCATTAACAACCTGATATGCATATAAATCAATGGATAGATATTTGCTTGCTCGAGTCTAAACTTATTTTTCTATATTATTTATATCTTCTTTTCCATATATAGCTATATTATAGTTCAATTATGGTATTCTTTACTTATGATGGATTAGTAAGTACATTATCATTATATTATATTTGGACATGGATAAAGAAGAATACAATTGGCATCAATTTGAGAAAACAACAGAAGAATAGTAGAGAGCATGGTAATCTAAAATGATAGTTAGGAAGGTATTGATAAATAGTTTAAAGTCAAAATATTGTAGTTGACATAAAATATTGATAATGAAGAATGTATTGAAGTTTCTGAAACATAGTTTACCAATATAGCATCTGTATCAAATAGAGAGAACAAAACAAAAACAAGAGAGAGAGAAAGATATAGAACATGGAGATCTGCATGATACTTCCAAAAGTGGTAAAACTCACAAAAGCTAAAATACTGTAATTGAAACAAAATAAAATTAAAAAAAAAAAAATGTGGATGTATGTAAGACAAGCATATAATGTTTAGGACCTAGAAAGTGTGCACATTATACAGAATAACAATACCAATTTATTCAATGACATTCAGGCTCTAATCTAAACATCCAGATTATGCTTTTATCATTTTGGTGGTGATGAACCAACGTAAACCTCCAATTATAAATATGGTAACGTCAAAATGTAGTCAACAAATAAAACCACAAAATGCTTAGTATAACACCGATTAAAAATTTGCTTTTTCAATTAGAAAAAAAGCCTGTAATGTTCTACACTTTTTTTATATGAATATTAAAAAAAAACACACTCCATTATTTCACATTGTTTTATATGAAGTAAAGATGACATATATGAAGTCATCCACAATGACAATTGTACAAGTTCATAATGTTGTTTGACAATAACTTACATGAATCTACACTTAAAATATTTTATTATGAGTTCATTAAAATGCATGTATTAAAAAGAGAAAAAAGCCAACAATGCATGGATTATTCATATCATTATTCAACAACAAAAAAAAAAACAATAATAATAAAGAAAAATCATGCCTTCTGATTATAGGTTCCTATAAAATCCCACTAGAACTTGGAATTACATTTTGGCATTTCATTAACATAGTTGTTGATAATGTTTAGCCTAGGACAACAAAAATTTTAGCCTGCCACACAAGACAACTTTTTTGAGTTTTTCGATATACTAACTGATTGTTTGGACACAACACAGATTCCTAGGAGATCAAGTTTTTAGTCTAGACCGAACACATTCTCTGAGTTTTAAGATGCTAAATGATTCTAAGGTATCTGCTGTAGTAGTGAACTCCTTGAACTCTACAGGTTCTAGGTTTGTAAAACAACTTTTTCTGACAACCACAAATTTATAATGTGAGAATTTCAACTATCTCAAGACATTCTATATCTGAAAATCTATTCTCCTTTTTTTATCTTACTTATAACAGCCGACAAAGAAATTCTAGCTGCAAAATTCAACAGAAAGGTTCTAGAAAAATAAAATAAGGAATATTAGTCCACTCATTTTCTTTTTAAATCTAAACAAAACAGCAATCTTTATGCAATTGTTTTTTAAATAAGAATTTATAACACTGCTTATTGATAATGTGGATCCCTGGCATGATTAATTTACATAATTTTTAGGACATTTTTACTTCAAATATGAAATTGTCAGAATGAATGTGTGCACAGGTTCTAAACACACTCCAACACTGGTTATACCCTCTAAACTATTGAATCCACAAGGAAAAGCAGTTCCCTTTTCCAGTCCTAAACCACATCCACTACCATTCCTATCACTGCATCCACTTTAACAACTGTTTGCATTTTGTGCCACTAAGAATGAACTGTATATGGAAAGGCCATTACATCAATTTGTAGAAACCAATATGAAAGGATGCTCCCTGTATTGCCTTTGGTTTTACCTTTTCAAATTAAATATTTATGGTAGACCAGAAAACAAACTTCCACGACTGAGTTTGGTGTGTGATCAAGTCAGTCTAGTAACAATCATAACATCATTCTTCATGTCCTTTCATGATATGCAAATTTAGGAAATTGTAAAAGAATAAATAAATTAAATAATAACTAATTAGTAGACTTGCCTCTAGAACTAGGTGTACAAGTTTTATCTCTGCTTGAGTTGAATTGGCCACTCCAACCACCAGTGTTGCTTTCCCAACCACCGCCTGTAGGTGCCCCAACTGCAGGACTTCTCATTGGTACCATGGCAGCAACTGATTGAATTGACGGTGCTTTTTCTGGCCATGGATCATTAATGTGTTTCTGGAAATATGCCACAAGCCGGTCAATGTTATCAAAAGTATGCTTCCGAAACTTGAAGCCCTTGGGATATAAACCAATGTACTCATGGTGTGGATTTGTATTTCTAATATAACTCAAAATAAATGCACCAGGATGCTCATGACAAATGCCAAAACAGTAAACTATCCTCATCGGATAATCTAATTTCTCTGCTCTTAAGAGATCATCAACTTCTGCTTTTTTGCCCCTCCTGAACTTTCGGTAATTAAGCATAGCTTTCAGGTGAGTTACCAATGGGTCAACATATCGATCCATAACCTATTTTCAACACCAAAAGAAATCAATTAATGTACTTAGTGCTCCAAAGGCTAGAAAGCAAAACAGATGATTGCATACCCATCCACAATATGCATACAGGCTGTACACTAACCGACAAAATTAGAAACTCAATTGGGTTAACATACGTCAACTATATACTTCTTGAATTTCATGCATGACTTCAACACATTCATCTTTTGCTTCAAAATTCTAACTAATCTGATTTCCCTAAATAATTATCCAAGTTGCTGAGTTAAAAAATTTTAACTGTAGAATGCCTCTTTACTATCACCTTTAAGAAGGAAGCTCCAGGAAGTCAGGTCCAAGTACCAATTTGGGATCTAGATTCAAATTAATTACATTTTCAAAGAATATTTTTCCTTTTTGTAGATAGTTTTGTTATAGCAGAAACATGCGCAAAGCAAAAGGACAGTGCATGAAACAAGCAAATAAACCTTTCAAAATCCCTGTATAGAGCACCAACCTCATCTAAATCCTCAAAATTTTCATCCCCTATTTTTAACGTCTTTCCAAGATGAAGCAAACTCATGGCATCCTTCTGATCCTTCCCACCTTCAGTTATTTCTTTGTGAGCATAAACTCCATCATAGATCTTAATAGTTAAAGACAAATAAGATGAGCCTCTTGAACTTGGATGAAAAGTACTTTCACCCACAGCTTTATCTGATAGATACTGTTCAACAAAGTATAGATGAACACTATTTCAAATCAGTTAACTACTACAGTGAACTAATGAAGTTTAACAAACTGAGATAGTGCATCACAGATAACACACCTCCATTGCTTTGTCAAATGTAATATTTTGAAAACACGGATGAACAATCATCCTCGGTTTGACATGCTTCTTTGCAAGCTCCTTCTGGGCTTTCTCCTGCTCTTGTGATAAACTACTCTGATCTTCACAGTAGTAGGGGTCAACACTACAGGAATTTTGATCTTTGCTGCTCCTTGACTGAATTTCTTTGCAAGTTAGAACCACACGGTGTCTGTTCTTTTCAATCTGTTTAATCTTGCAGATGAGGATTTCACCAACTTGTAGCTTTGTTGTCAAGTCAATCTCATCCCTTTCATCTGAAAAACCATCCTTGAAAAGTATCCCATCTAATCCAGAGTCAAGCACACAGAACACTCGTTCAGATTGGACCGAGCGAACTGTTGCCTGAACAATCTTCCCTTCAGCAAGTGTATCACCATTTTCACCTGTTATCATATGGAACTCCTCATCCTCGCTCGGTTCTTCATAAGGACTTCTCCAGTCTCGAAATCCATGAAGCAACTCCATTTTTATATCAAAAAGTGTCTCTCTTTTACTTTTTCCATGTTTTATTTCATAATCTTTGGCATATTCAAAGATTTTAAGATCTTCTAGATATTTTGGGTGGTTTCTAACATATCCTATTGCCATCTCTAGCACCACATCATCAATTTCATCATTTTCAAAACATTTATAAACATCCTTAGCCAAAATCTTTGCAAGATTATAAGACTCCGGGTGAATTCTTGTATCATCCAAAAGATCCATGTTGCTGCTAGCAGATGCCATCCCACAGCAACGTACACGCAAGAAACCAACAGCACTTCTAAACACACTCATTGTTCCAAGCCCATGTTCAATCAGTTTCTTTCGACATGTAACTACTCCAATTCTAATTAATGCCCTCTGTAAATGAACAGCCTTACTAGGTCCAAGCCCGGAAACAAATTGTAAAGGAGCAAAAAGCCAATCATGAGCAGCAGCCAAATTTATGTCAATACCCACCTGATTGGTGACATCCACCATCACCTGTTCAACCATCTCATACTTCTCATCAGGTGTAAGGAGGTAGGCCAGGGAGCAAAGCTTCCAAGATAATATCTCTTTCCCCGGCCCACACAGTGTAGCAATCATAGCCAGTGGATTTTGCAAAAAACGACCAAGAGCCACAGCTCGCTTGACAATGCCTACAAACATAAAACACAAAATGCAATGTTAATGATAACTATAAATCAAATTTATAATTGGATACATACAGTGCTGATAGAGACAGAAATATAAACACTTAAGACAGAGAGAGAAAGAGAGAGATGGAGAAATGAAGTTACCTGGTTGCCCAGGAAGCTGGTCTGAAGAAATCCGTGAATGTTCATATATACGAGGCAGGGATTCATCCCCATATACAATTCTGATCCCATCCATCTTTTGACCAACATCTCTAGGATTTTCCTCCATCATCTTAAATATAATCTGATTGGGAGAATAAAAATTACCATGATATCCATCACAAAATTTTCATGATGATCTAATAACATATTAATCCTTCCATTTGAATTAAAAATTCAAAATAAAAATCAATCTCAAAAACCTAAACTTAATTAAGATAATAAGAATGATTTTCAGGTTCGACTACACTAACAATAATCCAGGAAAATATTAAGATCTAGAAAATAGTACTCGTGTAATAAATAGAAATCTATATTTGCACATTTATCTCCGGTGTTCAAATAAAACACATGCTTGTCTTTTCACAACATTAGATGAGTAACTGAAGACCGTTGATCAACAAATTAAATGCACCCCAACTGAAGTAAACAAAAAACCAACCAGGTTACACTGGTTATAAATTTTATACCTCATAGATCTCTTCCTTCAACCGCCGACAAGCCAAGTTCACAGCTCCAAGAACAACTACATGGGGTTGGTGTTCAGTCATGAACTCACGGACACGTTCCTGATCAATTTTCTTCTGCTGCTGCTGCTTCTGATTGTTCCTGGACCATATGATAAGGGAGCTGGCGTGCAATACATCCATCACTTCTCCCAATGAGTCCAACATCACAAAAGTGGTTGCTGGATTTCCAGGATCCCAACAACAAGCCATGACCCTTGGTGCAGTTTCTTCATCTAGTTCATCATCATTTTCTTTGTGCTGATATGGTGCAACTGAGGCCCTGTTCCACAACTGTTTCCCATATTCCTCAAGCAGCCAGGCTTTTGCTTTGGCAGTCAAGAAGACTCGAGCTTGTTTCTCCATGTAAGGAAGAAGAAAATTTGAAAATGCATCCTGCAAGATTAATTTGCGCTGTTCATTCCAGAGTCGAGCTGATATACTAACACCATCACTGAGATAACAATCATTAGATTCACTTGTCAGCTTGTTAAGGGTACTCTCTGGCAACTTTATAGTAACTTCAAGGAGTTTCTCTTCTTCAGCCCTCTGAATTAGAAGCCACTGAGCATCCTTGAATTGAGAAAGAGGCTTGCCATGTAGCCACTTAAACCCTGAAAATTCATGGGAAGGATCTATTACCATGTTTCCTTTGGGGGTGGGTCTTGTTGAGACTAAAGCTTCCTCCATAAAAATACTTCGAACATGTTTCCTGAAACATGGTTCAGAACTGATCTCCACCGCAGCCTAAAGCAAGAATAGGATTATGAACAATGACAAACCAGACCAATAAGGATATTGTTATTAACTACAAACATCAAATCCACATACCATGTGCCTAGCACCTTTAAGCACAGCTTGTGGAGTTTCAAACACTGGACCTGTGAAAGTTGAAGCAATCTCCTCAGGAGATTCCTTTAAATCCTCCAAATCCTCTCTTCTCTATAGTAGCATAAAACTGAATTTATATGCCTTTGCTCAAAAACATAATGTAGATATATAAATAAAATGAGTTTAGACAAAATATAACTTACCACATTAACCAGAGTAACTTGCAAACCAAATTGCTCAGAATTACACCCAAACTTGGCTGCAACTTCCCACAGGCCAGCGTTACTGCATACCTTATAGTGTGACTTCCTCTTGGGCCTCTTAAACTGCCCTTGAGAAACATTTACTTCATCCAGGGGAAAGTGCAGATTAAACTTCAAGTTAACATCATCGACCTCTATTTCTGATTCAGCATTTTTGAGAGAGTTGGAAATTGATTTGAACAGCTCCTTATTTAAATTGAGTCTTGCTTCATCATGCATTTTCAACAATTCTTCTTCATAGCGCTTATTGTAGTACAACTGAAGAGCATTTTTCCGCTTACGAAGAAGCAACCACTTTCTATCCAAATCCTTGATGGCCCAAAGTATCTGCACCACATGCAACTAATAATAGTAAGCCAGTCCAAGAATTTGTAGTTCCCATTTTCTACAACTTCATCCATTGTGCGAAATAAGTGAGAAGAAGTAAAAGAAAGAAAAATCACCACCTTGTTCCTCTTAAGTCTAGTCGTTCTCTTAGTCTCATCCTCATCTTCATTTTCTGCCACATCTTGCTCTGGATCTTTCAATAGACTGAGACAAAGCTCCTTGCGATACATTGCAATAAAAGGAATCTAGAAAGGATGATAAAAGTTCAGACAACAATGTACTGTTAAATTTAGAAGGTGAACTTTGGATCTGCAAATCTACTCAAACTCACATCATGCTTCTCCACATGATGCAACTTCAAGAATCTTTCAATGTCTTGCTCAACTTTTTTGAACAGATCAGGACCTTCATCATTTCCTTCAATAACCTTCATCTTGCAGAACCATGTTATATTTGTGGTAAGTTGACTAAGTATCCAAGAAGTTTCCTCTTTTATACTCATGATATCTACTGGAGCAGGTCCAGTGCTTTCCTCAGATATCTATAAAGAATAATTGAAGGCATTTAATTCAATTATGAGACTTTGATGGCACAAACTTTACATCAATCAAGCCACAAAGGTGAAAAAAATTGACCTGTATCCTCTCAGGCATGTCAATATTTCTTATAAGATCATCCTTCTCGGTCAAATACTTCTCTGTGAGGATGAATGGCTCATATACATTTTTCAGACTCCCCTCCATTTGCCTACCAGAGTTATCAAATTGGTCCATCCTAGCTAGACTTTTCTTGCGACAATTAAGGTATTCATTAGGGTCACCAAATATGTCATGTGCTTCCTCTACTGTAGATGATGACACTCCATAT
Source organism: Vitis rotundifolia (assembly GCA_030254885.1). Lineage (NCBI taxonomy): Eukaryota > Viridiplantae > Streptophyta > Magnoliopsida > Vitales > Vitaceae > Vitis > Vitis rotundifolia. Next base: position 16,467,620 of record CM058163.1, on the reverse strand, counting down.
TCTTGCCTTGACTTCCTTTTCAACTTCCTTTGCATTGGAAGGAAAAAAAAAAAAGTCATGAAGGAACAAATCACCATAAAACATCCAACAAAAAGATCAAAAGATCAATTAATTAATAATCAATATACCTCACTGGACGACCATCTGTTTCTTCTGCATCTACAATAAAACCATCCATTTCATCGTCTCCAACAACATCCTCATCATCGTATTTTGATTTTGCCTCGTCATCATCAATGTCGTCAAGAAGTAATCCTATGAATATAGAATGTGCTTTACAATTGCATAATTTTATTTAGAACAATATGAAGTAATCCCATCATATTTCCTAGATTTCTCAAGTTTCAATTACAACAAATGTAATTAAAAGAAATGTTAACAACCAAAGAGATCATCACACCATGAAAATTTTGAACAACTGTATAAAACTCAACGGTAATATTATTACCATCTTCGTCAAAAAAATCAGAGTGCACTCTCGGATCAGTATCTTTCCCAGCCTTCTTAAGCCGCTTAAATTTTTTGGTTCCCTAAAAACAGGAAAAATAAATAAATAAACCCACAATCAAGAACCCAATATACCGACAAAAAACACCTAATTAATGAAGGGGCAATAAAAACTCACAGCCTTTGGCCTACGAATGCCCAAGACATTATTGTCTTCAAGTAATACATAATCATCTTCGTCGAGAACAAAATTCTTTTCCAAATCTCTAAAATGACAAACAAAAGAAGAAAGAAAAGCATACATTAAAAAGGGCAAGAATGCATACAAGGCAAACCACATTACAAGGTGGATAATAACTACATTTTCTTCTTTTTCTTCTTCTTTTGCCTTGGTTCATCTGGGTCGCCATCTTCCTCTTCATCCTCATTTACTATAAACCCATCATCCTCATACTCATCTTGACCTTCCTCTGCTCAATTCCAACAACTCATTTCAACAGCATTAATTGCAATCATTTATTGTCATTATTAAACCAGTAACAATCTTAATTACAATAATACAATGAAATTTTGTGTAATTTTTTACAAAATTAAAAGCAATTTTTATGCAGGAATTTAGGAAAATAACTACCCTGCTCAATAGCACTTTGAGCAATACAGGCAAATATCCCTAACTACAACAAAATTAAAGTATAATAAAGAAGCAATTTCATCTTCCAAAATAAATTATTTTCTTATTAATTTCCATTTTTGAAATAAATTATTTTCCTATTAATTTCCATGTAGTAAAGGTTAAGCAATAAAAACACAATCTCTCAATATTATCTTATGTCAATCGAAACAGAATGGAAGCTAAAAACGGAAACATTATCATCATCTCAATATCTCGCGATTATTTTCAAAATACCACGAGATAGAACAGCATCCCAAAATATCGCTGTAACAAGCCATTTCTACAGAGCATGCTCTCTTGCTATGTTCTGCGTGAAACCGACGGCCGTTCACACCGGAACTCCGAAACGTCGGCGGAAACTCGCCGGACGGTACGGACTAAAAAGCAAGGAGATGAACAATAAAGAATAGCGAAAACACAGCAGAGAAATGGAGATATTCACTGGTCGTGTACGGAGCAAGGGAAAAAAAAGGAAAAACCCTAATAAGGCCTTCCTGCTCACGTGTCAGTACGGATGGCCAATTGCACTCTGTACAGGCTTGAACGCCAAAGAGAAAGAACTGCAAAAAGAAGGAAAAAAGACGCAAGAGGACCGAACCATAAACCCTAACCCGAAAGGCATTGCCCTAACCAATCACCTTCTTCATCGTCTTCTTCTTCGTTCACGTCGGAATCGGAATCAACCACTTCCACTTCCATCCTCTCATCCTCATCCTCCATTCCACCGGCTACTGCAAATCAAAAGGGAAAAGTATCAAGGAGTCAAACCACAAAGGAAGAAAAAAACCACACACAGAAGCAGAAAAAAACTAACGCCATTACCGCCTTCTTCTTCGTCGTCATATAAAACTCTCCTGTTACGCATGCTCCCTCCACCGCCACAAAACCCAAAACCTAAAACCCAGACGGATTTCAGTATCTCTCTGTGTATACAACACAGTACGGTATTATGGAAAGGAAGCTCAGAGGCTTGGCCGTTGGCGCGTCCGAAGATTCTCGAAGAGTGGAGAGTCCACGCCACGATAGTAACTTTAGTGTTTGCTTCGAACCTGGAGGGTCTCCGTCTTTCGCAAGAAAGGGTATTATTGTCTTAAAAATTTGAGTAAGGCGACGGGCGAATGGAAGATTGACACGTAGTACCACGACCTTTGCAGTCTTTAGCACACTTATTTATATTATTTTAGAAAGATAATAAAAATCTCGGTGTATACTTTAATTTTGTTTTGTTTTGGTACAACACATTCATTAATGGCAATTTCGTCCATTTTGGGGAGTTTATGTCTCGAGGTAGTAAGAAATTGTTGTATTTTAAAATTATTTAATTTTTATATAGAGGAGTAGAAATTAATTTTAAATAGTATATAAAATAATTTATTAATTTTAAATTTATTTTCTTTAATTTTTATAGGATATGTTTGGTTTTTGAAAAATTTGAGAAAAAATATGAAAAAAAAAAAAATGAAGAGGTAAAATAGAAGAAAAGGAAAAGTGAAAAAAATAAAAAATATGTTTAAATTCAATAAATTATTTTTATGTGGCTCTTTAAACTCATTTTACTTATTTCTTTTTATTATATAAAGATTAAATAATTTTAAAATATATAATTTTTTTATAAATTTTAATTATATTTAATTTTTTTTTTATATTTTTTTAAGATGAAATCAAATATAAGAAATTTATTTTTCTTTTCATATTTTTTTATCTTCTCAATACTTTTCAAGAACCAAACAAAGTAATATTAGAGTAAAAAATGCAACTAAGGACTCCTATAAAAGAAAAACAAAAATGAATTTGAAGTTTACAAAGTGATTGATAACCTACAAGGAAAAGGGAAGAGGAAAATAAAAAAGGGAGCTTTTATTTTTTTAATTTTTTTAATAAGTTATTTTTGGGAAAATAAAATAAAATGTAGGGATTTATTAATATGAAAGGAAAGCTTTGAGAGAGAACAATAATGCACAATTAAAGAAGAAAGATAAAACTGTCACACCATCCAATCTTTCAAGTAAAATCTTCTTCTCTCTCTTCTACATTCTTTTAGGTTGATTTGCTTATTTTATTTTTATTTTTATTTATTTTATATGTAATATTTTGTTGGATATTGAAGTTGAATATTGAATGAATTGTGAACGAGATGATGAATTGAATCACATCCACATTTGGAATTCAAATATTTTGAGAATGTATAATTTGATATTTATATATGTATATATAATTCCATCCATTATAAATAATTTTATTTCTAAATTTATGGAGGATTATGAATTATTTAAAAAATTTTTTTTTTTCAAAATTGTGTTTGATAATTAAATTTATATAGAATTAGTAAATTGAGTCTAAATATTTAAATATTGAAAACATTAACAATAGCATTCAATACTCATCAACAAGAAATGTGGATGGTACTAAAATGTATTTTATGCTAATTTCACATAGTCCTAAATATTTGAAGATTGATTAAAATCTAATTAGGTTAACATTAGTCTAAGGGTCAGGTACTCCTAGTTTTGATGATAACAAATCGACGGTTAAGGGACACTAATATTTTTATCGTTTGAACGCATAAGCTAAAAATACATCATGTTATATGCTAAATTTTGAATGACCCTCATATTTCAAAAGAAACGAGTCAACCATAGATTTTACCTGAGGATCGCAAGACCTTACCTGGCATAGGAGACCTCCTTCAATTCAACCATAAATTTTACATGAAAACCTTTTAAGATATTTAAAAAAAATTAACAAATTAAACAAAGTGTTGTTACAATTGAAAAATAATCAAAACATCGGTTGGAATCTTTGAAATGTGATCTAAGTTCATAAAGGTCATCAAAGAATAGTCAAAATGCAAGAATCCACATCTTTTGTTCCTTATGTTGATATTGGAAAAATAAGGATGGATAAAAGGAAAAATTGATACTACACATATTGGAATCAAAATTTACATCATGTCACTACTTTTAAGAGCTCTATCTTAACAATTTTATTTAAAAGTTGTAGGTTATAACTTACAACAGAAATATGGTAATATTGTAATGTCATATCTCCCATCTAATGCATTCACTTCCATCCTAGTATTACCACTTTTAGAAGATCAATAAGTGAGTGTTTGGTAGACTAACTTAATAATTTAAAGTGATTTATAATTTAATTTAAGTAATTAAGTAAATTAAGTATGTTTAATAAAATAATTTAATGGCATGACTTAAAGTTAAAAACAACTTTAAGTAATAAGTAAAAATAATTAACTTATTCTTAATTAGTTTACATCTTCATTTTATATTTTTACTCATATTTGTCTTAGTTATCTCCACGAGCTCTTTTGCTACTCTAGGACCTCCATTGTTACTTGATCTTCTTTGGCGTAGTTAAAATTTATGAAAATAAATATGTCAATGTAATGATTTAAAATAAATTTTAAGTTAATTTTATTAAACAATCTTAATACTTAGAATAAAAATTAAGTAATAAATTATAAATCAACGACTTAAGTATAATTTAACTTAAAGTCAAATTAAATTATTAAATAATAAAAATTAAATTTTACCAAACACCCCATAAGCTTTCGAATATTAAGAAATTACCGATATGCAAGGAATTGAGAAAACCACATGGCCAGCCAACAAGGTTAGTTCAGAAACCAATGGCAACATTGGAAGTACAGCATCACAAATTTTGTACTATAAATAAAGATTTTGAAAACCTATACCTTTAAATTTCAAAATTCAACCTGCCTACACCTTCCTAAATAGAAAGCTTTACACTGCAAATACCAACTTCTAGTATATTGAGAGCCTCAAGCCCAATAATAATAACAATGCTTTGGAGTACTAAGAGTACATTATTGTTCTGTGATTTATTTCCATGGCCAGCCAGTAAATACAATGATTCAGAAGCTGATGAAGTTCTTCTCCTTCAAGCTTTCCACAGTATCCTTTATGCTCACCTCCAGAGGAGTGAAGTGAATACCCAAACTTTTTGCTTTCTCCTGGGATACCCGGAAGGTTGGAACACAAGTTTGGTCATCTTTCCATCTGCCATGTATGAAACACAAGTGGATTTATCTCGGATCTCAATATGAGAAACCAGCAGATAATGACAAAAAGAGTGAAGTAATATCATACTAGAGATAACTAATAGAAACTTACTTTTCAGGTATGTGTGTGGCAGGGTAGAGCTTGTCCAAGATATTCAGTGTCTCAGAACGGTGTGAGACAGTCCCTACTAAACAGTATCTTCCACTAGCTTCCGGAAGTTCAAATGCTTGAATATGTGCATTGGCAACATCTCTAACATCCACCCATGTATATGCGTTGGTATCGGGAAATGTTTGAACTCCTGCAACAAACAAATTTCAAATGATTGCATCAAGAGATTTGAAGTATTGGGATCTATAGTTCTGAAGCAACATGGTAGACTATTGAGATGAAGCAAGGTTCACACTCCTTTTTCTTAATTTAAACTTGTAGTCATTTGGAGGGCTGAGGAGTATACCATTTAGAAGTTTCAGAATTTCCTCCACACTTAGATTAAGAGTAGGCTGTAAGAGAGGACCGAGCACCCATCCTGGATGTATCATGACCATGTCAATCCCGTTCTCCTTTGAAAACTTCCAAGCAGCCTCCTCAGCCAAGGTCTTTGAAAGCTTGTACCATAGCTATCACAAAAATCACAAAGTTTGAATAACATTCGATTTCAGTATGCAAAGCAACCAGATCAGATGCATGCAATCAACCAAAGCAAAATCAATACAAAAACTTGCCCTTGGATTTGCCAACGCATGCAAAGGCTTATGCATAGATAGCGCATGTTAGAATCAAATTGATGATTTGATAGATACCCTCTCATATTTGTTGTACTTCCAATGAAGAACCAGTATAATTTTTCATATGCCATGCAAAAGAGATAGTATGTGATAAGAAATAATGTCGTATGCAAACCTTTGATTCCTTGCATAAAACTGCATCTGAAAACCAGCTCTCATCAATTATCACCTCAGGAGTCAGAGGTTTTCCATTGTATTCCACCGCAGACATAGACGATGTTACAACCACTCTTTTGACAGATGGGACTTTTGAGCAGGACCTTAGGACATTGATAGTTCCCTTCAATGCAGGGTCAATCAATTCTGTCTGAACACAAAAAATAAAATAGAAATTAGCTTCATATAAGTGGTCAAATAAAACAAATGAAGTTGATACAAAGCTTGTAATACAGCCAACATGAAAATCACACAAATGAGAATACACAATGAACCATGCACCCATTCTTCTGTAATCAATGTTATATCTAGGTTGGTAATAAGATTCTTTATGATTCCTTTCATATATTAGCCCACTATAGAAGCATTTTCACAAGCTCAAATGAGGAGGGAATATCAATTCAAACATCTATTACAACCTTACAAAACCCAGCTTGAGTTTTATAGATTCTTTAATAAATAATACCCGATAGGTGTTTGGCTTCCAATTGATATGGGGCAAGGGGTTTTCCCCTACTGTTGAACACAGGATATAAGAAGAGAGAAAGTTGACAAGCAGAATAAAACAAGGAAACCCAAGAATCCAACCTCTTGAATTTTGTAGTACACGGACAAAACCCCACAAATCCAATATTGTTATGTTTTCTCAGTCTCCTATTATGTTGGTTTAGTGTAACCAGCTAGCATTCACTGCCTCTGTATCAATGGGCCTTACTCACGTAAACAAGGAAGAATCATGGGAAGTAAAGTAAGGATCCATTCCTTCTAAGCGGCGAAGATTAAATTTACAGTATAGGATGAACCTGGGGGTCAGTGACTTGCATGACAACTGGCGATGCTGTATGAAAAACTCCATCACATCCATCGACTACGGAATCAAAGGACCCTTCTTCCAATAAGTCTGCTTTGAATAAACGAAGCCTTTCCCTAGCTCCATCGAGTGAAAGCAAGTGTTCTGTCTTCTTTGGATCATCTACATCATACATATGTGTAAGCACAACTGGTAAATTAAATGGAATGATAAGTAGAAAAGGCGGTAAAAGGTTGAGATTGAGAACTGACTTGGGTCACGAACAGTTGCTTTGACAGTGTAACCACGTTGGAGCAGGAGCTTCACCAGCCATGAAGCTACGAACCCAGCAGCTCCAGTCACGCACACCACCTTTCCTTCTCCAGTACTCATCTCTCTTCAATCTCCCACTTTCACCTTCAAATCTATGTTATACACTTTTAACACTATGTGCTTGATATATATATATTATAAGGGTTGAGAGTGACATGTATTAGAGTCCAAAACTGCGGACGTATGTAAATTCGTCAGCCTTTTGATCTTCTTGGTCACTGTCGGCTTCCGTGATCCTCTTGCTCTTTCCCTTCATTTTTATTAATCCACAAAGACACCCATTTTCCTTTGATTTTGTGAAAGAGTCCTGGTTCTTCATTCCATGATACTATATATTAATGGGAGACGAACTCAGACGAGGATATGGGCTATGTACCAATGAAAATAAGAACACCGACGTATGAACCAAGAACACATGGCTTATTAATGTGTAAAGTTGGGTTGGTAATTTTGTTTCAAAGATTCCGGCTTGGAAACTACTTCGTTGTCGTTGAGTCTTCCATGGACATTATTTCACCTGGAAGGCACCAAATTTAAAAATATTTTAAAATATATTCGCTTTTTTTTTTTTTCGAATATCGAATAATTATTCTTTAAAATACTATAATATTAAATAAAATTATTAAAAACTTAATTTATCATTTTAATTTTATAAAAATATCTTACAATTAAATATATTATAAATTTTTTATTATATAATATAACAAACAAATCATTTTTAAAAAATTATTCAAAGTCAGTGATTAATAAATAAAATCTTTCAAATTCTTTAATTAATAATAATTTTATATCATATATTATATAATTTCATTCATCTTTTTATTTTTTTAATAGAATTAAATAAAAAATTTATTAGTTGACATCAATAATAAAATAAGGAATTTTAAAATTTTAAAATATAATTAAAACTAAAATACTTAAAAATTAAATATAATTTAAATAAAAAAACTTAAAAGTTTAAATAATAAAATATTAACTCTTATTGTATTTCCAACTCTTTCTTAAATAGGGATGACAACGGGACGGTTCAAAACGGGTTGTCCCCGTCCCAACCTCACTATGTTTATTCAAAATAATTATCATCCCATGTCCCATTAAAAAAATTAAACGGGGCAAGTAGGATATGAGAAATTCTTATATGTCTTACCCTATTTAACTCTTTTTTTGAAAATTTTTAAAATTTTAAAAAAATATTATTTTAAATTTTAATTACATTAAAATAAATATATTTTATAAATAATTAAAATATTAACTTTTTTATAACTTATTTATTTTTCATTATTATTATTATCTATATATTAAAAAAAGAAAATAAAATTCAAATTAAATTAATTTTATATATAATAGGAGTTAGGTGGGACGAGAAAAGGTAATACCCAAACACGCCCTAAACTCATCTTGGGTTTTAAAAAATATTTCAAACTCATCCCAAACTCCTTTATTTAAATTTCAAATCTCATTCCGTGAAGCTGGATGGGTATCAGAAAAAACTTACCCCATTGCTATCCCTATTATTGAATCTATGTTTTCTACTAATGTGATTTAACAAAGTAAAAGTTAATATTTTATTTTTATATTTTTAGCTTTAAAGTCTTTTTTAGTTTTAATTGTATTTTAAATATTTAAAATTTCTTATTTTATAGATCTCAAATCAATTCCATCTAACTTGTAAAAAAAATGCATGTATTTTTAAATAGATGAAGACAAAAATAATTTATAAAAATTGAAATTCAATTTTTTGTAATTTTTTTAAAATTAATGAGTGAAAACTTACTTTTTCCCAAAAAAGAAGAAAAACAAATTATTTTTTATTTAAATGTTTACAAAACTAGGATGAGGATCAAACAATTTCTTTTAAAGTATTTACTAAACAAAACTATTATTGTATGAGGTTTACTCAATGCATTTATCTAATTTTTCTATACATTCATCTTCTTTTAGCATTTGTTGTCTACACTAAACTTTACACGTGAAATAACGAAACTACTTTCTTCGTCAACCTCTCTACATTAATCCATCTAAAACGCTAATCCTATTTCTTTTCCATTTTCCTTTTTTCTTTACATTTTTTTTTCCTTTATGTTCTTTCCGTCCCTTCATCTTTGTTCTAGAGCCAAACCCGATTTCAACATAAGTTTAGAGAAATGTATTTGGTTTGGATTAGAAGATCTATGAATTCAAGCTTATATAGCCCGATTTCAACATGGGTTTAGAGAAATATATTTGAGTAGAGTTGGATTTTCAACCAATAAACTTCACATTTGGACAAAGTTGATCTAGTCCCTCAGACTTCCTCCTCTAATACTACTGTTAAGATCCCGGAAATACTATTCCTACGATTGTAATCGAAACTACATTAGACTTTGGTACCTTAAAATTAGAATTTCATTTCTAAGCTTCAACTAAGTACAACAATGGCAGCCTCAATATTCGTAGAAAATGATGGAGAAGGTGTCAAAGTGGTCCATCATTTTCATCTTGAAAGTGGCCGAGAATTTAATTTCAATACCAAATTTTTTCCATGTCAAATCTCCACAATGTCTTCTCATTTGTGTAACTCAAGCTCAATCCCATTTCTGGGTTCATCTGGGCTTTACCATAATCAACAAACATTATGTAAGTTGAAACAAGACCTTGCAGGCCATGAAGATCAATTAGAACATATATGATTCCAACACCTACACTTAGAAATGAAATTATGAAGAATACACTATTTTTCATGATTTATTTGCATGACTAGCCAGTAAATACCACATGTCAGAAACTGACAAAGTTCTTCTCCCTCAAGCTTTCCACAGTGTCCTTCAGGCTCACCTCCAGAGGACTGAAGTTGATGCCAAACTTTTAGCTTTCTCCTGGGAAACCATAAGGTTGGTGCATAAGGCTTGTCGTCTGCACATCTGCCACAAATGAAACACATCCCCGAGTTCATCTCAGAATTTCTTAATCAGTCAGTCAAACAACTGATACTGAAGAGTAAAAAAGCATCTCACAAGTCACATATGAAAGCTCTTCAGGAAATGGATCAGAAGCTTAATCCTAAACGCAATGAAAAGTAAAAAAGCATGAAACATCTCTTCGGGTAAGTGAGAAAATCCCAGAATCAATGGAGATTTGTTCTTTTGTACTAGAAGCTTGATGTATGGGTTTAGATAGAGCTAGATGGTGAGACAGGATTTATGCAGCCAATCTAAGCAGCCAATCTAAGAGTAAAGGTTTATTGAGTTGAGTAAAGCTGAATGGTGGAAAGTATTCAGTGAATCCGAAGAAACTCCAAGGTCAATATTGATGTTAAAAGTTTGAAACAATGGAAGGCTCTTATGGCTCACCAATAACTTTCATCAAGACAGCCACATTCTTGGATCTGATCAGCCAAAACAGAATAATGAATTTAATAAAAACCAGAAAATTCCTGAGCCCTGATCACTGAAACACTTTTAGATCCTTAGCAGTTTGATAACTTATTAAACTAACCAATAGTTATAAATGTCAGATCTTAAGAATCAGATGCAATTCATAAGAAGGCAATATGTCAAACAGCATAGACATGCCATTTTGACCTCTGTGAACACAGAGCGCCTACACTTCACCTGAAATATACGAACTATGCAATAGAGTTTAAAGGTCCAGTCAAAGCCCAAGTAAATCCAAGTTGCAACCTATTCCTGGCTACATGGTCAAACATGGTCTCCCATTCTTATATAGCAACTCACACCACAAAAGATGACACAGAATGAGATGGCAGAGCAGTTTGCCACTTTCCAGCTCATTCATGCAGCCAGAGGAATTTGATCAAGGGAGTTGTTACAGTGTTATAAGAAACATTGTTAATTGGTGTTGTCCATGCAGCCAGAGGAAGGAATCAATATATCACATATTCATCCAAAGCAGGTGTGTGCAGAGCTTGCTCATAATATTGTTCTCTTTTTTCAGAGTCTACTGGGTTCTGTCTCATTCTATGAAGGAGCTGTTGTCTTCTAGTTGGCATAACATTTTTGTCATTAGGGTAGAAAGGTGTGGAAGGCCATCCCTATTTCTTGTTTCCCTGTGTCTGTCGTATGTGGCTGTAGTTCTTTTGTTCATTTCTTTAGTTTTTAGTGCTACTTGCATATGAATACTCATACAGGGGTTGTGCCCCCTTTTTCTAGGGGCCTCTTTATAATATATATGTGTATTTTTTGGTCCATCAAAAAATAAAAAGGAAAACCTAATAAAACAACAAGTAACATTACCTAACATACAACATTAACTTCAAAATAAAAACTTACTTTTCAGCCAGGTTTAAAGCAGGGTAGAGCTTGTGCAAGTCATTGTGTCAGAACAGTGCACACTGCTCCCTACTAAGCAGTGTCTTCCACTAGCTGCTGGAATCTCATACACTTGAATATGGGCAAGGGCAACATCTCTAACATCAACCCAGCACTGAGTTTTATTGGGAAATGTTTCTCCTGCAACAAATAAATGTCAGACGATTACATCACAAGTACTAGATACGTTAAGTGTGCTGAAATTATCAGTTTCTGCCAAGGAATTAAGTTTAGCTGCTTTAGCATGCTATCTTCTTAGTGATAATCTTATATTTTTCCATTCATATCTTCATAGTCATTCTCAGTGAATTCACAGAAAGAGAATGCACCACCACTTTTTAGCCGAACTTACAACACCATCTTAAAAGTATTCCAGCCAGAAATTTTAGAAGCACACATTTTCAACTTGGACTGTTTCTCTCATAAAGAGATGCCATTCTTGTAATCCTATTACAATAAAGATGATGCAATCACACTTTCAAATACACCTCTATTTATACTTTGTGTAATTTTGGAAACTACAAAGGAAAACACTATCTCGTAGAAAATACCTTTCTTATTCCATCAGAAATATCCAACAGTTCTAAAGCAGCACAGCAAACTACTTTGGTTATTGCAGGCGTTGAAGTAAAACAGAACCAACAAGCCTTATTCCAACTACTTTGAACCAAATTTATGAATCAGAGTACCACCATCAAGGCACAGGTTTGTTTTTATGACCAAGTCTCAACCTAATACCAACCCCCTTATAATTGAAGCAAAATCCAGGAGAGGTCAGGTGGTGGCAGCAGAACCCACACGCCAAGATCAATTAGCTGATAAGGAAACAAATCATAACAGTTATGCAGTTAAAGTAGTATATATTATTGTAAGAGTCATGAATAAAGAAAGTAATATGATATTTCCCTATAAAGCCACTAGACATGATTCTAAATGTTTAAAGAATATCTAGATCTGAAAAACGTACTCAAAAAGTTATCAGAAGTTTCTAAAAATACTAATCAAGTTGGCTGCACATGAACAACTCATTAAATTATCATATTTTTCTTATCATTTGCTTAAGACTCATGTTGTTTTAATGCCCCAAACAAAAGTGATAACAAAATCTCACTAATCTAATAAGCCAAATAGGTTGTTCTAGGCATAGTTTTATGGAGGTGTTTGAATTCTAGAATTCAACTATTTACAAATATAGTAGTAAAAGATTTTTTAGGTTTTTTTTTAATATCTTTTTTTCCCTCCTGAATTTTTTCTCAAAATAATAAGTTCTCATTTGTGTTATACTATTTAGTGAGCTGATGGAATCATCAAGCACCAGTGGTCTAGTGGTAGAATAGTACCCTGCCACGGTACAGACCCGGGTTCGATTCCGGGCTGGTGCATTCTTATACCTTTTGTTTTTTGGCAAAATCACCTTGTTTCTACCCAATGTGGTCAGGGATTCCTGTTACAACTTTTAGTGCTGAGTTTGGTTTTGAAACATTTTGCAATGGGATTGGATGCAGGGAGCCCCCACTTGTTGATCCACAGTAATCATTTATATTGGGGTAGATCAGAAGGACTAATGGATTATTTAAGAAGTTCTTGCTCTTTGCTTGAACTTGCATCCAAATATACCGTAAGTTCAGGATAGTGATTCCATTCACATGTTTTCAGTCCTTTCACAGTCCAGGAGTCCTTCAAACCAGATGGGCTTAGGAGGTCTAAATAAAATATATCTTTACCCAATCTCATATGCAAATCTCCCAGTATCCTGATGACAGAATTGGTAATGACCAGAGGAGACAACATAAAACTGCTGGGAAAACAAATTTTTAAGGTTAAAACATAAGACAGCATATATCAGAATGCATATGTAGTCCTTTTGTGCGGAACTGTGGAAGCCTTGTGATACGTCATTGATGAGTTTCATTTAAGAATACTAGTAGCATTCAAAACAACAGGAATGGCTAGTGGATAGAGTTGACTCAATATTGAAGTAAAGCATGTGTTGATATTCAAGGAAAGATAGACATAAAAAAGAGATTCTCATCAATTGCTGAAGAGTACCTTTTAGAAGCTTTAGAACTTCTCCACACTTAGATTAAGAGTAGGCTGTAAGAGAGGACCAATCACCCACCCTGGATTTACTGTAACTATGTCAGTGCCATTCTCTCTTGCTAACTTCCAAGCAGCCTCCTCAGCTAAGGTCTTTGAAAGCATATACCATAGCTAATAGAAACTCATATGTTTGAAAAGCATATGGTGAGAAGTGTTTCCAGTAGATAATGGAATATAGAGAACATGCAATGAACGTGTGAACCCAAGCAAAATCAATAGGAGGCATTGCAGGAATAGGCACATATTATTTAAACTAATTACACATATTGCAACAGTTTCTATCCCCATATCCCTAGAAAAAATGTACCTATGTTTTGTCAACCCATATTTCCATGCCCATCATGTTTAATGGACAGTAAGATGGTCAGAGATTAGCATCCATCCCATTCTTATAATATCCAAATTAGAGTTCTCATTTAATTTCTTGTTTGAGGAATCTGACTTTATGGTCAGATGCTACCAACAGCATATTAGTGAAATATTAGACATATGTGGAAGGATTATTTAATCTAATGGCAGGCTTAGAAAAATACAGAACCCTCCCATTCCCATCGTCTTATTTAATCCTAAGCTAGAAAGCAGGAAAAGTGTAAAAACAAGAAGGCATGAAAGATTGGCAGCTACTTCTGCAGGGTAAAAGAACTGAAGAGCCATGAAAAAGAAACATTTTGTAAAGCCACAAACAAAAACATGCAAAAGAGATAGTATGTGATAAGAAATCATCTCATATAAGAACCTTTGATTTCTCACAGAAAAATGGATCTGAAAATCAACTCTCATCAACTAGCACATCTGGAGCTTGAGGTTTCCCATTGAATGCAATTGAAGCCATAGATGATGTTACAACCACTCTTTAGACAGATGGAACTTTTGCACATGATCTTCGAAAATTCATTGTTCCTTTCAGTGCTGGGCCAATTAGTTGTTCCTGAAACATGGAGAAACAGATAAAACTAGTCTCCACATAAGTAGTCCAATGAAGCTAAGCAGATAAAAAGCTAATTATTACATACAGAGGCAAACATAAGACCACATTATGGATCCTAAATAAATTCCCCACTGGTCTATGAGCCACCTTTTTTTGTGATAAGAAACAATACTAATCTTACGCAAACAGTTATTTACAAGGGTGAGAGATCCTTCAAACAAGTAGATGTACAAGAACAGGATTCACTAGGAAAAGAAAAGAAAAAAAGGGAAAAAAAAAAAAAAAAAGAAGAGACCATCAACCCTCCAACCTCAAAGACTAACCCCAGGTAGAAGTAAATGATATGAACACCCTTCACTGTATTGGCTTAATGAAATCAGAATTCACTACCATTAGATCAGTTGACGAGACCACATGCAGAAAGAAGAATGAAGCAAAGTAACGATTCATGATTAGTCAGTAATTTCAAGATCAGTAATTGATTGGAAAAGAATATAGGCAATACTAAATTTTACAGTATGTGAATGGAACCAATATAGGATAAACCTGGGGGTTGTCGACTATCAGCATAGTTCCAAGTCGCGGTATCGGTCATTGACTCGGGAGGTCTTGAGGCACATCTGTCTCGGTATCTCGGATCGGTATCGGGTGATACGCAAAAAATTCTAATTTAAGAGCTTAAAATAATTTTTAAAAATTATTAAAATTATTTAAAAAATTAAATACAAATAAGTAGAGTGAAAAATTAATAAAATAAACTTCTATTATATTAAAATTATTCAAATTATAATAAAAGCATACTTTTGGGATGATTTAAAATAATATTAAAAATCTCTAAAAATATTTTAATTTAATCACTTGATAATAAATGTTTCTTGTTGAAGATGAAAATAATAAAAAGTAATTTTTTTTATAAAAAATTGTTTAAATTAAATATTTTGAATTTAAAAAAAAAAAAATTAACTATTAAAAAAATAAAACCATGATTCATCTTTTAAAAAATAAATATAATTTTTCTTATAAAATATATTCATTAATTTTAATATTTATATAAATATTCATTTCCTATTTATTTGATATAAGTCTAATATTTATTATTAATTTTTTATCATTATAATTTTCATCAAATTATTTAAAACTCAAATTCCCACTAAATACTCATTATCTACTTAAAAAATAAATACATATTATTTAAAACCTAAATCCTCACCTATTTATCAAAAAAAAAAAAAAAAAAAAAAACCCAAATCCATATCTGTTAAATACTCATAACCACCATTGACCGGTCAAAGACCCATTTCTCCCCACAACCAACTCCTCCGCAGGCCACTTTCTCTCTTCTCCCACTTCCATCGGCCACCTCACCGTTGTTCTCCGTCGATAATAGCGGTGCTGGAGTCCGGCGACTCTGCCTCCTCATCATGTCGCTCAGTTCCATCTCCGGTAAGAACTTGGGGGATCCGACCGACGACTACAGGATGCAGTCCATCTCTGTAATCTGTATTTTTCATTTTCGTGGGTTTTGATCGTCTCATCTTCTCCACCATTTCTACTCCAATATTACCTTTTTTTCCATTACCAATAACCCAAATAGCTTAGTCTCAACATGATCTTGGAGTTGTCTCAACGTTTCCATGGGATTCACTCTTTCAATTCAACCGAGTTTGTTCGACAAAATATCCAACTCGGGTATCGGTCCGGTACCGGCCATGGTCGAGGCGGATACGACTCGGCCGAGTCGTACTGGTATCGACCGAGATTTTGAACCCTGAGCTCAGAGGCTTGGCCGTTGGCGCGTCCGAAGATTCTCGAAGAGTGGAGAGTCCACGCCACGATAGTAACTTTAGTGTTCGAACCTGGAGGGTCTCCGTCTTTCGCGAGAAAGGGTATTATTGTCTTAAAAAATTGAGTAAGGCGACGGGCGAATGGAAGATTGACACGTAGTACCACGACCTTTGCAGTCTTTAGCACACTTATTTGTATTATTTTAGAAAGATAATAAAAATCTCGGTGTATACTTTAATTCTGTTTTGTTTTGGTACAACACATTCATTAATGGCAATTTCGTCCATTTTGGGGAGTTTATGTCTCGAGGTATTAAGAAATTTATGTATTTTAAAATTATTTAATTTTTATATAGAAGAAGAGAAATTAATTTAAAATAGTATATAAAATAATTTATTAATTTTAAATTTATTTTCTTTAATTTTTATAGGATATGTTTGGTTTTTGAAAAATTTGAGAAAAAATATGAAAAAAAAAAAAAATGAAGAGGTAAAATAGAAGAAAAGAAAAAGTGGAAAAAATAAAAAATATGTTTAAATTCAATAAATTATTTTTATGCAGTTCTCTAAACTCATTTTACTTATTTCTTTTTATTATATAAAGATTTAATAATTTTAAAATATATAATTTTTTTTTATAAATTTTAATTATATTTGATTTTTTTTTTTTTTTTTAAGATGAAATCAAATATAAGAAAACTATTTTTCTTTTCATATTTTTTTATTTTCTCAATACTTTTCAAGAACCAAACAAGGTAGTATTAGAGTAAAAGAAGTAACGAAGGACTCCTATAAAAGAAAAACGAAAATGAATTTGAAGTTTACAAAGTGATTGATAACCTACAAGGAAAAGGGAAGAGGAAAATAAAAAAGGGAGCTTTTATTTTTTTAATTTTTTTAATAAGTTATTTTTGGGAAAATAAAATAAAATGTTCTCTTTTTCAAATTAGAAAGGGATTTATTAATATTGAGAGTGATAGTGTGAAAGGAAAGCTTTGAGAGAGAACAATAATGCACAATTAAAGAAGAAAGATAAAACTGTCACACCATCCAATCTTTCAAGTAAAATCTTCTTCTCTCTCTTCTAAATTCTTTTAGGTTAATTTGCTTATTTTATTTTTATTTTTATTTATTTTATATGTAATATTTTGTTGGATATTGAAATTGAATAATGAATGAATTGTGAACGAGATGATGAATTGAATCACATCCACATTTGGAATTCAAATATTTTGAGAATGTATAATTTGATATTTATATATGTATATATAATTCCATCCATTATAAATAATTTTATTTCTAAATTTATGGAGGATTATGAATTATTTAAATTTTTTTTTTTTCAAAATTGTGTTTGATAATTAAATTTATATAGAATTAGTAAATTGAGTCTAAATATTTAAATATTGAAAACATTAACAATAGCATTCAATACTCATCAACAAGAAATGTGGATGGTACTAAAATGTATTTTATGCTAATTTCACATAGTCCTAAATATTTGAAGATTGATTAAAATCTAATTAGGTTAACATTAGTCTAAGGGTCAGGTACTCCTAGTTTTGATGATAACAAATCGACGGTTAAGGGACACTAATATTTTTATCGTTTGAACGCATAAGCTAAAAATACATCATGTTATATGCTAAATTTTGAATGACCCTCATATTTCAAAAGAAACGAGTCAACCATAGATTTTACCTGAGGATCGCAAGACCTTACCTGGCATAGGAGACCTCCTTCAATTCAACCATAAATTTTACATGAAAACCTTTTAAGATATTTAAAAAAAATTAACAAATTAAACAAAGTGTTGTTACAATTGAAAAATAATCAAAACATCGGTTGGAATCTTTGAAATGTGATCTAAGTTCATAAAGGTCATCAAAGAATAGTCAAAATGCAAGAATCCACATCTTTTGTTCCTTATGTTGATATTGGAAAAATAAGGATGGATAAAAGGAAAAATTGATACTACACATATTGGAATCAAAATTTACATCATGTCACTACTTTTAAGAGCTCTATCTTAACAATTTTATTTAAAAGTTGTAGGTTATAACTTACAACAGAAATATGGTAATATTGTAATGTCATATCTCCCATCTAATGCATTCACTTCCATCCTAGTATTACCACTTTTAGAAGATCAATAAGTGAGTGTTTGGTAGACTAACTTAATAATTTAAAGTGATTTATAATTTAATTTAAGTAATTAAGTAAATTAAGTATGTTTAATAAAATAATTTAATGGCATGACTTAAAGTTAAAAACAACTTTAAGTAATAAGTAAAAATAATTAACTTATTCTTAATTAGTTTACATCTTCATTTTATATTTTTACTCATATTTGTCTTAGTTATCTCCACGAGCTCTTTTGCTACTCTAGGACCTCCATTGTTACTTGATCTTCTTTGGCGTAGTTAAAATTTATGAAAATAAATATGTCAATGTAATGATTTAAAATAAATTTTAAGTTAATTTTATTAAACAATCTTAATACTTAGAATAAAAATTAAGTAATAAATTATAAATCAACGACTTAAGTATAATTTAACTTAAAGTCAAATTAAATTATTAAATAATAAAAATTAAATTTTACCAAACACCCCATAAGCTTTCGAATATTAAGAAATTACCGATATGCAAGGAATTGAGAAAACCACATGGCCAGCCAACAAGGTTAGTTCAGAAACCAATGGCAACATTGGAAGTACAGCATCACAAATTTTGTACTATAAATAAAGATTTTGAAAACCTATACCTTTAAATTTCAAAATTCAACCTGCCTACACCTTCCTAAATAGAAAGCTTTACACTGCAAATACCAACTTCTAGTATATTGAGAGCCTCAAGCCCAATAATAATAACAATGCTTTGGAGTACTAAGAGTACATTATTGTTCTGTGATTTATTTCCATGGCCAGCCAGTAAATACAATGATTCAGAAGCTGATGAAGTTCTTCTCCTTCAAGCTTTCCACAGTATCCTTTATGCTCACCTCCAGAGGAGTGAAGTGAATACCCAAACTTTTTGCTTTCTCCTGGGATACCCGGAAGGTTGGAACACAAGTTTGGTCATCTTTCCATCTGCCATGTATGAAACACAAGTGGATTTATCTCGGATCTCAATATGAGAAACCAGCAGATAATGACAAAAAGAGTGAAGTAATATCATACTAGAGATAACTAATAGAAACTTACTTTTCAGGTATGTGTGTGGCAGGGTAGAGCTTGTCCAAGATATTCAGTGTCTCAGAACGGTGTGAGACAGTCCCTACTAAACAGTATCTTCCACTAGCTTCCGGAAGTTCAAATGCTTGAATATGTGCATTGGCAACATCTCTAACATCCACCCATGTATATGCGTTGGTATCGGGAAATGTTTGAACTCCTGCAACAAACAAATTTCAAATGATTGCATCAAGAGATTTGAAGTATTGGGATCTATAGTTCTGAAGCAACATGGTAGACTATTGAGATGAAGCAAGGTTCACACTCCTTTTTCTTAATTTAAACTTGTAGTCATTTGGAGGGCTGAGGAGTATACCATTTAGAAGTTTCAGAATTTCCTCCACACTTAGATTAAGAGTAGGCTGTAAGAGAGGACCGAGCACCCATCCTGGATGTATCATGACCATGTCAATCCCGTTCTCCTTTGAAAACTTCCAAGCAGCCTCCTCAGCCAAGGTCTTTGAAAGCTTGTACCATAGCTATCACAAAAATCACAAAGTTTGAATAACATTCGATTTCAGTATGCAAAGCAACCAGATCAGATGCATGCAATCAACCAAAGCAAAATCAATACAAAAACTTGCCCTTGGATTTGCCAACGCATGCAAAGGCTTATGCATAGATAGCGCATGTTAGAATCAAATTGATGATTTGATAGATACCCTCTCATATTTGTTGTACTTCCAATGAAGAACCAGTATAATTTTTCATATGCCATGCAAAAGAGATAGTATGTGATAAGAAATAATGTCGTATGCAAACCTTTGATTCCTTGCATAAAACTGCATCTGAAAACCAGCTCTCATCAATTATCACCTCAGGAGTCAGAGGTTTTCCATTGTATTCCACCGCAGACATAGACGATGTTACAACCACTCTTTTGACAGATGGGACTTTTGAGCAGGACCTTAGGACATTGATAGTTCCCTTCAATGCAGGGTCAATCAATTCTGTCTGAACACAAAAAATAAAATAGAAATTAGCTTCATATAAGTGGTCAAATAAAACAAATGAAGTTGATACAAAGCTTGTAATACAGCCAACATGAAAATCACACAAATGAGAATACACAATGAACCATGCACCCATTCTTCTGTAATCAATGTTATATCTAGGTTGGTAATAAGATTCTTTATGATTCCTTTCATATATTAGCCCACTATAGAAGCATTTTCACAAGCTCAAATGAGGAGGGAATATCAATTCAAACATCTATTACAACCTTACAAAACCCAGCTTGAGTTTTATAGATTCTTTAATAAATAATACCCGATAGGTGTTTGGCTTCCAATTGATATGGGGCAAGGGGTTTTCCCCTACTGTTGAACACAGGATATAAGAAGAGAGAAAGTTGACAAGCAGAATAAAACAAGGAAACCCAAGAATCCAACCTCTTGAATTTTGTAGTACACGGACAAAACCCCACAAATCCAATATTGTTATGTTTTCTCAGTCTCCTATTATGTTGGTTTAGTGTAACCAGCTAGCATTCACTGCCTCTGTATCAATGGGCCTTACTCACGTAAACAAGGAAGAATCATGGGAAGTAAAGTAAGGATCCATTCCTTCTAAGCGGCGAAGATTAAATTTACAGTATAGGATGAACCTGGGGGTCAGTGACTTGCATGACAACTGGCGATGCTGTATGAAAAACTCCATCACATCCATCGACTACGGAATCAAAGGACCCTTCTTCCAATAAGTCTGCTTTGAATAAACGAAGCCTTTCCCTAGCTCCATCGAGTGAAAGCAAGTGTTCTGTCTTCTTTGGATCATCTACATCATACATATGTGTAAGCACAACTGGTAAATTAAATGGAATGATAAGTAGAAAAGGCGGTAAAAGGTTGAGATTGAGAACTGACTTGGGTCACGAACAGTTGCTTTGACAGTGTAACCACGTTGGAGCAGGAGCTTCACCAGCCATGAAGCTACGAACCCAGCAGCTCCAGTCACGCACACCACCTTTCCTTCTCCAGTACTCATCTCTCTTCAATCTCCCACTTTCACCTTCAAATCTATGTTATACACTTTTAACACTATGTGCTTGATATATATATATAAGGGTTGAGAGTGACATGTATTAGAGTCCAAAACTGCGGACGTATGTAAATTCGTCAGCCTTTTGATCTTCTTGGTCACTGTCGGCTTCCGTGATCCTCTTGCTCTTTCCCTTCATTTTTATTAATCCACAAAGACACCCATTTTCCTTTGATTTTGTGAAAGAGTCCTGGTTCTTCATTCCATGATACTATATATTAATGGGAGACGAACTCAGACGAGGATATGGGCTATGTACCAATGAAAATAAGAACACCGACGTATGAACCAAGAACACATGGCTTATTAATGTGTAAAGTTGGGTTGGTAATTTTGTTTCAAAGATTCCGGCTTGGAAACTACTTCGTTGTCGTTGAGTCTTCCATGGACATTATTTCACCTGGAAGGCACCAAATTTAAAAATATTTTAAAATATATTCGCTTTTTTTTTTTTTCGAATATCGAATAATTATTCTTTAAAATACTATAATATTAAATAAAATTATTAAAAACTTAATTTATCATTTTAATTTTATAAAAATATCTTACAATTAAATATATTATAAATTTTTTATTATATAATATAACAAACAAATCATTTTTAAAAAATTATTCAAAGTCAGTGATTAATAAATAAAATCTTTCAAATTCTTTAATTAATAATAATTTTATATCATATATTATATAATTTCATTCATCTTTTTATTTTTTTAATAGAATTAAATAAAAAATTTATTAGTTGACATCAATAATAAAATAAGGAATTTTAAAATTTTAAAATATAATTAAAACTAAAATACTTAAAAATTAAATATAATTTAAATAAAAAAACTTAAAAGTTTAAATAATAAAATATTAACTCTTATTGTATTTCCAACTCTTTCTTAAATAGGGATGACAACGGGACGGTTCAAAACGGGTTGTCCCCGTCCCAACCTCACTATGTTTATTCAAAATAATTATCATCCCATGTCCCATTAAAAAAATTAAACGGGGCAAGTAGGATATGAGAAATTCTTATATGTCTTACCCTATTTAACTCTTTTTTTGAAAATTTTTAAAATTTTAAAAAAATATTATTTTAAATTTTAATTACATTAAAATAAATATATTTTATAAATAATTAAAATATTAACTTTTTTATAACTTATTTATTTTTCATTATTATTATTATCTATATATTAAAAAAAGAAAATAAAATTCAAATTAAATTAATTTTATATATAATAGGAGTTAGGTGGGACGAGAAAAGGTAATACCCAAACACGCCCTAAACTCATCTTGGGTTTTAAAAAATATTTCAAACTCATCCCAAACTCCTTTATTTAAATTTCAAATCTCATTCCGTGAAGCTGGATGGGTATCAGAAAAAACTTACCCCATTGCTATCCCTATTATTGAATCTATGTTTTCTACTAATGTGATTTAACAAAGTAAAAGTTAATATTTTATTTTTATATTTTTAGCTTTAAAGTCTTTTTTAGTTTTAATTGTATTTTAAATATTTAAAATTTCTTATTTTATAGATCTCAAATCAATTCCATCTAACTTGTAAAAAAAATGCATGTATTTTTAAATAGATGAAGACAAAAATAATTTATAAAAATTGAAATTCAATTTTTTGTAATTTTTTTAAAATTAATGAGTGAAAACTTACTTTTTCCCAAAAAAGAAGAAAAACAAATTATTTTTTATTTAAATGTTTACAAAACTAGGATGAGGATCAAACAATTTCTTTTAAAGTATTTACTAAACAAAACTATTATTGTATGAGGTTTACTCAATGCATTTATCTAATTTTTCTATACATTCATCTTCTTTTAGCATTTGTTGTCTACACTAAACTTTACACGTGAAATAACGAAACTACTTTCTTCGTCAACCTCTCTACATTAATCCATCTAAAACGCTAATCCTATTTCTTTTCCATTTTCCTTTTTTCTTTACATTTTTTTTTCCTTTATGTTCTTTCCGTCCCTTCATCTTTGTTCTAGAGCCAAACCCGATTTCAACATAAGTTTAGAGAAATGTATTTGGTTTGGATTAGAAGATCTATGAATTCAAGCTTATATAGCCCGATTTCAACATGGGTTTAGAGAAATATATTTGAGTAGAGTTGGATTTTCAACCAATAAACTTCACATTTGGACAAAGTTGATCTAGTCCCTCAGACTTCCTCCTCTAATACTACTGTTAAGATCCCGGAAATACTATTCCTACGATTGTAATCGAAACTACATTAGACTTTGGTACCTTAAAATTAGAATTTCATTTCTAAGCTTCAACTAAGTACAACAATGGCAGCCTCAATATTCGTAGAAAATGATGGAGAAGGTGTCAAAGTGGTCCATCATTTTCATCTTGAAAGTGGCCGAGAATTTAATTTCAATACCAAATTTTTTCCATGTCAAATCTCCACAATGTCTTCTCATTTGTGTAACTCAAGCTCAATCCCATTTCTGGGTTCATCTGGGCTTTACCATAATCAACAAACATTATGTAAGTTGAAACAAGACCTTGCAGGCCATGAAGATCAATTAGAACATATATGATTCCAACACCTACACTTAGAAATGAAATTATGAAGAATACACTATTTTTCATGATTTATTTGCATGACTAGCCAGTAAATACCACATGTCAGAAACTGACAAAGTTCTTCTCCCTCAAGCTTTCCACAGTGTCCTTCAGGCTCACCTCCAGAGGACTGAAGTTGATGCCAAACTTTTAGCTTTCTCCTGGGAAACCATAAGGTTGGTGCATAAGGCTTGTCGTCTGCACATCTGCCACAAATGAAACACATCCCCGAGTTCATCTCAGAATTTCTTAATCAGTCAGTCAAACAACTGATACTGAAGAGTAAAAAAGCATCTCACAAGTCACATATGAAAGCTCTTCAGGAAATGGATCAGAAGCTTAATCCTAAACGCAATGAAAAGTAAAAAAGCATGAAACATCTCTTCGGGTAAGTGAGAAAATCCCAGAATCAATGGAGATTTGTTCTTTTGTACTAGAAGCTTGATGTATGGGTTTAGATAGAGCTAGATGGTGAGACAGGATTTATGCAGCCAATCTAAGAGTAAAGGTTTATTGAGTTGAGTAAAGCTGAATGGTGGAAAGTATTCAGTGAATCCGAAGAAACTCCAAGGTCAATATTGATGTTAAAAGTTTGAAACAATGGAAGGCTCTTATGGCTCACCAATAACTTTCATCAAGACAGCCACATTCTTGGATCTGATCAGCCAAAACAGAATAATGAATTTAATAAAAACCAGAAAATTCCTGAGCCCTGATCACTGAAACACTTTTAGATCCTTAGCAGTTTGATAACTTATTAAACTAACCAATAGTTATAAATGTCAGATCTTAAGAATCAGATGCAATTCATAAGAAGGCAATATGTCAAACAGCATAGACATGCCATTTTGACCTCTGTGAACACAGAGCGCCTACACTTCACCTGAAATATACGAACTATGCAATAGAGTTTAAAGGTCCAGTCAAAGCCCAAGTAAATCCAAGTTGCAACCTATTCCTGGCTACATGGTCAAACATGGTCTCCCATTCTTATATAGCAACTCACACCACAAAAGATGACACAGAATGAGATGGCAGAGCAGTTTGCCACTTTCCAGCTCATTCATGCAGCCAGAGGAATTTGATCAAGGGAGTTGTTACAGTGTTATAAGAAACATTGTTAATTGGTGTTGTCCATGCAGCCAGAGGAAGGAATCAATATATCACATATTCATCCAAAGCAGGTGTGTGCAGAGCTTGCTCATAATATTGTTCTCTTTTTTCAGAGTCTACTGGGTTCTGTCTCATTCTATGAAGGAGCTGTTGTCTTCTAGTTGGCATAACATTTTTGTCATTAGGGTAGAAAGGTGTGGAAGGCCATCCCTATTTCTTGTTTCCCTGTGTCTGTCGTATGTGGCTGTAGTTCTTTTGTTCATTTCTTTAGTTTTTAGTGCTACTTGCATATGAATACTCATACAGGGGTTGTGCCCCCTTTTTCTAGGGGCCTCTTTATAATATATATGTGTATTTTTTGGTCCATCAAAAAATAAAAAGGAAAACCTAATAAAACAACAAGTAACATTACCTAACATACAACATTAACTTCAAAATAAAAACTTACTTTTCAGCCAGGTTTAAAGCAGGGTAGAGCTTGTGCAAGTCATTGTGTCAGAACAGTGCACACTGCTCCCTACTAAGCAGTGTCTTCCACTAGCTGCTGGAATCTCATACACTTGAATATGGGCAAGGGCAACATCTCTAACATCAACCCAGCACTGAGTTTTATTGGGAAATGTTTCTCCTGCAACAAATAAATGTCAGACGATTACATCACAAGTACTAGATACGTTAAGTGTGCTGAAATTATCAGTTTCTGCCAAGGAATTAAGTTTAGCTGCTTTAGCATGCTATCTTCTTAGTGATAATCTTATATTTTTCCATTCATATCTTCATAGTCATTCTCAGTGAATTCACAGAAAGAGAATGCACCACCACTTTTTAGCCGAACTTACAACACCATCTTAAAAGTATTCCAGCCAGAAATTTTAGAAGCACACATTTTCAACTTGGACTGTTTCTCTCATAAAGAGATGCCATTCTTGTAATCCTATTACAATAAAGATGATGCAATCACACTTTCAAATACACCTCTATTTATACTTTGTGTAATTTTGGAAACTACAAAGGAAAACACTATCTCGTAGAAAATACCTTTCTTATTCCATCAGAAATATCCAACAGTTCTAAAGCAGCACAGCAAACTACTTTGGTTATTGCAGGCGTTGAAGTAAAACAGAACCAACAAGCCTTATTCCAACTACTTTGAACCAAATTTATGAATCAGAGTACCACCATCAAGGCACAGGTTTGTTTTTATGACCAAGTCTCAACCTAATACCAACCCCCTTATAATTGAAGCAAAATCCAGGAGAGGTCAGGTGGTGGCAGCAGAACCCACACGCCAAGATCAATTAGCTGATAAGGAAACAAATCATAACAGTTATGCAGTTAAAGTAGTATATATTATTGTAAGAGTCATGAATAAAGAAAGTAATATGATATTTCCCTATAAAGCCACTAGACATGATTCTAAATGTTTAAAGAATATCTAGATCTGAAAAACGTACTCAAAAAGTTATCAGAAGTTTCTAAAAATACTAATCAAGTTGGCTGCACATGAACAACTCATTAAATTATCATATTTTTCTTATCATTTGCTTAAGACTCATGTTGTTTTAATGCCCCAAACAAAAGTGATAACAAAATCTCACTAATCTAATAAGCCAAATAGGTTGTTCTAGGCATAGTTTTATGGAGGTGTTTGAATTCTAGAATTCAACTATTTACAAATATAGTAGTAAAAGATTTTTTAGGTTTTTTTTTAATATCTTTTTTTCCCTCCTGAATTTTTTCTCAAAATAATAAGTTCTCATTTGTGTTATACTATTTAGTGAGCTGATGGAATCATCAAGCACCAGTGGTCTAGTGGTAGAATAGTACCCTGCCACGGTACAGACCCGGGTTCGATTCCGGGCTGGTGCATTCTTATACCTTTTGTTTTTTGGCAAAATCACCTTGTTTCTACCCAATGTGGTCAGGGATTCCTGTTACAACTTTTAGTGCTGAGTTTGGTTTTGAAACATTTTGCAATGGGATTGGATGCAGGGAGCCCCCACTTGTTGATCCACAGTAATCATTTATATTGGGGTAGATCAGAAGGACTAATGGATTATTTAAGAAGTTCTTGCTCTTTGCTTGAACTTGCATCCAAATATACCGTAAGTTCAGGATAGTGATTCCATTCACATGTTTTCAGTCCTTTCACAGTCCAGGAGTCCTTCAAACCAGATGGGCTTAGGAGGTCTAAATAAAATATATCTTTACCCAATCTCATATGCAAATCTCCCAGTATCCTGATGACAGAATTGGTAATGACCAGAGGAGACAACATAAAACTGCTGGGAAAACAAATTTTTAAGGTTAAAACATAAGACAGCATATATCAGAATGCATATGTAGTCCTTTTGTGCGGAACTGTGGAAGCCTTGTGATACGTCATTGATGAGTTTCATTTAAGAATACTAGTAGCATTCAAAACAACAGGAATGGCTAGTGGATAGAGTTGACTCAATATTGAAGTAAAGCATGTGTTGATATTCAAGGAAAGATAGACATAAAAAAGAGATTCTCATCAATTGCTGAAGAGTACCTTTTAGAAGCTTTAGAACTTCTCCACACTTAGATTAAGAGTAGGCTGTAAGAGAGGACCAATCACCCACCCTGGATTTACTGTAACTATGTCAGTGCCATTCTCTCTTGCTAACTTCCAAGCAGCCTCCTCAGCTAAGGTCTTTGAAAGCATATACCATAGCTAATAGAAACTCATATGTTTGAAAAGCATATGGTGAGAAGTGTTTCCAGTAGATAATGGAATATAGAGAACATGCAATGAACGTGTGAACCCAAGCAAAATCAATAGGAGGCATTGCAGGAATAGGCACATATTATTTAAACTAATTACACATATTGCAACAGTTTCTATCCCCATATCCCTAGAAAAAATGTACCTATGTTTTGTCAACCCATATTTCCATGCCCATCATGTTTAATGGACAGTAAGATGGTCAGAGATTAGCATCCATCCCATTCTTATAATATCCAAATTAGAGTTCTCATTTAATTTCTTGTTTGAGGAATCTGACTTTATGGTCAGATGCTACCAACAGCATATTAGTGAAATATTAGACATATGTGGAAGGATTATTTAATCTAATGGCAGGCTTAGAAAAATACAGAACCCTCCCATTCCCATCGTCTTATTTAATCCTAAGCTAGAAAGCAGGAAAAGTGTAAAAACAAGAAGGCATGAAAGATTGGCAGCTACTTCTGCAGGGTAAAAGAACTGAAGAGCCATGAAAAAGAAACATTTTGTAAAGCCACAAACAAAAACATGCAAAAGAGATAGTATGTGATAAGAAATCATCTCATATAAGAACCTTTGATTTCTCACAGAAAAATGGATCTGAAAATCAACTCTCATCAACTAGCACATCTGGAGCTTGAGGTTTCCCATTGAATGCAATTGAAGCCATAGATGATGTTACAACCACTCTTTAGACAGATGGAACTTTTGCACATGATCTTCGAAAATTCATTGTTCCTTTCAGTGCTGGGCCAATTAGTTGTTCCTGAAACATGGAGAAACAGATAAAACTAGTCTCCACATAAGTAGTCCAATGAAGCTAAGCAGATAAAAAGCTAATTATTACATACAGAGGCAAACATAAGACCACATTATGGATCCTAAATAAATTCCCCACTGGTCTATGAGCCACCTTTTTTTGTGATAAGAAACAATACTAATCTTACGCAAACAGTTATTTACAAGGGTGAGAGATCCTTCAAACAAGTAGATGTACAAGAACAGGATTCACTAGGAAAAGAAAAGAAAAAAAGGGAAAAAAAAAAAAAAAAGAAGAGACCATCAACCCTCCAACCTCAAAGACTAACCCCAGGTAGAAGTAAATGATATGAACACCCTTCACTGTATTGGCTTAATGAAATCAGAATTCACTACCATTAGATCAGTTGACGAGACCACATGCAGAAAGAAGAATGAAGCAAAGTAACGATTCATGATTAGTCAGTAATTTCAAGATCAGTAATTGATTGGAAAAGAATATAGGCAATACTAAATTTTACAGTATGTGAATGGAACCAATATAGGATAAACCTGGGGGTTGTCGACTATCAGCATAGTTCCAAGTCGCGGTATCGGTCATTGACTCGGGAGGTCTTGAGGCACATCTGTCTCGGTATCTCGGATCGGTATCGGGTGATACGCAAAAAATTCTAATTTAAGAGCTTAAAATAATTTTTAAAAATTATTAAAATTATTTAAAAAATTAAATACAAATAAGTAGAGTGAAAAATTAATAAAATAAACTTCTATTATATTAAAATTATTCAAATTATAATAAAAGCATACTTTTGGGATGATTTAAAATAATATTAAAAATCTCTAAAAATATTTTAATTTAATCACTTGATAATAAATGTTTCTTGTTGAAGATGAAAATAATAAAAAGTAATTTTTTTTATAAAAAATTGTTTAAATTAAATATTTTGAATTTAAAAAAAAAAAAATTAACTATTAAAAAAATAAAACCATGATTCATCTTTTAAAAAATAAATATAATTTTTCTTATAAAATATATTCATTAATTTTAATATTTATATAAATATTCATTTCCTATTTATTTGATATAAGTCTAATATTTATTATTAATTTTTTATCATTATAATTTTCATCAAATTATTTAAAACTCAAATTCCCACTAAATACTCATTATCTACTTAAAAAATAAATACATATTATTTAAAACCTAAATCCTCACCTATTTATCAAAAAAAAAAAAAAAAAAAAAAACCCAAATCCATATCTGTTAAATACTCATAACCACCATTGACCGGTCAAAGACCCATTTCTCCCCACAACCAACTCCTCCGCAGGCCACTTTCTCTCTTCTCCCACTTCCATCGGCCACCTCACCGTTGTTCTCCGTCGATAATAGCGGTGCTGGAGTCCGGCGACTCTGCCTCCTCATCATGTCGCTCAGTTCCATCTCCGGTAAGAACTTGGGGGATCCGACCGACGACTACAGGATGCAGTCCATCTCTGTAATCTGTATTTTTCATTTTCGTGGGTTTTGATCGTCTCATCTTCTCCACCATTTCTACTCCAATATTACCTTTTTTTCCATTACCAATAACCCAAATAGCTTAGTCTCAACATGATCTTGGAGTTGTCTCAACGTTTCCATGGGATTCACTCTTTCAATTCAACCGAGTTTGTTCGACAAAATATCCAACTCGGGTATCGGTCCGGTACCGGCCATGGTCGAGGCGGATACGACTCGGCCGAGTCGTACTGGTATCGACCGAGATTTTGAACCCTGAGCTCAGAGGCTTGGCCGTTGGCGCGTCCGAAGATTCTCGAAGAGTGGAGAGTCCACGCCACGATAGTAACTTTAGTGTTCGAACCTGGAGGGTCTCCGTCTTTCGCGAGAAAGGGTATTATTGTCTTAAAAAATTGAGTAAGGCGACGGGCGAATGGAAGATTGACACGTAGTACCACGACCTTTGCAGTCTTTAGCACACTTATTTGTATTATTTTAGAAAGATAATAAAAATCTCGGTGTATACTTTAATTCTGTTTTGTTTTGGTACAACACATTCATTAATGGCAATTTCGTCCATTTTGGGGAGTTTATGTCTCGAGGTATTAAGAAATTTATGTATTTTAAAATTATTTAATTTTTATATAGAAGAAGAGAAATTAATTTAAAATAGTATATAAAATAATTTATTAATTTTAAATTTATTTTCTTTAATTTTTATAGGATATGTTTGGTTTTTGAAAAATTTGAGAAAAAATATGAAAAAAAAAAAAAATGAAGAGGTAAAATAGAAGAAAAGAAAAAGTGGAAAAAATAAAAAATATGTTTAAATTCAATAAATTATTTTTATGCAGTTCTCTAAACTCATTTTACTTATTTCTTTTTATTATATAAAGATTTAATAATTTTAAAATATATAATTTTTTTTTATAAATTTTAATTATATTTGATTTTTTTTTTTTTTTTTAAGATGAAATCAAATATAAGAAAACTATTTTTCTTTTCATATTTTTTTATTTTCTCAATACTTTTCAAGAACCAAACAAGGTAGTATTAGAGTAAAAGAAGTAACGAAGGACTCCTATAAAAGAAAAACGAAAATGAATTTGAAGTTTACAAAGTGATTGATAACCTACAAGGAAAAGGGAAGAGGAAAATAAAAAAGGGAGCTTTTATTTTTTTAATTTTTTTAATAAGTTATTTTTGGGAAAATAAAATAAAATGTTCTCTTTTTCAAATTAGAAAGGGATTTATTAATATTGAGAGTGATAGTGTGAAAGGAAAGCTTTGAGAGAGAACAATAATGCACAATTAAAGAAGAAAGATAAAACTGTCACACCATCCAATCTTTCAAGTAAAATCTTCTTCTCTCTCTTCTAAATTCTTTTAGGTTAATTTGCTTATTTTATTTTTATTTTTATTTATTTTATATGTAATATTTTGTTGGATATTGAAATTGAATAATGAATGAATTGTGAACGAGATGATGAATTGAATCACATCCACATTTGGAATTCAAATATTTTGAGAATGTATAATTTGATATTTATATATGTATATATAATTCCATCCATTATAAATAATTTTATTTCTAAATTTATGGAGGATTATGAATTATTTAAATTTTTTTTTTTTCAAAATTGTGTTTGATAATTAAATTTATATAGAATTAGTAAATTGAGTCTAAATATTTAAATATTGAAAACATTAACAATAGCATTCAATACTCATCAACAAGAAATGTGGATGGTACTAAAATGTATTTTATGCTAATTTCACATAGTCCTAAATATTTGAAGATTGATTAAAATCTAATTAGGTTAACATTAGTCTAAGGGTCAGGTACTCCTAGTTTTGATGATAACAAATCGACGGTTAAGGGACACTAATATTTTTATCGTTTGAACGCATAAGCTAAAAATACATCATGTTATATGCTAAATTTTGAATGACCCTCATATTTCAAAAGAAACGAGTCAACCATAGATTTTACCTGAGGATCGCAAGACCTTACCTGGCATAGGAGACCTCCTTCAATTCAACCATAAATTTTACATGAAAACCTTTTAAGATATTTAAAAAAAATTAACAAATTAAACAAAGTGTTGTTACAATTGAAAAATAATCAAAACATCGGTTGGAATCTTTGAAATGTGATCTAAGTTCATAAAGGTCATCAAAGAATAGTCAAAATGCAAGAATCCACATCTTTTGTTCCTTATGTTGATATTGGAAAAATAAGGATGGATAAAAGGAAAAATTGATACTACACATATTGGAATCAAAATTTACATCATGTCACTACTTTTAAGAGCTCTATCTTAACAATTTTATTTAAAAGTTGTAGGTTATAACTTACAACAGAAATATGGTAATATTGTAATGTCATATCTCCCATCTAATGCATTCACTTCCATCCTAGTATTACCACTTTTAGAAGATCAATAAGTGAGTGTTTGGTAGACTAACTTAATAATTTAAAGTGATTTATAATTTAATTTAAGTAATTAAGTAAATTAAGTATGTTTAATAAAATAATTTAATGGCATGACTTAAAGTTAAAAACAACTTTAAGTAATAAGTAAAAATAATTAACTTATTCTTAATTAGTTTACATCTTCATTTTATATTTTTACTCATATTTGTCTTAGTTATCTCCACGAGCTCTTTTGCTACTCTAGGACCTCCATTGTTACTTGATCTTCTTTGGCGTAGTTAAAATTTATGAAAATAAATATGTCAATGTAATGATTTAAAATAAATTTTAAGTTAATTTTATTAAACAATCTTAATACTTAGAATAAAAATTAAGTAATAAATTATAAATCAACGACTTAAGTATAATTTAACTTAAAGTCAAATTAAATTATTAAATAATAAAAATTAAATTTTACCAAACACCCCATAAGCTTTCGAATATTAAGAAATTACCGATATGCAAGGAATTGAGAAAACCACATGGCCAGCCAACAAGGTTAGTTCAGAAACCAATGGCAACATTGGAAGTACAGCATCACAAATTTTGTACTATAAATAAAGATTTTGAAAACCTATACCTTTAAATTTCAAAATTCAACCTGCCTACACCTTCCTAAATAGAAAGCTTTACACTGCAAATACCAACTTCTAGTATATTGAGAGCCTCAAGCCCAATAATAATAACAATGCTTTGGAGTACTAAGAGTACATTATTGTTCTGTGATTTATTTCCATGGCCAGCCAGTAAATACAATGATTCAGAAGCTGATGAAGTTCTTCTCCTTCAAGCTTTCCACAGTATCCTTTATGCTCACCTCCAGAGGAGTGAAGTGAATACCCAAACTTTTTGCTTTCTCCTGGGATACCCGGAAGGTTGGAACACAAGTTTGGTCATCTTTCCATCTGCCATGTATGAAACACAAGTGGATTTATCTCGGATCTCAATATGAGAAACCAGCAGATAATGACAAAAAGAGTGAAGTAATATCATACTAGAGATAACTAATAGAAACTTACTTTTCAGGTATGTGTGTGGCAGGGTAGAGCTTGTCCAAGATATTCAGTGTCTCAGAACGGTGTGAGACAGTCCCTACTAAACAGTATCTTCCACTAGCTTCCGGAAGTTCAAATGCTTGAATATGTGCATTGGCAACATCTCTAACATCCACCCATGTATATGCGTTGGTATCGGGAAATGTTTGAACTCCTGCAACAAACAAATTTCAAATGATTGCATCAAGAGATTTGAAGTATTGGGATCTATAGTTCTGAAGCAACATGGTAGACTATTGAGATGAAGCAAGGTTCACACTCCTTTTTCTTAATTTAAACTTGTAGTCATTTGGAGGGCTGAGGAGTATACCATTTAGAAGTTTCAGAATTTCCTCCACACTTAGATTAAGAGTAGGCTGTAAGAGAGGACCGAGCACCCATCCTGGATGTATCATGACCATGTCAATCCCGTTCTCCTTTGAAAACTTCCAAGCAGCCTCCTCAGCCAAGGTCTTTGAAAGCTTGTACCATAGCTATCACAAAAATCACAAAGTTTGAATAACATTCGATTTCAGTATGCAAAGCAACCAGATCAGATGCATGCAATCAACCAAAGCAAAATCAATACAAAAACTTGCCCTTGGATTTGCCAACGCATGCAAAGGCTTATGCATAGATAGCGCATGTTAGAATCAAATTGATGATTTGATAGATACCCTCTCATATTTGTTGTACTTCCAATGAAGAACCAGTATAATTTTTCATATGCCATGCAAAAGAGATAGTATGTGATAAGAAATAATGTCGTATGCAAACCTTTGATTCCTTGCATAAAACTGCATCTGAAAACCAGCTCTCATCAATTATCACCTCAGGAGTCAGAGGTTTTCCATTGTATTCCACCGCAGACATAGACGATGTTACAACCACTCTTTTGACAGATGGGACTTTTGAGCAGGACCTTAGGACATTGATAGTTCCCTTCAATGCAGGGTCAATCAATTCTGTCTGAACACAAAAAATAAAATAGAAATTAGCTTCATATAAGTGGTCAAATAAAACAAATGAAGTTGATACAAAGCTTGTAATACAGCCAACATGAAAATCACACAAATGAGAATACACAATGAACCATGCACCCATTCTTCTGTAATCAATGTTATATCTAGGTTGGTAATAAGATTCTTTATGATTCCTTTCATATATTAGCCCACTATAGAAGCATTTTCACAAGCTCAAATGAGGAGGGAATATCAATTCAAACATCTATTACAACCTTACAAAACCCAGCTTGAGTTTTATAGATTCTTTAATAAATAATACCCGATAGGTGTTTGGCTTCCAATTGATATGGGGCAAGGGGTTTTCCCCTACTGTTGAACACAGGATATAAGAAGAGAGAAAGTTGACAAGCAGAATAAAACAAGGAAACCCAAGAATCCAACCTCTTGAATTTTGTAGTACACGGACAAAACCCCACAAATCCAATATTGTTATGTTTTCTCAGTCTCCTATTATGTTGGTTTAGTGTAACCAGCTAGCATTCACTGCCTCTGTATCAATGGGCCTTACTCACGTAAACAAGGAAGAATCATGGGAAGTAAAGTAAGGATCCATTCCTTCTAAGCGGCGAAGATTAAATTTACAGTATAGGATGAACCTGGGGGTCAGTGACTTGCATGACAACTGGCGATGCTGTATGAAAAACTCCATCACATCCATCGACTACGGAATCAAAGGACCCTTCTTCCAATAAGTCTGCTTTGAATAAACGAAGCCTTTCCCTAGCTCCATCGAGTGAAAGCAAGTGTTCTGTCTTCTTTGGATCATCTACATCATACATATGTGTAAGCACAACTGGTAAATTAAATGGAATGATAAGTAGAAAAGGCGGTAAAAGGTTGAGATTGAGAACTGACTTGGGTCACGAACAGTTGCTTTGACAGTGTAACCACGTTGGAGCAGGAGCTTCACCAGCCATGAAGCTACGAACCCAGCAGCTCCAGTCACGCACACCACCTTTCCTTCTCCAGTACTCATCTCTCTTCAATCTCCCACTTTCACCTTCAAATCTATGTTATACACTTTTAACACTATGTGCTTGATATATATATATAAGGGTTGAGAGTGACATGTATTAGAGTCCAAAACTGCGGACGTATGTAAATTCGTCAGCCTTTTGATCTTCTTGGTCACTGTCGGCTTCCGTGATCCTCTTGCTCTTTCCCTTCATTTTTATTAATCCACAAAGACACCCATTTTCCTTTGATTTTGTGAAAGAGTCCTGGTTCTTCATTCCATGATACTATATATTAATGGGAGACGAACTCAGACGAGGATATGGGCTATGTACCAATGAAAATAAGAACACCGACGTATGAACCAAGAACACATGGCTTATTAATGTGTAAAGTTGGGTTGGTAATTTTGTTTCAAAGATTCCGGCTTGGAAACTACTTCGTTGTCGTTGAGTCTTCCATGGACATTATTTCACCTGGAAGGCACCAAATTTAAAAATATTTTAAAATATATTCGCTTTTTTTTTTTTTCGAATATCGAATAATTATTCTTTAAAATACTATAATATTAAATAAAATTATTAAAAACTTAATTTATCATTTTAATTTTATAAAAATATCTTACAATTAAATATATTATAAATTTTTTATTATATAATATAACAAACAAATCATTTTTAAAAAATTATTCAAAGTCAGTGATTAATAAATAAAATCTTTCAAATTCTTTAATTAATAATAATTTTATATCATATATTATATAATTTCATTCATCTTTTTATTTTTTTAATAGAATTAAATAAAAAATTTATTAGTTGACATCAATAATAAAATAAGGAATTTTAAAATTTTAAAATATAATTAAAACTAAAATACTTAAAAATTAAATATAATTTAAATAAAAAAACTTAAAAGTTTAAATAATAAAATATTAACTCTTATTGTATTTCCAACTCTTTCTTAAATAGGGATGACAACGGGACGGTTCAAAACGGGTTGTCCCCGTCCCAACCTCACTATGTTTATTCAAAATAATTATCATCCCATGTCCCATTAAAAAAATTAAACGGGGCAAGTAGGATATGAGAAATTCTTATATGTCTTACCCTATTTAACTCTTTTTTTGAAAATTTTTAAAATTTTAAAAAAATATTATTTTAAATTTTAATTACATTAAAATAAATATATTTTATAAATAATTAAAATATTAACTTTTTTATAACTTATTTATTTTTCATTATTATTATTATCTATATATTAAAAAAAGAAAATAAAATTCAAATTAAATTAATTTTATATATAATAGGAGTTAGGTGGGACGAGAAAAGGTAATACCCAAACACGCCCTAAACTCATCTTGGGTTTTAAAAAATATTTCAAACTCATCCCAAACTCCTTTATTTAAATTTCAAATCTCATTCCGTGAAGCTGGATGGGTATCAGAAAAAACTTACCCCATTGCTATCCCTATTATTGAATCTATGTTTTCTACTAATGTGATTTAACAAAGTAAAAGTTAATATTTTATTTTTATATTTTTAGCTTTAAAGTCTTTTTTAGTTTTAATTGTATTTTAAATATTTAAAATTTCTTATTTTATAGATCTCAAATCAATTCCATCTAACTTGTAAAAAAAATGCATGTATTTTTAAATAGATGAAGACAAAAATAATTTATAAAAATTGAAATTCAATTTTTTGTAATTTTTTTAAAATTAATGAGTGAAAACTTACTTTTTCCCAAAAAAGAAGAAAAACAAATTATTTTTTATTTAAATGTTTACAAAACTAGGATGAGGATCAAACAATTTCTTTTAAAGTATTTACTAAACAAAACTATTATTGTATGAGGTTTACTCAATGCATTTATCTAATTTTTCTATACATTCATCTTCTTTTAGCATTTGTTGTCTACACTAAACTTTACACGTGAAATAACGAAACTACTTTCTTCGTCAACCTCTCTACATTAATCCATCTAAAACGCTAATCCTATTTCTTTTCCATTTTCCTTTTTTCTTTACATTTTTTTTTCCTTTATGTTCTTTCCGTCCCTTCATCTTTGTTCTAGAGCCAAACCCGATTTCAACATAAGTTTAGAGAAATGTATTTGGTTTGGATTAGAAGATCTATGAATTCAAGCTTATATAGCCCGATTTCAACATGGGTTTAGAGAAATATATTTGAGTAGAGTTGGATTTTCAACCAATAAACTTCACATTTGGACAAAGTTGATCTAGTCCCTCAGACTTCCTCCTCTAATACTACTGTTAAGATCCCGGAAATACTATTCCTACGATTGTAATCGAAACTACATTAGACTTTGGTACCTTAAAATTAGAATTTCATTTCTAAGCTTCAACTAAGTACAACAATGGCAGCCTCAATATTCGTAGAAAATGATGGAGAAGGTGTCAAAGTGGTCCATCATTTTCATCTTGAAAGTGGCCGAGAATTTAATTTCAATACCAAATTTTTTCCATGTCAAATCTCCACAATGTCTTCTCATTTGTGTAACTCAAGCTCAATCCCATTTCTGGGTTCATCTGGGCTTTACCATAATCAACAAACATTATGTAAGTTGAAACAAGACCTTGCAGGCCATGAAGATCAATTAGAACATATATGATTCCAACACCTACACTTAGAAATGAAATTATGAAGAATACACTATTTTTCATGATTTATTTGCATGACTAGCCAGTAAATACCACATGTCAGAAACTGACAAAGTTCTTCTCCCTCAAGCTTTCCACAGTGTCCTTCAGGCTCACCTCCAGAGGACTGAAGTTGATGCCAAACTTTTAGCTTTCTCCTGGGAAACCATAAGGTTGGTGCATAAGGCTTGTCGTCTGCACATCTGCCACAAATGAAACACATCCCCGAGTTCATCTCAGAATTTCTTAATCAGTCAGTCAAACAACTGATACTGAAGAGTAAAAAAGCATCTCACAAGTCACATATGAAAG
This sequence comes from Vitis rotundifolia, assembly GCA_030254885.1. NCBI lineage: Eukaryota > Viridiplantae > Streptophyta > Magnoliopsida > Vitales > Vitaceae > Vitis > Vitis rotundifolia. The sequence continues at coordinate 16,428,851 of CM058163.1, read as the reverse complement.
CTCTTCAGGAAATGGATCAGAAGCTTAATCCTAAACGCAATGAAAAGTAAAAAAGCATGAAACATCTCTTCGGGTAAGTGAGAAAATCCCAGAATCAATGGAGATTTGTTCTTTTGTACTAGAAGCTTGATGTATGGGTTTAGATAGAGCTAGATGGTGAGACAGGATTTATGCAGCCAATCTAAGCAGCCAATCTAAGAGTAAAGGTTTATTGAGTTGAGTAAAGCTGAATGGTGGAAAGTATTCAGTGAATCCGAAGAAACTCCAAGGTCAATATTGATGTTAAAAGTTTGAAACAATGGAAGGCTCTTATGGCTCACCAATAACTTTCATCAAGACAGCCACATTCTTGGATCTGATCAGCCAAAACAGAATAATGAATTTAATAAAAACCAGAAAATTCCTGAGCCCTGATCACTGAAACACTTTTAGATCCTTAGCAGTTTGATAACTTATTAAACTAACCAATAGTTATAAATGTCAGATCTTAAGAATCAGATGCAATTCATAAGAAGGCAATATGTCAAACAGCATAGACATGCCATTTTGACCTCTGTGAACACAGAGCGCCTACACTTCACCTGAAATATACGAACTATGCAATAGAGTTTAAAGGTCCAGTCAAAGCCCAAGTAAATCCAAGTTGCAACCTATTCCTGGCTACATGGTCAAACATGGTCTCCCATTCTTATATAGCAACTCACACCACAAAAGATGACACAGAATGAGATGGCAGAGCAGTTTGCCACTTTCCAGCTCATTCATGCAGCCAGAGGAATTTGATCAAGGGAGTTGTTACAGTGTTATAAGAAACATTGTTAATTGGTGTTGTCCATGCAGCCAGAGGAAGGAATCAATATATCACATATTCATCCAAAGCAGGTGTGTGCAGAGCTTGCTCATAATATTGTTCTCTTTTTTCAGAGTCTACTGGGTTCTGTCTCATTCTATGAAGGAGCTGTTGTCTTCTAGTTGGCATAACATTTTTGTCATTAGGGTAGAAAGGTGTGGAAGGCCATCCCTATTTCTTGTTTCCCTGTGTCTGTCGTATGTGGCTGTAGTTCTTTTGTTCATTTCTTTAGTTTTTAGTGCTACTTGCATATGAATACTCATACAGGGGTTGTGCCCCCTTTTTCTAGGGGCCTCTTTATAATATATATGTGTATTTTTTGGTCCATCAAAAAATAAAAAGGAAAACCTAATAAAACAACAAGTAACATTACCTAACATACAACATTAACTTCAAAATAAAAACTTACTTTTCAGCCAGGTTTAAAGCAGGGTAGAGCTTGTGCAAGTCATTGTGTCAGAACAGTGCACACTGCTCCCTACTAAGCAGTGTCTTCCACTAGCTGCTGGAATCTCATACACTTGAATATGGGCAAGGGCAACATCTCTAACATCAACCCAGCACTGAGTTTTATTGGGAAATGTTTCTCCTGCAACAAATAAATGTCAGACGATTACATCACAAGTACTAGATACGTTAAGTGTGCTGAAATTATCAGTTTCTGCCAAGGAATTAAGTTTAGCTGCTTTAGCATGCTATCTTCTTAGTGATAATCTTATATTTTTCCATTCATATCTTCATAGTCATTCTCAGTGAATTCACAGAAAGAGAATGCACCACCACTTTTTAGCCGAACTTACAACACCATCTTAAAAGTATTCCAGCCAGAAATTTTAGAAGCACACATTTTCAACTTGGACTGTTTCTCTCATAAAGAGATGCCATTCTTGTAATCCTATTACAATAAAGATGATGCAATCACACTTTCAAATACACCTCTATTTATACTTTGTGTAATTTTGGAAACTACAAAGGAAAACACTATCTCGTAGAAAATACCTTTCTTATTCCATCAGAAATATCCAACAGTTCTAAAGCAGCACAGCAAACTACTTTGGTTATTGCAGGCGTTGAAGTAAAACAGAACCAACAAGCCTTATTCCAACTACTTTGAACCAAATTTATGAATCAGAGTACCACCATCAAGGCACAGGTTTGTTTTTATGACCAAGTCTCAACCTAATACCAACCCCCTTATAATTGAAGCAAAATCCAGGAGAGGTCAGGTGGTGGCAGCAGAACCCACACGCCAAGATCAATTAGCTGATAAGGAAACAAATCATAACAGTTATGCAGTTAAAGTAGTATATATTATTGTAAGAGTCATGAATAAAGAAAGTAATATGATATTTCCCTATAAAGCCACTAGACATGATTCTAAATGTTTAAAGAATATCTAGATCTGAAAAACGTACTCAAAAAGTTATCAGAAGTTTCTAAAAATACTAATCAAGTTGGCTGCACATGAACAACTCATTAAATTATCATATTTTTCTTATCATTTGCTTAAGACTCATGTTGTTTTAATGCCCCAAACAAAAGTGATAACAAAATCTCACTAATCTAATAAGCCAAATAGGTTGTTCTAGGCATAGTTTTATGGAGGTGTTTGAATTCTAGAATTCAACTATTTACAAATATAGTAGTAAAAGATTTTTTAGGTTTTTTTTTAATATCTTTTTTTCCCTCCTGAATTTTTTCTCAAAATAATAAGTTCTCATTTGTGTTATACTATTTAGTGAGCTGATGGAATCATCAAGCACCAGTGGTCTAGTGGTAGAATAGTACCCTGCCACGGTACAGACCCGGGTTCGATTCCGGGCTGGTGCATTCTTATACCTTTTGTTTTTTGGCAAAATCACCTTGTTTCTACCCAATGTGGTCAGGGATTCCTGTTACAACTTTTAGTGCTGAGTTTGGTTTTGAAACATTTTGCAATGGGATTGGATGCAGGGAGCCCCCACTTGTTGATCCACAGTAATCATTTATATTGGGGTAGATCAGAAGGACTAATGGATTATTTAAGAAGTTCTTGCTCTTTGCTTGAACTTGCATCCAAATATACCGTAAGTTCAGGATAGTGATTCCATTCACATGTTTTCAGTCCTTTCACAGTCCAGGAGTCCTTCAAACCAGATGGGCTTAGGAGGTCTAAATAAAATATATCTTTACCCAATCTCATATGCAAATCTCCCAGTATCCTGATGACAGAATTGGTAATGACCAGAGGAGACAACATAAAACTGCTGGGAAAACAAATTTTTAAGGTTAAAACATAAGACAGCATATATCAGAATGCATATGTAGTCCTTTTGTGCGGAACTGTGGAAGCCTTGTGATACGTCATTGATGAGTTTCATTTAAGAATACTAGTAGCATTCAAAACAACAGGAATGGCTAGTGGATAGAGTTGACTCAATATTGAAGTAAAGCATGTGTTGATATTCAAGGAAAGATAGACATAAAAAAGAGATTCTCATCAATTGCTGAAGAGTACCTTTTAGAAGCTTTAGAACTTCTCCACACTTAGATTAAGAGTAGGCTGTAAGAGAGGACCAATCACCCACCCTGGATTTACTGTAACTATGTCAGTGCCATTCTCTCTTGCTAACTTCCAAGCAGCCTCCTCAGCTAAGGTCTTTGAAAGCATATACCATAGCTAATAGAAACTCATATGTTTGAAAAGCATATGGTGAGAAGTGTTTCCAGTAGATAATGGAATATAGAGAACATGCAATGAACGTGTGAACCCAAGCAAAATCAATAGGAGGCATTGCAGGAATAGGCACATATTATTTAAACTAATTACACATATTGCAACAGTTTCTATCCCCATATCCCTAGAAAAAATGTACCTATGTTTTGTCAACCCATATTTCCATGCCCATCATGTTTAATGGACAGTAAGATGGTCAGAGATTAGCATCCATCCCATTCTTATAATATCCAAATTAGAGTTCTCATTTAATTTCTTGTTTGAGGAATCTGACTTTATGGTCAGATGCTACCAACAGCATATTAGTGAAATATTAGACATATGTGGAAGGATTATTTAATCTAATGGCAGGCTTAGAAAAATACAGAACCCTCCCATTCCCATCGTCTTATTTAATCCTAAGCTAGAAAGCAGGAAAAGTGTAAAAACAAGAAGGCATGAAAGATTGGCAGCTACTTCTGCAGGGTAAAAGAACTGAAGAGCCATGAAAAAGAAACATTTTGTAAAGCCACAAACAAAAACATGCAAAAGAGATAGTATGTGATAAGAAATCATCTCATATAAGAACCTTTGATTTCTCACAGAAAAATGGATCTGAAAATCAACTCTCATCAACTAGCACATCTGGAGCTTGAGGTTTCCCATTGAATGCAATTGAAGCCATAGATGATGTTACAACCACTCTTTAGACAGATGGAACTTTTGCACATGATCTTCGAAAATTCATTGTTCCTTTCAGTGCTGGGCCAATTAGTTGTTCCTGAAACATGGAGAAACAGATAAAACTAGTCTCCACATAAGTAGTCCAATGAAGCTAAGCAGATAAAAAGCTAATTATTACATACAGAGGCAAACATAAGACCACATTATGGATCCTAAATAAATTCCCCACTGGTCTATGAGCCACCTTTTTTTGTGATAAGAAACAATACTAATCTTACGCAAACAGTTATTTACAAGGGTGAGAGATCCTTCAAACAAGTAGATGTACAAGAACAGGATTCACTAGGAAAAGAAAAGAAAAAAAGGGAAAAAAAAAAAAAAAAGAAGAGACCATCAACCCTCCAACCTCAAAGACTAACCCCAGGTAGAAGTAAATGATATGAACACCCTTCACTGTATTGGCTTAATGAAATCAGAATTCACTACCATTAGATCAGTTGACGAGACCACATGCAGAAAGAAGAATGAAGCAAAGTAACGATTCATGATTAGTCAGTAATTTCAAGATCAGTAATTGATTGGAAAAGAATATAGGCAATACTAAATTTTACAGTATGTGAATGGAACCAATATAGGATAAACCTGGGGGTTGTCGACTATCAGCATAGTTCCAAGTCGCGGTATCGGTCATTGACTCGGGAGGTCTTGAGGCACATCTGTCTCGGTATCTCGGATCGGTATCGGGTGATACGCAAAAAATTCTAATTTAAGAGCTTAAAATAATTTTTAAAAATTATTAAAATTATTTAAAAAATTAAATACAAATAAGTAGAGTGAAAAATTAATAAAATAAACTTCTATTATATTAAAATTATTCAAATTATAATAAAAGCATACTTTTGGGATGATTTAAAATAATATTAAAAATCTCTAAAAATATTTTAATTTAATCACTTGATAATAAATGTTTCTTGTTGAAGATGAAAATAATAAAAAGTAATTTTTTTTATAAAAAATTGTTTAAATTAAATATTTTGAATTTAAAAAAAAAAAAATTAACTATTAAAAAAATAAAACCATGATTCATCTTTTAAAAAATAAATATAATTTTTCTTATAAAATATATTCATTAATTTTAATATTTATATAAATATTCATTTCCTATTTATTTGATATAAGTCTAATATTTATTATTAATTTTTTATCATTATAATTTTCATCAAATTATTTAAAACTCAAATTCCCACTAAATACTCATTATCTACTTAAAAAATAAATACATATTATTTAAAACCTAAATCCTCACCTATTTATCAAAAAAAAAAAAAAAAAAAAAAACCCAAATCCATATCTGTTAAATACTCATAACCACCATTGACCGGTCAAAGACCCATTTCTCCCCACAACCAACTCCTCCGCAGGCCACTTTCTCTCTTCTCCCACTTCCATCGGCCACCTCACCGTTGTTCTCCGTCGATAATAGCGGTGCTGGAGTCCGGCGACTCTGCCTCCTCATCATGTCGCTCAGTTCCATCTCCGGTAAGAACTTGGGGGATCCGACCGACGACTACAGGATGCAGTCCATCTCTGTAATCTGTATTTTTCATTTTCGTGGGTTTTGATCGTCTCATCTTCTCCACCATTTCTACTCCAATATTACCTTTTTTTCCATTACCAATAACCCAAATAGCTTAGTCTCAACATGATCTTGGAGTTGTCTCAACGTTTCCATGGGATTCACTCTTTCAATTCAACCGAGTTTGTTCGACAAAATATCCAACTCGGGTATCGGTCCGGTACCGGCCATGGTCGAGGCGGATACGACTCGGCCGAGTCGTACTGGTATCGACCGAGATTTTGAACCCTGAGCTCAGAGGCTTGGCCGTTGGCGCGTCCGAAGATTCTCGAAGAGTGGAGAGTCCACGCCACGATAGTAACTTTAGTGTTCGAACCTGGAGGGTCTCCGTCTTTCGCGAGAAAGGGTATTATTGTCTTAAAAAATTGAGTAAGGCGACGGGCGAATGGAAGATTGACACGTAGTACCACGACCTTTGCAGTCTTTAGCACACTTATTTGTATTATTTTAGAAAGATAATAAAAATCTCGGTGTATACTTTAATTCTGTTTTGTTTTGGTACAACACATTCATTAATGGCAATTTCGTCCATTTTGGGGAGTTTATGTCTCGAGGTATTAAGAAATTTATGTATTTTAAAATTATTTAATTTTTATATAGAAGAAGAGAAATTAATTTAAAATAGTATATAAAATAATTTATTAATTTTAAATTTATTTTCTTTAATTTTTATAGGATATGTTTGGTTTTTGAAAAATTTGAGAAAAAATATGAAAAAAAAAAAAAATGAAGAGGTAAAATAGAAGAAAAGAAAAAGTGGAAAAAATAAAAAATATGTTTAAATTCAATAAATTATTTTTATGCAGTTCTCTAAACTCATTTTACTTATTTCTTTTTATTATATAAAGATTTAATAATTTTAAAATATATAATTTTTTTTTATAAATTTTAATTATATTTGATTTTTTTTTTTTTTTTTAAGATGAAATCAAATATAAGAAAACTATTTTTCTTTTCATATTTTTTTATTTTCTCAATACTTTTCAAGAACCAAACAAGGTAGTATTAGAGTAAAAGAAGTAACGAAGGACTCCTATAAAAGAAAAACGAAAATGAATTTGAAGTTTACAAAGTGATTGATAACCTACAAGGAAAAGGGAAGAGGAAAATAAAAAAGGGAGCTTTTATTTTTTTAATTTTTTTAATAAGTTATTTTTGGGAAAATAAAATAAAATGTTCTCTTTTTCAAATTAGAAAGGGATTTATTAATATTGAGAGTGATAGTGTGAAAGGAAAGCTTTGAGAGAGAACAATAATGCACAATTAAAGAAGAAAGATAAAACTGTCACACCATCCAATCTTTCAAGTAAAATCTTCTTCTCTCTCTTCTAAATTCTTTTAGGTTAATTTGCTTATTTTATTTTTATTTTTATTTATTTTATATGTAATATTTTGTTGGATATTGAAATTGAATAATGAATGAATTGTGAACGAGATGATGAATTGAATCACATCCACATTTGGAATTCAAATATTTTGAGAATGTATAATTTGATATTTATATATGTATATATAATTCCATCCATTATAAATAATTTTATTTCTAAATTTATGGAGGATTATGAATTATTTAAATTTTTTTTTTTTCAAAATTGTGTTTGATAATTAAATTTATATAGAATTAGTAAATTGAGTCTAAATATTTAAATATTGAAAACATTAACAATAGCATTCAATACTCATCAACAAGAAATGTGGATGGTACTAAAATGTATTTTATGCTAATTTCACATAGTCCTAAATATTTGAAGATTGATTAAAATCTAATTAGGTTAACATTAGTCTAAGGGTCAGGTACTCCTAGTTTTGATGATAACAAATCGACGGTTAAGGGACACTAATATTTTTATCGTTTGAACGCATAAGCTAAAAATACATCATGTTATATGCTAAATTTTGAATGACCCTCATATTTCAAAAGAAACGAGTCAACCATAGATTTTACCTGAGGATCGCAAGACCTTACCTGGCATAGGAGACCTCCTTCAATTCAACCATAAATTTTACATGAAAACCTTTTAAGATATTTAAAAAAAATTAACAAATTAAACAAAGTGTTGTTACAATTGAAAAATAATCAAAACATCGGTTGGAATCTTTGAAATGTGATCTAAGTTCATAAAGGTCATCAAAGAATAGTCAAAATGCAAGAATCCACATCTTTTGTTCCTTATGTTGATATTGGAAAAATAAGGATGGATAAAAGGAAAAATTGATACTACACATATTGGAATCAAAATTTACATCATGTCACTACTTTTAAGAGCTCTATCTTAACAATTTTATTTAAAAGTTGTAGGTTATAACTTACAACAGAAATATGGTAATATTGTAATGTCATATCTCCCATCTAATGCATTCACTTCCATCCTAGTATTACCACTTTTAGAAGATCAATAAGTGAGTGTTTGGTAGACTAACTTAATAATTTAAAGTGATTTATAATTTAATTTAAGTAATTAAGTAAATTAAGTATGTTTAATAAAATAATTTAATGGCATGACTTAAAGTTAAAAACAACTTTAAGTAATAAGTAAAAATAATTAACTTATTCTTAATTAGTTTACATCTTCATTTTATATTTTTACTCATATTTGTCTTAGTTATCTCCACGAGCTCTTTTGCTACTCTAGGACCTCCATTGTTACTTGATCTTCTTTGGCGTAGTTAAAATTTATGAAAATAAATATGTCAATGTAATGATTTAAAATAAATTTTAAGTTAATTTTATTAAACAATCTTAATACTTAGAATAAAAATTAAGTAATAAATTATAAATCAACGACTTAAGTATAATTTAACTTAAAGTCAAATTAAATTATTAAATAATAAAAATTAAATTTTACCAAACACCCCATAAGCTTTCGAATATTAAGAAATTACCGATATGCAAGGAATTGAGAAAACCACATGGCCAGCCAACAAGGTTAGTTCAGAAACCAATGGCAACATTGGAAGTACAGCATCACAAATTTTGTACTATAAATAAAGATTTTGAAAACCTATACCTTTAAATTTCAAAATTCAACCTGCCTACACCTTCCTAAATAGAAAGCTTTACACTGCAAATACCAACTTCTAGTATATTGAGAGCCTCAAGCCCAATAATAATAACAATGCTTTGGAGTACTAAGAGTACATTATTGTTCTGTGATTTATTTCCATGGCCAGCCAGTAAATACAATGATTCAGAAGCTGATGAAGTTCTTCTCCTTCAAGCTTTCCACAGTATCCTTTATGCTCACCTCCAGAGGAGTGAAGTGAATACCCAAACTTTTTGCTTTCTCCTGGGATACCCGGAAGGTTGGAACACAAGTTTGGTCATCTTTCCATCTGCCATGTATGAAACACAAGTGGATTTATCTCGGATCTCAATATGAGAAACCAGCAGATAATGACAAAAAGAGTGAAGTAATATCATACTAGAGATAACTAATAGAAACTTACTTTTCAGGTATGTGTGTGGCAGGGTAGAGCTTGTCCAAGATATTCAGTGTCTCAGAACGGTGTGAGACAGTCCCTACTAAACAGTATCTTCCACTAGCTTCCGGAAGTTCAAATGCTTGAATATGTGCATTGGCAACATCTCTAACATCCACCCATGTATATGCGTTGGTATCGGGAAATGTTTGAACTCCTGCAACAAACAAATTTCAAATGATTGCATCAAGAGATTTGAAGTATTGGGATCTATAGTTCTGAAGCAACATGGTAGACTATTGAGATGAAGCAAGGTTCACACTCCTTTTTCTTAATTTAAACTTGTAGTCATTTGGAGGGCTGAGGAGTATACCATTTAGAAGTTTCAGAATTTCCTCCACACTTAGATTAAGAGTAGGCTGTAAGAGAGGACCGAGCACCCATCCTGGATGTATCATGACCATGTCAATCCCGTTCTCCTTTGAAAACTTCCAAGCAGCCTCCTCAGCCAAGGTCTTTGAAAGCTTGTACCATAGCTATCACAAAAATCACAAAGTTTGAATAACATTCGATTTCAGTATGCAAAGCAACCAGATCAGATGCATGCAATCAACCAAAGCAAAATCAATACAAAAACTTGCCCTTGGATTTGCCAACGCATGCAAAGGCTTATGCATAGATAGCGCATGTTAGAATCAAATTGATGATTTGATAGATACCCTCTCATATTTGTTGTACTTCCAATGAAGAACCAGTATAATTTTTCATATGCCATGCAAAAGAGATAGTATGTGATAAGAAATAATGTCGTATGCAAACCTTTGATTCCTTGCATAAAACTGCATCTGAAAACCAGCTCTCATCAATTATCACCTCAGGAGTCAGAGGTTTTCCATTGTATTCCACCGCAGACATAGACGATGTTACAACCACTCTTTTGACAGATGGGACTTTTGAGCAGGACCTTAGGACATTGATAGTTCCCTTCAATGCAGGGTCAATCAATTCTGTCTGAACACAAAAAATAAAATAGAAATTAGCTTCATATAAGTGGTCAAATAAAACAAATGAAGTTGATACAAAGCTTGTAATACAGCCAACATGAAAATCACACAAATGAGAATACACAATGAACCATGCACCCATTCTTCTGTAATCAATGTTATATCTAGGTTGGTAATAAGATTCTTTATGATTCCTTTCATATATTAGCCCACTATAGAAGCATTTTCACAAGCTCAAATGAGGAGGGAATATCAATTCAAACATCTATTACAACCTTACAAAACCCAGCTTGAGTTTTATAGATTCTTTAATAAATAATACCCGATAGGTGTTTGGCTTCCAATTGATATGGGGCAAGGGGTTTTCCCCTACTGTTGAACACAGGATATAAGAAGAGAGAAAGTTGACAAGCAGAATAAAACAAGGAAACCCAAGAATCCAACCTCTTGAATTTTGTAGTACACGGACAAAACCCCACAAATCCAATATTGTTATGTTTTCTCAGTCTCCTATTATGTTGGTTTAGTGTAACCAGCTAGCATTCACTGCCTCTGTATCAATGGGCCTTACTCACGTAAACAAGGAAGAATCATGGGAAGTAAAGTAAGGATCCATTCCTTCTAAGCGGCGAAGATTAAATTTACAGTATAGGATGAACCTGGGGGTCAGTGACTTGCATGACAACTGGCGATGCTGTATGAAAAACTCCATCACATCCATCGACTACGGAATCAAAGGACCCTTCTTCCAATAAGTCTGCTTTGAATAAACGAAGCCTTTCCCTAGCTCCATCGAGTGAAAGCAAGTGTTCTGTCTTCTTTGGATCATCTACATCATACATATGTGTAAGCACAACTGGTAAATTAAATGGAATGATAAGTAGAAAAGGCGGTAAAAGGTTGAGATTGAGAACTGACTTGGGTCACGAACAGTTGCTTTGACAGTGTAACCACGTTGGAGCAGGAGCTTCACCAGCCATGAAGCTACGAACCCAGCAGCTCCAGTCACGCACACCACCTTTCCTTCTCCAGTACTCATCTCTCTTCAATCTCCCACTTTCACCTTCAAATCTATGTTATACACTTTTAACACTATGTGCTTGATATATATATATATATAAGGGTTGAGAGTGACATGTATTAGAGTCCAAAACTGCGGACGTATGTAAATTCGTCAGCCTTTTGATCTTCTTGGTCACTGTCGGCTTCCGTGATCCTCTTGCTCTTTCCCTTCATTTTTATTAATCCACAAAGACACCCATTTTCCTTTGATTTTGTGAAAGAGTCCTGGTTCTTCATTCCATGATACTATATATTAATGGGAGACGAACTCAGACGAGGATATGGGCTATGTACCAATGAAAATAAGAACACCGACGTATGAACCAAGAACACATGGCTTATTAATGTGTAAAGTTGGGTTGGTAATTTTGTTTCAAAGATTCCGGCTTGGAAACTACTTCGTTGTCGTTGAGTCTTCCATGGACATTATTTCACCTGGAAGGCACCAAATTTAAAAATATTTTAAAATATATTCGCTTTTTTTTTTTTTCGAATATCGAATAATTATTCTTTAAAATACTATAATATTAAATAAAATTATTAAAAACTTAATTTATCATTTTAATTTTATAAAAATATCTTACAATTAAATATATTATAAATTTTTTATTATATAATATAACAAACAAATCATTTTTAAAAAATTATTCAAAGTCAGTGATTAATAAATAAAATCTTTCAAATTCTTTAATTAATAATAATTTTATATCATATATTATATAATTTCATTCATCTTTTTATTTTTTTAATAGAATTAAATAAAAAATTTATTAGTTGACATCAATAATAAAATAAGGAATTTTAAAATTTTAAAATATAATTAAAACTAAAATACTTAAAAATTAAATATAATTTAAATAAAAAAACTTAAAAGTTTAAATAATAAAATATTAACTCTTATTGTATTTCCAACTCTTTCTTAAATAGGGATGACAACGGGACGGTTCAAAACGGGTTGTCCCCGTCCCAACCTCACTATGTTTATTCAAAATAATTATCATCCCATGTCCCATTAAAAAAATTAAACGGGGCAAGTAGGATATGAGAAATTCTTATATGTCTTACCCTATTTAACTCTTTTTTTGAAAATTTTTAAAATTTTAAAAAAATATTATTTTAAATTTTAATTACATTAAAATAAATATATTTTATAAATAATTAAAATATTAACTTTTTTATAACTTATTTATTTTTCATTATTATTATTATCTATATATTAAAAAAAGAAAATAAAATTCAAATTAAATTAATTTTATATATAATAGGAGTTAGGTGGGACGAGAAAAGGTAATACCCAAACACGCCCTAAACTCATCTTGGGTTTTAAAAAATATTTCAAACTCATCCCAAACTCCTTTATTTAAATTTCAAATCTCATTCCGTGAAGCTGGATGGGTATCAGAAAAAACTTACCCCATTGCTATCCCTATTATTGAATCTATGTTTTCTACTAATGTGATTTAACAAAGTAAAAGTTAATATTTTATTTTTATATTTTTAGCTTTAAAGTCTTTTTTAGTTTTAATTGTATTTTAAATATTTAAAATTTCTTATTTTATAGATCTCAAATCAATTCCATCTAACTTGTAAAAAAAATGCATGTATTTTTAAATAGATGAAGACAAAAATAATTTATAAAAATTGAAATTCAATTTTTTGTAATTTTTTTAAAATTAATGAGTGAAAACTTACTTTTTCCCAAAAAAGAAGAAAAACAAATTATTTTTTATTTAAATGTTTACAAAACTAGGATGAGGATCAAACAATTTCTTTTAAAGTATTTACTAAACAAAACTATTATTGTATGAGGTTTACTCAATGCATTTATCTAATTTTTCTATACATTCATCTTCTTTTAGCATTTGTTGTCTACACTAAACTTTACACGTGAAATAACGAAACTACTTTCTTCGTCAACCTCTCTACATTAATCCATCTAAAACGCTAATCCTATTTCTTTTCCATTTTCCTTTTTTCTTTACATTTTTTTTTCCTTTATGTTCTTTCCGTCCCTTCATCTTTGTTCTAGAGCCAAACCCGATTTCAACATAAGTTTAGAGAAATGTATTTGGTTTGGATTAGAAGATCTATGAATTCAAGCTTATATAGCCCGATTTCAACATGGGTTTAGAGAAATATATTTGAGTAGAGTTGGATTTTCAACCAATAAACTTCACATTTGGACAAAGTTGATCTAGTCCCTCAGACTTCCTCCTCTAATACTACTGTTAAGATCCCGGAAATACTATTCCTACGATTGTAATCGAAACTACATTAGACTTTGGTACCTTAAAATTAGAATTTCATTTCTAAGCTTCAACTAAGTACAACAATGGCAGCCTCAATATTCGTAGAAAATGATGGAGAAGGTGTCAAAGTGGTCCATCATTTTCATCTTGAAAGTGGCCGAGAATTTAATTTCAATACCAAATTTTTTCCATGTCAAATCTCCACAATGTCTTCTCATTTGTGTAACTCAAGCTCAATCCCATTTCTGGGTTCATCTGGGCTTTACCATAATCAACAAACATTATGTAAGTTGAAACAAGACCTTGCAGGCCATGAAGATCAATTAGAACATATATGATTCCAACACCTACACTTAGAAATGAAATTATGAAGAATACACTATTTTTCATGATTTATTTGCATGACTAGCCAGTAAATACCACATGTCAGAAACTGACAAAGTTCTTCTCCCTCAAGCTTTCCACAGTGTCCTTCAGGCTCACCTCCAGAGGACTGAAGTTGATGCCAAACTTTTAGCTTTCTCCTGGGAAACCATAAGGTTGGTGCATAAGGCTTGTCGTCTGCACATCTGCCACAAATGAAACACATCCCCGAGTTCATCTCAGAATTTCTTAATCAGTCAGTCAAACAACTGATACTGAAGAGTAAAAAAGCATCTCACAAGTCACATATGAAAGCTCTTCAGGAAATGGATCAGAAGCTTAATCCTAAACGCAATGAAAAGTAAAAAAGCATGAAACATCTCTTCGGGTAAGTGAGAAAATCCCAGAATCAATGGAGATTTGTTCTTTTGTACTAGAAGCTTGATGTATGGGTTTAGATAGAGCTAGATGGTGAGACAGGATTTATGCAGCCAATCTAAGAGTAAAGGTTTATTGAGTTGAGTAAAGCTGAATGGTGGAAAGTATTCAGTGAATCCGAAGAAACTCCAAGGTCAATATTGATGTTAAAAGTTTGAAACAATGGAAGGCTCTTATGGCTCACCAATAACTTTCATCAAGACAGCCACATTCTTGGATCTGATCAGCCAAAACAGAATAATGAATTTAATAAAAACCAGAAAATTCCTGAGCCCTGATCACTGAAACACTTTTAGATCCTTAGCAGTTTGATAACTTATTAAACTAACCAATAGTTATAAATGTCAGATCTTAAGAATCAGATGCAATTCATAAGAAGGCAATATGTCAAACAGCATAGACATGCCATTTTGACCTCTGTGAACACAGAGCGCCTACACTTCACCTGAAATATACGAACTATGCAATAGAGTTTAAAGGTCCAGTCAAAGCCCAAGTAAATCCAAGTTGCAACCTATTCCTGGCTACATGGTCAAACATGGTCTCCCATTCTTATATAGCAACTCACACCACAAAAGATGACACAGAATGAGATGGCAGAGCAGTTTGCCACTTTCCAGCTCATTCATGCAGCCAGAGGAATTTGATCAAGGGAGTTGTTACAGTGTTATAAGAAACATTGTTAATTGGTGTTGTCCATGCAGCCAGAGGAAGGAATCAATATATCACATATTCATCCAAAGCAGGTGTGTGCAGAGCTTGCTCATAATATTGTTCTCTTTTTTCAGAGTCTACTGGGTTCTGTCTCATTCTATGAAGGAGCTGTTGTCTTCTAGTTGGCATAACATTTTTGTCATTAGGGTAGAAAGGTGTGGAAGGCCATCCCTATTTCTTGTTTCCCTGTGTCTGTCGTATGTGGCTGTAGTTCTTTTGTTCATTTCTTTAGTTTTTAGTGCTACTTGCATATGAATACTCATACAGGGGTTGTGCCCCCTTTTTCTAGGGGCCTCTTTATAATATATATGTGTATTTTTTGGTCCATCAAAAAATAAAAAGGAAAACCTAATAAAACAACAAGTAACATTACCTAACATACAACATTAACTTCAAAATAAAAACTTACTTTTCAGCCAGGTTTAAAGCAGGGTAGAGCTTGTGCAAGTCATTGTGTCAGAACAGTGCACACTGCTCCCTACTAAGCAGTGTCTTCCACTAGCTGCTGGAATCTCATACACTTGAATATGGGCAAGGGCAACATCTCTAACATCAACCCAGCACTGAGTTTTATTGGGAAATGTTTCTCCTGCAACAAATAAATGTCAGACGATTACATCACAAGTACTAGATACGTTAAGTGTGCTGAAATTATCAGTTTCTGCCAAGGAATTAAGTTTAGCTGCTTTAGCATGCTATCTTCTTAGTGATAATCTTATATTTTTCCATTCATATCTTCATAGTCATTCTCAGTGAATTCACAGAAAGAGAATGCACCACCACTTTTTAGCCGAACTTACAACACCATCTTAAAAGTATTCCAGCCAGAAATTTTAGAAGCACACATTTTCAACTTGGACTGTTTCTCTCATAAAGAGATGCCATTCTTGTAATCCTATTACAATAAAGATGATGCAATCACACTTTCAAATACACCTCTATTTATACTTTGTGTAATTTTGGAAACTACAAAGGAAAACACTATCTCGTAGAAAATACCTTTCTTATTCCATCAGAAATATCCAACAGTTCTAAAGCAGCACAGCAAACTACTTTGGTTATTGCAGGCGTTGAAGTAAAACAGAACCAACAAGCCTTATTCCAACTACTTTGAACCAAATTTATGAATCAGAGTACCACCATCAAGGCACAGGTTTGTTTTTATGACCAAGTCTCAACCTAATACCAACCCCCTTATAATTGAAGCAAAATCCAGGAGAGGTCAGGTGGTGGCAGCAGAACCCACACGCCAAGATCAATTAGCTGATAAGGAAACAAATCATAACAGTTATGCAGTTAAAGTAGTATATATTATTGTAAGAGTCATGAATAAAGAAAGTAATATGATATTTCCCTATAAAGCCACTAGACATGATTCTAAATGTTTAAAGAATATCTAGATCTGAAAAACGTACTCAAAAAGTTATCAGAAGTTTCTAAAAATACTAATCAAGTTGGCTGCACATGAACAACTCATTAAATTATCATATTTTTCTTATCATTTGCTTAAGACTCATGTTGTTTTAATGCCCCAAACAAAAGTGATAACAAAATCTCACTAATCTAATAAGCCAAATAGGTTGTTCTAGGCATAGTTTTATGGAGGTGTTTGAATTCTAGAATTCAACTATTTACAAATATAGTAGTAAAAGATTTTTTAGGTTTTTTTTTAATATCTTTTTTTCCCTCCTGAATTTTTTCTCAAAATAATAAGTTCTCATTTGTGTTATACTATTTAGTGAGCTGATGGAATCATCAAGCACCAGTGGTCTAGTGGTAGAATAGTACCCTGCCACGGTACAGACCCGGGTTCGATTCCCGGCTGGTGCATTCTTATACCTTTTGTTTTTTGGCAAAATCACCTTGTTTCTACCCAATGTGGTCAGGGATTCCTGTTACAACTTTTAGTGCTGAGTTTGGTTTTGAAACATTTTGCAATGGGATTGGATGCAGGGAGCCCCCACTTGTTGATCCACAGTAATCATTTATATTGGGGTAGATCAGAAGGACTAATGGATTATTTAAGAAGTTCTTGCTCTTTGCTTGAACTTGCATCCAAATATACCGTAAGTTCAGGATAGTGATTCCATTCACATGTTTTCAGTCCTTTCACAGTCCAGGAGTCCTTCAAACCAGATGGGCTTAGGAGGTCTAAATAAAATATATCTTTACCCAATCTCATATGCAAATCTCCCAGTATCCTGATGACAGAATTGGTAATGACCAGAGGAGACAACATAAAACTGCTGGGAAAACAAATTTTTAAGGTTAAAACATAAGACAGCATATATCAGAATGCATATGTAGTCCTTTTGTGCGGAACTGTGGAAGCCTTGTGATACGTCATTGATGAGTTTCATTTAAGAATACTAGTAGCATTCAAAACAACAGGAATGGCTAGTGGATAGAGTTGACTCAATATTGAAGTAAAGCATGTGTTGATATTCAAGGAAAGATAGACATAAAAAAGAGATTCTCATCAATTGCTGAAGAGTACCTTTTAGAAGCTTTAGAACTTCTCCACACTTAGATTAAGAGTAGGCTGTAAGAGAGGACCAATCACCCACCCTGGATTTACTGTAACTATGTCAGTGCCATTCTCTCTTGCTAACTTCCAAGCAGCCTCCTCAGCTAAGGTCTTTGAAAGCATATACCATAGCTAATAGAAACTCATATGTTTGAAAAGCATATGGTGAGAAGTGTTTCCAGTAGATAATGGAATATAGAGAACATGCAATGAACGTGTGAACCCAAGCAAAATCAATAGGAGGCATTGCAGGAATAGGCACATATTATTTAAACTAATTACACATATTGCAACAGTTTCTATCCCCATATCCCTAGAAAAAATGTACCTATGTTTTGTCAACCCATATTTCCATGCCCATCATGTTTAATGGACAGTAAGATGGTCAGAGATTAGCATCCATCCCATTCTTATAATATCCAAATTAGAGTTCTCATTTAATTTCTTGTTTGAGGAATCTGACTTTATGGTCAGATGCTACCAACAGCATATTAGTGAAATATTAGACATATGTGGAAGGATTATTTAATCTAATGGCAGGCTTAGAAAAATACAGAACCCTCCCATTCCCATCGTCTTATTTAATCCTAAGCTAGAAAGCAGGAAAAGTGTAAAAACAAGAAGGCATGAAAGATTGGCAGCTACTTCTGCAGGGTAAAAGAACTGAAGAGCCATGAAAAAGAAACATTTTGTAAAGCCACAAACAAAAACATGCAAAAGAGATAGTATGTGATAAGAAATCATCTCATATAAGAACCTTTGATTTCTCACAGAAAAATGGATCTGAAAATCAACTCTCATCAACTAGCACATCTGGAGCTTGAGGTTTCCCATTGAATGCAATTGAAGCCATAGATGATGTTACAACCACTCTTTAGACAGATGGAACTTTTGCACATGATCTTCGAAAATTCATTGTTCCTTTCAGTGCTGGGCCAATTAGTTGTTCCTGAAACATGGAGAAACAGATAAAACTAGTCTCCACATAAGTAGTCCAATGAAGCTAAGCAGATAAAAAGCTAATTATTACATACAGAGGCAAACATAAGACCACATTATGGATCCTAAATAAATTCCCCACTGGTCTATGAGCCACCTTTTTTTGTGATAAGAAACAATACTAATCTTACGCAAACAGTTATTTACAAGGGTGAGAGATCCTTCAAACAAGTAGATGTACAAGAACAGGATTCACTAGGAAAAGAAAAGAAAAAAAGGGAAAAAAAAAAAAAAAAGAAGAGACCATCAACCCTCCAACCTCAAAGACTAACCCCAGGTAGAAGTAAATGATATGAACACCCTTCACTGTATTGGCTTAATGAAATCAGAATTCACTACCATTAGATCAGTTGACGAGACCACATGCAGAAAGAAGAATGAAGCAAAGTAACGATTCATGATTAGTCAGTAATTTCAAGATCAGTAATTGATTGGAAAAGAATATAGGCAATACTAAATTTTACAGTATGTGAATGGAACCAATATAGGATAAACCTGGGGGTTGTCGACTATCAGCATAGTTCCAAGTCGCGGTATCGGTCATTGACTCGGGAGGTCTTGAGGCACATCTGTCTCGGTATCTCGGATCGGTATCGGGTGATACGCAAAAAATTCTAATTTAAGAGCTTAAAATAATTTTTAAAAATTATTAAAATTATTTAAAAAATTAAATACAAATAAGTAGAGTGAAAAATTAATAAAATAAACTTCTATTATATTAAAATTATTCAAATTA
This sequence comes from Vitis rotundifolia, assembly GCA_030254885.1. Lineage (NCBI taxonomy): Eukaryota > Viridiplantae > Streptophyta > Magnoliopsida > Vitales > Vitaceae > Vitis > Vitis rotundifolia. The sequence goes on along the minus strand of CM058163.1, from coordinate 16,409,474 downwards.
TAATAAAAGCATACTTTTGGGATGATTTAAAATAATATTAAAAATCTCTAAAAATATTTTAATTTAATCACTTGATAATAAATGTTTCTTGTTGAAGATGAAAATAATAAAAAGTAATTTTTTTTATAAAAAATTGTTTAAATTAAATATTTTGAATTAAAAAAAAAAAAAATTAACTATTAAAAAAATAAAACCATGATTCATCTTTTAAAAAATAAATATAATTTTTCTTATAAAATATATTCATTAATTTTAATATTTATATAAATATTCATTTCCTATTTATTTGATATAAGTCTAATATTTATTATTAATTTTTTATCATTATAATTTTCATCAAATTATTTAAAACTCAAATTCCCACTAAATACTCATTATCTACTTAAAAAATAAATACATATTATTTAAAACCTAAATCCTCACCTATTTATCAAAAAAAAAAAAAAAAAAAAAACCCAAATCCATATCTGTTAAATACTCATAACCACCATTGACCGGTCAAAGACCCATTTCTCCCCACAACCAACTCCTCCGCAGGCCACTTTCTCTCTTCTCCCACTTCCATCGGCCACCTCACCGTTGTTCTCCGTCGATAATAGCGGTGCTGGAGTCCGGCGACTCTGCCTCCTCATCATGTCGCTCAGTTCCATCTCCGGTAAGAACTTGGGGGATCCGACCGACGACTACAGGATGCAGTCCATCTCTGTAATCTGTATTTTTCATTTTCGTGGGTTTTGATCGTCTCATCTTCTCCACCATTTCTACTCCAATATTACCTTTTTTTCCATTACCAATAACCCAAATAGCTTAGTCTCAACATGATCTTGGAGTTGTCTCAACGTTTCCATGGGATTCACTCTTTCAATTCAACCGAGTTTGTTCGACAAAATATCCAACTCGGGTATCGGTCCGGTACCGGCCATGGTCGAGGCGGATACGACTCGGCCGAGTCGTACTGGTATCGACCGAGATTTTGAACCCTGAGCTCAGAGGCTTGGCCGTTGGCGCGTCCGAAGATTCTCGAAGAGTGGAGAGTCCACGCCACGATAGTAACTTTAGTGTTCGAACCTGGAGGGTCTCCGTCTTTCGCGAGAAAGGGTATTATTGTCTTAAAAAATTGAGTAAGGCGACGGGCGAATGGAAGATTGACACGTAGTACCACGACCTTTGCAGTCTTTAGCACACTTATTTGTATTATTTTAGAAAGATAATAAAAATCTCGGTGTATACTTTAATTCTGTTTTGTTTTGGTACAACACATTCATTAATGGCAATTTCGTCCATTTTGGGGAGTTTATGTCTCGAGGTATTAAGAAATTTATGTATTTTAAAATTATTTAATTTTTATATAGAAGAAGAGAAATTAATTTAAAATAGTATATAAAATAATTTATTAATTTTAAATTTATTTTCTTTAATTTTTATAGGATATGTTTGGTTTTTGAAAAATTTGAGAAAAAATATGAAAAAAAAAAAAAATGAAGAGGTAAAATAGAAGAAAAGAAAAAGTGGAAAAAATAAAAAATATGTTTAAATTCAATAAATTATTTTTATGCAGTTCTCTAAACTCATTTTACTTATTTCTTTTTATTATATAAAGATTTAATAATTTTAAAATATATAATTTTTTTTTATAAATTTTAATTATATTTGATTTTTTTTTTTTTTTTTAAGATGAAATCAAATATAAGAAAACTATTTTTCTTTTCATATTTTTTTATTTTCTCAATACTTTTCAAGAACCAAACAAGGTAGTATTAGAGTAAAAGAAGTAACGAAGGACTCCTATAAAAGAAAAACGAAAATGAATTTGAAGTTTACAAAGTGATTGATAACCTACAAGGAAAAGGGAAGAGGAAAATAAAAAAGGGAGCTTTTATTTTTTTAATTTTTTTAATAAGTTATTTTTGGGAAAATAAAATAAAATGTTCTCTTTTTCAAATTAGAAAGGGATTTATTAATATTGAGAGTGATAGTGTGAAAGGAAAGCTTTGAGAGAGAACAATAATGCACAATTAAAGAAGAAAGATAAAACTGTCACACCATCCAATCTTTCAAGTAAAATCTTCTTCTCTCTCTTCTAAATTCTTTTAGGTTAATTTGCTTATTTTATTTTTATTTTTATTTATTTTATATGTAATATTTTGTTGGATATTGAAATTGAATAATGAATGAATTGTGAACGAGATGATGAATTGAATCACATCCACATTTGGAATTCAAATATTTTGAGAATGTATAATTTGATATTTATATATGTATATATAATTCCATCCATTATAAATAATTTTATTTCTAAATTTATGGAGGATTATGAATTATTTAAATTTTTTTTTTTTTCAAAATTGTGTTTGATAATTAAATTTATATAGAATTAGTAAATTGAGTCTAAATATTTAAATATTGAAAACATTAACAATAGCATTCAATACTCATCAACAAGAAATGTGGATGGTACTAAAATGTATTTTATGCTAATTTCACATAGTCCTAAATATTTGAAGATTGATTAAAATCTAATTAGGTTAACATTAGTCTAAGGGTCAGGTACTCCTAGTTTTGATGATAACAAATCGACGGTTAAGGGACACTAATATTTTTATCGTTTGAACGCATAAGCTAAAAATACATCATGTTATATGCTAAATTTTGAATGACCCTCATATTTCAAAAGAAACGAGTCAACCATAGATTTTACCTGAGGATCGCAAGACCTTACCTGGCATAGGAGACCTCCTTCAATTCAACCATAAATTTTACATGAAAACCTTTTAAGATATTTAAAAAAAATTAACAAATTAAACAAAGTGTTGTTACAATTGAAAAATAATCAAAACATCGGTTGGAATCTTTGAAATGTGATCTAAGTTCATAAAGGTCATCAAAGAATAGTCAAAATGCAAGAATCCACATCTTTTGTTCCTTATGTTGATATTGGAAAAATAAGGATGGATAAAAGGAAAAATTGATACTACACATATTGGAATCAAAATTTACATCATGTCACTACTTTTAAGAGCTCTATCTTAACAATTTTATTTAAAAGTTGTAGGTTATAACTTACAACAGAAATATGGTAATATTGTAATGTCATATCTCCCATCTAATGCATTCACTTCCATCCTAGTATTACCACTTTTAGAAGATCAATAAGTGAGTGTTTGGTAGACTAACTTAATAATTTAAAGTGATTTATAATTTAATTTAAGTAATTAAGTAAATTAAGTATGTTTAATAAAATAATTTAATGGCATGACTTAAAGTTAAAAACAACTTTAAGTAATAAGTAAAAATAATTAACTTATTCTTAATTAGTTTACATCTTCATTTTATATTTTTACTCATATTTGTCTTAGTTATCTCCACGAGCTCTTTTGCTACTCTAGGACCTCCATTGTTACTTGATCTTCTTTGGCGTAGTTAAAATTTATGAAAATAAATATGTCAATGTAATGATTTAAAATAAATTTTAAGTTAATTTTATTAAACAATCTTAATACTTAGAATAAAAATTAAGTAATAAATTATAAATCAACGACTTAAGTATAATTTAACTTAAAGTCAAATTAAATTATTAAATAATAAAAATTAAATTTTACCAAACACCCCATAAGCTTTCGAATATTAAGAAATTACCGATATGCAAGGAATTGAGAAAACCACATGGCCAGCCAACAAGGTTAGTTCAATTGGACTGAATTCACTAGTTTCTAACTAAAGAGTTCCAAATTTCCTCATTGTTAACTAAAAAATTATCACTACCCAATTGGTGTTTTTGAGTTGTTGTTTTTATATCTTGCCAGCCTTTGATTTTCACATTCTACAGCTTTGTTGAACTGTATGAATTACATAATATATGTACTATATTGAGTGTCTCTCAATATGACAGTATTCTTGCTTGCTCCTACTACTGCATTATGATATTGAAAAGTCATTATGCCCTTATTTCATACTTTTTATTATTTCTTTCTCTAAAAATTGTGACTATTAGATGAGCTTTGGTGGTAAACTTCTTATAAAATTTGACATTGTTTTTCATTTTATTAATGTGTAGTTCCTCTATTCTTTTTTTATATTTCATCTTAGTCATTTAACATTTTTTCTTAGGTTTGTTATTTCTATAAGATATTTTTTTAATACAGAATGTCTAATAATAGTAGGAATTCTAAACTTTAATGGTGTACTTTGTCTTCTTATTTACTTTTAATTAGAAAAGGTTTTTTTTTTTTTTTTTTGAGAAATTAATAGGTAATCATATATTATTTTACTTTGAAAATTATCTTTTATTCAATGTTCTTTTTTATTGATTTAGATATTTTTTGTAAATATTTTTAAAAATTTTGTTATAGTGATAAAAAAAATTATTAATTTTAAACCAATATATAATCAAATAATTTGTTATATCATAATTGATATTTATTTATTAATCCAATTCTTTTTGTAAAAATTTTTCAAATTTTTATTTAAATTATAAACAACATTATTTTTAGTTTTTTTTAACAATAATATATATATTCATATTCTTTTAAGATAAATGTTTATATATTTTGTTGTAATGAAAAGTTTTTGTTTATCATATTATTTTCTTTTTGTAATTAAAATTGTATGTCCTTTTTAGTAATTTATTAATATTAAAAGTGTTTTTATACTTATACAACATATTATAAAAAAACATTGTTATAATCATTTTTTCAAATTCTTATAAAAATGTTTTCCACAAAAATACTGCAAAAGAAAAAACTTCTAATAAAAACACTTCCACTAGAATCACTGTCAAACGGGCTCCTACATTGCATTTAAACCTTATTATAAGACCTTAAATTATATTAATCCATCAGGGTTACGACAATTTCCCGTAACTCAAGATCAAATTTGGTTTTCAATATTATTCAGAACTCAAATTGGGAATGGGCTCAACGAGTAATGACAACACTCGATCCTCAGTTTCGCCATATTCAATACCATGTCCATCTCCATGCTGATACATGCACTGGGCCATCCTAGCAAGGTTCATTGCAATTCCAATAAATGTTTCAGGGAATGGAGACTCTACAGCTCCATCTTCATTTAGCTTCTTCCATGTCTCTCCAATCAAATAGCTTATGTGTTTGCGAGCATCTTCGTCGGAAGCACCAGTTTCATACATGTAACACTGGATTGACTTGGGAACATCTCCTCTTTTTAACTCATCCTAAGACAAATATAAAAAAAAAACCATTATAATTGGTCGTCTATGAACAGAAATTACAGAAATATATATTTATTAGGACTTGTAAGGAGATTGTGAGAGAGAGTAGAATACAGACCAGTGATGTTCCCAGATCATCTGAAAGCCTTAAAATCATTGATGACCAACGGATAATATTGTGATATCTCTCTAAGGATTGCAAGGCCTCCTTGGTGATTGGATTTGCCACAAAAAAATAGGCGTGGACTAGCATTACAGGAGCTGATATTGAAATCCATGCATTGCTAATGTATTCTTGTAGGGTTGGTGTATATCCACTGTAGTACCACTTTGCCTCCAGTAAGTAAGATTTACATAAGTCCGACCACTGAAGGATTAATCAAAACAAAATGAGTCAAGATTACTACATGCATGTAAACAGCATATAATGGAATGAGTTCACAGTTGCAGATAATACCGCTTTTCTAAGATAGGAAACGATGTGTAAACCATGTTCCTTGAGAGCATCATAAGCCATTTCATTAGTGGAGTTGTAGAGAGCAAGGAAGCACAGCTTCATGTACTCTGGAAGTGGATCCATTGCATTGATATCCCACCTATATATGTAAAGAAGATATTTGAATTTTTAGAGCAGCTGACATAATCAGAAGCATATGATGCATAGAAGATATGGGAAGTAAGACAAACAGTAACCTGTCAACAACATCTGTAAAAAGCTCGAGTTCATCCATTGTACCATAAACGTCGTAAACATCATCAATTATCGTTATGAGTGTGTTAACCTTTGTGAGCATTCTCCTACAATATCCATACTGAGGCTCAAATATCATTCCCACAGTCCATAGGAAATTCTCCATCAGCCTGTCCCTAGCAAAGTTCAACTTTTCTCCCAGGCGTGTACTCCTCCACCAGCTTTATAGGAGCCAAGGGAGACAATAAAAATATTATAAGAGTATGATATAGAGTTTTTGGCTGGATCTCAAAACATTAAGAATGTCGATGAACTAATTACCTAGACATGTGTCTTAGATCCTCCTGGTGTGTGGCTTGTACCATATTGAAGTCCAACTTAGCCAACTCCAGCAAGATAGGATTCATGTCCTGTCTTTTCTCGTATACGCCTATGAACCACCTTGCCTCTAACCTTGGCATTCTCCAATGCAATGGAAGCTCTAAGGCATGGTTCACCTCAATGGCAAGATTTTGATCTATGTTTTGCGCAAGGCCCTTTCCAAGATGTCTGTGTGCGAAATCTCTGGCCTGCTCCATGGTACTTTCTCCTTGTACACAAAGGTATGAAGCTTCGTACAAGCAGAGCATTCCCTTCATATCTTCACACAGGCATGCCTTAAAGCTCCCTGTTTCGTCCTTGAATCTACTAAAAACATCTGCATTAATAAGAGTGCTTTCTAGTTAAGTACCTAATTTTATTTGGGATAAAGTCATAGCTTACTTATATCTGCAAAAAGCATTGTAAGAGCTTCCAAAAGAAAAAGGGATAAACAAATAAGAGACCTTGAGGCACATCATAGCCATGTATTGTTGCCTATAGTTCATTTAAATTTAAGTTCTTAGCTTATTTAAAATAAACAAAATGAAGAAGTGAATCCTACACAGCTATACCTTGAGGCACATCATAGCCATGCTGCCTTAACAGTCTAAATTCAAGAGCTGTTGCGCATAAATCATCTTTCTTCCACTCTTCGTGCTGATTGTACTGGTTGTATATGCTGTTCAATATTCTCTTTATTTCATCCTTGAAGTGATAATATAGTCCAAGGCTTTGCAAAACATCAATTAGCTCCAACTGATCCAAAGGCTTCTTCACTTTGCCAAGCATTGGCTTCACATCTCTCTTTAGCTTATCAAGTCTTCTGGTGTATGTTTCTCCCTGCATACATAACCGCATGTATTTGTTAGTAACCACCAAGTGGAACATTAATAACTAGAATCAACCAGTTAGCAATATTCATGATAAACCTACCATATGATCACTTCTTAGTGACTGCACATAATCATAGTCCCAAATAGTAGGATGGTAGTTTGCAGTTCGCCTAACAATGATTTCCTCACAATTGCTGTTGCCAATCTTGACCTTGATTCCAGTAGGAGAAGCCTTACAACTGTTGTATTTTATGATGATTGGAAGTCTTGTGTGCGTGATCAGATTAGGAATTGAAGCAAACATGGAAAGAGCCATGGAGGTCTGCTACTACAAAGACTGGTCTAATCTTTGGATTGTTGGGTTACTTAATCCAATTGAAATCAGTATATAAATATTTACAGATCTCGTATCCTCTATGCTTTGGGAAACATAATACAAATAATCCATCATGGTCACCATATTGATTATTTCAATCCATGCTTATATCCAACTTGGGAATGATTATTTTACAAAAATGGTCCGACAACGCTGGGGGCTACGTACCTCTCTTATCCTCTTGGGCCATTGTCGGTGCACTATAATTTTGAATTTAAAAAATGTGCCATCTAATCCCCTTGGCTATGTGGATATCCACGTCCATTGAAGTACTTCTTTTATTAAAAAAATAAAAATACAACTAATAATTGCGATAGTGGGGATTACTTTAAAAATGCAGCCACGTGTTGCCACATTTGCAACTCAATAATGGTTCTATATATGTACTGAGTTCACGGGCTGTAGATGCGGGTTTTTAAAGAAAATAAATAAAAAAAGGGACTACATAAACTCTTGTGACTTGCTATGATAGAAAGATCCAAAGGATGACCATTTTTTTTAATAGAAATAAGAGTCATTTATAAATAAATAAATAAATAAAACTTTATAGTAAAAATTAAGGACAGCTTGGCTATGTTTTCTAGAAGAATCAAAGAAAATAGGACACACTAAAAGATTACAAAAAGAATTTTATTAATTGAAAGTAAAGTTAATTATTCTTTCATTAAAATAAGATACAAAAAATATATTAAGATGGAAGATTGAATTAATAAATTTTATCATAATATTATCGTAAAATGTCTCAAAATTTCTAATTGGTATATATTCCTTTTTGTAAAAAAACATTATCTAAAATATTTTTATATTGATATGTCCTTGCAATATTAGATTTATCTCTATAAATATTTTAAGTCACAATAAAAAAGGTTATAAGATATACAAAGAAGAAGAAGAAGAAGAAGAGGAGTAGAAAACACCTCATGAGCAAGAGAGCTTGTTATGAGTAGGATGTAATAGTTATATCTTGTTTATGTCTTTTACGATATTCTTTATGTTATAGTATAATGATTCTCTTTTATTCATGTATGACATGGTTGGTCAAATCACTTTAAATCATCATATATCTTTGTGTATGAATTATTTTATTAACATTGAGGCTTACAAGAACACAAAAATATTTTGTTGGGCTACTTCTTAGTGCCAACATTATGTTCTCATGAGGTAGTCAGAGGGACAAAGGGCAACCATTCAATCAGGGTTATTTTCTCTTTTGTTTTTATCGAGATATTTTTTTTGAAGTAACCTTTATTATGGTAATACAAGATACAAAGTTGAGAAAAACTATTTTACTCCATGGTAGAATGTGGAAAAAGTGATAAAATCATTCTTTAACATTTTTAAATAAATAATTCTAATTTAATTTCTTCAAATTATTAGATCATTTTTTGAATCTCTCAAATATCCTAAATTATGGAGTCAGCATAGAAAAAAAAATATTTTTAGCTTATAATACTTTTCTTAAAATAACTTCTATTAGAAATACATTATTTATAAGAAAGCAATGAATTTTTAAATATAAACTAAAAAATTTTAAACAATATTTTTACTAATGTGTTGTATAACAAAAAAAAAAAAAAAAGAATAAAATGCCTATTAAAGTTATGTAAATTTATAATTCACTAACCATATTTTTTTTAGCATTGAAAATGGAGATGCAGGCAAGATAATGATACCTACGTAACAATAAAAAGAGACTAAACAATGGAAAAGGACAAACCTTTGCATCCAAGCAAAATGTTAAATACTTTGTTTATCTTAGTTAAAAACACTTAAATAAAAAACTTTGTAATAAAAAGAGTTGGTATCAAAGCATGATTCTTCTATACTATATGTGGACCCCGCATTTTCACTCGATGCGTTCCCACTCAATGGTGAAACTTGCTTTTAATTTATTTGATGAAAATTTGATTTTTTGAAAAAGACTTGGAGTCGCCACTTATTTTGTTTTATTTTTTTTTAAGGAAAAATAAAATAAGAAAGAAAACTTTAAGTATGACACCTTAATTGGAAAAGATAGTCTATGAAAAACCGAGTCTAAGTTCGGGGTCAGGTTACTAATTAGGAAGGTACGGTAAAAAGACCAAAACACCCCTCTAAGTCCCTAAAAATTGGTCTCTACTAAGTAAGGTGAAGCAAACACGACAATTAACTAGGAGATTAATGGATACCAATAAAATGACTGAATAACGAAACAAATCGAGTATGAGAACAAATAAATAAATGAATTAGGAGTGAGAGCGTACCTTAACAGCCAATAATAAAGCGCTATCATGAAATAAAGTTAGTGGATAATAATGAATACAAAATATATCATATGCATATCAAAAAGAAAGAAAAAGATCAAGCAATATTCATTAAGTATAACAGTTGACAATCAAAAGAGAAAACTTATATATAGGGCTCCTACCAAAACTCAATTTATCTTGCATGAATTGATCTCATAAATTCCATTATTTCGGAATTATGAAAACTTCATTCTTATTTATTTAAAATTAAGAGAAAAAATCAAAGATTATTTAAAAATCAAAGAAAATTTGTGAAGGTGCTTACCTGAAGAAAAAGGTAGTAAGCTTATTAAAAATTAGGTTTTTGGTGACCTTAAACCTTAAGGAAATACGGAAAATTGGGACTTAAAATTATTTGAAAACTGGAATGAATTTAAAATCATTTCAAAATTTGAAGTTTTGAAAATCAAATGTGAAAATCGGAGTTTCAAAAATTATTTGAAAATTGAAGTTTTGAAAATTAGATTTGAGAATTTGAATTTTGAAAAATTATTTGAGAATGGAATTTTTAAGAATTAAATTTGAAAATTGGAATTTTGGAAAATAATTTGAAAGTGGAAGTTACGAAAATTGGAGTTTTGAAGAATTATATGAGAATGAGAGTTTTGAAAATTAAATTTAAGAATGGAATTTTGGAAATTAAATTTGAAAGAAATTGGAATTTTGAAAATTATTTAAGAATTGACATTTTGGAAATTAAATTTGAAAGAAATTGGAATTTTGAAAATTATTTGAGAATTGGAGTTTTGAAAATTAAATTGAGAATTGGAGTCTTGAAAGTTAAAATTTGAGAGAAATTGGAGTTTTGAAAATTAATTGAGAATTGGAGTTTTGAAAGTTAAATTTAAAAATTGGAGTTTTAGAAATTAAATTTGAAAGAAATTGGAGTTTCAAAAATTATTTGAAAATTGGAGTTTTGAAAATTAAATTTAAGAATTTGAATTTTGGAAATTAAATTTGAAAAAAATTGGAATTTTGAAAATTATTTGAGAATGGAAGATTTTAAATTTAAGAATTTGAATTTTGAAAAATTATTTGAAAACAGAAGTTTTAAAAAATAAATTTAAAAATCGGAATTTCGAAAGATTATTTGAGAATTGAATTTTTAAAAGATCAATTTTTTTAACATAAAAGATGGATTAGGAGGGTGACACGTGGCCTAGGAATATGCATTGGAAGGTGGCCATGCACATTAGGAGTTAATTTCTTTCCTGGAACTACGGTTAAAACAGATTAGCTCTAAAGGATACACAAACACAAAACAGAATAAGACCAAATTGGGGGCTCTTGTGTATATTTGTGTTTATCACACATGGGAAAAAATGTTATTGGGCTTTAGGAATAGGAATCCAGTTTCAGCTGCTCCTTGCATGGCTGCTGCCACTTCCATAGCTCATGCTTCTCCTGAAGAGGATCTGGCTGAGGCTCCCATTAAGGAAACTGACACTGGACCACTACAACCACAGAACACAAATATTGTGTGCACTTAAAAAGACATGGAAAATTTTCCTACATGGCATCTAGGAAAAAAAAAAAAGAAAAGAAGAAACGGCACCTCCATAACTGATAACCCTATAAAACCTATAAACCAATGGTCCAATAGAGATGTCCAATATCGGCCTGTTAACTTCATAGAAGGTCAGAGAAAATACCTGTAAAACCCCCTTAGCTTCTTCTCACAGTCTTCTCATAACATCCAACTTTGTATCCTTCTCATCCGAGCCTCTATTTACAGCATCTGTCTCTTCAGAATTGGAATCCATATCAATATCTACACACATCAATGTAGCCATCCTCTCAGCCAAACCCGGAACCTCCTACAGCTGTTTGGGAGCATCGGAGAGCCGAAAAGTCCAGGTGTGGTCAATGAGGAACACGTGAGACTCCTTCTCCATGGAGTCGGAGGTGAGCACAAGCCGCCTCTGCCGTCCGTTCTCGCATGGCTGCACGTGGAAGAAATCAACGCTGTCGCAGTCCAGTGAGTCGAAGTCACGGGCGGCATATCGGGAGTTGCAGTCGGCGTTGGTGTCGTCACGGGAGCCACGGCCTTTGGTCTTCCTAGGGGCGGCGACAAGTGAAGAGGAAGGTGCCACTGGTGATGGCGGGTTGGATTGCATATATATCAAAAGTATAAAAACATTGCAACTCTTTTTTAGCTGGTCAATTATTATTTTGATAAGAATTTTATTATAAGTTTATGATTTAATAAATAAAACAGTTCATTAAAAAAATTAATTAAATATATTACATCTAACATTTGGAAAAATTAATATTTAATAGAGTACAATAAACACAAAACCTAATTTTTATCTTTATTTTTGAATTTTGTAGGAAGGAGAATGAAAAGTTGTAGATTTTTGTAACTTAATTAGTACGCAAAAAATGAATTTCAATTTGATTAATGATGAAGAAAATATAACACAGTTGAAGGTCTCATTACCTTAATGAAACATTCTTTATTTATTTTATGTGAATATAATTATGTAAAGAAAAATATCATATGAAATAATCATATTGTTTTTTATATCCCTCATGTATACATACTTTGATTTATACTTTTTTGCATTTAGATTACAAATTTTATACCTTGATATTGTTATTTCAGTCTTCACTTCAAACATATTTTTCATACTTTGGTCACATTTATTTATTTTTTTATCTAGATTACATTATTTGTATCTAAATCACTTTTTTTTTCATTTCCATTGATGGTATACTTTGTACATTCATACTTTGATCACATTTTTTGTATCTTAGTACCTTAATCATATTTTGTCATATTTTTTGTATCCCTTAGTCACTTTCTTTATACTTAGGTTACATTATTCATATCTTAGTACTTTAGTAACTCATGTTGTATTTTAGTTATATTTGTTGCATGCTATAACAATTTTTGTGTCCATGTAACATTTTTTATATTTTAATAGTTTGATAACATTTTTTTTATTTAGATCACTTTTTTTACACCTAGTTACCTTGGTCACCTTTTTCATAATTCAATAAGTAAGTCATATTCTTTATACCCTAGTTACATTCTTTGTACCTAGAACATATTTTTTGTACCTTAGTCCTTAGTCATATATTTTTCACCTTATTTGTATTTTTCAAATTTATTCAAATTATTCATACCTAGATCATTTTATTTTTAAATGATCTTCTCAAGCTCTCATAAACATAATTTTCCCTATCTATATACTTTGACTATATTTTACACATTTTAGACCTTAATACCATTATCACATTCTTCATACCTTAAACATACTTTTCATACTTTAATCATATTTTTTTTACACCTTGATCATATTCTTTGTACCATGTCATGTTCACTTTTGTTGGTATCTACTTTTAGAATTTAGAAATAGAAAAACATTTTTAATCTCTTTGAAGGAATTAAGACATTTTATTTTTGTATTAAATTTTAAATTGAAAATACAATACACATATTATTATTATTATTATTATTATTATTATTATTATTATTTCAATCACATAACATTCATGATGTCATAAGTAACTCCTAAAAAGGTAGGTAATGATGCCTAAAATGAGACTTAGCATTAAAAATCGTCAATCACATGACATGCATAATGTTACAACTCCTAAAAAGGTAGGTAACGATGTATAAGATGAGACTTAGCATTAAAAAAACATCAATCACATAACATGCATGATGTTATAAGTAACTCCTAAAATGGTAGGTAATGATGCCTAAAATAAGACTTAGTATTGAAAAAGGAAATGTAGGGTAGACAATGATGCTTAACAAAAGACTTAGTATTGAAACATGACATAGAAAGAAGATAATAATGCTTAGATAACAATAAAAAAAAGACTAAGTAATCCTAAAAAGGTAGGTAATGATGCCTAAAACGAGACTTAGCATTAAAAATCTTTAATCACGTAACATGCATGATATTACAAGTAACTCCTAAAAAGGTAGGTAATGATGCCTAAAATGAGACATAGCATTAAAAAACATCAATCACATAATGTTACAAGTAACTCTTAAAATGGTAGGTAATGATGCCTAAAATAAGTTAGTATTGAAAAAGGAAATGTGGGGTTGACAATGATGCTTAACAAAAGACTTATTATTGAAACAGGACATAAGGAAGATAATGATGCTTACATAACAATAAAAAAAAGACTAAGTAACTCCTAAAAAGGTAGGTAATAATGCCTAAAACGAGACTTAGCATTAAAAATCGTCAATCACATAACATGCATAATGTTACAACTCCTAAAAAGGTAGGTAATGATGCATAAAATGAGACTTAGCATTAAAAAAACATCAATCACATAACATGCATGATGTTATAAGTAACTCCTAAAATGGTAGGTAATAATGCCTAAAATAAGACTTAGTATTGAAAAAGGAAATGTAGGGTAGACAATGATGCTTAACAAAAGACTTAGCATTGAAACAGGACATAGAGACAAGATAATGATGCTTACATAACAATAAAAAAAGACTAAGTAACTCCTGAAAAGGTAGGTAATGATGCCTAAAACGAGGTTTAGCATTAAAAATAGTTAATCACATACATGCATGATGTTACAACTCCTAAAAAGATAGGTAATGATGCCTAAAATGAGACATAGCATTAAAAAACATCAATTACAAGCAACTCCTAAAATGGTAGGTAATGATGCCTAAAATAAGACTTAGTATTGAAAAAGGAAACGTAGTGTAGACAGTGATGCTTACATAACAATAGAAAAAGACTAAGTAGTGGACAAGGATGAGCCTTTGCACCTAAACAAATTGTTATACAGCTTTTTTTTATTTTAGTTAAAAAAATTAAATAAAAAACTTTGTAGTAAAAAGGTTGGTATCGAAACATGATTCTTTTATACCATACCACATGGTGACACCAATAATCCGTTTTCAGGGAAATAAAATAAAATAATAATAAAAACAAATTAATTGATTAAAAAATGAAAGTAATAAAGGAAATTTAAATGATTTTGGATTACAAACATATCAAAAGTATAAAAACTTTGCAAGTCTTTTTTAATTTGTCAATTATTATTTTGACAAGATTTTTTATATAAGTTTATAATTTAATAAATAAAACAATCCATTAAGAAAATTAATTAAATATATTACATCTAACATTTAGACAATTTAATATTTAATAGAGTACAATAAGCACAAAGCCTAATTTTTATTTTTATTTTTCAATTATTATTTTTTTAAGAAAGAGAATGAAAAATTGGAGATTTTTAGAACTTAATTAGTATGTTAAATATGAATTTCATTTTAATGATGAAGAAAATATAATAAAAAAAAAAAAATTAAAGGTCTATAAACCCTAAAATTTATTCTAATTTTATTTTTACATTAATTTTGAGCTAAATTTTATTCTTAGATTTAAATCTCGATTACATATAATATTTTTTACTCACTTACCATTTAATTATTTATTTTTATTATTTTCTATATATAATTTTTTATTTTATTATTATTACTATTATTATTATTCTATTTTATTTCTTTTCTTCCTTTTCTTTTCTTTTTCTTCTTTCTTTTCTCTCTCCTCCCTCCTCTCTCTCTTCCCACTTAACCCCACCTACTCTCCTGTTCTCTCTCCTCCCATTCCTCCCCATTACCAACCCCCCACCCCCCCCCCCCCCCCTCTTTTTTTTTTTTTTTTTTTTTTTTTTTGGGACACACTTTTTCTTCCTTTTCCCCCTCATTTCCCCTCCATTATTTCTTCTTCTCTCTTCATCCCACACACTCCACGGCTCCACCCCACCCCGCTTCTAAACGCCACACTGCCGCCACATGGAAGATGGAATTTCATGGAAAAAAGTGAGACTCGAAAAATTATGAGAACACATTAAACTTGTTATAGGCTTGTTTGGGTACACATTTCATTTCCCACTACTATTTGATTTTATTTTTTATTGATTTCTATAAATATTTATGTATTTATATTTACTTGTTGTATACAAAATTAAATATCGAATAAACCAAAAATCTTGTTTAAATAAGAAGAACAATTCAATAAATAGTTTTTAATAAAATAATAGTTCAGAAAATATTCTTTCTAATAAAAATAAGTTTTCTTAATTCAAAAAAGTGTTTTTAGGAAAATCTAGAAAATTGTTTTTAATAAAATTTTTATAAAAAAAAATGGTTTTTTATAAAAAAAAAATTGTTTTTAAAAATGATTGTCTGAAATTTGTTCTGTAAATAAAGTTATCCCAAAAATTAATTTTTAATAAAATTGTCCAAAAAATATTTTTTTTAAATAAATTTTTTTTTCCTTAATTAAAATGTGATTCAAAGTAATTTTTAGAAATAGAGGATTTAAATATATATTTTTTTTTAATGAGAATAGGATGAGAGTTATTTTTGTAAATTAAAGTTGTAGAAATTATTTTTTTAATAAAATTGGATTGAATTTTAAAATTTTTGTAAATAAAGCTATATAAGTCTTTTTTAATTAAAAATTATTTTGCAAATAAATTTATTTTTAAAAAATTATGTATAAATCACTTTTTTTAAATGAAAATGAATCAAAATACTTTTGTAAATAAAATTATAAAAATTCATTCTTTTTTAGTAAAAGCAAATAAAAATAATTTTTGTGGCCAAATTGAAATTTTGTAATAAATTCTTTTGATACAATAAGTGTAAATATTTTTTTTTTTTTGAAAATTGAATACAAATGAAATTGAGAAAATAAATTGACTCTTTTTTGTAAATAAATAAATTGAAATCCTTAATTCAAAATTGTTTTTAATAAAATCCTTTGAAATTTCTTGACAACTATTTTTTAAAATATATTTTTTATTTAGTTCAATAAATCATTTTGTATAATTCTCTTGTTGTGTATTTTGTCTATTCTTGTAATTTGATTTTTTATCATGATTTGTACATACTTATTTGTGCAATTCTTTTTCTTGGTATCCATGACTAATTAATTAATTGTCATAATTCTCTTAATTTGTTTAGTAGAGACTGTACGTATACGAGTTTAGAGGAGTGCTATGGTTCACCATTGTACCTTTCCAATAGGAAACCTCATCCTCGGATATAAATTCAATTTTTACCAATGTTTTCAGAACCGGACCGATCATTGAACCGGAAAAGTTACCGGTTCACAGTTCACTGGTCAGACCGGCGGTCGAAGCGCCGTTGAACCGGTGACTTCATAAATATATAATTTATATATTATTAAAAATAAAATAATTATAAAAATAAAATAATATAATTTATATATTATTTGAAAATTAAAATTTTATTTGAAAATTATAAGATTATTTGAAAATCAAAAACTAGCTTCAAATTTTAAATTTCAAAATTTATTTCAAATTATAAATTCCAGAAAACATTGATTAAAAAAAAAAAAAAAACTCGCTGGTGAAGACATTGATAAAAAATTAAAAATTCTAGAAAACCAGATCGTGGGGCGGCGATGCATTGAAGAAGGGGGCGGGAAAAGAATGTCGATGCTCTGCATGGTGGAAAGGGGGCTCGTCGGTGGCAGGCGTGGGCGGTGCTCTACGTGTAGGGGTTGGGATGAAAGAGGGATCGGGGGGAAGATTGCTGGAGCTTTGCTTGGGGGGGCAAAGACCAGTTCGTTGTGGGGGGCTCGTCGGCGGCAGGCGTGGGCTATGCTCTGCATGGGGGAGGAAAGACTAGTGCTATGCGTGGTGGGATGGGAGGGCAAAGACTGGTTAACTAGAAAGGGAGGTCGGCGGTGGCAAGCGTGGTGGGGTGGGGGGGGGCAAACACTGGTTCAATGGAAGGGAGGGTCGTCGGCGGCAAGCCTAGGGGGGCACAGATTGTGGGTGCTTTGCGTGGGGGGCTCGTCGGCGACAATTGCTGGTGCTGGGAAAGCCGTAGGGAAGGGAGGGAGAGAGGTTGGGGTGATCAAAACCGCGTCATTTTGACTTTGTAAAAAAAAAAAAAAAATAGTTGAACCGTCCGGTCTGGTTCGTCCGGTTCACCGGTTGGACTGCCGGTTCACCTGGTCCGATTCCAGTTCAATCATCTTCCGATCCAATTCACCGGACTGGACCGAAATCATGACCGATCAGACTAGCCGGTCCAGTCCGATTTTTAAAACATTAGTTTTTACAAACATATCTTTTCCAAATAAAAAGTTACATATGATTTTCTTTCTTTATACGTAGATTATATTATCTATATCTTAGTACATCAGTTACACATTTCATATCTTAGTCATTTTTTTGCATTCTATAACAATTTTTGTATCCATGTAATGTTTTTTGTATGTTAATTCCTTGATAAGGCTTTTTATATTTAGGTCATGTTTTCTTACCCATTAATACCTTGATACCTAGGTGAAATTCTTTGTACCCTAATATAGATCATTTATTTTGTCTTCCTAGTACATATTTTAATCATATGTTTGGTGCCCATCACATTGCACTCTTACATGGTACACATTGCACTCTTTTGCAATTTTTTAGATTATGTTAAATTGATTTTTTGGTTAAATTATTATTTTTTAAATGTCTTATCTTTGATAGTATAAAATAAGAAATAAAATAACAATTATTTCATACTAAGATATAAATTTTTAGTATTCAAAAAACAAACATAACACCTAATAGAATTAAAACATTAATAAAAAAATTTGATAAAGACATTAAGTTGTATATATGTTCTTATGTGTTGTTGAAAAAGTTAGGGAAAAATATAAGAAAAAGAAAATAAAAATAGAAAAAAGAAAAAAAAAACTAAAAACTAAAAAATAAACATATTAATCATTTTTCTATAATGCTTTAAATTAATTTCACTTATTTTCGCTTTTTCATATAAAAATTAAATAAACACATATAATTTTTTTATTTTTCTTTGTCAAATATGAGTAAATCATTCTCCTAGCATTTTTTTGAAAACCAACATAATATAAATGTAAAAGAAAAGAAAAGGAAAGAAGAAAGAAAAAGGGGAAATTATCCTTTAGAATGGGCGAGGTAAAATAATGACCTGAAGGGTGAGTAAATGTGATAAGTATTGTAAAGGGTAGACTAAAAATGTAATAATTTCTCTAAAGGCCCTTTTTTTTTTAATTTAATGTCAAGACTATCCTTAATAAGCCAAAAACAACAACAAAAATAAATAAATAAATAAAGTATTCTTTAACCCCAGCTACAACTTGTCTGTATTAAAAAAAAAAAAAAAAAAAAAAGCACTAAAGAGGAAAAAGTTTTAGCACTTCAGGTTATAAACTAAAACGGTCTCCACAAAGCTTGATTTTTTTTTTTTTTTTTTTTTTTGTGAATATAGCAAGAAATCCACTAAAGGTAAGAAAAAATAAGTTTTTTAAATGCCAAAAATACAAAAATACCTCATTTTATACCAAAAAAATTAAATAAGTTAAAACTCGGATGAAGGAACGAAATGTTAATAAATTTAACAATGTAGATTTGAGATATTAAATATGAAAGATTCAAAGAGGTTTTGAGGAAGAAATGACATTTTTTTTGTGTAGAATGTTATTCAAATTTATTTTATATGATTTTTTATTTTTATTTTTTGTCATATTGAATATGTGGCTTTTTATTTTTTTATTTTTTTTTATTTTTTGGGTTCTTTGATATGATTATTATTGATTTCCATTGAAAAGATTTCCACTTTAGCTTTATTGTTGGGACCAATTTGACATGGCACAGGAAAAAAAATTTCTCGGTTGTTTCATGCTTATTTGGGACCACTTTGTTTGTGTAGTTATGAACATATTCAAATTTTCATTGAAAACTGAAATCACTTTGTATAGAACCACTTTGTCTTTTATTATGAATTTGTTAAAGAGTTAGGACCATTATATTTTTGTTATGAATTTGTTATCTTTTTGTACAAGTATTATACTGGTATGATGTGTTGAATGTTTAGTAGTTTGAAAGTTGTGTAAAAAAACCATTACTTTATTTATAAAGTACAGGCATGATACGAATGCAATATTGTTACAATGTAAAAACATTAACATTACAATACATTACAATATACCAAAATGACAAAATATTGAATTGTTTTTTACTGAACTGACATTTCTAGGCTATCATGTTGTATTCCTATCATGTTCAATTTTTGAAGCAAACTTGCAAGTCAAATGAAGTAGTAATATGAATTTACAATAATCTTAATTTTTTTTTAAAAAAAAAATATGAGTTAGTAATTTCAACACATGAAGTTGTTAATGATAATCCAATAATGTATAAAAAGACATTTATAAAATTAATTTTTTTATAAAAAAATATAAAGGTACAATAAAAATACACTACAATTACAACACAAATACAATAACATTACGATAAGATAAAATTTTAAAAAATTTAAATTTCTTACGAAATTGGACAATTGTGTGTTCTTTGGCATATCCCTAACATGTCTAATATACAACAAATATTGTTTTTTATGATATAAAATATGTCTCAATTGATTACAATTTTCATTTATTTGTTTTGTATTTGTTGTAAAAATTTCTTTGGTTGTAATATTGTGAAATACATTGATTTTATAACGTACAAGTACGATACAAATGCAATATAGTTACAATGTAAAAACATTAATATTATGATATATTTCAATATACCAAATTGACAGAATATTTGAATTGTTTTTTACTGAACTAACATTTCTGAGCTATCATGTTGTATTCTTATCATGCTCGATATTTTGAAGCAACCTTGCAAGCCAAATGAAGTAGTAATATGAATTCACAATAATTTTATTTTTTTTAAAAAAAAAAAAATGAGTTAGTAATTTTAATCCATGAAGTTGTTGATGGTAATTCAATAATGTATAAAAATACATCTATAAAATTAATTTTTTTTATAAAAAAATACAGAGGTACAATAAAAATACATTAGCATTATAATACATTATGATAAGGTAAAATTTTCAAATTTGAAAATTTCCCACGAAACTGTGGGTATCCTAATGCCTCTCATTCCTCTATTATAATCAAAGCTTAAAATAATTATAAAATAATTTCTCTGATTTGTATTACCAAATCCTCATCTAGAAACAATTTTCATAATATTAATTCACCTTTATTCAATCTTACAAATCGAAGAACATAACACCACACCCTAGAAATTAAAATCACAATAAATAAGATTTCTTATATTTAAATGAAAAAATTTCAAATATTTCACATACAATGAAAAAAAATGTGATTGTAGATGTTGTCAAAGATACAATGTCGAAAATAAAGACATCAACGATAATGCAAAATAAAAGTCTTCAATAGAAACACCACCGGAACAAAGGAACTACAGACGAGTACACAAGTTATAGGGCAAATTGGTCTAATAAAAATATAGGGTCTTCAAAAGAATTATCACATTCACCTACACTTCCGGATCATTTTTTACCCCCACCTACCCTAAACAGTAATTTTCCCAAAGAAAAAATTGCAACATCCATTGGTAGTGCCAAAACAAAGAAAAAGAAAAGGTAAAGAAAAAGATTGCAACATCAATTTGGCAAAGCCACAAGTCAGTTTCGTGAAGCAAATATCTCAGGCAATGAGAGTCTGGAAAGGCAGAGCAATATTTAAGAGCTGCTTTCTGCCAAACCAATGAATAGAAATTGAAGTAACACGATGGGCAAAGCCACTTGTGATGTCACAGCTATTATCCTGTATGTGTTTTTTTCTTTCTCTCTGCCTCTGTAAATTTACTGTATGAGAATTGCTATACATTTTTTTTTTCTTTTTCTTCTGCGAGTTCACCAACCTCCACTGCCACCACCAGACCATCCATTTCCACCACCAGACAGGGTGGTATTACTTTTTGCTAGAACCCCATCCAGTATTGGCAACCTCTGAAGCAGCATTCCCCTTCAAGCATGCCGCATCCCAGGCAACATCTCCGTCAGCATTGCTTTTATTCTCCCTACCACCACTTCCACTTCCACTTCCAACCCAACCGCCTTTACCTATTCCTCCACCACCACCACCAGTCCCATCTCCACGGCTATTGCTATTACTGTTGCTGACCCCTCCCCAGTTAGCACCACCGTTGCCCCAAGTACAAGGACCACTACTCCCAGCCTCCCCGGAACCACTCCCATTGCCTCCACTAGCCTTGTCATTCCCCCAACCATCAGTGCCACCTCCACCACCCTCATTATTGTCACTAGCCTTACTCCTACCCCAGCTGCCCCAACCACCAGACGAAGCTGCTCTACAGGGTGGGTTTTGGACCTTGAAACCTGGCAAGTTGCCCCATCCATCACTATCCCAACTTTTATCCTCAACATTCAGCACCGACCCCCGCTCTGAACCTGCACCATACCCAAATTCTTTTTGGTCCTTGGCATTGTAAGAACCATGGCCATGGCCACAACCACGTCCAGGCCCATGACCATTGCTTCCACACCCTTGACTACCACTACCTCTCCCATTTCCCCAGGCACCACCCCAATTACTACTCCTTGCAGTACCTCCCCTGCTGCTGCCACCCCAATGATGAGTACTCCTACCATGACCCCAATTTCCAACCCCAGAAGAGCCCCAACTTTTAGTCCTCCCACCACCACCCAAATTTCCAACCCCGTATCTACCACTGCTGCTGCCCCACCCAGCAGGGGAAACTTCTCTGCCAGGTGAATTCAGGACTTCAGCACCAGGAAAACTGCTCCACCCATCACCACCGTCACCACGAATTCTATTTTCATTTCCTGTACAACCATAAAAGGCAGGGGAAAGTATAAGTTAATGCAAACAGCCCATGAAATGGAAGGAAATTTGATAACCTAATAACAGTGACGTAGAATTCAGTAGTGACTGTCTAACTACAAAACCTTTCAACCTGTTTAAAGGCTCAAAATAGTACACACATTTCCAAGCATGTGACAGTTCATCCACACGTCTATAATATTTAAAATCTGTTTTATTTTCAAAATAAAGATAATAAAAGCCATCCATTTTTCACAAAGATACACTCCATGTTCAACACAAAAAAAATACCCCACAATAACTTGGCTGACAAAGCTTGCATTCCATCCTTTAGAACCTGAAAAACACTCTTCTAAATATCTAAAAATATGAAATGCACCAAACTCATTAAAATTCCATTGCTAAACAACAGGTGGATCACAAACCTGTTTGGTGGTTTTATGAGATTGAATGGTTTAAGTTTCAAAAGGCTCCAAATGTTAGCCTCACGATATATGCACATCATCCACAATATATGCACATCATCCATTTGGAGCTCAACTTGAAATTGAGACATAAGCTTCATGCATAAACCATGAAATGATCCATGTGACAACTAGAACCAAAAAACAAAAAACAAAATTTTCAAAATTTGTGCAAGTAAAAATATTTCACTTAAATTTTAATTAAAAACAGTTTTCAAGTACATCAATGTGAAACTTTTTATTTTTAAAAACAAAATATATATATCCAAACATGCACTTAATTAATTAAATTCATTATGGGGATTCTAGTTACAATAGTTTGTGCTTTCTTCTACAAAACAAATTTGATAGACTTCAAAAGATAAGATATCAACTGATTTTTAATTCATTAGTCTATCTAAATTCCACTCAGTTAATAATTTGAATAAGAGAACATCCAAGTGATTGATTGTTAATAACCATTAACAACCTGATATGTCTATAAATCAATGGATAGATATTTGCTTGCTCGAGTCTAAACTTATTTTTCTATATTATTTATATCTTCTTTTCCATATATAGCTATATTATAGTTCAATTATGGTATTCTTTACTTATGATGGATTGCAAGTACCTTATCATTATATTATATTTGGACATGGATAAGGAAGAATACAATTGGCATCAATTTTGACAAAACAACAGAAGAATAGTAGAGAGCATGGTAATCTAAAATGATAGTTAGGAAGGTATTGATAGATAGTTTAAAGTCAAAATATTGTAGTTGACATAAAATATTGATAATGAAGAATGTATTGAAGTTTCTGAAACATAGTTACCAATATAGCATCTGTATCAAATAGTGAGAACAAAACAAAAACAAGAGAGAGAGAAAGATATAGAACATGGAGATCTGCATGATACTTCCAAAAGTGGTAAAACTCACAAAAGCTAAAATACTGTAATTGAAACAAAATCAAATTAAAAAAAAAAAAAAATGTAGATGTATATAAGAAAAGCATATAATGTTTAGGACCTAGAAACTGTGCTCATTATACAGAACAACAATACCAATTTATTCAATGACATTCAGGCTCTAATCTAAACATCCAGATTCTGTTTTTATCATTTTGGTGGTGATGAACTAATGTAAACCTCCAATTATAAATATGGTAACATCCAAATGTAGTCAACAAATAAAACCACAAAATGCTTAGTATAACACCGATTAAAAATTTGCTTTTTCAATTAGAAAAAAAGCCTGTAATGTTCTATACTTTTTTTTATATAAATATAAAAAAAACACACTCCATTATTTCACATTGTTTTATATGAAGTAAAGATGATATATATGAAGTCATCCACAATGACAATTGTACAAGTTCATAATGTTGTTTGACAATAACTTACATGAATCTACACTTAAAATATTTTATTATGAGTTCATTAAAATGCATGCATTGAAAAGAGAAAAACGCCAACAATGCATGGATTATTCATATCATTATTCAACAAAAAAAAAAAAAAAACAATAATAATAAAGAAAAATCATGCCTTCTGATTATAGGTGTCTATAAAATCCCACTAGAACTTGGAATTACATTTTGGCATTTCATTAACATAGATGTTGATAATGTTTAGCCTAGGGCAACAAAATTTTAAGCCTGCCACACAAGACAATTTTTTTGAGTTTTTCGATATACTAACTGATTGTTTGGACACAACACAGATTCCTAGGAGACCAAGTTTTTAGTCTAGACCAAACACATTCTCTGAGTTTTAAGATGCTAAATGATTCTAAGATATCTGCTGTAATAGTGAACTCCTTGAACTCTACAGGTTCTAGGTTTGTAAAACAACTTTTTCTGACAACCACAAATTTATAATGTGAGAATTTCAACTATCTCAAGACATTCTATATCTGAAAACCTATTCTCCTTTTTTTATCTTATAACAGCCTACAAAGAAATTCTAGCTGCAAAATTCGACAGAAAGGTTCTAGAAAAATAAAATAAGGAATATTAGTCCACTCATTTTCTTTTTAAATCTAAACAAAACAGCAATCTTTATGCAATTGTTTTTTAAATAAGAATTTATAACACTGCTTATTGATAATGTGGGTCCCTGGCATGATTAATTTACATAATTTTTAGGACATTTTTACTTCAAATATGAAATTGTCAGAATGAATGTGTGCACAGGTTCTAAACACACTCCAACACTGGTTATACCCTCTAAACTATTGACTCCACAAGGAGAAGCAGTTCCCTTTTCCAGTCCTAAACCACATCTACTACCATTCCTGTCACTGCATCCACTTTAACAACTGTTTGCATTTTGTGCCACTAAGAATGAACTGTATATGGAAAGGCCATTACATCAATTTGTAGAAACCAATATGAAAGGATGCTCCCTGTATTGCCTTTGGTTTTACCTTTTCAAATGAAATATTTATGGTAGACCAGAAAACAAACTTCCACGACTGAGTTTGGTGTATGATCAAGTCAGTCTAGTAACAATCATAACATCATTCTTCATGTCCTTTCATGACATGCAAATTTAGGAAATTGTAAAAGAATAAAAAAATTAAATAAGAACTAATTAGTAGACTTGCCTCTAGAACTAGGTGTACAAGTTTTATCTCTGCTTGAGTTGAATTGGCCTCTCCAACCACCAGTGTTGCTTTCCCAACCACCGCCTGTAGGTGCCCCAACTGCAGGACTTCTCATTGGTACCATGGCAGCAACTGATTGAATTGACGGTGCTTTTTCTGGCCATGGATCATTAATGTGTTTCTGGAAATAAGCCACAAGCCAGTCAATGTTATCAAAAGTATGCTTCCGAAACTTGAAGCCCTTGGGATATAAACCAATGTACTCATGGTGTGGATTAGTATTTCTAATATAACTCAAAATAAATGCACCAGGATGCTCATGACAAATGCCAAAACAGTAAACTATCCTCATCGGATAATCTGATTTCTCTGCTTTTAAGAGATCATCAACTTCTGCTTTTTTGCCCCTCCTGAACTTTCGGTAACTAAGCATAGCTTTCAGGTGAGTTACCAATGGGTCAACATATCGATCCATAACCTATTTTCAACACCAAAAGAAATCAATTAATACACTTAGTGCTCCAAAGGCTAGAAAGCAAAACAGATGATTGTATACCCATCCACAATATGCATACAGGCTGTACACTAACCGATAAAATTAGAAACTCAAATCGGTTAACATACGTCAACTATATACTTCTTGAATTTCATGCATGACTTCAACACATTCATCTTTTGCTTCAAAATTCTAACTAATCTGATTTCCCTAAATAATTATCCAAGTTGCTGAGTTAAAAAATTTTAACTGTAGAATGCCTCTTTACTATCACCTTTAAGAAGGAAGCTCCAGGAAGTCAGGTCCAAGTACCAATTTGGGATCTAGATTCAAATTAATTACATTTTCACAGAATATTTTTCCTTTTTGTAGATAGTTTTGTTATAGCAGCAACATGCGCAAAGCAAAAGGACAGTGCGTGAAACAAGCAAATAAACCTTTCAAAATCCCTGTATAGAGCACCAACCTCATCTAAATCCTCAAAATTTTCATCCCCTATTTTTAACGTCTTTCCAAGATGAAGCAAACTCATGGCATCCTTCTGATCCTTCCCACCTTCAGTTATTTCTTTGTGAGCATAAACTCCATCATAGATCTTAATAGTTAAAGACAAATAAGATGAGCCTCTTGAACTTGGATGAAAAGTACTTTCACCCACAGCTTTATCTGATAGATACTGTTCAGCAAAGTATAGATGAACATTATTTCAAATCAGTTAACTACTACAGTGAACTAATGAAGTTTAACAAACTGAGATAGTGCATCACAGATAACACACCTCCATTGCTTCTTCAAATGTAATATTTTGAAAACGCGGATGAACAATCATCCTCGGTTTGACATGCTTCTTTGCAAGCTCCTTCTGGGCTTTCTCCTGCTCTTGTGATAAACTACTCTGATCTTCACAGTAGTAGGGGTCAACACTACGGGAATTTTGATCTTTGCTGCTCCTTGACTGAATTTCTTTGCAAGTTAGAACCACACGGTGTCTGTTCTTTTCAATCTGTTTAATCTTGCAGATGAGGATTTCACCAACTTGTAGCTTTGTTGTCAAGTCAATCTCATCCCTTTCATCTGAAAAACCATCCTTGAAAAGTATCCCATCTAATCCAGAGTCAAGCACACAGAACACTCGTTCAGATTGGACCGAGCGAACTGTTGCCTGAACAATCTTCCCTTCAGCAAGTGTATCACCATTTTCACCTGTTATCATATGGAACTCCTCATCCTCGCTCGGTTCTTCATAAGGACTTCTCCAGTCTCGAAATCCATGAAGCAACTCCATTTTTATATCATAAAGTGTCTCTCTTTTACTTTTTCCATGTTTTATTTCATAATCTTTGGCATATTCAAAGATTTTAAGATCTTCTAGATATTTTGGGTGGTTTCTAACATATCCTATTGCCATCTCTAGCACCACATCATCAATTTCATCATTTTCAAAACATTTATAAACATCCTTAGCCAAAATCTTTGCAAGATTATAAGACTCTGGGTGAATTCTTGTATCATCCAAAAGATCCATGTTGCTGCTAGCAGATGCCATCCCACAGCAACGTACACGCAAGAAACCAACAGCACTTCTAAACACACTCATTGTTCCAAGCCCATGTTCAATCAGTTTCTTTCGACATGTAACTGCTCCAATTCTAATTAATGCCCTCTGTAAATGAACAGCCTTACTAGGTCCAAGCCCGGAAACAAATTGTAAAGGAGCAAAAAGCCAATCATGAGCAGCAGCCAAATTTATGTCAATACCCACCTGATTGGTGACATCCACCATCACCTGTTCAACCATCTCATACTTCTCATCAGGTGTAAGGAGGTAGTCCAGGGAGCCAAGCTTCCAAGATAATATCTCTTTCCCCGGCCCACACAGTGTAGCAATCATAGCCAGTGGATTTTGCAAAAAACGACCAAGAGCCACAGCTCGCTTGACAATGCCTACAAACATAAAACACAAAATGCAATGTTAATGATAACTATAAATCAAATTTATAATTGGATACATACAGTGCTGATAGAGACAGAAATATAAACACTTAAGACAGAGAGAGAAAGAGAGAGATGGAGAAATGAAGTTACCCAGTTGCCCAGGAAGCTGGTCTGAAGAAATCCGTGAATGTTCATATATACGAGGCAGGGATTCATCCCCATAAACAATTCTGATCCCATCCATCTTTTGACCAACATCTCTAGGATTTTCCTCCATCATCTTAAATATAATCTGATTGGGAGAATAAAAATTACCATGATATCCATCACAAAATTTTCATGATGATCTTATAACATATTAATCCTTCCATTTGAGTTAAAAATTCAAAATAAAAATAAATCTCAAAAACCTAAACTTAATTAAGATAATAAGAATGATTTTCAGGTTTGACTATACTAACGATAATCCAGGAAAATATTAAGATCTAGAACATAGTACTCGTGTAATAAATAGAAATCTATATTTGCACATTTATCTCCGGTGTTCAAATAAAACACATGCTTGTCTTTTCACAACATTAGATGAGTAACTGAAGACCGTTGATCAACAAATTAAATGCACCCCAACTGAAGTAAACAAAAAACCAACCAGGTTACACTGGTTATAAATTTTATACCTCATAGATCTCTTCCTTCAACCGCCGACAAGCCAAGTTCACAGCTCCAAGAACAACTACATGGGGTTGGTGTTCAGTCATGAACTCACGGACACGTTCCTGATCAATTTTCTTCTGCTGCTGCTGCTTCTGATTGTTCCTGGACCATATGATAAGGGAGCTGGAGTGCAATACATCCATCACTTCTCCCAATGAGTCCAACATCACAAAAGTGGTTGCTGGATTTCCAGGATCCCAACAACAAGCCATGACCCTTGGTGCAGTTTCTTCATCTAGTTCATCATCATTTTCTTTGTGCTGATATGGTGCAACTGAGGCCCTGTTCCACAACTGTTTCCCATATTCCTCAAGCAGCCAGGCTTTTGCTTTGGCAGTCAAGAAGACTCGAGCTTGTTTCTCCATGTAAGGAAGAAGAAAATTTGAAAATGCATCCTGCAAGATTAATTTGCGCTGTTCATTCCAGAGTCGAGCTGATATACTAACACCATCACTGAGATAACAATCATTAGATTCACTTGTCAGCTTGTTAAGGATACTCTCTGGCAACTTTATAGTAACTTCAAGGAGTTTCTCTTCTTCAGCCCTCTGAATTAGAAGCCACTGAGCATCCTTGAATTGAGAAAGAGGCTTGCCATGTAGCCACTTAAACCCTGAAAATTCATGGGAAGGATCTATTACAATGTTTCCTTTGGGGGTGGGTCTTGTTGAGACTACAGCTTCCTCCATAAAAATACTTCGAACATGTTTCCTGAAACATGGTTCAGAACTGATCTCCACCGCAGCCTAAAGCAAGAATAGGATTATGAACAATGACAAACCAGACCAATAAGGATATTGTGATTAACTACAAACATCAAATCCACATACCATGTGCCTAGCACCTTTAAGCACAGCTTGTGGAGTTTCAAACACTGGACCTGTGAAAGTTGAAGCAATCTCCTCAGGAGATTCCTTTAAATCCTCCAAATCCTCTCTTCTCTATAGTATCATAAAACTGAATTTATATGCCTTTGCTCAAAAATATAATGTAGATATATAAATAAAATAAGTTTAGACTAAAGATAACTTACCACATTAACCAGAGTAACCTGCAAACCAAATTGCTCAGAATTACACCCAAACTTGGCTGCAACTTCCCACAGGCCAGCATTACTGCATACATTATAGTGTGACTTCCTCTTGGGCCTCTTAAACTGCCCTTGAGAAACATTTACTTCATCCAGGGGAAAGTGCAGATTAAACTTCAAGTTAACATCATCGACCTCTATTTCTGATTCAGCATTTTTGAGAGAGTTGGAAATTGATTTGAACAGCTCCTTATTTAAATTGAGTCTTGCTTCATCATGCATTTTCAACAATTCTTCTTCATAGCGCTTATTGTAGTACAACTGAAGAGCATTTTTCCGCTTACGAAGAAGCAACCACTTTCTATCCAAATCCTTGATGGCCCAAAGTATCTGCACCACATGCAATTAATAATAGTAAGCCAGTCCAAGAATTTGTAGTTTCCATTTTCTACAACTTCATCCATTGTGCAAAATAAGTGAGAAGAAGTAAAAGAAAGAAAAATCACCACCTTGTTCCTCTTAAGTCTAGTCGTTCTCTTAGTCTCATCCTCATCTTCATTTTCTGCCACATCTTGCTCTGGATCTTTCAATAGACTGAGACAAAGCTCCTTGCGATACATTGCAATAAAAGGAATCTAGAAAGGATGATAAAAGTTCAGACAACAATGTACTGTTAAATTTAGAAGGTGAACTTTGGATCTGCAAATCTACTCAAACTCACATCATGCTTCTCCACATGATGCAACTTCAAGAATCTTTCAATGTCTTGCTCAACTTTTTTGAACAGATCAGGACCTTCATCATTTCCTTCAATAACCTTCATCTTGCAGAACCATGTTATATTTGTGGTAAGTTGACTAAGTATCCAAGAAGTTTCCTCTTTTATACTCATGATATCTGCTGGAGCAGGTCCAGTGCTTTCCTCAGATATCTATAAAGAATAATTGAAGGCATTTAATTCAATTATGAGACTTTGATGGCACAAACTTTACATCAATCAAGCCACAAAGGTGAAAAAAATTGACCTGTATCCTCTCAGGCATGTCAATATTTCTTATAAGATCATCCTTCTCAGTCAAATACTTCTCTGTGAGGATGAATGGCTCATATACATTTTTCAGACTCCCCTCCATTTGCCTACCAGAGTTATCAAATTGGTCCATCCTAGCTAGACTTTTCTTGCGATGATTAAGGTATTCATTAGGGTCACCAAATATGTCATGTGCTTCCTCTACTGTAGATGATGACACTCCATATTCTTGCCTTGACTTCCTTTTCAACTTCCTTTGTATTGGAAGGAAAAAAAAAAAAGTCATGAAGGAACAAATCACCATAAAACATCCAACAAAAAGATCAAAGATCAATTAATTAACAATCAATATACCTCACTGGACGACCATCTGTTTCTTCTGCATCTACAATAAAACCATCCATTTCATCGTCTCCAACAACATCCTCATCATCGTATTTTGATTTTGCCTCGTCATCATCAATGTCGTCAAGAAGTAATCCTATGAATATAGAATGTGCTTTACAATTGCATAATTTTATTTAGAACAATATGAAGTAATCCCATCATATTTCCTAGATTTCTCAAGTTTCAATTACAACAAATATAATTAAAAGAAATGTTAACAACCAAAGAGATCATCACACCATGAAAATTTCGAACAACTGTATAAAACTCAACAGTAATATTATTACCATCTTCGTCAAAAAAATCAGAGTGCACTCTCGGATCAGTATCTTTCCCAGCCTTCTTAAGCCGCTTAAATTTTTTGGTTCCCTAAAAACAGGAAAAATAAATAAATAAATAAACCCACAATCAAGAACCCAAAATACCGACAAAAAACACCTAATTAATGAAGGGGCAATAAAAACTCACAGCCTTTGGCCTACGAATGCCCAAGACATTATTGTCTTCAAGTAATACATAATCATCTTCGTCCAGAACAAAATTCTTTTCCAAATCTCTAAAATGACATACAAAAGAAGAAAGAAAAGCATACATTAAAAAGGGCAAGAATGCATAAAAGGCAAACCACATTACAAGGTGGATAATAACTACATTTTCTTCTTTTTCTTCTTCTTTTGCCTTGGTTCATCTGGTTCGCCATCTTCCTGTTCATCCTCATGTACTATAAACCCATCATCCTCATACTCATCTTGACCTTCCTCTGCTCAATTCCAACAACTCATTTCAACAGCATTAATTGCAATCATTTATTGTCCCAGTAACAATCTTAATCACAATAATACAATGACATTTTGTGTAATTTTTTACAAAATTAAAAGCAAATTTTATGCAGGAATTTAGGAAAATAACTACCCTGCTCAATAGCACTTTAAGCAATACAGGCAAATATCCCTAACTTCAACAAAATTAAAGAATAATAAAGAAGCAATTTCACAAGCATCTACCAAAATAAATTATTTTCTTATTAATTTCCATTTTTGAAATAAATTATTTTCCTATTAATTTCCATGTAGTAAAGGTTAAGCAATAAAAACACAATCTCTCAATATTATCTTATGTCAATCGAAACAGAATGGAAGCTAAAAACGGAAACATTATCATCATCTCAATATCTCGCGATTATTTTCAAAATACCACGAGATAGAACAGCATCCCAAAATATCGCTGTAACAGGCCATTTCTACAGAGCATGCTCTCTTTCTATGTTCTGCGTGAAACCGACGGCCGTTCACACCGGAACTCCGAAACGTCGGCGGAAACTCGCCGGACGGTACGGACGAAAAAGCAAGGAGATGAACAATAAAGAATAGCGAAAACACAGCAGAGAAATGGAGATATTCACTGGTTGTGTACGGAGCAAGGGAAAAAAAAAAGGAAAAACCCTTATAAGGCCTTCCTGCTCACGTGTCAGTACGGAAGGCCAATTGCACTCTGTACAGGCTTGAACGCCAAAGAGAAAGAACTGCAAAAAGAAGGAAAAAAGACGCAAGAGGACCGAACCGTAAACCCTAACCCGAAAGGCATTGCCCTAACCAATCACCTTCTTCATCGTCTTCTTCTTCGTTCACGTCGGAATCGGAATCAACCACTTCCACTTCCATCCTCTCATCCTCATCCTCCATTCCACCGGTTACTGCAAATCAAAAGGGAAAAGTATCAAGGAGTCAAACCACAAAGGAAGAAAAAAACCACACACAGAAGCAGAAAAAAACTAACGCCATTACCGCCTTCTTCTTCGTCGTCATATAAAACTCTCCTGTTACGCATGCTCCCTCCACCGCCACAAAACCCAAAACCTAAAACCCAGACGGATTTCAGTATCTCTCTGTGTATACAACACAGTACGGTATTATGGAAAGGAAGCTCAGAGGCTTGGCCGTTGGCGCGTCCGAAGATTCTCGAAGAGTGGAGAGTCCACGCCACGATAGTAACTTTAGTGTTCGCTTCGAACCTGGAGGGTCTCCGTCTTTCGCAAGAAAGGGTATTATTGTCTTAAAAAATTGAGTAAGGCGACAGGCGAATGGAAGATTGACACGTAGTACCACGACCTTTGCAGTCTTTAGCACACTTATTTATATTATTTTAGAAAGATGGGAGAATTATGTTTTGATGGGCCAATTTGGGAATAATAACATTTTCGAAACCCAACTTTCCATAATCCAAGATATGTCCACTGTTTGGAAATTTTTTTTTTTTTTCCTCAATGTGTTTTCTTGATCTGATGTAGGGGTCTCTTTGATTTTGGGCCATTGGATTTAAATTTCACAAACCCTAAATCCACGATTTTTGAGCCATGCTGAAAAATCCAACCATTGCCTGCAAATCATGATCAGATTACCAAATAGCATCTTATGTTTTAAAAAAAAAAAAAAAAATTGGACAGATTTTGCATCCTGCGTAGGCTGGGCGAGCTGGTAGGAAATATCGGGACTTTTCACAGGGACGATGAACAATGGAGGGGTATTTTCGGTATGAAATAACACCTCAGACCATAGTGCATATTTCCCTTAATATTTTTGCAAACAGTGGGCAAATCTTAGATTAGGGAAAGCTGGGTTCTGAAAACGTCAATAATACCAAACGAGTCCACCAAAGCATACTTTTCCCTTAAGTATTTGAAACCCATGTGGAGATGATGAAATGACCGGTGGAGGGGATAATTCAAGGATTTCTTTCTTCTTCTTCGTTTGTTTTTTCCCTTCTTTTTTGGGATAACCGATTAAAAGGGACATAAATCCCTCAATATTGTAAAACTAACCCCCCCACTTATTTAAGTCTCAAAAATGATCCAACTCGGACAAAAATACCCCTCAGCTATCTTTTCAGCCCATTTTCCCTCCAATTCCAATTTTCCCCTGTGTTGCGTCTCTTCTTTACCCTGCAAACCCATTTGTTTCAGCTGTTAACCTGCAAGAAAGAACTCATGAAGGACTTTTCCGTTTATTGCAAGAGAACAAAAAGACAACACAACACAAGGAAAAAACATAAAGTAAGGTTGTGTTTGTTTTTTGGCTGAATAGAAAAAGCCAAATATTTTAGCTTTTTCTATTCAGCCAATAGTGACCTGTTAACATCATACAACATAACTTAAGTGAACTTTTTATCAATAGGTTCAGTTTAGTTATATTGGATGATGTCAATAAGTCACTTTTTGCTGAATAGAAAAAGCTAAAATATTTGGTTTTTTCTATTCAGCCAAAAAACAAACACAACCTAAGTTTCACTGGTTCATTCTTTGATTTCAGTTTTTCGAACTGTGCATATGAATCTTCATCCATGAAATGAGAAGAAACCATAAGTGTCTTATTTTGGTTCTTTTTTTTTTTTTTTAAAATCAAACCCTATTTTTCATCTTTCTGATATTGTATGTTGATTCAGTTCATGAAAATGGCAAAAGAAAAAAATTCGCAGATGAAAAATACGAAACAGAAGAGGTATAAAATTTTGGGAAAAAAGGAAAGTGAAACAAAACAAGGTTTTGAAACCTCGTCATCGTCATCAGAAAATGAGAAGAAATCAACTGATTCAGTAAACATTAATTTTCTATTTGAAATGTTGGTTTTTAATTTTTTTTTAATTTTATCCCTTTTAATCAATTATCATTTTTTTTATGAATTTATTTTTCATGAATTGATAATCTAATTGTTGAAAATTTTCTCAATGAGGTTATAGTCCAAGGTTTAAAACAATATTTGAATGATTAGAAAAAAACTAAACTTAACTACTATCAAGTTTACCATCAAAAGGTTTTGAAATTTTGTGTAATGAAGTTATTTGTTATGAATTTATAACGTATTTGAATATAATTTTTATGAAATTATTTTATCTAAATACTTAGAATTTTAATTTAAATATATATGTTAAGAAAAAACTGAACTTAACTGCTATCAAGTTCATTGTTAACAGGTTGCAATTTCAAAATGGTTTGGTTTTGTTTCAAATTTCAATAAACACTAGAATAATGTCTGCAATTTTTTGTAGCTGCGACTTAGTAAAATATAATAGCTTCAATTGCATTAGTAAAGTAATATCTTTAGAATATTAGCATTTTACATGACATCCTTAAATAATATGAAAATAAAGTTTATGTTAAGAAGTAATATGAAAATATGGATTTAATATAGTTGGATCAGTTTGGTAATATAATTTTGCTCAATTTATATTGATATTTTTACATTTTGTTATTATCTTGCAGATGGATTTAATACCATGTAGTGGTGATTGTGGCATTTTTGTTATCAAATATGTTGAATATTTAATGCACAACTATCCATTGAAGTCATTAACAAATGCTCGAATGGACTGGTTTCGGGAAAAGATGGCAGCATAATTATTTTATATGAAATACTTGCCTATGTAATGAATTCATGTTGATATTTCACATTTTGATAATATAGTTGGATGGTTTGTTATATGTAATTGGATAGCTTGATATATGTAGTTAAACATTTTGATAAATGTAGTTGGATAGCTTGATATATATACTTGGATATTTTGATGAATATAGTTCGATAGTTATGTGTACAATTGACCTTTTAAACTGAACTTAACTATTGTCAAGTTGTTTTATGTACAAACTTGAAGGTAGTTAAGTCCATAGTCTTCAGACAAAACCTGAACTTAACTATTGTCAAGTTGTTTTATGTACAAACTTGAAGGTAGTTAAGTTTATAGTCTTCAAATAAAACCTGAATTTAACTATTGTCAAGTTGTTTTATGTATAAACTTGAAGGTAGTTAAGTCCACAGTCTTCAAACAAAACCTGAACTTAACTATTGTCAAGTTGTTTTATGTACAAACTTGAAGGTAGTTAAGTTCACAGTCTTCAAACAAAACCTGAACTTAACTATTGTTAAATTCCTTATCAATAAACATAAGAATAGTTGAGTCCATAGTTTGAGAATAAACATGCAATTTTCATTCATACTTTATACATAACTCATCATAACATATATGTACAAAAGTAACAAATATCTCCATTTCTATGGGTATGCAAAAAAAAAGGATCATTATTACAATATTCATCTATGTGCTTATTCTATCACCTTATACAAA
This sequence comes from Vitis rotundifolia, assembly GCA_030254885.1. Taxonomy (NCBI): domain Eukaryota; kingdom Viridiplantae; phylum Streptophyta; class Magnoliopsida; order Vitales; family Vitaceae; genus Vitis; species Vitis rotundifolia. Next base: position 16,373,309 of record CM058163.1, on the reverse strand, counting down.
AAAGTAACTTACATTTCCGTTCACATGGGTACCAAAAAAACAAAAAAGCTCACTATTACAATTTTCATTCCATGTAAGTTCATAGAGTGCCAAAGCTATCATGATATCAAGGGATTGGTCGTTTGCATGTTTTTCGATTATGCCCATATTGACCACATCGACTAGAACGAGATGTGCGCTTGCCCTCTCCACCATAAGGAATTCTTACTTTTCTTGGTCTTCCTGTTGGGCGTCTCGTTTTAGGTGGTAAGACAACTTTGTTACGAATATGATCAGGTACTACCCAATCTATTTCATTTCCAGTTGGATAAATACACTCTGAATATGAAGATAATAATGCTTTAGTAGTAAAATACTTGGAGCACAAAGTGTAACATGAAATGTTGTAAAATCTACAAGCAGCAACAGCATGTGCACATGGAATATGATCAAGATCAAATTGTCGACATGTGCGTGAATGAGTATTTAAATTCACTTGAGCACTAATGCCAGCATATTTAACATTACACTCCTTGGAGTTGATAGGTTCCACTAGATGTGTTGCTGACATATTATACCTTGAATGAAGTTCTCCATCAGCCCACATGGTAAGTTCAGTTGACATTGACATTGCTTGTTGTTGATGAGTCACAAACCATTTTGGAAGTAAGTTTCTCAATTCTTCAACCAATTGCAAAACCGGAAGATCTCTAGCATTTTTCAACACAACATTAAGGCTTTCAACAATCCCTGTTGTCATGATATTATATTTTTTTCAAGTAGAATATGAACGTGTCCATCGATCAACTCCTATATCCATCAAATATCTTGCTGCTCTTGGGTCAATCATCTCTAGTTGCCCAAATATAAAATTAAACTCTGAAAGACGATAAGCATGAGCAGCATCATGGAACAACTTATGAATTGTAGGATTCTTGAACTTTGTTTTCAAATTTTGTCCAACATGATAAGTGCAGACACCATGCCTCATATGGGGAAATACTTTATGTACTGCTTTCTCAATGCTACCATGTCGATCAGATATCACAAACAAATCATCAATGTGTCCAAGTGCATCATACAGTTTTTGTAAAAACCACTCCCATGAGGCATCATTTTATGAATCACCAATCCCAAAGGTTAAAGGGTATATCTGATTGTTACCATCTTTACACGTTGCAATAAATAAAGTCTCTAAGTACTTTGCTTTCAAAAATGTCCCATCAACTGCAACCATAGGCCTTATTGATGTGTGAAACCTAGCAAGAGATGCACTAATCGACATAAAAAAGTATTTGAATTGATTATCACAATCAGTAACTATATCAGTAATGGTACCAGGATTTTTTTGCTCTAAAACATAGCAATAGGATGGTAAAGTGTTATAAGACTCCTCAGGTGATCCCCTAATAGAACCTAGAGCAAGTTCTCTGGCTCTCCACGCCTTATCATAACTGATTTGAACGCCATACTGCTTTCGAATATCTGCTACAATATCTTTTGGTCGAAATTCACAACCAACCCCTTGATATGTTTCTCTTATACTCTCACCAATCAACCAACTACTTGCATGTCGATTGTCACGAGATATCATATCTAACCGACAAGTGTGTGTTGAATAGTATTTCATTATTTGAAACATATTGGAAATCCCCAACTTGGTAGCACGAACTCACCACTTGCATTCTTTATCAAAACATTCAACAAACAATAACTTAGTAGTGGATTTAGTTGTTTTGAACTCAAACTTCCTTTTCAGAGCCATCATATACAACTTCATTTGTAATTCTTTTTTACTTGAGTATATTTGGTGCTCTTCTAGATGGTTATCACTAATTCCACTAACTATAGGTTGTTGCATCATGTTTTGTCCTTCATTTGCTACATCTTCAATTATAGTGGGATTGTCATGTATGAAACCATCATTTGTATCAATTATGGTCAAGATTTCTGCACTCTGAGCTAAACCAGTTCTGAATGAGCCAATTTGGGTCACTTGCTTATCATTAGTAGGGTTAGGGTTAGTATCCATCCTATGATCCTCCTCATTAATTGCAATCTCATTCATGTTCCAATCATGAAATTTATACACTTCAAGTGACTCATTTTGAAATCTTGGTCCATTTTCACCATCAATAATAAGAGTTTCAATTGAATCACAATGAATGTGTCTACTTTTATGCATCAACATTGAGTCCCCATTCAATTCTTTATCAATCTCAGAAGACATATGACATTTAGAGTAAGAATTGCAAATTGATTTCTGATTGTGATTATCAATTCTCTTTTCAACTGTGATGCACAATGGAACAAGCAGCTTACCATTTGTACAATTTAAACCAATAAAGAATTTCACATCCCCATCATCAGTTAGTTGTATAGGACTTGTGGGTATGTTGGCATTGAATACATACTTCATTGAAAGAAAACAATTCGTTGGATCTAGCTTCAAAATATGATGGACAACCCCTAATAACTCTTTATATGATATAGTTTTCGGGATCTCAATGCCTTACCTTTACTTCCTTCGAAATAGAAAGGATTTCCATCTCGTACCCATTTTCCTTCATATAAAAGCATTATTCCTACTTCATCAACCACTAAAATAACAAAATAATTCAATTAGTGGCATCAACATACAATATTATAATATTTTTTAGTTACATCATAGCATTAGCATCAATAAGTAGGTATTAATTTTTAAAAACTCATTCATTATTAAATACATATTATTTCATTACACATATTTATTTTTTTAATTAACAACAAATAAATAATATTATTAATCATCTTTACTACCTCAAATAATACCATTAATGCTATAGAAATACAATGTATATAGTTATTAAATAAATTCAAATATTGTAACTCTCAACTATTTTAAACAATAAAAATATATTTATTTAATAAAAGATTGGTTATGTTGTAATTCATTTAATGTCAAGGGTAATTTGCAAATGATTCAACTCAAATTGAAAATAATTAAATAAAATAACAATAGTATAATGTTACTATAAAATAACTATATACAATCTTAACTTACATAAAGTTCAACTTAACATACATCAAGTTCAACTTAATATCCATAAGGTTTTGGTATATTACTAAAAAAGATAACTTTATATATTATATCAAAACCCTATTAACACATATATTTACATCTATATAAAGAACAAATATGCAAACAATATCAAAACCATCATAAAATTCCGTAAGTTTTATTACTTACCATCATTTGAGTTTTCCATATGAACAGTGTTTCTCCACACTACACTTTTTAAGCTGATTGTTTTCTTCTTTTAATCCTTTTTTTCATGGCTGTAAATGATATTAAAAAAATTATAATAATTTCAAACTTATTTAAATATTTACAACATCTCATTAAATGTTTGAAAATATTCAATAAATAAACATGAAAGAAAAAAATATGAAAAAAAATAAAATAAACGTACACTGTTTATCCAGCCACAACTTTAGGTGCTTTAAGTTGAAGAAATCCGAAAAGAAACTATATGTGAAACTTGAAGAAATGCACTAAAAAGAGAGAAACGGGAATAACAACAGAAGAAAATGAAAAAAAGGAGAAAGTGGAAGAAAGAATAAAAAAGAGGTGAATGGAGGGAAATAAAATTAGAATGGGAGGGAAAAATGAGTTGATGTAGATGAGGGGTATTTTTGTCCAAATTGGGTCATTTTGGAGGCTATTAAAAGTGGGGGGGTTAGTTTTACAATATTGAGGGATTTTTGTCCCTTTTAATAAGTTATCCCTTCTTTTTTCAAGTATGTAACATTTTTAAGAAAACTTCACCACTCATACAAATATCTTTCTTTACCTAAATAATATGTTGTTTTATTTATATTCCAATAAATATGATGACAATTTTTAATTTTTAGGTTATGAGTTAATTTTGAAATATTTTCGATTAATAACATAATAAAATTATATGTTACTCTTTTATTATAATAATTTATTATTATTTTTTATTTCGTCTTCAATTTCTAGTTTCAAAAGTTATTGTTTTTACTAGATAACGCCCCTTCTCTTAACGTTGTCACACATTTCATAATTACCATTTGGGTTTTTAATTATCCCTCCCGATACATTTTTATTTCATATCTTTAATACATCAAAATTTAATTTAAATCTTCTATTAATTAGAAAAATCCAAGGAATCAAATTTTAAATCACTTGAGAGATATTATGTCCTTAATTTTAAATATATGAGTCAATCACGCATTCTTAAAGATTTTGAAAGTTCATGACAGTTTTCTCAATAATGCAAAGGGGATTGAGATGATATTTTGTGAACACTACTTGATTTCTATGAACCCATATGTTTCATGTGATAATGACAATTTTTTTCATAAGATGGTTGAAAATTTTAATTGATTTTATAGTTTTTGTACATTATTTTAAGTTAAGATAAGTATTCATTTTCATATGATAGAGGTGTAGAATAGTTAAACTTATTTGTAACAACCCGCACTCAACCATTTAATCGTGTAGATATTGTTCACTTTGGGCGCAAAGGGGCTCTCATGATTTTAAAATACATTTACATAATTAAGAAAAGTTCATACTTATATAGCGTCAGAAATTTTCTCATTTATCCATAGTAGGACAACACAAATACCCTTGTTCTCCCTTATCTAATGTGAGATAATACAAATACTACCTTTTTCTCCCCTATCTGATGTAGGGCAACACAAATACCCCTCATGCAACACAAAGTTCTCATTATATCTATTAATGAGAGGTGGTTATTAGTTGGAGGAGTTGAGGTAAGTCTATATCAGAGTTTTGGAATTAGGAGCTAATTTGAAAATTTTCAAAGTATAACCAAATTTGTTGGGAGAATTAAGACCCTACAAAAAAATGATCCTTAATTAGTGCAACTTATGAAAGAAGTTAAAAAGAGTGGTATTTTATTAGATAATGGGATTTTGAGATTTTGGCCTAGAGGTTGTGTCCTAAATGATGGAGATTTAAGGAAGGAGATTCTAAAGGAATTTCACTGTTCTAGGCCTACAATCCACCTTAGAGGATAAAGGTGTACAAAGATTTTAGGTAGAATTATTGATAGTCAAACATGAAATTGGATATTGCATAATTTATAACTCGGTGTTTAGTGTGTTAACAGGTGAAATCTAATCATCATTAACCAATAATGTATTTGCAGCTACTTTCTATTCTTGAATGGAAGTGGGAACATATGTTGGCATCTTAGATATAAGCAACATAAGCAATACCAAATTTTAAAAATTGATTTTTTAAGGTTAAAGTACTAACCTTTAGGTTTTGATGTTCCCAAACTTTAAATTCCAAGTATTGAAGACAACCTTGAAGTTGTTGGAAGTCTCATAAACTCATGATCTTTCGCTCGATGACTCAACCTTGTTCTTGGCACACTTTTGATAAGGAAGAAAGTAGGGTAGAGGCTATGACTCTCTTTCTCTCTAGATGGTGGAAGACAAAAAGTTATGGAAACCCTAACCCTTAGAGGGTATTTATAGGGTTCCTAACTAGGTTTAAGTGATTTGAGCTCACATGGGTTTGGGTCACTTAATTTAGCCCAAATTGGGTCCTAATTAATTAATTAACCCGATAGGGCCTACTAATTAATCAATTAGCCCAATTTAGAGACCTTGTTCACTTATCCCTATGCAACCTTGTTGAATTACCAAAATGTATTTATGCAGAAAAGTGAACGTAGAGTCAATCCGACTCTCATAACTCATGCCAACAAGGTATATGAGTTCAGATCGGGAACCACTAGAACCCATAGGAATACCGGCTCCCTTATAATCCAATTTTAAAGTTGATTCAACATCCCACTATAGAGAATCAACTAAACTCAATATCTTATGTAAATAACAATGAGACACTATGTGCTCAGATCCGTGATCTGCTATCCATTACGTTCAATCTCCCTATGAACTGGTGTCTATAATCTAACAAGGTGAAAGCTATCAGCCTTTCAAGACTACCTCTACAATCCTTAAGTTATAGATCTTCCTATTGTGTATTCAATTAACATGTCTTAGCTCTCAAAGAGTTTATGTCAAGTTCCACTTAAGGAATTATTATAATCATAATTTCCATAAGCATACTTCCTTGGGATCATCTAAGGAGACACACTGTCTCAATCATATGTGATATCATGGTGCCTCTATTGAGAATACCTATTGATATCGGCTTCCATCAATAATGACCCAATCCATAGGGAATATATGATCAACTTATGATCTCACTCGTACGTCAAAGTCACTGCTAACTTTGGCACAAGCTCAATATTCTCTCAAGGTTGAGAAACAACACAATGAAGCAGCTTAGTGAGGTCATGACTACTTGATAACCTTAATTCATGACTCACCATAAGTCCTATTCAAAGTATAACCATACATACTAATGCACTCATCATGGGAAACCCATCTCGATAGCCAAAATCAGTCATCTCTCCATTTAAGAGGTGGTGCACTATAACCTCAAATAAGTTACCTAAACCCACGAATCGACTATCAACAAGTCATGTAGTTGACTCCTAATGCACCTAAGTCACGTATAATGCAAAAGATGCAAGCAAGAATGTTCATAAAGAGTAATGCATGAAATAAGAATAGATAAAAGTGAAACTGAAATATCATTAAATAAATAATGAATTCCAAATCTATAACATTATGTCATACTTTTAAGGGTTTTATCCTAACAATATATTATTATGGATTTTATTTTATGATAAGGTTGTCTAGAACCATAGGGGGTAATAATGTTATTTAAGTGATTGTTGATCAACTAACAAAGTTTGCTCATTTTCTTCCTATGAAAGTTAGTTTCTCCATAGACCAACTGACTTCCCTTTATGTCAAGAAGATTGTGATAATGCATAGGGTACATGTTTTTATAATATCCAATAGAGATTCTCATTTTTGCTTTAAGATTTTTGGCATAGTTTACAAAGAGCTCTAGGTACTAAGTTAAGCTTCAGTACTGTTTTCCATCCAAGACCCATGATTGATCAAAAAAGGTGATTTAGGTTTTGGAAGATTTATTGAGAACATGTGTTTTGGACTTAAAAGGTAATTATGATGATCACTAATGTTTGATAGAATTTGCCTATAATAATAACTTTCAAGCTAATACTGGGATGACACCTTTTGAGGGGTTTTATGGAAGGAAATGTTGTCTCTTGTTTGTTAGGATGATGTTGTAGAGATGAAACTTTTGAGGTTTGAACTTGTGTAGCTAATGGTTGAAAAGATTAATTAAACAAAGATTAAAAGCAACTCAAAGAAAATAGAAGAGTTATGTTGATAATCATATGCAAGACTAGGAATTTTGAGATTGGTGATCATGTTTTCTTAAAAGTTTCATCAATGAAGTCTGTAGTGAGATTTGAGAAGAAAATGAAGCACGATCTTTAGTTTATGGAACCATTTGAAATCTTACAAAGAGTAGGCACTTTGGCTTAGAAAGTAACCTTACCCTAAGCTTATCTAAGATCCACAATGTTTTCTATTCATCAACTTTGAGAAAATATGTTTTTGATTCCTCTCATGTTTTGGAATTAAAGCATATTAATATTTTATAGGATTTGACTTATGAAGAGTTACCCATTTCAAATTGTAGATGTGATGGATAAGGTATTACATTATGATATTGTCAAGTTGGTAAAAGTTTAATGGAGCAATCATAACATTCAAGAAGTTACTTTGGAATTAGAGGAGGAGATGAGTGAAGAGCATCTACATCTACGGTAAAGTGTTTTGATGGGTTAGGTTTTTTTTTTTTTCTAAGTTGTATTTTTAAGGAATATAGTATGTTTTTACTTACTCTAAACATGAATTTAGTAATTGGTAATCTTTCTAGTTACAAAATGCTTATTTGAGTCTTTTTCACTTCAAGTTTCTGAGCTTAATGTGTGAAATGATCATTATATTCTTAGAGTGAGTCTTGAGATGTAACCAATAATTAAAATATCACGATATTTCAGCGAAAAATCTTGTATCAGTGGGCCTTGAAACAGTATAACCCATGAATGTATTAACAGTCAACGACTGGTCAATGCGGGTGGTCAACATAGTCAAAGCTCAAAATTGAGCTATTTTCTAGCTGCCGTTGGGGGGATTTGAACCCCCAATGGGGCAAATTGCCCTTTGTTAAATAATATGCATATATATATATATATATATATAATTAGGATATAAACAAAATATTAAAAAAAGACTTTAAAGAACAAATTAATTATAACCATGTTATAATTAAATGAAAAATTTTCATTTAATTGATTAGCAAAAATATAAAAATGATCATGATAATTTTCTTCATAGTGTTTTTAATATTATTAATATATTAATTAAATATTAAAAAATTATATATTTATCATCATTTATTTTATATTGTATCATAATTTTAATATTAAATATATTTTAAAATTAAACATATTAAAATCAAATATCACAATATTATCATCAAATAATATTTGATAGAATTTAATAATCAATATACACTTACCAAATTTATATTTTTTAATATATATCAATTTAGTCAATAAAATAACTTTAAAATGTCTATTATACTTCTAATTTCATTTTTAAGAGTTTTATTTTATGTTTTTATAAGTTTTGATCAATTTTAGGTCTATCAATATTTTATTTCAAAATATCTATTGATATATCTCTGATATATACATAAAATCAAAATACCGTGATTACTAATATTTTCATCATTTGATGTAACACGTGAGATGCTACTTTTGTTGGAAGTCCAAAGCAACAAAATAGGAAGCTCTATTGTCTTTATGATCATATTCTCTCAGTGACCAAGAAGCTTTACAAATACTTTGGTGATGTGTCACTTTGAAATAAATTTGATATTAAATTACACCTAAAACATTGAAAAATAACACACATTAGGCCCATTCACACCAATGAGTGGCCAACAAATACTGTATTCTGGTCATTTTCATTGCTATCATATTAATCTTTTATGCCAGCCCTACTAGCCTATTTGCTTCTCTTTTACAGAGCATACAAATCATCTCAAACCCTATCATAAAACAGGAAATGCTTTTACCTTTTGTAGGCAAAAAATTTGAGAAAGAAAGGAATGAGTGTAGCAGTAGCAGAGAAGGTGGTGTGTGTGACTGAAGGAGCTGGGTACATTGCATCGTGGCTGGTGAAGCTCTTGCTCCTCCGTGGGTACACTGTTAAAGCCACCCTTCGCAACCCAGGTCACTACCACCCTAACTTTTCATGTTTATAAATTGTTGTTTATGAAAATGCAATGGGTCATAGGTTATGTAGTACAAGAAGAGAGCATGGGCATGGACATATATATAGAATGAAAATTCCATGGTACCCATGTGGAATCATAACTCTAATCAATCTCAACTGGTGTTTCAGACTCAATCTGAGACTTTTGAATAAGTAAGAAAAGGTTTCAACTTCCCATAGAATGATCCTAGGAAAATGATTCACTCTTTACAATGTTTTGTTGATCTCTTCCTCATAGATTGAATGGAATTTCATAACAATGTCTTACAAACTAATCAAGACCTGCAGAGAAGGCGTTAGGAGAAGCAATTAGGTGTAGGGGCATCTTTCCCCAACTTCAATAAACAGTATTGTTGGTTTATTCCTAATTTGTTTAAACTTTTGAGACCATAATTTATTAAAGTATTAGAGTTTTTACTTATGTTCAATATTGTTCGTTGTCAAACAATTGAAGTTTTTGGGAGCTCAAAATACAGATTTTTTTGCTTTGTTGAAGTGTCTTATTATACGATGCCTACACTGGGGGAACCCGAAAATCAAATTCAGCAACATAGGAGCATAACATCGATCTGAAGTGGGCACCTTTCCTAACACCAAAGCCATTTGAACTCTAGCATATTCTGCAGGGGGACTTAGTTTTTAATCTGAGGTTCCATCTTCCTGATGATCCTTATAGGCAAACTGAGTAACATTTTGCTAAATGGTTTGACATACCAACACCGACTGTGATATACTTCAAATTGGATTTTCATTCAAACATGCTTTTGAGATGGTATCTTGTATAATCATGACATGGGTTACTCATACAATTATATGCCACAGATGATCCAAAGAAGACATAACATTTACTTGCACTTGAGGGAGCTAAGGAAAGGCTTCGTTTGTTCAAAGCAAACTTGCTAGAAGAAGGATCTTTTGATTCTATAGTTGAAGGATGTGAAGGTGTCTTTCATACTGCATCCCCTGTCCTGCTTGAAGTCACTTACCCAAAGGTTCATCCCATATAACTACTATTGCCTTCCTGTAAATTGCATATACTTGTTTGCTGGTTTTATTCACACTCTTATCATGTTGGGCAAACAAATAGGAAGGACTTCCATGTGTGATTCAGTGTTTTAATCCATGGCTGCCTTTTTTCTTCATTCTGCTTGGGCCACTAAACTTAGTTTTGCAGTATTGTTGATATTAACTTTCCCATTTTGCTCCATATTCCAGGTAGAGTTAATCGATCCTGCTGTGAAAGGAACACTCAATGTTCTTAGATCATGTGCAAAGGTTCTTGCTATCAGAAGAATGGTAGTAACATCTTCCATTGTTGCAGTAGTATACAATGGAAAACCTCTAACCTCCGATGTGATAGTTGATGAGACCTGGTTTTCAGATCCAGCTTTTTGTGAGGAATCAAAGGTGGGCATACTTGCTAATTTCTCAGTACTTTTCATCTATTTCTCTATTATTTTTTTTTTCAAAGCGTTGTATATGAGAAATTTGACTTAATATCCTAGTCATGTTAGTGAATTGGATTTCTTCATTGCAACAATTCTATATATAAATTGAATCTTTGGTTCATTTATCAGCTTTGTTATGTGCTTTCAAAGACGCTAGTAGAGGAGGCTGCTTGGAAATTTGCAAGAGAACATGGGATTGACTTGGTTACAATGAATCCTGGGGTCATGATCGGTCCTCTCCTACAGCCAACAATCAATTTGACTATGGAGATAATTCTGAACATGATAAATGGTACTATTCAGAAATTAATAAAAATAATGCTAATGGTTTATGTTTCTATATAAATCAACCTATGCTTGTCTTCTTTATTCTACTTTTGCAGCAAACCAAAGGTTAAATGATCGATTTCTTAAAAGAAAAAGAAAAAAAATAAACAAAAATCTTGCTGAAACTAAGAAAGTTTGTTTGCAGGGGTGCCATTGGTTAGTGATGGTGATGGTAATGAATCGAGGAAAAGCACAACAATACTTCTCACTTTTATTTGAAGGCTGTTTTTTTTTTCAAAAATGTTTTTGGACTCCCAACATATGCAGCTTTTTGCCTTTTCTTCTGTTCTGCTTTTGCTTCCAAAAGCAAATTTCAAATGCTAGATCTTTTTGCCTAACTAGCTAGACCAATCTAAAATCAAAATACTCTGTTCCTATTGTTCTTTTATAACATACTCTTCTGTTGTTGTTTTAAACAACTACTGATATTTTCTTCTCAAACTTCGGTGCTTAATCTTTTGCTACGCACATACATTACTTTCCTGAAAATTTCTAGAGAAAAATTTGAATGAAGAACATATATTTACATGTATTAAGGACACTCTATTTAGAATTCTCCATATATGAGATCTATATGATGCAATTGATTTGTTAGGACTATTGTATTGCAGGAGTACCTTATACATTTCCGAGGTCAACTTACAAATGGGTTGATGTCAGAGATGTTGCTAATGCACATATTCAAGCATTTGAGATTTCTTCAGCTAGTGGAAGATATTGCATGGTTGAGAGAGTAACATACCGCTTTGAGGCCATCAAGATCTTGCATGAACTTTACCCTGCCTCCACCTTCCTCAGAAGTAAGTTTTTACTGCTTACATGGTATAGCTAATGAATGGCATGTTAATGGCATCAGTGGAGTAGCTCTTAGATACGAAACCAGGAGAAGTAATCAAGCTTTAGAGTCACCATAATATGATACCATTAACATGAAGATAAGAGGATCATTAGTTGCTCTTGTTTGTTATTTTAATCCCATGAGTTTGGCATAATGTTGTTCATTGGTTGCTTCTACTTGCTATATATTTCGGTTGATTCATAGTATTTGTTACAATGCTCACAATCTAAGTCATGCTTGTTGCTACAAATACTCATTGTGAATTGTCTAAATTCCATTGTCAAGGACTTCATCCTCTTGAGCTTGCATAGATAGGCTGGTTGACGTGGAAGGATGAAGGAAGGCCTTAGGGGTGGAAGAAGATGGTTTGTTGTGGAGTCCAAATCTTTTGAGCTTTTGATTGATGATGTAGGAGGAAAGTTGATAGGGTGCATTTAGGAAAGATGTAGAGGACTAACTTCCTAGATTAGATTTGGGAATGCAAGTCTTAGAAGTTTGTTGGTTGAAGTTGAGACTTGTTGTAGAGGGAGTGATGATAGAAGCTAGTCCCTTGTTTCGGAGGAGAGGGGAAGAAAGTATAGGCTGGAGCGTCGTTCAAATAAGGCAGGAAGATTTTTCCTTTGCTCTGTTCGTGATCTAGAGGCAAAACGATTTTGCCTAATTTTTCCAAAAGGGAAGAGGTTGATTGGATGATGGAATATTTTGGTAGAGAAGTTGAGAGAGATTGAGGTGGTTCCCTCTAAAGGTTTAAAGGATTCTCTATCCATAGAGGTGCTTAGCAAGGAGAATGAGTTGAAACCAAGGACTTTTGTGGATGTTGCAAAATCGAAAACGGGTAGGTTAGGAGACAAAGTTTGGTTGGAGTTGGGAAGGAGGAAGATGCATGGAAGACTGGAGCAATTGGATCACTGTTTAGTGGATAGGTGGGAAAATGTTTCTACCCCTTTCCCTGAGTTGGATTTTCTGAAGAATTGGACTTATCACACTTAACTCCTCAAAAGAAGGTTGAACTTAATTGTGTTGGGAAGAGGACTCATGTTTTTTGAGTTCAAATTGTTAAGTGAGGCTGAGAGTGTTCTAGCCAAAGGCAAGAGGAGAGTTAAAGACAACGTCTTATTTTTGGAAAAATGGTACCCGGAGGTGCGGTGCTTTTGTTATGGAGCCAACACAAATGAGGCTTAGGTGAGAGTGGTGGTCTTCCTCTTCACCTTTGGAGTCATGAGGTGTTTAAATTGATAGGTGATGGTTGTGGAGGTTTCATTGCAGTGGATGAAAATACGGACTTTATGGCAGAGTTGCAATTGGCAAGAATTTTGGTGAAGTTGGTTAGCAGGGACTTACCTACCTCTGTTCAGATTGTGGTTGGATCAAGGTGTTTCTCAATCCATCTGTGGTGGGAAACCTCTCCTTGGTATTCTCAGGTGGTACCAGTGGGAAGACTTCTCAGGAGGGTGTTTCAGTGGATGAAGATGAAGCAAGAGGAAGACCACGCACCGCGTGCAATGAAAACGTGTTGTAAAAGGAGTTTCAGTCCAAGGTGCAAAATGGAGTACAAGATGTGTCGCCCTTTAGAAGTTTTTCAAAAAGTGCTCCAGGCTTTTCCTTTGATTCCTCTGCAGGGAGGACTGGCCTTAAGACTATTATTGGAGAAGAAAGCCTAGGAAATAGGGGTCAAGGCGTAGAGGGTGTAGTTAGAGTGAGTGGGCAATGTTTTGAGCCTAAAGAGCTTAAAATTGGGTCTGTTCTTTGGGAGGCCCATAATAGAAGTGGGCTTGGGGAGGTTAGTCTCGAGCCTGTTCTTGCGAAGGCCCAACTGTAAGGGGTGGAAAGTGAACCAAGGCCCTTCCTTTTAAAAGGTTGTTTGGTGGGCTGTGAAGAGAGGCCTTTCTTACTTAAGGGATCATTAGTGGGCTGCGAGGAGTTGTTTGGAGTCGGCTTTGGGCCTGGAGTAGTGGGTTTAAAAGGAGAGAGGGTTTTTTACCCTTTTGCATTTGCTGAGACGAAAGCTAGGGCATCAGAGGAGGCTTTGCAAGCTCAAGATATAGATGATAAGGGGCTCGTTTGCTTTCTCAGAGGGACTACGAGGGATTCAGAGTCACTTACGGTGAATGTCAAAGTGGAGATCACTAATGAAGCGTTGGCAGCCGAGGCATCCAGGTATAAATTCCTTTCCCTTTGTCTTTAGGGGGGATCAGGATATCTTCTCTTCTACTCATTCCTCTAGGTATAATCGGGTTTTAGTGGTGAGGGAATCTTCTGGCTTGGGAGGGGTGGATGCTGTCGAATGAGTTGGTTTTTAAACTATGTTGAGTGTTGTTTTGACTGATGGTAGTCCGTGGGTGATGGAGACAGAGGAAGAAAAGTCTTTGGTCGAGATTAGAGTAAATGGAGAAGTTGATAAGCATGCGCTTCATGAGGCACTGCAAGAAAGGGAAGTTCCTGGTAGTAGTTGGGATGATAGTTGTCTGGCAAAGTTCAACAAAGCTTTGGGATTTACAACAGAAGGTGTCGAAGGGGAAATCCTAAAATTGCTTCTAAGATTGAAAAACATAAGAGATCAAGGCAAGAAGAGGGGAATTTTAGGAACGACTAGGTTTGAATGGGAAGTAAAATAGTTAAACTGTTCGATTAATTATGATGGAGTGAACAAGAAGAATGGTTTGGACAGAAGAGGAGGGGATAGAGTTCTGTGTTTTAAATGAAGATTACGATCTTATCTTGGAATGTTTGAGGGATCAATGACAGAAATAAGAGGAAAATAATCAAAGCCTTAATAAGTTCTCAAAAAGTGGATTTGGTCTGTTTGCAAGAGACTAAAATGCCAGACATGTCTTTAGGGGTGGTGTGAAGCCTAGGAGTGGGGAGATTTTTAGAGTGGGGAGCTTTGAATGCTAGGGGTGTAGTTGGAGGGGTGGTAGTTTTTTGGGATAATAGAGTGTTGGAGTTGGTAAGAATGGAGGTGGGTATTTTCTCCATATCCTGTTGGTTCAATAATTATGAAGATGGTTTCGACTGGATTTTTTCAGGAGTTTATGGTCCTACTATGAAAAGATACAAAGAAATTTTTTGGGAAGAGTTAGGAGCCATTCATAGGCTTTGGAATGACCCATGGTGCATTTGAAGAGATTTTAATATGATCAAATTTCCAAATGAGCATAGAAGAGGAGGGAGGGTGTCTTCTTCAATGAGAAGATTCTCGGAGGTGATCGATGATCTAGATTTGAGGGATCTCCCTCTTCAGGGGGGGCCCGTTTACCTGGAGTGGTGGGTTGAACAGCCAAGCCATGTCAAGATTGGATCGATTTTTGGTCTTAAAGAACTGGGAGGGCCATTTCAATAGGGTGGTGCAATGTCTTCTTCCCAAGCCAGTGTCTTATCACTTTCCCATTCTATTGGATGGTGGAGGGGTGAGGAGGGGGCTAACCCCTTTTCGGTTTGAAAATATGTGGTTGAAGGAGGAGGAATTTAAGGATCTGATGAAGGGGTGGTGGCAAGGTTTAAGTTTCAACAAATCCTTTAGCTTCATCCTTGCAGAGAAATTAAAGGCTTTGAAGGTCATTTTAAAATTTTGGAACAAGGATGTTTTTTTAAAGGTGGGGGTGAATAAGAGATTGGTTTTGGACAATGTGGCTTTCTGGGACTCTCAGGAGAAGTTGCATTCTTTATCGATGGAGGAGCTGGAAGCTAGAAAGGAAGCAAAGGGGGATTTTAAGAAATGGGTTCTTATGAAGGAGATTTTTGGGAGACAAAAATCAAGAGAAGTGTGGTTAAAGGAAGGTGATAGAAATACGGGCTTCTTTCATAGGATGACTAATTCCCATAGAAGGAAAAATTGTTTGTCTAAGATCAAAATAAATGGAATTTGATTAACAGAAGAGTAGGAGATTAAGGAGGGCATGGTCAGTGCATTCTAGAACCTTCTGGCAGATCCTGGTGATTAGCACCCATCTTTGAATGGATTGGACTTTGATAGAATTGACGTTGAGGAAGCAACTAGATTGGAAGAGGTTTTTACAGAGGAAAAGGTTTTTTCCACTCTCTCAGATTTGAACGGGGATAAGGCTCTCGGTCCATATGGCTTCTCTCTAAGTTTTTGGCAGTTTTGCTGGAATTTTGTCAAAGATGAGGTTATGGGTTTTTTGAAAGAGTTCTATGAGCAGGGAAGATTTGTAAGGAGTTTGAATTCCACTTTCTTGGTCTTAATCCCAAAAAAAGCGGGTGCGGAGGACCTTAGAGATTTCAGACCGATTAGTTTGGTGGGAGGCTTGTACAAAATGTTGGCAAAAGTGTTAGCTAATAGGCTTAAGAAGGTAGTGGGAAAGGTGGTGTCTTCAGCTCAAAACACTTTCATTGATGGAAGACAAGTTCTTGATGCTGCCCTAATTTCCAATGAGGCAATAAACTCTTTGCTGAGACGGAATGAGAGTGGGGTGTTGTGCAAGTTAGATATAGAGAAGACGTATGATCACTTAAACTGGATTTTTTTGTTGTTTGTGATGCAAAGAATGGGTTTTAGGAAGAAGTGGACTGGTTGGATTTTCTAGTGCATTTCCTCTGCAACGTTTTCTGTTTTGATCAATGGCACTCCGTTGGGATTCTTCAACAGTTCAAAGGGGCTGCGTCAGGAGGATCCTCTTTCTCCCTCCTTATTTGTGATCGGGATGGAGGCTCTTAGTAGGCTCATCTTTAGAGCAGTGAGGGGGGGAGGGGGAGGGGAGTATCTATTAGGCTGTAGGATAAAGGGAAGAAGTGGAAATGGGGTTTTGGTCTCTCATTTGTTGTTCGCTAATGATACTCTAGTTTTTTGTGAAGCTTCCCAAGATCAGATGACTTATTTAAGTTGGTTGTTGATGTGGTTTAAAGTCATCTCAGGTTTGAGAATCAATTTGGATAAGAGTGAAATTTTGTTAGTAAGGAGAGTAGAGAATCTGAAGGTTTTGGCTATTGAGTTTGGTTGTAAAGTGGAAAGGCTTCCAACTTCTTACTTAGGGCTACCTTTGGGTGCACATCACAAGTCCGTGGCTATTTGGGATGGGGTGGAAGAGAGATTTCGGAAAATGCTTGCCATGTGAAAAAGGCAATTTATCTCTAAATAAAGGAGAATCACTCTAATTTGAAGTACTTGGTCAAGTATGCCCATCTATTTGATGTCTTTACTGCGTATTCCAAGAATGGTTAGTTTAAGATTGAAAAAAATTCAAAGGATTTTTTGTGGGGAGAAGGAGCTTTTGAGAGGAAGCCTCATCTAGTAAAGTGGGATACTGTATGTTTGGACAAAAGGAAGGGTGGTTTGGGAGTTAGACGTCTTTCTAATCTCAATAGGGCCCTTTTTTGTAAGTGGAACAGGTGCTTTGCAAATGAAAGGAAGACTCTTTGGAAGCATGTTATTAGTAGGAAGTTCGGGGAGGAAGAAAGGGGTTGGTATACTAGGGAAGTGAGGGAAGGTTTTGGAGTAGGTTTTTGGAAGGAAATAAGGAAAGAAGGGTCTCTTTTGCAAAACAAAGTTGTATTTTCTGTGAGAGATGGTAGAAAAGTGAAATTTTGGAAAGATAAATGGTGTGAGAACTTCGCTCTTTGTAATTCTTTCCCCTCTTTGTATGCCTTTGCAATTTTTAAAAAGACTTGGTTAGTGGAGTTATGGGACTCTTCGGGAGAGGAAGGGGTTTGGAGTCCTAGGTTCTCTAAGCCCTTCAATGACTTAGAGGTGGAGGAGATGGAGAGATTACTTTTGACAATTCAAGGAAGGAGGCTTGATCCTAATTTGGAAGATAGAGTGTTGTGGAAAGAGACTAAGGATGGGATTTTCTCTGTCAAATCTCTTTATTGTGCTCTAGTTTTAAGAAGTGTTGTTCAATTTCCTAATAGCATCATTTGGAGCCCCTATGTTCCTACTAAAGTGGGTTTTTTTGCTTGGGAGGCCTCTTGGGGTATGGTTTTAACTTTGGATCAACTTAAAAAGTGGGGGTGGACTTTAGCTAATAGATGTTTCCTTTATTGTGCGGAAGAAAAGTTTATTGATCATATTCTAATTCATTGTACTAAGGCAAGAGTTTTATGGGAGTTATTGTTTACTATTTTTGGCGTAATTTGGGTCTTTTCTTATTCAGTTAAAGATACCCTTCTTGGTTGGCTTGGTATTAACATGGGTAAGAAGCATAGTAAGGTGTGGAAGGCAACCCCTTTGTGTCTTTTTTGGGCAATTTTGAAGGAAAGAAATAGGATTGCATTTAAAAATGAGGAGCTTTCGATTCATAGGTTGAAAAATTCTTTTGTTGGTAATCTTTGGTTTTGGACTAAGTTGATTGTAGATGAAAGACCTCTTCCTTTAATCAGTTTTTTTGATTGGTTGGGTTCCAGTTGAGGGCTAGTGATTTTTTGTATCCCCTTTTCTTCTTGTTCTTGCTT
This sequence comes from Vitis rotundifolia, assembly GCA_030254885.1. Classification (NCBI taxonomy): domain Eukaryota; kingdom Viridiplantae; phylum Streptophyta; class Magnoliopsida; order Vitales; family Vitaceae; genus Vitis; species Vitis rotundifolia. Next base: position 16,355,039 of record CM058163.1, on the reverse strand, counting down.
TTTGGCGCCTCTTGTATACCCCCGTATGCTTTTGGGTCAGCCTTAAGGTACCTTTTTTTATAATATATTTTTTCTCTGTGTGTTTACTTTAAAAAAAAAAAAAGCATACTTGATCAATCAAAGAATTCTCAGAAGATTTACAAATACTTTTCTATTGCCAATCATGGCAGGAGTGCAGATGATGAGCCTCTTGGGCCAACCTACTAGATATCCAAGGAAAAAGTGAAAAGTCTGGCCATTGACTTTATCCCTCTTGAGGTGAGCTTGAAGGATACCATTGAGAGCTTGAAGGAGAAAAACTTCATCAACCTTTGAATCATGGAATTTACAGGCAACTCATCTGTCATATACTAGTAAAAGGTGTCTAGCTCTCAGTTTCAAGTCTTGATAATTCATCTTGTTCTAGTATTCAGCTGTCAGCTTCTTTATTATTATTATTCAGCATATGTCACCTGTACATCTTTGCATTTCAAATTTCTTATATATATGATTTTTTATTTAGCCTATGTTTGGTTCCCAAAAAGTAAAAAAAATGTTAAGGAAAACGATTTTCTCATATTTGGTTTTACTATGGAAAATGCAAAAGAAAGTCAAATATGATTAAAATTATTAAAAAAATTGTATATCTTTAAATTGTTTAATCTTTACATTAAAGAAGTTTGAGGTACTATATAACGATAATTTATTGACTTAAAATTTTTTTTTTCCTTCACTTTTTTTTTCATTCAATTTTTCCTCTCTATTTTCTTTCCCTCATATTTTTCTGTCAACTTTTTTGGGGGGTAAACATAATCTTATTATTTTTGTTTTTTGGATTCTATTTAAAGAGATTTTTGGTATTATGAGAGGAACTTAGAGTTATAATATTTCCATGTGAAATCAAGGATGCTCTTACAAACTCAATAACATGGCAACCTATTAATTGAAGAAAACAACTTTTAAAATTAAATTCCAATGTTCCATCTTTTATTTCTTAATTTTATCAAATTATTTATAAGCATCACAATTTTTAGGACAAATTAAAAAATCACCCTTTTTAAACAATGCCTAACTTATGTTATGCTCAAATGTCATCAAATACTCTCTTTTATTAAGAATTCCCATAAAAAATAGATAAAAAAAAAAGTGTACTTTCATGCACTCATGTAAAAGTAATTATAAAATAGAAATCCTTTAAAAATAAGTCAAGTTTTATGTGCTCACTAAAAATAGTATTCAAGATAGTCAAATGTACTATTTATATCATTAAAAGGGAATCTTTAAATGGTTAAAGGTAAAATACCTTTGATAAAAAAGTGTATGAAATACCAATTATTTTTAAATAATTTGAAATTTGTATTTTATAAATTTGGGTTCCTATTTTGTGGTTTTTTTTTTTTTTTATATGAGTCTATGAAAACACACTTTTAAGTTTGCATCCTTCAATTGAGATTTTCTCTGAATGATGGCAATGGAAGCAATTCCCTTTTTTCCATTTGAAGCTTGGGAGAGAGGTGGAGGTATGTGTTTCTTCATCATTTCTTTCTTGATGACTATCCTCTCCGGATCCTCATTCACAAAGGATTCATGGTCCTCTGTTTCTTTCTTCTGTCCTTTGATCTCCTCCCTCTTTTCTTTCTCTGCTTCACTTTCTACCTTATGCTCTAGCTTGCATGTGGGTAGATCAACCTCTTTACCACTCCTCAAAGTGATAACCTCTTTAACTTCCTTCACCATTGAAGATTCTCCCTTTTGAGTCTCCACTTCATGGATACCCTTGGAATTTTGATAAGGTTGAGAAGGAAAGTTTCCTTTTTCTTGCATTGTGTTGAGGTTGGCATACCTTGAGATTGAATATTGGAGATTATCTATCTTCTGAGATAGATCATTTTGTATTCCATCCATCTTTTTGTTCAATGCACTCTCTACACTGTCAATTCTTTAACTGAGCTGAGCATTGATGGATTTTTGAGCTCCAACAAAGTCTCCCATGATCTTGCTAAGATTCACCATAGCTTGTTCAGGGTTCGAGGCTTGCAGAAGTGCTTGAGCATGTTGCTTGTACTGAGGTGGCTGTGGTTTCCAAGAGAAATTTGGATGGTCCCTCCAATTGGAATTGTAGGTATTGCAATCACCAAACATTTCCCTCACCACTGGAATGGTAGGACACTCTTCCACCAAGTGCTCATAAGATAGACAAATGGCACAAGGCATAGCTTGCAATGGTGTCTGAGAGATGGCTTGCACTTCTTGAATCTTTTTCATTTCTAGCTCTTCCAATCTCCTTTCCATAGTTGCAATCTTTGCCTTCATGTCAATGTCTTCATTCAAAATATACATCTCACCCTTAGCATTAGGTTAAGACATCATTCTTCCCATATCTCTAGCATTTGGTTCATCCCATTCTCTTGAAATTTCAGCCACATAACTCATGAAATTCATGGCTTCCTCTGCTATCTCGTATTCAACATGGCATGCACAACTAGCAATTTGTGAATTAAAACAGAGAAAACAAAAGAAAAACAATTCTTAAAAAAAAAAAAATTAAGACTAACTAAAACTAGCTAAAAGGTAAACTAAAACATAAATAAAGAAAAAGAAACAATTAAAAAGAGTTAGTAAAAGAAAAGAAAAATCACCAAACTTGTGTGAAGATCACAAGTGTTCTCAAAAGATCATATCACTGTAAAGTGGCACCATCCCCAGCAACGGCGCCATTTGATTCGTCCCCAATTGATGTATCAGCTGATTCATGTCCTCTCAATGGTCCCCAACAATGGTGCCATTTGATTCGTGCCCAGCTGGTGCCTTGATTTCAATCCTCAGATGGGAGTTATCAACAAAATTTATAAACCTATTTCACCATATACTAGGGTAGCATAGCTAGCATAGCATAGTGGCTCTAGGGTCGTTCACTAGGATGGGTTTTCACTTCACAATTGATATTAGTTAAAGAGCTGAGTTGGTACTTTTTCTTTTCTAAGTTAGCTTTAAAAGAAAACATAAGTTTGCATGAAAATGGTTTTAAGCTAACCAAACTGAAAATAACTAAAAGTAATTAGAAAGAAAGATGTTTCTTGGGATTTCAGGTCACTAGGATCAGGTGCCATCTACAAAAGAGGAGATTCCGGTCACTTGTTTCTTTTCCTCGCGTTGGGGATTTAACATATAGTTATTTCCCGAACCGGTGTGGTATAGATGCTTACCATTAATGGTTTCAACACTAAATCCCTCTCACTGATCCATCTTGCAATGGCTCGTGTCTCTCACCTAGCATTTGCCATTCAAGGTGATCATTAACCTTGGACTTCCCTTCTCAAGCTCGCAAGAGATAACTAATGGATGTCTCCTTGGAGTCCAAAAGCTTACCAAGTGTTGGCAATTCAAGAAAATCCCACCTTCAAGTCACCTCCCAAAAGCTCGCAAGAGGTAAACTAGTGCATCTCCATGGACGGAGATCACTTGCCTTACCAAGTGTTGGCCTAGGTGATTCAAAGGCGTTTTAAGTTAACTAAAAAGATAAAAACCATTAACGGGTCACACTTTCTCTTCATTCAAATCTGAAACAACGAAAACTCACTTTTGCATCCGGCGCCTTACCTGGCTTCCTTCACCCAAGAAACCAAAAAGCCTAGCCACTCATCCTCTGAGGCCTTAGAGGATGTTTGGCTAGAAAGAAAATGAAAAAGAGAAAACAAAGATGAGACGGAAAAAGCAGAGCAAGTGCTCTGTATAATATATATTGATCAACGACCTATCTACATGATGATCGTGTAAAGAAAATTACAAACTATATATATGAGGTTATTCACCCTTTGTTCTTACTTAAAGACTAAGGAATCCTATGATAGGTGGGTTACAAGGAGAGTTTGGGGATTTAGACAACAAATATCAAAAGAAAAATCTAAAAGTGTCGGTGCATAAATATCTGGAAGCAGTCGAGTGGTTTTCACAGGCGTGCAAGATGGCTGCGAAATTTCGCAGCATGAAGGGCACCATTTCGCAGCCAAAGGCTGATTTCGCAGCCATCCTCTTGTGATTTCACAACTTGGAGGTGATTCCGCAACTTGGAGATGATTTGCAACTTGATTCGTAACTTGAAGGCCATTTCGCAACCAAGTGTCATTTCGCAGCCAAGGAGCATTTTTGCATGGTGGAGACATTTTCGCAGCCCATTTCGCAGCTACGAAATGGGTGTACGGGGCTGCGAAATGGCACTCGTGTGCCAAAGGGTGGTTTCGCAGCTGCGAAACACCCTGCGAAATTTTCGCAGCTCATTTCACTCAGCTTTGCGCGGCTATCTTCAAACGACCATAACTTCTTCGTTTCAGCTCCGATTCACACACTATTTAAAGCATTGGACTCTTGACTTCCTGAGCTTTGAAATGGTATATAGAATGTAAAAAATGGACTCCAAAAAGTGCTCCAAAAGTGTGAAAGAAGACTGCAGCTGCTGTCCCCTATTTTTCTTCACTCTGTTTTTCCTCCTTGCATTCCGGATTTGCTTATGGCAAAGGGCTATAAAGCTTCAAGGCTTTGGTTCTTCATGTTTCTGAGCTTTCCATTGCTTTGCCATGGATTCCAAAGAACTCTCCTCAATCTTGGATTGCTTTGGTGATCAAATTACTAACAAAAACACCAAAACTTACACACTTTGATTAGAAATGATTGCAAAGGTCCTTAATATATTAATTGGGTTAAAATGTAATAACTACTACTCAAAAGTGTTTAAAAGAGTTAATTACAAGCTTACAAAATAGCACTTTTAAGTAGTAATCAGCTCTTACAAACTCAATAACATGGCAACCTATTAATTGAAGAAAACAACTTTTAAAATTAAATTCCAATGTTCCATCTTTTATTTCTTAATTTTATCAAATTATTTATAAGCATCACAATTTTTAGGACAAATTAAAAAATCACCCTTTTTAAACAATGCCTAACTTATGTTATGCTCAAATGTCATCAAATACTCTCTTTTATTAAGAATTCCCATAAAAAATAGATAAAAAAAAAAGTGTACTTTCATGCACTCATGTAAAAGTAATTATAAAATAGAAATCCTTTAAAAATAAGTCAAGTTTTATGTGCTCACTAAAAATAGTATTCAAGATAGTCAAATGTACTATTTATATCATTAAAAGGGAATCCTTAAATGGTTAAAGGTAAAATACCTTTGATAAAAAAGTGTATGAAATACCAATTATTTTTAAATAATTTGAAATTTGTATTTTATAAATTTGGGTTCCTATTTTGTGGTTTTTTTTTTATATGAGTCTATGAAAACACACTTTTCCCTTAAACAAATCATCTAATAAACATATATACAAATTTTGCCACAACAAAACATATTAAATAAAAACTCGTATAAATGTATACATGATTATGTTATGAGTTCTTAATAGAGAGGTTTATTTAATATTTGAATATAGTTTAAGATAATAGTATGTAAAAAAAAAAAAAAAACACTTATGAATGATTTTTTAAAAAATTTAACCTAATTTTTAACATAATTTTCTTTGTTTATTACATACTATTATCAAATTTGACAAGTTTCTTTTATCAAATTCTTCTATTTATTACATAATCTTAGGTTATGTTTGGTTTATGAAAAATATCAAGGAAAGAAAAAAAAATGCAAAGGAAAATGATTTTTTCATATTTGATTGTCTTATGGAAAATATATATAAAAAAAATCAAATATAATTAAAACTAGTTAAAATCTTATGCATTTTTATATTATTTAGTATTTATATGAATGAGTTAAAATAAGTAAAATGAGTTTGGAGTAGCAAATAAGAATAATTTATCGAATTTTAATTTTTTTTTTTACTTTTTCTTTCTTTCTACTTTTCCTTTGCATTTTCTCTCAAATTTTCTGGGAGCCAAACATAACCTTAAAGATCCATTACATCATAAGATTGTTGAATTTATAATTTGCATGCTATTACACCTCCAAGCCACAAGACCAAGCTTGAAGGTACCAATTTAGAGTATTTAGGACCAAATTTCTCATAACATTTATTCCTTCCTAGGACCTCATCTTAAAAGCCAAACTTAATTTTTGAAAGCAAAGAGTAGATTTTATAGATATATTTGAATAAAACTCTAAGGCGTGAGTATAACACATTTTGTTGAAAAAATACAAACATTCTTGCTTTCAATTAAAAGCAATGAGCAAAGAAGATTTCGTGATAGCAATTTTTTTAATATGAAATTCTCTCTATTTTATAGAGAAGTAAGTAAAGTAACACAAACTCTTTATTTCTTCTATGTCTCATTTTAGGCTAGGCCCATGCCTTTTTTAAAAGCAATGTCAATCATGAATGTCCAAATATGAAACAACCTTTTTCTAGTAATTTTTTTCCATAAAAAATGAGGAAAAAAAAAGACCCATATGAAAAATGGTTGGAGAGATTAAATGTAACAGAGACTAGGGGTGTAACTGAAAATCGAAAAATTGATAAATCAATTCAAATCAATAAACAATCAATTAAATTAATTTGTTATTCAATAATCATTAACGTTAGTTCAGTTTTTGGTTTTCTTATTTCCTAACTAATAAAAATTGCATCAAAGTGAGAATATAAAAATTATCTTTTTATGATTTATAATTGTTCAATTTTTCTTCGTAATATGCCTATTGGTGAATCAGATGTTCTTCTTTTCCCGACACCAAGCCAAGACTGATTAGCTTGAGTAAAGTGCCCCAAGGGCAAGAAGAGACTAAGAAGGTGGGATCTTTTCCTTTAGCTTGGCAATAGGAATTGTCTATGTCTAATCAAAAGGCCTAACCACAATATTAGAACATCATACAGAAATGGTTGGGAGCTCAGGAATAGGCTTTTTGAAAAGCCAACCATAAGGCACCTGAGGTATATGGTCCTGACTTGCCAGTGCGAATGATGGGTGACCTAGAAAGATGGTAGGAAAGAGGTTTTTTTAGTATTTATCACTTATTTGAAAAAATAATTTATCATTATTAGATTATTATTAAATACATTTTTAAATATATTTAATATATTATGAGCTAGAAGTCGTAAATGTATTTTGAACTTCATATATAAGTTGGTTAAAATATGGACTTAAAACTTAAATTAACTCGCATCTAACTTATCATCTAAACCAAAAGAAAACAACCTTAAACAAGTTTGATTTCATTTCATTTCTCTATCGCCAAAAGATTGATTCAATTTGATTTAAACAAAAAAACTGACCATGTTAGTGCCATGGATTTTTCTTCAAAAGTTCACCTATCGCCTCAAACTCTTTAAAGTAGAGGTAAGGATTCTCACCATCCATCCCCCTAGAATTAGGGTAGTAGTTAAATCATAGTTGGTCTAATTTGGAATGGTTAAGCATAATATGGAATTACCATGCATGAAAGGTTTGTTGGCCATAATCTCTAAAGGTTCGAATTTAAGGAATCTAATTCCCCCATTCTCACCATAATTGCTACCATATTTGGCTATGTTGGGAGGTTATAAGGGGTTAATGTGAATCTAACCAATCAACTTTGACTATCTCTAGTCTAATTTGGTTTGTTAAGGTCAACCACAAACATACAACACCTCAAGCAACACAATTCCAACAATCCATCACAATCAACAAGCGATTAAATAAAGAAAATTGAAACTAACATGCACAAATGCAACTAAAATGAAATAAAAGGAAATGATGGTGGAAAGAATCCACCAGATTGTGATGACGATCACAACCAAATAAACTCCCACCTAACTTTGTTGCATTTCTTGAGATGCACCCTTCCCAAGAATGATGCCAAAAACTTGAGTGCTTCCAACTATGTATGCATAGTGCAGTTCCCTAAGTATAGGGAGTTAGTTGTATTGTCAGGTGTCAAAACCTCAAAAAGGTGACCTTGGGGTGTAGGGGAAATGGAAAGGTTTGAAAGATGAAAGAAACTTTTTGAGGCAATGTTTTTTATTCAATTGATTAAAAAAATGTTGATGAATTTTGTGAAAAATAATGAAAAAACCAAGTGAATTTGAGATAAAAATTGACTTAACAAGATTTGAAAAGGTCCTGAGGATACTCAATTAAGTTAAGTCAACTGAGACTACCTTTAAATGCTTCAACCTAGAGAATTTTCAATACAAGCACAATTTAATTAAACTTAATGTCATCATATACTTGTTATTTAGATCTCTTTGTGAGTGCTTAAAGCTCTTACTACCATTTTTCTTGCCAAATTGTCGCACTAAGGGCTCATGAATGACCATCTTAAGTTAAAATGGTTCTCACCACTGAGCACTTGGGATACCCTCAAAGAGGTCCCTAAATTTTAATTTCCAAGTATCAAGGAATGATACTTATAAGTTGATTAAATCATTAATCATCTAGAATTATAGGGCAAAAGGGTCGTCCGAAGTGCCCCATCTCTTGAGCATAATCTACTGATCAAAAGACATGAAAATAGAAACAAATTTAAGAGCAAAAATAGAGCATAAGAAAATGGGTATTAAAATCTAAGATTCAATCAAATCCAATATTACATTAAACCAAAGCTTAAAAACATGTATAATAAAATATAATCAAATAAAAAGATTTTGGGACATTACAAAGGAATTAAAATATGCAAAATAGTAGGTATAAGAGTGTGGCAACCCAAGCTCGAACCACAACTAGGTTTCCTTTCACAAAGCTCTCCAAAAGAAGAAGAAGAATAAGACTAGGTTTCTTTTCCCAAAGCTCTCTAAAAGAAGAAGAAAGTGATTAATAGTTACCAAATTCCTTTTTTATAGGTTCTCAAATGATGCCCTAGGTAGTGTACCACATAGAGGTACCAAAAATAAGGTCGGAGATCCAATATTGGCTTGGGAAAAGTCCAAAAATGGCGGCCCCACACATTCCTAGAGCTTTAGAGCAAAATGATTGTAACATTGGGCAAAATGTTGCCAGGCTACAGGGTGTTGCCATCCTAGCACCATTTTTTCTAATAGCGGGTCTTTTACATCTCAAAATCATAGCACCATTGGGGAAAATGGTGCAAGGCTATAGGGATGGTGTCATCTTGGCACCACTTTCTCTAAAATGCTCCTTGACTCTTTCAACATTTTCCTTATTTTTCACAAAACTTTCTTGATTTTTTCATATAGGAAAATGATGTCCGAATCTTTCAAAACTTATTCACATTGATTTGAAAAGAATCTACAATTTAACCAAATTTACTTGAGCTAATTTAGAAATCTCTAACCCCCTCAATTAGCCTAAAACTTTTTATTGATCAAAATAGGATAACATCATTGATCTTCATACGACTTTGATCCTTCAACTCTACTCATGCCCCACTCTTACATGATCTCGCAATTGTTTCTCAAAGTCATCATTATTCATGAAATAGTTATAAATATCAACAACTAATTGAAAATATGAGAAAATGAAGCATACACAAAGTATGATGTAATTGACTAGTTAGGGAGCACTTTTAATGATAAAATCAACCTTAAGGTATGGTTTTTGCCCTTTACCATCCAATATATGACATTAATAAATATTATAGGGTATTGGAATGCAATTAACTTTTTTTTAATGGAGTAATGAGTCAATTATAGAAATAATTATAATTTTATAGAGTCAGCATTTTCCAACAAGTCTCAATGGTTCCAGATGAATTCAATTTTATATTGGCATAGATAATTGAGGAATAAATAATAAGAATTGGATTTGGGTGCAATAGGATGTACTAGAATGCCCAATAATGCACCGGATCATGTAATTTAATTGGATATGGGCTTTTATTTAACTTAGATCCCCAACTAATGGGACTTAGTCACTTAATGCCAACCAATGACCTTGGGGAACTAAAGTGGACTTTATGTATAAGCTCATTATGGATTTAGGGTTAAAGTGGCATGTAGTGTAAGATTGTGATTCGAGTCATCATCTAGGAAGACGAATAATCATTGAGATCTTTCCTTTCACCCACTAGAATTTAATCAAATTTGAGAACATTCAAGTCAAAAAAAGATTTTAAAACATCGAAAAGACTTTAATTTTTTACTGCGTATTCCATTGTGCAAAATTAGAAACAAACAAATCTTAAAAATAAGTAGAAAATGACAAATTTGAAATTATAAAGAATTGTTTTATTTTAATGAACTATATATTCAATTGTTCATCAACTTAATTTATCATTTTGGAATATATTATGGATTTGTAGTTTAGATTTATTCATACTTCAACATAATATCAGAGTTAATAATCTTTTAGGCCGGCTCTGTTGGCTTATTCACCCATCTTTTACAATAGCACACAAATCGATCATCTCCAACTCGAACCATAAAGCAGAAAGCTTTTGGCTTTTGTACGAAAGAAGTAGAGAAGAAAAGGAATGAGTGTAGCAGTAGCAGAGAAGGTGGTGTGTGTGACTGGAGCAGCTGGGTTTATAGCATCCTGGCTGGTGAAGCTCTTGCTCCTCCGTGGCTATACTGTTAAAGCCACCCTTCGCAACCCAGGTCAGTACCACTCCAACTTTCACGTTTACGGGTCTTCTAGTTACTAATTTGTTGTTTGAGCATGAAAATGAAATGGCTCATTGCCCAAATGCCTGGTTTGCACATAGGTTGTCGCACAAGAAGAGAACATCTGTAGGAACACAGAACAAAAATTCCATGGTAGCCTGGTGGAATATTCATTACTCTAATCAAATATCAACTGATTTTTCTGACACAATCTGGACTGTTGAATAAGTAAAGGTTAAACTTCTCATACCGACCTAGGAAAATGATTCATTCTTTTCAATGTTTTGTTGATTTCTTCTTCATAGATTGAATGGTATTTTGTATAAATGTTTCACTAACTCAAGGCCTGCAGAGAAGAAGTTGGGAGAAGGAATTGGGTCTAGGAGCACCATTCATGTATATATTGGAAATCTATATTATGCTTAACCGAGTTCAACACACACACGGTTTATTCCTAGTCTCTGTAAATTTTTTAGAAAAGTGATTATTTATCATTGTATTAGAGCTTTTGCTTAAGTTCAGTCTCAAAGGAGAATAAAGTCCATCTGAAGTGGGCACATATATTACTTCCCTGCGGGGATTAATTTCTATTCTGAAGTTCCATCTTCATGGCGTCCCTTATGGACAGACTGAGTAACATGTCGCGAAATGGTTTGACATGTTCACCAACTCTGACTATGTGATACACCAAATCGATTTTCTGTTTAAACATGCTTTTGGGATAGTCCCTCTTGCAATCAGAAGATGGATTAGTTATTCATTCAATTATATATTCCACAGATGATCCAACCAAGACAGAACACTTACTTGCTCTTGAAGGAGCTAAGGAAAGACTTCATTTGTTCAAAGCAGACTTACTGGAAGAAGGGTCTTTTGATTCTATAGTTGAAGGATGTGAAGGCATCTTTCATACTGCATCCCCTGTTCTGCTTGAAGTCGCCAACCCAAAGGTTAATCCCCTATAACTATGACTGCATTTCAGTAAATTTAGTTTGCTGGTGATCACTATATATTGTGATTTCAGTGAGCCAGCAATCCTGTGTGTCGGTGTTTTAGTCCATTGCCGCCTCTTTTCTCCATTGCTGCTTGGATCCCTAAACTCAGTTTCACCATATTGTTGATATAAATATTCCCATTTTGGTCCATATTTCAGGTAGAATTAATCGATCCTGCAGTGAATGGAACACTCAATGTTCTTAGATCATGTACAAAGGTTCCTTCTATTAGAAGAGTGGTAGTAACATCTTCCATTGTTGCAGCAATATTCAATGGAAAAACTCTAACCCCTGATGTTATGGTTGACGAGACCTGGTTTTCAGATCCAGCTTTTTGTGAGGAATCAAAGGTGAGTATGCCTGCTAATTTCTCAGTACTTATCATCTGTTTCACTGCTTCATTCCCAAGATGTAGTATACGAGAATTTTTAGCTTGATATATCCCAATCTTGTTGCATGTGAATTGGATTAATTTCTTCAAATTAACTGAATCTTTGGTTCATTTATCAGCTTTGGTATGTGCTTTCAAAGACTCTAGCAGAGGAGGCTGCTTGGAAATTTGCAAAAGAAAATGGGATTGACTTGGTTACAATGAATCCTGGGTTCGTGATCGGCCCTTTCTTACAGCCAACAATCAATTTGACCATGGAGATAATTCTCAACTTGATAAATGGTACTATTCATGAATTCATGGAAATAATGCTAGCAGTCTATTTTTCATACTACTGAAAGTAAGAAAGAAAACTCATTGTAATGGTGTCACTGATTGCTGATGAAGATGGTATGGATACAAGGAAAAGCAGAACACTTTTGCTTCAATTTGAAAGTAGTTTTCTTTCCAGAAAATGCTTTTGAACTCCTAGCATATGCAACTTAAAAAAATTTGAAATGCTAGGTCTTTTTTGCCTAAGTAGCTTCAGAAACTTAACTTTGATGCTTAATCATTTGCCATGCACATATATTACTTCCCTGAAAATATCTAGAAAAAAAAAAATCTGAGTGAAGAACATGTATTTGCATAGATTAAGCTCACTATATTCATGAATTCTCTAAGTATAAAATCTTGGTGAGACAAGTGATTGATAAAGGCTATTTTATTGTAGGAGGAGCTCAAACATTTCCGAGTTCAACTTACAGATGGGTTGATGTTAGAGATGTTGCCAATGCACATGTTCAAGCATTTGAGATTTCTTCGGCTAGTGGAAGATATTGCTTAGTTGAGAGAGTTACGTACTGCTCCGAGGCTATCAAGATTTTACAAGAGCTTTACCCTGCTCTCCACCTTCCTCAGAAGTAAGTCTATTGATGGAGTAGTTCTTATATACAAAACCAAAAAAGTTAATTGAGCTTAAAACAAACCATAATCTGAGAGTAATGAAGAACTACGATCATGTAGAAGAATGAAAAGGAAGATATGACTGATCATCAATTGCTTCCATTTGTTATTTCAGTCCTAGGAGATTTGCATGATCATGTTGTTCATTAGCTACTTCTACCTGCAACATATTTCAGTTTACTGAGGTTGGTTCATGTTGTTTGTCACAGTTCTCCTATTCGTTACATATTTCATTTATGGCAGGAATGCAGAAGATGAACCTCCTATGCCAACCTACCAGATATCCAAGGAAAAAGTGAAAAGTCTGGCCATCGACTTCATTCCTCTGGAGATGAGCTTGAAGGATACCATGGAGAACTTGAAGGAGAAGAACTTCATCAAGCTATGAATCATAGAATTTACAGGCAACTCATTCAGACAATGAGATCAATGCAAGTGAAAGGTGTCTCACTCTCAGTTCCAAGTCTTGAGAACATCTTCTTGTAGTATTCAACTGTAAGCTTCTTTATTATGATTCACCATTCCTCATTGGTACATCTTTGCATTTCAAGTTTTATATATATATATATATATATATATGTATGGGGATAAAAAATCTTTTTCACTTTTGTAATGTCTCAATCAAATAAAGGAGAAAGCTCCGGGAGCTATATATGCATAGGTTTCTCTTAAACTTGTTGACTTGTTTTAAAGCTATGAAGGCCCCTTTGAGTTTAAAGCGAATAATATCTATACAGTTGGGTACACACCATTACAAATGGTATAAGAGTTGATCCACGACTCTGGTGTAAGGATTTGTTTGGTCTCATAAAAGGTGTTTTTTTATCTTGTATCCTATGACAGGACCCATTTGGGTTCAATGCGGGTCGTTACAATTTAAATATGAAAAATGTGACAAAGTTGTAATTTGAAAAAATGTCCTTATAATTTTCATTATTAACGAAATTAATAAGGTATCATCTAGTATCCTACGACAAGGCCCATTTGGGTTTAGTGCGGGTCATTACAATTTACATTTGAAAAATGTGACGAGGTTATAATTTGAAAAACTGCCCTTATAATTTCCATTATTAACGAAATTAATAAGGTATTTTAGAATATCAAAGTTCATGTAAACTTCTAGTTTGTATTATGGTTAAATTTTTTAATTTATTTTATAATGTGTTGATAACTTAAAATTACAATTTAATTTTAGAATTTCTGTGAAATTTAAATTTAAAAAAAAAAAAGGGTGGGGGAAGCCTGCCAGAAGCCAAAGTCCGAAGCCTATGGGCCTGATCTTTGGGCCTAAGTGAGAAAAACAATCTGGCCTGGCTTGGCCCGAATCCTGCTGATTTTAAGTCTAAGAAGCCCGCCTCAAGGCCGAAATATCGCCATCAATGAATAAAATAAATTATTACAACATTGGAATCTGTGAAAAATGGGTGGGTTTGATCTTATATGCAATATAATATTAAATTATAAAGAAGTAGGATGGTAGAGAATAGCGCTGCAATTTGGACTAATTAGTCGGGTTAATGGCTAATCCGAGTTCAATCCGATTTAAAAAACAACCAATTTGAGTATGAAAAGTAATAATAAATAAATTTAATAAATATTGGAACAAGTTCCATTAATTTTTAATTTTGTGATAGTAATGGATCTTGGAATAAAGTTAGACATACTAAGAGCATGTTTGACAATAATTTTAGAAAGTATTTATAACAAAGATAAAAAAGTTTAAGAGCTAAAAAAGTTAGAAATGCTTTCTAAAATCACTACTCAACGAACTCTAAAACTAATTTTATATTTTTCTTTTAGTAATGTTTTAAAACTAATTCTAAATAAATTTAATAAATATTGGAACAAATTCCCTTACTTTTTAATTTAGCTTAAAGTGATGGATATTGGAATAAAGTTAGAAATACTAAGTATTATTAAAAGAAGCATATGGTAATTCAAATAATTATGAAGAAATTTATTAAATTTTCAAGAATACATTTTTAGAATATGGTTCTAAATATGGCACCAATCACAACTTTCACAAAAAAAATCGTAAACGAAATTTGTGCTCATTGAACATGTGGTACAAATTTGGAAGATTATGAAATTAGGTCTACAAGTCAAAAAAAGAATTAAAAAAAACAATATTCTCATATGAATAAGTTTCCTAATAAAAAAAAAACTAATCTCCAACTAAAATAATAATAATAATAATAATAATAATAATAATATTTATCTTATTGATAAAACATTCTAAAAAAAAAATTGTTAAAATCAAGGAATTAAATCTCATAAATTAAGCAATTAAATATCATAAATTCAAAATTCAATTCCATAATTTCACATATAAATAGAGGTGACTTCCTTTATGAAAATCTGGAAAATCTAAAGGAAATAAAAAAAATTTAAATGTGGAAAAACGAGGTTTGCAAAATGATTTCTATAAGAAAAAGAACTTTCACAACAAAATAAAAAGTTTTATAAAATTTCCCTACAAGTTTATTCTTCAAAAGAATCAGTTAGATATATTCTTTTATAAAAAAATACTACAATAAATATTGTATCCCACAATTTATCAATTTCAATAAAATCTTTGTTCAATTATATTCATATTATTTTACTAATTTTATAAGACTTTTACAAAAAATATTTCGTACAACTATGTTTAACAAAAAAAATTATTGCTCAAAAAAATAATGAAACTAAATATTAGATAAAATTAATAATAATAAATTAATAAGAGTAAATATGTAAATTTGATAATTTAGAATAAAATTTAAGTTAAATTTACGTAACAATTTTAATACTTGCATTAAAATTTTAAAAATAAATTTTAAGGTAATAATTTAATTTAAAATCAATTTAAGCTATTATTGTATTAAATTTTATCCCATGATTTCTACGTATGTGATTATGTGAAGTTGAAGCCGAAATTTCGGGTTGGGCCGGGCGGCGGCTGGCGGCTGGCGTTGAGAACCTCTTGCCCTTCATATGAAATATAATAAATTTCTCCATAAATAAATGATGGAATTTGAGAAAAGGTGGTGTGTGTCAGTTAGACTACAGTTTTGATCTTTTGCAGCAGAGCCTCGGAGGAGGTGAAAGAGAGTGTGAGGCAGAGTTTAGAGACTCAGAAATGAGAGGCCAAGGCAAGGTGGTGTGAGTGACTGGAGTTTCAGGGTACATAGCCTCATGGGTGGTGAAGCATCTGCTACAATGCGGCTACACCGTCAAAGACACAGTTCGAGACCCAGGTCGCTTTTCTTCCAGATAACTGAACTTCATACTACTACACTTCTCATTCTCCCAAACCCCACTTACTATTATCCTCAGGTTTCTTCTCTTTATTGTTTTAGAAGTTTTCAAGTAACATGTTAGCTTTATGTATGTGGGTGGGCCTTAATTTAGCAGTCTGAAGCTTAGATTGAGTGGTATTTTGATATGGATTTACAGCTTTAGTTGTTGAGAGTTCTTCGGTCGTTGCCCTTTTTTCAGTAATTTAATCTATGATTGAAAGTCAATCAGCACTCAATTCTTTGTGTTGTCCTAATTTTCTTGGAATTATACTCTCTGCATGCTTTTACAGGACAAATTGATAGAATTTATATTGTTAATAGTGACCTAATTATTTCAGATACTGTCATAATCAATTCATTTTAGGCGCTGGGTGAGAAAAGTTCTTCGATCAAACCATATTGGACTGGATTATTTGGATGACTGTGAGTTGATGTCCATGGAGGAAGCTCAAGGCCTGAGATTCCTGCCATTTAAATATATGTTCATTTTGTTGTTTTTGACTTGGATAACCAAACAGGGAAACTTTATTTTTTTGGAGAAATATATACAGTAGTACGAGACAATGAGGAGATTATCAGCTATGTTCATGGGATGTATACAAGGATCCCTCAAAAACAAATGGAAAGGAAAAAGTTTTCCTTCAGCCATGCCAATTTGTTTTTGAACTAAAAACTCTAAATATGAGCCTCTGTTCATTCTGGAAACCTATTCTTGTAAATATTTTCAGACATACGAACCAAACTGGTCATATATTTTGATTACTGTTTTGCTTCCCTAAGAGAAACTCAACAAATTTTTGTACAATTATATGGCTTTATTATGAGCTTTTGTTTTTCTAGAAACAAGACAAAATGACATTTTAGGCCTTCATTTTGTTTCTTTACTTTTCTTTAGTTTCCTCTTGAATGCCTTTACCTCTATCCTCTTGTTAGTATTTCAACAACTTGTACATCACAACTGAAGTTTCTTGCACTTAAAAAATCCTATCATCTTGCATAAATGATTCAAAAGCTTGCAATTGAAGTTGAGAAAATGACTGTTCTATGTGCTCCATCCATTTCACTTCAATCCTCATTCTTCTAAGAAGAGCATAATTGAAGCCTTCTGGTTAAAATGGGCATAGGCCTTATCCCAACCACTCCTATGCAACACTTCCCAGGAACATGCCTGTACCAAATCTTCTTGATCATCATGGGCTTACAAAACTCATACTTGGAAAATATGGAAAAGCCTATCAAAGAAAAAATGAAACTCACACTTGGCCCATTACTATAGCCTTTGCCTTTGATCTTGAGAGGCCTCTCCCTTCAGTCAATTATTATTGAGGTCAACCATATTAAAAAAAATTTCAAATGTTGCTTCATTCATGGCTTTGGTTGTCATCCATCATGCCCAAAGTGTTTCTACTCGATTGCTTAGTTTTATGCACAAGAAACTTGGCCTTTGCATCGGAGATTTAACTAGTCTTATTCTAATTGGCTCTTGATTGTCTCTGTAAGGATTTATTTGTCTTTTAACAAATGCATATGTAAGTGGTTTCTAAGCCTGCTACTGCACTGCAATAAAAGAAGATTTTACTCTAATTGTAAGCAGCATTTTCAAAAAATAAATAAATAAATAAATGAAGCATGAATACAACTGCATATGTTGACTCTGTTTTGTTTAATTGTTTGAGGTGAAAACATGACAATATGCCATTCACTCTTTTTTTTTTTGGAAGGCTACCATGCCCAGATTTTAAATTGGGACTTTTTAGGCTTAGAAGTTCGAGAAAACATTGAACTTCTTAGTTTTCTAGTCATGCTTCTATTCTATACTTTCTATGTACTTGTGTTTTCCCCATTTGAACTGTTTTTTTCTATTATCTGATTATATTCTTATCAAAATACAGTTTTCGTGAGCTTTTATTCTTCTTTTTTCCATTTAAAATGCAAGTTCTGCTTATGTGTGCCACAGATGACCCAAAGAAGACAGAACACTTGCTTGCACTTGAAGGTGCTAAAGAAAGGCTTCTTTTGTTCAAAGCACACTTACTTGAAGTAGGATCCTTTGATTCTGTGGCTGATGGATGTGATGGAGTATTTCATACAGCATCACCAGTTGTGCTGATAGTCGACAACCCCCAGGTTTATCCTATATTGGTTCCATTCACATACTGTAAAATTTAGTATTGCCTATATTCTTTTCCAATCAATTACTGATCTTGAAATTACTGACTAATCATGAATCATTACTTTGCTTCATTCTTCTTTCTGCATGTGGTCTCGTCAACTGATCTAATGGTAGTGAATTCTGATTTCATTAAACCAATACAGTGAAGGGTGTTCATATCATTTACTTCTACCTGGGGTTAGTCTTTGAGGTTGGAGGGTTGATGGTCTCTTCTTTTTTTTCTTTTTTTTTTTCCCTTTTTTTCTTTTCTTTTCCTAGTTAATCCTGTTCTTGTACATCTACTTGTTTGAAGGATCTCTCACCCTTGTAAATAACTGTTTGCGTAAGATTAGTATTGTTTCTTATCACAAAAAAAGGTGGCTCATAGACCAGTGGGGAATTTATTTAGGATCCATAATGTGGTCTTATGTTTGCCTCTGTATGTAATAATTAGCTTTTTATCTGCTTAGCTTCGTTGGACTACTTATGTGGAGACTAGTTTTATCTGTTTCTCCATGTTTCAGGAACAACTAATTGGCCCAGCACTGAAAGGAACAATGAATTTTCGAAGATCATGTGCAAAAGTTCCATCTGTCTAAAGAGTGGTTGTAACATCATCTATGGCTTCAATTGCATTCAATGGGAAACCTCAAGCTCCAGATGTGCTAGTTGATGAGAGTTGGTTTTCAGATCCATTTTTCTGTGAGAAATCAAAGGTTCTTATATGAGATGATTTCTTATCACATACTATCTCTTTTGCATGTTTTTGTTTGTGGCTTTACAAAATGTTTCTTTTTCATGGCTCTTCAGTTCTTTTACCCTGCAGAAGTAGCTGCCAATCTTTCATGCCTTCTTGTTTTTACACTTTTCCTGCTTTCTGGCTTAGGATTAAATAAGACGATGGGAATGGGAGGGTTCTGTATTTTTCTAAGCCTGCCATTAGATTAAATAATCCTTCCACGTATGTCTAATATTTCACTAATATGCTGTTGGTAGCATCTGACCATAAAGTCAGATTCCTCAAACAAGAAATTAAATGAGAACTCTAATTTGGATATTATAAGAATGGGATGGATGCTAATCTCTGACCATCTTACTGTCCATTAAACATGATGGGCATGGAAATATGGGTTGACAAAGCATAGGTACATTTTTTCTAGGGATATGGGGATAGAAACTGTTGCAATATGTGTAATTAGTTTAAATAATATGTGCCTATTCCTGCAATGCCTCCTATTGATTTTGCTTGGGTTCACACGTTCATTTCAAGTTCTCTATATTCCATTATCTACTGGAAACACTTCTCACCATATACTTTTCAAACATATGAGTTTCTATTAGCTATGGTATATGCTTTCAAAGACCTTAGCTGAGGAGGCTGCTTGGAAGTTAGCAAGAGAGAATGGCACTGACATAGTTACAGTAAATCCAGGGTGGGTGATTGGTCCTCTCTTACAGCCTACTCTTAATCTAAGTGTGGAGAAGTTCTAAAGCTACTAAAAGGTACTCTTCAGCAATTGATGAGAATCTCTTTTTTATGTCTATCTTTCCTTGAATATCAATACATGCTTTACTTCAATATTGAGTCAACTCTATCCACTAACCATTCCTGTTGTTTTGAATGCTACTAGTATTCTTAAATGAAACTCATCAATGACGTATCACAAGGCTTCCACAGTTCCGCACAAAAGGACTACATATGCATTCTGATATATGCTGTCTTATGTTTTACCTTAAAAATTTGTTTTCCCAGCAGTTTTATGTTGTCTCCTCTGTTCATCAGGATACTGGGAGATTTGCATATGAGATTGGGTAAAGATATATTTTATTTAGACCTCCTAAGCCCATCTGGTTTGAAGGACTCCTGGACTGTGAAAGGACTGAAAACATGTGAATGGAATCACTATCCTGAACTTACGGTATATTTGGATGCAAGTTCAAGCAAAGAGCAAGAACTTCTTAAATAACCCATTAGTCCTTCTGATCTACCCCAATATAAATGATTACTGTGGATCAACAAGTGGGGGCTCCCTGCATCCAATCCCATTGCAAAATGTTTCAAAACCAAACTCAGCACTAAAAGTTGTAACAGGAATCCCTGACCACATTGGGTAGAAACAAGGTGATTTTGCCAAAAAACAAAAGGTATAAGAATGCACCAGCCGGGAATCGAACCCGGGTCTGTACCGTGGCAGGGTACTATTCTACCACTAGACCACTGGTGCTTGATGATTCCATCAGCTCACTAAATAGTGTAACACAAATGAGAACTTATTATTTTGAGAAAAAATTCAGGAGGGAAAAAAAGATATTAAAAAAAAACCTAAAAAATCTTTTACTACTATATTTGTAAATAGTTGAATTCTAGAATTCAAACACCTCCATAAAACTATGCCTAGAACAACCTATTTGGCTTATTAGATTAGTGAGATTTTGTTATCACTTTTGTTTGGGGCATTAAAACAACATGAGTCTTAAGCAAATGATAAGAAAAATATGATAATTTAATGAGTTGTTCATGTGCAGCCAACTTGATTAGTATTTTTAGAAACTTCTGATAACTTTTTGAGTATGTTTTTCAGATCTAGATATTCTTTAAACATTTAGAATCACGTCTAGTGGCTTTATAGGGAAATATCATATTACTTTCTTTATTCATGACTCTTACAATAATATATACTACTTTAACTGCATAACTGTTATGATTTGTTTCCTTATCAGCTAATTGATCTTGGCGTGTGGGTTCTGCTGCCACCACCTGACCTCTCCTGGATTTTGCTTCAATTATAAGGGGGTTGGTATTAGGTTGAGACTTGGTCATAAAAACAAACCTGTGCCTTGATGGTGGTACTCTGATTCATAAATTTGGTTCAAAGTAGTTGGAATAAGGCTTGTTGGTTCTGTTTTACTTCAACGCCTGCAATAACCAAAGTAGTTTGCTGTGCTGCTTTAGAACTGTTGGATATTTCTGATGGAATAAGAAAGGTATTTTCTACAAGATAGTGTTTTCCTTTGTAGTTTCCAAAATTACACAAAGTATAAATAGAGGTGTATTTGAAAGTGTGATTGCATCATCTTTATTGTAATAGGATTTCAAGAATGGCATCTCTTTATGAGAGAAACAGTCCAAGTTGAAAATGTGTGCTGCTAAAATTTCTGGCTGGAATACTTTTAAGGTGTTGTTGTAAGTTCGGCTAAAAAGTGGTGGTGCGTTCTCTTTCTGTGAATTCACTGAGAATGACTATAAAGATATGAATGGAAAAATATAAGATTATCACTAAGAAGATTACATGCTAAAGCAGCTAAACTTAATTCCTTGGCAGAAACTGATAATTTCAGCACACTTAACGTATCTAGTACTTGTGATGTAATCGTCTGACATTTATTTGTTGCAGGAGAAACATTTCCCAATAAAACTCATTGATGGGTTCATGTTAGAGATGTTGCCCTTGCCCATATTCAAGTGTATGAGATTCCAGCAGCTAGTGGAAGACACTGCTTAGTAGGGAGCAGTTTGCACTGTTCTGACACAATGACATGCACAAGCTCTACCCTGCTTTAAACCTGGCTGAAAAGTAAGTTTTTATTTTGAGGTTAATGTTGTATGTTAGGTAATGTTACTTGTTGTTTTATTAGGTTTTCCTTTTTATTTTTTGATGGACCAAAAAATACACATATATATTATAAAGAGGCCCCTAGAAAAAGGGGGCACAACCCCTGTATGAGTATTCATATGCAAGTAGCACTAAAAACTAAAGAAATGAACAAAAGAACTACAGCCACATACGACAGACACAGGGAAACAAGACATAGGGATCGTCTTCCACACCTTTCTACCCTAATGACAAAAATGTTATGCCAACTAGAAGACAACAGCTCCTTCATAGAATGAGACAGAACCCAGTAGACTCTGAAAAAAGAGAACAATATTATGAACAAGCTCTGCACACACCTGCTTTGGATGAATATGTGATATATTGATTCCTTCCTCTGGCTGCATGGACAACACCAATTAACAATGTTTCTTATAACACTGTAACAACTCCCTTGATCAAATTCCTCTGGCTGCATGAATGAGCTGGAAAGTGGCAAACTGCTCTGCCATCTCATTCTGTGTCATCTTTTGTGGTGTGAGTTGCTATATAAGAATGGGAGACCATGTTTGACCATGTAGCCAGGAATAGGTTGCAACTTGGATTTACTTGGGCTTTGACTGGACCTTTAAACTCTATTGCATAGTTCGTATATTTCAGGTGAAGTGTAGGCGCTCTATGTTCACAGAGGTCAAAATGGCATGTCTATGCTGTTTGACATATTGCCTTCTTATGAATTTGCATCTGATTCTTAAGATCTGACATTTATAACTATTGGTTAGTTTAATAAGTTATCAAACTGCTAAGGATCTAAAAGTGTTTCAGTGATCAGGGCTCAGGAATTTTCTGGTTTTTATTAAATTCATTATTCTGTTTTGGCTGATCAGATCCAAGAATGTGGCTGTCTTGATGAAAGTTATTGGTGAGCTATAAGAGCCTTCCATTGTTTCAAACTTTTAACATCAATATTGACCTTGGAGTTTCTTTGGATTCACTGAATACTTTCCACCATTCAGCTTTACTCAACTCAATAAACCTTTGCTCTTAGATTGGCTGCATGAATCCTGTCTCACCATCTAGCTCTATCTAAACCCATACATCAAGCTTCTAGTACAAAAGAACAAATCTCCATTGACTCTGGGATTTTCTCATTTACCCGAAGAGATGTTTCATGCTTTTTTACTTTTCATTGCATTTAGGATTAAGCTTCTGATCCATTTCCTGAAGAGCTTTCATATGTGACTTGTGAGATGCTTTTTTACTCTTCAGTATCAGTTGTTTGACTGACTGATTAAGAAATTCTGAGATGAACTCGGGGATGTGTTTCATTTGTGGCAGATGTGCAGACGACAAGCCTTATGCACCAACCTTATGGTTTCCCAGGAGAAAGCTAAAAGTTTGGCATCAACTTCAGTCCTCTGGAGGTGAGCCTGAAAGACACTGTGGAAAGCTTGAGGGAGAAGAACTTTGTCAGTTTCTGACATGTGGTATTTACTGGCTAGCCATGCAAATAAATCATGAAAAATGGTGTATTCTTCATAATTTCATTTCTAAGTGTAGGTGTTGGAATCATATATGTTCTAACTGATCTTCATGGCCTGCAAGGTCTTGTTTCAACTTACATAATGTTCGTTGATTATGGTAAAGCCCAGATGAACCCAGAAATGGGATTGAGCTTGAGTTACACAAATGAGAAGACATTGTGGGGATTTGACATGGAAAAAATTTGGTATTGAGGCTGCCATTGTTGTACTTAGTTGAAGCTTAGAAATGAAATTCTAATTTCAAGGTACCAAAGTCTAATGTAGTTTCGATTACAATCGTAGGAATAGTATTTCCGGGATCTTAACAGTAGTATTAGAGGAGGAAGTCTGAGGGACTAGATCAACTTTGTCCAAATGTAAAGTTTATTGGTTGAAAATCCAACTCTACTCAAATATATTTCTCTAAACCCATGTTGAAATCGGGTTATATAAGCTTGAATTCATAGATCTTCTAATCCAAACCAAATACATTTCTCTAAACTTATGTTGAAATTGGGTTTGGCTCTAGAACAAAGATGAAGGGAAGGAAAGAACATAAAGGAAAAAAAAATGTAAAGAAAAAAGGAAAATGGAAAAGAAATAGGATTAGCGTTTTAGATGGATTAATGTAGAGAGGTTGACGAAGAAAGTAGTTTCGTTATTTCACGTGTGAAGTTTAGTGTAGACAACAAATGCGAAAAGAAGATGAATGTATAGAAAAATTAGATAAATGCATTGAGTAAACCTCATACAATAATAGTTTTGTTTAGTAAATACTTTAAAAGAAATTGTTTGATCCTCGTCCTAGTTTTGTAAACATTTAAATAAAAAATAATTTGTTTTTCTTCTTTTTTGGGAAAAATTAAGTTTTCACTCACTACTTTAAAGAAAATTACAAAAAAAATGAATTTCAATTTTTATAAATTATTTTTATCTTCATCTATTTAAAAATACATGCATTTTTTTTACAAGTTAGATAGAATTGATTTGAGATCAATAAAATAAGAAATTTTAAATATTTAAAATACAATTAAAACTAAAAAAGACTTTAAAGCTAAAAATATAAAAATAAAATATTAATTTTTACTTTGTTAAATCACACTAATAGAAAATATAGATTCAATAATAGGGATAGCAATGGGGTAAGTTTTTTTTTATACCCATCCAGCTTCAGCTCTAATGGAATGAGATTTGAAATTTAAATAAAGGAGTTTGGGATGAGTTTGAAATTTTTTTGAAAACCCAAGATGAGTTTGACGCGTGTTTGGGTATTACCTTTTCCCATCCCACCTAACTTCGATTATATATAAAATTAATTTAATTTGAATTTTATTTTCTTTTTTTAATATATAGATAATAATAATAATAATAATAATAATAATAATAAATAAGTGATAATACAAAGGCTATGAATAATTAAGGAAAATAGCCAAAAGGGGGGGTGAATTGGGTTTTTCAAAATCTTTTTCTACACAACAATATATGCACAAAATAAATAAAGGAAAGAGATAAAGTTAGAGAATTCAAACTCGGGTTTATAGTGGTTCGGCACTCCCTTGCCTACGTCCACTCTCCTCAATCTCCTAACCGAGTGAGGGTTCCACTAACTTGAAGCTTCAATCAAGCTTTCAATCTTCTTACACTTGGATTCCGACTCCAATGGACTCTTACACAATCTTTTCAAGATTTGAACCACTTGAAGGCTTTCACACTCAGTTTATACAAAGATGAAACTCTCAACCTAGCTTAAGGATGACTCAAGTACAAGAGAAAGTTAGGATGATTTACAAGAGTGCACTAAGAATATGCGAGTGATGGTTTAATGCACTAAGAAAGAAATGAGAGCTTTTTGATCAAGAATAGGTAGGTAAACAATTGATTGCAAGGGTTCTCTTGGTCATAAATGAAGTGGGGCTCTCAATTTATAGGTTTCTAAGCTCGGGAGACAAAAACAGCAGAAAGTAGCCTCGACCGGACGAGCAAAGGGTTGACCGGATCACTAGCTGTTGGAGCATTTAATGCATGACAGGTTACCGTTGCCTCAACCGGACCTCGACCGGACAAGGGTGAGGCTCGACCGGGAAGAGAAAGCTACTGGGAGAGAGAGAAGGTTTTTGTGCCTCCCTTGATCGGACCTCGATCGGACAAGGGCAACCAGTCAACCGGTTCCCCAACCGGTTGAGCCGGTTGGCCGTAGCCTCAACCGATTGAGCCTTTTGGCCCTGAAAACCATTATTTTTAAATTTCTTTCTTTTCTAACACTTAGGCAAGGTCTTTAGGTGAGTTAATATGCCAATTTTGAATTAATTTGCTTAAGGTATATTTGATAAAACTCGGGTTTTAAAGAAAATCAAGTTTTAAAGAATAAACCGAGTTTGCTAAGATGCATGAAAAGGTATAAACATCCTAAGTGCACTCATGCAATCATCTTACATTCATTTCCTATGATCACAAGTCTTCCAAAAGGTCTCGATCCCGTATTCGTTTGGTCCTTGATGAATTTTTGAGATTATGCCTGAGATTCTTAACAATTTAAAACAATTAGTCATTTAACCATGGTTTGTTATCATCAAAACCCGATTAGGAGAACCCTTGGGCTAACAATAAGTTATAAAAAAGTTAATATTTTAATTATTTATAAAATATATTTATTTTAATATAATTAAAAATTTAAAATAAATATTTTTTTTTTAATTTTAAAAATTTTCAAAAAAAGAGTTAACTAGGGTAAGACAAGGCGGATATAAGAATTTCTCATATCCTACTTGCCCCGATTAATTTTTTTAATAGGACATGGGATGATAATTATTTTGAATAAACATAGTGAGGTTGGGACGAGGTCAACCCGTTTCGAACCTGTCCCGTTGTCATCCCTATTTGAGAAAGAGTTGGAAATACAATAAGAGTTAATATTTTATTGTTTAAACTTTTAAGTTTTTTGATTTTAATTATATTTAATTTTTAAGTATTTTAGTTTTAATTATATTTTTAATTTTTAAAATTCCTTATTTTATTATTGATGTCAACTAATAAAATTTTTATATAATTCTATTAAAAAAATAAAAAAATGAATAAAGTTATACAATAAATTATATAAAATTATTATTAATTAGAGAATTTGAAATATTTTATTTATTAATCACTGAATTTGATTATTTTGTTTAAAATGATTTGTATGTTATATTATATAATAAAAAATTGTAATATATTTATTTGTAAGATATTTTTATAAAATTAAAATAATAAATTAAGTT
Source organism: Vitis rotundifolia (assembly GCA_030254885.1). Classification (NCBI taxonomy): domain Eukaryota; kingdom Viridiplantae; phylum Streptophyta; class Magnoliopsida; order Vitales; family Vitaceae; genus Vitis; species Vitis rotundifolia. The sequence goes on along the minus strand of CM058163.1, from coordinate 16,328,448 downwards.
TCTAATAATTTTATTTAATATTATAGTATTTTAAAGAATAATTATTCGATATTTGAAAAAAAGCGCATATATTTTAAAATATTTTTAAATTTTGTGCCTCCCAGGTGAAATAATGTCCATGGAAGACTCAACGACAACGAAGTAGTTTCGAAGCCGGAATCTTTGAAACAAAATTCCCAACCCAACTTTACACATTAATAAGCCATGTGTTCTTGGTTCATACGTCGGTGTTCTTATTTTCATTGGTACATAGCCCATATCCTCGTCTGAGTTCGTCTCCCATTAATATATAGTATAATGGAATGAAGAACCAGGACTCTTTCACAAAATCAAAGGAAAATGGGTGTCTTTGTGGATTAATAAAAATGAAGGGAAAGAGCAAGAGGATCACGGAAGCCGACAGTGACCAAGAAGATCAAAGGGAGAATTGTGTTTTGGGCCCAGCTGGGCCCAAAAATTAACAAATGGTCCATATATCTTACAGAATTAATAGAAAGGCTATGAGATATTGAGTGACCTATATACCCTTCAAATTTCCAAGTCAGATTGCTGTAAATTAAAAGGGAGAATTGTGTTAAATGTGAAATGCCATGTCACCTGACTGCAAAAAGGGTCACCACCCTCCTTCCCCTTTATCTCTCTCCGTAAACACCATGATCAAAGAGGATGGCCACTGTGAATGTCCCCCAACCGATTTCTTCAGCGGGCGAGGGTTGTGAGCAAGTCAGAAATCAGAAAAGCCTTGCATCTATTTTATCATCATCATCATGTCAAAATCCAAATGACGGTGGGTGTAAATTATTTTCTCTCACATTTTGATTTGATCATATCCATCTTGGGTCATAGGAATGAAGCATGAGGTAAGTAAATTGAAGAAACTGACAGTGAATATTTTCGAAAAGATCTCCTATTAAATGGCATTTCACCTGTTTGAAAATTCTTCACTTTATAATCTGGATGTTGGCTTCATAGTGTAGGCAATAAATGGGTATGGTGGAGACGGTGAGCTGTGGGGATTAGTTAGCGCATTTATGATGAATAGGAAAGTAAATTGGGTTTCATTTTCCCCCTTTTCAGTCAGCCATGACATTGGGATGTGGTTAACCCGGCCATATGTAGTCTTTAAGTTGTAGGTAGGTCGAATTCCTGCAACTGTACAAGGCATTTACACCAACTGTACAAGGCATGTACACCAACTGTACAAGGGTGTACAAAGGTGTGTATCTTAAGGGATTTGGAGTGATTTTTATGAACTTGCTCATTTACTTTTTCCAATCGTGGGGGACATTCCTCAGACTTATTGGTTGACAACATACTCATTGCATGCATTTTATTTGATATCTACCATGTTAATTCATTATTTCATCTCCCCTACATAACTTATGCGTATGAACGGAAATCAGGGTTCATTTTTTCCTCCTTTTCCCTCATCCACGAGAATGGAAACATTGTTGCCCCACCCATATGCACTTGTTCGGTCGTCCCTTCGGTGGATTGCATAACTGTACAAGCCATTTACACTAACTGTACAATCCAAATCTGCTAACTGTACAAGTGTGTACAACCTTACCTATATTGAAGGATTTCAATTTTTTTTGAAAACAATCGTTGCTCATTTCCTTCTTTTTTTTACTAGGGGGACATCCCTCACAGTCATTCCTCATTTCCCTTCGTACACATTCAAATGCCTTGTGGTAGGCCACTTATGTTGCATAGGAACCTAAATTGAGTTTCATTTTCCCCCTTTTCACTCAGCCATATCTTTGGAATGTGGTTACCCCGACCATATGCACTCCTTTAGTTGTATTTATGTGGAATTGCTCCAAGTGTACAAGGCCTTTACACCAAGTGTACAAGGCCAATGTACTAAATGTACAAGGGTGTACAAGGGTGTGTATCTTAAGGTATTTCAAGTGATTTTGAAGAACTTAGTCATCAACATTTTCCACCCGTCGTGAACATTCCTCACACATATCGGTTGACAACACACTCCTTCCACGTATATTATTTTATTTGTACAATGTTAGTTCATTGTTTTAGCTCCCCGACATTACTTATGCGTAGGAACCGAAATGAGGGTTAAGTTTTTCCTCCTTTTCCCTTATCCACGAGAATGGAAACATTGTTGCCCCACCCATATGCACTTGTTCGGTAGTCCCTTTAGTGGATTGCATAACTGTACAAGCCATTTACACTAACTATACAATCCAAATCTGTTAACTGTACAAGTGTGTACAACCCTACCTATATCGAAGGATTTCAACTTTTTTTGAAAAAAAATTCGTTGCTCATTTCCTTCTTTTTTTTGCTAGGGGGCATCCCTCACAGTCATTCCTCATTTGCCTTCGTACACATTCAAATGCCTTGTGGTAGCACACTTATGTTGCATAGGAACCTAAATTGGGTTTCATTTTCCCCCTTTTCACTTAGCCATTTCTTTGGAATGTGGTTAACCCGGCCATATGCACTCCTCCAGTTGTATTTAAGTGGAATTGCTCCAACTGTACAAGGCCTTTACACCAAGTGTACAAGGCCAATGTACTCAATGTACAAGGGTGTACAAGGGTGTGTATCTTAAGGTATTTCAAGTGATTTTGAAGAACTTAGTCATCAACATTTTCCACCCGTCGTGAACATTCCTCACACATATTGGTTGACAACACACTCCTTCCACGTATATTATTTTATTTGTACAATATTAGTTTATTGTTTTAGCTCCCCGACATTACTTATGCGTAGGAACCGAAATGAGGGTTAAGTTTTTCCTCCTTTTCCCTTATCCACGAGAATAGAAACATTGTTGCCCCACCCATATGCACTTGTTCGGTAGTCCCTTTGGTGGATTGCATAACTGTACAAGCCATTTACACTAACTGTACAATCCAAATCTGCTAACTGTACAAGTGTGTACAACCCTACCTATATCGAAGGATTTCAACTTTTTTTGAAAAAAAATTCGTTGATGGTGTTTAGTTATTGTTGGTAAGTGTTATGACAAATAATTTATGTCTCCCTCTATTCGCCTTGTTATCTTGGGTAACAACACATAATTTCAATAGGCTAGTTTGTTGCCTTGATGAAAAACTCTCATTTGATGTTGATGTGAGGACAAATATCTTTGAGGTATCTAATTCAACGGCTTCCTGCAAAATCAGATAGTTAATTCACATTCTATGGCTTTAGAGGTTTATTTTCTCTTAATTTTCATCCTTCCAATATTCGTAAATTATGAGTATGTTCACTTCTTTTCTTTGTAAGACGGATTTATGACTCTGCATCAATGGAAAATTATGTGCACAGTATGGAGTGACGGATAATGAGAGAACTTAAACGAGTACATGAGGGTGTCAAATTGGACCTTTTCCTTTTCGTTTTTAGATGATCTTTAAGTGTGAAATGATCTTTTATCGTTGAACTAATTGTTTTTCCCTTTATGTGTGCAGGTGGGTTGATTCTTGAAGTGGGAGCTTTGTCACGATTAATACAAATACTTCAAAATAAGAGGCTTAACATCAGATGAAAGATGAGAAGAGAAAAACAGAGAACTCTAGATGATCAAGATACTTTATTTTATAGGAAGCCAATCTATGTTAAGAGTTGGATAATAAGATACCAACATTCTTTTAAGTTTTTACATTGTAACTATTTTCATCAAATAGTATCATATACGTTTCGGGACATATAATTATGCATTTCATTCCAATTAAATTTCCAATGTATTGAACTTAAATTTTGGTTATTTCGCAGTTTATCAGCACATGTTTCTTGTTTTGAAATTTTGTTTTTCCTCCGTTTATATTGGTTGTTGGACAAATAATGGCTCATTCTCATTTCATGTCGTTGTCCAGGTTTGCTGATGAATTTCTTGACTTGCTAATTTTATTAAGTTAGTAAATACATTAATCATGTTTGTTAAGATAATTTCATAGCCCATATTTTTAATATTAAATTCATTTCATTAATTATTTACTATTTATATCTCTATATCATTTTATATCTACACCTTCATATTTATTACATAATTTTTATAGTGAATATTGTGTAGTACTATATGTTTGCAAAACTTTAATTATGAATATGTAATAAAGCAGTTACTAATTAAAGAGTAATAAATATAAATGTCAAACTCAGCCAGTATTATAAAAAGGTCGACCGGTTTCATAGCCGTTTCACCAACATTATTTGTTAACTACCTATTTTAGTTCACCTGTACCCGATCGGAGCACGTTCGGCTTCTGAGAGTGCAACAGTTCACTTCAACCGCCAAGAGGATGCTTATGGATGCGTTATATTGGTTTCTGCCAGAATCGGCGAGCAGTTCGCGACTGCTCACCGATATCCATTCGCCCGGTATTTATTTCATGCAGAGACACTAGAGACACCTGGCAGCACATACTATTCCTCGACCGGTAGTCGACCGATCAGCGTCCGGACATAGACCGGTCCTAGACCGGTCTATGTCAACCGGTCGACCGGTTATCGCACATTCTGTCTGATATGAATGGTGTTGTCCGGATGTCGACCGGTCAATGTTAACATCTACGTGTAGCTCATAATTAATTTAATTCCCATGTCAATTTAATTAATTGTATTATATTTTTCTTCTTTATTAGGAAATATATCAAAACTTGTGTTTAGGAAGTCAGCAACTACTTCAACCAATGGTACACATTTATGAATTTAATCCAAGTATGCCAACTCACAAATAAAAGAGTTCCAAAATATGCAAAATTGTTACTTTTTTTAATAGTTATTAATTCAAAAATTTTATTACTTCTAAAACTATTTTGGGAACTCAGATTTCATGAGAGAATGAAATATTTTTTCTTATATTCTGATGTTGTAAGAAAATCAACTTGTTAAACAATGCAATGAAATTACTAATATTGGTAATGTGGGATTAGAATTTTTGGTTATGAGTCATCATCCTAGTTATAACGAAGTGATCAATTCATTTCATTTTCTTGGGCTATGTTTTGTTCTAAAAAATCTGAGTAAAAAAGTTGAGGAAAGAAAATTAAAAGAGAGGAAAAGTAGAAGATAATAAAAAAGTGAAGATAAATAAAAAATGGATTTAAAGTCACTAAATTATTTGTATATAAAAAAGTGAATCATGCTCGGCCTCGGGAAAGTCCTCCGCTGTATGCGCTAAGTGACCAGCAGTAGGGGAATGTGCACTTCTTTCTCTTCGAGCATCCAATCTATGGATCAGACCACGCATGATGCCAAGCTGCTGCTGAATGCCCTTTTGATATGAATTTATTGCGCGTTCTGCTGCATAGTAGTTCTCCAAGATTTCCTGTCACATGTTAACGAATTGGCATAGGCAAAATTAATTACAAACTAGTTAAAAGAAAATTGATTAGAAGTTATTAACAATATAGCAATGAGAACCAAATTACCAAATTGTAATGTGATTCAGATAGATTGAATGCGTAAAGTAACAAGTAGTAGTAGCGTACATGACTACTTGTCGGTCCACTGTCATCCTCGACATGTGTACGAGCCGGTGACGATTGATCCAACCCCTACGTTATGAGAACATCACGCATGTTAAGAACATTGAAACATTGGAGGTATTCAAAATGCATGTCAATCAATATATAACAAACTTCATGCCGAATAAATGACTACCTCGCCATGTCCAAAACTCCCAAACTCACTTATCTCAGCAGATAACCGCTCCTTTATCAACTCATCTGACCATGCTGACAGTAGGGGCGCTGTCATCGGAACATGAACGGATGGAATTTTGAATTTAATTACGTAATGGAGCTGCACAATGGAAATAAACATATGTATAATTCTTACTTGTTGGTACTAATGTTAAACAATTCAAATTTACCAATTAATGAATGTTAAAGAAGGCCAATACCTGGAGGAAAAGAATGCAACCATGAACCCAGACGCTGTTCCCTTGCTTAAATCGTCTTATACCCTCCACAAGCTGGTCAACAACAAATTGGCCCCAATTAACATCATTTCTGAAACCATCTTCATGGATGGTATGCCACAAGTTTCCGCATCCATCAATCCTTGAGGTGGGGGCTAATAGCGTCGCACAAGTGTAGTAAATGAAGCATCTACGAAACTCCTCTCCAATAGGTAAGTTGAGGAGTCTCTCCTCACATGTGTTGAGGGTACCGAACGGATGATCAGACGGGGTAGTTGCAATATGTAGAATCCGTCCAATCGTCGGGAGGCCAAAGACAAGGCCGACATCAGCAGTTGTTAGATAATACCTTTTGTGGGATGTAATGTCTATGCGTCTGAAGCCAACGTTAAAATGGGCAATCAGCCATATACAGATATTATGCCGTATCTCCTTGCAATTTAAGTGAAGAAGACCTCCAAATTGAAAGTCTCGAACCACGTCCAATTTCTCAGCTGGGAGCCTGTTGCATAGTTTTAGAAACCTTGAAGGTGAACAACGTGTGTACAATCTGGTGGACTGCATTGAATTCGTCATACACGGTCAGTAGTAGTGTACACATGAATTTTATATATGACAAAATTAACATCAATAGGAAAACGTAAACGTTGTGAATAAAGCAATAAAATAGAATGAACAAACAAACATATTCATGTGGATTCATAATTTACGATATGATGTTTATGTAATTCAATCTTTAACTTTTTAAAAACAAGAAAGAATGCATCACCTCCGTAGTGGCCATAAAAGAATGAAATGATTGTTGTAAGCTTCAACCTTGGAAGAACGGGGACCTGGAAATGGGTGTTATAGCCGTTATTGATGACCTGGAGAAACTAGTAATAAAGGGAAAGGTCAATTCACTATTTCGACAATTAATCTGTTTGATTAATTTGGTAATGGTGTTCCATAATCATAGTTGTAAGGAAAAAATATATGAAATACAAAACAATATGGCATTTTAGGAAAACGCATACAGTTTGCAAGCAAACACGTGTATGGTCGATTATCCAACTGGCAACCAGATAAATTACTAGATAATAACCATATGGACAACGTCTGTAACAAGTATATCTAATAGAGGACAAATTGAAAGACAATTTTTATGACATCTATGAAATTGATGGCACATTGAAATAGGTGCAACCAGAAGATAATGCAATAAGAGGACTAATTCACAACTTCGCAATAAATATAGGGGAAGTCTCCCTTTATTGAAAAAATAAATTTGTCAAACCAATACGTAAAATAATGTAACACAAATTGTCATCCTTAATGAGGCTCCAAATAAGAAATGCTCGATAATGTAGACACAGAGATGGAATTAAATAACAACTAAAAGGAAACCACATTGAAAGTGCACTTTCAATTAAGTTGGTTACTGAAAGCAACTCTAGATAAGAAAAATTCCAAAATAGTGCATCGTGCCTATAAATAGGGCAATACATAAAAACGTGAATCAACAACCCCATACCATATACCATACAACATAATGTATGGAATGATACAAAATGAGGAAATTGTACAACCAAATAAAATGCAAATGTCACGGCAACGGATTATTACATTTAGAGTGGTTGTGACCTATTCCATTGCATCGAGAGCAATGAATTGCTCTCTTATGACAAAACTGTGATTCAATGCGCCTTTGTCGGGGTCTTCCTGGAGGACGTCTCACATGAGGGGGTTGGATAGCAGGAAAGGAGTTGCCCGCGCAATCTTGCAAACTCCCATCGGCACAAAGTTTCGGCATATTGTGTGTTGGTAATGGTTGAAACTGACCCGAGTAAATCAAATCTTGCATGAAGACATGAAAACATGGGTCAACATAGTCATACACGTCGTGTCTTAGTGTGCGGATGACAGCACATACGTGTGCACATGGCAAACCGGACATTTGCCATGTCATGCAAGTACACGTACGTTGATTCATATCGACAACCAAATAAACCTCTCCAGTAAACACCTTAAACGTCCCTCCCAAATAGGGTAGCACACTAATCAGACCAGACCTCATGATATTTGACATTAACTTCTCTTCAGTTTTCGGTCCGACCACGCTCTTCCACTTTTGTGTACCACGTATATGGGTGTCCAACATGGCTACAAGTTTATCCATGTGCATTAACAATAAAGTATAAATTGTTTGGTGACACTCTTCTCTTAACCACGCATTGAACGCCTCTGCAATGTTAGTTGTCATTTTATCCCATCGCTTTTTAAGAAACTTTGACATTGCCCAATGTTCGGGATTGTTTTCCGCAACCCATTTTGCTAGGTTCTCATTGAAGCGCACAAGTTTTTCAAATGCCTCATTGTAGTCTATTTCCAACCTAGCATACGCAATGCTGTCCAAAAGTAGCAAAGCATCTTCTTTCCCTTTTTTTCCTCGAATGTTTTGCTTATTGAAGAAGCTAGAAAAGTTTTCCTTCACATGTCGATAACAATATGCATGATTTCCTGTCCCAAACAACTCGGAAACACTACGCAAGATTCCCTAATGTCTATCTGATATAATAACAACTTCTTTACCATCTAATAGCCCCTTTAATTTATCCAAAAACCAATACCAGTCCTCATAATTTTCTGAACTTACCACACCAAGGGCTAGAGGGAACATTCCATCATCTGCATCATATGCAATGGCGGACAAAAGAGCTCCCTTATATGGACCGCTTAGGTGGCAAGAATCAATAGCCAATACCGGTCGACACCCCATGATGAACCCTTGAATTGAAAATGCATGGGCAATGAACAATTACATGAAGTGACCTTCATGGGAAGTGTACTCCGCAATTGTGCCCGGGTTTATTTCTCTTAGCCTATGGCATAACCAAGGGAGAAACGTGTAAGAGTCGCGTGGTACTCCATATATGCGCTCTTTTGCCTTCTCTTTAAGGTGCCATGCTTGGTTATATGTCAATTGAACGCCATGATCACGTTCAAAATTCTTACAGATTTGACGGGGAAGATAGTCTGGAGTGGTTCTAAACACATCTTCAACAACAACCGCACCTCTCTTTGAAGAAACCTTCACCTTAGATGAACACTCATCCTGAGCTATATGATTATGATTCACTTGGTAAGTATGAACTCGCAAGATGACATTTCCCTTGACAGCGTGAGCTGTTATCTTCCAAGGACAACCATCAACCGAACACTTCACAGACATATGCGTAGGGGAATTTTTCTTGTACTTGTATTCAAACCTTCCACCTAATGACATCTGGTAAATTGCATTGCGAAACTCCTCGGCATTTTTAAATGTATGTCCCGACCCTAATATTGCCTCACGAAAACGAATCGATTCCAAAGGGGTGTACTCAGTATCTGCACAACGCGACGCAAAACCTCTTGATAGCATCATAGTTGTTGGAATTGAATCGCATGATGCATTAGAGGACGGGAACGTGATAGGTGGATCTCTGCATTGACATATCGGTTAACATAATTAGACAACGTGATGCGTAAAATTGATATTCACAATATTTTAAATAAACATTGATGTTAAAGTCCATTACCGAAATGCCAACTGTGAATTCGGGATATTTGCTTCAATGGCTTCCACAGAGGATATGTCTACTAGGTATACATTTGCAAAGTCATCACTGTGGGAAACCACGTTATCCAAATCATCCTCATCTTCTAAATCTTGGATGACTCTGGGATTGAACTTCAGCGTGTAGTGCATATTCATCACGTCAAGGGAAATGTCGAATTTCTCTATGATTTTTTTGGTGAATTCTTCAAATGTCATTCCTTTATATATGTGAATACCTTTGCTTCTTCCACCCAAGTATTCCCATTGCCCATCATTTTTTTGGACAAGTTTGCCACCCACGAAAATGTAACAATATATCCTATTACTTGCGTCCATTAACCTATACAAACATAGCACAAATATCATATTATAGACCAAACAATTATGCATATTATAGAAAATGGCCTTCATATTTTCTCCCATCTGCCCTTTTGCTTTCAAGTTCACACTATTACTAGTCGCCATGTCCAGATTATCACGCATCATTTATGCATATACTTTTCCTTCTGTTACTTCACTTATTTTATTTTTAACTGGTTGGTCTACTCTTTCTCTGTTTTTGCATATTGCTATGACCCTCTAGATCCCAATAGGAACATCACAATTACTTTTCAGACTTATAAATGGGCAGATCATGTCAATGTCATTAGTGCTTTCGCTCATACTCAATAGACAACTTCAAATTTAACTTAATTTCAATTTGGTTCAATTGTATGCTCAAAATAATATTGAGTTGCATGCGTTTGATATTTAGCAACTGTGAATAGTAAACATGGAAAGAGGTATTTGGCCACTAGAATGATTATTGGAAACCATTCTGGATTTCAACGAGAATTCCCTTAATTGGTTTCTTATCTATTCACTCCCTTAATTTTGGATTTCAAAAATAGAATTAAGGGTTGTTAAATTGCCTTTCAACTCATCTGTTTCTTTATTTCGCATTTATATTCATGTTAGCTACAGATTTCATGAAGTTCGAAATGATAATCTATCTACACATACTAGGTATCCCACAATATCTCATACTATAGGGTTCAAAGAACTTGGCTTTTTTTCGAAAATAGGTAACAGGCGAACTAGCGTACTAAACTACACTGCCACACCAGGAAGTAAATATAATGCTCAATGATATAATTTGAACGAAAGGACGAAAAATATGTTTGCAACAAGAAAATCTATTTGCATTTACTTGTCATATATTAGAATAAAATTGCACCTATAAAACTAACTTTTCAATTCAATATGCAATGCTAAACCAAACAAACATAAGTGAACCAATTAAAATGCAAGGAAAATCAAAATATATTTTTTAGTCGTCTTCGTCATCAAAATTATCATGAATGGCAATCGAGGGTTCTCATATTGATGGAGAAACAACTGAATCATGGTGACATCACAGTTTAATAAAAAGAAGTGATTTTTCCATGTCAAGGCTATCAATCATGTAAATCGAACACAAATATAATTATCTAAACAAAAACTTTTTTAATACAACGACATGCAGAAGCAATTAGCCCATGACGATCCTCACTATTTCAAACTGTGAGCCATGTCTTAAAAACACCATAACCCACACCATGTCTTAGAGCCAGTTACGGGGTTTAAGCTTTAAGCTTCAAACAAAATACTACTTTACCTGATGGTCAGAGAAGCTCCCTCCTCAATGCTCAGCACGGGACGGCACACACGATGGGGATTAATGGCACACTGAAATCGGCAGATAAATTAGGACAATGTATTTGGGCTGAAATGAAATGGTCGGGATAGCCGAAATGAAGCATAAACAGAAATTGCTGAACCTACTAACCTCAACTATCAACTACTTCGCCACGGAACCCAAATCCGGTGGTGATCGTCGACACCAATGGATTGACAGAGATGAAAAACTCCACCGTCTACACCTAAAATCGGATTGTCGGAAAACTCCAGATGAAGATAGGATTAGGGCATTCTTTGTGCGGACACGAGGGAACACTCAGGAATGTCAAAACGCCTCTCAATTTTGTGGAAAACGAAATGGAAATCCAACGTCGTTTTTGCTGGTCGGCAAACTCCAGATGAAGAGATGATTAGGGCATTCTTTGGGCGGAAACGAGGGAAACACCAAGGAATGTGAAAACGCCTCTCAGTTTTGGGGAAAACGAATTGCAAATCCAACGTGGATTTTGGGCGGAAACGAGGGAACACTCAGGAATGTGAAAATGCCTCTCAATTTTGGGGAAAACGAAATGGAAATCCAACGTCGATTTTGCTGGTCAGCAAACTCCAAATGAAGAGATGATTAGGGCATTCTTTGGGCGGAAACGAGGGAAACACCAAGCAATGTGAAAACGCCTCTCAGTTTTGGGGAAAATGAATAGCAATTCCAACGTGGATTTTGTTTTTTTTTTTAACATTAGCCAGCAAAGGGCATTTTCGGCATATTATAAATTTTATAGCCTTTTTATCAATTTTGAGACTTTGTCTGGGTGTTGGGCTTAATTCCGTAAGATATATGGACCATTTGTTAATTTTTGGGCCCAGGCTGGCCCAAAACACAATTCTCCCAAGATCAAAAGGCTGACGAATTTACATACGTCCGCAGTTTTGGACTCTAATACATGTCACTCTCAACCCTTATATATATATATATATCAAGCACATAGTGTTAAAAGTGTATAACATAGATTTGAAGGTGAAAGTGGGAGATTGAAGAGAGATGAGTAATGGAGAAGGAAAGGTGGTGTGCGTGACTGGAGCTGCTGGGTTCGTAGCTTCATGGCTGGTGAAGCTCCTGCTCCAACGTGGTTACACTGTCAAAGCAACTGTTCGTGACCCAAGTCAGTTCTCAATCTCAACCTTTTACCGCCTTTTCTACCTATCCTGCCATTTAATTTACCAGTTGTGCTTACATATATGTATGATGTAGATGATCCAAAGAAGACAGAACACTTGCTTTCACTCGATGGAGCTAAGGAAAGGCTTCGTTTATTCAAAGCAGACTTATTGGAAGAAGGGTCCTTTGATTCCATAGTCGGTGGATGTGATGGCGTTTTTCATACAGCATCGCCAGTTGTCATGCAAGTCACTGACCCCCAGGTTCATCCTATACTGTAAATTTAATTTTCGCCGCTTAGAAGGAATGGATCCTTTCTTTACTTCCCATGATTCTTCTTTGTTTACGTGAGTAAGGCCCATTGATACAGAGGCAGTGAATGCTAGCTGGTTACACTAAACCAACATAATAGGAGACTGAGAGAACATAACAATATTGGATTTGTGGGGTCTTTTCTGTGTACTACAAAATTCAAGAGGTTGGATTCTTGGGTTTCCTGTTTTATTCGGCTTGTCAACTTTCTCTCTTCTTATATCCTGTGTTCAACAGTAGGGGAAAACCCCTTGCCCCATATCAATTGGTAGCCAAACACCTTGCGAGTATTATTTTCTAAAGAATCTATAAAACTCAAGCTGGGTTTTGTAAGGTTGTAATAGATGTTTGAATTGATATTCCCTCCTCATTTGAGGTTGTGAAAATGCTTCTATAGTGGGCTAATATATGAAAGGAATCATAAAGAATCTTATTACCAACCTAGATATAACATTGATTACAGAAGAATGGGTGCGGTGGAACACAATGGAAAACCTCTGACTCCTGAGGTGATAATTGATGAGAGCTGGTTTTCAGATGCAGTTTTATGCAAGGAATCAAAGGTTTGCATACGACATTATTTCTTATCACATACTATCTCTTTTGCATGGTATATGAAAAATTATACTGGTTCTTCAGTGGAAGTACAACAAATATGAGAGGGTATCTATCAAATCATCATTTTGATTCTAACGTGCGCTTTGTATGCATAAGCCTTTGCATGCGTTGGCAAATCCAAGGGCAAGTTTTTGTATTGATTTTGCTTTGGTTGATTGCATGCATCTCTGGTTGCTTTGCATACTGAAATTGAATGTTATTCAAACTTTGTGATTTTTGTGATAGCTATGGTACCAGCTTTCAAAGACCTTAGCTGAGGAGGCTGCTTGGAAGTTTTCAAAGGAGAACGGGATTGACATGGTCATGATACATCCAGGATGGGTGCTCGGTCCTCTCTTACAGCCTACTCTTAATCTAAGTGTGGAGGAAATTCTGAAACTTCTAAATGGTATACTCCTCAGCCCTCCAAATGACTACAAGTTTAAATTAAGAAAAAGGAGTGTGAACCTTGCTTCATCTCAATAGTCTACCATGTTGCTTCAGAACTATAGATCCCAATACTTCAAATCTCTTAATGCAATCATTTGAAATTTGTTTGTTGCAGGAGTTCAAACATTTCCCGATACCAACGCATATACATGGGTGGATGTTAGAGATGTTGCCAATGCACATATTCAAGCATTTGAACTTCCGGAAGCTAGTGGAAGATACTGTTTAGTAGGGACTGTCTCACACCGTTCTGAGACACTGAATATCTTGGACAAGCTCTACCCTGCCATACACATACCTGAAAAGTAAGTTTCTATTAGATCTCTAGTATGATATTACTTCACTCCTTTTGTCATTATTTGCTGGTTTCTCATATTGAGATCCGAGATGAATCCACTTGTGTTTCATACATGGCAGATGGAAAGATGGCCAAACTTGTGTTGTTCCAACCTTTCGGGTATCCCAGGAGAAAGCAAAAAGTTTGGGTATTCACTTCACTCCTCTGGAGGTGAGCATAAAGGATACTGTGGAAAGCTTGAAGGAGAAGAACTTCATCAGCTTCTGAATCATTGTATTTACTGCCTGGCAATGGAAATAAATCACAGAACAATAATGTAGTCTTAGTACTCCAAAGCATTGTTATTATTATTGGGCTTGAGGCTCTCAATATACTAGAAGTTGGTATTTGCAGTGTAAAGCTTTCTATTTAGGAAGGTGTAGGCAGGTGGAATTTTGAAATTTAAAGGTATAAGTTTTCAAAATCTTTATTTATAGTACAAAATTTGTGATGCTGTACTTCCAATGTTGCCATTGGTTTGTGAACTAACCTTGTTGGCTGGCCATGTGGTTTTTCTCAATTCCTTGCATATCGGTAATTTCCTAATATTCGAAAGCTAATGAGGTATTTGGTAAAATTTAATTTTTATTACTTAATAATTTAATTTGACTTTAAGTTAAATTATACTTAAGTTGTTGATTTATAATTTATTACTTAATTCTTACTCTAAGTATTAAGATTGTTTGATAAAATTAACTTAAAATTTATTTTAAATCATTATATTGACATATTTATTTTCATAAATTTTAACTACGCCAAAGGAGGTCAAGTAACAATGGAGGTCCAAGAGTAGCAAAAGAGCTTGTGGAGATAACTAAGACAAATATGGGTAAAAATATAAAATGAAGATGTAAACCAATTAAGAATAAGTTAATTGTTTTTACTTATTACTTAAAGTTGTTTTTAACTCTAAGTCATGTCATTAAATTATTTTATTAAATATACTTAATTTACTTAATGACTTAAATTAAATTATAAGTCACTTTAAATTATTAAGTTAGTCTACCAAACATTCACTTATTGATCTTCTAAAAGTGGTAATACTAGGATGGAAGTGAATGCATTAGATGGGAAATATGACATTACAATATTACCATATTTCTGTTGTAAGTTATAACCTACAACTTTTAAATAAAATTGTTAAGATAGAGCTCTTAAAAGTGTGACATGATGTAAATTTTGATTCCAATATGTGTAGTATCAATTTTCCCTTTTATCCATCCTTATTTTTCCAATATCAACATAAGGAACAAAAGATGTGGATTCTTGCATTTTGACTATTCTTTGATGACCTTTATGAACTTAGATCACATTTCAAAGATTCCAACCGATGTTTTGATTATTTTTCAATTGTAACAACACTTTGTTTAATTTGTTAATTTTTTTTAAATATCTTAAAAGGTTTTCATGTAAAATTTATGGTTGAATTGAAGGAGGTCTCCTATGCCAGGTAAGGTCTTGCGATCCTCATGTAAAATCTATGGTTGACTCGTTTCTTTTGAAATGTGAGGGTCATTCAAAATTTAGCATATAATATGATGTATTTTTAGCTTATGCGTTCAAACGATAAAAATATTAGTGTCCCTTAATCGTCGATTTGTTATCATCAAAACTAGGAGTACCTAACCCTTAGACTAATGTTAACCTAATTAGATTTTAATCAATCTTCAAATATTTAGGACTATGTGAAATTAGCATAAAATACATTTTAGTACCATCCACATTTCTTGTTGATGAGTATTGAATGCTATTGTTAATGTTTTCAATATTTAAATATTTAGACTCAATTTACTAATTATATATAAATTTAATTATCAAACACAATTTTGAATTTTTTTTTTAAATAATTCATAATCCTCCATAAATTTAGAAATAAAATTATTTATAATGGATGGAATTATATATACATATATAAATATCAAATTATACATTCTCAAAATATTTGAATTCCAAATGTGGATGTGATTCAATTCATCATCTCGTTCACAATTCATTCATTATTCAATTTCAATATCCAACAAAATATTACATATAAAATAAATAAAAATAAAAATAAAATAAGCAAATCAACCTAAAAGAATTTAGAAGAGAGGGAAGAAGATTTTACTTGAAAGATTGGATGGTGTGACAGTTTTATCTTTCTTCTTTAATTGTGCATTATTGTTCTCTCTCAAAGCTTTCCTTTCACACTATCACTCTCAATATTAATAAATCCCTTTCTAATTTGAAAAAGAGAACATTTTATTTTATATTCCCAAAAATAACTTATTAAAAAAATAAAAAAAATAAAAGCTCCCTTTTTTATTTTCCTCTTCCCTTTTCCTTATAGGTTATCAATCACTTTGTAATCTTCAAATTCATTTTCGTTTTTCTTCTATAGGAGTCATTCTTTACTTTTTTTACTCTAATACTATCCTGTTTGGTTCTTGAAAAGTATTGAGAAAATAAAAAAATATAAAAAAAATAGTATTTTTATATTTGATTTCATCTTAAAAAAATATAAAAAAAAATTTAAATATAATTAAAATTTATAAAAAAAATTATATATTTTAAAATTATTTAATCTTTATATAATAAAAAGAAATAAGTAAAATGAGTTTAGAAAACCCATAAAAATAATTTATTGAATTTAAACATATTTTTTATTTTTTTCACTTTTTCTTTTCTTCTATTTTACCTCTTCATTTTTTTTTTTCATATTTTTTCTCAAATTTTTCAAAAACCAAACATATCCTATAAAAATTAAAGGAAATAAATTTAAAATTAATAAATTATTTTATATACTATTTTAAATTAATTTCTCCTCTTCTATATAAAAATTAAATAATTTTAAAATACATAAATTTCTTGCTCCCTCGAGACATAAACTCCCCAAAATGGACGAAATTGCCATTAATGAATCTGTTGTACCAAAACAAAACAAAATTAAAGTATACACCGAGATTTTTATTATCTTTCTAAAATAATATAAATAAGTGTGCTAAAGACTGCAAAGGTCGTGGTACTACGTGTCAATCTTCCATTCGTTTCGTGGAAAAGTATGCTTTGGTGGACTCGTTTGGTATTATTGACGTTTCGAGGACCCAGCTTTCCCTAATCCAAGATTTGCCCACTGTTTGCAAAAATATTAAGGGAAATATGCACTCTGGTCTGAGGTGTTATTCCATACCGAAAAAACCCCTCCATTGTTCATCGTCCCTGTGAAAAGTCCCGATATTTCCTACCAGCCCGCCCAGCCCACGCAGGATGCAAAATCTGTCCAATTTTTTTTTTTTTTTTTTAAAACATAAGATGCTATTTGGTAATCTGATCATGATTTGCAGGCAATGGTTGGATTTTTCAGCATGGCTCAAAAATCGTGGATTTAGGGTTTGTGAAATTTAAATCGAATGGCCCAAAATCAAAGAGACCCCTAGATCAGATCAAGAAAACACATGGAGGAAAAAAAAAAAAGCACTTTTTTTTTTTGTTTTTCTTGGGGGTTTTGCATGGATTTTGTCGGAAATCAAACGAGGATGGATTTTCTCGGAAATCAAACGAGGATGAATTTCCCGGAAATCAAATGGGGGATGGATTTTCTTGGGAATCAAACGGGGGTTGCAAAAAAAAAAAATAATAACTTGATTAGATTAGTACCTGCGAGGATTGAGAATGGCAGAGGAAAAAATAGGGCTTTTTTTAGGGATTCTCTAGTCTGGAGGCCAACTTCAGAAAAGGGCCTCGGAAATCAAACGAGGATGGATTTTCTCGGAAATCAAACGAGGATGGATTTTCCCGGAAATCGAATGGGGGTGGATTTTCTTGGGAATCAAACGGGGGTTGCAAAAAAAATAATAATAACTTATTAGATTAGTACCTGCGAGGATTGAGAATGGCAGAGGAAAAAATAGGGCTTTTTTAGGGATTCTCTCGTCTGGAGGCCAACTTCAGAAAAGGGCTCCTTGATGCCCGAGTGAGAAACGGTGTCGTGAGAGACGGTGGCTGCTGACAGGCACAACTAAAGGGCAATTTTGGAATAGCATTTTAAAACAGTAGATATTGCATGTTTCCTTTAATATTTTTCCAAACAGTGGACATATCTTGGATTATGGAAAGTTGGGTTCCGAAAATGTTATTATTCCCAAATTGGCCCATCAAAACATAATTCTCCCAATACTTAAAGCCTTCACAGAGCTGACACAGATCTCCCTCTATCTGCTTCACTTGTTTACACGGTTCTTTGCAATCTAACTCTCTCACTCTCTCTGCCAACAAACAAACAAACAGACCATGGAAGTTGTCGGAGAGGCTCTTCTTTCTGCGGCCGTCGGCCTCTTGTTTGACAAGTTGGCCTCTTCTGATTTGCTTGACTTTGCGCGCCAACAGTGGGTGTACTCTGATCTCAAGAAATGGGAGATAGAATTGTCGGATATTCGTGAACAGCTCAATGACGCGGAGGAGAAGCAGATCACAAAGCTGTCGGTGAAAGTATGGGTGGGCAATATGAGGGATCTGGCTTATGATATGGAGGACATATTGGATGAGTTCATCTACGAATCTCTGCGGCGAAAGCTAGAGGCGGAAGAAGCTGATCATCAAGGCAGGTCAAGCAAGGTACGCAAGCTCTTCTCCAATTGTCTTGCTACTTTCAATCCGACTGCAGTTATGCGTTATATTAACATAAGGGTCAAGGTAAGGGAAATTACTCGTCGCTTACAAGATATTTCAGCTCAAAGGGCCGAGCTTAGTCTAGAGAAGGTGGTAGGGATAACCAAGTCTGCTCGGGAAAGGCCAATCACAACATCTCTGGTATATGAACCTTGGGTTTACGGCAGGAATGGTGATAAAAAGATTATACTTGATATGATTCTTAGGGATGAACCCACTGAAGCCAATGTTTCTGTAGTTTCCATCGTGGCCATGGGTGGGATGGGCAAGACCACACTGGCAAGATTGGTGTACGATGATGCTGAGACAACCAAGCATTTTGACCTAAAAGCTTGGGTTTGTGTATCGGATAAGTTTGATGCAGTGAGGATAACAAACACGGTTCTCAACTCTGTTACCTCTGAAAGCAGTGATGCGCAGGACTTTGATCAAATTCAAGATAAATTGAGAGGAGCATTGAAGGAAAGAAGATTTTTGATAGTTTTTGACGATTGGTGGAATGAGAAATACAGTCAATGGGACAGCCTAAGGTCCCCTTTCTTGGAGGGGGCAGAAGGAAGCAAAATCTTAGTCACCAGTCGGAGCAAAAATGTTGCAATTATGATGGGAGGAGATAAGAACATGTATGAGCTAAAACAGTTGTCCGATGACGATTGTTGGTTGGTATTTCAGAAGCATGCTTTTGAACATACAAATATCAGTGTGCGTGGAAGTTTGGCATCAATTGGCAGGAGAATTGTGCAAAAGTGTGGAGGCTTGCCCTTGGCAGCAAAAACTCTTGGTGGCCTTCTACGTGCTGAGATAAGAGAAGATGAATGGAAAAGAGTATTAAATAGCAAGGTATGGGATATACCTGGCAAGGAATGTGATATCATCCCCGCATTAAGATTGAGCTACAATCATCTCCCTTCACATTTAAAAAGGTGTTTTGCTTATTGTGCAATATTCCCAACAGATTATGAGTTTGAGCAGAAAGAGTTAATCCTTTTGTGGATGGCAGAGGGGTTAATTCAACAATCAAAAGATAATATGATGGAAGATCTCGGTGGTGACTATTTCCATGAATTGTTGTCAAGGTCATTCTTTCAACCCTCAAGTAGCAATGAATCAAGATTTGTGATGCATGACCTTGTTAATGACCTAGCTCAATTTGTTGCTGGAGAAACATGCTTGCATTTGAATGATAAGTTGGAGATTGATTTGCAATGCCCCATTTCTAAAAGTATTCATCATTCATCATTCATTCGTCGTAATTATGATATCTTTAAAAAGTTTGAAAGGTTTCATAAGGTGGGACACTTGCGCACATTCATAGCTTTACCAATTAATCCTCTATCAGATTTCAACTTCTTAAGCAATAAGGTGATTGAGGAATTGATTCCAAAATTAGGACACCTAAGGGTGCTTTCATTGAGTGGTTATAGAATAACTGAGATACCAAATTCATTTGCTGGTTTGAAACATTTAAGATATCTCAATTTGTCTCACACTGATATCAAATGCTTACCTGATTCAATCGGTGATCTTTATAACCTTCAGACACTAATACTAGCAGAGTGCAAATATCTTAGCAAGTTGCCTAATAGCATTGGAAACCTCATTAACCTTCGTCATCTTGATGTTAGTGCAAGCCCAAGCCGGTTAGAAGTAATGCCTTCACAAATTGGAAAACTAAAAGATTTGCAGATATTGTCTAATTTTATTGTGGGCAGAGACAACGATTTGAAAATCAAGGAGTTGAAAGACATGTCAAATCTTCGAGGAAAACTTTGTATTTCAAAATTGGAAAATGTGGTGAATATTCAAGATGCAAGAGATGCCGGTCTAAAATCGAAGCATAAGCTTGAAAGTTTGATGATGAAGTGGAGTCATGCATTGGATGATTTAGGAAATGGAGGGAATGAAATGGATGTCCTTGATTCTCTACAACCTCACCAGAATCTGAATAAACTTGAAATCGAGTCATATGGTGGTCCAGAATTCCCACGTTGGTTAACTGCTATCTCAATCTCTAAGATGGTGGATCTAAGTATCGTGGGTTGCAGAAACTGTACATCTTTGCCATGCTTGGGGTGGTTACCGCTGCTCAAACGCTTAAGGATTTCTGGAATGGATGGAGTAAAAGCTGTGGGTGCAGAATTTTATGGGCAGAGTTATCTTCCTAACAACTGTTTTCGATCATTGGAGTCTCTAGTTTTTGAATATATGTCAATCTGGAAGCACTGGGAGCATTGGTCTTCCTCAACAGAGTCATTATTCCCTTGCCTCCGTCAACTTATAATCCAGTACTGCCCTAAATTAAATAAGAAATTGCCAACTTACCTACCTTCTCTAACAAATCTTTATATTTCCAACTGTCCAAAATTGGAGCTTCCACTTTTAAGGCTCCCATCTCTTGGTAAGTTAGAAGTAAATTCATGTAATGAGGTGGTGCTGAGAAGTGGAATTGACCTTACCTCACTCATGGAGTTAACAGTTTTTAGGATTTTTGGACTTATCAAATTGCGGGAAGAATTTGTGCAATTTTTGGGAGGGCTTCGGGTTCTGAATATTTTGGCTTGCAAAGAACTCAAATATTTGTGGGAGCATGGATATGGATTGGAAACACTTCATCATCTTCAGCAGTTGACAGTTACTGATTGTCATCAACTTGTATCCTTGGGAGAGGGTGAAGAGCAAGGCCTGCCTTGTAATCTTCAATCTTTGAAAATATGCAACTGTAATAAATTGGAGAGAATTCCAAATGGATGGCAGAGCCTTACATGCCTTGGAAAGTTGTATATATTTGATTGTCCAAGGTTGGTGTCATTTCCAGAGGTAGGTTTCCCACCAATGCTGAGGCATCTTACTATTCAAAATTGTGAAGGTCTCAAGTGTCTGCCTGAAGGCATGATGGTGAAGGTGAGAAATAACAGCAACAGCAGCAGCAGCTTGTGTCTCCTTGAATTCTTGCTGATACGCATTTGTCCATCTCTCGTTTGCTTTCCAAATGGGCAATTACCCACCACCCTTAAGCAACTAATCATATCCCATTGTAAGAATCTCAAGTCTTTTCCGCAAGAAATGATGCAGTGCAATTCTATTGCCAACAATAGCACCATGGACATGTGTGCCCTTGAATACTTAATGGTAGAGATGTGCCCGTCTTTGATTGGTTTTCCTAGAGGTGCGTTACCCACAACCCTCAAGGAACTATATATACATGATTGTGAAAAGCTAGAGTCCCTACCAGAGGGATTAATGCACCACCATTCCAACAGTGCCACCACCATTGGTGGTCTTCAAGTCTTAGGAATCCATGGATGTTCATCTCTCACATCATTCCCAAGAGGCAAGTTCCCCTCCACCCTCAGGCAACTTGAGATCTGGGATTGTGCACAACTAGAGTCAATTTCAGAGGACATGTTTCACTCTACTAATAATTCACTTCAATCTTTATGCATCCGGTGGTATCCCAATCTCAAAACCCTACCAAATTGCCTCTACAACCTCAGACAACTTCAGATTGGAAAATGTGAGCATCTGGAGTTGTTGCTTCATCAAATGCAAAACCTCACTTGTCTTACAACACTTGAGATCTCTAATTGTGAGAATGTCAAGACCCCTCTATACCAATGGGGCCTTACCACACTCACCTCTCTTAAGTACCTCCATATTGGAGGCATATTTCCAGATGCAACTTCCTTTTCAGATGATCACCACTTGTTTCTGCTTCCTACAACTCTCATCTCCCTTTCCATTTCAAACTTCCAGAATTTGGAATCCTTGGCCTCCCTATCTCTCCAAAACCTCGCCTCTCTTGAACAATTATGGATCTGCGGATGCCCCAAGCTCCTGTCAATTTTGCCAAGGGAAGAACGTTTTCCTGACACACTTTCAAAACTAGATATTCAAAGTTGTCCGCTTCTAAAACAAAGGTTCTCAAAGGAGGAAGGAGAAGATTGGCCTAAGGTTGCTCACATCCCCTGTGTGGAAATAGATTTCAAATCTATTTTTTTGCATTAAATAAGGTATTATGCCCATTCCCCATACAAGATGCTTCCTCTTACTCACCTCAACAGCCCTTTCAATTTCTCATATATTATTACTGCAAGTTTCTGATTGGACTTTCCCTTTTTTTTTTGGTGGAATTTTAGACTAGAGAACAGCTCTTGACAATTGACATGGCTCTTACGTGGCTTGGTATTCTCTCGGTATGATATGTCCTCTCTAATCTGTCACAATCCCATATAAGGATCATCACTTCTACATCTCTAACTTTAATTTAGGATGCAATTTTTTCCTTATAGCTCTATGAGTTTATCTCCGGTATTAAGATTCTCTTGTTTTTCCCTTTGTATATATAGGCTCATTTTTAGTGCTTATGATCCAAAAAGAATACATAAGGGAGGACTTATTTCTTTATGGATGGTCCAGAAACAGCTTTTGGCATCATTATATTAAGTTTAATGTAAGTATCATTGCTTCACTATTCTATTAAATTTGAATATATTTTTTAATATTTGTTGGAAGTTAGACTAGTAAAATTTGTTGTTGAAAAATGTAATTTAAAATCTTTTATAATATGTTGAGCGTTATTTAAATTCACAGTAGTGTCATTTAGGAATTTGAAGTAGATTCATTAAAAAGTAAGCTACATCTGAACAAATTTGTTTACTTTAGCTACCAAATTTGTACATGATGATGTAGTATATCAAGAGGATGTGTTCAAGGAGTCTGTGGAGTCATTAGTGATTTTTTATTTTTGTTGACAGAATGGAATTTAGGTTTTATGCTGAAGACTCCCCACATGCAATTAGTGCTTGTTGATTGGACTTCTGTGGATTTATGATACAAAGCAGAAAAAACCTTTATCTGTCTTGATACCAGGAGATATCATGGTGTCCATGTCTCATTTTCTTTCCAAAAGGTGAGCTACATACCATAGATATTTGAGCATCTACATATTCAAGAATTTTCAATCTTTAGTCTATAGCTAATGGAAGATGCATGATGATAACAATAGTCAACAACGATGGGAATTGTATTCTTGAATTGTTGGAGATAAAAGATAAAGGGATTACCCTCTTACACATCCTTTTAGAGATTAGACTCACCCTAAAGCAAATTCATAATATTTTGGTGGCATGCAACCGAAGACAATTAAGAAAAGAAATTACAGATAAAATGTCATTTGAGGCTTTACAGTTGGTTTTGTATGTAGCAGACCCTTTTCTAGGTGCACTATGGGTCACATGAATTGCATGTCAATTGCCATCCATGCCTTAAAATCAAACATGTTCATTCACTGTATAAAAATCTTTCCTTAAACGTTGGTTAGTTAGTCAAGATTTTTTATTTAATGGAATTTTGTATCATGTATGTAGTTTGCTCAAATTGGGCTGCATCCTGTTGGAGCTAATATCATAGAAGATGTTTAACAAGGATACATCATATGAATATGTGAATGTCTGAAGTGTATCTGCATCTGAAAACTCCACCGGTGTGCCTCTACAACCTCAAATCCTCAGATAAGACAACATGGATCTTATGTCCTTACTCATCAGCTCTAATCTCATATCTCTTCTACTGTTGTGTACTGTCATTGTTCAAGTCTCAGGTTCTTTCTGGAAGCAATTTCAACAATACTAAGACCCCCAATCTTAGTAGGGGCCTGCATCCACGCACCTCTCTCAAGACCGATAATTCAAGATGTAGTAAGCATATCTTATATAAGCAGCTGTTTGGTGTATAAGCAGTTCTTTAGTGGCCGCACCGAAAGGTACGTACGGTGGAGGTTGATTGAAGATGATGTTACGCGGCATTCAGAAGAACCAGCTGAGAAGAAAAGACAAGAAATTAGTGCTATGTCAGAAGGTAGAGAAGATTTGTAAACTCTTCTAAGGGAAGATAAAAGTAGTTTAGTTTCCTTCTAAGATACTTATCTCTACAACTCATTGATCTTCCCATAAAAAATTCTTGAATATGTAGCCTCCCTAAGTCTCTAAACCTAATCTCTCTTCAACATGTAGAGACTAAAGATTCTGCCCTGCTCCAGTCATTTTTGCCAAGTGAAGGGCTGATTGGCCAACAATTGTCCACTTTTAAGTCAAAGATGTTTGAAGAAGGAAGAAGATTGGACGAGATTTCCTATATCCTTGATGTGAGAATGGATGGCTAACCCATTTTTGAAGCATAATAAGTCCAATTGCAAAAGCTAGGGCAGGGGAATTCAAGCCTGTCCTATCCTTATGTTCAGTTTAGTTAAATCTGTTCTGAACAAGCATTCCTTACCGTTTATATTCTAATCCTCTGTCTCAATTTCTCATGTTAATTTAGTTTCAGTAGGTGGCTCAACCATTTGCTTTTTTTTTTTTTTTTTTTTTTGATGGATATAGGTGGCTCAACCATTTGTGTGAGTCTCCAATGTACTTTTTATTGAACATTTGACTGTGAAGTAGCTTTTGACTGAAGTTACAAACTTGTTTCTTTTTAACATCTCCCATGGTTTGATGTGAGCATCACAGGTTCTACTTCAGAGAACTCAATTTATGATAAAATTTTTGTAATTTTCTTTTAGGTGCTAAGCATCCAAGTAGGAGAGAGGACATGTAGGCATGTAAAATAAAATGAGGATCTGACAACAGTTACTGATTGGAATTGATGCCTTTATTTTGATGTAAGCATCTTCAATGTAAGCATCTTTGTGGTACCCTTCTAACTGGATTAAGTACAATTTTTCAATATATAGTGCACAAAGGTCACAAGAATAAGTTCACTTTATGTCAAAATATCAATCTTTTGTTATCAAGGAAATAACTGATTTTCCTTTTATAAAGATCAATGAAAATATTGTATACCACATAGTTATTTATGATCATGAGTCATTTCTATTCTATTATGATAACATAACCTATTTTTCTGTCTTGCCATCTGTGCAGTATAAAATACTTTTTACTTTTAGTTTATTGAAATTCAAGATTTCTGAAATCGTAATTCATTCTTTTGGGTTTTTAGGTTTTCAGGAGGGATTCGATTTGCTGTATGATTAGGGCTCTTGTTGCGTTGATAAGATGAGATTTGGATTTCACATTGGTGACTAAAGTTTGAACTGAATGCAAGTAACACCTTTTTTTTTTACTTATTATTCTTTTTTCTACTGTTTCTCAAGTGTGAACAAATTATTAAA
Organism: Vitis rotundifolia; assembly: GCA_030254885.1. NCBI lineage: Eukaryota > Viridiplantae > Streptophyta > Magnoliopsida > Vitales > Vitaceae > Vitis > Vitis rotundifolia. The sequence goes on along the minus strand of CM058163.1, from coordinate 16,302,649 downwards.
AAAAGTTACTAGGAAGTATGTGATGTTCAACTTCCATTTATTTGTTTTACAGTTTCTATAACACAACATGTTCTTATGTTGCTTGGAATGTTGACACCCTTGCCTAAAATCTAGTGTGCCTTCCATGCTAAGAAGTCTTGTGCTTCGTGATTGTGGTGGCCTGGTCTGGGATAGCAACTTGCATCTGTTTTAGTACCTCAAAAACTGAAGAAAACATATGGTTTTATTGCCTTTTAGATTGGTGGATTTCATATTTCTCAATCAATATGCAACTTCTTGTTTATGAAACATCACTAAAGTATCTTGTAACTCAGTTTATTTTTTGTTTATGAATCATTGCTAAATTTTGATTGCCAACAATTGTCAGCTTTCATTAGTATGGATTTCATCTAACATATAAATTTTTAGGTGAGTGATAAATGGTACAAAATTTTTCTATTTTGTTTGCGTTGGAATGCTCTTCAAAGCATCATGTTGCTATTTGTTTACAACATATTATATTTGTGGTGAATTTTCTCATCAATATTTTTACTGCAGATTTGAACAATGAAAAGACTATATTTTCTCTCTTCTTTCAAATGTTTGAGGTGAAAGAAACTTTTGGCATGTCCTGCTATCTTGAGTTGCATAAATCAATGGCTCACAAGTGCAAATTCTTATGATTGGCAGAAAGACACTTGACTTCTCATCCTATGGGGAGCTGTGGGCATTCTTGCAAAGAACAAACTTTTGTGAGTTGTATGGCATTCTATGAAGGCATTTGCTTTCCCTTATCACATGATATTGTACATAACCTTGTTTAGCTTTCAAATACTTAATGCAATTGTGCAGGAGAGCCATGAATTGAGCTTATCAATTGACAATAATGTTTCAAGAAGATTTTTTGGACCTACATTAAATGCTTTTAGTAATGTTCTCTTAATTTCCTTTGATTTTAAGTAGATTCTTGTTTGAAAAAACCTTCTAGTAACTTTGAAAGTGGATACTGAGTAGCATTTGATTATTGAAATACCTAATATTTTTTAAAGTCGGTTACATTATTCATGAGTGAAAAAATCTGTGTTTTTATTTTTTATTTTTTAAAAATTTTTTTAGTAGATTCGTGGCCTTTCTCAATTCCTTGCTTATTGGTAATATTATAAAACTTACCTGTTTTCCCGTACTGTTTATGTATGTAGAACTGAAAGCATTAAAGAATGCTGATTGTCAAGAAATCATCTGATTATGGTTTCCCTTTGTGTTTTGCAGATTAAGGGTTTTCATGAGCCTTTCTACCAGTAGCAGTAGAAGGAGAAAAACTGCCACAGATGCAACTAGCATTGGTAGCTTGTGTCTCAAGTTTCATCGGGAGCTGATAATTGAATTGGTGACCAAGGTGCAGTCTTTTTCCCGTGATAGGTTCGTTACCCATGCTAATTAGGTGCACAGTTCAAACTTGTAGGGCTTTGGATCCCTTTCTGATTGGAATGATCTCTGGGATTCCTGTCACATTTTTCTAGCAAGCCAGCTTCCTCTAATGCTCTAAAATGTGGAGATCATGATTTCCTAAATTTGCAGTCTGCATTAGATAGGATTGTTTGATGCACAAGATCTATTTGTCTTGAATTTCCTTAAGCTCTTACCACTGGTTGCCACTCTTCCTTTTGCAACTACATATCTTTTAATTCCCTCTGGTGGAACAGTGGTGAGAAAAGAACAACAACAGATTGTCCAGTGATGACTTACATTCCTAAAGATCTAATTGATGATGTACCTTCCTGAGATTGAAGAGTGAGAAATGTTAAAACATCCCTTGTCTGAGTGGGGCCTTCACAGACAACACTCTCAGACAAATCATGATTGATAGTATACTTTAAGATGTGTTTCTTCTCAGATGTTCAAGGGCTGTTGATTCAGTCCCTAGCGGCTGTTCCATTTGATTCTGGCCCAGACGGGTGTCATCAACAAAATTTATAAACCTAAATCACCTTACACTAGGGTAGCATAGCTAGCATAGTATGTGTCTCTAGGGTCGAACACAGGGATGAGTTTTCATAATACACGTGATATTAGTTCAAGTACTGAAATGGTGCTTTTTCCTTAAAAAGTTAGCTTTAAAAGAAAACATAATTTTGGGTGAGAAAGAGTTGGTTTTAAGTCAACCAAAAATAAAATTGAAATTGATTATAAAGAAAAGGGTTTCTTGGAATTTTAGGTCACTAGGTTTAGGTTCCTTATACAAAGGGGGAGATTTCGGATCTTTTCCTCACGTTGGGGATAATAACATAAAGGATGGTTACTTCCCGAACCGGGTGAATTTAGCAAATAAGATTTGATCCAACTGGTTCATGAAAAACTGTAGTTGCTTCCCTTTAATGGTTTTAAACGTTAAAGACCTCTCACTGAATCATCTTCCAATGGCTCGTACATGATAACTACTAGACTACCATGGAGTCCACAGAGTCTGCTAAGCTTACCAAGTGTTGACCATTCAAGGTAATTCTTAACCTTGGAATATTCGTTAAAGGCTCGTAAATGATAACTACTAGACTACCATGGATTCCACAGAGTCTGCTAAGCTTACCAAGTATGGACCATTCTAGATAATCCTACCTATAAACCACATTCCAAAGGCTCGTAAATGATAACTACTAGACTACCATGGATTCCATAGAGTCTGCTAAGCTTACCAAGTATTGGCTCAGGTGATTTTAAGGGATTTTAAGTTAAATAAAAAGAAACAAAAACCATTAACGGGTAACAACTCTCCTCATTTTAAGCAAGGAAAACTCCCACCTCTGTATCCGGATCCTTTACCTGGCTTCCCTTAGTCCAGGAAACGAAAAGCCTAGCCACTCATCCTTTGGGAAAGCATCCTCAGAGGCTATTTGGCTAGAAAGAAAATGAAAAACAAAATGAGAAGGTAAGGTAGATCAAGGCTCTGTATTTTCCTTACTAAGAGAATTTACAAGTGTAAAAACTATTCTGATATATTGATCGATTCTGTCTTCGATATATTTACAAACGATGCAAAAGAATATATAGAGGTTTTTCCAACCTTCCTAATTAAGCAAACCTATCATTGGCTGATTACAAGGAGAGAATAGGTAATTACACAAAATATATTGAGATAAAAAATCTAACGGAGTCGGTGAAAAATATCTGAAAATTACACAGGAGGATTTTCGCAAGCTTGCGAAATTTCACAAGGCATTTCGCAAGGTTGCGAAAATCAGCTTGGTTTGCGAAATTCAGCTTTGGTTTCGCAAAGCTTGCTTTGGTTTGCGAAAATCAGCTTGGGTTGCGAAATTCAACTTTGGCTTGCGAAAATCAGCTTTGGTTTCGCAAGGCTAAAAAAGGCTTGCAAAATTTTCACAAGGTTGCGAAATTTTCGCAAGGCTTGGCGCAGTTGTCTTCAAATGGCCATAACTTCTTCATTTTAGCTCCGATTTGCACACCGTTTGAAGCGTTGGATTCCTGACTTCCCGAATTTCGAAACAATATATAGTATGTATAAAATGGACTCTAGGAAGTGATCCAAATTTGCCCTGCAGCTGCTCCCCTCTTGCATAGCATGTGAGGATTTCGCATAGCCAATCGAAATTGCTTCATGTTTGATTTCTCTCTCTGTTTTTCTTCCTTGCATCTCTTGATTGGCTTGGAAACCTATTGCCAAGGGTTGCACAAAATTCTCCCTTATTCTTGGCTTGCTTCAATGATAAAAAAGCTATCAAAAACACCAAAACTTGCCAAAAATTGATTAGAAACACTTGCAAGGGTCCTTAATGTGCCAATTGAGTTAAAATGTAATAACTACTACTCAAAAGTGTTTAAAACAATTAATTTCAAGCTATAAAAGAGTACTTTTTGAGTAGTAATCAACTGTCCTTTCTTCCTATGTATCTCATGTATATTTTCGTGTAAAGATTCCATAATCTGGAATCCTTAACCTCCCTACATCATCAAGACCTCTGCTAAGTTCTAGTAGTGTTTGGGAAGTGAGTGAATATCTTATTTGGGAATAGATGGTGAGATTCATTTTCCAGCCATAATGGTTCAGATTGAAAAACTAGAAGCAGGGAGAGTTCACCCAATCCTATGCAAATATTCAAATATTCACTACCCATTCCCAACACAAAATTCTTGCATTTTATCTTCTTAATACTAGTTTAAGCTTTCATACCATTGAAATTTTCTACTAGTGGAGCTACTGGAGAATCCTGCACTGAACCTCTTTATTGAAAACTTGGCTAGGGAGCAGCTTTTGACAGCAGTTACAAGGTTTATGACTCCACATTTTCTATTCAAAGTCTGTTCGTCTTGTTGATTCTAACCACAGTTCCATGTAAGCATCAATATTGCTCTCTCCCAATTTAAATGTTCACACCTTATATTTTAATTGAATGAATTCATTTATGTTAATAAGATTTTCTGTTTGATGTATTCTTGCAGGATTAGTTTAGTGACTAGTTGTCTGACTTCCTATTCACCATATTTCCTACTTCATTCAGGTGTAGTGAAAGTGCCAATTGGATATCTGGAATTTATATGGTGTAATGAATGAGAAGTTGCCAAGAAGGTGCAAAGTTTCGAGCCTCTTGGACAGATAATAATCAATGCTTACATGCCCATGACGTGTCTTTTTCCTAGGGACTAGTCCGTCATTCATGCTAAGAAGGCTGACAGTTCAAAATTGTATATAGGGCTCTGGAGTTGTTACTGATTGTAATGATTCACAAGTAGCAGGTCTCTGGAATTCTTTCAGATTTGTAGATTTCCTTCTCTCATGTCTTTCCAAGAGGCTAGCTTCCTGCAATCCTAAGTTGCTAAAGATGTGGAGTGTAGACTTGATGAATGTTGTCAAATGCTTAACAAGAATTCCGCTTCTCTTGAATACATGCATGTTGCTTGTCTCCACGTCTCACATCATTGTCAATAGATGCATTACTTTATGCTTGAAGACCTTGGCATTTATGCTTGTGAAAAACAGGTTTTGTTATTTGAAGTTTGTGTTGAACTTAGGCGACTGCCACCTGGCCTTTCTCAATTCCTTGCATATTGGCAATATTCCAAAGCTTAAGTCTCTTCCTAAATCACATGCCCGAATAGAAGTGATAGCATTAGACATTATTGGTTGCAAGAAAATCATGTGACTTCATTTCCCTTTGTAATTTGCAGATTAAGGGTTTTCAAAAGCATTTTCCTGGGTATCAGTGGAGGAAGATGAGTTGCCTTAGAAACAACTAGCAGTGGTACCTGGTGTCTCAAGTTCCCCAGAGAACTAGTGATTGAGTTGGTCCTCAAGACTTGATTTACTTCCCCTTGATAGGTCTGTTATCCATTGTAAGTATTTGCACAATTCAATATTATGGCACTTTGACTCCTTACTGATCGGAATGATTCATGATGGCAACACATCTCTAGAACTCTTCCATTTTTCTGAATGTCCTGTCATTTTTGTTGGATGACAAGTAGCTAAAAATTTGCACTCTATATATCAGATGAGGATTGTTTGATGCACAAGAACAACTGCACGTTCCTTGAATCATACATGACCTGCCATAAATTATAACTACATAGTTGTGACTGAAAAACATATTATGGTAGAAAAATTGGGATGATGCATGATCACACAGAATTAGGGATGATGCTAGCAGTATTGCCCAAGCCCCAACACACAGCTTAAGCTCCCCATTACTAGTGGAAGTCCTTACGTGATGTCCTTTTCCAGGGGTTGAAGGAACAATACTGCCCATCTCTCTTACCAATAGGTACATTGGATAACTTGTGTTTGGATTTTCAGACTTCTAATGGAATTCAGAACTTCATATATTCTTGAAGATCTGTATGTATTGAGTTTCCTTAAGCTCCCATTAATGGCAGCCTCTATTGGTCTTGCTACTACATGTAATTTAGTGCCCTCTGGTGAAACAATGGTGTGAAGGAAAACAAAAACAACTTGCCCCAAATCACTCACATTCCTGAAGGTCTAATTGCTTGTGTGGCTACTTCAGATTGAAGATTGAGACAATGTGAAAACACCCTTGTCTCATTGGAGCCTTCATAGACTCACTACTCTCAAACAACTCATCATTGATGGTATATTTCAAGATGTGTGCTCCTTCTCAGATGACCAAGACTTGCCTTTTCTCCTTATGAATATGAAATCCTTAATGTCCACACATCATCGGGTGAAGGTTTCCAGTTTTCCCTGCCATTTTTTTCTGAACAACATATATTAGATACGAAACTCCTAATTCCAATGATGTGACATTCGCTCAAGATTGCCCACATCTCCTACATGGAAGTAGATGGAAGATTCATCTCTGATCCATAGCAGGTTGGACTGCAAAAGCAGAAGCAGGGATAACTCACCATATCCTATTCTTATGAGGTTTGCCTATTCCCAGCGCACAATTCTTACATTTTATCTTCTTAATGCTAGTCTAAATTTTCAATGAAATCTACTTTAAATGGAGCTAGTAGTGAATCTTGCACTGGACTTTTTGTTTAAAATTTGACCAGGAAGCAGCTTTTGAGAGTAGCTACAAGCTCTATGGCTGCGCATTTGCTCTTCAATGTCTGTTCCTCTTGTTGATCTCTCCCACAGTCACATGTAAGCATCAGTATTTCAATCTTTCCCAATTTAACAGTTCATGCAACCTTATACTATAATAGAATGAATTGATGTATGTTCTTGGAGGAAGGAGAGGGAGGAACTCAATGCAAAGATGGAAAGCCCACAATGCTGCTTCAATACCATGAAGAAGTAATGATACATCGAAACTGTAGACAGAAGCTGAGTGTCTGGCAGGACCATCAAGTTGCAGAAGAACCATGCATGTCAATCTTCATTTGGTACATGTCCCCCTTCAGCCATCAACCCATCCATAACTTGAGCACTCTGTCCAGAAATTTTCATATTCTCATTCAGAGACTTGCCCAAATTTTACGTGATATTTTACAAAATATAAATGTTATAATAGTTCTTTCTTAAATAAGGTTTAAAACAAAATCACTTTTTATAAAAAAAAATACGGCACTTTTCATCGTTTCTTTGATTTTTATACTAAAATCGTCTTTTTAAAATATGAATTTACTTTTTATACTAAACTCGTCTTTTTAAAATATGAGTTTACTTTTTGTATTGAATTCATCTTTTGTTCTTTTTTTTTATTCTAAAATTTTTTATACTGAATTAGCCTTTTCAAAAAGTAAGTTTACTTTTTTTGCTTTGAATTTATCTTTTGAAAAGATGACTTCATTTTTATACTACACTCGTCTTTTCAAAAGAAGAATCTTACTCAAAATTGAAAAATATTCTTTGTATTAACAGTTTTTTTTAAAATCAATTACTCCCGAAGAAAACGTAACATTCACTTATATGTTGTTGTATCAATGTCAAACAGAAGCTACCAATTTTTTATATTTAAAATAATTTTTGAATTTATCAAGATATTTTTACATCAATTTTATTTGGATTTCAAATCAATTTAAATCCATTCCCACTTCCCATTTCACAAATAAAAATAAATGCACGTGTTGCTATTTTGAATAAAACAAAATTTGAAAAATTACCATCATCTTTAGTATTTAAAATAACTTTTTTATTCTCCAAGCCAACGACAAACAATGACATTTTGATTTGAGTAAGTAAATAGTTAACGGAAAAATATGTACTTAAAAAATGATGTTAACATACATTGCATCATAATTAATCAAAATTAAATTAGGTTGTTGGACGATGTAATTAATTATCCAAGTGTTTCATCTTATATCAATGCCAACTATAAGCACGTACACAATCTATTCCTTCTTGTTGAAATCAAGTGTGCACATCATGTATAATTCTTAGCTTCTTGAACATTACTTATGATGTTCTTTCATCTTTTTCACCCAAAATATGTATACACATGGCAATGTTTTTTTTAATGCCTTTTACATCGATGGATTTTTGTGAAACAAAAATTTGGTTAATCATCATTTTGATGATAACAAAATAATGTTTGGAACTATTAATTTATCCCAAGAGTATCATGTAAGAAGATTTTTAAAGTGTCAATCATAAAGATAAGTCAAGTTAAAGGAAAATTAAGAAGAAAGAGAAAACCTCAAAGAGAAGATCAATTAAGATCTCTTATCTAGGATATCTCTGTATGATTATTGGTGTATTAGGATCATGTATTTTATTTTTATGCAAACACTTAAAATTACTTAAGTGCCTAAATTGGTTTTATTCTTTTATGAATTGGATGCTTTCATATTTTTGATTAAAAATCCCAAACTTAATCCTTTGTAAACCTGTTTTAAAAGGTTTTAAAAAGTTGAGTATAGGTTGTTTGAGACTTTAAGGCTTGCCTAGTCAAGGTGCATTTTACACATTCTCTCTTTTAATAGCTTGTAGAGCTGGTTGAGAAATGGTTGAGCTAGTTGGGTAATAGTAACCTAAATGGCTAGTAGTCAGTTTAATTGGTTGGTCGATTGGTGGCCACAAATCTCTATTGGAATTAAAATATTAAAGCCTAAATACATGATAATCCTAGCCAAGAAAACCAAAGATAGGGTTACCACAACTTTGTAGTGTTTTGGTTGTCATCCTCATAGAGTAGCTTGTGTTAAATGGTTTTTAGATTAGAAAGATTAATTATTTGAAAAAAACTAATTTAAATAAATTCAAATAAAATATAAATAAAGATTTCTTAAAATAAACCTATTTAAATTTTAGAATAATTATTGATTTTTAATTTAATTAAGCAAGATTGGGGGTTTCACAATTTAACTTTGGGTATAGATCTTTAGACGAAACAAGTATATATAATTTAATTAATCTTAAGGTTCTCAAAATACATGGTCTAACAAGATCAACTTGAGTTCCATATCTCAGAGTTGATTTGTGTCCTAACTTCTATTATTTTATTTTATTTTGAATTACTTAATAGATGAATGGATTAGAAACCAAAAAATATCATTTATATGAAGACAAAATTACCACATCTCATAATTAGGAAGAGAGAACATAAAAGCTTACAAAAGGATGAAAACCTTTTTTTGAGTTGAATAGCATAGGGGGTGGAGGCCTTCTTTTATAACACAAGGAAACTCCTCATTTTTTGTTTTTTTGTTTTTGTTTGTTTTCTGATGTGGGATAACTTCAATCTTAACATTTATTTTGTATATATTAAAAAAATTAAAGGGCGAAAGAAGCATGAACTAGTAAATAGGAATATGTGAAGGTAATGGAAATAACACTTACTAGACCAAGCTTGGCTGAGGAAGAATTACGGGGCGTAAAACAAAAAAATATGCTGATTCGGGTTGGGCATACTATAAGTAATGATTCTCTTATTTGTGATAAATATAAATAAAAAGTAAGGTCATTCCATTTCGACAAAAGACCTACACCTAAGCCAAGTTCCATGGCTTTGGGTCCACTATCCCGATCAGGGTTTTCCTACCCTTAGAGAGACAGGTCTTTCTCTTTTAAGCAGATTGTGGGCGAGGAGGGATTCGAACCCCCGACACCATAGTTCGTAGCCACGTGCTCTAATCCTTTGAGCTACAGGCCCCACCCCTTCTCCATTGGATTTGTTTGAGGCTTGCTTGATAAAGCACTATCCTTATATAAAACAGTATATACCCTTCCTTTAGATTGAATGTTGATGCAATAATAATCATAGGTACTGCACCTCCAAGATTCAACAATGAAAAAGCAATGATGACTTTTCATAAAAAAAATCTCTGATATAAGCAAGAAGAGAATGCTCACAACACTAAGAAAAAAAAAAGAAAAAGTTAAGGGTTTATTTGACAATTGTTTTTGAAAATAGTTTTTTGTTTTCTAGAATAAAAATCGAAGAAAACACGTTGGACAACAAAAACCTATTTTCTATTTTCAATTCTTAAGAACAAAAAACATGATATTTTCAGATAATATCTTTTAGTTATTTTCTACTATTTTCACTTGTTTTATAAAGAGTATTTTAAAAAATAATTATACAAATACGTAGAATGATTAAAAATAAAACATTAGATATAAAAATTATTTTTAAAATAAATTAAATATATTTCAGATTTTCAAACAAACTTTTGTTTTATAAAACATCCGAGGATAGTTTTTAAAAACTATTCTCAAAAATTGTTTTTCAAAATCGTTTTCGAAAACAGTTACCAAACAAGCCCTAACACATTCAAAAGCTCTCACATAGATGAATCATGAAGAGCTCCACACTGCAATAGTGTTATGGTATGAAACACAATTAAGACATTATCCATGTAATTGATTGGCTGAATCATTACATGGGTTAATGCATAAATTAGACAATTTACAGTGCCATATGATTTCCGAGTTAAATTAAGGAATGAAATCCAAATTTCACAATTACAGAAATTGAAAAAATCAAGGTTCAAATTGTGCACAGGAAAGTTAGCAAATAAGGATCCAAAATGGAGTTCCTTCTCTTTGAAGGTTCTCTTTGAATGAGAAATCAAAAACTCTTTTTTAAGCTTGATAAAAGCTTTTATTTCTATTTGATTAATTTTGTTTAAAGATTTTATAAATTAAACATAAACTTAATATAGAATCTAAGGAAATGTTGTATTTTGTAGAAGCTTTATTTTGCCTTATACATCAAATTCTTTCATATTCAATAAACTATTACAATACTAATATTATTCTTTAAAAACTATAACTTCGGCTTCAATTTCATCTTCTAGCTTCAACTTTGCCTTCTAGATAAAACCAAAAATAGGAAACTATCCTAAATGAGACCTAATTATTTAATCAGAAAATCTTTCTCACTTACTTCTCAAACAAAAAAATTTGGTTTGGAAGTTCTAAGGTCTATGAATCTCCTTAGCGCCCATATCGGATAGATGTTAGCTTTTATTGTAGTACTTTAAAAAGTTTCATTGAAGTCATACATGCTTCTTACATTTGAGGAAAAATACGAGTCTTCAACACTTTTCCAAAGCATAGATACTCATGTTGAACTAAGTAGGTTCCCACGTTTAAAAGTTTTATTTAAACATATCGTTAAAAATTACTTTTGGCAGTTTAAGAAGTTCTCTCAAACAAGGTTTTAACATGGTACTAAGGGTAAGCTCTTGAACATCAAAGTCTTCTCTCTTTTTGGTACGCATATATAGTATATTAAAGAGCACTGCAGAAAGTTTCCAAGGGTTGTTCCCCACTACAATAGGTGAGCTCTAGTGTACAAAAGCCTTCCAACCCTCTCTGATAGTTATCCAAATCCCCATTGCTATCCTGTATTGAAAATCACCCCTCTTTAACTCTCTAAACATTGAACTTCTCCACAACCTATCTTCATGCTAGCAAACCCCTTGAGCTATTTGCCTAGGAAATATTTCATTCTTTCTCTGAACTTTATATTTATTTTTTTAATGTGATAAGGCACTTTTAGAAGAATGGTTTGGGTTTTGTTCTTGTTAGAAACATGGATGGTATTAAGTAGAGAAATTTTTTTACAAATTGTAGATGGGAGATCATTCCAATTAGAAGATGTTATAGGAGGAAAGTAAAAGAATGACAACATAAATAAACACCAACAATGAAGAAGTTGTAAACATATAAGAGTGCTTATAAGTTGTAAATAAACACCAAAAATAAACTCATCTCTTGAATTCTTGAGTAATTCTAAATGTCTTCCTCCCATGCTCTAAAATATGGGTCATGCATGGCCAAAATTTGTGGTCTATACTAAATGAGGGTTGTTTGATGCACAAGAATAAGTGTGCATCCCTTAAGTACATGTAAGCTGCTCTTAGTCTCCACCTTTCAGATTGATTTCAAGAGGTATCTTACCATATATATATATATATTTATGATTGTGAAAGGTAGGTTTAGTTGGCAGAAGTCAAGATGATGTGCAATGGCGCATCTTGAGTAACTTAAGATATAGTATTGCCCAAGCCTCTAGAGATCTCTAAGATTACTCTGCATGACTAGTGGGAATTCAGATATGGTGTATTTCAACTGCATGCCTACCTCTCTGACCAATGGGTACATCTTACATCACATAAGACCTATACAAATCTTTTCTAACATCTCTTTGTATTGAGTATTTGCACACAAAGATTCCAGATGCCTCTTCTCAAATGACAAAGGCTGACTCTTCCTTTCTAGATGTCTCATGTATATTTGGACACAAAGGTTCAAGTATCTGGAAGCCTTAACATTCCAGGATCACCAAGACCTCACCTCTCTTTAAAAGCTATCTATCATTTATTTCCCCTCTGCTCCAATGGTATTTAGTCAGAGACTGTTTAGAATCTTACATTCAGTAAGGTTCACCCATTCCCAACACAGATTTCTTACTTTTTGATCTGCTTAATATTGGTTACAGTTTTCATTTTATCTCAATTTTCTATAGGTGGCCCTAGTAGTGAAATGGAGTTTTTGTTTGAAATTGACAAGGAAGCTGATTTGGACAGCAGTTACAGGCTCATGGATTTGCATAGTCAGTTCCATTTTCGTTCCTTTTGTTGATCTCTTCCTTAGTTCCATGTAAGCATCAGTAGGTCTACCTCTCCCAAATTAATTTTCATGCTATCATATGCCTTAAAATGTTCATTTGTGTTCCTACTTCATTCAGGTGTTATTTAAGTGGCAGAAATTACGAATTGGAATGCCTAAGAAGAAGAAGCACTACAGCCACAGAAGCAGAAGTATGAGTACCTTATGTATTTGGATTCAGGAATTCGTGTGGTATAAAATGAACTGGAGAAGCATAGCCTCAAGTCTCTTGGTGAGCTAATAATTTGGGTGGATGCCCAAGACCCTTCTCTTTCCCTGGGACCAGTCTATCATTCATGCTAACAAGCTCACAGTTCCAAATTGTATTTTAGAGCTCTGGAGTTCTTACAGATTGGAATGATTCACAACAGCATCATGTCTCTGGAATTCTTTCAGGTTTCTTAGTGTCCCTCTCTCATGTCTCTTCAAGAGCCCAGCTTCATGCAATTCTGAAAAATGGAGATTTGGGGGTGCTAAAATTTGGAGTTTAGACTAGATGAAATGCTGTGAAACGCACAGGAACAACAGCTCTTCTGAATAAAGCTATGTTGCTTGTCTATACCTCTCACATCTTGTTGTTTATGATTTTGATTTTCTGAAAAACTGGTTTTGGGTTATTATATCTCAAAATGATGCACCACAATTTCTTGTATATTTCGCAGCGATGCATTTTGAAAATGATGAGAAGAAACAGAGAAAAGCAGACTCTGTCCTTTGACTCAAAGAAACAGAGAAGCAATGGAGATACTTCTAGTGTTCCTTTTCACCATAAGGAATTCAAGACAGAGATGCATCAAATTCTGTGTCTTGACAAGGGGATAAAGAGATGGGAGAACCCAAGATGCTGCTTTTTGGTGTGGGGTGAAGAAGAAAGGGAGAAACCACAGAATGTTAGGCTTGACCAAGAGAGGAAGAAGCAGAGGAAACAGGGTACAATGAAAGAAAATGGTCTTATTTCTCAAATTCTCTTATACTTTTATCAAAAAGGGGTTGTTTCATTTGAAGAGGAAGAAAAGACGAAACCCCATACACATTGATGATGCAGAGTTGAAGAACTGGACCAACAGAAAACTCAGAAGAATTTTGTAACATAAATTGGGGTTGCAGATGGAATTCTGAGAGTAAATTACATAAATTACTTGGTGGATTCTTCTGGTACATGATATTCATGAAGTGAAAGTCACATGATGTTCATGAATAAAAAGTAGACACATAGAAGTTCTGTTGATATTAGAAGTTCCAAAATAGTGAAGGCCATTTAGATCTAGCAAACTCCAAATCAATGCAAACATTGAACAACTTGATGACATGGTTGGTGGTAGATCAGGAACATCCCCTGTAATTCATCTTAATCCTGCGACTGAGGCCCGACCACTTACATGAGATGACACCCATAGCAGCATAGTCCAAAAAGTCCTTGGAAGGTTGGCCTTAAATCTGCTAGATAATTCCAGATGTTTGAGGCCACAGGCTGGGTGGTCTTAAAATATTCAAGAGGCGCAACAATAGTATATTGTCTCCACATATGCCAAAACCTGTTTCTTCACAAGAATAAATAGAAGGCGATTAGCCAGGGCAGGTAATGCGACTCTAGGCAATAGACTAAGAGTTGAAGATAGAACATACATGTTTCTGAGAAAAGTGTTGTAGTTCTTGTCCACCTGAATACCAGCCATTCAAGTGCTGTAGTTTTTGGCCTTGATCTCTAAATTATAAACATAAATTAGATGGTGATTGCTCCTCTTCTGCTACCAATGGGCCCAGTTGTTTGAGAGACATGGAGATAGATTAGGTATGGGTGACTCTGAATCACTTGCACTGAATCTACCTTGTACAAAGTCCCTAAGGTCCTTGGAAGGTTTGCCCTGGACCAGCTATGTAACTCCAAATGCTTGAGGAAGGTAATTCAAGAGGCGCAGCAGTTGTACATTGTCTCCACATATGGCAAAACCTGTTTAGTCACAATGATAAAAAGTTGCTTAATCATGGCAGGCAATGCAACTCCAGGCGATAGGGTGTGAGACAGTGAGAGGAGAAGATAGAGCAGCATACATGCTTCTAATATAAGTGCTGAAGTTCTTGGCCATGGGTGAATGCCCAACCAGTATATTTGGACTGCAATTTTTAGCAATTGGAACAATGAAGAAAGCTGGCCTCTCAATAAGACGCCAGGATGACATTTAGAAATCTTAAAGAATTCTGGGAATGTGTTGATACCTTGGATCATTCCATTTAAAATCTTGACGAGTCCCAGAAATGTGTTGATGCCTAAGTCCCAGAATTTTGATATGTGAGTCTTCTTGATATTGATGACAGACCTGTCTCTTGGAAATAGAATCTTGGCCGGCCTATTAGTAGCTTGTTGAGCGTATTTTTCTGTATTTTTGCCCCTTGAATAACAGCTATTCAAGTCCACAAGGTGCCAATACATTTTGATTCTCTTCTTCTTATACTACCAAAGAACAGGTTTTTGATCTTAAATCTCTAAATCACGAAGGGAAATGAGACTGTTGCAGTCTGTTCTCCTGCCACAATAAAAAGATTTCTTTACCAACAACAGTCACTGATAATTTCACATCTGCGAATGCCAGCATAAGCCACTTTGAGAAAGCAATTGATCCCTGGATTATTACTAATCTCTAAGGAACTGAAAAAGGTCAGATGGCCAAGCTCCGAAGTTCTTGATGCCATTCCCAGTTCAGCAACTGACAGTATCATAAGTGAAACAGAAGACAAGAAGTCTAAAACATACAAAATCAGAAGCATCAGTTTTCAATTTTTAGCAAGAAAAAATAACACAATGAATCTTATTTGTAGGTAAATCAAGATTCACAAATACACCATTGCATGACTCATTAATTGGCTTCCAATATTTTAAAAATTCAAAGACACCAATATGTTTACTTCCAATATAAAAGACTGTCAAAGAAGAGGGTTACAAATTTGTTTAAAATTTGAGAAAAGAAAATTTTCCAGTAAGAAAAAGGAAGATTCTTCAAGCACATGAAAGTGAATGAATCTGAGAGATTAGGGGAGCTAACGAGCCTCTCTTTTTTGTTGGCAAAATCTCATTTACCAGCTTCCTGAAAAACATACTAAAAATAAGTAAAGCCTTATCGATGAGAGGCTAAATTCAAAATCCAAAGTCAATAGAAGGTTGTTTATTGTAGAACTAAATACAATAACTAAACCTTATTATGCAAGTCCACAAAATTGTTTTATGGCCTTCTAACGCACCTGCATTTTCATGTGAGTAAGAATAGAGTAAATGCCACAAAAGGCAAACCATACAAATGAAGAAGCTGTTGAATGATTTTTTCTTACAATCTGTAAAAAAAGATGTAGTAAAAAACTCGTAAATTGTCAATAGAAATATACTGGTTTAAAAATGTTATTCTCATTGTATCAAACTGATCTGATACACAAACCCAAGCTTTTAGGTTATAATGCTTGGTTGCCTCAGCATCATCATACACCAGCCTCGCCAGTGTGGTCTTGCCCATCCCACCCATGGCAACGATGGAAACTACAGCAACATTGGTTCCAATGGGTTCATCCCTGAGAAGCATGTCAAGTATAATCTTTTTATCACCATCCCTTCCGAAAACCCAAGGTTCATAGACCAGAGATGTAGTGATTGGCCTTTCCCAAGCAGACTTGGTTATGGCTACCACCTTTTCCAAACCAAGCTCAGCCTTTTGAGCTGAAATTTCTTCTAATCGGCGAGTGATTTCCATTATCTTTGGTGCCATCTTAACATTACGCATAGCCTTAATAGGATTGAAAGCAAAAGTACAAGAAGTAGGGATGAACTTGTGTACCTTGCTTGCGCTGGCTCTATTTATTAGAGAATTTATTACAATTTATTTTCTTTCTATTTTCAAATTCTTGTAATTAGTTGTAATTTCCTATTTTTGTTGCAATCCCCTAATTCTAGGATTGTTTCCTATTTTTGTATTTTAGGTTTTGTGTATATATATTTATTTTTAATCAATGGAAAAGTAAAACCATTGTTTCTCAATAATTCTCTCTACTTCAACATGGTATCAAGAGCCTAATCTTCTTGGGCGTATTTTCTTCCTTTTTTTTTTCCAGAAACACCAGAAGAAATCTACAACCAGTCTCCTCAATGGCTTCCAGTGCATCATTCTCTTCCACCAAAGATCTTATCACCATCCAAAACTCCTAAGATCCTCAACATCCCCTCTTTACAATCAATCTCTCCAATATCACCAAATTGTCATCCACCAATTATCTCACATGGAGCCTTCAAATCCAATCTCTTCTTGAAGGTTATGATCTTCATCACTTCATTGATGGCACTCATACTCCACCACCACCCACCGCCACCGTCACTGGTGTTGCATCCCCAAATCTGGCATACACAACCTGGAAGCGTCAAGATCGTCTCATCTTTAGCGCTCTCCTTGGTGCTATCTTCGTTTCACTACAACCACTTATTGCCCGCACCACCACTTCCCTTGATGCATGACAAACCTTAGCCAATACCTATGTCAAACCATCTCATGGTCATATTAAACAATTGAAGGAACAATTAAAGCGGTGTACCCAAGGCTCAAAATCAATTAGTGAATATAGACAAGTGATAAAGACTCGTGCCGATGAACTTGCCATTTTGGGGAAACCAGTTGATGATGAGGATCTTATTGATCGGGTTCTTAAAGAACTAAGTGATAAGTACAAATTTGTCATTGATGCAATTAATGCCCGTGACACGTCAATTTCTTTTGCTGAGCTCCATGAGAAACTTCTCAACAAAGAAGCATCTCTTCAGACCGCTCAACCATATCCCCTATCACTACCAGCAACGACAAATCCCACAGCCTTCCGGAATCGTCCAAATTGGCGTCCACCAGCCACCACTCCACAACAACCAGGCCTTACCATTGCGTTTTCTCCTCATGATCAACACCAACCCAAACCTTATTTGGGTCGTTGTTAAGCATGTGGTATTCAAGGACACACTACCAAACAATGCCCGATGTTTTAGCTTATCACTAATCAACAATCCCCGATACCTCGTCCTCAAGGCACTTAGGGATATCGCCCCTCCACTCCTTGGCAACCATGAGCCAATCATGTTGTTCTCGGCAACAACACTACTCTTACGTGGCTGTTGGATAGTGGAGCATCTCACCACGTTACGTTTGACTTGAGCAATCTCTTTCTTCATAGCCCGTATCAAGGATTTGATGATATCATGATCGGCAATGGATCGACCCTTCCCATCACACATATTGGTTCTACCACCATACCTACTTCCTCTCGCACCTTTACTTTACAAAATGTCCTTTATGTCCTTTCCATGCAAAAGAACTTAATTTCAATTTATCAATTTTGCACTAATAACCATGTTTCTGTTGAATTCTCACCCTCTGCTTTTCAAGTGAAGAATCTAAACACAGGGACAATCATTTTGATGGGTGAACTTAAGGATGGGGTATATGAGTGGCCAACTACATTCTCTTCTGTTATCTTTTCACTGTTGCTTGCATTTTCTAGTGTTAAGACCACTTTGTTTGAGTGACACTTTAGACTAGATCATCCATCATTTACTATTATGAAAAATATTGTCTCCAAGTTTTCTTTACCATTGTCTAGTCCGTTATCTTCTTCCACACATTGTAATGCCTGTTCATGTAATAAAAGTCATAAAATTCCATTTTCTTCTTCTACTTTAACCTCATCCCATCCGCTTGAACTTCTCTTTTTTGATGCATGGACCTCTCCTGTTTTTGATGGTTTTCAATACTATATTATTTTTGTTGATCATTATACACGATATATTTGGTATTATCCACTTAAAAGGAAATCCCATGTGTATGATGTCTTTGTGCGCTTCAAGGCATTAGTCGAAAACAAATTTAAACACCGGATTGTTACCCTCTATTCAAATAATGGTGGCGAATATCAAGCCCTTGATAATTTTCTCTCCACCAATGGTATATCCCATCTTACTACACCACCACATACACCTGAACATAATGGTTTTTTCGAACAACGTCATCGCCATATTGTTGAAACCGATCTATCTCTTCTCACTCATGCATCGATGGCTTTAACTTATTGGACTTATGCCTTTGCCACTACTATATATCTCATCAACCGTATGCCCACACCCACACTACATCTCTCATCTCCTTTTGACAAACTCTTTGAGTTTCCACCCAACTACACTAAACTTCGGATGTTCGGTTGCTTATGTTGTTCGTGGCTTTGTCCTTATTCTCAACATAAACTTGACTCTCGTTTCACTCCTTATGTCTTTCTTAGTTACTCTTCAACACAAAGTGCTTTTATCTGTCTTGATCTGTCCACTTCTAAGACATATATTTCTCATCATGTCAAATTTCTTGAAAACTCTTTTCCCTTTACCACTCACCAATCCCATCTAGCTCGTCCCACCCTAGAGATCATTTCCAACTGGCTTCCCCCGGTCCAAACTCTAACCATTTCAAATGGCTCACTCAATACGCCTCCACAAAGGGATTTCTCGTGTCAACATCCATCCCAAAATGCCCAACTGGTCGACCGCCCTTCCTCACCAATTGACCGTTTACCACCAGAACCACACAATTCTGAGACGTCTTTTGCTTCAACCACAACTCCACCCATCCATCAAAATACCCATCCCATGACCACTAAAGCCAAAAACAACATCCACAAACCCCTAACCAAGATGAATCTCATTGCCATCCTTTCTAAACTATTAGACATGGGGCCTCACATTGTTAACCAAGCCCTAACCGATCCCAAATGGAGACAAGCTATGAATGATGAATTTGATGCTTTTGTTCGGAATGGAACTTGCGAGCTTGTTCCATCTACTTCTATGCAAAATCTTGTTGGATGTAAGTGAGTTTTTCGTATTAAACGGCTTCCTGATGGCTCTATTGACAGGTATAAAGCCAGATTAGTTGCCAAAGGTTTTCATCAGCGACTTGGCGTGGATCATCATGGCACCTTTAGTCTGGTTGTCAAGCCGACAATAATACAACTTATTCTAAGCCTGGCAGTCAATAAAAGTTGGAAATTGCGATAGTTGGATGTTAATAATGCCTTTCTTCAAGGCCATCTTTTCGAAGATGTCTAGATGGCCCAGCTTTCGGGATTTGTTGATAGAGACAATCCAACACATGTATGCAAATTAAAGAAGGCTATATAAGGACTCAAGCAGGCCCTACGAGCTTGGTATCTTGAACTTTGTCAGTTCCTCATTGAGTCTGGGTTCACAAACTCTCATGCAAACACTTCTCTATTCACTCTCTACTCAAGTGACATTACTATATATCTACTTGTTTATGTGGATGACATTATTATCATAGGTACGTACCAACACCAATATTATTCAGCGCTACATTGACCTCCTAGCACAAAGATTTTCAATCAAGGATCTTGGTGCTTTGTCCTACTCTCTCGGCATTGAGGTTCTTACCACTCCATCTGGTGTATTACTTACTCAAAGGCGCTACATCTTTAATCTTCTTGCTTGGACAAAAATGTCTGGTGCAAAACCTGTTGCTACACCACTTGTTACAGATGAAAATCTCACACTTCATTCAAGTACAACTCTGACTAACTGCACAGAATATAGAACCCTTGTTGGCAGTCTACAGTATCTTTGCCTCACTCACCCAGACCTATCATATGCTATTAATAAGCTATCCCAATTCATGCATCACTTGACGTCTGAACATTGGAATGCTGCAAAACGACTGCTTCAATATTTGTGTGGCACATTGACTCATGGATTATTTCTTCATAAGGCAAATACCCTTTCTCTTCATGCCTTCTCAAATGCAGATTGGGCTGGCAACAAAGACGACTATACCTCTACGAGTGCCTATATTGTCTATCTTGGTCGTAATCCAATTTCTTGGTCATTCAAGAAACAACGTATAGTTGCTCCGTCATCCACAGAGGCTGAGTATTGATCAGTTGCCGCTACTATTTCAGAAATCAATTGGATTTGTTCCCTTCTCATAGAGCTTGGTGTCACTCTTCCTACACCGCCTGTTATCTATTGTGACAATGTTGGTGCCACCTATCTCTATTCTAATCCAGTATTTCATTCGCGCATGAAACATCTGGCAATTGACTATCACTTCATTCGGGATCAAGTTCAATAAGGTGCTCTTTATGTTACTCATGTTTCCTCAGCAAATCAACTTGCCGATGCTCTTACTAAACCACTTCCACGAAGCCGCTTCCAAGAATTACGGGTCAAGATTGGCGTCTTCTCCGAAGCTCCATCTTGAGGGGGCATATTAGAGAATTCATTACAATAGATTTTCTTTCTATTTTCAAATTCTTGTAATTAGTTCTAATTTCCTATTTTCATTGTAATCCCCTAATTCTAGGATTGTTTCCTATTTTTGTTGTAATCCCTTAATTCTAGGATTGTTTCCTATTTTGTGTTTTGGGTAGATTGTTTCTTATTTTGTGTTTTGGGTAGATTGTTTTCTATTTTTGTGTTTTAGGTTTTATGTATATATATTCATTCTTAATCAATGGAACAGTCAAGCCATTGTTTCTCAATAATTCTCTCTCTACTTCAACACTATCAGGTTCTGTCATCACCTTTCTTCGCAAAGCTTCGTAGGAGAACTTGTCCAAGGAGTCCTCCATGTCGTAAGCCAAATCCCTCAGATCGCCCAGCCATGCTTTCACCAATTGCTCTGTGATCTGCCTTTCCTCTGCATCATTCAACACTTCACGAATGTTAAACAATTTTTTCTCCCATTTCTTGAGCTTAACTTGGACATGCTCTTGGCGTGCAAACTTGAGGAGATCAGAGGACGCCAGTTTGTTAAATAACACTTCAAAGGAAACAGAAAGAAGAGCCTCTTCTACAACTTCCATGGCTTCTTGGTAGAATCCAAAGGTGAAACAGGCGAAGTAGAAACCAATGGATTGCCGTGTCAAGACTCAAAACAACTTTGGAAGAAGTGGGTTACAGAATTGTATTCTCACAGTTCTTATGGGGGGATCAAAAGTTCTCAGTAGTCAGTGGAGGGCCTCACAAACCCAGGAAAAAGAGTGGAAGATTTCCAAATGGCCTATCGGTAAGATGGTTTCTTGGAGACTGTAATTCATTTCGGTGAATAAAGGCACTAACACCAATCCAAGCTTCCTTTATTCTTTGCTAATTCAACTGAAATCTTGTGTGCACAAAAGCAAGTGATTCCTTTGATAAAAGGTTCCAAAAAAAAAATTACAAAAGAGAGATCTCTTGAAATCTGGTCATTTGGCTGAAGTATAAGATATTCCCGCCTTAAAAGTCTGAGATTAAATGAAAAAGAAGCATTGGCCAGCATAGATATCGATCTTAGTGCTTCTTCAAATAATTGTGTTTCCATAATGGTCATAATATTCTATATGATATATTAGAGTTTGGTGACCCAAGTCGTATTTGCTCCGACCTGAAAAGCTTGTAGTGTGATATATATGGTGAAACTATAATTATGAGAATTTTTGAGGGTCTATAATGGTAATAGAATAATCAGGTATTGATTTGTTTTATTAATTACTCTTTTATATATATATATATATATATATATATATATATATATATATATATATATATATATATATATATATATATATATATATATATATATACTTCTATTGTATTCACTCGCAATTCCCTCATCTTGTACCAGCCTTTCGATTTAATAGATTTCCTTCTCCTTTATCCATATTTTTTCTCATTTAGAGTTTTTCTTGTAAATATACGTGTTCTTATTATTTTTTTATTGTTTATTCTCGTTATTGTATAACATGGTATATCCAATTCATTTGGATGCATAGACCAAAAATCTTTTGATTGCTAACTTGTTATTGACAATAAGAATTTGTTTAGGTGAAGATAGGAAGTTTTCATAGTACTTTACATTTGGAGGTGCCTAGTTCCTCCTTTACATACGAACCAATGTTGGACCATTAATGTCAATTATTATTATTAAAAATTAATTGAACAAGTTCAAGGATTTAAAATGGACACAGAGAAAGAAAAGACATACATTAAAGTAATAAAATATATTATATTATAAATAGCTTCCTACATGTAAAATTTTCCATAAATGCATGATAATAGAATACACCATGCATGCATCTCACTTTTATTGTTTTTTGCATTTTTAATAATTGAACCACAACGGTCTATTAAATAGAGTGGAGAATATTAGTCTAAAGTATGATAAAGAAAAGGATTAGGTGTTATTTTATTCCCATTTAACTGTCACATTTAGAAAAAATATAGTTCTTTTTTATAAGTGGAGTAAAAAGATATGTGGTTGATGTTCACACCTGGCTTTTGGATTAATTATTTAAATCTTAAAAATAACTATTCGAAATTTAATCTTGGTCTTATTTGGATAAAAATACTATCATTATTTTCTTGTAAAAATAACTCTTTTTTTTTAAAACTAACACGTAAATATTTGGAATGGTAAATGACATTTATGTAAAAAAATAGGTTACTTTTCAAATAAAAGCATAGGAGGAGTTACATTCACAAATTTAGGGATCATTTCATCCCTTTTCAATTAATTCTATACAAAACTATATTTTTTTTATAAAGATGTTAATTATTAACTATCCATTAATTCCATAATGCAAATTAGGTTTTGTCTATCTATATGCATAATTGTTGAATTAATTATTTATATTTTCTATGAAATGAAAATAATAAATTAGTATTGTTAAAATGAAATATCTATTGTATGTAGAAAATAATTTTTAGAAATGTGTCTATATCATTTTAAAATTATTGTAATTTTAAAATATTTATAATTTCAAAATTAAAAAATAATTTATAATTTTAAATTTATTGTACCTAAAAAATTGTAAATCTTATAATGCAACAAACATTGGAACTATCATTACTTCTTTATGAGTTGGTTATATTTGGTGATTTTGTCCATTGAACTAAAACTAAAATAATGCATACACTTCATCATTTAAGTGTTCTTTTAAGTGAAGAAAAAGTAAAAGAAAGAAAATGGCAAACAAGAACATTTATCTTGATTTGATATGTCACTTTTAGAATATATATATATATTTGGCATAATTGCATGTTTTCATTGCATAGTACCTTGTCCTGGGTGTTCATGGTATCAGAGCCACGAAAAGGGAAGTCGGGTTTTGTTTTGGGTGTTTTTTGATCTATCCTAGGTGTGGTAGCAGTTTGCCTGAGGCGATCCCCGCCGGGTTGTGCCCGTTGTTAGCCGTGGATAGGCGTTGTTAGGGCGATTTGGACGGTTGGGGTGATTACTTGACTAGGTCTGTAAATCTGCTATTATGCTCTAGATTAAAAACCCTAAGATGAATTCGATTTTCAGAACCATGTCTAGGAAATCCATAGATCCTCAAGACACTATAGTTAACAGTGAAGAGATCAATTATCCTAAGATCTAAAATGATTTAGATGATTGGAAGTTACCCAAGGTGCCTAATCAAGAAATTTACAAGAAAGGAACCTTTAGGTTTTTTACAGACTACACCATTAAAACTTCTGAACAATCAGTAACCCTAGATAAAGACGATCAAGTCATAAGACTCTTAGATATTAAATCCATTGAAAAGCATAAGCGTGACCAGTACAACTTCATACACTTTGGTATGATTCAAGTTGCAGCTAAGCCTTTGACAAGACTAAGTTTAAACACCTCTATTGTCATGTGTTTAAGGGATAATAGACATTTTGATTATTGAGATTCTATTATTGGAGCAGTCCAAGCAGGACTACATAATGGTTCTGTTTATTTCCAGTGTTTCCCTAACTTCACAGTAAGATTAAAAGATGCCGACATCTTAGATTCGGTTGTTCTTCATGTTAAGACCCATGGCTTTAAGTTCAAAGAAGGAAACAGTCCTGTTTCCGTCATAATCAGGTTTGCCTATAAGAGTATGACCACAAGGGTTGGATCTGGAGCATTGAGCACCAATCCCAAAGGAGAAACCACTCTTTTCTACTCTGATATGTTAAGTAAGTCTAATTTCATAATCCCTAAGCAAATTATGTGGAAAGATGTTGAGTTTCCTGAAACTTGGCATTTCTCCAATGCTGTCCCAGCTATTGAGCAAAGATCTAAAACTATTGAACAAATTGTTCAATATCCTGATGGGGGAGGAGATCTGATTTTCTCCAACTCTTTTCGTCATTCTAGCATCCCTAGAGTTTCAGATTTTGAGCCCTCTAGAGCTTCAACTTCTTCCATCCCTATAAGAACCACTAGGGTAGAAGAAGGTTCCACTTCAACTAATCCTAAGAACATTAAGCTAACCGGTGTTAGGAGTCAAACCAATTTGGCCAGACCTTATTACACTGAGGAAAAGGAATCCACTCAAGGATCTCAGCAAGGTGATAATCAGGATGAGTCTCCTGATTTGTCTCCTACGTACTCCCAGATGGTTAACACTGTAAGTTTAAGTGATGAGAACTTTGAAATTAACAAAGATCTCTTAAGAAAAGACTTCTATTCTGAAGTCAATAAGGAAAAACGTGATTGGTTCTTTAAATCTGTCCCTAAGGTCATTAGAACCATTTACCAAGAAGAGTTTTACTCTTACTTAAGACAAGAAAAGAAAAACATTAAGTATTGGATCTGGTTTGAACTCTTCAAACAAGATGATCATCCAGATTATCCCTGTAAACGTATTAATGTCATATCCAGCAAAGCTAAGATATGGAAGTCCAATGACGATAATATTATAGAATCCATTTATCCCCAGGAGACCAAGATTAAAGAAAATTCTAGTATTATTAAGAAACAATTAAATTCTACAAAGTCTGAATCAAGGACTGATTCAGATAATGAAGACAATATTAATCAACTAGATAATGGTGAGGAAATTTCTAACCAAACTTCTAGTGACCAAGCAGAATGCATTAAAGGTAGTCATGATTACCAACCTAAAACTATTAATGTTGTAAGCCAAGACCTAGAACTAGTCTTAGATGTTTTAAGAAAGGTTGAAGATAAGAAAACTAAGCCAGATCTCTATAATGTCTTTAAGAAGTCATTAGAACCTTATAATGAAATAATTACAAAATACAGCCAGCAGCTTACCAAGAGAATAAGTATTAAGGATCTTCACGAAGAAATAAGGCAGTATAAGAAAGAGATCAAGGTTTTAAGACAATCCACAAATTTTGGATTAACTAATCCTCAAGGACACATTAATAGGATTATTGTTGGAAATCTGGTTGGTAACCCTGAAGAAATTCCAAAATCTTTACAAGCCAATAGTAGAGTAGCAGATGCATACTTGAATACTGTCAGTAAGGTTATTTCCCAAAGGTGGGAAGTCTCCATTACTATAGTAATCAAGAATAAATTTGCTATTGATCTTATTGCTTTAATTGATTCAGGAGCATCTTTAAATTGCATACAAGAGGGTTTAGTACCTACTCAGCTTTATGAAAAAACGAAACAAAAGCTTTTTGGTCCTAATGGCAAAAGACTTTTTATTGAGTATAAGTTATCTGATGCTCACATCTGTAATCAAGGAATTTGTATTAAGCAAACTTTTATTCTCGTCAAGGATCTCAAAGAGAAAATTCTTTTAGGAGCACCTTTTTTAAGTTCTATTTATCCTATGTGGATAGATGACCAAGGAATAAGAGCCAAACTTTTAGACCAAGAAATCCTTTTTAGGTTTGCAAGCCCTCCAGATGAGAGATGTATAAACACCTTGAACCAGGTAATTTAAGCCAAGGAATACCATTTTAATCTCTTAAAACAAGAGATTAATTTTGTTAGGATAGAAGACCAGCTGAATGTCAAGAAAACTCAAAAAGCCATAGAAAACTTTAAGAAAAGGATTATAGAGGAAGTTTGCTCAAGCACTCCTAATGCCTTTTGGCACAGGAAGCAACATGAGGTAGAATTGCCTTATGAGCCAGGTTTTAGTGAAAAGAACATTCCTACTAAAGCAAGACCTATTCAGATGAATAAGGAATTGTTAAATTATTATGAAAAAGAGATTCAGGATCTCCTTAATAAAAAATTAATTAGGGCGTCTAAATCCCCATGGAGTTGTTCAGCCTTCTATATTCAGAAACAAGCTGAATTAGAAAGAGGAACACCTAGATTAGTCATAAATTACAAGCCCTTTAATGATGCCTTAAGATGGATTAGGTATCATATTCCAAATAAGAAAGACCTCCTCCAAAGGTTAGTTAAATCTAAAGTTTTCTCTAAGTTCGATATGAAATCAGGATTTTGGCAAATCCAGATTGCAGAAAAAAACAGGTATAAGACAGCCATTGTTGTCCCTTTTGGACATTACGAATGGATTGTAATGCCCTTTGGTCTTAAGAATGCACCTTCTGAATTCCAAAATATTATGAATGAAATCTTTAACCAGTTTTCTGATTTCATTATTGTTTATATTGATGATGTTTTGGTATACTCTGATTCTGTGGAACAACATTGGAAGCATCTTAATAAGTTCATTCAGACTGTTAAGCATAATGGGTTAAGCCTGTCTGCCACCAAAATTAATCTTTTTCAAACCAAGATTAGATTCCTAGGACATCACATCCATCAATGAACTATTACCCCAATTCAAAGATCCTTAGAATTTACAGATAAATTCCCTGATGAGATTAAGGATAAGAAACAATTGCAACGTTTCTTAGGAAGTCTTAATTATGTTTCAGATTTTATTCAAGAATTAAGTCTGCTTTGTGCCCCTTTAAGACAATGACTTAGGAAAAATCCAGTTCCTTGGGATGAAAATCATACCAAGATAGTCAAAACTGTTAAGTCTAGAGTCAAGACTCTTCCTTGTCTAGCCTTAGCCGATCCAAAAGCCTTTAAGATTGTTGAAACTGATGCCTCAAACTTAGGTTATGGAGGAATCCTTAAGCAGAAAGTAGACAACCAAGAGTTATTAGTTAGGTTTACTTTAGGAACTTGGAACAATGCCCAACTTAATTACAGTACCATTAAAAAAGAAATTTTAAGCATTGTTTTATGTATTTCAAAATTTCAAGATGATATTTTAAACCAAGAATTTTTATTAAGAGTTGATTGCAAATCTGCAAAATCAGTTTTACAAAAAGATGTTAAAAATATAGCTTCTAAGCATATTTTTGCTAGATGGCAAGCTATTTTAAGCAATTTTAATTTTCAAATTGAGTATATTAAAGGAGAGAATAACTCAATCCCTGATTTCTTCACTTGTGAATTCTTGCAGGATTCACTTGACTATGGCTCCCAAAAAAGACAAACAACCCCTTAAGAAAAATCCAGATTTTATGAGACCCTATTCAACCCTTTCTGAGAAATTCATGCCTCTCTATTATGATCAAGCTCCTTGCAAACCCTCCAGTAATCCAACTTGTTCAAACTCTCCTAAGCATTCCTCATTTAGGAATAAAACCAGTTCAAGTTCTCCCTATTCTGTGGAAGATTCCTTCCTCACTCACACACTTCTTATTAATTCTAACCCTGATTTTGTCAAAAGCCTTTTTGATTTGCAGGAAAGATGTAAATTTTTGGAAAAGAAGCTAGAAAAGTTTCAAGCTCTAGAAAGGTTTCAAGCCCCTTTTTCCCCACTGGAAAATGGTGAGAATAAGCAGTCTACCCCACTGGTAGATGTAGGAAAATTAAGTGAGGAAGAGTGAAATTATCTTAAGCTAAGAATGTATCATCATAAGAGGGAAAGAATCTACTCTCTTAAGCAAGATCAAGAAGACCTCAAAATTCTAATCTTTAAAAAAGCCAAAGCCTCAGCTGAGGAAAGGCAAGTCCATATCTCCGCTTATCTTCAAGACCTTCATTTTTATCTGTCAGCAATCCCTGGTCTTAAGGTCCTTGGTCTAAAGCTGGTAAAAGATATTGAATATGATGGCTCAAAATTTTGTCGCCTCATGGATGAACCCTTACTTTATCAACAATGCATCAAAAAGCTTCATTGCAACTGCAATAGAGATTTCACCATCAGCAGGGTCTGTCTAGATTTGCAGTACTACCAGCCAATCAGCCTCACATTTAAGGGTGAAGAATTATTGTTAACTCCGGAAAAGCTTCTAGATCATGGTCTGGTCTATCAGATAGTTTGCTCTGATCCCAGCCAAGTAAGTGGTTTTGGAAGAAAGGTTGCTTTAAGCCTGACTCTAGGATTTAAAGAAAACAAGAAATTTTCTGAAGCAATCATCATCAGCAAAGCTCCAGAATGGATATCAGATGAAAGTCTTCTCCTTGCCCAGCATCAGATTTCCATCCACTACCAAAACAGAAGACCAACCTTACTGTCTTCCACTCTTGAGCAGTCTGACATCTGTGCTGAACCTCTCATCAAGCAAATCAAGCATTGGAGGGCTAGGATTATTAGCAGAGACTTTGAAGCCTACCCTAAAACCTCAGGATATCTTGTTGCTACGGATGCTTTCCATCAGATATTCTGCAGTAAAAGAACAAATCCTCTTCCTTTCAAGACTGATACTGAAGATATCAAGCTTTTAAAAGATACTCGTAGAGACTACCCCCTGGGATAAAGCAAGCTTTCTCAGACCCATGAAAACTACAGTTCAAGCAGTCAGCCTTTTCCAGCTCTTTCAACTGAAAGCACCATCAAAAGTAATGATTATGCTGACCGCTACAGTAAAGGTCAAAAGGCAAATAGTAACCGTCGGGTACTATTCACTCAGCACTATTCACTACTATTCAAGATTCCATTTTTGCCTATTTAAGAAGGCTCTTCCCTCATTTGTTGTAAGTTCAATTCCTAGAGGAATTTTTCCATTTAGGATTTCTCTCTATCTTCTCTCTAAGCTCTCTCTCTCTACCATGTAAACCTCTCTCTCTTTTAAGCTTCCTCTCTTACCTTTCTTTTTTCTCAACCATGTAAGCCTTCAAGCAAAGCTTTCTTCATAAAGCTTTCCTCTTCCATTGTAAGATATCCAAACCTTGTATCTCTATTATGTAATATATTATTTTCAAGTTTGCTCTAGGATTTTCAAGCTTTACATTTGATATTGCCTACATGACTGGTTTTTGATTTTTAATTTTCTTTTGTACCTCCCATTGCTTAACTGTAAGAACTTTATAAATATGGCAGGTGGAAAATGCCAAATCGGAATTACTGAATTTATCAGCATTGTGCTTAATTTTGACAAAGCCGGTTTCCACAAGAACAGTTTCATAAAAAACTCTTGTTTTTGAAAAGTCAGCAAATTCTAATGATCTTTGAATTGAGGTAATAGTTCCTTGATGGATGTGATGTCCTAGGAATCTAATCTTGGTTTGAAAAAGATTAATTTTGGTGGCAGACAGGCTTAACCCATTATGCTTAACAGTCTGAACAAACTTATTAAGATGCTTCCAATGTTGTTCCACAGAATCAGAGTATACCAAAACATCACCAATATAAACAATACTGAAATCAGAAAACTGGTTAAAGATTTCATTCATAATATTTTGGAATTCAGAAGGTGCATTCTTAAGACCAAAGGGCATTACATTCCATTCGTAATGTCTAAAAGGGACAACAAAGGCTGTCTTATACCTATCTTTTTCTGCAATCTGGATTTGCCAAAATCCTGATTTCATATCGAACTTAGAGAAAACTTTAGATTTAACTAACCTTTGGAGGAGGTCTTTCTTATTTGGAATAGGATACCTAATCCATCTTAAGGCATCATTAAGGGGCTTGTAATTTATGACTAATCTAGGTGTTCCTCTTTCTAATTCAGCTTGTTTCTGAACATAGAAGGCTGAACAACTCCATGGGGATTTAGACGCCCTAATTAATTTTTTATTAAGGAGATCCTGAATCTCCTTTTCACAATAACTTAACAATTCCTTATTCATCTGAATAGGTCTTGCTTTAGTGGGAATGTTCTTTTCACTAAAACCTGGCTCATAAGGCAATTCTACCTCATGTTGCTTCCTGTGCCAAAAGGCATTAGGAGTGCTTGAGCAAACTTCCTCTATAATCCTTTTCTTAAAGTTTTCTATGGCTTCTTGAGTTTTCTTGACATTCAACTGGACTTCTATCCTAACAAAATTAATCTCTTGTTTTAAGAGATTAATATGGTATTCCTTGGCTTGAATTACTTGGTTCAAGGTGTTTATACATCTCTCATCTGGAGGGCTTGCAAACCTAAAAAGGATTTCTTTGTCTAAAAGTTTGGCTCTTATTCCTTGGTCATCTATACACGTAGGATAAATAGAACTTAAAAAAGGTGCTCCTAAAAGAATTTTCTCTTTGAGATCCTTGACGAGAATAAAAGTTTGCTTAATACAAATTCCTTGATTACAGATGTGAGCATCAGATAATTTATACTCAATGAAAAGTCTTTTGCCATTAGGACCAAAAAGCTTTTGTTTCGTTTTTTCATAAAGCTGAGTAGGTACTAAACCCTCTTGTATGCAATTTAAAGATGCTCCTGAATCAATTAAAGCAATAAGATCAATAGCAAATTTATTCTTGATTACTATAGTAATGGAGACTTCCCACCTTTGGGAAATAACCTTACTGACAGTATTCAAGTATGCATCTGCTACTCTACTATTGGCTTGTAAAGATTTTGGAATTTCTTCAGGGTTACCAACCAGATTTCCAACAATAATCCTATTAATGTGTCCTTGGGGATCAGTTAATCCAAAATTTGTGGATTGTCTTAAAACCTTGATCTCTTTCTTATACTGCCTTATTTCTTCGTGAAGATCCTTAATACTTTTTCTCTTGGTAAGCTACTGGCTGTATTTTGTAATTATTTCATTATAAGGTTCTAATGACTTCTTAAAGACATTATAGAGATCTGGCTTAGTTTTCTTATCTTCAACCTTTCTTAGAACATCTAAGACTAGTTCTAGGTCTTGGCTTACAACATTAATAGTTTTAGGTTGGTAATCATGACTACCTTTAATGCATTCTGCTTGGTCACTAAAAGTTTGGTTAGAAATTTCCTCACCATTATCTAGTTGATTAATATTGTCTTCATTATCTGAATCAGTCCTTGATTCAGACTTTGTAGAATTTAATTGTTTCTTAATAATACTAGAATTTTCTTTAATCTTGGTCTCCTAGGGATAAATGGATTCTGTAATATTATCGTCATTGGACTTCCATATCTTAGCTTTGCTGGATATGACATTAATACGTTTACAGGGATAATCTGGATGATCATCTTGTTTGAAGAGTTCAAACCAGATCCAATACTTAATGTTTTTCTTTTCTTGTCTTAAGTAAGAGTAAAACTCTTCTTGGTAAATGGTTCAATGACCTTAGGGACAGATTTAAAGAACCAATCACGTTTTTCTTTGTTGACTTCAGAATAGAAGTCTTTTCGTAAGAGATCTTTGTTAATTTCAAAGTCCTTATCACTTAAACTTACAGTGTTAACCATCTGGGAGTATGTAGGAGACAAATCAGGAGACTCATCCTGATTATCACCTTGCTGAGATCCTTGAGTGGATTCCTTTTCTTCAGTCTAATAGGGTTCTGGCCAAATAGGTTTGACTCCTAACACCGGTTAGCTTAATGTTCTTAGGATTAGTTGAAGTGGAACCTTCTTCTACCCTAGTGGTTCTTATAGGGATGGAAGAAGTTGAAGCTCTAGAGGGCTCAAAATCTGAAACTCTAGGGATGCTAGAATGACGAAAAGAGTTGGAGAAAATCAGATCTCCTCCTCCATCAGGATATTGAACAATTTGTTCAATAGTTTCAAATCTTTGCTTAATAGCTGGGACAACATTGGAGAAATGCCAAGTTTCAGGAAACTCAACATCTTTCCACATAATTTGCTTAGGGATTATGAAATTAGACTTACTTAACATATCAGAGTAGAAAAGAGTGGTTTCTCCTTTGGGACTGGTGCTCAATGCTCCAGATCCAACGCTTGTGGTCATACTCTTATAGACAAAACTGATTATGACGGAAACAAGACTGTTTCCTTCTTTGAACTTAAAGCCATGGGTCTTGACATGAAGAACAACCGAATCTAAGATGTCGGCATCTTTTAATCTTACTGTGAAGTTAGGGAAACACTGGAAATAAATAGGACCATTATGTAGTCCTACTTGGACTGCTCCAATAATAGAATCTCGATAATCGAGATGTCTATTATCCCTTAAACACATAACAATAGAGGTGTTTAAACCTAGTCTTGTCAAAGACTTAGCTGCAACTTGAATCATACCAAAGTGTATGAAGTTGTACTGGTCACACTTATGCTTTTCAATGGATCTAATATCTAAGAGTCTTATGACTTGATCGTCTTTATCTAGGGTTACTAATTGTTTAGAAGTTTTAATGGTGTAGTCTGTAAAAAACCTAAAGGTTCCTTTCTTGTAAATTTCTTGATTAGGCACCTTGGGTAATTTCCAATCATCTAAATCATTTTGGATCTTAGGATAATTGATCTCTTCACTGTTAACTACAGTGTCTTGAGCATCTATGGATTTCCTAGACATGGTTCTGAAAATCGAATTCATCTTAGGGTTTTTAATCTAGAGCCTAATAGCAGATTTACAGACCTAGTCAAGTAATCACCCCAACCGTCCAAATCACCCTAACAATGCCTATCCACGGCTAACAATGGGAACAACCCGGCATGGATCACCTCAAGCAAACTACTACCACACCTAGGATAGATAAAAAAACACCCAAAACAAAACCCGACTTCCCTTCCCATGGCTCTGATACCATGAACATCCAGGACAAGGTACTATGCAATGAAAACATGCAATTATGCCAAAATTCAAACTGGTTAGAGAATTCGAAATAAACCAAAATGAATAATAAAGAAGCTTATAGGAAAGGAACACAAATTAAAATTTACCCGACCATATAGGCGGTACTATGAATTGGAAAATTAAAGCTTAAAACCATCCATGTAGGAGGTATAAAAGAAAATTAAAAATAAAAAACCAGCCATGTAGGCGGTATCAAATGTAAAGGTTGAAAAAAGAAAATTAAAAACCAGCCATGTAGGTGGTATCAAATGTAAAGCTTGAAAATCATAGAGCAAACTTGAAAATAATATATTACATAATGGAGATACAAGGTTTGGATATCTTACAATAGAAGAGGAAAGCTTTATGAAGAAAGCTTTGCTTGAAGGCTTACATGGTTGAGAAAGAAGAAAGGTAAGAGAGGAAGCTTAAGAGAGAGAGAGCTTAGAGAGAAGATGGAGAGAAATCCTAAATAGAAAAATTCCTCTAGGAATTGAACTTACAACAAATGAGGGAAGAACCTTCTTAAATGGGCAAAAATGGAATCTTGAATAGTAGTGAATAGTACCCGACGGTTACTATTTGCCTTTTGACCTTCACTGTAGCGGTCAACATAATCATTACTTTTGACGGTGCTTTCGACTGAAAGAGCTGGAAAAGGCTGACTACTTGAACTGCAAAATTTCCGGTCTAGAAAAGAGCTGAACATTATCAGTTTTTTGATTTTCTTATAGGAGGAAGAATACCTTCACAATCATCTTCATTGTCTTGAAGGTAATTTGTATTAGAATCGTCTGATTCTGCATAAGAGTCTTCTTGGGAAAAACTTGAACTGCTTTTATCCAGAATGTCTTGAAACTCTTGGGGTGTTTTAGCTGCGGCTAGCTTAGCTTGAAGTTGCTGTTTTTTCAGGAGGAATTGGGACATATCATCAGAGGTTGGAGCTTGTCCAGGATGCTTAAGGAAATATTGATTTACTGCTTGAACCGAGGCATTGTTTTTTAAAGCATCCCACCACTTGGTCTTGAAAGATCTTCCAAAGATTGGAAAAGCTGCTGATTCATCTGAAATAATGATATAATCCCATTAGACTATCCAAGCAAGGCCAAATTCGCTGAAAAAGAATAATGAAGGGGGAAAAGCTGAAAGTTCTCTTGGAACCATGAAACAGTTTTTAAATAACTCAAAGCCATCAAAGACAGGCTTTGGGAGAATCTTAATGGTTGGACCAAAATAATTCCACTAGTCATTAAACCAGAAGGGAAAAGAAGAGATTTGATGCTTAGATGGGAAATAGAACATCCATGAATGATGGAAGTCCTTGTTCTGGATTAAAAAGGCATTGAACCAGACTCTTTGATAATCCCAGTAATTAAAAAACCTGGGTTTTGAGGGTTTGGAGAATTCCCTGGACAAATTGGGGTTTCCCCATTGCTACTGTAAGAACTTTATAAATATGGCAGGTGGAAAATGCTAAATTGGAATTGCTGAATTTATCAGCATTGTGCTTAATTTTGACAGAGCCGGTTTCCATAAGAACAGTTTCATAAAAAACTCTTGTTTTTGAAAGGTCCGCAGAGGGATAATGAAAGTTTTCATAAAAAGCTTTTGCTGTTATCTCTCTGGGATTTTCAGAAAATAACTCTCTTTCAATTACTAAAAGAGGTTGATTAAGATCTTTTTGCCAGTATCTTGATTTTGCTGAAAGAGGTGTGGAGTTGGTAGCCACCACAATTTGCTTGTTTGAAAAAGATGAGCTTGAAGCTAATTCCTTTTGAGAGGGATT
The DNA here is from genome assembly GCA_030254885.1 of Vitis rotundifolia. Taxonomy (NCBI): domain Eukaryota; kingdom Viridiplantae; phylum Streptophyta; class Magnoliopsida; order Vitales; family Vitaceae; genus Vitis; species Vitis rotundifolia. Next base: position 16,267,638 of record CM058163.1, on the reverse strand, counting down.
AGTCTTGGTAACCTGCTTAAAGGTCTGAGACCCAGTAATAATTGGGAATTGGGTTGCTTTGACAGGCTTTGAAGGATCAGACTAATCATAATATAAGGTTATCATTTTGCTGGGTAAGTGATCAGAAGAATGAAGCCTTGCTTCTTCTTCTTCAACTTGCTGGCTCCAAAGCATTTTATGAGGAGGAGGTTCTTTGTTGGTTTGGGAATCAGAAGGCTTAGGAGGAACTTGAATATTCTTTTTAGGGGCCATGATTTCGTGAATCCTGCAAAATTCACGAGTTAGGAAATTAGGGTTCTGGAAATATTTTCTTTTAATATAATTACTTAAAATAGCTTGGTATATAGCAATATAATGTTTAAAAATTTTCTTGCCATAATTTTGCGAAAAAGATATTTGTTTTAAAATATTATTTTGCAAATATGGAATGCATAAAACAATGAGACTATTGGGAATGCTAGAACCAACAAAATTAATCTCTTTGTTTAAGAGATCAATATTATCATCATTGATCAGAAGGCTTTGATCTTTTAAGGCGCTGATACCCTCAGCATCTGGTGGGTTGGCAAATTCAAACAGGACTTCCTTATCTAGGAGCTTAGTTCTTATTCCTTGACCATCTACCCACATAGGATATATAGAGCTTAAGAATATATATATTATATTGTGGGTGGAATCAAAAGTAGAAAACATCATTTAATATAAGAATACAAAAGAGAAAGTATATAAAAACATAAATGGCTAAAAATGATTCTCATGCTTACCTTGAATTAACTAAGGGGAATCTTAAAGCCTGTTTTGGTAATTGTTTTTTAAAACATATTTGAAAAATAGTTTTTAAGAAGAGTTTTTGAAAACTCTTTTATTGTTTTGCAGAATAAAAGTTTGTTTAAGAATTTGAAATATTTTTAATATGTTTTTAATATTTTTAAATTTGTTTTAAAAATAATTTTTATGTTTAGAGCTTTATTTTTAATCATTATACATGTTTATATAATTATTTTTTAAAACAACTCTAAAAAAACAAGTGAAAACAACTAAAATATGTTTTTTAAAAACACTATGTTTTCTATTCTTGATAATAGAAAATTGAAAAAAGTTTTCTAGTCGTGAAACGTGTTTTTAGTTTTTTTTTTTTTGTTCTGGAAAATAGAAAACTGTTCTCGAAAATAGTTGTCAAATAGATTCTTAGTCACTTTAACCATAAAAATGAAATTTTATAGTTTATGGTGCTTTTACCAGTAATAATTTCATTAGAAATGCTTAATGACATGGATATAATTAATTAGTATAAATTAAGAAAATATTGTTTATAGCATTTTTAATAATGTATTATACAATAAAAAATGGCTTTTTGAAGATGCATCTACCAAAGAATTCTATCATAAAATTAAAGTAATTTTTAATTTAATTTGCAAACATTTTATTTTTCTAAGGAACGAACTTTTAGAACTTTAAAGACCCATCTAGGAGTGATTATGATGAAAAAAGGCTTTAAACTGGTAACATTATTGAACTTCTATTATAAATACCTTTTATGAAGAATTGGTAATGAAAAACTCCAAAAAAAAAAAAAAAATGATTTTGTAATGTTTTTGGTATGCATTTATATAATTTTTTTTTTTTTTTGGAAGAACCACTTATCAAGTATTAATCGAAAAATCATTTCAAGTAATTCTGTAGACTTTCTAAAAATGATCTTTAAAACTTTTTGAACATTTAAAGCATATTTGAGAACAGTTTTTTATTCTCCAAAATAAAAAATGTTGAAAACACGTTTGACAATAAAAAATTGTTTTGGTGTTTTTAGAGAATATCTTTAATTGTTTTATGTTATTTTCACTTGTTTTTTGATAATGATTTTAAGAAATAATTATATAAATATGTAGAATAATTAAAATTAAAACACTAGATGTAAAAATTATTTTTAAAACATATTTAAAAATATTAAAAATATTTTAGATTTTTAAACAGACTTTTATTTTAAAAAAATAGATAACACTTTTAAAAAACTGTTATAAAAAATTATTTTTTATAATTATTTTCGAAAACAATTACCAAACAAATACTTAGCTTTTGCAAGAAAAATACTTCAAAATACTATAAAACATTTATAATCTTCTTAGAATTAATCTCAAGAAGGCTCTAAGCGTTGTTAATTCAAATAATAGCCTGTACTTTTGAAGTCAAAAGATATATAAAATATGTGAAGAAGTGTGACATAGTGTAAGGTAGAGAATCCGATGTGGTGACTCAAAACCATATGCTTGGAAAGTAGGATATAAGATTTTAAGTAATTACCTCATTTGAAAAAAATTGATTGTCCGTAAGATGAGCTTAATCCTCTTTTAAAACATTCAATATCACATTAAATTACGGGACTAGCACGATTTTGAGGGCCAAGACCTTACTTCTTGAATCACCATTTTCTTGAGAATCGGTATTATTGCAAAACTTAACAAAAAGATGACAAGACAATTAGCAATATGTAAGAATTCTAAATGCCCACCTTCCTAACATGGATTTAGGTGAACAAGCCACAGATTTAGTTCATAACAATAACATTAATGTTGCTAAGGTTTCTACAGAAACTGACGTCTCAGAAACTGATGAGGTTGTTCTCCTTCAAGCTGTCTACAGTATCCTTTAGGGTCACCTCCAGAGGAGTGAAGTGAATGCCCAAACTTTTTGCTTTCTCTTGGGATACCCGGTAGGTTGGGGCACAAGGTTTGTCATCCTCACACCTGCCATAGATGAAATACATGTGGTTTCATCTCAAAACTCAACAAGATGAACAACAAATAGTGAAAAAAGCAAGCTCTCGGGAAAACAAGACTATAAATGCCTACAATGAAGAGTTAAAAGACGAAGAAACACCTCCTGTTTTTAAGAATGGTGGAACTTTGAAAAGAAGAGTTTGATAGCTGAGTTACAACTTTGAGAATTCATCAGTGCCTTTAGGCCTTGATCCATACATAACACTAAGACATAATAATCTAAGGGGAAACAAGATGGTAACTACTCTTCAATGAATCCAGTGGAACAATAAGTAGTAATATCCTATTAATGGTCTCGGAACAATAACCAATAGAAACTTACTTTTCGGAAATGTGCAAAGCAGGGTAAAGCTTGTGCAAAATCTTCAGTGTCTGAGAACGGTGTGAGACACTCCCTACTAAACAGTATCTCCCGCTGGCTTCCTGTTTTTCATATGCTTGAATGTGTGCATTTGCAACATCTCTCACATCCACCCATCGATATGGTATGTTCAGGAATGTTTGACCTCCTGCAACAAATGCATCAGAAGAATTAAGAAGATGATATCTTGCTTTGAAGTCATGCATTGTTTTGGCCCTTGAAGTTTAATATACAATCAATACGAATGATTATTGAGATGAAGCAAAGCACACACTACATTATTCTATCCATTTGGAGGGCTTTAGGATGAAGTAGATTCTATATTGAGATGAAGCATGTAATGATATTCAAGTAGAAAAATGGAACATAATATATATTCGATCGTCAGTTGCTGCAGAGTACCATTTATGAGTTTCGGAACTTCCTCCACACTTAGATTAAGAATAGGCTGTAGGAGAGGACCGATAACCCATCCTGGATTAACCACAACCATGTCTATCCCATTCTCCTTTGCAAACTTCCAAGAAGCCTCCTCTGCTAAGGTCTTTGAAAGCATGTACCATTGCTAACAGAAACCAAATAAGTTCAAAAAATATTCAGTCAAGTGTTTTCAGTATTGAATACAATCCAGTGCATTCTTCTATATGAAACCAGTATAATCCGAGAAATAAACTCAAATGCACACCTTTGTTTCCTGAAAGAAAACTGGATCTGAAAACCAACTCTCATCAACTAGCACATCAGGAGTGAGAGGTTTTCCATTGCCCACAACCGTAGCCATAGATGCTGTTACAACTACTCTTTTGATAGATGGAACTCTTGCACATGATCTTAGAACACTCATTGTTCCCTTCAATGCAGGGTCAATTAAATCTGCCTATATAAGGGGCAAAAAAATAAAAATAAAATAAATCAACAAAAGAAAATAGAAATCAGCCCTGTATAATGAAACTAAGCTGGTAGAGACCTGGTAATACAGTACATAGGCAAACATGAAATCACACAGTCGGATTTGTACAACAATAGTACGATTTATCCCACCGATTCTAGGATCTATTACAAACCCAACAAGAGAATTGTAGTTTCCAATCTATAAATACTCACAAGTTTTTCAGTTCCCATCAATCAAGTGGATTGAATTTTGCGGTTAAGATATTGTTTTCTTTGTATGGATATCCTAAATTCACAATATGGAAATGGAATTGAAACAGAACGAACCTGGGGGTCAGTGACTTCCAATGCAACTGGGGATGCGGTATGGAAAACACCATCACATCCATCAACTACAGAATCAAAAGACCCTTCTTCAAGTAAGTCTGCTTTGAATAAATGGAGCCTTTCCTTAGCTCCGTCAAGTGCCAGCAAATGTCCTGTCTTCCTTGTATCATCTGTAGCATATACGCATATAAGCAGAACTAGTAAGACAAAAAAATGAAAAATAGCTCTCTTAAAAGGTTGAGATGAAGAACTGACTTGGGCTACGAACGGTTGCTCTGACATAATAGCCTTGTTCCAGCAAGAGCTTCACCAGCCATGAAGCTATGTACCCAGAGGCTCCACTCACGCACACCACCTTTCCTTCTCCACTCATCTCTCTCCTTTAGCTTCACCTTCACCTTCACCTTCACCTTCACCTTCACCTTCACCTTCAAATCTATGTTATACACTCACATCTATGCTTTACGTTTTGACAGGTATTTTATATATAGAGAAAGAGTACTGTGTGTGCCATTGAGAATTAAAAATAGCTGCAGACGCATGTGAATGCGTCAGTGTCTTAGGCCCCATGACCTCTATCAGCTTCCGTGATTGACCCTTGCTCTCCAATATTCCTAGTTTTTTATTCCAGGCTACTGTTGCTATTTTGACAAGCAGTTTGGAAACAATTCCTCAAATTTGTAAATTTGATATTTAAAAATGATAAAGTTTTCGTTGGAATCATTTTGCATAAGGTTAAAACTATTTATATTGAAAACCCTTTTTTAAAGAGCTTACTGATAAGTTATTTTATTCTCATTCTTAATCCACATATGGTTCGTTTTCATAAATGACGTACAATTCCAGCACATTTTGATATGCTTATTGGGATATGTATTTGGCCTGTGAAAACGCCAATACCAAATGTCAATATGGCACTTGAGTGGGCAAGGATTTAGTATTTGGGTTGGGCACTTTTAAGTAAGTGGTGTTTGTTTTTGTAATTAATTTTAAATAGAACTTTAACACTTAATAATATTAGGTATTAAGTTGTTTATTTTTCTAATATTTTATTCCTATTAAGTATTAAAAAGTCAAGAAAAATCAACATATTACTTTTTTATTTAGAAAAAATCAAATATTAAAGTTATGTTTGGTTGTTGGAAAATACCAAACAAAGAAAAAAAAATTTAAAGGAAAATGATTTTTTTGTATTTGGTTGTTCTCTAAAAAATATCAAAGAAAATCAAATATAATTAAAGTTAGTTAGAAACTTATACATTTTTAAATTATTTAATCATCATATCGATGAGTTAAAATAAGAAAAATAAGTTTGAAGTAGCAAATAAAAATAATTTATTAACTTTTAATCAATTTTTTATTTTTCATCATTTTTTTTTCCTTTGTATTTTCTTTCCCTTGTATTTTCTTTCATATTTTTTAAGAACCAAACATATCATAAAGCTTTTTCTATTAAACAAAAAGTTTATAATAAGCCATAAAAAAGTAAAAAAAGAAAAAAAATAATTTAAAGTCTAAAAACAAATTGCTTTCAACAAAAAGCTAAAAAAACAAACACCCTCTAAGATTCTTGTGGTTTTGAAAATGGACAAGTTCTACTAAAATTCTTGTAGGTGCTATGTGACCGAACAAGAAGGTGATAGAATGGGCTCTAGCTTAGTCACAATGTGAGTTCTTGTGGACCATTGTATTTGATTCATCTTATGCTTCACATTGCCCTTGATTATGTTATAAAGCAAAATTTTGATATATATATGCTACTCTTGCATATTACGTTTTAGATCTTGCATTATAGAACTACAAATGGGTAGTCTTCTTTTTAATAACCAAAAAAAAAAAATTTCAATATTTAGTTTTTATATGTTCCTTGATTGAATATATTCAATTAATAAAACAAAGAATAGACAATCTCGCACTAAACACCCATTATAGGTGAAAAATCACCTACAAAGTCTTTTAAAAACTTTGTAAATGTAAAAACCACATGTCAATCAATTGAAAAGCAAATGTAATAATTATAAACAAATAAGTATATAGATTTAATTGCTTGGTCAGATATTATTCTCCTTGAAATTTACATTACAAGTACTTATGCCTATCTTCACGTCCATGACGTTGAAATGTCATAATCCTTAGTGAAGTGAACGAAATTTGAGTTGTGAGTGTTAGGAATGCATAGAGATAATGATCATAATATGGTCTAGGGTGTAGGGTTGTTGAATAGCACAACATTAGGCATATTTATAGAACAACTCTAGTAGATTAGACAAATTTTAGAAACTAATCTTTAGAAAATTAAATGAATTTACAATTTGAAGAATTTTAAAATGATTTTCAAATCTACTCAAATGTAGAACCAAATGTTCACAAAAATGGGCTTGGAAACTTTGAGAATTTTGGAAAGGTTTGGAATTTTTTTTTCATTTTTCAATTCATTTTCCCTATCTGATTTAGATATTAGTCCACTTTAGGTCATAATGCATCATCATACTCCAAATAACTCAACCATATGTGTAGATGAATTTATAGAAATCTTGAATCTTGAAGGACAATATAAATCCTAGGGATAGTCATGTCATGGTTTGAAAATCGGGAAGGGTTAAATTAGGAGATTCAAACCCAGGTCGAAAGGCTTTGGTTGAAGCTTAGCTACCACTAGGCCAAGTTCTTGTTTGTTAATATATGCTCACAATTAATATGTTAAAGTTCATCATTAAAAGAATAAATAAATTAATTCTAATTATTTTATTTTAAATTTTATTTAATTAATTAAAAAAAAGAATAAAAACAATCATTATAATTTTCTTAACAAGTCTTTTTTTATATATAATTTATTTGATAATTAAATATAAAAATATAAATATTTTAAAAAATTATATATGCATCATAATTTATTTTACATTATTGAATGCATTTGAATTAAATAAATTTTAATTTTAATATTAAATATATCATCACTTATTTCATTAATCCCATTTAAAAAAATTATTATCACTTCACTTTTAAATTTTTTTACATTTATCCATTTAATTTTATTTAATTTTAAATGTTTTTATTTTAAAATATTAAAAATATTAATTTATTCAAAAAATTACTAAAATATAAAAATAATAATAATGAAGTTCTAATATTTTATAAATTAAAATTAATTTGATAAGATAAATAATAAATTATTAAGATCGATATATTCCTTCTTACTAATATTTTTCTCCTTAATCATACTTATATCAATTCCTACTTTTTGATAATTTTCTTCTTGATCATACTTATATCAATTACATTTACAAAATAACTTTAACATGTGTATTTTTGTTTATTTTATATATATATATATATATATATATATATATATATATATATATATATATATATATATATATATATATATATATTTTAGAGTTTTTCCAAACATTTTCATGAATTTTGAATAATTTTCGCATCACTAATATTTTATCGTTTTTTTTTATATATCCGTAAAATCCAAGTATTGATATATCCGTATTTACTAATATTTCAAATCATGTGTATAGTCAATACCAAAAACTTGATGAAACAAAATTACCTCTTAAGCCAACTAGTCTAATATACTAACAATCTCTCTCTTGATAATTTTGTGACAAAATAATGTGTGAGTGTTTAGCTAGGTTGGCAATTCCGGACAAAATTCCTAAGTGTCTCCTAACTCGGCTTTCTTATTCCTATTTGGACTACTTGACTTTGAAGACTAAGACTTTGCTAAGAGGCCGAGGTATGTAGCCGAGTGTGTGGTGATTGGATGTGAATCAACCCGGTTTTTAAGCTTTAAATGTGTTAAAAAATTAGGAGAAATGGTTTTTGGTGTAAGGCTGTCATTTCCCTGTTTCTGGATCGATCCAAGTGTAGGGGTGGATCGATCCAACTTATGTTTTCTTGATCAAATCTCAGCCATTAGATTAAGGGCTTCTTTTTACACTTTAAAAACCAATCTTCTCTCATTTTCTGGGGAGAGTGACTGCAGAAACGTGGAGAGAGTAGCCACACTCCTTGTGTTCTTCATCTTATCATTTTTGTTTTCCCAATTTGGGGTTTTTGATTGCAAGGAAAATCCACTTCTCTTAATATTTTCCAAACTGGTTTTTAATGGATTTTCTTGAGCAACAAATGGGTTGATTCCTTCTTTTCTTCATATCTCAATCTCTCATTCTATTTGGGTTTGTGCAAAAACCCATTTTCTTCTTGTGTGGATTCAAGAAGAGGCCGAGATTGAGCTTGGTGCGGACTCCAAGTGTGCTCCGAAAGAAGAAGGTGAGAAGCTGAAAATGAAGGTACTAGTCAAGTATTCCGGGAAGGATTGGTTGGCTTGAGCTAGGTAAAACCTTGTACTCAGTTTTTATTCTTCATAGTGGAGTCTTCAATCGGCAATAGGCCCGTGGTTTTTGATCTCTTCGGAGGTTTTCCACGTTAAAAATCTGGTGTTCATTGTCTCTTTCTCTCATTCTATATTTTGATTTATTTTTGAGGAGTGTTGAAGCATTTGCATGTGTTTTGCATTTATAAATTGTTGGGAGAGTGTTGATGCATACATTATTGCTTGTGGATGTTATGCTTTGTTGAAAGAAAATTTTCTTGACATTAAGATAGGTAATTTTTGTTGGGAGAATTTTTAAATTGTTCTACAACACCTATTCACCCCCCCCTCTAGGTGTAGTTCATTATTGAGATTCACATTTTCAATTGGTATCAGAGCGGGTTTTTAAAGGAAAAATCATTTTCGGTCCTTGAATCTCAATCATGGAACCTTATCAAGAGGGAGCTTCCATTGGGAGACCACCATTTTTAACCGGTGAAAATTATTCTCATTGGAAAGTGAGAATGCAATATTTTCTCAAAATGCGAAGTGAAAATGAAGCAAGTGAGAATAATGCTAGAGCCATGTACTCCATCTTCAATGCCATTAGTACAGATGAATTCCGTAGGATTGCTACATGTACTTCGGCTAAGGAGGCTTGGGATGTTCTCCAAGTGACTCATGAAGGAACTAATGCTGTGAAAGTGTCCAAGCTTCAAATGTTGACATCTAGGTTTGAGACCATTAGGATGGATGATCATGAAACTTTTGGAGAATTTAATGCAAAACTGATGGACATTGTGAATTCTAGCTTCAATCTAGGTGAACCCATCTCTAACTCTAAGGTGGTTAGAAAAATTTTAAGATCTCTTCCTGAGAGATTTAGAGCTAAGGTCACCGCCATTGAAGAGTCTAAGGATGTGGATTCCTTGAAGATAGATGAACTTGTAGATTCCCTCCAAACCTTTGAGATGACTCTTGTATCACCTAGGAAAGCTAAGGGAATTGCTTTAAAAGCTATTAAAGAAGAGTCCCTAAGTTCCGAAAGTGAGGATGATGAGAAAATGTCGGAGGGTGAGCTTACTAGGTTTGCTAAAAAATTCAAGAAGTACATGAAATTCAGAAAAACCAAGAAAGAATCAAATGATGGTAAAAAATGGAGGAACTCAATTGGAAAAGAGAAAAAGATGGAGAAAGGTGTGAAAAAGGAGTTGAAAATTGAGTGCTTTAAATGTGGGGGAAAGGGTCACTATGCATTTGAATGTCCCTCAAAGAAAAAAGACAAGAAGGCCATGCAAGTTACTTGGAGTGACTCCGAGTCTAATCAATCAAGTGAAAAAGAATCCAATGGAAGTGAGGAATGCACTAACTTCATAGCCTTTGCTGCAAGTGTCAATGAGGAACCTCTTTTAAAAGAAGCTTCAAGTGAGTCAAGTGACTCCAATGATGATGACATGAGTTTTGACACAGCGTATGAGACTTTGTATAAGGAGTGTTTGAGCCTTAAACAAGAACAAGTCAAGTGGAAGGCTTCTAAGAAGATTTTAACCAATGAGGTTGATGTTTTAAAGGGAGAAAAGAAAGCCTTGCTTGATAAAATTGCATTTCTTGAAAATGAACATTTGGAAGTGAAGGAAAAATGTGATATGTTGAAAAGTGAAAATCAAATGTTCAAGGATGAGTTAAGTCTTAGGAAAGAAGAGTTACATCCTAGCTCTAAAAGACTTAATGAGTTAATTAATTCAGGGCGTAAATCTTTTGATAAAAGAGGCTTAGGATTTCTTGGTGAAAATGGTACTCCAAGTAGTAGTAAAAGGGTTTTTGTTAAGCCTTGTGAAAAAGAATCTCCTAAGAAAACTCAATCTCAAATCAAGTTTCATTGCAATCATTGTAGAAAAATGGGACACACTTTTGATAGATGTTATGCAAGATTGTTTGATAATTTTCAAAGGAAGTTGACCAACCTAATGAATGAATGTCATGCTTTGAAGAATAGGTTGTTGAATGAGAATAAGAGAGTGTCCAAGAAGAGCTCAAAGATCTCTCATAATGGTGAGTTGAAAGGAAGCACTTTGGATGAAAAGACAAAAATCTCAAATGTTAAACAAATTTGGGTGAAAAAGAATGAGTTGAAGTGTTTTGTTGTTCATACCGCACTTAGAGCTATTGAGTCACACTCATGGTATCTTGATAGTGGATGTTCACATCATATGACTGGAAATAAATCTTTGTTCACTTCATTCACTGAATTTGATTGAGGAAATGTGACATTTGGAGATGGTAATATGGCTAGAGTGAAAGGAAAAGGTACCATTTGTGCCCCCAACATTCCTAATCTTGAAGAGGTCTTATATGTTGAAGGTTTAAAGGCTAACTTAATTAGCATAAGCCAAATGTGTGAGAATGAGTTCAATGTCCAATTTTCACAAAATCTTTGCAAGGTGTTTGACTTGAATGATGTTTGTGTGATGATTGGCTTGAGAACTTGTGATAATTGTTATGTTGTTAGTCAAAAATCTCCTTCATCATCTTCTCTTGTGTGTGGAAGTTCTAAAATTGCACATGTTAATCACTTATTGCAACATAGATTGTTGCAAAATGAAAAAGAACATCCCATTGTAAAAGTTAGGATTGATAAGGGGAGAAAATTTGATGATGCCAATGTTGTTGATAGGTTAAATAACCATGTTCTTCATTCTAGATCAAAACATGTGGACATTAAGCATCACTTCATTCAAGACTTGGTAGAAGACAAGATTGTTTCACTAGAGTTTTTCCTTATGGAGGGTCAAATTGCTAACAATGTTACTAAACCTTTGGATGTTTCTAGGTTTGAATCACTTAGGAGCCCCATAGGTTTATGTACTCTCTATTAACTACCTCTAGAACTTGTCTAGGACTTTTTTCTTGAATATCTTTGAGTCCTAGGTGTCTTCTCAAGTTCCAAAGTGTCCTTGTGGTGGTGTTCCTTTTGTTTTGGTTCAATCTTTTCTTCATTTTTCATAAATTTTCAACATTTGCTGAGTTCATGAGAGTGACATGCTTACACTTTTGTTTAAAAGTTAAATCGACTCATAATGATCTTAACTTCAAGATGTTTTTTTTTCTCCATGGCTTGATTGATAAACATGATATTGAATCCTTGCTATTTTGATTTGATTAGATAAACCACAAAAGGTTAGCTTCATTTCTTTTAAGTGAGTAATAGCTCATGGTTGAACCTTGGGATTACATAAATGGTGAGTAATGTTCTTTATAGTCTAAATGCAAACTTATGTTTATCTAATGAGCATTAAAAAGTGAATAAAGTCACCCGGAATATCCTTGAGTGTTTAAGATTATTCTTCCTTGATTGTTTGCTCTCTCTTTGAAATTAAAAAAAAAAAAAAAAAATGAAAAGGGAAAAGAAAAGAAAAAGAGAAATGGTAAGCTTCCCGGAATGGTTATGGCTCCTTGGCAATGTTTCAAGAGTTAAAAAGCCTCCATTGCAAGAGTGGGACATCCTTTATGTTGTTATGTTGTAAAGGCCACCTTAGTGATCCTCAAGTAAAAAAAAAAAAAAAAAAAAAAAAAAAATTGATCCTAAGGGTGAAGCTCATGTTTGTGTAATCATTTCAATGCTCAATGTGAAAAACAAATGTCGTATGAATTGTTTTTGGGATGTGAATAAGTCGTGTTAAACAGAAATCCGGCCAAAAGAGGTGCAAATTGACTTCTTGGAATATTATCTTGAATTTCTCTAGGAATGAAGTGTGTCTTGAAAATGATTTTTCGCTTTATGGGTGGATATAGGTTTATAAGTGGAAAGAAATTAACATTCTCACTATTTTATAGTGTCATGAGTAAGTCTTCTTTGAGCTTAAGCTTCCTTGTTAGAATGTTGATGATCATTTGTTTTTTATCTATTCATTTGATAAATTTGGAAGGTTCTTCAATCTTTATGTTTATTGATTTTGTCTAAAGTTAAGCTCTTGGTAGCATCCTTGTTCAATATGAATCAATTCTAACTCCTTGATTGAAAGATAAGTATGTCATTCTATTGTATTTTAGCTTTTGTAGATCAAATTTTCAATTTTTGGAAAGCTTGTTGGAGTATTTCTTGTGTCTTGTTGGAGTATGTCAGTTTTTTTTTCTAAGTCTTTTTTCAGTAGGGTGTGGATCGATCTGCTGAATTTGTGGATCGATCCACTGTGTGCACAGTCTTGTGACTGAGAGCCCTTGAACGAATTGAGGATCGATCCAGCAAGATCGATACCACTTGCTCCAATACTTAGAAATTTTCGTGAAAAGTTTCCTGCACAGTTTTTTCCACTGAGAGCTCTTGAACGAAACCTGGATCGATGCACCAAGATCGATACCACTTATCTCTTAGTGAAAAAAAATTCCTGTTTTGCCCTTGGTCTTGTGAGCTTTTTAAAAGAGGATATGAGGGGTAAAATTGTCATTCTGTAAAAAAAAAAAAAAAAAAAAGTCAAAATCCCCAATCTTTAAAAACCCCTCTTCCATTCTCAATTGAGCCCTAATTTCAAAATCTTTCAAAAAGGGTCTTCATCTTCTTCTTCTTCTCTTCTTCATTGCATAAGCTTCCACCACCATGGTTGCTGAATTTTATTTCTGATGAAGTCCTCCTCCGTCATCATTCTTTTCAACATTGGAAATCTCTACATCAATGTTTCATTGGCGCCATTTCTTTTCCGGAGTGGCTCATTCACGGGTTTCTTAGCTTAAGCTATCTTCTTCGGGAACCTTGGGTGTTCGGTTTGTCCATCTTTCTCTCCACCATTAGCTTAATCTAGATGCTTTCTTTGTGTGGAATCCTTTCACAACAGATTTTTTTTGAAGTTTCATTTTTGCCTTGGATTGTTTTTGTTTTCTAGCAATGTGAATCCTAGGCTTTGTTTGCTCATTGTGAGTGCCCTCTATACATTTTCATGCTTGGAATCTATTTTCATGGTGATAAAGCATTTTTTGGAAGTTTTTAAATGAAACCATGTGATGAGATTTAGGGGGAGTTTCGTATATCTTATGATGGGAGTTAGGGGGAGATTCTTGTATCCTATATTTTTTTTTTGGGATGTTGATATGGATACTTGGTAACATGTGAATACTTGATTTTTGAGTATTTGACATTTTTTTGAAATGTGGATGCTTGTTGATTTGGATGTGAGATATTCTGCTAATTGAATTGTCATCCATTTGTTTTTTTTCCTTGGATAGAAAGGGGGAGATTATGGCCCTTTGTCTCTTTCTGGGACAAAAAGGGGGAGAGACATTGTAATTATTATTTTGGTGATTGGATATATGTGGATATCTATGTGTTAATTCATTCAAATCTTGTGAAAGTGCCTTGGAATATGTATAGGTGCTACTAATGTTTTTCTTGAGTTTTTTTTGCAGGTATTGTAGTACCTAGGTTGTGGTTTTGAGTGAGTGAGTGGCCTTGTATGAGAGTTGGGTGGGGCTTGCTTACTTGTACTCATTCGTGTTGCAAAGGGTTTTGTCCCAGAATTGCCAAAGGGGGAGATTGTGAGTGTTTAGCTAGGTTGGCAATTCCGGACAAAATTCCTAAGTGTCTCCTAACTCGGCTTTCTTATTCCTATTTGGACTACTTGACTTTGAAGACTAAGACTTTGCTAAGAGGCCGAGGTATGTAGCCGAGTGTGTGGTGATTGGATGTGAATCAACCCGGTTTTTAAGCTTTAAATGTGTTAAAAAATTAGGAGAAATGGTTTTTGGTGTAAGGCTGTCATTTCCCTGTTTCTGGATCGATCCAAGTGTAGGGGTGGATCAATCCAACTTATGTTTTCTTGATCAAATCTCAGCCATTAGATTAAGGGCTTCTTTTTACACTTTAAAAACCAATCTTCTCTCATTTTCTGGGGAGAGTGACTGCAGAAACGTGGAGAGAGTAGCCACACTCCTTGTGTTCTTCATCTTATCATTTTTGTTTTCCCAATTTGGGGTTTTTGATTGCAAGGAAAATCCACTTCTCTTAATATTTTCCAAACTGGTTTTTAATGGATTTTCTTGAGCAACAAATGGGTTGATTCCTTCTTTTCTTCATATCTCAATCTCTCATTCTATTTGGGTTTGTGCAAAAACCCATTTTCTTCTTGTGTGGATTCAAGAAGAGGCCGAGATTGAGCTTGGTGCGGACTCCAAGTGTGCTCCGAAAGAAGAAGGTGAGAAGCTGAAAATGAAGGTACTAGTCAAGTATTCCGGGAAGGATTGGTTGGCTTGAGCTAGGTAAAACCTTGTACTCAGTTTTTATTCTTCATAGTGGAGTCTTCAATCGGCAATAGGCCCGTGGTTTTTGATCTCTTCGGAGGTTTTCCACGTTAAAAATCTGGTGTTCATTGTCTCTTTCTCTCATTCTATATTTTGATTTATTTTTGAGGAGTGTTGAAGCATTTGCATGTGTTTTGCATTTATAAATTGTTGGGAGAGTGTTGATGCATACATTATTGCTTGTGGATGTTATGCTTTGTTGAAAGAAAATTTTCTTGACATTAAGATAGGTAATTTTTGTTGGGAGAATTTTTAAATTGTTCTACAACACCTATTCACCCCCCCTCTAGGTGTAGTTCATTATTGAGATTCACATTTTCATAATGACTAGTTCATAAATCCCCCTATACTACTTTACTCTCAAGTTTAACCAAATATCCTACCCAATGATCTTTAATCATTCAACTTTGGATCTTAAAAAGTCTCCAATCATGTACTTGCACAATCAATAATATCTATGAAAAAAATATATAAACCATCCAATTTGTAATAAACGTCATGGTCATAATCCAACACTAATCATGTATCAAAATCAAATATTACCATTAAAATAAATCATCTCAATCATGATTATCATCGAGAATATAACTAAAAGAGAAGGATTCATCAAAATCATTTTTGCACATCAATTATTCTCTCCCTTTTTGTCATAAAAATGACAAAGATAAGGATAGCAAACAATAAATACTAGCATGTGAATGAAAACAAAAATGAAAATATGCATTTATAGTTCAAGGAAAGGCGTGGGCACTTTCAAGCGTCTTTTCATATTTTGAGTGCTCCAACTCTCCATTGAGTGCTTGAAACATCTTCTTTGCCGTAAATTCTTATGAAAATCATAAAAGACTATGTCAGAACTTATAAAATTGTAATAGTTATAAATAAATGAGTAAATTTAAAGAAAATAAATCCAAATCAAGCAAAGAATCAAATTAATGACAATTAGATTATGTAACCTTTCAAGAGAAAATGAGATGTAAGAGTAATAAAATCATCCAAAGTAGCTAATTCAAGGTTATCGATTTATTGTTCAATTTAAGTAATTCGATTTTCCAATTTAGTTAGTTCATTAGATGATGCTGGATTCCAAAGCAATTCATCATTCAGGGGATCACCCAGCATGATCTAATGAACAAGGATTTTTACAAAATATGAGCCCCTCCCCCCCTCCTCGTACTAGATCCTTAATTTAAGAAGCAATATACTCCTCCTATTTGTGATACACTCCCTTAAATTAATTGCCAAGATTCTAGCACACTAATAATGAAGTCCTCTGAAGAAATATCAATTGAAAAATTATAAGCACTCTTAAAATTCATATATAGATCCGGAGACATGAATAAGACAGTAAGAGAAGATTCTAAGTTATGGAACAAAATGTATTATGTGTAAAAGGAAGCCCCTAAAGATTTCTTAGGAGATGAAATTCTAAGAAAATTTAGAGGAATTAATGATTTTTGAAATGACAACTTTTAGTACTTCAAAGCTCAACAAGGTCATCTTTCTTAACCCAAACTTGCCTAACCTTTGGTAATGTGCTAACGTGACTTTTCCTAGTTCTAGACCAAATGTGAAGCCTCTTCCCTTTCTTTGTGTTTAAAATTTGATTCCTAAGGAAGTTCATCTCATTCACAAGCCTATTTAGATTTGATTGAAACCTATTAAAGAGTCTTATTATAACACTTATTTTGAGTGCATTTTAGGTTTATTGCAAATGATGCAATAGGGGGTAGTATCAGTGGTTGCTTCCAAAGATGGATGACTTTCCTAGACTTTAACAAAACTGGTTTTTCCACTTGCGGGAGTCTCAATTTTAGTTACCTAAGCTAGGTCTCTTTTATCTTGAGTGAACGTTCCAATACTAACAATTTCATTTAACATCATATAGTCTTTAAGTAAAAGATATCATTTTTAAAAGACAAGTCTTTTATGAGTATTTCAATTTCTAAAGACAACGATTTATTATTTTACTTAATTTTTAGACTTTCTTCAAGGAAGGCTTTATATGCATCATGAAAATTATCAAATTTAAACTTAGAATTATTATGGTACTCAATATGATACATGAGATCAAAAGCATAATTTAGCAATGCAACAAAAGCAATAAGATCACTATTTTGTTCATACTTGCATTCTCATCAATTTGAAGACTCATTTTCACTTGACTTAAAATCACACCAAATAGCTTGCATTGCTTTTTAAATATTTCTTGGGACTAAATTTTACCTATAATAATATTAGTTTTTGAAATTATTTATTCAAGAGCTAAAGACTCTTTGCTTTTATCAATAACTTCTTGTTGCCTTTTTTATTCAAGGGACAACGATTTAAACGAGGTTTTGTTTTTTTGTTTCCTATTCAGCCTCTTATTTTCTTTGTATAATCTTTCCTAATTAAGAAAAACCTTTTTGCAAGGTGAAAGTAATTTTTTTTTCTTTAAAATTAATGAAATCATGACAAAGATAAGAATTGAGGAAAATTCTTATTTTTAAAATCTCCCATACATTGATACTAATTGAAAGTTTTATATCTTGTATCACAAAACTACCTAGAGGGGATGAATAGGCAAACTTTTTTTTTTTTAATAAAAAAATATTTACTTTTCATTTTTTCTTGATTAAATATATTCAATTGATAAAACAAAAAATAATCAATCCCATACTTAAACAAGTGATGTGCGTGGAAAGCCACTTAGAAAGTTTTTAAAATATTTATAGATGTAAAACCACATGTTAATAAACCTTTTCACTAGTTATGAAAGATTAAGTAAATAGATTTATTTGGCCAGAATCTACTCTTCCCTTGACTTATATTACTTATCAATACTTACACTTGTCTTCATATCCACAATGTAATACCATTGAGCTTCTCAGGAAATGTTTCAACAATCTAAGGGGATGCAATCAACCACTATGAGCAAACTCAAATAAGATTTGAGTTTTGAGAGTGTTAGGAATGCACAAATATAATAATGATCATATATATGCTCTAGGGCACAGGGTTACATAATAGCACAACCAATAGACATATTTATAGGAGAATAACTACTCTAGTGGATCAGACGATTTTAGAAAGAATCTCTTGAACAATGGATTTAAAACCTTGAAGAATTTTGAAAAGATTTTTGGAAATATTTTCAAATCTATGCAAATTTAAAACCAAATCTTTATAAATAAAAAAATTCATAAACTTGGAGAATTGTAAAAAGATTTGGAAAGATTTTCCTTTTAAATTCAATTTCATCACTTGATTTAAACATTGAACTACTATATGTCATAATTATATTATTATACCCCAAATGACTCAATAATACTTACCTGCACTATCTCAAGATGAATTTACAGAGATTTTGAGTCTTCAAGGGTAGTGTAAATTATAGGGAAGCATGTAGAGTTAGTATGAAGAATAAATAAAACAAAATTGTCAAAGTTACTCTAGTATACTAACATTGCCTATTATTATAATAACATGACCTGAAGGAGCATTCCTAGAAAAATATTTAAGTCAAAACCAAATAGCCAGAGAGCAAACGAAGACTATGATGGCAAATCCCATTTTGTGTTTATTGCCGACAGTTTATGTCCCATTTTTGGGTGTTGCAATATGTTTGTGGACATACTACTAAGTGAATGACTCTAAAATGTTTATTTTAACAAGGATCAATGGTGTTTAATCCGATGTAATTGAATGATTCTAGAGCATATTAGGATGCCATTTTAAAGAACTATATTAGTCTTGGTGAAATTTGGTTTAGTGTATCTCTTTTTTTAGTTGGAGTGTAATAAATAGATGACAATGAAATCAATAAAATTATAATTTATTAAATAATTTTTAATATATTTAAATTTTCTTTGTATTTCCCATTATCCAAGTGTTGGCATTGTGGACTCATTGGATTTCTACTTGAACTTTCAAATTCAATCTGTTTGCACTTTCATAAATAGGAAGCTGAAAACTGCAAGCTTATTGATGACACAGATGCCAACTTGTAGCATATTTTCAAATGCTTAGAGTGAAAGCATAAAGGCCAGTAAACCTAGCCATACATTCATTTCCTAACAACAATATATGGTATTCCGGGTACACTGTCAATTAATAAATGGTTTGTTTGCATGGCAGCGAAAAAATTGAATCATAAACTGATGAGGTTGTTCTCCTTCAAGCTTTCTATGGTATCCTTGAGGGACACCTCCAGAGGAGTGAAGTGAATACCCAAGCCTTTTGCTTTCTCCTGGGATACCTGGAAGGCTGGCACATAAGGTTTGTCATCTGCAGGCCTGCCATGAGTGAGAAGCACATGTGGGTTCATATCAATACTCAATAAAGGAAAGACCTAATAGTAACAAAAGCAATTGTTGTACATGTTGGGTTATCGTAGAATAGCTGGACGCAGTGTAGAACTTGTGCAAGCAATCATCCAATGGAATGATAAGAAGTAAGATCATATTGATACCACTAATGATCGTACTAGTGAGACCTAACAGAAACTTACTTTTCAGATAGATGTAACGCAGGGTAGAACTTGTGCAAGATCTTCAGTGTCTCAGAACCGTCTGAGACAGTCTCTACCAAACAGAATCTTCCACTAGCTTCCAGAAGCTCATATGCTTGAATATGTGCATTGGCAACATCTCTAACATCCACCCATGTATATGGGGTATTGGGAAATGTTTGAGCTCCTGCAACAAACAAATTTCATCCGGCTGGTTGCATCAAAAGAATTGAGCATATAATGTGTGCTTTGAAGTAGAGGCTTCTATTGGCAACTGAACTTTAGTCTGCAATCTGTTTTGGTGATAATCTGTTATTTTCTATTTATTTTCTTGGACATTTCTATCAAGTGATACAGAGAAAATGATCCCCATGAGTTTTTGGCCGAAGCTAGAAAATTTAGACACTATTTTTTGCTCAATTATATCCCCAACTGAAAAAAAAAAATGTTTCAAGGCAATTATCCTCAGCAGATATACTTGTACCGTTACTTTTCATTATTCTGGCAATTACTAATGATTATAATAATATATTTTGGACGATATTTTATGAATCAACATGGTGGATATTGAGATGAAGCAAGGTTCACACTCCATGTTGGATGGAGTTGATTCAATATTGAGATGAAGCATGTACTGATTTTCAGGTAGAAAACTGAAAAATGAGAAATATTCTCATCTGTTGCTGAGGGAAGACTACCTTTTATGAGTTTCAGAACTTCTTGCACACTTAGGCTAGGAGTAGGATGTAAGAGAGGACCGATCACCCACCCCGGATTCAATGTAACCATGTGAATGCCATTCTCTTTTGCAAACTTCCAAGCAGCCTCCTCGGCTAAGGTCTTTGAAAGCATGTACCATAGCTAATGGAAACCAATTAAAAAGTGTTTGAATATTCAGTTTGCATTTTAGAAGAATATGGGGAAAGAGAATGTGATGGGAAATCGGTTCAAATGCACACCTTTGATTGCTCCAAGAGAAGTGGATTCGAAAACCAACTCTCATCAACCAGCACATCAGGAGTTAGAGATTTCCCATTGAACACAACTGTAGCCATAGATGACGTTACAACCACTCTTTTGACAGATGGAACTTTTGCACATGACCTTAGAATATTAATTGTTCCTCTCAATGCAGGGTCGATTAATTCTGCCTGAGATATGGACAAAAAAGAATGAAAATAGAAGTTAATTAGATGGATATAACAAAATCAAGCTGCCTGAAATATACTATATCTACAGGATTGAAATGGAAGTAATATTGTAGGATGAACCTGTGGATCAGAAACTTCCACTGCAACTGGGGATGCAGTATGGAAAACACCATCACATCCCTCAATTACAGAATCAAAAGACCCTTCTTCAACTAAGTCAGCTTTGAATAAATGGAGCCTTTCCTTAGCTCCATCAAGTGCCAGCAAGTGTCCCGTCTTCGTTAGATCGTCTGTAGCATATATACATACATATAAGCAGAACCAGTAAGAAAAAAAAAAAAAATGAAAAATAATGAAAATGTTGAGATGGAGAACCGACTTGGGTTACGAACTGTTGCTTTGACAGTATAGCCATGTTGGAGCAAGAGCTTCACCAGCCATGAAGCTATGTACCCAGAAGCTCCACTCACACACACCACCTTTCCTTGCTCACTCATCTCTCTCTTATCTCTCACGTTCACCTTCAAATATGTGTTACACATTTCTACCCTTTGTGTTTTTTTATATATACAGGGAGTACAGTGCGTGACATGCATAATTGCTGTCAGCTTCCGTGATTGACCCTCTCTCTTTCCCTTTATTCTCTTTCCACAGAGATTCCTTTGATTTTGTCGAATAGTACTAGGTTTTTTATGCCATTCTACTGGGCTTAATTTTTGTCAGTGAGAATAATTGTTTGATCATTTTAATTCTAAGAAACAAAATGACCAGACGTTGTATCAGACCAATAGATAGTAAATTAAACTTCAGTAAACACAATTAATATTCCCTTGCTTTGGAATGGTTGACCAGCCAATCACAGAATCAAGTTCATGGACCATGCCACTTCACTGCTTACGATTTCAAAGGAAGAGCTCACTGTGCTCTTACATATTATAATATCAAGAACATTGTATTTTCCCATAACTAGTTAGTCTCACCTCCCAAGCAGTCTATGATGGCTAAATGAGACCGAGGAAATGAATATTGAATTGGGAGCTTCACCTGGCAGCATCCCAATTCTGATTTGAGTTTCGCAGGCTTTGTACCAACTGCTACAGGTGTTGAATAAATTTTCAAAGAACCTTTCAACTTGCTAAGCAAGTTGTTGATTTCTCTTGGCATGGTGGACTGAAGCTGACTTCTATTTTAACTTACAAACATCAATCTACAGGTGATAAAAGTACCAATTTCTACCATATCAAATCCTGGCCAAGATATGAAGTTTAGGACAGCAAAATTTCTGACCAGACACCATTGTTTATGATTTATTTGCATGCCTAGAGCCAGTAAATACCACTGATCAGAAACTGGTGAAGTTGTTCTCCCTCAAGCTTTCCATAGTAACCTTTAGGCTCACCTCCAGATGAGTGAAGTCAACACCCAAACTTTCAGCTTTCTCCTGGGCACCGCATGAGTTGGTTCATAAGGCTTGTCATCTGCACTTCATGACATGCAGGTCCATTTTAGAATTTGTCAATCAATCAGAGAAGTAGCTGATACTGATATTCAAACAGTCCCAAAACAAACGGAGGTTCATCTAGTTGTGCTTCAAGAATGAGTGAGTAGAGCCCAGTGGTGAACTCTTTAGTCAAAGAAGCTCCACCAAGGGCAATATTGATGAGAAAAGTTTGAAATGAGGAAGGTTTTACTCAATGTGCATTGGAGGCATCAGAAAGATCAAGAATGATGATGGTTTTTTGAAGTTTGCAAACACAACACTTGAAGCTATTTTCAATACGAAATCAACTCAGCAACTAGAGGAAGGGCTATATATCAATTTATATCGATATGGATTTGATAGTTGGAGACTTGATGTCATTCAGATGTTGAAATTATTATTTGAGCTGTTTTATCATGAGTTTGAGTTGTGGTTTGTAAAAATTCCACTTTGGTTTTCATTTTAGATGACGTTGACGTTCTTAGTAAGCCACTTGACATTTAATATACTGTAAATAGCTAGGATGAAAGTTAGATTAGGACTTTTGGACTCTTGTTTTGGAGAACATTTGGAGAATAATTCATTAGATCTAGATTCTGGATTTTAAATTTAAGTTTTCCCTCATGTTCTCTCTCTATTTTCTTACATTTTCTGAGCTACCAAACATGATGGAAGACCTCTTCATCCACCATGCACTACAAGAGAAAAGGTTCATAGCTGTGGCCATTGATCGTGACTAAAAGTCACAATAGGCGTGTTAATTGCCACAAAGTGTGACCGACTCTAGGTGGTGTGGCAATATCCTATAGTCGCGGTTTTGTTCTAAGTTTTCATTGTAATAACATTTCACTATCAATCCATGGGGATATATCTCATTGGGTGGGCCATCAATTCCATTCATACGCATTTGTTTTTGTTAGTCTTGTTGGAGGAAGATGATATAGCAAAATAGTTATTAAAGCTAAAGGAAAAGCAGCAGAAACTTTTATATTACAAAGAACAATTGGAGGCAGCCCCCTGATGCTACTTATCTTCCTTTATTAGTGATCTCCATTTTCATAGTTTGCAAACTTAAGACATAACCATCGGAGTGACAAAGATTAGAGGAAGTGAAACTCATAATGAGCGTTGGGGCTGGTCAAACTAAGGATCCTCACTCACTACTTGAGCCTAATTTGTGTTGGGCTCCCTCGTATGTGAGGGAGTAGGCTTTGTATGCTTGGGGACCAAGTCAATTACATTAAAAAAAAAAAAAAAAAAAAGAAGGAGATTGGGAAAAAAAAAAAAAAAAAAACAAAGAGAAGAGAAGAGAGAAAAAACGCTTCTGCCCAAATTTCATCAACAAGGCGATCCCGCTTTATCTGTGGTCCGATCGAGTTGAAATTTGGTGAAGGGGTTTGAAACTTAAGTAGCTACAATCTGAACGGTGAAGATCAGATTTTGAGCTTGAGAACTTGTATTACTGCATGTGAACAGTAACAGTGTTTTTGGGTATACTTTCTCCAATTTTCCTTATTTATTTATTTATTTATTTTGCCTTGCCGAGAGAAATTGTATAGTCCAAGGCTATATGTGCTCTTGATGTATTTGGAAGCCTCTAGAGATTATTCTAGAAAAGATAGGTATAATCCATTATTTTTTATAATGGAAGTTTGAATTGGACTAGATTATGTGGTTTTTCCCTTCGCATTGGAGGGTTTTCCACATAAAAATTATGGTGTCTGATTTATTTTTCTATTGCATGAGTTTATTTATTTATTATTGCTAGTTGCTATGGCCTATTTGATTTTGCACAAAGAAATGGTAGAAAAATTCTAGTGTTTGTTGGAATATTGTGAATTCACCCTAACAAATGGTATCAGAGCCAAGTTGATTAGCAGTGGGATCTCTTATGTGAATTAAATGGAGGAGGCTAATAGTGGAATGATTAAACTCACAACTTCCAATCATTCGATTTGGAAGACTAGGATGGAGGATATTCTATATTGTAAAGAGTTGTTTGAGCCCAATGAATGCAAGGGTTATAAGCCAATTACTACAATTGAGGATGAGTGGAAGAAATTAAATAGGAAAACCATTAGACAGATTAGGCAGTGGGTTGATCGAAGTGTCTTCCATCATGTAGCCAATAAAGTTGATACATATAGCCTTTGGTAGAAATTAAAGAGTCTTTATGAGAGAAAGACTACACAAAACAAAGCCTTTATGATAAAAAGACTTGTGAATTTAAAGTACAATGATGGTAATAGTGTTGCAGAGCATCTCAGTAATTTTCAGGGACTGTTGAATAAGTTGTCTACCATGAGGCTTGAGCTAGATGATGAGGTATAGGCTTTACTTTTGTTGAGTTCCTTACTAGATAATTGGGAAACTTTGGTGGTATCCTTCAGTAATTCAGCCCCAAATGGTGTGATAACTGTCAACATGGTAAAAAGCAACATGTTTAATGAAGAGGCAATAAGAAAAGAGTTAGGTATTCCTCTAATACAGAAGCACTTATTACAAAGAGGCAAGGGAGAAGTAAAAACAGAAAACCTTTCAGTGATTATAACCGTAACAAGTCAAGAGGAAAATCAAAGTCTAGAAAAGAGATATAGTGTTTTTATTGTAACAAGCCAAAGCACATTAAGAGAGAGTGCAAAAAATTCAGAAAAGAACATTTTAAAGGAAAAAGTGAAGAACAGAAAAAGGACAAAGACATTGTAGCAATTGCATCTGATGGTGATACGATCATTGTTTATGATGATGCGTGTGTAAACCTTGCATGCCAAGATTCCACTTGGGTGGTTGATACAACAACGTCGTTTATATCACTGCACATAGAGATTTCTTCTCTCCCTATACCAGTGGCAGTTTTGGTTGGGTTAGGATGGGAAATGAAGCAAAATGTGAAATTGTTAACATGGGAGATGTAGATTTGGAAACTAGCGTTGGGTGCAAATTGGTTATGAAATATGTTAGACATGTTCCTGAAATATGCTTTAGTTTGATCTCTGTTGGGAAGCTTGATGATGAGGGCTACTATAGTCACCTTGGAGAGGGTAAGTGGAAGCTTACTAAGGGTTCTCTTGTTTTAGCTAGGGGGAAGAAAAACAATACCCTCTACAAGACAGAAGCGAGACTAGTCAAGGGAGAAGTGAACATTGTTAAGAATGAAGCCTCTACTGAGCTATGACATAAGCGGCTTGGTCACATAAGTGAAAAGGGACTTTAGGTTCTTGCTAGAAAGAAGCTTCTACCAGTTAAAGGTACGCCATTATTACCTTGTACACATTGTCTGCCTAGAAAGCAAAGTAGAGTTGCATTTCGTAGATTTCCTTCACGTAGAAAATCAGATATTCTTGATTTAGTTCACACTGATGTTTGTACTATGCAAAGTAATACTCTTGGTGGTGCACTTTATTATGTGACTTTTATTGATGATCATTCAAGAAAGTTATTGGCATATGCTTTGAAATCCAAAGACCAGGTACTTGATGTATTCAAAGATTTTCATGTGAAGGTTGAGAGGCAAACTAGCAAGCAATTAAAATCTATCAGAGCAGACAATGATGGTGAATATAGGGGGTCATTTGAGCAATAGTGTAGAAGTTATGGCATCAGGCTTGAGAAGATGGTTCCTAAGACCCCGCAACAAAATGGTGTAGTTGAGAGAATGAATAGAATCATTTGTGATAGAATCAGGTGTATGCTTTCTCATGCAAAATTGCCTAAGTCTTTTTGGGGTGAGGCCATGAGGACAACCGTTGATTTGATTAATTTGTCTTCATCATTTCTTTTAGAGGGCGATATTCCAGAGAGGGTTTGGATAGGAAAATTTGTTTCCTTTGAGCACTTGAGAGTGTTTGGCTGTAGGGCATTTGTTCATGTTTCTTAAGACGAGCAGTCCAAGCTTGATAGCAAGACTAAACAGTGTATCTTCCTAGGTTATTCAAATGAAGAGTTTGGGTACAGGTTATGGGATCCAGCTACCAAAAAGATTATAAGAAGCAGAAATGTTGTCTTTTTTGAAGATCAAACCATTGAAGACTTGGATCAAGTTAAGAAGCCAAAGCCTTTCAGTGAAGAACATGTTGATTTGGGTCCAGTTTCTCCTAACTCTATTAGACATGATGAACACAGGGAAGTTGTGCAAGAAGAATATGTTGATACAGTTGACAGAAATGATGAGTCTACAGTTAATGATGTAGAAGAAAATCCTATAGTTGAGAATGATGGCTTAGAATAGTAGCAAGAACAAACTACTTCAGAGTTGCCTATTGAAACATAGTTAAGAAGATCTACTAGAGAGCGTCAACCTTGCAGAAGGTATACTAGTGATGAGTATTTGTTGTTTTTTGATGGGGGAGAGCTAGAATATTATCAAGAGGTTCTACTGCATGATGAGAAAAAAGAGTGGTTGAGAGCTATGCAGGAAGAGATGAAATTCTTGCATAAGAATAACACTTATGAATTGATGGAGTTGCCTAAGGGTAAGAGAGCATTGAAGAATAAATGGGTACTGAAAAGGAAGCCTGAACCAAACAGATCACAACCAAAGTACAAGGTAAGATTGGTTGTGAAGGGTTTTAGTCAGAAGAAAGGCATTAACTTTGAAGAGATTTTCTCACCAGTGGTTAAGATGTCTTCGATCCGAGTTGTGTTAGGCTTGGCTACCAGTATGAATCTAGAGATTTGAATAGCTTGATGTGAAGACTGCTTTCTTACATGGTGACTTAGAGGAGGAAATATATATGGAGCAACTAGAAGGGTTTACAATCAAAGGTAAGAAACACGTAGTGTGTCGATTGAAGAAGAACTTGTATAGTCTCAAGCAGGCACCGAGACAGTGGTACAAGAAGTTTGATTCCCTCATAGTTGGGCATGGGTATGGTAGAACTGCTTTTGACTATTGTGTGTTTGTGAAGAAATTCTCTAATAGAGAATTTATTATTCTCTTGCTATATGTGGATGACATGCTGATTGTTGGCCGTGATACTGGTGAAATTGATAAACTGAAAAAGGAGTTGAGCAAGTCCTTTGAAATGAAGGACTTGGGGTCTGCAAGTCAAATTCTTGGCATAAAGATTTCTCGAGATAGGACGAATGAAAAATTGTGGCTATCTTAAGAAAGCTATATTGAGAAGGTTTTAAACAAGTTCAACATGGGTAAAGCAAAACCAGTGAGTTCTCCACTTGGAAGTCATCTAAAGCTAAGTTCCAAACAACGTCCTTCAAGTGAAAAAGAAAAAGAAGAAATGTGAAAGGTGCCCTATGCATCAGCCGTGGGTAGCTTGATGTATGTCATGGTGTGCATAAGGCTTGATATTGCTCATGTTGTTGGAGTTGTCAGCAAGTTCCTTTCTAATCTTGGCAAAGAACATTGGGCTATAGTGAAATGGATTCTTAGGTATCTAAGGGATACTTTTAAGACATGTTTATGTTTTGGGATTGACAAACCTGTGCTTATAGGATGCACAAATGCAGATATGGTTGGGGATGTTGATTTCATAAAGTCTACTTCTAGTTATTTGATCATTTTTTCAGGGGGAGCAATGTCATGGCAATTAATGTTGTAAAAATGTGTTGCTTTGTCAACCATAGAGGCTGAGTATATTGGTATCACTAAAGATAGCAAGGAGTTACTGTGGATGAAGAAGTTCCTACAAGAATTGGGTATACAACAAGAAAGGTATTTATTCTACTATGATAGTTAAAGTGTTATTCATCTCAGTAAGAATCCAACTTTTCACTCTAGATCCATGCATATTGATGTGAGATATCATTGGATTCGTGATGCACTAGAGATGAAATTGTTTTGCCTTGAGAAAATCCATACTGATGAGAATGGATCAGATATGATGACAAAACCAATACCTACAAAGAAGTTACAATTCTGTAGAAAGCAAGCGGGCTTGGTAAAACCCCTCACATAGTCGGGAGTGGGAAATTTGTTGGGTTCCCTCATATGTGAGGGAGTGGGCCCCATATGCTTGGGGACCAAGTCAGTTACATTAAAAAAAAGATCGGGAAAAGAAAAAAGAACAGAGATAAGAGAATAGAGAGAGAAAAAACACATTTGCTTAGATTTCATCAAGCCAATCCCGCTTCATCTGTGGTCCGATCGAGTTGAAATTTGGAGAAGAGATTTGAAACTTGAGTATCAACAATTTGAAGGGTGGAGATCAGATTTTGAGCTCGGGAATTGGTGTTAATGCCCATGAACAGTAACGACGTTTTTGGGTATACTTTCTCCAATTTGCTTTGTTTTTTTTTTTTTTTTTTTTTTTTTTTTTTTTTTTTTTGCCAAGAGAGATTGTATAATCCAAGGCTATATGTGCTCTTGATGTATTTGGAAGCCTTTAGAGATTATTCTAGAAAAGACAGGTGTAACCCATTATTTTTTATAGTGGAAGTTTGAATTGGACTAGGTCTTGTGGTTTTTCCCTTCACATTGGGGGGTTTTCCACGTAAAAATTCTGATGTCTGATTTATTTTTCTATTGTATGAGTTTATTTATTTATTGTTGCTAGTTGCTATTGCCTATTTAATTTTGCATAAAGAAATGGTAGAAAAATTCTGGTGTTTGTTGGAATATTGTCAATTCACCCTAACAATTTGGGGGATGGATCTGGTTGAACCCATCATGGTACTCAATAATAATATAGATAATGATGAATTAAGCAGGTTCCCTAATAATATGATAACAAGATCTAACCTAAAATTCAATAATAAAAGAAAGAAGAAAAGAAACCCTAGAAATCAAACCTTGTAGTTGATCATAAAAAATATCAAGTTGATTTGAAGAAATCAGAACTCCATGGTCTTTTGTTGTTGATGTGGAAGTAAGAGAAAGCATCATTACACTAGTGAATGTTGTCAGTGTTGGAAAAAACAAAGGTGTGTCAGTGTTAGAGAAGATTAAGGCCGTTGATGACTTTTTTTTAGCTGGGTTTCAAGGGTGACCTATATATAATAGTTGTAAAGTCCTAATTCTTTTATCTGTAGACTAAAAAAGACCCCTACTATAAGAGCACATTGCTCAGGACCGCTGTTATAAGCTCAATGGAAACCATCTATAGGCGTGATTCCTCTCGTGGCCTCCACTACATAATTTATTGAGGAACATCTTTCCCAGATTTTCTTTTCTTCAAATCATTTTTAGTGACAAATTATTTTGAAACTACTAAAACTATGTGACCATACCTTATATTTCGTATAGTGATGATATGCAACTAATTTTTCTCTATATCCAAAAGATGAGTGTTTAAAGCAATAATATATATCATGAAAATGCATTACACGTCAAGGAAATTGACTACCCTAGTGTAAGATCCATTAGTGTTCACTTTCTATTAAAGATCCCTCTATATCTTTCATAATTTTGACATAACTGACGCTTTGCTGACACTTCGACGCAT
Source organism: Vitis rotundifolia (assembly GCA_030254885.1). NCBI lineage: Eukaryota > Viridiplantae > Streptophyta > Magnoliopsida > Vitales > Vitaceae > Vitis > Vitis rotundifolia. The sequence continues at coordinate 16,238,144 of CM058163.1, read as the reverse complement.
AATTATATGTGACTTTATGATTAGATTAGGGATAATCTATGTTTTAACATGATTCTTTTCAGATGTGCTTCAGTATATTTTAGATCTTTGTTTTGTTGCACTATTTCTACTTTTGAATTTAATTCAAAAATTACTTGGATCTTTGTATGTTTGATTTGAATTGATGAGTCAAATATCATATATAACAACTATAGTTTTTTATAATTTTAAGTTTTTTAGATTCTTTGTAATCAAATCCCATAGAGAATGACTAAATATTATACTACTTGTGTTCAATTTTTTTAAAAATATCTTGGCTTGGGAAGTGAACATGAGCAAAAGATACTTGTTGAGGCTTTACATGCAATTGAGACCAAAAGTTTAAATGAATCAATTAAAGTTTCAAATAATTTTCTATTTATAAAAAGTAAAGGAGCAACAAAAAGAAAGCTTAAAGCCAATTCATGTCAACTAAATCACATCTATAAATATGCAAACATTTCGCCTTAATTGGTGAGTTGGCATGATCATATCTCATAATATATTTAGAATATTAGTACATAAAGAGCATAGGTATCCCAACTTAGGTTATACTTTTTGTCAATAGTGTAGACTTTGGACAATTTTTTGAACGCAATAGTTAATATTAGGCATTAGAAGATGAATTTAACTGTTTAATGACACCTCGTGATCATTAAAATAATGCAATTGTTAGCACCATGGAGGAAAATAAAACTATAAAACAAATAAAGTAGAGATTGTAATCAGAGAACTTAATTCCATCAATGTTGTGATTCCTCATAAATCAACTATTGCTACATGTGAACATTAGTAATTCCATCAATGTTGTGATTCCTCATCAATCTACTATTGGGACATGAGAACATTGATAATTCCATCAATGTCGTGATTCCTCATCGATCTGCTATTGGGACATGGGAACATTGGTCTACATCAGGTATTAAGCAAAATTTGAGAGGAGAACAATCAAATAATAATTCATTATAATATATACTATATCTTATGTTTCCTAATGTGCATCAATTAATGCAATGAGTAATATCCATGATGTTGTCAAGACCATAATATTATTTGTACACAAAGATGTTGGATGAAGGTAATAATGATTAATTTAGTATTACTTAAATCATCTTTGCTTGTTCCATTATCTATGCATGTCTTGAATGATTCATATACGGGAATGCATGTTCCTTGTGGCATTGTTGAAACAAAGTGTTACACAAATATGTAATGCAACCATCAACATGTTAAAGTTGTATTTGGTTTATATTTTTAAAGATGCATTTGCTTATGTATTGTGCCCATGACTTTACTAAAAGAAAGTTGAGATATTCTATGTATTAGATAAACAGTATAATGGGGATCTACCTTAATGAGAGGCTAAAGAAATAGTTAAACTTATAAATGGTTATGTCCTTGATGGAGATGAAGTGTAACATATAATTTTATGACCCAAATATAACCTTGACCATGAAATGTTGGATAAGGAAGATAAGAAAAACTTTTCAATATTTTATAATGCAATCACCAAATTTAGCTTATTGTGTATTGAATCTATGTCATTATTTCTAATTAATTGTTTCATTGAATTTTATCCATACCTTTAAATACTATTACATTAATGTATACCATACTAGAAATTATGTCCCTACATGGTTAGATGTGAACATGAAAGGAGTGTTTTATGTATGCATTGCTGGGAACCCTAAATTACTCCATTCTCAGGCCCTGGATCTCGTAAGGTGCATGCATCTATCCCTAAGGTTCTCTAGATCTAATATAACAAAAAATAATGGCTTTAAAAATAATTTTAGAATAAAAATCTAGAGATATAATACTCATACCTATGATTTAGATGTTCCCAAATCAAAATCTAACAGATGAAAATGAAGTTTGTAGTCTACAAAGGTCTCGTATACCCAAAGTCTTTTGCTCAATGACTCTACACACAACCTTGGTACTCTAATGGGTGGGTTTTGGAAGGGTGGAAACCAAGGCTCTCTCTTTCTCTAGAGGTGGAAGACAACTGTATAAAGCCATGGAAACCCTAATCCTAACCTCTAAGGGTATTTACAGGGTTCCCTTGTTGGGCTTAAGTGACTTGAGCCCACCATGGTTTAAGTTACTTAATTTAGCCCAAAGCAGGTCCTAATTGATTAATTAACTCGAAAAGATTGTCTAATTAATAAATTAATACAATCTAGAGACCTTGTTTACTATTTCTTATACAACTTTGCATAATTACCAAAAATACTCTTATGCACAAGAGTGAACCTAAAGTCAATCCAATCCTTATAAACTGTGTCAACATGATATATGAACTTAGAGCGGGGAACACTAGGACTCATAAGAGTATTATCTCTCTCAAAATTTGATTTTGAAGTTGATTTACCATCCAACTGTAAAAAATCAATTACACTCTAGTATTCTATGCAAATAACAATGAGATGGAGCTCGGGTCCGTGACCTACTATTCACTACATACAAACTCCCTATGAATAGGTATTTATAATTTAATAAAATAGTGTTATAACCTATCAAGATTACCTCTCTAATCATTGACTTATAAATTACACTTATTATATGATCAACTGACATACTCTAACTTTAATCCTTAAGCTTGGCTTGGACATGCTCCAAGCATGCAAATTTGAGGAGATTAGAGGGCGCTAGTTTATTAAATAACATTTCAAGGGAAATAGAAAGAAGAGACTATCCTACAACTTCCATGGCTTCTTGGTTGAGAAAAAGAAATCACAACATCCAATGGTGAAACAAACTTGGGAAAAAGTGGGTTGTAGGAATGAATTCTCACAGTTATTATGGGGAAATAAAAAAGCCTTAGTGGTGGGCCTTAGAAATCCAAGGAAAAGAGAGTGTAAGATTTCCGATGAATAACTTGAGTTATGGAATGGATAAGATGGTTTCTCAGATAATGGAATTCATTTTAATGAAGAAAGACATTAACACAATAACACCAATCCAAGCTTCCTCTCTGATTTTTTTTTAATAAAAAGGTTAAAGAAAACTCAATGTTTTGAAACCAGTCAACATGTTGTTTGACCAAATCATTGGTGGGCTTTCTGTTCATTTGCCCCAAACTCCCTTGCTTCCCAGCCCAACAAGCTTCTTGCTTGTGCCTTGTATGTGCAAACTATTTATATCACCGTGGATTTGAGTTTGTAAAAATGAAGAGAGAACCAACTTACCACACAATTCCTCTGATAAGTATATTGTTACATATCTATATATTAATCCTCTTTGCAAATTTTTATAATATAAAATATTTAAATAAATATAAATATTTATATTTACATTTATTTTTATAATAATTATTAACAATAAATATGAAAATAATATGAATTACTTAATATAACTAATTTTAAAATTTTAAAATAATAAAATACATCAATAAGTAGATAAAATTAAATATTATAATTTTCTTTTCATATTTAAATATTATACATATTATATTTAATAAAATTTGATATATTAATATGTTTATATTTATTTTTTTCATTTAATTGATATATCAAGTATGAAAAAAATATCAATTAAATGAAAAAAATGAATTGTTAATAAATATTTTAATTTTAATAAAATATAAATTATATATTTATGACATCATTGATTCAACCACAGTTTGACTATCGGTCTTACTAATGAATCATGATTTTGTAATCTTTTTTATTTAATGATTGATCCTATTCTAAAAATATTTATAAAAAAAAACCGAAAGAAAGGAATCTAGATATTAATCTCATCATTTGGCTAAAATATTAAATATTCCCACCTTAAAAGCTGGATAAAGCCTGAGAATAAATAAAATAGAAGTATTGGTCGACATGGATATTGATCTTAGTGCTTCCTCAAATAATTGTATTTCCATAATGATAATGGCCATATTCTAAATGATATATCCCATTCATTTGGGTACACAGAAGTAAAATTTTTCAGTTGTTACTGAAAATAAGAACATGTTTAGGAGAAGACTAGGATGAAAAAATCTCGTACCTCAAATTTTGATAAAAGAAAAAGAAGTTTTCATGACATCTTTGCATTTGGAGGTGCCTCAGTTCTTACTTCTTACTAAGAATAAGAACCAATGTTGGACCATTTTCAATTATTATTGTTAAAAATTGGTGCATTGATTCAATAATTGATTTCTTTTAGAAAATTTATCACTGAATATCCATACGCGTTACTGTTACTAAACAACAGACCACACCTCTCAAAGACTGCACCAAACCTATAACCGAACTCAAGGCTATGCAACCAATTGCAACATGTCCTCACAAGTAAACAACAATTGGAGAAATTAACCCATAATTTGTTGGCGACGCTATGATGTGTTGTCATATTAATAAAAGTCAAGTAGAATTCAAGCTAGTTAAGTAGGTTCTTAATTCATACTACTACTAAACCATTGCTTCTTTCAACAAATATATGGTGTATGAATGCAAATAAATTGCTATAAAATTCCGTCAAATATCACATATTATTCTCAATAAGGGATTTCCAGTAATAGTTAATTTCAAAATCGAAACTAAAAGTGTGTTTGAGAGTGATTCTAAAAAGTGTTTCTAACTTTTTTAATACTTAAAACTAGAAGCATTTTTTAGAATTACTGTCAAACGCACTCCAAACACAGTTCATATATCTTGCATATCCATAATTAAATTAAAAACCAAAACAAATGTATAAAATAAATATACAACTTCCCTCATGCACTATTAAATTTCCCATTAGACCTAAATTTTACTACTAACCCAACTAGATATATATGGTAATGAATGCACAAATTACTGAACCACTTCAATTTATCAGCTTTATATGGTTTAGGATATTAACTCAAATACTAATATATATCATTTTCGATCATAGTCTATATTGCATTACCCAAGACAAATTTCACTACCATAACACACCATTTTCCATTATTCATTCATAAATTTTTTTTAGCAAACTCAATTTTGACACTCAATGCAATGGGAGGAAGGGTTTAAAACACATATCTAGTGAATTTACCAACATCCTACTCTCCTAACCAAACCAAAAATAGTAATATATGCCATTTTCCATCACAATCAAGCCATCTTTGGGGTTGATCTAGTTGAAGTTGATGTTGTATGAGGGGATCCCCTGGTAGACCTTGAGAAGGTTATTGAACACGATCTGCTCGATTTCCCCTCCAGAGACAACTCCTTTTCCCCCAGCCTGATTCCAAATGAAGAAGAAGCCAGGCTCTCTCTTGAAATCTCTGAAAGCCAGCCTCCCATGCAGGTTGAGGATCAAGCTAGCCACTGATCTACGACCAGCCTGCCTCTCATTCCAGTCCCGCTGATACTGAGGAGCTACCAAAATAATCCCAACTTACGGAACATAATACATGTAGAAAGTCGGTACAATATATTTATAGGGAATGAGGGGACAATTGATCTGGCCCCCGGTTAATTCCTTAGGAAATTCCTTCCTCCCTTTGGTGGGATCGTGTGCTATTCAGAAGGCCATGACCATACCAGAGATTTCCTCTCAAGGCCCTCAAGTAGGAGGGAAAGCAAGGGTTCTCTGATCCATCCCCTTCTGGGTATTCATAACTGATGATCTACTTGATAAAAGAATCTTGGAGGGTAGTTAATCTACCATTGAGGTTTCCCCTGTAGTTTTATTTAGACCTCTTGCTCAAATGCCGATATTGGTGTTAACCTTAAGCATAATCATGTTTAATTTGAGTGCTGTTTGTTGGGGTGGAGTAAATACATACTACCTATGTGGTGAAGACCACTTTTGGTGGGTGCTTGACCCATAATTCTACTCCAAAATTTAAATGTGTCCATATATAGATTGCAAGAGATCTGATACCTTCCTTTTGAGCCACTTATTCTTGTTGAAATTCTGACAGACGGGCGTTTGACAAGCATAGCTGTGTATCGAATTGGAGCAACAATCCTTGGACGCATTCAACCATACAAGATGATGGGGCTTAGGCATCTTCCTGAGGTTGGCAATCAGCAGCGTGAGTTAAAAGATTCATTGTTTGCTATTAACAGCAACAATCATGGGGATGAATGCTTTCACTCTGCAAACTAGTTATTCAAACTATGGATGGAAATGGTCGAATTTTGAAGACCATCACCACCTTCACTGTCACTTGTTTTTGGTTGTCGAGATGCTTGATGAGTAGGCAACTGGGGATGTCACCATATCTTGGCTCCGGCCTAACAGGTAGTATCCTCCCTCTAAGCCATATATATACATAAAATATGATAGGCGTGTTTGGACGGCAGGAATCTCATTCTTGAGCTAGGTGTCATTCCTTTTGGTTTCCGGGAGGAGAAATTTTATGAACCAATTGTCCTTTGATTTATTAGTAGAACAAGTCTCAGCATCAAAATGATGGGATTATGACCTTGAGAAAACAAGGGAATATAATCAAATGGCACCTCGAATCCATATAAACTCCATGCGAACAACAAACACAATCCATCAGTTATGAAGACCAAAGAATCTAATAGGTCAGGCAAAGTCATCCCTGCAGCAAGGGACTCACAAATATCCTCCAATTCTGGATTTCAACTAGCCATTAAATTTATGTAAGTTCCTAGAATGGGAACAAGATGCCTCTAACCTTTAAGACTCCAATCGGTGAATCGGCAATATCTGCTCTTTTATATTTCAATAATGGTCTGGCATAAAATGTGAAAACAGACAAGTAGGAAAAAGATGGGTAAAACAGCAGTATTGCTCCTACGGTCGATAAAGATGCATTCCTCAGCTTGTTACTAATACAACAGAATAGAAGTAACAGAAAATAACTGAAATAGACAAGAAACTTCAAGCACACATCCCCTCTGGAAAACCATAAAGAACTGCTTAACCGTCATGTAAAACAAGCATTCAAGAAAGCGAGACTTAGTTGGTTAGCTCCATAATTGCAGAAACAATATCCCCATCAGTAGCCTTAAGCGCCTTAACAGCCTTTGATCTAGAGACTCCAGCCTGCGTCATGACCAACTCAATGTCCTTGGGCTCCACCCCTGTCTCATCCACATCTTCATCATCCTGGGCCATGGATGATGCCTCAGGCTTAGCTATTACATTACTGAGGTCAGGAGCCTTGAACTGCTCTGCAGCCTGTGTCTGCAGCTGCGAGCTCAAGTCTTCAATCTTTGCCTCACCAAAAATGACATATGTATCTGATGTTGGGCTCTTGAAGACATCTGGTTTTGATATGACAAACAAGATCTGATAGCAAGTAATAACCGAGATTACAACAGAAGTTCAAAGGGAGGACAAAAGGATTAAGCAGATGGGGCATGAGAAGCACGAAGGGAATATACACAAAGAAAAGAGAGGGAAACTAACATTTTTGCTTTTCTTCACAGTAACACGGCTAACACCTGGAATGGGTTTCATTCCAAGTTTCAACATTGCCTTGCGGCTCTTCTTTTCACTACGGCTCTGCTTTGACCTACCACTTGCATCTCCTCCCTGTTCTCCTGCTTAACACAAGAATAAAGCTGACATAATAAGCCAAGATTTAACTGAACAACCAAGCAGTTTTGGTCAGCACACAGTTTCCTCCTTAAAACATAATTCTGTTAATACATATCTGGAAAGGTCCAGATGGAATGTGGAGGAAAGGTAAATTTAATAAGATATCTTCGAAAGCATGTCTCTCTCTTGGCAAGAAAATGAGCCCAAGATGGTGTCCATGAAATTTGATTTAAGAATTTAATAGTTGCAAGTGATGAGACCTTGTATTCAAGCAACTCATTTCAACTGAGGGTTTCACATACAAGGGTAGCCCATCTGATGTCAGGGAGTTACAAATATTGCAAAACTAGAGGCACCCACATAAAATACAGAAGTTGTGAAACATCGTGACAAGATGAATTTGAACTGTTAGTCAACTATTAAGAAATCCCATTCAGCAGTAAATAGTGTCTTTTAGTTAACAGAAAGTAGAAGTTTGCCAAGGTGAATTCTGAATTCTTGCTGGTGGTTCAAAATGTGATACACATAGCAGTTGGGCTGTTATCTAATGGATATTTCCTAGAAAAAAAATAAGATAACAGGATGATTATGGAGTATGATAAATGACCTATTAATTTAGATAATTACTATTACTGAAAAAAAATACAAGCAATTCTGTTATGTGGATGGTCTATCATCTGAAATTTATAATTTTTGTTAAACACATATTACTTGAGTTCAAACTAAGAGGGTGTTTGTTTTTTTGGTTTTTTGTTAAAAGCAATTTGTTTTCAGAATTTAGGTTGTTTGTTTTTCTACTTTTTCATGACTTATCATAAACTTTTTTCTAAATAGAAAAAACCAAAATATTTGGCTTTTTCTAAAGAAAAAAAAAATATATTGATTTTTCTTTATTTTTTAATGCTTAATAGAAATAAAATACTACAAAAACAAACAACCAAATACTTAACACTATTAAGTATTAAAGTTTTATTTAGAATTAAGTAAAAAAACAAACGTCATCTTAGACTTAAAACAATTCCTCCAATACACAAACTTGTATATTAATAGTTTTTAACAAATATATATTCTCAAGAGGATGATTATGGAATTGAATCAAGTCAGAGAACTAAAGAATTGAATCAACTCAGGCATAATCGAGCATTCATCAAATGCTAACCAAACAAAAATGTAAACTTATATATATACAAAGAAGGACATGCATTTACAAAATTCATGTATTAATAGACTAATAATGACAAAGAAATACAACATTGTTGTTGTTCTTGTAGTTTTAACTTGATCATACATTACTATGACCATTATGATTCTTAATGCAATTCAAACACAGGTTCAGATGCCCATGTTGATTCAGTTATTCCTATATCATTTATAGGCTAGATCAATTTGTCACAAATAACTGTATAAAAATTTCCATCTATAAATTCTCCTGTTTTATGGTGTGATTAATATTCATATGATATGAATTCTAATGGTCCTTACATGTTTAGACATGTACTGTAAAAAAATGGCAACTCATGACTAGCTTCAACTTTGAATTATCTCTGTATTTTAACGATAACTCAGTTCACTGGATACCTTATTTTTCTTTGACTGCCAACAATTTTAATTTTAGAATTCACTCTGTTTTTCAGACTCCAATAGTTATTAAATAACTTCTGACTTTCCAAGAGTTTGAAAAACAAACCAAAGCCATTAGGAAACCCATTAAACCTTAACCTTCCATATCCATAGAAAAGCATTGCATACCTCAACGAATGCATATCATAAATAACCGATCAAATTTGAAAGCTCTAAGGAAAACAAAAATCAAAGCAAATGCACTCCAAGGACTAGCACATGAATAATTATCACCGAGTATTCTAGTGCACTATATTAGCTAACCTTCAACATCATCTTCATCCTTGTCATCTTCGTCATCCTCATCATCATCATCGTCCTCTTCTTCAACCACTGGCTCATCGGGCTACAAGAAACATGACTCATCAGGCTACAAGAAACATAAACAAATCTACCAAAATCAATTAAATGTGCATGTTTTTTTTTTTCTTAGGTTTTTTTTTTTTTCCTTTTTTCATTTGAGAGAGAGAGAGCCAGCAAGCAGTGGAAATGATTGTGGGCCAATAATAAAACAGAGTGCTCATCCAAACTCACATCCACTAGACAACAGCATCATAAGAACAATATTAAACCCCCTTTGCCATCTGGTGGTTAAGATTTTGATTTTAAGAAATATATCATTTCTTTAACTTCAGAAAAACAGGCCAATCAGCCGCATCCGATGAATTCCTCTTGATCATCAAATCAAGTAAAATCAAAGGATTTCACAAGGCAAAATCATTCAAATATATAAAACCCACAAAACCCTTCTTCACAATAGGCTGAATTTGGCAAGGAAACAAATCATTCAGTTATCAAAACTAAGAGCATCACAAATTCCTTGATCCCGACACAAAGTAAGAACAAATACATAAAAAATGCTTCACTTCTCTTTGTCTAGCTCTTTATATTCCAACCTACTTAAATAGATAACCGCCATACTGGTGGAAACTGCAAACCCAAAACATTGAAGAATCTAACCAAACCCTTTCAACAACGAACCTTGGCTGCAAGCCATCAAACCTCCCAAAACAAGCGAACAATCAGTTGGTTTCTATAAAACATATGAAAACAAAAGAACGCCCAATTTCTGAATCTCAACTTTTTCCTTTCATTCCACCCAAGAAAACTAAAAAGACCTCATTTCCATCTCTTTTGACCCAATTTTCTCCACAACCCAACAAACAATAACCAGAAATTAGTCATCGAAACCCAAAGATCCACACAGTAAGATCAATCAATGAACAAAACATTTTAAAAAATAAAAAATGATCCATACACTGGGATGAACAAACAAATAAAAGAATTAATACTGAAGATCGGATCGAGAGACTTACGTTGATTTTTTGCTGTTCGAGATGAGCGGCGAGCAGCTCTTCTTGGGTTTGAGCAGTCATGCCGATTTCTAGAGAGAGATTTAGAGAGAGAAAATGTGCAAAAACCCTAAAACCCACCGCAGTGTTGTGTTTTGGAGAATCTTTTATAGTTAAAGAGCCAAAACGACATCGCTTTGTTGTTACCATGACTGAACCGGATTTTGACCTAGACCCGGTCTGGACCCGAAACTCTTTTCTGTTTCTTTCTCTGTTACTCTTTTTTTTTTTTTTCCTGTCTCTTAAACGAGAAAGGGAATTTAGTTATTTCATAAAAATAAAAAAAAAATAAAAAAAAAAAGGTTGTATTTGGTTTGAAAAATATTTTTTATTTTTTATTTATTTTTTATTTTTTTCTTGGATATAAGATATACTATCATCAAATATAATATTATTATATATATAAACTTGGATAATTTATATTCTAATTCATAAACAAAATATTTATTCACTACTTCAAAGAAAATATTGGATTTGAAATACATATAAAATCATGTTTTATTGATTTTTTTTTTTTAATATAATGGATCCCAAAAAGTCATTTATGTGATATTATTTCCTTCTCTATTTTTTTTTAAATTATTTTATTTTTCTTAAGACTCCACGGTTAGTAAGAGTTTTCCACATAAAATTTATTATCTCATATATAATTGTATTTTATTGTTTATCTATATTTTTGTACAATATTCAATTGATTTAAATTGGTTTAGATCCCTTTCATAGGCTAAATTAGGTAAAGAACTTCAACTCATAAATTAAAATTTTTTATTTTCACTCATTCTCATCTCTTAGTGTTATCACATAAATGACTTTTTGGTATTAGAGTGGGTTATTCTAAATAAAAAAATCATATTTTTATCAATCCTGCATGTTTGACATGGAATAACTGAGGTCTGGTGTTCTTGTAAATAGTCTACCTTATTTTGATAGAAGTAATTATCCTCATTGGAAAACTCAATTGAAGTTTTTTTTGAAAATGCAAAAAGAAACGGTCTGATGTGAAGTGGAATATGGATGGGGACCCCATTCAAATTAGATGTGACTGGAAGATCTATAGGTGAATTAAAACCCAAACAAGAATGTGATAAAATTGATAATGAAAGGAGTAAGGTCAATACTCGAGCTCTTTTTAGCATATTCAATGGGGTAAGTCCTGACAAGTTTCATAGGATAGCTATATGCAAATGTGTTAAGGAGGCGTTGGGCATTCTTGAAGTAACTTATGAAGGTACTTTAGTAATGAAGTTGTCTAAATTACAAATGCTTATCTCCAAGTTTGAAAGCCTTAGGATGCAAGAGAATTAGACTTTCTCTGCATTCTACTATGAATTGAGTGATATTGTGATCCTTTAACCTAGGAGAACAAATCCTTGATTCTAAAAGTTTTAGAAAATTTCTTAAGATCCCTTCTTGAGAGGTTTATGCTTAAGGTTACTGTTATAAAGGAAAGTAAGGACATTGACTCTACGAGGGTTGATGAACTTGTTGGCTCTCTTTAGACCTATGGAATGACACTTCCAGATTCTTAGAAGCCTAAAGAGTCAGCTTTTAAGGCTATAAGAATGAAGAAAAAAAGACTGAAAAGTCTGAAAGTGTAAGTAGGGAAGAACTTGCTCATGTGGCTAAATGTGTTAAAGAGACCTTGAAACTTCATCAAATATCTAATAGAAAACAAAATTCAAGAAATGGAAAAATATTTGATAAGTCTTTTAAAGAAAAAGACAAGGATACTCTAAAAGGAAAAAGGTTGAGTGTTTTAATTGTGAAGGTTTGAGATATTTTTCTACTAACTATCCTAGTCCCAAGGACATTAAAAATTCATGTAGGCTACTTGGAGTGACACTCACTCCAATAAGAGTGATTACAAGACTTTTAAGGATTAAAGGTATGAATAGAATATTTTTTAGCCTTTGTTGCATCTATTGAATTTATGCATGAGATTGATAGTGAGTATGAATTTAGTCATGAACAAAATGCTAGTTTTCTTGAGAATATTGTTGTTGAATATCAATGCTTGATTGAGAAATACATGAAAACTTATGATGTTTTTTACTCACAAAAATTTGAGATTAATTTTCTTTGTGAAGAAAAGATTAATTACATTAAAAAAATTTGGTTTCTTAAGTCTGAGTATCAATCTCTCATTGAGAGAAACGATATTGTAACTCAAGAGATTGAATGTCAAAAATTGTATTTTTTTTTCCAATAAGACCTTTCGCCCTTGAACTAAAGTGTTGGATGATATTTTTGATAAATGTAAGTCCCATGGGGATATATAAGAGAGGTTTGGGCTACATTAGCAAAACTGAGACTCTCACTGGTGGAGACACATTCTTTGTTAAGGTTAAAGAGAAAACTTTTAACCAAGTAGTCTTATCTAGCATTCCCTTATTATGCACACACTACGAGAAGTCTAGACATACTCAAAGTAGATGTCATAGTAGATTCCTTGAGAGGTATGAGTCTCAACTGAATAGGCTTGTGGATGAATTTAATTCCCTAAAAAATAATATTTTGCACGCTAGGAAAGGGAAGAAAACTAAACCTAAGCCTAAGACTCCGAAAAGCTCCTCTAGTTCACCACCTAAAGTAACACAAATGTGGTTGAGGAAGGATAGACCTAAGTATAATGTTGTGTTCACAGCCTTTAGAGCTAGAGCCCTTAGTGAATAGTACTTTGATAGTGGATGCTCTAGGCATATGACTTGCGACAAGTCTTTTTTACCTCCTTTGAAGACTTTAATGGAAGAAATGTCACTTTTAGGGATAGTAGTGTTGCTTGTGTGAGAGGTAAAGGTAGTGTTTCTATCCTTGGATGCTCAAACTTAGATGAAATCTTCTTTGTTGATGGACTTAAGGCTAATCTTCATAGTATTAGCCAAAATTGTGATAGTGACTTTAAGGTTAATTTCTCCCAAATATTTGTGTGAAGTGATAAGCAAAGATGGAGAAGTTATGTTCACAGGGCATAGAACTATGGATAATTGTTATGCAATTGATCCTAGTTCTAAAACCTCTCTAGTTTGTAGTAGGGCTAAGTTTAGTGTCATTGAGTTATGACATAGGAGTTTAGGTTATATTAACTATAGGGATCTTATTCATATGGCTAAGAAAGACCTAGTTAGAGGTATCCCTAAGTTGAGTGGTCAACCTAAGTTCATTTGTGGTGAGTGCATGAAAGGTAAGCAAGTTAAAGGGTCACACAAAAAGATTCAAGGAAATAACACTTTTAAGCCCTTAGGTTTTCTCCATATGGACCTTATAGGTCGCATGCACACTAAGAGCAAAGGTGGGAAGAAGTATGTTTTAGTTGTAGTTGATGATTTCTCTAGGTATTCTTTCCTATCAGAGTACTAAAGTTATCCAAGAATCTTTGAATGTGGTTATTGATGATTCTAGGTATGTTCACAAACATATTGCTTATAAGGTTTATAATCAGAGTATTAAAGTTATCCAAGAATCTTTGAATGTGGTTATTGATGATTCTAGGTATGTTGAGGAACATATTAACTCTGATAATTTACCCTAAGAACTTATTGGGGATATCCCTTATAAAGTGGTTGATTTAGTGGATACCCTTGGAAATATCCTTGAAAAAGTCGTTGACCCCAACAAGGATGAAAAAAACACTTGAAATTGCTAAGTTTGGTGAAGTGGTAATAGGAATAAATCTAGAATACCCAAAAATCACTGTATCTCAAATATAACAGAAAATATGGATGACTCCAAGGTTACAAAGAGATAATCTAGACATAATAAGATAGGCTTCTTTTTTTTATACCTCCTAATTAAAGCAAAAAAAATGTGAATGAAGCTTTAAGAGATGAATCTTGGACTACTGCACTATAAGAAGAGTTAAATCAATTTGTTAGAAATGATGTATGGGACTTTGTCCTTAGACCTAAAGATAAACATGTGATAGTACAAAATGGATTTTCAAGAATAAACAAAATGAAAATGGGATAATTGTGAGGAACAAAGCTAAGCTAGTGGCTCAAGGAAACTCTTAATTTGAGGGAATTGATTTTGAGGAAACCTTTGCACTTGTAGTTAGATTAGAATTTATTAGAATCCTCTAAGTTATAGTATGCTCATTAAGAATGAAATTATTTTTAATGGATGTTAAGACTGCTTTCCTAAATGGGATTCTTAGTGAAAAAGTCTATGTTGAGAAATCGAAGGGCTTTGAAGATCCTGAACTCTCCAATCATGTTTATAGGTTAAAGAAAGCCCTCTATGGACTAAAATAAGCTCTTAAAGCTTGGTATGAGGGGCTCACAACTTAACTTTTGGAAAAAGGTTTTGAGAAAAAGGGAGTTGATAGAACTTTATTCATTTATAGGACAAAGACTAAGCTTTTAGTGGCTCAAATTTATGTTGATGATATCATTTTTGGAGGCACCTCGAGTAATTTTGCCTTTAGTTTTGCTAAGAAGATGAAAAAAGAATTTGAAATGAGCATGTTAGGTGAACTCAATTTCTTGCTAGGACTGTAGATTAGTCAACTTAAAGATGACATTTTTCTATCTCAGTTTAAATATGGTAGGAAGTTAGTGAAGAAGTTTGTCCTAGATGTCACTAAGCACTTTAGGACACCTATGAGTATCACTACTATGCTTTGTAAGGACGCATTTGGAAAAACACCTATGAGTACTACTATTAAGCTTTGCAAGGATGCATCTAGAAAGGATTTGAGCAAAATCTTTATAGGAGTATGATATGAAGTCCTTTGTATCTCATTACGAGTTGTCCAAACATATCTTTTAGTATGGGAGCTTGTGCCAGGTACCAAGCCAATCCCAAAGAGTCACACTTAACTTCTGTTAAACGAATCATTTGATATATTAGTGAAACTTTAGATTATGGGTTATGGTATCCTTTTGATTCCTCTCTTGTTATTATCAGGTATTTCGATGTTGATTGGGCTAAAAACATAGATGATAGGAAAAACAATTCTTGTACTTTTTTATTGTTACCGATTGTTGAGTTGTCTAGCTAAGTAAGAAGCAAAATTTGATATCTTTGTCCACTGCGGTAGTGGAATATATTGTTGCAGTGAGCTATTCTATCCAACTTCTTTGGATGAAACAAATGCCTAGTGACTATGACGTTGAGCAAGGTACTAAGAATATTCATTGTGACAACTCTAGTGCTAATATTAATATTTCCAAAAATCCCATTTTTCATTCTTGAACTTAACACATAAATCTGTCATCATTTCATTAGGGATTTAATTGAAGATAAGGTTATTTCTTTAAAGTTGGTCCCAACGATGCATCAATTGACAAATATTTTCACCAAACCCTTAGATTCTCTCAGTTTTGAATTCCTTAGGAAGTCCTTAGGTATATACCTAATTGACTAAAAGTAAAAAATGTATAGACCTAATGATTTGTACTTAATTTTATTTTTTTCTCTTCCTTTGGTCTATCTCAGTTCTTCTCAGGGAAAATTTCGATATCATATTTACTTGTCTTATTAGTAAGGATTTCAATATCTCAAGTTTTAGGCTTAAGATAAATATACAAAATCTACAAGAGTTGATTTTATTTCCCTAGGATTCTGTTAATCACTTTTAAAGAATCAAGGTATATAAAAATCTTTGTATAGTGGGAAATCTAAAAAAATATCTTTGGTAAGTGGTTAAAAGAAAATCTTCTTTAAGTGTAACTAATATAGCATATTTTATTTTTCTATGGAATGAACTAATATCATGTTTACTTCTTTTTAATATACATACTTTGTTTGTCTAAGTTCGATATTCTTGTTTCCCAAAGTGATTTAAGGCAATCCTAGATTCTTGGCTAAAATAAAATAATATATTCTTTCCAAGATTTTATGCTTTCACTTACAACATTTGGAAACACCCCCTAAGTGGAATAAGGCAACCATAGTGAAAGTATGATTTCCATAAATGATTTACAATGCCTTAATAATAATAATAATAATAATAATAAAATCATGATATAATTGAGGAAGAGTAAAAATTGTGCTTTACGTAGATCAATGAATGTTGTGTTAAATAGAAATCTGGTGACCTTAGAACAAATTGATTGGATATGAATTACTTTGATTAAGCCATAGTTTAGTAACTTCTAGGAATATAAATTCGAAATATAGAACTAGACAATAAGTTTTTTTCCTTGGAAAATCAATGCATTTGATTCCTTTTTAATCCTCATATACTTGGATTGTTATTCATCTACTTTCTAAACTAAGATTGTGATTAAGTTTGTTCTTTGGATTTGAAATATCGATCTTGTGTTGGTTGATCTATATTATCTGGGCGTTCTACTTGATTTATTATTATTCTCTCTAATTTTGTGAGTTATTTTGAATCATGTCCTAAGTTGACTTGTTTTTTTTTAGTCCCATCTCTATTTCAAAGGAGTTTTTTTTTTTTTTTTTTTTTTATCCAAAACCTTTCATCTATATATGAATATCATGTTTCTCACTTTATCTGCACTTTATTGCTCTTTTTCTTCATTTTGCCTATTTTGCAACAAAAAAGGGGAGATATGATTTTGATTTTTTATTACTTTTCCCTATTATCTTGCTTATATATTTTTCTACATACTACTTTATCCTAGATATTCGTGTTTTGGTGTGTGCATGTTACAAATATTGGGATCTTGTTATTTTTAGATGCATCACCTTATTCTTTGCATGTTATAGGATGATTAGGTTTAGACAAGTACTCTAAGTGTTATGTAAACTCCGTTTAAGAGTTCTAAGGAGTTTATTTATTTTTATGTTTTGTCACAAAATTGCCAAAATGAGAGATTATTAGGATACTTTTATGTATTGATAATTTTTTTACTTTTCATTATGGCATAGAACCTTTGTAGTGATTTACTCTTCATTAAAGATTTGAAGTTTCTAATCATTCAATCGGATTGTCATAGGTAAATCTTAAAAGGTTTGTTAAAGGCAAGTTAGTTTTTTTAATAAGGTAGGGTAGAATCAAAAGTTTTAAAATTGAGCTAAAATGTCTTAATTAATTTTTGACAATTTTGAAATTTAATTTTTTAAGAAAATTAATTTCTTAATTATTTTTTGGAAAGTTAATATTTTATTTTTTAAGAAAATTCTTGTCTTAATTAATTTTTAGAAAGTTGATATTTTAATTAAAAAAATATTTTATTGATTAATATTTGGAAAGTTGATATTTTATTTCTAAAGAAAATTTTATTTCCAATCCTCTAGGCTCTTAGGCTTATATATACCCTACCTAAATATGTTTTTGGGTTGGATGCTTAGAGATAATCAACCCTAACTTGCCCTATCATTTCCAAATTCTCAACAAAGAATTCACCAATCGACTTCTAAGTTGTTGGAAGGACTTGCATCTGGTCAAAGGTTGAGGTGAATCCATTAGAGCATTGGAAGTGTTGCATTACAAATGTGAATCAGGGTATAGGTACTGGAGAGTACTTTAGGGTAAAGTTGTCAAGTAAATTTGTGTACTTTAATCTTATATAGTGGATTATTAGATTATAGGTCTTAAACCCCATTGTTTTTTATCTCCATAGTTAATGTGAGGGTTTTCCACATAAAATTAATTGTCTCATGTATGATTGTGATTTTATTGTTTATTCATATTCCCAAACAATATTCAATTGATTTAAAATGACTTATATCTCTCTCATAGGTTAAATTGGGTAAAGAATTTCAACTCACAAATTAAAATTTTTTATTTTCACCCGTTCATCCCCCTCTAGGTGCTACCCTACTAAGACAAATATTTTTTCAAAGAATATAAAATTTACATAGTGATTAGAAAAGCCATTGTTTCACTCTCTAAAGTGACCAACCCTTATTTTACGATTTACTCAATCACGAATGATCAGAATATTTAATAGATGGAAAAAATGGTTAATTTTCACCTACCTTTAAATGATGACTGTGATGACTGTCACCTTACTATCGACCCGTTGCTATTCCATGCCTAGTTTGAATTTTATTTGTTTATGAATAAATTAGAAACCTTGTTGGTGGTTTTCTAGTTTTATTGCTTCTTTAGAAAACATCCAACATTAAAACATATGATGAATATCCATATTTCACCCAAAATGTTTGCATTTACATAAATGAGACTTGAGTTTTTAATTTATTTTTTCATATCCCCAATTATTTCTTAGTATAACAAGTAATTATTATGATGCTTTTAATAGACCATTAGATTTTCTTCGAACGTCAAATTGTCTCATTTTATGGTTAGAGCACTTATAATGTTCTAGCTTGCAATTTTTTTCTTCTTATTCTCGTCTTAAAGAAATCTCATTTTGTTATTTGGATTTTTCCTCGATGACTAAGCAAAGAAGAAAGTAAATAACTTGTAGACACCTCATTTAATTTATTTGTTGGAGTTTCTTCATTTAGTCGACTTATATTTGCTAGAACAAGATGCAAAGCCACAGAGATCATTACTTAAAGAAATGTTGACTGAGGAATAGAAATATTTATAACAAGATGTATTGTCACAAATAATGTTTTATAATTATTTTTAATTTTGAAATATGAATTATATATTTTCTACATCATCGATTCAACTACTGATCCAATCATTGAACTATGAATTGGTAACTTTGTCAATTCAATGACTTTTTCGATTTTAAAACATTAAAATTTATAGATTAGAAGTCCTTTTGAAATCAAAATGTCTGATCCAATGCCTAGGACATCTAATCTTTGTATCCTATTTAGATTAATATGACTTAGGCTTAGATGCAAAGTGTTTGCTTAGTATGAGGTTCTTTCATTTCTAGTAAGACCTTACTATTCTTATTACATGACAATTCTCATCATCTTGTTCTTTCCTTTCTAGTAAGATCTAACTATTCTCATTACGTGACAATTCTCATCATCCTATCTACATTTGATAACATCCCTAAGATCACATAAACCTTGGTATTCATAATAGTCCAAGGCAATTTGTCTAACTAACTTGCCCTTATTACAAATATTCGTTATAGACGAAAGAAAATATTATAGATTGTGACAATAACACATTATGTAGAGATTCAAGTATGAGACACTTGATCAAAAGATCCATCATGCCACCTTTGCTAGATGTCTCTTTCTCCTTGTTAGGATTGTTTATAAGGAACAACTAGCTCTAAGTGTTACTTGTTTTTGTTCCTATGTTGTTATTACTATATCTAGTTTACTTTCAAATTCATACAGTTAGGTTTGGTCCATTAATTAATTTTGAGAATGAGAGTGATAGGAATAAAATACGTGATATCCATAACATAATTAGAACCATGCATTTAGTATTAAGTATTCAAGGCAAATAAGTAAGTCGAACAATAATGTAGTGCTCTTAAATTTCTACATTTATTTTATATAAGGTATTCTAGTATCATAAGAATCAAGCTTACTTTAGGCAAACCATGATCTTATTACTAGGTAGAGACCCTTTCTAATTAATCTCTTTGCCTTAAACTTGTAAATTTTTTAAAGCAAGATTAACATACTTTTTAAGTTTAGCCTCTTAAACTATGTAGGGGGGACCTCTTTAGGTGATTCAATCACCTCGTATCTAAGTTAAGTCTATAATAAAGATCATTTGACATCAATGTTATCAAGTGAAGGGTTCCATCTTTAGTATTGGTCACTCCCATTACTAACATATCAAGTTTTGTTTTTAAGAAAATCTTCATTCCTTGATTCCTTTGCCCAACCCATCATTGGGGTAGCAATGATCCAAAATTAGAATGGGCCTTAAGATGAAGATGAAAGTCTATATCCTTTGATTCCCTAGACCAACCCATCATAGGATGGTGATGACTTAAATCAAGATCTTTTGGAGACTAAGGGCTTGCCTAAAAGATCTAATTAAAAGTTGTAGAACCTTAGTAATTCTCTCAATGAAAAAATGATATTCTATGAAAATTTTCAAAAACATTTATTTTCTTAATTGGAAACCTATTGTAATAGGAAAAAATAATCTTTAAAAATTTTAAATTTCTATGAGAGCATTTTATCAAAAAATAATTTGATAAGAAAATTACTCTCAAATTTTAAAATAAATTTCATAAAATTCTCCTTTGTCATATACCATTCCAATTTAACAAATATTTTATTTGGAATTAATATTTTCACATAAACTTATTTGCCATCAAATTCTAATAACTTTCTTATTAAAAAATTATCTATCATTAATCTTTCCAAAATAATATATATTTTTCTTTTAAATTGGAATCTTATGCGATAAGGAAAGTGACATATTTACAAAATTTAGAAAATAAGAGCATTTTATATAAAAAGAAAATTTTGATTCTTAAAGAATATTTTGAGAATATTTTTAGAACAAAATATTTAAGAATATTTTTTTATATATATAAAAAGAAAAGATGCTCTTAGTTTATTTTACAAAAATCTTGTCATAAAAAATAACTTGATTTATATCATACACTTTCTAATTTTAATGAATATAGGTTTTTGGAAGGAAACTTCATCAAAAAATTATTTTTCATAAGGATCATAAGAAAACTTTGTTCATATACATCATATTTATATACATTCACATCCATATATAATCAAACATATACAAAGAAAAGAACACATATATGGAAATAAATAAAAATGAGTTTCCATGGCCAAGAGATCTTATGCTGAATAATTTTGATAATTTCTTTTTTGGAATCAAATATCTAAAACATGCCAAAAAAGCATCCAAACTTGTTGCCAAAAATCAAGCCCGACAAGATGCCTAAAACTGAGCCCAAACCGCAGAAAGCAAGTATTCAATTTTGAAGTAACATTGCCTTAGCTTTGCTTTGGGTCATGTCTCCCACATTTCAATTCCAATTTGCAAACTGTTTAAAGTATTAGATTTTTTACTTCTTAAGCTTAAAATCATATATGAATTACCTCATGAAACTTATGAGAAATTACCTTGATTTAGTTAAAGCTAATGTGCCACCATGGTTTTTTCTCACTTTTTATTTGGATTTTCTTGGAAAAACCATCTTTTCGCACTTGGATTGCTTCTAGATCCTCTAAATATTAATTTTTGCCTTGATTGGGATCACAAAATAGGATTTGATCTCAAATTACAACTATAGAATAAAAAGGAGATTTACATTGAAAAAAAAAAATCCTATGTTCCCACCTAGAACTTGTAACTCTATTTTCATTGGTTGCCATAGAGCTTACAACTATGCTATAGAAGAATAAAAATAAATTTTTTATAAGAGACCAAAAGCCTATGCTCTTCAAATAAAGCTTACAACCTAATCTAATTGCACCAAAACATTCAAAATATAATTCCATGCATTCATCTTTTAGGTCATAGGATAAATAAAAAACCCTGCAAAATAGATGTGATCGCACACTAAAATGGATCTAATCATGCTTTCCTTGACCAAGCCCTCTAATATCGATTGTTGGATCCCTAGAAAAATCCAATCCAAGCCTTAGATCTTTCTAAAGGGTGCATGCATCTAAGACCCTATATGCAATAGAAAAATAAGATAGGTCTTTAAAATTTTTGTTCTAGGGTGTAGAAAACAATATAGATAACATAACTAAGATTCGAATGTGTTACTAAATCTATTCTAGCTAATAAAGAATGATATCAAAAACCTAGAGATCTTCTAGCTGATGGATTTTCCTTGGATCTTGGCAATAGAGAAAGGTGAAGTTCTCTTTAAAGTGATGGATGTTAGGATTCTCTCTTAATCTCTCTCTAGGAGACAACAATAAACAAGTGTGTTCAACCCTAACTCTTAATAGGGTTTATATAGAACTCCTTATAAGCTTAAATGACTAGAGTCCATCTTGGGCTTGGGTCATTTATCTAGCTTATTGAGTCCTAATTAATTAATTAGCTCGGTCTAAAAAAATAATTTATAAGCTCTTGTGTAGTCTTACATTTTTTTTAAAATGCCCTTATGCACACATATGAATAAAAACCCAAATATCCTTGAAAATAATATGCCTCAAAGGTGTGTGAGCTTAAGTAAGACCATTATACCCATGAGAAAATACTAGTTCCTTTATAATCTAATTGTAAAGTTGACTTAATAACTCACTATAAAGAGTCAACTGTACTCCAACATCCTATGAAATTAAATTGAGAAATAAATTGATTAAATCTAATTTAATCAATTTCTTGGGTCGTGATCTACTAACCACTGCATATAAGGTCCCCATGAATTGGTGTTCGTAATCTAATGAGGTAGAAGCTATTAACTTTTTAAGATTACATCCACTATCCTTAAGTCTCAAATCCTCTTATTATGTTATTGACTCACATACTGTTAGCTAATCTAGAGCATATGTCAAATTCCACTAAGGGAATTACTATAACGTTTTAGATTTCATGAGCACAAGTCCTTAGGATCACCTAAGGGAATACACTGCCTCAATCTAATGCAATATCATGATACCTATACCTACCTTAATCAATAATGACTCAATCTATGGGGAATTTATGATCACCTTAGGATCTCACTCATAGGTCAAAACCACAAAAGACCTTAGTTATAGCTCATTATCCTCTCAAGGTTGAGATCTCATGCAACTTACTAGCTTGGTGAAATCATAATTACTTGATAGCTAATATCATGATACATCATAGGTCTTATCCAATGTGTAAGCCTATAAACTAGTGCACTCATTATGTAAAACTCATTTTGATAACAAAGACAAGTCTTTTCTTTAATTAGAAGGTAGTGCATTGTACCCTCAACTAGATTGCCTAATCTATGAGTTAGCTGTGAACAAATCATCAACTTGCAAAAAAACTATGATTTAGATTTTTCATGCAACTCCTAATGCACCTAAATAAGGTGCAATTGAAGTGATGCAATCCTAAGTGCTCAAATTAATCATAATGCATAAACATGATATTTAGTAAAGTGAAACCAAAATCATAATATAAATGCTAATGAAATCATATATTGTTAAATTATGTCATGCTTTTAATGGTTCTTTCGTAACAGCCACATGTGTTGTTATATGTGACAAGATTGTTTCTACATTTAATGAAAGTTTGAACAGGAGTTGACCATTATATGATTCATATATAAGCCACCCATTACAATATTAATGCATAAGATGTTCGTTATGATCTTAATCTATAGGATGTTTGTTAAGTCTTCATGATTGATGACATGTGAATGTTGTGGTAGGGATTCTTCAGCCATTCCAATCATAGGGAGAGTCAGCTCATATTTGATGCATCATAATGAGGACAACTCTTTTTTTATGGTTTAGAGATAGAGGTCATCTAAGTAATGAATGTTGCCTCCAATTTAGTTATTGTTGGCTTATTTGTGCCCTTAACATGACACTTGTCAACTACTTCACGCACCCTTATTGTCATAATACAAGATGCCAATATGAATCCAAATTCATATTTTAAATTAGTGTTTATTTCAAAATTAATTTGTAAAACAAAAAATTGTAAGATTAATAGAGATTGCAAAAAGAAGTAAAGAGAAGATAAAAGGCTAATATACTTGGTTAAAGTAATTGTTCAATCATGTTCATGTTCTTCATTTCTCTCTTAGTCTTATCCATAGGCTTGGTCTTCTTGTTGAGTGATGGAGGAATCCTATGCTTTTCTTGACACTCCTTATATCTAATATCACAACTAATATCTCTAGATTCATCAACTTGGGCTTATAGTTGTGCTATGAACTCAACTTAAAGCTTGTCAAATGCTTCCTTTTTCTCTATGGTTGCCTTCTAGCTCAACTCATTTATCTCAACTTCCAACCTTCCATTCTTTGTTATTAGACTTGCAAAGATTGAAAGCAATTGCATTTCAATAGCATAATTGTTAGAAAAGACCATTATGGGCAAAACAAGATTACAATTTAATTCTTTACAATTCATTGTACCTTGATGTTATTCGTTAATAAAGTAACTAATAGCAACATTTTTAGTTGCTTGCTATCATCCTTAGTCAAACTTAGGAGTGATAAAATTCTTTCTTGCATTGATAGGTCTAGCATTGATGGATCTAGCATAATAGCTAAATTTCTTAGTAGACTTTCTAAGGGCCTGGTTGAACTTGAGCCTTGAAGTTGTGTAGTATTTTCTATATAAGGAGCATTAGTCCCTTCATACATCCATTCTATGATTTTTTTCTTGTCTTTGCTCAACTTCAAGAAAAAAATCTTTCTCTTTCTACACTATTATGATGTCTTATTTGTCTTGTTGGGTAGAAAAATCATCTGAGGGATGTTAATTGTCTTAGAAGTCTGAGTTTTCTTTTCACCTATTAACATGCAACTCAACTAGCTTGATCCATCTTGCCTAGTTTGTCTCTTTTTGCTTCTATGAGGGCTATTATTTAGCCTTTTGGCAATTAGAATTGGTGAAATCTAATTTATTTTCTCGAAGTCAATGCTCGATAGAGGGATAGTGGAGTTGGTTGAAGGCATTTTGAACTGAGGGAAGATTTGAATTCTATGTTTGGATAACTTATTTGTGTAGAGAGGGTCTGAATTGCACGTAAGAAGGTTGAAGACAACTTCGTTTACAAGCTTTCTTTATGACCAATCTTTATCACAACCCCACTTTTCAAAGGCTCTTACTAGCCTTTTGGTTCGCTCTACTAAATCATCTATAGGTAGAAGGTGTAAGATTAGTAGAAAGACTAATTGTATTTTTAGTAAGGTAAAAAGTAAACAACATTTTAAGTTACCCGCCCACAACCCTTTAAGATGTCCTAAATCTTCAATTCATTCCAAGAATCAAATTCCCAATCTCCCCAAACTTCTACAAATCCATTTTTGCAACCTTTAAAAGGAAAATAGAGAACACTTTTAGGAGTCTAAGATTGAGGTTATGTATATGATTAAAACTAAACATCCCATTGAAGTCTTAATTACTTTTAGGCAGAGCTGACATGAATGAATCTTGCAAAAATGAAAGAAGTATGTAAGAAAATTCTCAAGCTGACTGCAAAATGAGAATAATGAAGGTACCATTCTTTCATTTTTATAAAAAAATCAGGGTCCTTAACATGGGAAATAAGATGTAGCCTAATGTTTGGTTCCATAGTAAAGATATATTTAAACATATTTGTATATGCTCAAATAAAAAATGAAGAGAAAATGTCAATCCTTGAAAAGAACCAAGGAAGGATAGGAAATGTGTTTCAAAATGACAGACTTATTGGACCGCTAAAGTGGTTTATTCACCCTTATATTTTTATCTATTAAGGGTTATTAAAAATCTTGAAAGGTGTGTCTTCTCAAGATTCATTAATTACTTTTTAACATGGGCATTGGCAATAAGTTGCACATGTAATAATCATAATTATGAATTTACTTCATCATTTATATATTCCATGGGTATTGTTTAGGCGTCAGTTTGAAGTGATGAACTTTTGGGTGGAGCAGCGTAGTAAGGTTCAACTTCTCCAACATGGATTGATGACTCGAATATGCACTGATTACATCTAAGTACGTAGTTGTTATCATTATTCATTTGAAGATTAAGCTAAAAGGTTGATTAAAGACTAGTTTAAAGCAAATCTTTGTATAAAAAAAGATAAAATAAAAATAGTATAACTCATGGCAAGCAATAAGAAAAAGTTTCTAAAAACATGTGATAAAAAACATAGCATCCAATCTAGTAGAAAATCAATCAAGGGTAGATAAAAGATGAACACTAAAAGGCGTTAGGAAAACTCTAAAGAAAGAACCATCAAATCTAAATAAATAGAGCTCTGTCTATTCCATACAAGCCCCTATTTATTTTCTCACTATTACAATTTCTATTATGTAATTTTGACTTTGTTTTTCAATGACATTTAGTTCCCACTTTAGTCAACCTCTATTTGAATTAACACTATGTACAATTTACTTGATATGGTTTTTATGGTAAAATTATTACTTTCCAATACAAATCAAATTTCACCTTAATGCTTTATTCATAGCTTTTGACATATCCCCTTTTGTACAGTTTATGTA
This sequence comes from Vitis rotundifolia, assembly GCA_030254885.1. Taxonomy (NCBI): domain Eukaryota; kingdom Viridiplantae; phylum Streptophyta; class Magnoliopsida; order Vitales; family Vitaceae; genus Vitis; species Vitis rotundifolia. Next base: position 16,211,737 of record CM058163.1, on the reverse strand, counting down.
GTTCTTTTCTTATATTTATATTTATTTGGTTTTTTTTCTCCCTTTGTTTCTATCTCTTCTAGATATCATGATTCATGATTACATATGCCTTAATATGGGTGCCTAATGCACCCATGAGAAGTATACAACTTTTCTAATGTTCGCATACAAAAGGAAAAAAAAAAACTAAAAGGAAACCCTAAATATCATAGTAGCAAAATGTGCTCTAATGCCTAATAAAAAATAATAATAAATTAATACATATATCAAAGTGTCACTAAAAAAACAAACAAATTGAAACATATACTAATAAGCTAAATATATCTAACAACCATAAAAAATGATATCTCTAAATAACTAACCTGCTTCACTTTTTTGTCATGAACTAACAAAGACAAACATAATATAGAAAAGACAATACATTTACAAAAAACAATGACAACTCCCCTCAAAGAAGACCACAATAACTAAGGGTAAAACAATCAACAAAACCAAAAAATGTAGAACTAGATAGTGGCAATAATATGTGAGTGTTATGAAAAACATGATGCTCCAACTAAAAGCTTTATTCAATGAAACTTCTCACATTTATGAAAGAAAACAATACATTCTTAATGAAAAGTTGATCAAAGTAAAGGAAAAAAAGATCAAAATTAATTAAATTGAAGAACTAAAAAATTTCATCATATGACATCATTTTTGCACATTCTCCAAATTTCATGTAGTCAAAAAATAAATTAAAACCCTACTTTAAGCATAATGCGTCTCAAGTTATAATAAAAAAACATACTTTGGATGCTTATTTAGTAAGCTAAATCAAAATTCATCTAAAATGAAATGAAAGACACTCATGCTTTAAGTGGATGTGTTGGGAAAAGATGTAATAGTAATATGCACTAATTAGAAACATAATCCTTATGAAGTCACTTATCCAATCCATGAATCATAAGATAAAAACACTTCTTTTGTGACAATAACTAGCATAAAAAATGCATTCATTTAGTGATGGATTTTTTAGCACCAATGCATTAATCATTAATGAAGAGACAAGATATTTGTAGACATTGCCCATGGATGACCAAGTTATGTTTATGAATCCAATGATGAAAGGCTTTTGTCATAGATCAAATACTATGATAAATTTTTAGGAAAATCTATTGTTCAATGATGATTTTATTATGTCATCAATGATTTAATCATAGATGAAGAAACAAGATATTTGTAAACACTAGTCATTATGATAAACTTATGCTCATTGCTGGAAATTGTCACAATCATAGTTTAAGAAAATGTGTTTATTCAATGATGATTTTTTCTTCATCACCAATGATTTAATAATTTCTAGTGAAGTACGATAATGAGCTTATGCTTACAAACTTTGAGACAAATATTTTTGTTACAAATAGTGGAGTACGATAATTTTTTGTCTTTTTTATAACCAATACTTATGTAACAAAATGTCATTTGTTTTAGTAATTGTTCATCTTAAAAATTGTGTTGATGCACCAACCAATCCCTACCCACATGTGCCTACATATATTGAGATACAATCCTAAGATACTGTCTAGCCAAGAGAAAAATATTGTATGAAGCTACATTTTGCATTTGTTGGACTTGCATATGGTCACCATGGGCTATCTATTGCACTATCCTACTCAACCAAACTGTCATCATAAAAATATTTCTTAAGTGACAAAATGACTGAATCTAATGACAAATGTTATTTTTTATGATCATATCTTGTATTAGAAAATATGCTTTTGAGTAATGATTTCTATTTTGTCACTAATGCTTTAATTGTTAGTGATAAAAATGATATTTTTAGATATTGTCTACTTGTTATTGGTTAATATATGTGAACCTTATGACAAAAGCTATTTGCTAAAAATCACATATTATAACATAATTTTAAGAACATGTGTTTAGCATGAGAAGAATTCTATTTCATCACTAATGATAATCATTAATGATAAAATTAAATATTTTTATATTATTCATTAATGAAAATTTTATGTCTATAAACTTGGTGATGAATTTTTATGTCACAAATCACATAATTTGACATTTTTTTCTTTTTTATAATAAATTTACATGAACAAATGTCATATTTTTTTGTAACGATTGTTCATCTTAAAAATATTATTAATGCAACTATTGACCATAACCCACCTTTGCCTAAACCAACTAATTATCATCCTTTGATGCCACATAGCCAACAAAAAAACTTATGAAGCCCAAATATTCATTTATGGGTTTTAGTAAAAAATTGTATATCTTCGAGTTTGAGTAATGGTTTATAAATTGCTTTGTGCTTTTATGTACTTTGAAAATAAGCATAATTTTACTAATGTAGGTGAAAATGAATTGATCTAGGTAAGGTTTGAATATACTATCATTGAGTTCACAAATGTTGTAGGTAAATTTGTTAGTACCAAGAGCATTAATAGGAAATCATAGTGTTTATATCTTGTAAAGAAAGTGAGTTTCAACACATCTTGACACTTGACATTAGGCTAATGATAACAAGATCTAAGGTTAGTCTTAGAACTATTATAGTACCCTTAAACTAGTCACATGTTGAATTGCTCTATGAAAATAGGTTTTGAAGCCTTTTCAGTATCCTCCACCAATAAATCTACCTTATCTACTAATATGATGGTTATAAATGAAGTTTTCATACCTTAGAATAATTGAATACATCATAATACTTTCTGCTACAAATCTTAGACTTTGTAATATAAGGATCTAGTTTGACACACATTTTTGTTCTTGAACAACTAAAAAAAACCCTTAAAAAATGACTACCAATTACTTTGGATTTCAAGCTCAACAATTAGGGCCTGAGTAGACTTAGTCTTGAGTGTTTTGATATCTTAAGCCTGACTTAGTAGTTTAGGTTTGATATGAATCAAAGTTTCCAATGTGTAAGACCCCCAATCAACAATAATATGATAAAAAACATTGCTTTGTCAAAAATCATAAATAAAAGGGAGAAAATAAAATAACTTCTCAAAGTAGGTCATCAAATATTCTAAATGAAATTCAGTATTCAATCTTTTAAAGTAGCTCCAAATAGAAAAATGGTCATCTTATCACAATAATTCCTTTGGATCTTACCTAACTTTTAGATTGTTTTATTATCATATTTAGTTAGTGAGGCTTTACAATTTTTTTTATATCTTTTTAATATCATTTGACCTCTCATTAAATTTTAATCATTTGGATTAGTATAATGAATTACTCTAGATAAGGCCATAGCATATGGACAATTACGTGAATATGTAATTTAACAAAAATAGCTTAAGGAGTTAAAATCATATTATTAGCAAGTTCTAGATATATAGGCACTTCAACCCCTTGATGAGCAAGATTTGTTGTCACCCCCTACACCTTATGCTTAAACTAATGAGGATCATTAATTTCAAACATCAAGCTTAAAGGCTTAACATGAACTAACCCCTTAAAGGAAAAATAAAACAAAATAAAAAGATTGATGAAACTAGCTATTAATTAGAAGAATAGATAATAAGACAATTTAACATGTAAATAATAAATCAACTACAAACTATTATAGGTTCAACAAATGAAATGAACTTGAATAATCTAATAATGTTTGTGAAGAAACTACAAGCAACATAATACAAACGATTATCAATCTTAGAAATAAATTGAAGAAAGTTCATATTCTAATAATGTTTTTCAAAAAATTTAATTAATTATGTTCTTGAAAAATATAAAAGGAACCCAAGGTAGGCTTAAGATCCCACTAAGGAATAGAAATGCAATATACTTGTGGATAAAAGTATTTAGAAAATAACATTTCAAATAAGGCATGCTATAATTGCACAATATGCATGCTTTTCTTGCATATATATATATGTATCTTTGGTTTATTAAATAGCCTCTAGCATTGTGGAACTTAAGAAAAGGTGGTTAGAGCCTAAATGTTCATCTTAATAGTGGGTAAAATTGAACTTGTACTATTAATCCCTAACTTAATGCATAGAAGCTGAGATTGGATTCATCACATTCCTCACTAAAAGGAATGTTAAGATAAAAACTCATCCCTTATTCACTAGGGTGTAAAAAAAAAAAAGATTCTAAAATGGTATCCAAAATACCATACAACTCATCTTTCTTGATTTTTAAATTTTCAAACAATTGTTCTATTTCCTTATGTTATTGCATGAGCAAATTAAACAATAATTCTATATGTAGTAAATGCATTTGAGAGAAAGAATTTCATTTTTATACAATATAGTATTTTAATTATATATTTTATTTGTACTAGTTGTAAATGATAATATTTCATGCATATTGGATTAATCTATCTACTTCACTAGTTTTCTTTTCATCCAAAATTGAAAATAATTCAAAATTTTAGTAGAGATAGAAATTCATTTGCAACTACTCATAAGACATGGCTTAATGCATTAGCACACATGCTAAATTAAAAATGAAATAACCATTTAGGGGAAAAAAACATAAAAAAGAAAATGAGAAAAAGAAGAAGAGAAGTGTGAAGGAAGATGTAAATAAGAAATGTGTAAAAGAAAGAAAAAGCTACAAAAATCTTACTAGTATTTTTAAATTTTAAATGTGTATAAGAAGTGTGAATAAGCCTTAACAAAAGGCATATATAGGAATAAATGTGGTTTGAAATAAAGTAACAATATTTGCTCATTGTCATGGTAGAATTCAAACTACTATAACTTAAAAATTATATTTGCATAAAATTATCAGACACCAAAGTCAAGTAATTGTCATTCATATTTGGTGGGGTTGAGCATTCTAAGTACTTATCACAACTATATAAGTTGTTATTGGTATTGGATTGTGATGATGTTTTTTATTTATACATCTATTTAGAATTTGAATAATGTATGGTAATCGTGAAAAAAATTAGAAAAATTGATTGCAATCTGTTGGTGCAAAACAATATTAAGGATATTTTCTTATTTTGAATTGCTTAATTACTATGGTTATTTTAAAATAATTAGTCTAACCTTAGGAATTGTTAGTTAGATAAGGTTTGAGTTATTTGATATTTTATATCTTTCAAGTATTTAGTCTTTCTAGCCGAAGATAATTTTTGAAAGAGGGTTGTTAAAGACATCCACTTGATTTTGCCTAACATACACTTTTTTTTTTTTTAAATGAATTATAAATATAAAATTACAAAACTATCATCTTCAATCCTAATCCTCTTTGTCTTCCCACCTTGGTCAAGTAGTAAGCCTATTTCTCATTCTTCTAATTGTCTTTCCCTTCTTCTTTCTTCTTTTCTAGTTTTCTTTTCTTTCTTCCTTCATACCTTTTATTTTATTTTTATTTTTTAAATTTAATTTAACTAAAAAAAAAAAAAGTGACTATGGTGTATCCTAACGAAAGAGGTAGTCACACCATGGCCACCCCATTCTCTAATTTTGTTTTTAATTTATTTTCTTAGTCAATTTTTTTTAAAAAAAAAAAAAGAAAAGAAAATGAAGGGAGGCAATCATGCTATACCGCTAGTCATAACAGCCATTGGTGGCACGCCATGGCTGTCTCTCTTTCTTGCTTGATTTGTTTTAAAGTTGAATAAAAAAATATAAAAAAATAAAAACTAAAGACGAAGACAAGATGAAAGTGAAAAGAGAAGAAGAAGAGAAGGGGAAGAAGAAAGGTAAAGGGATTTAAGGTTTGGGTTAGCGTTAGGGTAAAAAGAGAAAGAAAGAGAAGACAATATTATCCTTTCATTTTTATTTTTATTTCTTTTAAAAAAAAAATGAATGTGAAGATTGAAAGATGTATCTGTTTAAAATTTCCCTTTTTGAAAAGTGAGTAGGTAAAGGCTAAATGAGTCATTTCCATACTCGAGGCTTGAAGCCCTACTTATAAATACCATATATCTGTTTAGTACATAACGATAATAGAATAAAACATAGAGAAGAAAGAAGTGGTCTTAGAGTTTTTAGATCAAGATCAAGAACGTTTGAAGGACTTGTTCTTTTTCAATCTAATCATCTTTGTGTCTATAGGTATGTTCTTTATCTATCTATGAATTTTCTGATTACTTCCTTCTAAGCCCTAAATTTAAAAAGATATAAATCTTAGATGTTTCCTTGGGTTTTTCTAATCACATATCTATTAGTTTACCAATAAATCCAAAAGGAAATCCCCTAAAATGTATAATCTAAATAAAAACCCTAGTTTTGATATTGAACCAAGTTTAAGGCATCAACATTAATTGATGGGTATATGAGATAGGTGAAATCTTAATTTATAGAGTACTATCCCAATAGAATTAGTTGCAATTAAGAAAAGTACATTAGAGAGTGTTTTTTTATAGTATCTTAGAAGAATGAGAAATTATACAATGATAATAATGATATATTAAAATAAGGTCTTTTCTTAAAATTGTGTCTTGGTTTTTTCCCAAATGATGATCTGGTCTTGTAGGGTGTTACCTAACAAATAAAGCAACTAAAAAAACCATTATAAAGCAAATTAGTAGAAACACAAATAATTAACTAGAAAACCATGCTTATGACAAAATAACAAAAGAATTATTCAAATATCCCAAAGAAGAAACAAGGTCACTTATTAAGAATCAAAATAACCGACTTTGTGAAAACTAACAAATATTACTATATATTTTTTTATCAAAAAAAGTTATTAATTAATGTACTTTTCTTATAAAACAAATTATTTATATGATCTTTTTCACAAATCAAAGATGGCATCCCAATTCCTAATTGTCATTTACTAGGTGAAAAAAGAATATGAAGCTTAAACAATTCATGGTATCTCTATCCAACCTAGCTTTACTCACACAAAATGTTTTAATTTTAATCAAGTCTATCAAATCCTTTGCAGAGTGTAAAGACACACAAACTAGTTAGCAAACATTATATGACTAATTAATATAATTATATAATTTATAAACATAAGTAACTATCTAATAATTTTGATTAAGCAAAAATTAGTATTAATATTTTAAGTTAGCTAAAAGAATGAATTCAAGGTTTACTTTCATGAAATGTAATGAGTTTAAGAAAAAATTACTAGTTAATGACTTATCATAGTGAGTTGAAGAAACAATTTGTGTGCTTTGTTTTATACAATTTGACTTAATTACTAGTTAATTACTTATTATAGTGAGTTGAAGAAACAATTTGTATGTTTTGTTTTATACAATTTGACTTGTCATTGAGTTTGGTTTAATAAAATTAACAAAATGAGTTTTCATGATTAGGTTTAGAGGTTAAATCCCAATAGTGAAGGACAATTTTAGTTTTACAAAATCTTTTACTAATGAAAAAGACACCTAATTCTAATTTAAATATAATGTAAATATGTGAGTCAATACTTCCAAAGAAATTGATAGCATGTCCATTATGGAAAAGATGGATTTGCAACAATCTTTAAAAGTATTTAGGTAAAATATATAGTACTTGCCAATCTATGCTAAAAACCTACATTTTTTTTCTTTCTTTCATTTTTTTTTTTTTTTTTTTTTTTTGTATTTCAAATATTATATGTACAAGTAATTGATATCTCAAAACATAAAATGATAAAAATGGTGAGGGTTGTGAAATTTTACCCTTTAAACTACCAAAGTGGACTAAAAACTTGCCCAAGCATTCAATTTGACATTTTCCCCATCTTCTCATTTTTTAAGAAATTTTTAACTATTTACTTCATTCTAGAAGCTATTGTACCACTATTAAAAATATAGTAAATTTTGAAAAATAATCATCTATAGTTTCAAACTGCTTTAATCATTTTTGAGCTTCATAATATTGTAGTATTCTAATTTCTTCTTGTCTAGTCAATTTTTTTTTCTTTTAACAATCTATGGAGTATATTTTTAATGTTTTTCTTTTAGTTTTCAAGACCTTTTTCAAATGATAAAAAAAAAGTTTAAAATGAATCACATAAAGTAGTTTTTTTTTTTTTTTTTTTTCCATAAGCAATGAATAGATTAATCTTATATTTATTCTTAATATCAATTATTGTTTTTATTATTAGAAAGAGATACTACTTTGGTAAAGAGAGTTTTATATATATACTTTAATTCTAACCTATAAAAAAATGTATATGTTTTTTACTCATCTAACTTATAAAAGTGTTGTTTTTCTTATAACACGTGCAAACCTTTTAAGTATTTTATGAAATGGGTTTGAGAGGATTAAAAAAACAAAAAAATTGAACCCTAGGTTTTAAGAAAGCAATATCTTGACATTGAGATAAAATGAAGTTAAAAGATTAGAAGAGATGATTAAAAAAATATGAACCTAAAACATTTAAAATAATTTTTATAAACTTGATAAAGTGGGTTTGAATTTTTTTTAAAGAATAATAATAATAATAATAAAAAAGGTTAGGATTGAAAGATCTAGAATGGGTAGAAAATATTGAGAAAAAGTAACTTAAAATGTTAAAAATCTCAAAAAATAAATTTTTGGGATAGAATGGGATTAAAAGGGTTAATAAGTAATTTTTATAATGTAACCTCTTGGTTATTTGGGAGATAATTTACATTTCTTTAGAGGCTTTGGTATAATTTATCCTAATTTTTTAAATGATCAAAGTATATTTGTACCTCTTGTCTATGTCCAAGACTCTCTCTCTCTCTTTCTCTTTCTCTTTCTCTTTCTCTTTCTCTTTCTCTCTCTTTCTATATATATATATATATATATATATATATTTCATTTCCTTTACTTTCATTGTTTGATAACTTCTCTATCTTTATTGAAGAAAAGTGAATACAATGGCCATGAACACCAACAACTCCATTGTTAGGAAGGAAGCACAATCAGAAATGTGGATGTCCTCAACGTCGCAAATGGAAGTACCATCACAATCTCAACTTACAATTTCCCAACTAATTGATGTCCCTATTGCTGTTCAATTGAATCCAACATCTTTCAACTTGCCCAATAATTGGATTGTGGAGCAACGATACCGCAATTCCCCTAAATATGCTAATATATCGGACAAGGTATTTTCAATATTTTTAACTTGTTATGTTGATACTTCTTTTAAGGTTTATTTCACTTCAAAATCTATCAAATATGTGTGCATTATTTATAACTGTAGATGGTAAAATTGAGGGTTTTATTTTTATTTAATATTAGAAAGATAATTAAGTTTTAGCTTTCAAATAACTAATTTTCTCATAGAAATATCGCCTATGTTTCCTTTGGTTTTCATTTTACTTGATATCTTCTCTTAGGTTTCTCCTACTGAAATCTCCCCATCTTATGTTATTTTATGATTTTAGTTAAGTTAGCCAATCATTTGACTTAGTATATTTTGAATAAGTTTTCATTCTTTGGAGAAGTCTTTAAATAAACTAATAAAATTTGTTTATTATACTTTTCACCTTGATGGAGAAGGGTCATCTTAGAGGTTAAACAAATTACATGATTCTTGAAAATGTTAGCAAATAGTTATTTCAACATTGGATATTGATGAAAGACATCAAATATAAATTATAGGGCTAGGTATACCACTATAAGTATTACCTCGTAAGACATATGTTTGTATTCAATCAAAATCATGCTTACACTTTCTTTGTATAATTTCCATCTTAGGGGAATTGTAAAAATAAAATCATCACTAGCTAATATGAGTATTACTATATGAACAATATTTTATTTAGATAAATTATATATCTATTAATACAAAAATAGTTTTTCCTATTGTTTGAATGAGTGAAACCCTTATATTCACAAAAAGTTAAAATTTTCAAATCTTAATATGCTTAGTAATATGGGATAATAACCTTAGACATCTTGTACATAAGTTTCCTTGGATTCAAAAACTAATTTGCATTTTGATATTATCATGGTAGTTTGAGAAAGGTTCTCTATTTCAAACAAGATGTAAAATATACAAACTTTTGTAGCTTCAACTCATGTGCAAAGTGGTAACATTGAAGAAACTAGTGTATCCCACATGAATCATGAACTACATGCTAACTCTAGAGAATAAATATTGTGATCAGCTAAGTATTGCAGTTAAATAAACATGCAATACAAATAGGAGAGAAGGTAAGTAGAGAAGAACATTAGAGAATCTGGAACATGGATTTTGTTCATTTTAACTTCTTTCTGAGTTCATTTTTCTTTATTGATTTAGAAAGCTAACATGATGGATGATATTCACAATGTCAAATTTTCAGTTATTGCCAACCAAAATTAAGTGAACAACTTGTTAACATTATTACTATTCACACACTTTAAAGTAAGAAATTTTTTTATTCTAACAACTATTAATTATAAATATTAAAAGCTATCCTAAGTAAAGGCAAGTTTATAGTTAGTGGATTAGTGATAAGTTTCTTTTTATTTGAATTTTTAGAGATGATTTGAATAGGTTCATTGTTTGCAAATTCACATGAGCAACATTAACTAAAGATCTAAATGTGTTATCTAAGGATAAAAGAGAATATACAACATCATGGGTATATAGTGAGAGTTCTCAAATTAATGGTTTTAATTACTTTTTTTCCTTGACCTCCTAGAGATGGTTCATATAGGATGTATGCCAACATATTAATTTGAATAACATTAGTTAATTATATAAATGTCTTTCAAAAAGATAAAAAGAATAAACATGTATAACATCATGATGGAATATTGCCAACTAGCTACTATATCATAAGATATTATTGCCTCTTATATTTCTCAATTCTTTTAATTAGTCATATACATCTCATCAAATCTCTCTAGTGTATTATCATCTCTAAGGCAGATAAAGAGAATAAACATGTATAACATCATGATGGAATATTGTCAACTAGTTACTATATCATAAGATATTATCGCTTCTTATATTCCTCAATTCTTTTAATTAGTCATATACATCTCTTCAAATCTCTCTAGTGTATTATTATCTCGAAGGCCATATAATCTATGCCCTTAATTTATTTTAGCTTTTAATTTTTCCAATTCATAACATTAACATAGATAAGTGATACAATAAGAGAGTATATATAGAGCCAATTGTAGAACAAATAATATACACAATATTTATTAAGTGTAATGATTGTAGTTTCTTTTTATTTATTCTTTTAGTACAATACATTTTTTACTTTGAGATTTTATTAAGTGGTCTTTGAAAATTTTATTTTTAGAGTTCAGAATATGAAAATTGTTAGAAGCGTAAGTTACTTTTATAATCCTCTTCCTTGCTTAACCCTTTAGGAGTGATATTGTCATGTATATAAGAGAAGAAAATTATATGATAACATAGTGATGAGTTAAAATTCATTTTAAAAAAAAATAATACAGTCTCTTAAGGCTTATAAGCTTTTCATAAAGAATCAAATCAAGTGGTGCAAAGTTGATACCAAGTTTATTTACAAGTTTTAAACATGAATTCCATTTGGTAGAATTCACAAGTGATTGATTAAGAGGTGAATGAGCAAATTGAGTGATGGTAAATTTTAAATTTTTTTTGCTAAGTATCAATTTCAACATAATATTTTTTATTTAGGTGACCAATCAACTAATTGCTGCAATTGGAATACATGACCACCATGAAATAGGGGTTCTACCATGATAGAATGTTATGACTTGTTTAAAATCACTTCAAAACAGGATTAAGAGTCCGTTTGACAATGATTCTAGGAAGCGTTTTAGCCTAAAAATGTTTTTTTTTTAAAAAAAAAAAAAATAGGTGTTTGGTAAAATTTATGAAGCATTTTTAAAAATCTGAAAAATCATTTATAGTGTTGAAATATCACTTATATTGTTTTTTTTTTTTTTTTTTTACTCTCCTAAAAACACATCTAAAGAAAACACTTCCACTAAAAACACTTAGAGTAGAAACACTATCAAACTCACTCAAAGTTATAATCCTTTATTTTCTTGTCATCAAAATTGATTTTAAGAAACCTTAAGCTAACTGTTACACTTTAGGGCATCATCATTGATTTCTATCTCTATACATGGTACATGAAAACATATTATCTTTTGAAGTTTCAAATTTTACTTGAGGATATATAAAAACTATTCTAAAGTGAGTTCTTTGAAATATTATGCATAATGTCTTCTTCTTGTATTGTTAGTCATTATTATTTGTTGTTGTATCCTTCTTTGAAAAGTCAAAAGCTTGATAAAGGTTGATTTCATTCTGAAGTTCTTCTATGATCCTGACACCGGAAAAAAGTTTCGATCATTGAAATCTGCTCGCAAACATTTGGAGGAAAAGGAGAAAAATAAGAACCTGCAAAATTTAGAGGTATTAGAGTTGTGTGATTATTTTAAAAATGAGCTCTAAAGTTTACTTGATCTTTTCATCATTGACAATATAACTATAAAAATGTGTTTCATTTTGATGATTGGTGATTGGATATAAATGTTTTGTTTTGTAGGCATCACAAGATTCCTGAGCAACTGTTGGAGTCTCTATTATGTAACAAAAAATCTCCATATGATGTGAAGAATTTGTAGAAAAAAAACTATTGGAACTATCCTGAACATTATTAATTAGAATTTTCTCTCAAATGAAGTTTTAATTGATATTATGATAATTATGATATTATATTGAAATATATTGAACTCTTACTAACAAATTTCTTATTCCAAACAACTATTAATTATCTTAATGATTGGTTGAATTTATAGCCTTTCTTACTTTTCTAATGATATGGTTTGTGTTTTTAATAACTAGTTGAATTCTTGTATGAATAATACACACATATCCAATAACTTTGTTGTTGTTGTTGTTGTTTTTACACAAATTCTTTTGAAACAATCTATATTTTGGGTTTTCTTCAACGTTGTACTTTTTTGGGAAAAAATAACATTTTTATGAAAAGTAATTATCTTTGTCTAATAATGTTTTTATGTGTTTATAAATCTTCAATTCATATTTTACATGCAAATCACATAACCAAAATTCATGATTTAGCAACATGACATGCTATTGGATACCTATGGTTAAGAAAAAAAAAAATTTAATCTTGTAAAAATAAATAAATAAATAAATCTGTGATTTAGCAACATGACATGCTATTGGATACCTATGGTTAAGAAAAAAAAATTTAATCTTGCAAAAAAAATAAATAAATAAATAAATCTGTGATTTAGCAACATGACATGATATTGGATACCTATGGTTGTGAAAACAAATTATGGCTCATGGAGCCTTTAATAAATAAAACTTATTTTCCTAAGAAAAAAAGAATATAAAGAGTTTTATTGTTTTATTTTTCATTATAAGTAACAAAAATTTATTCATAATATCGTAATAATAAAATTGAATTGATTGATATTCATGAGTGTAATGAACTCCATAGTGTATCTTTAATAATGTGTTACTTATAAAAAATAAAATAAAAATATGATCTAATTAGAGATTATATATATGTGTGTGCGCGCAAGCATGTACATGTGTGTGTACACACATGTTTACTTTGGGCCCATCTAAGGTATACTTTGATAATAGAGACAACTATTTTATGATCAAATGAAAAAAATGAGGTATAACAATTAACCCAAGACAAGTCCTTAAGTGTTACTTTAGTTTTTTATGAAATGAATATTCTTTTTATATTTGTATAAAAGATTAGTTTTTCTTAGTTTCGTTTAGGGAAAATTTTGATTTTTTAAAGTTTTAAAGTTGGTTAATGTAAAATTTGTTTTCTATCTTTTATATTTTTCTTTTCCGTATTTACAAAAATAGATAATTAAATAAACTTATACTTGTTTGCCTTATGAATTTATTTTACTCTTAAAATAGGTGTTTCTTATTATTTAATTTTAAAAGTGAAGATATGTGTTTTAATAAATTCTAAGAGAGGGCAATGTTTAAAATAAAAAATTGAAATATCATGGAAATTAATATTTTATTTTAAATATGGACAATTTCCATGTAATTTTGTTTGTATATTATCCTTACAAATCAACTATGACTCCAAATAGCCATTGACCTTAAGAGATGTTAAGCTCGCAAAAAAAATAATGTTCTAAGTTCCCTAAAAATATTTAAATTAAACACAAAGGTACTCCATCATCTAATCAACATTTGCATATAAAAAACCATTTTAGCAAAAGTTACATCATCCATTAGTATAAGTAAACATAAATAAGTATTTCCTAATTAAGAAAAATATTAATTCAAATATTTTAAATTGGCCAACAAATTAGGATATTGAAATAACGGTCTCTCTATCAAATGAGTTATAAGAAAAGGTAACATTATTTTTCATCTAAATTTCTATGCTTTCACAATCTTCAAAATTAATAAAACAATAAGTTATCTTTCATTTGATGCCATTGGATATATTGTATTTTCTCGTGACAAAGTGATGATTATCTTTTTTTTTTATGCACTTGATTGATTTGGTTTCCACCAATGTGACTTTAGTGATTTATCTTTCACAAGTTGTTAGGATAATGGTAGTGGTTAATATGATGTTAATAGAATAACTACCTACTCCAAGTAGTATGTTGGATATGATGTTATAAACCTACTTATAGATTAATATAGGTCAACAAATACTAATTTGAGAGGAAAAGAGAGATCGGTTTATGGTGAGTTGTAGTGAAAGGGAAGGATTAAGGCTAGGGTTTGTGTGGGTATGAAAAAGATAAAAACATTTTCATTTTCATATCCATTTTTGGATTTTAAAAAATAAAAATAAATAGGTGGATATAGAAAGAGTTCAAGTGGTTTATTTGCAATTTCCCTTCATAGAACATCACAGTTGTCAATGAGACCTATGCACTAAGTAATTTTAACAACCCTTGTTTGTGAATTGCCTGTTACTGCATTAAGTTTTGGTATTCTCCTCCATGTAGTTGAAACATATCATGTTTATGTAGAATTACTAATATAGTGTTTAACAGTTTCCATGAAAAAGAAAGTTTGGGATCTTGGGGATATACTTCCCAACTTAGAGGACATCTCAATAGCAATGAATAGATTTTCATATAAATAGTTAAATAGTATATAAAATAATCGAAGATGTTTTGTTTTAGTTTTCCTCCTAGCCAGATAACCTAGTTACTTCAAGTAGTTTTGGCAACACCATTTACTATCATCTTCAACAAGTATATATCCTTCAAGGCAAGGCCTCACTTTCTTAGCTCAACAAAAAGTTTACTATGATAAGTTATCTTGATAACTAATGACTAATCTTGGTGTGTGTATAGATAGTTAAGAGGGATGTGAATCAATGAGAAATAGTTTTCACTTTGTGCTAATGATAGGTTTGAGTCAAGGTTCAAATTTTCACCCATGGAAGTATGAATGTTGGTCAATATGAAATTCTGGCCCATCTTCTGATAACAAATAGTTTATCATTTGTAACTCAAAATTATTCTTTCTATACATTCATCTTGTCCACCCACCTTTTTGTTTCTATATTGTACATAGCACTTTCTCTTATTCTATAAAAAGAAGCCACTAGACTTGAGAAATCAATTATATAGGGATACAATTCCAACCAGGTCCAGTATGAAACATTTCTCATCAATCTTTTCATAGTGACTCATAACTTGTAGTAAATTAATGGGCTATTTGTTTTTTAACTTGAGTTTTGAAGCAAGTTGTTTTAAGATTTAAGATAAAAGTAAAAAAGAAATTTACTTTTTCTATTAACACAAAATTATCTTAGAAAAAATGATAAGTTAAAAAACAACCATTTTAAAATGACAAATCTTATAGCAAAAAATAATATAAAAAAATAATACTTAACACTATTAAATACTATTTAGTTTTGAGTTAAATTAAGACATATATACAAAGACACACACACACACCACCTAAGGCGTTGTTTTACTTGTTTGTTTGTTTTTTCTAAAATCTAAATAGATTTGAATTTGGATTGAATTTAAATAGAGCAAAATGTCATAAGTGTTTAGACTCTTTGTGCTTTATTAGTATTTAAAATATGTTAAGTGTTAAATTGTTTATTTTTACTTATGTCAAAATACTATAAGTATTAAATTTGTTTATTTCACTTGTTAAAAATTCTACAAAATTAATTATAGTATTTGTTATTATTTTAGTTTTAAAAATTTACAATTTTTAAAATATATAGTAATTTAAATATTTCCCAAAATATCAAAATTATTACGGTAATAAACATTTTATAATAATTAATATTGTAATTAGTTAAGCATAATTGGTTAAAAACAAGGATTTCTTATTATGCTTGGTTACTAAAAAAATATTAAAAAATTTCTAATTTGACACTTATTTCTATATGGTGTGTCTTCATATTTAAATTTAAATATTTCCCAAAATATCAAAATTTATTACCATAATAAAAAATTTATAATAACTAATATTGTAATTAGTTAAAAATAATTATATAATAATGAGAGTTTCTAATTATGTTTGATTACTAAGAAAATGTTAAAAAAAATTCTAAGTTAACAGTTTTTTCTATATGGCATATCTTCAAATTTATGGATTTGTAATTGAAAAATGTGTTATTATTGAGATTAATTCATTAATTTTTATATTTTAAATTTTCAACATTAAATCCTGACATTTTATTTTTTGAAATTAATTAATATTTCTTATTCTAATGGATTTTTAAACGAGTGTGAATTGTGTTTTGGAGTTCTAACTAAAAAAGATTCATTGGAATTGATGTTTGTTTATTTTAGTCTTGTTCTACGATAAGAGGTTGAATTATAAAAAATTGTAGTACATACATTTCTAATAAAAATGTTTATGATTCAAGTATTTTTAATTTTATTATTAAATGAGGAATCTACAAAAAATTATAAAATTTAATTTTGTTGAGAATTTGATGAATTATGAAGTAGAAACAATAGTTAAATGTGGTAGAATTTTGATTCAAGTTTTGGAATTTATGAATTTATTTAGATTAATTTGTTACCCAAATTAAGTTCCTTTTATGTTGTTGGGCTTCCTTTAATAAAAAAACCATTAAAATTTATATCTAAATTTTATCAAGAAACAAGAGGGAAAATGGGCAAAAACAAAGCATATTTCAATCATTTCTGTTTTTTTTTTCTTGATGACAACTTTGTTAATTTATAATATATTCATTTTTCTTCCAAATTACACAAAATTGAAATAGTTTAATTTGTTTTTAAGATAAAAGTTATCTAAAGTCATAAAAAAAAAATGAAATTGATTTTATTTTATATGAGAAATTAGGTCTAAATATCATAACAAAGTTAGAGATCAAAAAAATATAAAGAGTAAAAAATGACTTTTTCTATTAATATAACAGTTAAAATTAATTCACTTTTTCCTTAAAAATATATATATATATTTAAAAAAGGTAATAAGCTGAAAAATAAATAATTCTAAAATGCATTCAATCTTGATGCAACTTACTTTAAGGTTTGAGAAAAAAACTAAATAAAAAATAAAAATAGAAAAATCAAACAACCCTAAAGCATTGGATGAGCCAATGATCATATACTAGATTTTAACTAAGCAGTTATTTGTCAATAATTGTGTTCATGTTCATCTATACCAAGTACCTCAAAATGAAAAGGAACAAGTTCATATCAACATTTCTCTTTGATATAGGCATTTTTCAAAAGAATTCACCTATCTTTTCTTGCTAAAGCCTTAAATTTCTCTCTTCTCTCCATAAACAAACCTTGAGCATGCAACTTACTTGCTAAATAGACATTACATAGGATTCAAAATTAATTTTCAACAATTCTCAAGTATAGTGTCTATTGCATAAGCAAATATACTTGTCAAGGAAATTTTGATTCAGAACACAAGTGACATAGTCAAATTTTGAATTAGGAACAATATCTACCATCTTTTTATCATTTCATCCAAGCTTCACCTATTGGCATTTATTCGTCCACTTTCTACCTTCCAATCTATTTCCTTTTGCAACTCTTTTTTTTATCCTTAAATTAAATTGAGTACCTAAAAATTTCTAGGCATCCAAAACTTTACAAAATGACTTGTTAGCGTATCCAAATTAACTAATGAACTAAACAAAATGAGAAAAAACACACTCCATGTTTCAACCACAATGATAATGTTTAGAGGCATTATATGCTTCTAACTGACTTTACCAAGATGTCCACATTTTTCATAACCTATTTTATAAGACTTTGCAGTTATTTTTCTTAAGGTAAAATGCCATCCACATGCTTTGTCATGAATAATGTGTGTTACAAGACTTTTGTAGTTATTTTTATGCATGAAAGAAAAATTTCTCAACATGTATCAAGATAATACGTTTAATGCCCCTCTTGAGACTTACTCTCAAAAACATGTCATCTCAAAATTTGGTTCAGACAATTGTAAACCCCTAATTTTGTTCTAATACATATAGCATAGGCTCACTTTACATATTTACTTATGTCAATTTAGGTATTACACTTCAGCACTATCTCAACATTCTCTCTACTATTCTTTTATATTAATTATATTTTTATTAAATTAAATTAAATTTATACTTTTAAATAATAATATAAAATAAATCATGTGGCAGAAAAATAATAATAAGTGAACATTAAATGAAGATGTATTGCAAATGGTGCATGCTTGTTGTAAAAAAAAAAATGATGATTGGATAAGGGATAGAAATGGAACAAAAGACATTGAATTGTTATATGAATTAATAGAAATGGAACAAAAGCATATTATAATAATATTCATAAGGCAAAAACCACCATTTGCTTTTTATTAGGAAACCATATTCTTTTGTTCCTTCATCAACCCATATGAGAACATGGCATGGGGCTCAACATCGGACACACCATTCTCCACAAAAAAACCATAGGATTAACACCATGAAAACCCACCATTGGCACCATCCTCGTGACTCTCAATCCCTCAACCCTACACACTTTCAAACCAACTTGATCAACCTCTCATATCACGTAACTCATAACCCATCTCTAATTCCATAACTTTCACCACTATTGTACCCCCATTCACATCATCTCCTCCTCTAAAAACCTACACTCACACCTCTATAAAATGTCACCATTCCTCACCTTATACAACACCACCTTCACAACCACCGCCTCATTAATTCATCCATGCCTATGGCTAACATAAAAAAAACCCACCAAAACCCTCATAAAAAAGCAATACCATTTCAAAGTTACACCACATTAATGTCACCATGCACCTTTCCCTCCATTGAATATCCCATACAATCCCTCATTATCACTCTTGTCAAATTTGCAATGCCCCTCCTAAATCCGATATAATTCTTAGTTTCACCATTTATTAGGTTAGCGTCCTTTAGTTCTAATAGCAACCACTCTTAACTTCCAAAGAAAGAAAATGAGAAATGAGCAAGTCATGGAGATTTCTCTTCCTTACAACCTTTTGCCCCAAGTGTTTGGGTACCCTACTATTTGCACAAATATGTCTCGACATTAACTTCTACTCAAATATAATCTCCTCTTGTTTTCATGTTTACCTATTTTAGACATCTTTCTTTGTAGATTTTTAAATTATTTAACATCTTAAGGTTTGATTTGGTCATGTTGTATTGTTTACTTTGCACACTAACCAAATGTCAAGGCCTTTTTCAAGCTACGACTAAAAATCATTATTAAGACACCTTAGATCTATTTAAAATTTTCGATTCTTAATTTTCACTTGGCAAATGAGAGTTCTAATTATTATTTTTTCTTGATACTCTTTATATATATATATATATATAAAGAGTTTGTAAGAATTAAAATCATGATAGTAAAATTGAACAAATGAATGATGAAACTATCCAAAGAAAGTCATGCTCCTAAAATCAAACCTCAACTAAGAATAGGATCTTATCTTTCTTAATATGGTCTCACTCTTTCAAATTCAAATCTTTGCAATCTTTTAGTCCTAATTCATGTGAAGATCTAGTGTAAGACTTCACACATCCTTGGTCAAACTTTGTCATCAATGAATGAAATCATAAAGATAATTGCTCATTTAATTAATGTAAGCATCAAAGATATCTAGTCTTGATAGACTTGTAGAGATTTCTCCTATTTATAGCTACAATTTAAGAATCTAGGAATTGAGATAGACTATTACCACACAAAATGCATTCCTTGTTGACCAACACAAGAAAATAAATTTTTAATGATGAGTATTTAGTCAAGATAAAAAATAATAATAATAATAATGTCACTAAAAGATTAACATTTTGTCATGGCCATGCTTTTTTATCCACTTTCACCCTAAAAAAGAAAAAAAAAATGAGAGAAGGTTTGGCACCAATATTTTCAGTCACAATAATTTTATCAATCATCACAAAAGGAGTGATAAAGGGGTGTTTTAATTGTAGTTTTTTCTAAAACCATTAGTATATAAATTTTTGGTGATTTTTAGTCTCGATTTTAAGATTTGTACATGACCAATGTGTATAAATTGTTTAAATTTTTTTAATCCATAGTCCCAAATTTCACATGATCATAAGTAAACTATAAATAAATAAATGTATACATAATTTGGAGATACATTGGCATGTTACTCATTTTTCTTTATTTAAAATTATTTAATTTCATGCTATGATTAATGCTTTGATAAGAAGTAAAATAAAGTTTAATATATTAGTGTAAAAACATGATGGTTCAATATGCTATTATCTAATAAGAACTTTAAATGCAAGTATAGGTTTAGTAAATTAAAAAGACATTTTTTATTTTATGTATAAGGAATAATTCTTAATTAATTTATTTAAATACTAACCAAAGTGATAACTAAATATTAAGTAATAAGACAAAACTATTAACAACAAAGATCAAGTTAATATTTTTAATTATACTAATGTTGATCATAAGTTTTATGTAGAGATCACTATAAGAAAAAAAAATATACACTTTTTCTAATGAAAAATTAGAGGTGAATTAAAATATCATCCCTCAAATAATTTTTTTTGATGAAATTACCAAGATTGTTACTAACACAAATTTGTTGAAAACTTTTCTAAAAGAATTTGAAACTTCCATAATCAAAATAGATAATGGGACAATTTACAATTATTTTTTGGCACAAACACTTTTTTGACAAAAATAAACTATCTGCAAGAAAAATGCTTATCATTAAATATAACAACTTTTTTAGGGATGAAAATAATTTCCTCACTAAAAATTATAACATTTCTTGTATATTTCTACTAATGAAGCTTTTTCATTGGTAATTATATTATATTTTAATGAATTACGTAATTTTGTCTCTAAATTGCGATGTTAATAAATAATATTGATAAATAGCTAGATAATTTATTTAAATAATAATTAGTATGTTAATTTTTATATAAAAATGGTATTAATATATTTATATATATATATATATATATATATATATATATATTACTTGAGCAATTAATATTTATAATATAATATTGTATTTACGTTACTTTATCTAAAGATAATAATAACATTAATCAAACTTACATAAGATTAAGTATTGTAATATAAATTTATTTAAATTTAATGTTTCATTATATAATTTTATAAAATAATATAAATATATATTATTTGGGAAATTAATATTTATATTGTAATATAATATTTATATTATTTTATACAAATAATGATATAAATAAATAATTAAAGATATGAAAGTTTTGATTTTGTTTCCAATTTATCTATCTTATAGTTTTGGTCTTGATTTTGATTTTAATTTTAATCTTAACATTAATTTTGTAATTTTCTTTTAAAATTTTAATGTTAATTTTGATTTTGATTTTAACTTAAAAAATGAAAAAATGGAGTGAAAAACAAAAGATGGAAAAAGAAAGAAAAGTTAGGTTGTATCACTTGGAAGACACACTAATGTGGAGGGAGAGAACAACTAAAAAAACACCAAAACATATTTGACTTCAATCTCAATTAATATTAATTCCCACCATAATTTTTATTTCAATTCTAATTAAAAATTTTAATTCTAATATTAATTTATAATTTAATAATCAACCATTTGTGGGATCATAAGAGAAGAGGGCATGAGAAATTGGCATGCGCATCTTGGTAAAGTAAAATAAATGTAAAGTTAAAAAGGTGTATGGAACTCTTCCATCCACAACTTGATTGTGCAACTCAAAGCATCTGCAACTTGATTGTGTTTGCCAGATCCATGTCCCCACACAAAGTTAAAGCCCACCAAGAAATCCCATCAAGCTTGCTTGGCAATCAACTTCTTCTGAATCTTGAAAAATGTGTTAGCTACATTGTCAATCATTAAAATGAATTTGGTACCCATCAGATAGTGCTTCCAAGTCTCAAGGTAGTGGATGACTACTGTCATTTCCTTCTCATGCATGGAGTATCTCTACTTCGTTGTATCCAACTTCCAACCCTCAAATGCCACTGGGTACCCTTCCTATACCACCACACCTCCTAAAGCTTTATCTGAGGCATCAGTCTACACCTTCAAGGGAAGCTCTAGGTCAGGTAGTCTCAACACCAATTCTACGGTGATCGCATCCTTAAGCCTTTAGAAGGTCGTCTAGCACTCTAGTACGTACCCACCTCCATCTCGTCTCTTTCTTCAACAAATCAGTAAGAGGAATGGCTATCTTGGAGTATTCTTTGATGAACCATCTATTAGATTGCTGCCACTTTAGATCCATCCATTAGAATCTATCCTTTAGATACCAAGTATCCTAGAAACTTGATCTTAGTCTATGCAAACTCACATTTTTCCTTCTTTACATACAACTGGCTCTACCTTAGTCTTTGTAATACCTTCCTAAGATGGTCCAAATGATCTTGTAGAGTCTAGTTGTGGATCACTATATCGTCCAAATAATACACCACAAATAAGTCTAGGAAGTCAAATAAGACATTTATGAGGTTGCAGAGAGTGGCAAGGGCATTAATCAACCTGAAATGCATGACCAAGAATTCATAGCTACCATACCGAGTCAAACAAGTTCTCTTTGCCTCATCTGCTTATGCAATGAAAACCTGTCAATACCCTAATTGTAGGTTTATCTTGGTAAAATACTCCACTTCACAAATTGAAGAAGTTAGTATATATATATATATATATATATATATTATGCCATAGCTTTACATGCCCTCTATTTGTCTCCATCTCAACCTTTTATCATCACCCATGGATGCATTATTCCAACTAAATCCACTTCTCCTTCCTTCATCCTCTCTCCATTTTGCATTAGAATTAATGCAATTAACACCACATATTGCTTCTCCATTACCCCACGTTGGTATATAGGAAATGAACTTTTTGGTTTTAGCTCCAATGCTTTAGCTACAACTCGGGCCAACTTTATATTATTATGTACCTCAAAATTAAGCAACGAATAATGAACCCTACACATGTCCATTTGGTTCAAATGGCTTGCTATTATTCAGATTCATAATCTCTTCAATATCTTGTAATTTACATGAATTCCATTTGGAAGACCAAACTACACATGTATTTTACAAATAGTAAGCTTGAATTTACAACCAACCATCCAACAACTACACAAAGCTTCATAATTTCAATAAAATCACACGATATTTACACCACCTAATGCAATATTTTGAGCACCAAGGAGTGGGAATTAATGGTATCAGAATATTTAGGTATCTTGCAGTCAAGGAAGAAAACATCGGTAATCACGGATATATCGGTATTTTGATTTTATAGATATATCGGATATATCAGAGATATATCGGTGGATATTTTGATATAAAATATCGGTAAACCTAAAATTGACCAAAACTAATAAAAATATAAAATAAAACTTTTAGAAATGAAATTAAAAATATAATAGACATTTTAAAGTTATTTTGTTAAATAAATAAATTAATATATATATATATATATATATATATATATATTGTGTCAATAAAAATATATAAATTTGATAAGTGTATATTGATTATTAAATTATATCAAATATTATTGAATGATTATATTGTGATATTTGATTATAATAGTAAACCTAAAATTGATCAAAACTTATAAAAATATAAAATAAAATTCTTAGAAATGAAATTAAAAGCATAATAGATATTTTAAAGTTATTTTTTTTTAATAAATTGATATATATATATATATATATATATATATATATATAAAATATTATACATGTTAATAAAAAATATAAAATTGGTAAGTGTATATTGATTATTAAATTATATAAAATATTATTTGATGATAATAATGTGATATGTGATTATAATATGTTTAATTTTAAAGTTTATTTAATATTAAAATTATGATATATTATAAAATAAATGATGATATATGTATAAATTTTTAATATATTAATAATATTAAAAACACTATGAATAAAATTATGATATATTTTTACTAATCAATTAAATGAAAATTTTTTATTTAATTATAAAATAGTTATAATTAATTTGTTATTTAAAGTGTTTTTTTTTTAATATTTTATTTATATCTTAACGTTTGATATATATTACTTGAATGCATGTTATATAATAAAGGGCAAGCATGCCCTAGTGGAGCATGGAATGGATGTTGAACCTTTTGTTGGGGGTTCGAATCCCCCCAGTAGCAGCGAAGAAAGGCTCAATTTTGAGCTATGACTGTTGACCGCCTGCGTCGACCGGGCAATATATCCATGCTATATATCGACACCGATATTTCACCCGCCTGCGTGGGCAATATATCCATGCTATATATCGACATCCATATTTCACCGAAATATCACCATATTTCGGCGATATTTTCTTTCATGCTTGCAGTATGGTTACAAGTTAGTTAAATAATTGTCATTAGTTACTTTTCTATTTGTTTTTTTTTTTTTTTTTTTTTTTTTTTTTTTTTTTTTTGCAACTAGTAAACTGGTAGGTTGTTATAGCTTTGTTACCAATCTTTATTTACCAATCTTTATTATAAAGGCTTTCTTTATATTACTAAAACATCAAGTGATCGAGAATATTTTAAAATTATCAACGATTTTTTTTTCTCTTCTTTCCTTTCTCTAGTCAATTTTCTAATATGGCATTAGAGTCATTCCTTTTGTCTCTATGACTTCTCTAACTTTCCTCTTCCATTTATCTGATGGCTTGTGGTGGTAGCACTGCTAATGCAAATCGAGCTGTAGTTAGCACTCCTAATTCCTCTATAATGGAATATTCGAGCAGTCCCTTTTTCTTCCATAATGGAGATCACCTAGGCTTGGTTCTAGTCTCGAATGGAGCTAGCTAACTATAATTCCTGGAGAAGATCTATGCACATGGCTCTCATAGCTAAGAACAAGATCAGCTTCTTTGATGACACTCTTCTTCAACCTCTAACAGACAATCTCATTTCCTCTGTTCGGATCCATTGTGATAGTATAGTTACACCCTGGATCTTGAACTCTATTTCTAAAGATATTGTTGATAGCCTTCTCTATATATGCTAATATCGCTTTTAATGCTTGGGTTGATCTTCACGATTGATTTCACCGAAGCAATGCCCCACGAATCTTCCAGATCGAGAATCACTTAGTTGTTTTTGAGTAAGGATCTATGGATGTCAACACATACTACACTAAGCTCAAGGTCCTCTCGGATGAGCTAAAAAATTATCAACCCATTCTTGTTTATCACTATGGAGGCACAAAGTCTTGGTTAGAACATCAACAGCAGGAGTATGTCATGCAATTTCTTATAGGTTTGATTAAGTCAAATGCTCAAACTTGAACACAGATCTTAATGATGTCTTTGCATTAGTTGTTCAAGAAGAACGCCAACGTATTATCAATCAAGGCTCTTTTTTGCCTTCCGATTCTCTTATGCCTAACATTTCAAATTCCTTTGATTTTGTTGTAACAACAAATTTTTCTCGAAATTCAACTTTAAAGCCCAAGCATGAGTGACCCTAATGTTCCCATTATGGCTTGCAAAGACATACTGTAAACAAATGCTATAAGTTACATGGCTATCATCCTAGCTATAAGTCAAAATCAAAGAAACCTGAAGTAAAAATTCAAGCTACCTAGGCCAATGCAATTTTTAATGAGACTATTAACTCTAGTTCACCCCTTAGATCTCTTACTTTAGCTCAATGTCAACAATTGATTGCATTCTTGAGCTCTCAACTTCAAAACGACTTTCTTGTTATGCCTAAATCTCAACAGTTAGAACCCTTTGTTTCCCAGTTCAGTGGTATACTACCCCTTTCTTCTGTCTCATAATTTTCCAATTTCTTCTTCCACCTAGATTTTGGACATAGAGGCCACACATCATGTTTGTTGTTCTTAAGCACATTTACACAATCTACTCCAGCACGAAATTCTTTTGTGACTTTGCCTAATGGTTAATCTGTTGCTATTAATCGTATTGGTTCTATGTTTTTGTCTCCTAATCTCATCCTTAATAATGTCATGTTTATTCCTAATTTTCATTTCAATATTCTCTCTATCAGTTCTCTCACTCAGAGTTATAAATCTTCTATTAATTTTATGGTTGATTCTTATACTATTCAGGGCCATACACAGACCAACATGATTGGGATGAGTTGAAGACATAGCAGCCTATACTTCTTAAATCCAGTCAATTTTCATTCCACTATACCATAAATTTTCAGTCATTGTAATAATGTTTCTTTGTCTCAAAATGAAATTTGGCATTATCGTTTAGGTTACCCTTCATATGTAAAGTTACAAACACTCAAAGATGAAACAGAAGTTAAACCAAATTCTAGTGATTCAAGTCATTATTTAGTTTTCTATTTAGCCAAACAATGCAAATTACATTTTATTTCTCATAATTATTTGTCTGTTTTGCTTTTTCAACTCATACATTGTGACGTTTAGGGCCCCCTTCACACACTAATTACCATTGAAGGTTATAGATATTTTTTTACTATTGTTGATGATTGTACTCATTTTACTTGGGTGTATCCTTTGCGTGCTAAGCCTAATGTTATCGAAGTTATTCCTAATTTTTTTCTCATTGATTCAAACTCAATTTGGAACACAAATGAATTTAGTTTACTCATATAATGCTCCTAAATTGGCTTCTTTTTTTTTTTACTTCTTTTATGCAAAATGAGTCATCCCCTTTCATTCTTGTGTTGATTAGCCTCAACGGAATTCAATAGTAGAAAGAAAGCATCAGCATATCTTAAATGTTGCATGGGCTTTATGTTTCTAATCGCATATTCCATTGGTTTCTTGGGGGGATCGCATTCTTATTGTTGTATACTTAATAAATAAAGCTTTATTCCCACTTTTGTCCAACAAAACAGCCTTTGAACTTCTTTAGAAAAAGAAGCTTGCATATTCACATCTTCGTAATTTTGGTTGCCTATGTTATGCATCTACTTTAGATTATCATAGGACAAATTACTCACCTCGTGTCATTCCTTTTATCTTTCTTAGGCACCTACTTAGTTATAAAGGATACAAATTATTGAATCTAGTCATTAATTCTGTGTTTATTTCCCATAATGTGTATTTCATGAGTCTATATTTCCTTTCAAAACTACTCAAACTTCTTCTCCTCTTCCAGATATTTTCTCTGATACTGTTTTACTATTTCCTTCTTCTTCTTCCATTCTTGAATTTGCATCTTTGTCATTATCAATAATTCCTACTGTTTTCATACCTTCTACGTCTCATTCTCATCCTAATCGTGTTCGTAGGCCTTCCTCTTATCTAGCATATTACTACAACTGTTCTTGTTCCCACAGCACATCTTCTACCTCACATCCTCTCACACTTGTCCTTGATTACACAAAATTGTCAGATTCACAAAAAAAAAAAAAAAAAAAAAAAAAAGTTTGTTTTATTTCCTCTAATTTTGAACCCACCACATACTTCAAGTCTGCTACTATTCTAGATCGACAAGGTCTAATGTCTGATGAGTTAGGGGCTCTTAAACAAAATGACACTTGGTCTTTAACTACTTTACCACAACGAAAACATGCTATTGGGGTGCAAATGGGTGTACAAAAATAAGTATAGAGTTGATGAAACTATTGAACAATACAAAACTCACGTTGTAGCTAAAGGTTACACACAACAAGAGGGCATAGACCATCTAAATACCTTCTCTCATGTTGCCAAATTGGTTACTCTTAAGGTTTTGCTTGCTTTGGCTGCCATTAATGGTTGGCGCCTTCCTTAGTTGGATGTTAATAATGCGTTCTTACATGGTGATCTTTTTAAGGAAGTTTATATGATTGTGCCTCCTAATTATCACAGTAAAGGAAAATCATTATCCTCATACTCTATTTACAAACTTCAAAAGTCCTTATATGGCTTGAAACAAGCATCACGACAATGTTTTTCCAAACTTTCCAATGTCTTACTTGTTGAAGGTTTTTAAACATTCTAATGCAGATCACTCTCTTTTTCTCAAAGTTGTCAGCACTCACTTCATTGCTCTGTTAGTTTATGGGGATGACATTGTCATTGCTAGTAATAGTGATGAGAAAGTTGAGAATTAAAAGTTCTACTTAATAGTCTTTAAGCTAAAAGACTTGGGAAAGCTTAAATACTTATGGGGCCTAGATGTGGTGAGGTCTAATAAGGGAATTTCCCTTAATTAGCATCATTATGCCATATAATTACTATAAGATGTGCCCTATGTCGGTTGTAAAACAAGGAAAACACTTATAAATTCAAATGTGAAGCTCACACAAGATGAAGGTGATCTAATAGAAGATCATTTAATTTACAGAAGAATGATAAGCAAATTGCTTTATCTAACCATAGCATACCTAGATTTATCATTTTCAGTACATAAATTCAGTCAATTTCTTGCGAAGTCCAAAGTTCCTCATATGTGGGCAATACAACATGTGCTTCAGTACTTGAAAGCATGGTTTGAAATATTGGTAAAATATCGGTGAAGCAAAAATTATTCAAAATTCATGGAAAATGTTTGGAAAACTAAAAAAAAAATGATAAAATAAGTAAGAATACACATGTTAAAGTTATTGTAAGTGGAATTGATATAAGTATGGTCAATGAGAAAAATATCGGTAAGTAAGGGTATATCAACCTTAATAATTTATTATTTATCTTATCAAATTAATTTTAATTTATAAAATATTAGAACTTCATTATTTTTTTTATTATAGTAATTATTTAAATAAATTTATATTTTTAATATTTTAAAATAAAAACATTCAAAATTAAATAAAATTAAAAGGATAAATATAAAAAAATTAAAAGTGAAGTGATAGTAATTTTTAAAAATAATATTAATGAGATAAATGATGATACATTTAATATTAAAACTATAATGTATTTAATTCAAATGCATTCAACAATGTAAAATAAATTATGATGCATATATGATTTTTTTTATATTTATATTTTTTATATTTAATTATCATATAAATGATATATATATATAAACAATTAGAATTAATTTATTTATTCTTTTAATAATGAATTTTAACATATTTATTGTAAACATATATTTACAAACGTGGACTTGGCCCAGTGGTAGCCAAGCTTCACCCAAGCCTTTTGGCCTAGGTTTGAATCCCCTTGGCTATAGTAGAAAATTTTTTGAAGGAGTTGACCTGAATATCGGCATCTTTTCAACAAATCAGCCGATCGACTTTCAGTATGGAATATCATGCTGGCTCTCCCCGATATTTTGACAATCGACTTTCAATGTGGAATATCGTTTTAGCTCTCCTTGATAAGCAAAATATCGACAATATTTCACCAAAATTTCACAACATTTCAAACCATGCTTGAAAGCT
The DNA here is from genome assembly GCA_030254885.1 of Vitis rotundifolia. Classification (NCBI taxonomy): domain Eukaryota; kingdom Viridiplantae; phylum Streptophyta; class Magnoliopsida; order Vitales; family Vitaceae; genus Vitis; species Vitis rotundifolia. The sequence continues at coordinate 16,182,151 of CM058163.1, read as the reverse complement.
ATGTAGGACAAGGTTTATTATTTTATGTTTCTTCATTAATAGAGTTGAAAGGGTTTGTTGATTCAAATTGGGCAACTTGTGTGGTCTGTTAGTGGGTTTTTCTTTTTTTTATTGGTGATTCATTAATTTCCCAAAAATAAAAAGGCATCATACAGTTTCAAGATCTTCTGTTGAAGTTGCGTACAAATCTATGGCAAATGCAACATGTGAATTGATGTGGTTACTTTTTTTATTTAGAGATTTATATGTATCTCATCCTAAGCCTGCCTTGCTATTTTGTGACAATCAAGCAACTCTTCATATTGTAGCTAATCCAATTTTTCACGAGCACACTAAGCACTGTGAGATTGATTGTCACTTGGTTAAAAAGAAACTGCAAAATGGAAGCTTGAAGACACTACATGTTTCATCTAAATATCAAGTAGGGGGCTTGTTGACCAAAGCTTTTTCTTCACCTCAATTTCTTTTTATTCTCAGTGAAATGGGAATTCACAACATTCATTCTCCATTTTGAAGGGGAGTATTAGAATATTTGGGTATCTTGCAATATGGTTACAAGTTAGGTAAAGAATTGTTAGCTTGTTAAACAATTGTTAGCTTCTTTTTCTTTTCTTTTTTTTCTTTTTTTGTTTGCAACTAGATGTGTCTATTCAATAACTTCATACGGTTATAGTTAATTAAAGAATCCTTTACATATTAACTATTAAAATAATTTGTTTCCAACTTTTCTATTAAATTTTCTTCTGTTTAGTATTTCAAAAATTATAGTTCAAGAAAGCTCTTTTGATTTCTATGTTGCACTATATCTTCTTGTATGTTAATACAAATCAAACTTCTCTTTTTACCTCTTCAATGAATCCTTTTAGGAGTAAGACCAGCAAGTGAGCACCCTTACATTGATCCACAAACTTTTTATTACATATTTTTGGTTTGTGCACACCACCTCAAATTTAAGTGGCCCATAAATTTTTTACTTTGGATACCTAACCATTAAACATCAACTAAATTTGAAATGATAAGATTAGTTTATTTTTGAGAAACTAAGCTCCAAGTCCCCTAGCCAAACATAAAGTTTTGAAGCATGAAATTTTTGTGATGAGACTTATTTGCAATCCTTGTCAAATTGATCAATTGTTTATGCCACGAATGCAAATTATGCATGGCAAAGTGGTTAGAAAGTGTACAAATGCATCTTCTTTTTACTTGTTTGTTTACTCAAATTTCTCTGTCAAATTTTTTTTTTTTTTTTTTTCATTCTTATCCCTCTTGATTGAGGCAAACATGCTTTGGTTAGTGCTCTTAATTGCCTTAAATATATACTTTTCAATATTGTAAACATTTGGCTTGGTCATTGTTATAGTTATCAATTGTGTCAACTTTTACTTTCTCACATCCCCAATTACATATGCACTTTGTAGTTTTCATTTTTTTTAGTGGTTAATCTTAGTTTTTATCTAATTGTTTGCCCTATAGTCTATGACATAACTATAAGTGGAACATGCACCTCTAACAAACCAAAAGACATCACTTTTCTTCTTCAATTTAAACATTTTTGCATCTGTTTAAGATTTGAAACTAGAATTTCAATATCTCATAGTCATCTTCTCTAGTTGTTTCTCAAAGCTCTCTTCAAGATTTAGTTCATGTTCAATTACCAGCTTTAAGTTTTCACTTTTTTTTTTCCTATAAGTCCTGAGGAAATGAATTTCAACTGTGTTTCATCTATCCATCTTTCTTAAATTGTTTTATTCAATAGTTACCAATTATAGAATTGCTTTTGTAGATTCTTTTCATAGATATTGTTAATAAATTATGCTAAATGAGTAGCTTCCTAATGTGGTGAGAGTTATTTTTGCTAAGATAATATCTATTTAATTTTCTTGACTCTTTTCAAATTGTGAACCACTCATGCTTTGACCAATCTCCATGCGTTTTTTATTTTTTTGGATTTATGGGTTTTTGAATTCTATTTAGTGAATAGATAATAAGGAATTAAGGATCTAAGATTGACATTGTTTTAAGGATGTTTGAAGATAACATAGTGAAGTATAGAACATTTTTATGGGTTGTATCTCCTCGTTTCTCATACTTATGGTAGACATTGATGAGTTGGATTATTTGAAGGAAATGAGCATTGGCAAAATACTAGTAATTACATGAATTGTTGTAATATATTTAAGTGAAAACATTATGTTAGTATCTCTCCATGCCACTAATTCAAACCTGTGACTTTCCATTGTAAGTGGTAGAAATATATCTTTTGCTTTCTAGAAAACATTACTCTAACTTGTGAAAAAGGTTCTTATGTCTTCATGTTAAATGTTATATGATGGAAAAATCTTGGATCTCTCTGTTTCCTAAGTCCGAATCAGGTTAGGAATATGCATAACTATCCTAGGCTTTTTTTAAATCCTATGCACAATAGAAAAATAACTTTTTTGATACTTTAAAAGGATTTAGAAAGTACTAACGAAAACTATACCTCAAATTCGGATGTTCCCAAATCAAATCCACATGATAAAGATGAAGATTGAAATTGCAGAAGTCTCATAAACCCGAAGTTTTCCGCCCAATGACTCGAACCTTGATCTTGGCACACTTCCAATATGGAGGAAAAGAGGGTGGAGGCTATGGCTCTCTATCTCTCTGGATGGTGGAAGATAAAAGCTATGGAAACCCTAATCCTTATGGGGTATTTATAGGATTCCTAAGTGGGCTTAAGTGACTTGAGCCTACATAGGCTTGGGTCACTTAATCTAGCCCAAAATGAGTTCTAATTAATTAATTAACCTAATAAGGCCTACTAATTAATCAATTAATCCAATTCAGAGACCTTGTTCACTTACCCCTATACAACCTTGCATAATTACCAAAACGCCCTCATGCACAAAAGTGAACTTAGAGTCAATTCAAACCTCATAACTCATGTCAACAAGGTATATGAGCTCAAAGCAGGAATCACTGGGACCATAGGAATATTGGCTCCCTCATAATCCAATTTTAAAGTTGATTCAACATCCTACTACAAATAATCAACTTAACTCCAATATCCTATGTAAATAACAAGAAGACACCAAGTGCTCGGATCCATGACTTGTTATCCATTGTGTTCAACCTCCCCATGAACTCATGTCCATAGTCTAATAAGGTAAAATCTATTAGCCTTTCAAGACTACCTCTACCACTCTTGAGTTACAGATCTTCCTATTGTGTGTTCAATTAACATATCTTAACTTTCAAATAGCCTATGTCAAGTTCCACTTAAGGAAATACTATAGCCATAGTTTCCATGAACACACTTCTTAGGATCACCCAAAGGAACACACTGCCTCAATCCTAAGAGATATCATGGTGCCTCTATTGAAAATACTTATTGATACCGGCTTCCATCAATAATGACCCAATCCATAGGGAATATATGATCAGCTTACGATGTCACCCGTATGTCAAAGTCATTGCTAACTTTAGCACAAGCTCAATATTCTCTCAAGGTTAAGAGACAACACAATGAAATAACTTGGTGAGGTCAGGACTAAATAATAACCTTAAGTCATGAATCACCATAGGTCCTGTCCAATGTATAACCATACACACTAGTGCACTCACCATGGAAAATCCATCCCGATAACCAAGACCAACCATCCCTCTAATTAGGAGGTGGTGCACTGTAACTTCTAATGGGTTGCCTAGACCCATGAATCGGTTTCGAACAAGTCATCTATTTTCAAAGAACCCATGACTTAAATCTTTTGTGTAACTCCTAATGCACCTAAGTCACATACAATACAAAATATGCAAGCAAGAATGTTCATAAAGTATAATACATGGAATAAGGATAGATAAAAGTGAAACTGGAACATCATTAAATAAATAATGAATTCCAAATTTATTACCTCATGTCATGCTTTTAAGGCTCTATCCTAATATTATATATTTGAGAACACATGGTATAATGAGATTTATATTTCTTTGTTATAATATTTCAATCAGTAATTATGTTTTAATTTTAATAAACTATGCATGATTGAAACAATTCAAGTGTCATTGGCATCATTGGTATCATTGTGAGACAAAAGTTTCTCTTATTACATACTAAGAGATTTAAGTTATCAAAAGTGAAAACGGTTTTATCTAGGTTAGTTTCAAGTTGACAACTTTTAAATTATCTATCATGTGATAAAGAACTTTTTCCTTGCAAATGATACTTGAATTATCCAATTAGATAGTGTAGGAAAACATAATATCTATGAAGTTAATTGTTTATTCTTCATTCAATTTTTAGAAATTTTGGTAGTCTTTTCTCTTATTCTTTGGGTGCATATTTGGATAAAGTTGCATAGTATGCCTCGTCCATTTTACGTACTTAGAGAACTATAGGGAAATGCTACTGAAATTTCTTTAAAATGAAATTGACCATATTGGTCGTTGACACATAGAGATTATGTATTCCTATATGGGATAGGAACTACTACCGAATTTAGGATGTTGGAGATTTAGAATTCATAAAACATGCATCAAAATTTGACATAATCAAATGATTTTCTCTGTGTTGCTTAAGGAGTTGATTAAGAAAATTGGTATAGACAAAGTTTAGTGCAAAAGTCAAGGACAAACCCAATATAATAATATTAATATGCACTAGTTTTATTTAGGTTAGACATCCCTTTTAATGCAAGTATTCATGGTCAACAACATTTATAGCTTCTTAGTCACTACTACAAATAAGATATACCATGACCTTGTTTTTTCCTTGGCATTTTTAAAAATGTTAATAATTAGCATGATGTTTCAAAAGTGTAGATCTATGTTCATAGATCAAAATGTTTATAACAATGCTTACCCTTTTTCTTTTAAATTTGGTATCTTAAACAAATGTTGAACTACATTTTCTTGATTATTATTTGAACAGAGAAAAGAGAGGTTGTTAAACGAATAGCATAGAAAATGTTGTTATTTTCTTCAATTTGAAGTTTGATCACTATTGAAAGTTTGTTCTTAAAAAATGGATTGTTTGTGGATTTCAAATGATAGAAGATTGAAAGAGTGTGAGGATGGGGTAGAACGTTTTTATCACATTTGCAATATAAAATTTTGCATATAAAAACTCCATTAAATGTCCATGCTTATAGAGTAATAATAGGACATTTCATACTCCTCAAAGATTTTCTCAAAGGATTATAGAGCATATGTTTTTCTATAGAATTAATCAGAATTACCATATATGATATTGGCATGGGGAAGCAACTCCAAGTGAACCACCAACTAGAAGGGTAGAACGTTATAATATGTTTCAATTTAATGATGTGGATAGTACAATAGAAATGGTTGAAGTTGCATAAGATGAGTGTCAAAATGATCTAAAATTGTTTGAAAGATTACTTCAAGATGCTGAAAAACCTTTTATATCCTAGTTGTAGAAAATTCACACAATTGTTTGCATTGGTTAAATTATACAACTTGAAAACACACTATAAGTGGTATGATAAAAGCTTTTCAAAGCTTTTAAAAATGCTTAGATATATGTTGCCTCTAAATAATTTGTTACCCTTGTCTATGTATGAGGCAAAAATGACATTGAATACATTAGAAATGGAATATGAAAAAATACATGCATGCCCCATGATTGTATACTTTACATGAATAATTGAAAGATGCATTTTCATGTTCTACCTATGGAACTTCAAGGTGGAAGGTAGATAATATAAGAACTAAAAAGATAACAAGAACTCCTGGGAAAGTAATGTGGTATTTTCCTCCAATTCCAAGATTTAGAAGAATGTTTCAATCATCAAAAATCATAAAAGACCTCATATGGCATACCCAAGAAAGAGATTTAGATGAAAAAATGTGTCATCCAACTGACTCTCTATCATGGAAGCTAATTGACCATAGATGGCCCAACTTTGTTTCAAAACCTAGGAACTTGAGACTTGCCATTTTAGCAAATGGTAGAAATCCTCACAATTCATTGATTAGCAAATATGGTTGTTTGTCCTAAAGAGCTCGAAGCAGCAACTATGGACAATGTTTTTTATCATAAAGAGCAAGTTATGGGCAACTCTATGATTACGGATAGAGGTAAAACCTTTAACTTGTTTTTAGTTTGATTTTTGTTTTCTTTCATAATGGAAATAGAAAATCATCTAAACAGATAGGACCTTAATAATTTTTTTTTATTCTACAGTTTATTTTTGAATAAAATAATTTAAAAAATTCCATTCTTATATTTGTTGGAATTTTTTTTTAATGAAGAAAAAAATAGTCTTCCTTTTAGCATATATATTATATATGATTAACAATGGGTATAATAAAATTTATTTAAGTGATAATTGATGTGACATTTTGAATTGAAAGTCATAAATTAGCTTATTAGTTTGATGTTGGCCCTAAAACTACAAGACCCGATGACATATTTAGATTTTGTTCTTGAAATTTAAGAGATAATTTATGTGACATCCTGAATTGAAAATCATAAATCGGCTTGTTAGTTTGATGTTGGCTCTAAAACTACAAAACCCAATGACATACTTAGATTTTGTTCTTGAGAAATGTCATTATAGTTCATAGTAAGGCTTAGTTTGGTGTGTCATACCATGCATGCATGATATCTCTTCACATTCTTTTGCTTTTCGACAAACATGTTACCATACTCAAGGTGTTTGTCAAGGCTCATCTTAGACTACTCAAAACTTTGGGGTCCTTTCTTTGAGTTCACAAGCTTTTTTCCCATAGTGTCAACCCCAACTCCTAAAATCCACTCCTTATTAGTGCACTGAAGAAATCTACAAATGTACCATAGAATGAGAATGACATCATGAAAATGTATTAATGCATCTTAGATGTGGGAACTTAAAGAAAAAAAAACACACACACACACAGACATGCCCACAAACTCGGATTCTAAAGTTTAGACTTGTTTCTATTAATTAGAAATTACTAAGCAATGAATCTTGCTAGTGTGGAAAGTACCAATAGATTGACCAGAGAAGGTGTATATAAAAAAGATTGACATTGTCAATTGGGAAAATTCCTATGCAAAAGTCAATCCTATCTTCCTAACCATCATGTATGTTGAGAAGTAAATATTGATGACTATGATGAGGATCATAAAGGATTATCAAACCAAGGAGTTAGACATTTGTTGGGTTATCAACAATTTTAATAAGGGTGGTATTAACTATTTGGTTGTTGATAGTATTGCATAGTTCCACCAAGCCAATATGCTCCTACATTGAGATCAATCTCGATGAAAAGGTAGCATATATTTTTCTCTTCCTAATTATATCAACTGCTTCATGGTGCCTTTGTTTGATAAGCTTAACAGGTTCTTCTACATTTCCACCCTCTAATTCTCTAATGTTCATCATAATAGGGTTGAAATTTCATTATCAAATCAAAACATATCCTCCTATAAGAGGCCTTTGAATTCTGAAATAATCAGTTCACTTGATTCTCATATTGGCAAAGACAAGCTTACACTATTGGAAAGACTATCCCTCATCTTTGCCTTCCCAAACAGCAAGGATGAGGAAGAACCTTTCACAAAATCACAAGAATTATTCAAGTTTGGAATTCGTAGGCATTATTATTGAATTTCATTTGTATGAAATTGTTGTGTTGTGTTTATTTTGTTGGTATTAAAATTGAATTTTTTAAATTGCAAATTGATGATTTTTTTTTCTCTCACATAGATACCCATTAGAGTTTCTTATTAGAGTTTGTATTTGAAATTTAGAGAAAGTATGGTGCAATTGTTCACCGGTGTGGTGCACCATTTTGTTTGTGGTATCTAATCTTTAGGTATTGGATTTAATTTTATTGTTGTTGAAATTGAAAGTTGAAATGCAAGTTAATTGTTTAACTAGCTATTTGTAGTTGAATTGTTTGCACCAATCTTGATTACCCATTTCATGGGAATAATTGATTCCAATTTTCCTCCATGGTTACTGAAAATATATTGTAGGTGAAGGACTATTATGAAGTATATTTAATTCACAAGATTGAATATTGAACAAAGATATGCCTTAGGTCTAGCTTATACGGAATAACATATCTTACATTTAGTTAATTAAATATACTATACAAATTTGGTTATATATAATATCTATGTTACAAATTTGGATAATTCAAAGTCTAAGTGACTTCATATAATTATTGTTACATCTTAAAAATGATTTCACAAATTGGAATTACAATGACTCCTACACACTTTAGATTATAACTCAAATTCTCACTTGATTTTATTTTATTTTATTTTATTTTTGTTTTCAATCAATTAATAATATGTTATGGGCTAGTTTAGCTTATAGTTGAGATGAATTTTATCTAAGAGCACCTCAATTTGAAGCAAATTGAAGAAAAAATGACTTATTATACCTTATGAAAGATAATATTATTAATTTCCATGTTTTTTTTTTTTTTTCAAATAACCTTTTCATGACATGAACTTATATGTAACATTGTTGTATTAATTGATTAGGAAATCACTAAGCCTAAGGAAGTGAGAAAATTTAAAAGGGAATGAATGTCACCATTGCATTTTAGCACAAAGAAAGATGATCTCTAGCTATGACGAAAATTCGAGAAATGAACAACTTCCATTAAAGATGAAGGCACAATTGGGTGACATTTAAAAAAAAATGTCAAAGGAAGTTATTGTTTTAGCTATAGATATGTTTTTTTTTTTTTTTTTAGACTTCTTGTGTCACTCATATATACAATATGCAATGTGATTTCTCTTTTATATTAGAAATATATTACTCTTGGCACTTCATTTATGGGATAGATAAATAATAATTACTTTAATTTTATTTAATTATTTGATAGTTGTTGGATGGATAAATAATTATTATTTTATTTATATTTGAGTTATTTCAATATCAAATGCAAATTAAAATAAAAGAGCAATAGGTGAAGCTAATTTTAGATTGTCACAATCCTTGGCACTTCTACTAAGTGTCAAGGTTTAGAGCAATCAACAATGGAAAAGGTGAACGATGATGCTTCCAAAAAGCGTCAAGGTTATTTCATCTTCAACAATAACAGTTTTTGTAAGTGTCATTATTTACAAAACCAACAATAACATTGGCAAATTGGTACACCTCAATGCTTCTAAAAAACATCATTATTTGTTCCATAATTACAATGACACTTTTAAAAGTGTCAACATCGCTAAACACTCTTTACAATGAAACTCGATTTCATGGCGCTTTTAAGAAGTGTAATTGTTTGTAGAAACTTATTATGACAAGCTAAGAGATGACACTTCGGACAAGTGTCATTTTTTGTCTTTCTTGACGGGTAAAAAGTGTCATTATTGATCAATTTTTCTTATAATGAATCCAATGGGTTGTGATTGAGTTAATGAAATGATCACCAACTTTTTGCCAACCATACAACACTACATAACCTTAATACCTATTGTAATTCATTATGATGTCGTAAGGACGTATGCCTCTATGTGACCTATTAAACAAATTGGGTCTTATCAACTAAAAAATGTTCCTCTAGTTAGTAAAAAATTTATTCATGTGGTCATTTATGAGCATCATAATAACCCATATTAAAAATATTTAAAAACATTAATGCACTAAAACATTGATTTCATCAACAAAAATGCACTCATTCTGACTTATAGTATTCAAAGATGTTTAAAAATATATATCTACAATAAAACTTCATCAAATTTATTAACAATTAAACTTTTAACCCCAAAACAATCCGTTACTTTAGTAGATAAGACACTATTTGGAATAACATTATTTTTAACTCAAGTTAGAAGTTAAAATGATAAGGTTAAAAGAAGAACAAAACCAACAAAAAAAAAAAAAGAAGTTATTTTTTGTCAAACTTGACACTAGTTCAAGTTAGATAATGTAGCTCAACGCCCTATTGAATTGAGTCATATATCTAGACTTCCTAATTATATATTATGATACACACACAACCTTTGGTCTAGTATGCATGATTAAATTAAATGACCAGCCTAGTTTGCAAAGCTAAACTCGAATCCCAAATCTAGTTCATTATAAATACTCTGCAACCAACTTGCTACAACATTTAAATAAGACAATGACAATGCTAGAAAACCAAAAAAATACCTAATACATCATTGAAAACTGCTTCCTAAAGGAGGTAAAAAAAATCATGAAGTAACTTTCTTCTATTAATAAAAAATGGGAATGCAATGGTCTACATAGTGTTCTAACTCGAAACTTATGGTATTACAAATATTAAAGAAGAAATTAAAAAAAAAAACACACACACACAACAAGCATGTTGTCAAGCTTATAAGAGTTGGAGAAATCTCTCCATATACGTCTTCAAAACATGATGGAGAGTAACCTTGACATTTAAGTCAACAATATACAAGGAAAGAAAACCCAAAAAGATGCAACTTTGAGAACAACTCTCTTTTTTGCTTTTTTACATAACCCCTTCTTTTTTCTTCTTTTTGAAAACTTCTCTCATTTCCTCTAATTGTTACACTATGCAACAACCCTAAAAAAGACTAAGTTTAAAGGCCTGTTTGATAACTGTTTTTAAAAATAATTCTGAAAATAGTTTTTGAAAATTATTCTCTAATGTTTAATTTGTAGAACAAAAGTTTGTTTGGACCTAAAATATTTTTAACATGTTTTTAATGTTTTTAAATATGTTTTAAAAATAATTTTTATGACTAGTATTTTATTTTTAATCATTCTACATGTTTATATAATTATTTTTTAAGACAACCCTTAAAAAATAAGTAAAAATAACATAAAACAATTAAAAGATGTTATCTGAAAACACCTTATTTTATTATAATAGAAAATAAAAAATAGTTTTTGGTTGTCAAACATGTTTTCTTAATTTTTTTATTTTGAAGAATAAAAAATTATTCTTGAAAACAATTGTCAAACAAGAATCTTTTCATGTTAGTCTAGGTATCACATTAGTTATTGCCCATTTTATGATTTTAATTATTACTTAAAAACTAGTCTTTCAACTAAAAAAGAAGGTCCACTACTTATGGGTCAAACCTTCAACTTTCAAACCCCAACACAAAGTTATCGTCATGACTAATATTTACATATTAGTATTAATATAGTTCATTAAATATGAAATTTCTATAGAAGCGAAAATCGAGTTTTTAAGGGAAGTAACATTCACTTTCATATTAAGCACTTTTTAACTCATAAGTTAGTACTTGTAATAAAAATTCTTAGACTTTAATTGAGTTTTAAGAAGAATTTTTTGTTTGTCAAAAACCAATTCAAACAAAATCTAAAACTAATATTATTATCTAAAAGACATAATGAACAACATAAACCATAAACTAAAGTGATAGTGACAACCAATATGTAGCGTCAATGAATAATTGAAAATAGCCTCATTTTCTAATGACCTCGAACCTAGAAGCTCTAAAATCCTTATCTAATTCTTTGTGATGACTTTAATTCAACCTTAATGGCGAGGGCAAAATTCTAAATAATTTTTGTCACAACTCATAAATTTAGAAAAAAAAAAAGAGAATAAATGGAATGCCTAATGAGAAATTGTTATTTTTCCCCTTTATGACAAAAATAGTAACCTACTAGTACTATTAAATAACATGGAAATTGTTATTTCAACTTTAATACCATGTATGATATAACTTTAACAACCTTAATTTATAAGATTATTTAATTTAAAAGGATGAAACAATTACATATTCATAAGAATCACTTTTGTTTTATAAAAACATTAAATTTTATTTTTTGGACAAAAATACCCTCCATTGTTTTTAACAACATTTCACAATCAAACACTTAATTGGGGGGGCGGGAGGTATAAGGGTAGCTATATTAAAATGAGGTTATAATTATAATACTCAATAAGTAGGGATTGTTTTTCCAAATATTGGGATCATCTTGTCCATTTCACACAAATATTTCTAATTTATATTATAATTACTCTTATAGTAAGAGAGAAAGAGTAATTTCACATGAAATGGACCCATAAACATAGATTTGTTATGAGGCATGTTACTATAATAATAATAGGAAATAAGACGAGACGTGTTACCATAATAATAGAACATAAGATAAGTAATTCAATACCTAATGAAGGTCTAAAACAATTATGCTTCTCATTAAATGATATTAAGGACGGAAAAATACTAGGGGTGTTTAATAAAACTTAATATTTATTGTTTAATGACTTAAGTTGACTATAAGTAAATTATACTGAAGTTGTTAATTTAAAACTTATTAATTCTTATTTTAAGTATTAAGACTATTTGATAAAATTAACTTAAAATTTATTAAAACTGCTTGATAAAATTAACTTAAAATTTATTCTAAATTATCAAATTGATATATTTATTTTCATAAATTATAACTAAGACAAAGGAAATCAAGTAACAATATATGTCATGGAGTAGTGAAAGAGATCCTAGAGGTAACAAGATAAATTATGGTAAAAAAATATAAAATAAAAATGCGAACTTAAAAATAAATTAATTGTTTATACTTATTACTTAAAATTGTTTTTTATTTTATATTATTAAATTATTTTATTAAATATATTTAATTTATTTAATGACTTAAATTAAGTTATTGAGTCACTTTAGGCTATTAGATCGGTTTACCAATCATATCGAGTACATTTGGCTAGTAGGCCAAGAGTCAAGAATATTGCTATCATATGTTTTATCACTACTTTCATGTATTAAGGTGCCAAGAATAATTCACTACAAAATATATGATAACTATAGGATACAATCTAAAAAATGCACTTGATTTCGTCATCTAAATAAATGCTCTCGGCAAATGGATCATCCTAGCTGAAACCAGAGCACAAGCCGCCATGGACAGGAGGCAACGGAGAAACCCTTCTGCTTCTTCTTCTGCCTTTTCATCTCCAGCTTCATCCTTATCGCGTTTCCGCTCAGAGAAATTCTCCTCGAATCCCCCAAAAACTAGTAACTCCCTGGAGGATGCTCACCAATTGAAAAGCAAATGTGGGAAGCCACAAAGACCAGAGCAAGAGGAGGAAGAAGAGCAAGATCCGAACAATCTTCTCTCCTTAGTTGGAACTTGCCCCTTCATGTGCCCTGGTAAAAATGCGTGCTTATTTTTCCTTATTTTTTTAATTCTATTTTCCTGTTATTCTGTGTTTGGTTTCGGAGAAATTGGAGGAAAACAGTAGAAAAGAGAAGTGAATCTGGAGTTTCTGTGTCATTTTTGTGGCTTTTACATAAATTTTACGAATAAAATTGATATTTTCCCCCCTTTATTAGATACCAATCTGCAGAAGATGTAGGAATCCCAAAAAAATTTCGCTTTTGCCTTTACTTCCCCCAAATCTTTCATAATGGAAAATGGACTTACCACCTCTTTTATCACTTTTCCTTTACCATGTCAGGTTTACATGTAATCAAACACTGTATTTGGAGTAGAGCACTTATTCTAATGTCAAATGGTGTTGAAAACTTGAATTACTGGATCATAAGACTCCAGAAGAAATTTGATTGTTTATGATTATTGCTCCATGAGAAGGGAAAGGGATTTCTTTTTTTTTGCTCACACATATGGCCAAATTGATTTATCTCCTTCACATACGAACAAAATAAGGACATTTCTTGTCTTGCTGCCTTTTATGCCACCGGTTCCACATGCTGATGTGACAACCCTTGTGCTATTCTGTACAAATGGTAGGAAAATTTTGGTAAGACTGGTGGCCAGCCTATCATCTTCAGGGAATAAATTCATTGTATATCTGGAATTCACTCTATATCAGCATAGGGCGTTGATACTGATCATAAATGACTAAATTCAATTTATTATCCTTACATTAGGGAGTGCTAAAAGGATGCAAATTGTTCATGTTATACCCAAAGACGTACAAGTGATGCTAGAGATTTTCACAATGTAGATAATCATAGAGTAGAGATGAACACTATGGAGTCTTTTGGCATGTGTTCATTCCATGTATGGGAACATGCATTGGAAGATTATGTTTTCTCATTCCTCTCCTCCCCTCCCCAAAGTTAATACTATGTTGTCATGGCAAGAACTTTGGTGACATGCTTCTGAGTGGAATAGCCTCCTAGAAGTCCATTTATGTGGCAATTGACAAGTTCTTCCAGTCAATGAGAACTTTGTGACTGTCTGATTGTTGTACTAATCATCATCAGATTTTTTTTAAGTTCAAGTTGCAAATAGCCTTTCACAGTTGAAGGTAGCAATGAAGAGGCCTGTTGACATAATTATTTCTTCTGCTTGAATGGATTAAAATCAGATAGCACACCTTCAGCCTAGAAAACTATGGGCTTTCTTATATACCTGCAATTGGCTGAATACTGGTGTGACACTGACCAAAGGCTCTCTGATGCTGTTATTAATTTCCTGAGCAAATAAGAGAAAACAGAGAGGTCATAATGTGAATCAGTTACCTCTTGAGTAGGGATGAAGGCTTTTTATACCTTTTTACTTTCTGGTTAGGCCTTGGAAGCACTTCTGTGAACCATGATTTTGTACTGTAAAATTAGATGGGATGGATAGGTCACCTTAACTCTACTTTTGGAAGTGATCAGGGAGCACATGACCGTATGAATATTGATGTATTCTCCCCATACAGAGCCCAACTTCTTTTTGAACTATGAAGGATGAAGGGTGGGTGGATGTGGGCTGAGGAAGGAAGATTTGACTTGTGTGCCGCAGGCCTGCAGTACTAATTTGTTCCAGAACTTGATAAGGCCCATAAACTGGTAGGCAAGTTTCATTATTTGGTCACCGCTGAATTTCAGCAGTATGGCCACAAGGAAGGTAGGAAGGAGAGGGAGAAGAGAAAACCCCAATTGCCAATTGCAAGCTTCCGGTTGGCACAGTGCTCATTGCTGACATTTTCATTTGATTTTGACCTTGCAACAGATACAGCTTAACGTGATAGACCAGTTTTTCACAATCTTTTGATTCAATACCCAACTTCTAGTAACAGTTTCTCAGCAGATGACTCACCCATGACAGGCTGATGATGTCTGCGCACAACTTGAAAGGTATTCATGCCAAGGTGTGAAAGGTAATATTGTGACGCCATTTTGCCTATTCCAGAAAATGTACTGAAGGTATGGCTGGTTCTTGACCAAAAAATGCTGGCATTGGTCACCAAGTGCTAGGGTGATTCTTGACAAAAAATGTCCATATTGTTCAGAACAATGATTTACAACTTCAGATTGGCCATCCAGTTCATGATGATAAGCACTTGTTTTACAAAGTTCAGTGTCATAAAAGCAAAATAATTTTGTCAACAAATATGGGGATAACTTTATCATAATTACTACTTATGGAAGTTAAGGATAAGTTGGGTAATGTGAGAAAGTTTTTGTCAGAGGATATGAGGATAACTTTGTTGCAATTGCTAAGCTACACCTCCTAGGACTACTAGGAGAAAAGTATGAGCAACAGAATGAATTTACAGTCCATCCCCATTAGCTGCATGGAGAGGTTGGGCTTATTGCTGCTATGGTGGAGGTCACCTTCTTGTGGACTTTGAAATCTGTGAATGAAGAGGCAGATTTCTTAGAAGAATGGGTAGGATTCAGCTTGTGGTAGATATTGAGCTTATTGCCTCTATGGTGGGCGTCACTTTCAAGTGGACTCCAAGCCCCCCAAATGACAGGGGGCTGGGGGGCCATTTCTAATTTCATGTCTTCTCAATGTGGATTTGAGGTTTAACGAGATTTTTGGGAAATCATTAAGGTTAAAAGTAATCGAAGACTTTCACATTAATGAGGTAATGAATAACCACTGATACTTCTTCACCTGAAAGTTCCTTCACAAAAATTTGGTGAGTGAAGAACTATTACTGAGTTGTGAAGCACCAATTCCACCTTCATTATCTTGATCTTCAGAAAGAGGGATCCAACTTGATTTGGGATTTTATACCTGTCAACCCAGTCACTAGTTTTTAGGAGAATACTTCCAATTTACCCTTGGGTTACCTTAGAAAGTTTCTTAATAGTGCCATCTCTCTAGCTTAAGGGGCTTTTGTTAATGGAAGGCAAATACTAGATGTGGTTATCATTAGTAATGAAATCCTAGGCAAATACTAGATGTGGTTATCATTAGTAATGAAATCCTGGATGAAAAATTCTGTTGTAAGCACGAAGGGATGGTTTTTAAAATAGGTTTTGAGGAAGTTTATGATCACATAGATTGGGGTTTCATGTATGATACATACTTTGAATAGGGAAGGCCTTGGACCTGGATGGCACAAAGGGACTGGATATTTTGAGGTTGTTTTTCAAACTGCAGGCTCTTTAATGGTTATTGAAGCTGAGTGCTTAGCACTTGAGGAAGATTCGGACATGGTTGTTTGCCTGTATGTAATGAACCTCCATATTGAAGGGGATTCCTTTGTTATTGTCTCAGAACCTTCTTTGAAGGCAAAGGTCCTTAGTGGATTGCTCATCAGATGGGGTGGCTTCATAATCATGCTAGAGATATTGCTTGTTCTTCTCTATTGAGGCCCAGATCAGCTAGCCAGGTGCATGGCTATATTTTTCTTATAGGGATGCTAATATCTGAAAATTTTTATTGAGAACACTTACCACTCTTTGATTGGTTTGAGGCATGGAGCAACTTTTCTGTTCTCTTCTTGCCATACATGCATATCATCCCTCTGTTTTATCTTGTTTAACTCAATAAATTCTCATTTGTTATAAGGAAAAAAAGAGATATTATGTTACATGATGGGAGGACTTTATTCTGTTGTGGAATATACAAAACCTAGATCTATTGGCTAGAGCTATACAGTAGGTTGTTGGGTTGTTCAGCATTGTCTCTTTTTTGGATAGGTTTGGCCAATGCCCCTTGATGTTACTTTTTGGTAATGTAATTTTCTTTGATTTTTCTTGAAAATTCCTCATTTTTCAAGCTTCCTTGTATATCTTTCCTTCTTCCATTAATGATTGTTTGATTCCTTACTAAAATAAATAACAAATTATGATGCAAAGGATTACGTTTATGGAAAATTTTGAGATTTTCTCCAGATTAGAGTCTCTGAAGCTGGTACTTGTCTTGACACAGATAATAGGAATCATTTTCCCCCCAAACTACATAAGACATGTCTGCTACTTGGTAATGTTCCATTGGCAGTTATAAACTCTCCTGTCAAAAGTGAATCTGTTGTAGCATTCTAAATGGTGTAGTGCCGTACATAGATTGGTAATTGAGGACTTTATTATGGATTTTGTCCTGTTCTGGTTGTGCCAACAAGTTCTATCCTGTTCTTTGCCTTGCTGATTTGGGTGGTTGTGCATCATGTTCCTACCAGCTGTATAATTATGCTTCAGGAGCATAGGTATTCTGGTTTTACCATCCAGATGATGGTACTAAAGTATTTGTATTCTAGATTGCACAGCTCCTTATATGGGATATTTTTGCACCAAATGCTTAGTGATCAAGAGAACTCTCATATTAAACACAGTCATCTTCTATTAAATTAAATTCCTTAAGTATGCAGTCTCACAACTACATCATACCATTCTTTTCCTTTTTTCTTCCTTTCTTGCTATTACAGGTTGGTTGCCACTAATATAGTAGAAAGCAAATTACACGACCCTGCTTACATAAGACCTTTCTTATTCCATAGGTTGAAATAGAAAAAACACTCGATGGGACTAATGTTTCTCTTTGCAACCAAGCAAATTAAAATGTTTTGAAACCCATGCTGCCATGATCTAGCTAATTTGCATTTTATATGTCTACTCCTTTCTATTTACCATAATGATACATGCATCTAGTCAAATTGTGTATTTCTTATGCTTGTATTTATTTCCTGATGCGTTTATTCTGATTCTTTGATCAGGATTTCTGCAATCACATTGCTTGCTATTGAATTTTCAATCGGCTTAATATGAATTATTAATAAAGATGTTGTTTAATTATTTCAGCAGCTTATACTTTGGAATTTCTTTTAACAACTCTTATCTCTGATATTCATTTGTAATAAATAGATGGAGAAAGGGCCCAACGTGAACGCCTTCGGGACTTAGCTGTGTTTGAGAGGTTACATGGAAATCCTGGGAAAACATCTCCAAGCCTTGCTGTCAAAAAGGTAAACCCTACATCTCATGCCTCTATACAACATCTTAGCTTCTCATCTTGCATCGGACAATGATACTCTTATTGAATCATCTTTACCATATCAGCCATCAACATGTGCACTTATTGAGCACCAATTCAGCCATCAACATGTGCACTTATTGAGCACCAATTCAGGCATTGATACGTGTGCTTTTGTTTTGTTTTGGAGGTGATTGTGTTGGATGACCTGTATCTGTGTTAGACACCAAAGCCTATCTTAATGCTACTGTAAAGTAAGACTATGCTAATAAGCTATTGATCTGTTACAGGGTTTATGCCAAACTGATTTTTTAGTTTCTCTAGTAGAAAACTCGTTTTTTCCCCTGTTATATTCGTGCTATTGTTGGATTTGTGTTTGTTGTTGATCAAGCATTTGCTGAAACCTTTTTTTTTTTTTCCTCTGCTTCTTGATGTGCAAAGCATTATTGTTTGAATTTTAATGATCCCATTCGATTCACTATTCAATATTTTTATTTGATATTACATCTATCTCATTTGTTTTCTTTTCTTAGTTTGTCTTTTTTTTTTTTTTTTGAATTTGTGACATTTGAATTTGATGGAGCCACCATTAATTTATTTTTCCTTATTATTGTGGGGTGTGCTTTATTTTGTTCACTTGTTGTTGCACTATTATTATCATGTAACTTTTTTTTTTTTTTTTTTAATCTATTGTTCCTATGAGCATTAAATGCTCCTAAAATGTATGGAACAGGCTAAACCTTTCTATAGTTTTTTTAAAAAAACTCATTTATTGTCTATTTTCTTGTGCTCAAAAAATTATATTTTTTTAGTAAAATTGAAAATTTAGGGAGCGCTTAGGCCTCAACGGCTCAACCCCTTGAGGGTTTATGCCTATCGTAGCAAGATGTAAACCCCCTTGCCTCGTATGCTTTTACCTTATGAAACTATACCAAGAAACAAACACCACAACTCCCTGCTGCCATCAAAGGATACTTCAAAGTTTGCTTCAAATCAATCTTAAGGCTAATTATCATAGGCTTGTCATCATGTCACTGAAATTGGTATTGTAACCAAAGTCCTATTGCGAAATCTTCAAGTTGCAACTCCTCTTTTTTTGTTGGCTCTTGTATTGTTAGGTGGCTGCAACCTGTTGCTTTACTTATGCTTTATGAACTACTCCAGTTAAAATAATACTTCAAGTACATGCTTTTTGGATCTTGACTCTAGCAAGAGGCTTATATTGCAAATTTTTTGGTGGAGTCCTAGATAGGTTAACTAGGAAGATAATAGCTTGCTTAAGAGGATTGCCACCTCTCCTGTTGGGTTTGTAAAAATTTTGCTTCTCCCTTGACCTTGGGAGTCCTGTGGTTTCAATTTTGGGTGTGTTCTAGGTTGTAGCCTGTGTTATGCTTTCTAAATGGTAATCTTCTTCTTGTTTTGGCTGGGATGCTTTTGTTTATTTTGCTTGTTTGCTTTCTTTGTTTCTTTATTGTGGCTGCAGGATCACCAATCAACTTTTTATTCTCTGCAAAAACTATTTATGTTTCATAATGAAAAAGGAAAAAACAAAGGCAAGTTAGCCTAGAATAGGTTTTATCTTGTTTCTTCTTTTACCATTAGTGTGGCTTCGAACTCAGGAAGAGGCCTTCAAACAAGTGGCATTTGTGTTTTTTAAACATATATCTTTGTTCAATCATTGTTAAGTGTTTGCTATCTTGTCTGTTCTCTTGGTTGTTTTTGTCTTTGTCAAAGTGTATAATTGTAATATCTTTCGTTGTATAGAGGAAAAAGTTCTTAGCGCTATATATGTATGAACTTCTTTTAATCTTGTTGATTCGTTTTTAAGCTGCGAGAGTCGCTTAGGCTCAAAGCAAATAATATTCACAAATTGGGAGCAGGTTGTTACAAATGGTATCAAAGTCAATTCTCGACCTCGGTGAGAGAGTTTGTTTGGCTTGAAATGGGTGTCCATTTATTTGACCCTACAATCTTGTGGGACACAACAAGGACATTGTGTCTGCATGAGAGGGTGATTGTAATATCCTACATTAGATAGAGGAAAAAGTTTCTAACATTATATATATATATATATAGACTCCTCTTAAACTTGTAGACGTATTTTAAACTCATGAAGGCCACTTAAGCATAGGGTGGATAATATCTATACGGTTGGGTGCAGGTTGTTACAATAATTACTTTTGATTTTCCTTCCATATGTTTAATTGCATAACATTATTATAGAAAAATATTAATCTATCATAATGCAACATCTTGTAAAGCTTATGTTGGGTGTCATGATTTTATCTCGTCATTTTTATTATTCTGATTCAACATCATCTCAGCTTATAATCATTTATACACTTGATGCATGAGAAATGAAGATGCTATAAATTGTAGGATTCTTTTTCTCCAATTTGTTCCTTGATATTTTATAATGCCAAGAAATGTCTATATTTTGATGCAGAAAGCCGTTCACCCCCCATCTCTCTCACTAGTTTTGCAGAACCATTGCCACTAAGCACATGCAGGCGTCA
Organism: Vitis rotundifolia; assembly: GCA_030254885.1. Taxonomy (NCBI): domain Eukaryota; kingdom Viridiplantae; phylum Streptophyta; class Magnoliopsida; order Vitales; family Vitaceae; genus Vitis; species Vitis rotundifolia. The sequence goes on along the minus strand of CM058163.1, from coordinate 16,161,546 downwards.
GAAGTGCGGCCACTTCTAGTGTTGGAAGAGACTTTGAACTACCTGTTGAACCTGTTGGATGCCACAGAACATCCTTTTGAAGTGGTTCATGATTTCGTCTTTGATAGGACAAGATCAATAAGACAAGATCTTAGCATGCAGAATATCGTTAATGATCAAACAATTCATATGTATGAAGAAATGGTATGAATTTCTTGAAACATAATCTCAATTACTTTTTTTTTCTGAGCATTCATCTCCTCAACATACAATAAGTTAGCCAACCCATTGCTAAACACTCTCCTAGTTGGAGAAAATAATCAAAGCATACAAGAGATAAAATGTTGAATAATTGAGTCATTATCCTCTCCTTTTGCTTTATTGAATAAGATAATTTATTCACTGGAGTCCAAATGAGGTGAAGCTGTGATCACACAACTTGAAGCCTACTTTACAATGGATAAATGAATGGTCTGATTCTGAATCTTTCTTGGCACATTAGTTATTATCCAATCCATTCTAATTAAATTATCCACTATTAAGTGTCTATTTCCAGTCACCCTCCAAGTTATGAAAGACCCATAGAACCAAAGCAACTCACACCACCTGTGATGGGAATTGGTGCTCTCTTCCATAATGTCAAGTTTTCCAGTACACTTGCTGACTTTGTAGAATATACCTACAAAAAGGGCTGCCACCTCCTAATTCCCAATCATAGAAGTTTCTTAACCATATTTCAAAAGCTATATTCCCTGTTCCCTCTCTTAAAATTTTTTAAACCTATATCTCTTTAGCCTAGTAATTCGGAAAAATGAGGAAATTATTTATCAAGAACTCCATCAATTTGTTCCTCAAAATTTTATATAGTTTCTCTCTCTCACTTTTGATTCAAATTCTTGAAGCAGTAACAATTTTAGCCAAGCAATGGAATGCACAGCAAGCATGCATATGAATGAATTGTGTTGTTTGATGATAATAGATCAGATATTTTAATCTCATCCTAAAACCTTGGAGTTAGCTAAAAGCTGCATCTTATGTTCTGACTTGTGGTTTGTTTCATAATATAGGTGAAATTTCATATTATATCCCACCACAAGCTTCGCAGTTGTAGCAGCAAGCCAAACTTTTCTTCAGTTCATTATCTCAACATGGAGCAGCTGAAAAAGTGTTTGATATCTCTATATGCTCTATACAAAGAAAATCGAAATTCAAATTCCATTTACAAGAATGAACCTGAGTTCCGCTCATTTCACGTTCTTCTTCATCTTGGCTCTAACAGCCAACCATTGGTGGATACTTGCTTCCACTGTTTGTTTGAGTTCATCTTTTTCAGTATCTCTTGCAGCCTTGTATTGGTTTCTGAATATGTTACTATTTCTGTTCTGAAGGGAGAGTCACTCTCTTTGTGGTTGGGTCGTGTACCTTCTCTCATTTTGAAGTCAAAGGAAATGTGTTTTGCCCGGAGGCTTTTAAGGTGACCACAAAGCTATTATAGATTCGACTTGCATTTAAATTGTTTATATTCATTTTACATTTAACTCAATGTAGAGTGGTTCTGTTTTTCAATCGATTTTTTTCTCTTCTTTTAGTACCCAATGTTAAAAAATTTTATTTTCATGAACTGAAAGATCTGTTTTTTCTTGTAACAGATTATTTCGGATGGGCAATTATAAGCGTTTCCTTTGTACAACAGCAACCGAGGCATCTTATTTGCAGTACTACATTATTGAACCTTACATCAATGAGGTTGCTTAAATATGTTGATTTTGCTAGATTTTTCAGTTTGAAAAATATATGCTTCTTTGTTCATTTATTGTTTTCCAGTTTCATTTATGAGAATATATCTAAAATCTAGACTCGAGTACTTGTGCTTTTGGGTTTTATTTTCCTTTCATTTTTGTTAGTAGTTGTACTTCATTATTCTTAAATTTCTCACCAGCTGTTTCTTTATGTGGTTCATTGCTCCTCACTTTCTTCATTCATCTGAAGTGTTCAAATTCAATTAGCTTGTTTCATAAACCAGGTCTTATTTAGAAGTTCTTCTCAATTGCCTTTTTTTAGTGCTTCTAAAAGACATGCCTGATTTATATACATTTTTGTTGGTTTTCTTTTGACCATAAAAGGTTCGAGCATTGGCATTGTCATGTGTAAATTATTGTGGCTACAAACTTCATCCGTATCCAATTGCACACTTGTCCAAACTCTTGATGATGAAGGTATGATTGCATTTACTAGCATTAAATTGCTAAAATTTGTCATCCAAAGTTCCAATTTCTTTTGAACCTTGAAGACTTCATTTGCATTCTTGTAGGAATTAGATGTGGAATCATTTTGCAATGCTTGTGGTCTTGAGACCAGTACTGATGAACGGGGAAATAAGTTCTTATCAACCAAGCAAACAAACTTCCATTATCCCAAGGAAGTCTTTCCAAGCTACTACCTTCTGGGTTTGGAACACTTTTAGAGGTAACAATCAATTGGGAATTAGTTACTCTTTCAAACTTCTTATTGTACAAATATAGCCTGCATGTGCAACCATTTCTGATCCCATAATTTCAAGAATTTATGACACCTTCTAGTGGTTAGTTTTTCTGGGAATAGAGTAAAGCAATCTATTCACTCCCAGAAACTATCGTCAGAGGAACAGTAGATAACCCCGCAAGACCAAATTTATGTGTGTGCATGGAGATACATGTTTTCTGCATCCCAATCATGCAGTGTTGTGTCAAATGGAATAATAGCAGGTGATGATAAGTGGTATTTCTAAAATCTTCTAAGAGTATTCCATCTATTGTAATATTGTTTACTCAAAACTGTCTTTGAGTCTTATATGTAAATATTAGAGTTGACCTCTTGTAAGATATCAACTGATGTTGTAACTTAACTTGAAAGGGAAATTCTATAAATTTAGCCTTGGTTTGGCTCTTGGAAAGCAAAGAAATATTGTGTTAATAGTGAGTTGATTTCTTCCCTTCCCATGGATGCAAGCACATTCTTGAATCACGTTAATTATTTTTTGGTTTATTTTGTTGTTTTGTTGTTTATTTTTCAATTGTCTCCGCATAACAAGTGGTATCAGAGTTGTTTCCAACACAATAGATGACTGCTATGCTAACACAATGTTTGAGGCTAAATGTAAGATGGTAAAAGTTTCTAGAATATTTCCCTATGACAACTGCCAATAAAGGATGTACTTAACAGGAAGTTCGTAAGGTCTTACTTGGCAAGTTAAACAAAACCAATAGCCAGATATATCTGAAATATTTGGGCTCACTGATCCAACAATATCAAAGAATAACTCAAGAAGAGACCCTCTAATCACCATTTTTGCTTTTGATTCTTCTCCACAAAGCATCATCTCCTTTATACAAAAAGACAACCCATGGTTGAGCCCACATTATTCTCTACATGTCCTAAAAAAGCCCTCCAAATTTTAGGGCATGACACTCTTTTTGGGGGTATTTTTGGTACTAAATTTGTGGTAGTCTCTCAAATACCTAAACTACCCTCCAGATTTTAAGGCGCAACCCACTCTTTGAGGTGGTATTTTGGGTACTAATTTTTGTTAGGAGAGGTTTTGGTGTGGAAACTAGAGGGCTTTACACATGTTGCATGTATTTTCTTTTGCATGCATTACATGTAGATTGGAGTTTATGCAGTTACACTTTTTGTGCGTCCAACAATATTGTAGTGCCACATCACCATATGATGGGCTCTTTAGTCTTTTCAAACCCAAAAAAACACCAAAAAAATAAAAATAAAAATACTAATACTAAAAAGACTGCTAACTAGCTATGTGAAGGCGAACCTCTATAGCTAGCTTCTTAGAGGGACCATGATCGCTTAAGCCAAGGAAGTTTGAGGTGATAATAGGTCTGTGATGCCCTTAAATGTTTTAGGCACATGTGCGTTACACTAATGTATTCAACAAGTCTATAACCTTGATCGACAAGTTCAAGTAATATTTGAAAATTCATTGTGATGGGAAGGTTCCATGTGAACAACACTTGCACATGGGTTAGTCAATCTTAAGTGACGGGGGAAACCTGTCTAACATCGCACAATGTGCGAACTTTGAAAGGCAATCGGGTTAACATTTCTGAATTGGGACATGACAGCGGACAACAACATTAGGTTGTCCAGAGATGTCGTCATATTAATTGTTATCGATATTTTTATTTATTCAATAGAAATTGAGGATTAAAAAAATACCACAAAAATTAGAAAAAATAAAATTAATTACATGGCTTACATTTCAAATATTTAATAAAATATTGTATGAAAGTTGAATATCATAGACTATTAAATGACTGGATTCTCTTCTTTATTTTTTTTAATTATCTCATCCTATTAAATTACTCATCTAATATTAGTTTATTTTAAAGGTAAAATTAATTATATTGTAAAAAACTTTTAATTGACCAGAGTTTGTGCATTGCATCTAATATATATTTAAATACTTTTCCATGCTATAATCCTCAAACTAAGAAATGAAATCAAAACTTAAAAATCATTTATATATATAGATTTATGCTATTAAGTTTAGGTAGTGAAGCAATTAATGTGGATATAAAATTAATGTCAAAACTTTTGATTGTTCCTTCACATTCTCCACAACCAAACAAAGGATATAAGAAAAATAAATAAAGAAATTTAGGGTAGTTTGATTTTTTGTTCTCATCTTGTTGTGAAGTTAATAGAGGAATGCTTGGGTTGGTGCTCGACAGTTAAGTGACACCAGGGTATAATGATTCTTCCAATTGTGTAAATATTATTCGCTTTAATTTCAATGGATCATCGTCACTTTAAATTGCATTCACATGGTTAAGAGAAACTCATATGTATATAATATCATGAATTTCTTCTTATTCGATATGGAATATCAAATTAGGTATCTTTCAATTTTAGGTATTGTATAAGCATTTCAACTCAAATGACTTGGCTTAATGTATACTCAAAGCCTTGACAAAGGAACGTACATGTACTAAAGTGAAAATTAAACCTTGTCGCCCTTCTATCTCTAGTATGAAACATAACTCCATTAGCCCTTAAACATTTGCAAAAAAAGATATACACCTCTGTTACATTAATTAAAATAAATGATAGAAAAAGAGACTCTATATATCCATGTACATAATTTGATTAGATTTGTTAAATATATATAGAGAGAGAAAAAAAAAAAAAAACTGCTTAGATTAAGGATCTCATTAATTAATACCTAGAAAATATAAAATAAAAAAAAATTAGAAGGTGTGAATCATAAGATAAGACTACATTTTTGAATTAGATTCGTCGAAAGATAGCATATTATATGAACATTTTTACTCTATATATAAAAACTTATATTATGGTTGAGATGTATAAATTTATCATATTATACTAAATTAAATTATTGACCTTATGAATCAATACTTCAAGAGTGTAAAATAGTAAGAAATGAATAATACAAACTTCATATATCAAAATATTTTTATAGACACATTGCGTAAATATTTTTATTTAATAAAAGTTTAGGTGTCATTAAATAAATAGAGAATTTTTAACATTAATTGCAATGCTAAGTAGAGGAGATCCCATATTTAAGTTGTTGATTAAGGCTTATTTGATAAAACTTAATATTTATTACTTAATAATTTAAAGTTGACTTTAAGTTAGATTATATTTAAGTTATTTATTTAAAATTTATTATTTAATATTTACTTTAAGTATTAAAGTTATTTGTTAAAGTTAATTTAAAAATCATTTTAAATTATCAAATTGTCATATTTACCTTTATTAATTTGATAACTAGATGCAGATAAATGAAACAAAAAAAAAAAAAAAAAAAAAAATTGAGATTAAGAATAATTTAATTACTTTGATTTAACACTTAAAATTGAAAGTAACTTTAAGATATAATATTAAGTTATTTTATCAAATATATTTAATCTATTTAATAATTAAATTAAGTTATTTAGTCAATGAATGATTACCAAACACCCTATAAGACCTAGAAAATCGAATGAGTTTTAATAGTATTTAGGATGGGCATGACTGGGTGGTGGTCCAATGCTGATTAATCATAATTCAATCAAGGCAGAATATGTTACAAATACAACTCAAACTGCACCATCCAAATGGGCGCCAAGCCATTAAACCTTTATAGCTAGCTATTAGAAGATCACTCTCTTGTTGTATCTCTCTTTTTCTCCAAACCCCGGGAGGAAAAACTTGAACTCCATTATTTTGATCACAGAAAAAATGGCAAAAAAGTGTGTTGTACTTCATCTTGAAGCTCATTAACTTCATCTTAATTTGATCCAAATTGTAGAAACATATGAAACTCCATGAGTCTATGGTGCTATGGTGGCCTACATTCATATAATTGGGGACACTTTGGTTTACATTACAATGACCCCCAAACAGGGTTTGTAGAGATTTTATCAAGATCAATAGCTTCAAAAGACTAAGGAAAGAAAGATGTTCTCAATGAAAACTTGGAGTCAAATTGCAGATAAAGACCTAAAACTCCCACTCAAATGTGTTTTAGGAATTGTTGTTTCATGGGGATAAGCTGTTTGGTTTGTACATGTCTCCTTGGTGATACTTAGAGATTGGCGAAGTATACGGCTCCTTTGTGATCTGGTTTGTATGTGGGCAGATGAATGTTCATGCCGGGTTCATATATGTTTTTGATATATATCACCCTGGAAGGATCTAGATCAAGGAGATGAGTTTCAAAAGCTTGAGTAGGTTTAAGATGTTCCGAGAATTGGTGAGCACGATATAAATCAACATGATATTGCAGAAGACAACAGAGCTTCTGAACTTAATATGTCAGGTTCAATGGTAGGAAATCTTATCGACTGTCACTTACTGTAATCCTATGCTCTCAATATTCATTTGTTGAAGAAGAAAAAAAAATTGCTTTCACACTATTCAATTACAGGAGAATGTTCAATTATAGAAGAAAATAATATTCACTAGACTCTTTCAACTTAATCAACATGCAGAGAAAAGCAGTCGGGTGACAAATTATTCACATAATAACTTACATATATTGTCTCTCTACCTCTACTTGTTACTCATCAGCCAAGCTGATAGTAATATAAGCTTGGGTTCATCTCTCTATGCCACTGATGAAAACTCACATGGGCTTTGCCTTTCTGGTGATTTTGCATTTGGATTCCGACCCTCTCCAAGTGAAGAGGACCTATTGCTTCTTTCTATCTGGACTGCAAATGGAAGTTAACCGGTGCCAAGAGGATCAAAAGTTGGGCTTACCACCAATGGACAGCTTGTTCTCTAGAGGCTAAGATATATGGAAGACAGACTGGTAATGTGGGCAGCGAACCAGTGCATGGTGCCATGCTTGGAGATGGAAATTGTATACCAGTGTATGGGAGAGCTTCAAGCACCCGACTAATACCATATTGCCAACCCAGGGACTGGTGTTGGAGCCTACTGTGCAGTTGCAATTGTTGAGGACCTGAGGTTTCCAAATGGAACTGGAAGCTGTTGGAGGAACAGACTACCTCCTTCAAATGGGAGGTTGGATCAAACTGATGTTTCCAGAAGTGCTCTAATCAAGATATTGAAGTCCAGTGAACTAACTTCAGGCAGAGGCAACCAAAATAAAGCAATTCTAATACTCTCAGTCCTCTTAGACCCCTCTGCGTTCTTCTTCTTCTTCATTTCTCTGGCTGCAATTTCTCTAGTTTTCTACTGCTTGAACCTCAAAAATCTGCAGCTTTATCACAGAATCCTGAGTACAAGCGATGGTAGAAGCCTTTGGCACTGTCTATAAAGGGATATTACCATCAGGTTCTGGAAATTCTGTTGCTGAAAAGAAGTTGGAGAAGGTGGTGGGAGAAGATGAGAAAGAATTCAAAGCAGAAGTGAATGTGATAGGCCAACTCACCATAAGAATCAAGGACACTTGCTGCGTTACTGCCGTGAGGGTGAACACTGACTTCTGGTGTTTTTTTTTTTATATTTTTTTTATATTTTTTTATTTATTTTTTATTTTTTTTTATGCACAATGGCTCTTTATCAAGCTTCCTTTCTGGAGGCGCCCGAGGACTTGTGTACCTACATGAAGAATGCAGTAAGCAGATCATCCATTGTGACATAAAGCCCTCAGAACATAACTCTTGGATGATTCTTTTACAGCCAAAGTTGCAAACTTGGACTGGGAAAGCTTCTGATAAGCAACCAGACTTGAACACTCACACGCATCAGAGGGACTATGGGGTATATTCAGACAACTCGGGCAGCCTATGTCTCTTATAATAACACGTTATGAAGCATCAGCTTAATGCCAGGGTTCAATCTGCAAAGCAAGGGATTCATCAATGTTTCCTTCAAACTAAATAATAAGGAACAGAAATGGATCATTCTGCATTTTCAGTGGTGTTTGTTATAGCATTTATACAAGAACTCTAGGGGTTTCTATGTATAACTTCATTCCTATTTTGTATAATCCAAATCTCCTCAAACGATTAAATGTATAAATGAATCCTATTCATTGTTTGGAGTAACAACAAAATTCTGGAAGACTGGGAAAGTTTCAGCACTGGAGAGAACAAAATGACAAGACCATAAATTCTGGAAGAGGGCTTTGCTTTCTAACCATTACCATAATTTTAGAGCTCAACCCGGATGAGTAAATTATATTTCAGAATGTTCAGAAGATTCTAAAGTGATGAACCTTCTACTCACAGTTTCTTGTTCTTCTTGAACAGAGCAATGAACATCAATAGTTCAGCACCCAAGAATCTCCCCTTCCTCCAATTCCTTCACTGGGAAAAGTCACCTTCCCAATCAAGAAAATCATTAGGATTAATTTGAGCAAAACATCAGAGTATACATCAAGAATGCCTTGATCGAAATCAAAATACACCAAGAGCTGCCATTTTCTTCTATTTCCTCTTCCTTGAATGGAATGCCTTTTTGGACTGAGGTGATGAATGGTAACAGTCTAAGACACTCCTTAAGCTCTGATTGAGGTCCACGGGGATTGGCACATTTAATGACTTTGAAATCATAGCTGTGTGAAGGGAGGCAAACATGAATCTCAGGATAATCAACAAGTCAACAACTATCAATCGGCAAGGAAAAGGAAATACCTTTGGATATTTACAAATCAAAAATTTGAGAGAGTCCAGCTGCTCTGTACAGAAAGGCTTGAGCTTATTCCATGGCCAGGCTTTAAATGGTTCTGAATTACGGATGAGAGGGTTGAGTTTTCTTTCATTCTGCAATAAGATTAAAAACATCAATGAAACACTAAAAGTTTATATATAGAAGCCCTTTAAAGATAAGAATTGGTAAGAGAGCTCACCCATGGTCTAGTAAAACAACATCTGTTAGATAAGTAACCACCATTTGATTGTCCAGCTAATACATTTAGATCTAAGATAAGATATGGAAAAATAGTCAAAAATAGCTAAAGACAGTCCAAAAACTCATTTCACTAATAATTTTCTAAAAGCAGCAACATAAAACCTGGATGAAGAATCCACCCCTCTACCTGACACCACTTCAATACCAAATAAAATGTTACGATGACCATTTATGGTCTTAAGAGACGGTGGATGTTGTTTGGGCTCAAGACCTAAGACAAGCCAAAAAACAAGAAGAAGACAAAATCAAAATTGGCACAAAAACAAGTACATCAACTATCTAATAAAGAGATTTATGCATGTAACAAATGCAAATGAAATATGAAACAAGATTTTCATGGATTAAACAAAAATAGATGGCAAAATAGAAGGATAAGGTCACAAACAGGACAATGTTAAAAGAAATGATTATTTGTCCGACCTGAAAATCGAGGCATTCAGAACAGTACACGTTTGTAAGCAGTCCATGGAAACCAGGGAACATATGCAGATGTTGTATTCTATTGCATAAGGCAAACACTCAATACTTACAAGCATAACCATGCCCAGAAAGCCATGAATCCCTTTTTGTTTTGCTTTTTTACCTATTCCCATCTCTTATGGCCAGAAGTGCCCAGGATGATATAACCTCACCAAATAAGTTAGAAACCAGCCCATCCAGCAGGTTGAGTAGCCAGCTTGCCCTCAATCTTCTTTGAGTCAACAAACAGCTGCGCATTATTGCCTCCAACGGAGGGTCTGGAAATATTAGAGCTGGCAGCAGGGGTGGCTGTAAAACTCTCTGTTCCCAAAACCCCAAGTTTCAGGGCCAGAAGTTCCTTCTGTGGCTGATTTGTTGTGATGGCCATTCCGGGTCCTAACAGACTTACTATTGTTGTCTGGGCACTTACCTCAGAGAAAGCCTGCCATGGATTAGAGTCTGGGCCAGGGGAATCAGATTTTCTTTGCTGGAGTTCCAGTCTGTTGCTTCAAACTTTTCTATGTGCTGTTATGAGAAGAAAACCTATCAGACACATGAATGGGTACAAAAAGGTAAACTTCAGGTTTGGTTGTATTGAAAAGCACAGGAAACTTCACAAGAGGCAAATTATACCCCAGACTTATTGAAGAAAAATAAAGTACAATTGACTTACCCAAATGTCTACTTTCTCATTTATAGGTTCCCCGCATCTAGGACAGGAAAAGGAAGAAAATGGGAGTCAACATTTTTTTGAATCAAATGTCAGCACTAACTTATCAAAAAGCATAGTTTTCCATTCAACCTCTGGAGCTCTATATGCAGGTGTAGTGTACTTTCTGATATTGTCTTCTTCAATGCCCATTTCTTCTGGCTTCTTAAAGTGCTTATGGTTGGTGGAGATGCTTCCAAAATCACACAACTTCCATAATCCATTAGGGCCCAATAGAAGATTCTCAGCATTTATATAAGAACTTTAGGGTTTATACCAATGATCATGTTACAGTATAAATCATAGTGAACTAGTGGAATTTGATCATTTAGCCAACCTCATCAAAAACTGTTTCACAATTGAGGGGATTGTTAACCTTGCCATGGGCCAAGCAGCAATTTCTGAAGAAGCTGGGTGACAAAGAGTACCATCATTTGGACTAGTTTCAATGGAAATTCCTCTGTTTTTATACATGATATCTTCAGCTTCAGCTTTTCCTTTTGCTTTTGGCATGGCTGAAATTGATCCTGAAATAAAAAATCCCACACAAGAAGATATTTAATAGAAGAGGATCCGAATCTCTTCAATTGATTAATGTATAAATGAAATAATCAAGATTTTTAGAGATAATTATAGGGAGATGAACCTTGTACCTCTGAGTTTCTTATTCTTCTTGAATAGAGCAATGAGCATCAAGTGTTGAGCACCCAGGAATCTCCCTTCCTCCACAGGCAAAATCTGAACAATCTATCCTTCCTTCATATTCCACTTCCTTGCAAAAGTCAAAACATGAAGAAAATATCATCAAAATTGAGACAAAAATAAGTGCATCAACTATCTCAAAAAGAGATTTATGTCTATTGCTTACCTTTTGAAGAAGTCCACTTGGTTAGAGCACATCTTACATGGATGCCCAATCAGTGCAAGATGCTGAACCAAAGGAGAGTTCAAACATCTAGGCTCATCCCGATTACTTGTAATGAACACTGAAATGAAAAAACAAAACAAAAATGAATTTAATAATTTTTAAAAATGAGCAATTATAGAACTATTTTGGTTCTCATAAAATTTACGGGAAAGTTAAAAAAAAAAATTGTGAACATTTTTGTTTTTGTTTGATTGTTTATGGGAAAATTGAGGGAAAAACAAAAATCTATGAGGAATTTATTTAACACTTCTTAGGAACTAAAAATGTTTTAGTTGTTATCAAATTGATAATTTAAACGTGTTTAATTATAATTAAATGAGTTTAATCAAACACATGAAATTGTGAATAAAATTATTTAAAAGCATTGAAATTCAAGTCATTAAAATTGTTCATAAAAATTGGTATATTAAAGCAAAAAAAAACCAAAGCAATTTGAATGACTTGCTAATAAAGCACTTAACTAGAATAAATAAAGCAGCTAACTATATAAGAAATTATAAAAAATAAATAAAAAATAAAAAAATCAAATTGCCAAAAAAAAAAACAAACAAAATATCCATGGTTCTTACATTATTTTTTTCTTAATTTTTCAATAGTTATAAATAGTTCATTTAATTTTTGCAAACTGCCAAATCAAAACAGAGCATGAAAATGTTTTCAATATTTGTTTCAGGCTCGAAGCTTCAAGAAAAAAAAAAATCTTAAATCAAATAAATAGGACTAGCGAATGAATTGGAACTTGAAAGAAAAGTTCAAGCGCAAAAGAATTACCTGACTCTATATTGGCGGAGTGACACTTTGATTAATATAGCACACGGTTGATCACTATTTTTGGAATGTGAGCTATATAACGCCATTCTTCCCCTTTCTCAAATTGACACCGTTTTTCCAATAAAGGACATTCGTTGATTGCCAGATCAGAGAGGGAGTCTGGAAGTCTTTCTTTTGTCAAGTATTTGAGCTTACGACAGTCTCGGATCGACAATGTTTTAAGAGAGGTGAGGTGTTGAAGACCCACTTTTGTCAAGGATTGGAGCATTGGGCAGTTTTCGATCCACAACCCTTCAAGAGAGGTGAGGTGTTGAAGACCCACTTTTGTCAAGGATTGGAGGATTGGGCAGTTTTCGATCCACAACCATTCAAGAGAGGTGATTTGTTGAAGACCCCCGCTGTCAAGAGACTTGAGATTGGGAAGCTCATCAATTTTAAGATAAATCAGAGAAGAGGGCAGCAAACACTCCTTGGGAAATAATTCAATGTCTTCACATCCACCCTTGATTGTGAAATGAGTAAGAGAGGTCAGCCTTTGCAAACCCCACTCCACCTGGGGCATGAGTTGGTTGCAGCTCTTAATTTCAAGTTGGCGTAGGTTGGAAGGCAAACCCTCTCTCTGAAACAACAATTCTGGACAATCCCTTAAATTCAACTCCTGTACAGATGAGTGTGTGTGTGCCAACGACCTGAGCTTGGAGCACCTATAAATCTCACAAGACTCCAAGTTGAGAGCGTGCAATTCGATAGATTCAAGATTAGGGCAATCTTCTAGATACAGGGAACATAAAGATGTGGGATCACCCTCTGAAACCAAAATGGTGAGCTTCTCAAGCCCCTTAAGACCATCGATTTTGAAATCAGTCAACTTGGGGAAGATGCCTAATGAGAAGGATAACGAGAGAGAATCATCGATACCACCACGTTCGATGCTTAGACGTTCAAGGACTGGGAGATGGCATCTGAACAACTCAGGTAGGAGAAACGCTAATTTCGAGCACTCAGAGATGAATAGTGATTTCAGTGTAGTGGGTAGACCAACTTTGTGCAGGGATCTAGAAAAACTACAATCATAGATTTTCAGATCATGTATGTTGGTTTGCGAGATTTCCTCCTCTAGCAGAGACTCCACATAATCACATTTTCTAATTGAGAGCTGGTGTGGTGCCATTGGAAGTTGACTCCACTGAGACACATCTAAAATTTCAATTTCTGAAGTTTGAAGAGCTGTGAAGTCACCACCTGCCATTTGCAACTGCAGTTTACCAAAATCCACCATCCTCAATTGACGAATTGCAGGAACTGTGAGTGAAGCCATAAGCAGCTGCGGACATTCATGAATTTGAAGTTCCACCAATGAAAGAAGTTGTTCTGGTAATTTCCCAGTGAGTTTGGGACACTTTCGTATAAAAAGCTTTTGGAGATGAGGGAATTCTCCACAACATAACCATTTCTCCCAGTTCTGCATATCCTCAAATGATAGTGTTTCTAGGAATTGAAAGGAAGAAGCATTCCCATAGAACTCATCACCCACACACTCTACTCCATTCATCCTTGAGATTTGCAGATATTTAAGCTGGGTTAGCTGTCCAAGTGGTGGCAATGTTGAGCAATTGCCACATCCCCGAAGCTCAAGGGACACGAGATTCAACACTGAAGGATCTCCAAGCCAATTTGGAAATCCTTCACCAGGATAGTTTGTGATGGAGATTTGTTCTAAATTTGGATGAGGTTGTAACTTGTTGAGTATATCATGCGTTGTTCCACCATTTTGTGTAACAACATTGGTACACTTGTATCCCCAATCAAAGATTAACTCATCAAGATAACTTTTATCCTTCATATTAGCCCTTGATGCATCGTTAACACTCACCACATTCTCCATGTTTGAAATATAAAGTTTTCCTCCAATCTCTGAAAGCTCCCCCAATTCTCCAATTCTTAATCCATTGTTTTGGCCCACAATAAATCGAGTCAACCTCTGTAAACTTTTTAATCGACCAATTCCATGACTTGACATTTCTCTCAATGAACCACATCCATCAATATCAAGATAGCGCAAATTAATCAATTTTCCCATCTTTGAAGGCAATTCATCAAGTTTTGAACATCCTCTCAGCATCATCATTTGTAAATTGCATAAACGACATACTGATTTAGGTAATTTTTTAATCATCGTAGAAGACAAATCCAAGTAACGCAAATGTTTCAAATTACCTATCGATTCAGGCAAATCAGTTATTCTATATGCACATAATGATAACATGCGTAAACACCGCATTTTTGGTAATATATCTTGCAGAACTCTTTTACTCAAATAATACCCACAATAGCCTTCCATTGGCTTCACTGCTAAGAATGTTCGAAGAGATTTAGCTTTAGCCATAGCCTCAAAATTCTTAAATGCAACAAACCTGTGATAATCACTTTTAAAGTATAAAAAGTGTCGAGCCTTCGCGGATACTTTTGGTAACTTATCATCATCTTCCACTCGAGCAAAAAAATCTCCAGACACGTGTTGAGCCAATTCATGTATTAGATCATGCATTACAAAGCACGATCCTTCTCTTCCAATAGATGTTTGAAAGAATGACTTGGCGAGAAGTTCATCAAAATATGACTCACCTATCTCTTCCATTCTCCTTCCTTCGTTTTGTTGTGGATGTAAAAGACCTTCTGCCATCCATAATAAAATCAGCTTCTCTTTGTTGAATTGGTGGTCCTGGGGAAAAATAGAACAATAAGCAAAACAATGTTTCAGAGGTAAAGAAAGATGATGGTAGCTTAATGTCAAAGATGGAAGAATTTTGCCACTCTGCCGACGCCATATTTCACTTTCCAACACAACGTTCCATTCCCTTTTTTCGACCTTGGAATACAAGAGACAGCCGAGTGCTTTCACAGCCAAAGGCAATCCTTGGCACTTGTCCACAATCTGTCTGCCTATGGGTTGAAGCTCAAGGAATGCGTTGGGGTCTCTATCTTGAAATGCATGCTTTTTAAACAGGGACCAACTATCTTCAGAGCCTAATTCCCCAAGATCATAAGTAGGGGCCGTTTTCATGGCTTCTGCAACAGATTTGTCACGACTGGTCACAACAATCTTGCTTCCCTCTGCTGCATGGAGGAGTGGAGTTCGTAGACTTTCCCAACCATCACAATCACTATGCTCCATATAACCTTCATCACGAGGCTTCAAATTCCAGACGTCATCAAGAACAAGCAGAAATTTCTTGTTACCAAGTTTCTCTTTGAGTTGAAGCTGAAGCTTATTGAGGTTGTCAGAATCAGTTTTAGAATCGATTTCCTCAAGAATTGTTTTAGTGACCTTGATAAGAAGAAACTCAGTGGAAACACAGACCCATGCTTTCAAGTCGAAGTGTTTCTGCACTCCCTCATCGTTATAGAGAAGCCGAGCAAGCGTGGTCTTGCCGCTGCCGCCCATGCCCACTATGGACATCACCCCCATTTTGCGGCCTGTTGTGTTGTCAGAAAGCAACCACTTCACCATCTCCTTCTTAATTTCATCCCTGCCGACAACAATGGACTTATCGTCCAAAGAAGTGGGTGGTAGTGATCTTGGTCTTGGTGACCGTTTCTCGCCCCTACCTTCTGCCAGCCCCAACCCATCTTTTTCTAGTGCGATGTTTCCCAGTAGAGCAATCATGCCCCTGACCCTGGACTCCGTGCTTTTGATAGCAAATGGAGCCTTCACACAAGCAGAGAACTTGTTCCATTTCCACGCCTTAAGAGTTCCGCCGGTTTGGGAGTCAGCAGCTTCCATCTTGCAACGCAAAGCATCGGTAGCGATCTCGTCCAACAGGTCTTCCGCATCATACACAGCATCCTTGACATGGACGAGCCACTCTTTGACATTTGGGTTTGAAAATTGCTTCACCTCCGCATCATCGAGCACATTGAGAACAACCACGAGTTTCCTCTTCAACTCGTTGAGGAGTTCATCGCTAAGGTTCCGTCGCCGAATGAAGTTTATGAGCTCTGGAGAAGCCAACCTTTCGAATAGAACTTGAAGCGAAACCGAGAGGAGAGCCTCCGCCATATCTGTGTCGACTGTTGCCTTGCAATAGGAATTCAGACGATTGGTTTCTGTCACTGCGATACCACCGTACTGCAAAAGACTATGTTTGGATTACCACACCGCAGAAATGCTTGAAGGAATCATTATTGGTGGTGGGCCCAGGTGCCCAGATGTTGGTCAAACACCGTAATTGAGTGGTGGAAGGTGGATGGCGCGTTAGCAATAGCAACAGCAATAAACATTTGGTAATTTTCTTTTTCATCTACGGATTTCTTCTTAAAAATAGTATTATTATTAGTAGACATATACACTCAAATATTTGTTTAAACATTATCATTCCTAATGTTATAAAATTTATTATTAATAATATTTATACTAACATTATTTTTTTAATAATTATATTAGTATCATAATTTTATAATTAGTATCCTTACTTTTATTGCTTATAATAATAATAATAATAATAATATTATTATTATTATTATTATTATTAAAATCTAATTATATTTTCACATAAACAATGATATATGCATATGACATATTAAAAATTTTAATATTATGGTTATTATTATTTAATAATAATATTTTTATTCGATTCATTATTGCACATAGTTATATGATTTAGGAGTTTTTTTTATTTTTTTATTTTATCAAATTATGAAATTTGTTGTTGTACATGGTCATTAAAACTTTGGGTGGTTACATAATTCTTTTTTAAATTGGCATGTTTGAACTTTGAGTTCCAAATCCCTTTGTTAACATAAGCCACCTAGTGGTGATTCAGATAATTTTTTATCATTATTTTTTAAAATGGTTTTTTATCTTTAAAAAAAATGAAAAATATATTTGTATTGTAAAATAATAAAATGGAGGGGGAAGGAAAAAGATAAATTAGAATGTAAGAAAAAAATAGAATAAATTTTCATTAAAAGTCTCCCCTTTTTATAAGAGTCACAAAGAAATATTCATCAATATGAATTATTATTCATATATTTCCAGATAAATTATCATATTTTATAATGATTTGATACTTATTATAAAATATAAAATAATTTTTTTTTTAGAAATAGAAAATAAGATATTTTTAAAATAATTTATTTTTATTTATTTAAAAAAAACTATTTTAAAAGTAATTATATAAATATGAAAAATAAAATAATGAAGATAAAAATTTTAAAATATAGAAAATTAGTTTAGAATACTTCATGTCATCAACCAGAGTCTTGCTTTATAAAACATCAGTAGAGTCTTGCCAACAGCACAACCAGAACAATACAAAACAAAAAAAATAAAAAATAAAAAGGTGCAAAGACAGATGCGCAGTAGCGCACTTACAGTTCAATGAACCTAAAAGTTACATATGCATTGTTGACTTTTCAACCGTGACTTCAAACAGGCACATTTTTTAAATTAAAGTACTGTTAATATAAAAAAATATTTTAAAATAAAAATTAGACTTTAAAAAAAAAAAAATATATATATATATATATATATATTTTAAAAAAAAAAATTTTAATTATTTTCAATATTTCCTTGAAAAACCATCTTCCAAAAACATTTCTTTAAAAGACACTTCCGTTGATAACCATTCAAACTCTTAGTTAAATATTTTTTTCACTAGTACATATACACTCAGCTGGGGACATTTTCCTTTTTTCTTTATTCTTCTTTTTTATCATTTCTTCTGTTTGCCACCCCCGAGATTAAGCTGCATGGATGGCCAGATGGGACGGACGGATGGGTGAACCGTTCTTGGGCAGCCAAAGAGATTGAAGTGATTGTCTAGGGGGGCAGAGGAGTGGGTTCTGCAGGCGCATAACAGGGAGATATTTGGTTGGCTTGGGGTAGCGAGCTGAACACGGAGGAGGAGCTTTTCGGAGGGAGACACGATTTGGGGAGGATACCAATTGTTGGGCAGGGGCAGAGAGAGAGTTGTAAGCAGTCTTGAGAGGGAAACCAAAGAGGAGGAAAACAGAGGAGAGGGGTCAAGAAGCGAAGAACACAGGTATGGTTTTTAAAAGCTGGTTTCCTTTGTTTTTATACTATTTTATTATGTTTTCCGGAAACAATGGGATTTATATTTTGATGTCTGGATTTGCTTGCCGGGGATTCTTGTTTATTCTTATGTAATCTGAGCTTGCTTGCACTCATCCTCTGTTTGATTTTTATCCTGTTTTCTATCCTCTGTTTTGAGATTTCACATGAAATACTGGCATTCACGTCTTGGTTTCTTTTTTTTTTTTTTTTTTTAAGAGAAAATTCATTTGGTAACCATTTTTGGCCCACCCCCCATCTGAGCTCATTGATTGATACACGAAAAAAGTTTGAAGTAATATATTAAAATAATTTATATATTTAAAATTTATTTTTTATTTTTTTTCATTTTTTTCATTTTACTTTTTTTTTTTCTATTTTCTTTTCTTTACATTTTCCTTCGAACTTTTCGAAAACCAAACGTAGTCCAAAAGAAAATGTATAAACGTGTTGTCTTAATTTTTTCTTTTTTTTTTTCTTATTTGTTCACGAACCCTTATTAAAAAAATAAAGTTATTAAACATAAAATCAATCACCTTACTCAACTGTGTTTCCATTTCTACTATTAAGATAAATTATAGACTTTAATGAGATAGATAAACTAAGGGGACTCTTGCTCTAAGAATTGTATATAAGAATTTTATTTCGTACAATTCAAACAGAAATACCCAAATACTGGTTGAAACAGATATATAATAGAAAAATGCATTTCAATGGATCAAATCGGTATTTTTCCTGTTTTAGATAAACAAACGAAATTTTTTTCATTAATCATTGCAAGTAAATTATATTTTAATCCAACAAAGGACTAAACTTTATTTTAATTTTCATGTAGGATCAACTAACTTATCATAATTAAAATTTGTCTCCTGAGTAGAGCTTTGATGTAATAATACTATACAAATTTCAAGCAACACTAAATTAATCAACTAGGAAACTACAGGTACGTTTGAATACATATTCTATTTTTTATTTTTAAAATTAAAATTTTGATGTAAAATAATTTTTTTTTAAATTTTCAAAATAGTATTATTATTAGTAGACATATACACTCAAATATTTGTTTTAACATTATCATTCCTAATGTTATAAAATTTATTATTAATAATATTTATACTAACATTATTTTTTTAATAATTATATTAGTATCATAATTTTATAATTAGTATCCTTATTTTTATTGCTTATTATGCTTATAATAATAATAATAATAATAATAATGTAACGACCTGCTCCTAACCATGTAGATATTGTCCGCTTTGGACCCAAAGGAGTCCTCACGGCTTTAAAACACGTCTACTTTGTTAAGAGGAACCTCTACATATATAGCGCTAAGAACATTTTCCCCTATCCGATGTGGAACATTACAAACACCCCCCATGCAAACACAACATCCTCGTTGTGTCACATGGGATTGAGGGGCCAAACAGACAAACACCCCTTACGGGGCCAAACAAACTCCCACACTAGGGTCGAGGATCGACTCTGATACCATTTGTAACGACTCGCTCCCAACCATGGAGATATTGTCCGCTTTGGACCCAAAGGGACCCTCACGACTTTAAAACGCGTCTACTTGGTTAAGAGGAGTCTCTACATATATAGCGTTAGGAACATTCTCCCCTATCCGATGTGAGACATTACAAATATTATTATTATTATTATCATTATTAAAATTTAATTGTATTTTCACGTAAACAATGATATATGCATAAGACATATTAAAATTTTTAATATTATGGTTATTATTATTTAATAATAATATTTTTATTTGATTCATTATTGCACATAGTTATATGATTTAAGAGTTTTTTTTTTAATTAAATTATGAAAATTGTTGTTGTACATGGTCATTAAAACGTTGGGTGGTTACATAATTCTTTTTTAAATTGGCACGTTTGAACTTTGAGTTCCAAATCCCTTTGTCAACATAAGCCACCTAGTGGTAATTAAGATAATTTTTTATCATCATTTTTTAAAATGGTTTTTTATCCTTAAAAAGAATGAAAAATATATTTGTGTCATAAAATAATAAAATGGAGGGAGAAGGAAACGAAAAAGAGAAATTAGAATGTAAGAAGAAAATAAAATAAATTTTCATTAAAAATCTCCCCTTTTTATAAGAGTCACAAAGAAATATTCATCAATATGGATGATTATTCATACGTTCCTAGATAAATTATCATATTTTATAATGATTTGATAATTATTATAAAATAAAAATAATTTTTTATTTTTAAAAATAGAAAATAAGATATTTTAAAATAATTTCTTTTTAATTATTTTTATTTATTTCTAAAAAATTATTTTAAGAAGTAATTATATAAATATGAAAAATAAAATAATTAAGATAAAAATTATTTTAAAAATATAGAAAATTAGTTTAGAATACTTCATGTCATCAACAAGAGTCTTGCTTTATAAAACATCCGTAGAATAATTTTTAAAACTTTTTTTTTTTTTTTTTTAACTATTTTGCCAACCACACAACCGGAACAATACAAAACAAATAAAAAGGTGCAAAGAAAGACATTGCAGTAGTGCACTTAAAGTTCAATCAACCTAAAAGATATGCATTGATGACTTTTCAACCGTGACTTCAGACATGCACATTTTTTAAATTAAGGCACTGTTAATATAAAAAATATTTTTAAATAAAAATTAGACTTTAAAAAATATATATATATATATATTTAGAAAATTTTAAAAATTATTTACAATATATC
The DNA here is from genome assembly GCA_030254885.1 of Vitis rotundifolia. NCBI lineage: Eukaryota > Viridiplantae > Streptophyta > Magnoliopsida > Vitales > Vitaceae > Vitis > Vitis rotundifolia. The sequence goes on along the minus strand of CM058163.1, from coordinate 16,140,517 downwards.
CTTAAAAAACCATCTTCCAAAAACATTTCTTTAAAAGAAACTTCCATCGATAAGAATTCAATCACACTTGTGATTTAATAGTTAAATATTTTTTCCAATAGGAATTCAACTAATAGTTTGTATTATAGCGATACCACCAAAATGTAGAAGACTAGAAGGAATCATTGATAGTGGTGGGCCCAGATGTCCACATTATTTGCCAAACACAGTGATGAGAAAACGAAAGAAAAGCAAAGAAAAAGTAAAAAATGTAATGGCAAGCATTGTCTCTACATATTTCGTCAATCCGCGTGCAATCCTCGTCAATCCGATTGGAATCTACCTATTGTCTCTACATGGACTCGATTTGCATGAGGGCGAACATCATTAAAATAATAATTATGCTGCACATATCTTAACATCCACTTGGAGGTTAAAAAATAATTAAAGTAAGAAAAACTAATATATTCAAAATTTAAAAATCATTATAAAGATTTGGACAATAATTAAAGTGGACATCTTTGAAAGGCATATTTGAAATTTGACTTTCAAATCACTTTGTCAATATACACAGGCTAATGACAATTAAATAAATTAAAAAAGGAAAAAAATTTAAAGGAATGACAAAAATAATTTATGTATTACTAAATTTAAATTCCGTTTGATAGTGATTCTAAGAAACGCTTTTAATATTTTTAAAACTTGAAAATTTTTATTATTCAAGTTTTAAAATAGTTAAAAATATTTTTTAAAATCATTATTAAACACATTTTAAAGTTTAATTACACGGTGAATTTTTTGTTACAAAAATATAAGAAACAATTATATTTAAGAGGGTGGAGTTGATATTGACTTTAAAAGGTACAAATTTTGCATAATTGGTTTGAAAAGGTAAAGAAGGTGTGTAGATTATTGTGGAGGATGTAAAACCATTTTATGAGTGGAAAATGCTTAAAATGCCCTTAAGACTTTTTTTTTAAAAAAGGGCAATTAGGTACTCATGATAATTAATATATTAAGATTTTAGGAAAAATTAATAATAAATAAAATCTTTTTCTAAATCTATTCAATAATCATAGAGTTTTTATTTTGTTTTTATTTTTGTTTTTCAAGTTGCAACTATTATCTTAAATTATTTTTCATTTTAAGGTTTAATTATTATTATTTTTTATTTTGAAATTTAATTAAATTGAACTGTACAAGACATGTTTATATTAATTAGCAAAAAATATAGATCTTTTAGCATTAGTATTAAAATAAATAAAAATAATGAATTTGATTTTCTTTACAAAATAGATTGGAAAAAGTGTATTTCAATACACTTTATAATTTATAAAATACACTCACTAAAATAATTATAAATTTTCAAAAAAAATATAAACTTAAATTTATAAAATATAAATTTTAAGCATCCATCTAAAAATAATTATAATTTCAGGCATTTTTTTTGTTAAAGATACGATATTTAACCATTTAGGTATTATCTTTTCATAATAATGGTACTACTTTTGACCATCCTAAGTTCTACTTTTTACCGTATGAAACTTGAATTATTTTTAAACGGTCCTATTATGTAATTACTTCCTATCATGTAATTACTTTCACATGAGTAAATGAAAACTACTGAAAATTATACTGATATGATTTTTTTAATTTTCTTTGTACAGGTGGAGACTTTGCTTAGGCGGCAACTTCAACATCATTATTGAAGGAAATAAAACAAAAGCATACAATAATTGAGAAAGGAATTGGGTCAATGAACTACAGTTCAATCATGTGTATAAAACAAGAGGATAGGCGAAGAGAAAGTGGTATCAAAGAGTAGACAGAAAATCAGAAATTGTGAGTGGAGAGATGAGCAGACAAATTAGGAGGCTCACTTCCAGTTGAAAATTAACTGTGACCCATTCTAAAACTCTTTAAAAGAAGTATAAGTACTAAAAATTTTAATAACAATTTATAAAATATAAGTTTTTACATTCTATATATAAGAGGTAATATTATTTTTCTTTTTATTTTTTAAGGCTATGCTTGTTCAAAAAAAAAAAAAAATAGGGAAAAAAATATATTAAAAAAAATTATCCTTTCACATTTGATTTTGTTATAAAACATGGGAAAGAAAGTTGAATATAATTAAAATTATTAATAAATTTTAATATTTTTAAAAATTAAAAGAGTTAAATATAGAAAAAAAGTTTGAAGTAATATATCAAAATAATTTATGTACTTTAATTTTTTTTTCTTTCTACTTTTCCTTTCTATTTTATTTTCCTTATATTTTCCTTCAAATTTTTTGAAAACCAAACATAATCTAAAAGAAAATGTATAAAAGTGTTGTCTTAATTTTCCCTAATTTTTGTTTTTTTATTATTATTTGTTCACCAACCCTTATTAAAAAATAAAGTTATTAAACATAAAATTAAACACCTAACTCAACAGTGATTAGGATAAAAAATGGAAGTTGAAAACTATGGCAACACCTTGAGACAATGAATTAAAGTAGTTGAAAGGGAAAAAAAATAAATAGAAAAATATGGGAAAAAAAAGTAAAAAATATTTTAACAACATAAATTTTCCTTTCACATCTCTTTAAATTTATTAATATCAATTCTTTTCTAAATAAACAATGAAAATTTTGAAATTGCTTGAAATTTAAACATACTTATTAGTTGTATCATCTCCAATCGCCTAAATCTCAAGATGTTCTTTGAATAAATTATAAACTTTATGGAGATAGGTAAACTAAGGGGACTCTCCTTTAAGAACTATTTATAAGAATTTCATCTAATACAACTCAAATAGAAACATCTAAATATCAGTTGAAACAGATGTATAATAGAAAAATGCATTTCAATGAATCCAATCCGTATTTGTCCTGTCTTAGATAAACAAACAAATTTTTCTTCATTAATCATCGTAAGTAAATTATATTTTAATTTAACAAAGCACTAAACTTTATTTTAATTTTCAGGCAAGATCAACTAACTTATTATAATTAAAATTTGTCTCTATAGCTGAGTAGAGCTTTGATATAATAATACTATACAAATTTCAAGTAACACTAAATTAGTCAAATAGTAAACTACAATTATGTTTGAATACATATTCTATTTTTTATTTTTAAAATTAAAATTTTGATATAAAATAAATTTTTTTAAAAAATTTAAAATATTTTCAAATACACAAGATATTCACTTTTTTTTTTTTTTTTTTTTAATAAAAGTTCCTATATTTTATATAAAAATCTATTTTTAAAAATAGAAAACAAAAAAATGTATCTAAACATATGCTAAATTGTTAGATTTCATTGTGAGATTTCTTAGATCCTACAATTAATAGTGAAAATGAAGATAAGAGATAACCGACTGAACTATGAAAAAGAATTAAAATTTATGAGTTTCAAAAATACTAGTTAATGAAAGAGATTCTGCGCCTGCATGACTAAGAAAAATGCTGAAAAATGTGTCATAGAGTGGCTTTTCCTTTCTCTTGCTATACATATCATCCCCTTTTTTTTTATCTTGTTGAACTCAATAAATTCTCATTTGTTATGAGAAAAAAAAGAGATTATGTTATATGATGGTAGGACTTTATTCTGTTATGGAATATGCACACCCTAGATCGATTGGCCAGAGCTATACAGTAGGTTGTTGGCTTGTTCAGCATTGTCTCTTTTTTGGATAGGTTTGGCCAATGCCTCTTGATGTTGCTTTTTGGTAATGTATTTTTCTTTGAATTTTTCTTGAAAAATTCCGCATTTTTCAAGCTTGCTTGTAATTCTTTCCTTCTTCCACTCATGATTGTTTGATTCCATAGTAAAATAAATAACGGGTTATGATGCAAAGGATTACATATATGGAAAATTTTGAGATTTTCACCAGATTAGAGTCTCTGGAATTGGTACTTGTCTTGACACAGCTAGTAGGAATCATTTTCCCCAAGCTACATAAGACATGTCTGCTAATTGGTAATGTTCCATTGGCATTTATAAACTCTCCTGTCAAAAGTGAATGAGTTGTAACATTTCGAATAGTGTGGTGTAGTACATAGTGTGGTGTGGTGTTGAACAGGATTTTATTTTGGATTTTGTCTTGTTCTGGTTGTGCCAACATGTTCTATCCTATTCTTTGTCTTGCTGATTTGGGTGGTTCCGCGTCATGTTCCTACAAGCTGTATTTTTAAGCTTTAGGAAGCTTTAGGAGCAAAGGTATTCTGGTTCTACCATCCAGATGATGGTACTAAAGCATTTGCATTCTGGATTGCACAACCCCTTATATGGGATATTTTTGCACCAAATGTTTGGTAATCAAGAGAACTCTCATATTAAACAAAGTCATCTTCTATTAAACTAAATTCCTTAAGTATGCAGCCTCACAACTACATCAACCATTCTTTTCCTTTTTTCTTCCTTGCTATTACAGGTTGGTTGCCACTGATATAATAGAAAGCAAATTACAAGACCCCGCTTGTCCATGCTCAATTCCATAAGACCTTTCTTATCCATAGGTTGAAATGGAAAAAACACTTGATGGGACTAATGTTTCTCTTTGCAACCAAGCAAATTAAAATGTTTTTGAAACCCATGGTGCCATGGTCTAGTTAACTTGTCTTTTATATGCCTACTCCTTTCTATTTATCATAATGTGTATACCCTTTATTTTGTCCTCCTACTACATGTCTTGGCCCATTATTATTCATGCAACCTACCCTTTCGGAGTCATCTTGGAGACTTTGGTTGTCAATGAATTTTTTCATCACAGGAGCAATCTGATGGTCCGATCCTTTTGAGGAGAAAGATGTAATGAATAGTGGGGTCCAATTGGCTATCAAATGACTTTTTTTTTTTCAGCTTCTATATTCTATTTTCATGAGCTTGTTATCAAAATTCAGATCAGGACTAAAAGAAGGAATCGGAATCTTCTTTCCCATGCTCATCCCCCAAGTATTTGAGAATGTGCTTCAGCTTAGTTTTCTACAGAAAATGATTGTCCTCAACTTACTGGAAAAGATGTCTCGTGATTCACATATTATCATCGATATTTTTGTGAACTATGACTATGATGTGCATGCACCGCCCGAGGATTCAAGCAGTTGGACATGACCTTGTGGACCCTAAGGAAGCTGAATATAACTCTAGTTTTGAATTTTCCATGGAAAGGTTGTCCGAGATTATAGTTTCAGATCCTGGATTCTTTTTCGAGGGTTACAACTGATTTACAGCTTCACTAGATCCCCCGTTTTCTTTCATACCTTGTGGGGATAATCGGGTTCACCTGCTGAAAATGCCCCCAATGGAAACCTTGAAGTCTATATCTGGAGATCAAAGCTTTGCGACTGTTGCTGTTAGTAATGAACTAAGCTCCAACTTTGATCTATTTTCAATAATAGGAATTGATTTATCCAGATATTTGCTACATAGGGAGATACCTACAGGACTTTCTGGACTGTTGGGTTTGGAATACCTGAATTTATCATATAATTCTTTGTCGGGTCAGATCCTAGAAAATATTTCCAATCTTTGAAACCTAACGCCACTGAACCTTTCATATCACTGCCTCTTTGGAATTGTTCTAAAAGAGTGGGGCTATTAGGAGGTTTCCAGGAGCATTCGCAGGGATCCAGAGCTGTTCGTGCAATCCTTGGATAAACAGTGTCAGATAGCACAAGGACATGCAAGCTTGAAACAAATAGAGGTGTTTGTGGATGCTGCATAATGTATTAACCAGAATACTAAAACTGAGGCTGCATTAGCAAAAAGAGAGTTCGAAATTATCCAAATCAGGGTTTAAACGGACCGAATTGACATTTTGCTCGAGTATTAAAGAAAGATCAGTGAATCTCCAGATTTGTGGCTGGTGACACTTTGGTTTAAACTACAATGACCCCAAACAGGGTTTGTAGAGACTTTATCAAGATCCCTAGGTTCAAAAGACTAAGGAAAGAAAGATGTTCTCATTGGAAACTTGGTTTCAAATTCCAGATAAAGGCCTAAAAATCCCACTTAATGTGTCGTAGGAATTGTTGTTTCATAGGGAGTAAGAACAGACTGCATGAGTTTTGGGGTGGGGTGATACCTAAAGCACTAGAGTAGCACGTGATCGAGCCTCACTTAGTGATAAGCTGTTTGGTTTGTACATGTCTCGTTAGTGATACTTAGAGATTGGCGAAGTATGCGTCTCATTTGTGATCAGGTTTTATATGGGCAGATGAATATTGTTCATGCCAGGTTCATATATGTTTCTGATACGTATCACCCTGGAAGGATCTAGATCAAGGGGATGAGTTTCTCAAGCTTGAATAGGTTTAAGATGTTCGAGAATTGGTGAGCATGATATATATCAGCATGATATTGCAAAAGACAACAGAGCTAGCTTCTGATACATTTCAGGTTCAATAGTAGGAAACCTTATCAGCTGTCACTTACTGTAACCCTATGCTCTCAATATTCATTTGTTGAAGAAGAAAGAGGTATCTTGAAAAAAACTTGCTTTCACACTATTCAATTACAGGAGAATGATCAATTATAGAAGAAAATAATATTCAGTAGACTCTTTCAACTTAATCAACATGCAGAGAAAACCAGTCGGGTGACCAATTATTCACATAACACCTTACATACATAGTCTCTCTACCTCTACTTGTTACTCATCAGCCAAGCTTATAGTAATATAAGCTTGGGTTCATCTCTCTATGCCACTGATGACAACTCCACATGGGCTTCCCCTTCTGGTGATTTTTCATTTGGATTCCGACCCTTTCCAAGTGAAAAGGATCTATTCCTTCTTGCTATCTGGACTGCAAATGGAAGTTAACCTGTGCCAAGAGGATCAAAAGTTGAGCTTACTACCAATGGACAGCTTGTTCTCCAGAGGCTAAGAGATATGGAAGACAAAGACTGGTAATGTGAGCAGCAAAGCAGTGCATGGTGCCATGCTTGGAGATGGAAATTGTATACCTGTATATGGGAGAGCTTCAAGCACCCAACTAATACCATATTGCCAACTCAGGGATTGGTGTTGGAGCCTACCGTGCAGTTGCTATTTTTGAGGACCTGAGGTTTGCAAATGGAACTGGAAGCTGTTGGAGGAAAAGACTACCTCTTTCAAATGGGAGGTTGGATCAAACTGCTGTTGCCAGAAGTGCTCTAATCAAGATGTTGAAGTCCAGTGAACTAACTTCAGGCAGAGGCAACCAAAATAAAGCAATTCTAATACTCTCAGTCCTCTTAGGCCCCTCTGCATTCTTCTTCTTCGTTTCTGTGGCTGCAATTTCTCTAGTTTTCTACCGCTTGAACCTCAAAAATCTGCAGCTTTATCACAGAATCCTGAGTACAAGCGATGTAGAAGCCTTTGGCACTGTCTATAAAGGGATATTACCATCAGGTTCTGGAAATTCTGTTGCTGAAAAGAAGTTGGAGAAGGTGGTGGGAGAAGATGAGAAAGAATTCAAAGCAAAAGTGAATGTGATGGGCCAAACTCACCATAAGAATCAAGGACACTTGCTGCGTCACTGTCATGAGGGTGAACACTGACTACTGGTGTTTTTTTTTTTTTATGCACAATGGCTCTTTATCAAGCTTCCTTTCTGGAGGCGCCTGAGGACTTGTGTACCTACATGAAGAATGCAGTAAACAGATCATCCACTGCGACATAAAGCCCTCAGAACATAACTCTTGGATGATTCTTTTACAGCCAAAGTTGCAAACTTGGACCGGGAAAGCTTCTGATAAGCAACCAGACTAGAACACTCACAGGCATCAGAGGGACTATGGGGTATATTCAGACAACTCGGGCAGCCTATGTCTCTTATAATAACACGTTATGAAGCATCAGCTCAATGCTAGGGTTCAATCTGCAAAGCAAGGGATTCATCAATGTTTCCTTGAAACTAAATAATAAGGAACAGAAATTGATCATTCTGCATTTTCAGTGGTGTTTGTTATTGCATTGCATTTATACAAGAACTCTAGGGGTTTCTATGTACAACTTCATTCCTATTTTGTATAATCCAAATCTCTTCAATCGATTAAATGTATAAATGAATCCTATTCATTGTTTGGAGTAACAACAAAATTCTGGAAGACTGGGAAAGTTTCAACACTGGAGAGAAAACAAAATGACAAGACCATAAATTCTGGAAGAGGGCTTTGCTTTCTAACCATTACCAGAATTTTAGAGCTCAACCCGGATGAGTAAATTATATTTCAGAATGTTCATAAGATAATTCTAAAGTGATGAACCTTCTACTCACAGTTTCTTGTTCTTCTTGAACAGAGCAATGAACATCAATAGTTCAGCACCCAGGAATCTCCCCTTCCTCCAATTCCTTCACTGGGAAAAGTCACCTTCCCAATCAAGAAAATCATCAGGATTAATTTGAGCAAAACATCAGAGTATACATCAAGAAAGCCTTGATCAAAATCAAAATACATCAAGAGCTGGCATTTTCTTCTATTTCCTCTTCCCTGAATGGAATGCCTTTTGGACTGAGGTGATCAATGGTAACAGTCTAACACACTCCTTAAGCTCTGATTGAGGTCCACGGGGATTGGCACATTTAATGACTTTGAAATCAGAGCTGTGTGAAGGGAGGCAGACATGAATCTCAGGATAATCAACAAGTCAACAACTATCAATCAGCAAGGAAAAGGAAATACCTTTGGATATTTACAAATCAAAAATTTGAGAGAGTCCAGCTGCTCTGTACAGAAAGGCTTGAGCTTATTCCATGGCCAGGCTTTAAATGGTTCTGAATTACGGATAAGAGGGTTGAGTTTTCTTTCATTCTGCAATAAGATTAAAAACATCAATGAAACACTAAAAGTTTATATATAGAAGCCCTTTAAAGATAAGAATTGGTAAGAGAGCTCACCCATGGTCTAGTAAAACAACATCTGTTAGATGAGTAACCACCATTTGATTGTCCAGCTAATGCATTTAGATCTAAGATAAGATATGGAAAAATAGTCAAAAATAGCTAACGACAGTCTAAAAACTCATTTGACTAATAATTTTCTAAAAGCAGCAACATAAAACCTGGATGAAGAATCCACCCCTCTACCTGACACCGCTTCAATACCAAATAAAATGTTATGATGACCATTTATGGTCTTAAGAGACAGTGGATGTTGTTTGGGCTCAAGACCTAAGACAAGCCAAAAAAACAAGAAGAAGACAACATCAAAATTGGCACAGAAACAAGTACATCAACAATCTAATAAAGATATTTATGCATGTAACAAATGCAAATGAAATATGAAACAAGATTTTCATGGATTAAACAAAAATAGATGGCAAAATAGAAGGATAAGGTCACAGACAGGACAATATGAAAAGAAATGATTATTTGTCCGACCTGAAAATCGAGGCATTCAGAACAGTACACGTTTGTAAATAGTCCATGGAAACCAGGGAACATATGCAGATGTATTCTACTGCATAAGGCAAACACTCAATACTTACAAGCATAACCATGCCCAGAAAGCCATGAATCCCTTTTTGTTTTGCATTTTTACCTATTCCCATCTCTTATGGCCAGAAGTGCCCAGGATGATATAACCTCACCAAATAAGTTAGAAACCAGCCCATCCAGCAGGTTGAGTAGCCAACTTGCCCTCAATCTTCTTTGAGTCAACAAACAGCTGCGCATTATTGCCTCCAACGGAGGGTCTGGAAATATTAGAGCTGGCAGCAGGGGTTGCTGTAAAACTCTCTGTTCACAAAACCCCAAGTTTCAGGGCCAGAAGTTCCTTCTGTGGCTAATTTGTTGCGATGGCCATTCCGGGTCCTAACAGACTAACTATTGTTGTCTGGGCACCTGCCTCAGAGAAAGCCTGCCATGGATTAGAGTCTGGGCCAGGGGAATCAGATTTCCTTTGCTGGAGTTCCAGTCTGTTGCTTCAAACTTTTCTATGTGCTGTTATGAGAAGAAAACCTATCAGACACATGAATGGGTACAAAAAGGTAAAACTTCAGGTTTTGGTTGTATTGAAAAGCACAGGAAACTTCACAAGAGGCAAATTATACCCCAGACTTATTGAAGAAAAATAAAGTACAATTGACTTACCCAAATGTCTACTTTCTCATTTATAGGTTCCCTCCAGAACAAATCCCCACATCTAGGACAGGAAAAGGAAGAAAATGGGAGTCAACATTTTTTCAATCAAATGTCAGCACTAACTTATCCAAAAAGCATAGTTTTCCATTCAACCTCTGGAGCTCTATATGCAGGTGTAGTGTACTTTCTGATATTGTCTTCTTCGGTGCCCATTTCTTCTGGCTTCTTAAAGTGCTTATGGTTGGTGGAGATGCTTCCAAAATCACACAACTTCCATAATCCATTAGGGCCCAATAGAAGATTCTCAGCATTTATATAAGAACTTTAGGGTTTATACCAATGATCATGTTACAGTATAAATCATAGTGAACTGGTGGAATTTGATCATTTAGCCAACCTCATCAAAAACTGTTTCACAGTTGAGGGGATTGTTAACCTTGCCATGGGCCAAGCAGCAATTTCTGAAGAAGCTGGGTGACAAAGAGTACCATCATTTGGACTAGTTTCAATGGAAATTCCTCTGTTTTTATACATGATATCTTCAGCTTCAGCTTTTCCTTTTGCTTTTGGCATGGCTGAAATTGATCCTGAAATAAAAAAATCCCACACAAGTAGATATTTAACAGAAGAGGATCCGAATCTCTTCAATTGATTAATGTATAAATGAAATAATCAAGATTTTTAGAGATAATTATAGGGAGATGAACCTTGTACCTCTGAGTTTCTTATTCTTCTTGAAGCAATGAGCATCAAGTGTTGAGCACCCAGGAATCTCCCTTCCTCCACAGGCAAAATCTGAACAATCTATCCTTCCTTCATATTCCACTTCCTTGCAAAAGTCAAAACATGAAGAAAATATCATCAAAATTGAGACAAAAATAAGTGCATCAACTATCTCAAAAAGAGATTTATGTCTATTGCTTACCTTTTGAAGAAGTCCACTTGGTTGGAGCACATCTTACATGGACGCCCAATCAGTGCAAGCTGCTGAACCAAAGGAGAGTTCAAACATCTAGGCTCATCCCAATTACTTGTAATGAACACTGAAATGAAAAAAAAAACAAAAATGAATTTAATAATTTTTAAAAATGAGCAATTATAGAACTATTTTGGTTCTCAGAAAATTTACGGGAAAGTAAAAAAAAAAAAATTGTGAACATTTTTGTTTTTGTTTGATTGTTTATGGGAAAATTGAGGGAAAAACAAAAATCTATGAAGAATTTATTTAACACTTCTTAGGAACCAAAAATGTTTTAGTTGTTATCAAATTGATAATTTAAACGTGTTTAATTCCAATTAAATGAGTTTAATCAAACACATGAAATTGTGCATAAAATTATTTAAAAGCATTGAAATTCAAGTCATTAAAGTCGTTCATAAAAATTGGTATATTAAAGCAAAAAAAAAAACCAAAGCAATTTGAATGACTTGCTAATAAAGCACTTAACTAGAATAAATAAAGCAGCTAACTATATAAGAAATTATAAAAAATAAATAAAAAATAAATAAAATCAAATTGCCAAAAAAAAAAAAAACAAACAAAATATCCATGGTTCTTACATTATTTTTTTCTTAATTTTTCAATAGTTATAAATAGTTCATTTAATTTTTGCAAACCGCCAAATCAAAACAGAGCATGAAAATGTTTTCAATATTTGTTTCGGGCTTGAAGCTTCAAGAAAAAGAAAATCTTAAATCAAATAAACAGGACTAGCGAATGAATTGGAACTTGAAAGAAAAGTTCAAGCGCAAAAGAATTACCTGACTGTATATTGGCGGAGTGGCACTTTGATTAATATAGCACACTGTTAATATAGCACTTTGGAATGTGATCTATATAACGCCATTCTTCCCCTTTCTCAAATTGACACCGTTTTTCCAGTAACGGACACTCATTGATGACCAAAATAGAGAGGGAATCTGGAAGTCTTTCTTTGGTCAAGTATTTGAGCTTACGACAGTCATAGATCCCCAATGTTTTAAGAGAGGTGAGGTGTTGAAGACCCGCTTTTGTCAAGGATTGGAGCATTGGGCAGTTTTCGATCGACAACCATTCAAGAGAGGTGAGTTGTTGAAGACCCCCGCTGTCAAGAGACTTGAGATTGGTAAGCTCATCAATTTTAAGATAAGTCAGAGAAGAGGGCAGCAAACACTCATTGGGAAATAATTCAATGTCTTCACATCCACCGTTGATTGTGAAATCAGTAAGAGAGGTCAGCCTTTGCAAACCCCACTCCACTTGGGGCGTGAGTTGGTTGCAACTCTTAATTTCAAGTTGGCGTAGATTGGAAGGCAAACCCTCTCTCTGAAACAACAATTCTGGACAATCCCTTAAATTCAACTCCTGTATAGATGAGTGTGTGTGTGCCAACGACCTGAGCTTGGAGCACCTATAAATCTCACAAGACTCCAAGTTGAGAGCGTGCAATTCGATAGATTCAAGATTAGGGCAATCTTCTAGATACAGGGAACATAAAGATGTGGGATCACCCTCTGAAACCAAAATGGTGAGCTTCTCAAGCCCCTTAAGACCATCGATTTTGAAATCAGTCAACTTGGGGAAGATGCCTAATGAGAAGGATAACGAGAGAGAATCATCGATACCATCACGTTCGATGCTTAGACGTTCAAGGACTGGGAGATGGCATCTGAACAACTCAGGTAGGAGAAACGCTAATTTCGAGCACTCAGAGATGAATAGTGATTTCAGTGTAGTGGGTAGACCAACTTTGTGCATGGATCTAGAAAAACTACAATCATAGATTTTCAGATCATGTATGTTGGTTTGCGAGATTTCCTCCTCTAGCAGAGACTCCACATAATCACATTTTCTAATTGAGAGCTGGTGTGGTGCCATTGGAAGTTGACTCCACTGAGACACATCTAAAATTTCAATTTCTGAAGTTTGAAGAGCTGTGAAGTCACAACTTGCCATTTGCAACTGCAGTTTACCAAAATCCACCATCCTCAATTGACGAATTGCAGGAACTGTGAGTGAAGCCATGAGCAGCTGCGGACATTCATGAATTTGAAGTTCCACCAATGAAAGAAGCTGTTCTGGTAATTTCCCAGTGAGTTTGGGACACTTTCGTATAAAAAGCTTTTGGAGATGAGGGAATTCTCCATAACATAACCATTTCTCCCAGTTCTGCATATCCTCAAATGATAGTGTTTCTAGGAATTGAAAGGAAGAAGCATTCCCATAGAACTCATCACCCAGACACTCTACTCCATTCATCCTTGAGATTTGCAGATATTTAAGCTGGGTTAGCTGTCCAAGTGGTGGCAATGTTGAGCAATTGCCACAACCCCGAAGCTCAAGGGACACGAGATTCAACACTGAAGGATCTCCAAGCCAATTTGGAAATCCTTCACCAGGATAGTTTGTGATGGAGAGTTGTTCTAAATTTGGATGAGGTTGTAACTTCTCGAATATATCATGCATTGGTGCACCACGTTGTGTAACACCATTGGTACACTCGTCACCCCAATCAAAGACTAACTCATCAAGATAACTTTTATCCTTCATATTAGCCCTTGATGCATCGATAACACTCACCACATTCTCCATGTTTGAAATATAAAGTTTTCCTCGAATATCTGAAAGCTCCCCCAATTCTCCAATTCTAAATCCATTGTTTTGGCCCACAATAAATTGAGTCAACCTCTGTAAACTTTTTAATCGATCAATTCCATGACTTGACATTTCTCTCAATGAACGACATCCATGAATATCAAGATAGCGCAAATTAATCAATTTTCCCATATTTGAAGGCAATTCATCAAGTTCTAAACATTCTCTCAGCATCATCGTTTGTAAATTGCATAAACAACATACTGATTCAGGTAATTTTTGAATCCTCGTGAAAGACAAATCCAAGTAACGCAAATGTTTCAAATTCCCTATCGATTTAGGCAAATCAGTTATTCTATATGCACATACTGATAACACGCGTAAACACCACATTTTTGGTAATATATCTTGCAGAACTCTTTTACTCAAATGATAACAAGAATGGCCTACCCCCGGCTTCACTTCTAAGAATGTTCGAAGAGATTTAGCTTTAGTCAGAGGCTCAAAATTCTTAAATGCAACAAAAAAGTTATTAGCACTATTAAAGTACAAAAAGTGGTGAGCCTTCTCGGATACTTTTGGTAACTTATCATCATCTTCCACTCGAGCACAAAAATCTCCAGACACATGTTGAGCCAATTCATGTATTAGATCATGCATTACAAAGCATGATCCTTTTCTTCCAATAGATGTTTGAAAGAATGACTTGGCGAGAAGTTCATCAAAATATGACTCACCTATCTCTTCCATTCTCCTTCCTTCGTTTTGTTGTGGATGTAAAAGACCTTCTGCCATCCATAATAAAATCAGCTTCTCTTTGTTGAATTGGTGGTCCAGGGGAAAAATAGAGCAATAAGCAAAACAATGCTTCAGAGGTAAAGAAAGATGATGGTAGCTTAATATCAAAGACGGAAGAATTTCGGAGCCACTCTGTGGATGCCATATATCACTTTTCAACACATCGTCCCATTCCCTTTTTTCGACCTTAGAATACAAGAGACAGCCGAGTGCTTTCACAGCCAAAGGCAATCCTTGGCACTTGTCCACAATCTGTCTGCCTATGGGTTCAAGCTCAAGGAATGCGTTGGAGTCTCTATCTTGAAATGCATGCTTTTTAAACAGGGACCAACTATCTTCAGAGCTTAATTTCCCAAGATGATGAGTAGGGACTGCTCGTATGGTTGTTGCAACAGATTGATCACGACTGGTCACAACAATCTTGCTTCCCTCTGCTGCAGCGTTGAGTGGAATTCGGAGCCTATTCCAACCTTCACGATCACTAAGCTCCATATAACCTTCATCACGAGGCTTCAAATTCCAGACGTCATCAAGAACAAGCAGAAATTTCTTGTTACTAAGTTTCTCTTTGAGTTGAAGCTGAAGCAAATTTAGGTTGTCAGCGGAAGTAGGTGGAGAACCAATTTCCTCAAGAATTGTTTTGGTGAGTTTGATAAGGAGAAACTCAGTGGAAACACAGACCCATACTTTCAAGTCGAAGTGTTCCTTCACTCCCTCATCGTTATAGAGAAGCCGAGCAAGCGTGGTCTTACCGCTGCCGCCCATGCCCACTATGGACATCACCCCCATTTTGTCGCCTGTTGTATTGTCAGAAAGCAACCACTTCACCATCTCCTTCTGAATTTCATCCCTGCCCACAACAATGGAGTCATCCTCCAAAGAAGTGGATATTGGTGATCTTGGTCTTGGTGACCGTTTCTCGCCCCCACCTTCTGCCAGCCCCAACCCATCTTTTTCTAGTGCGATGTTTCCCAGTAGAGCAATCATGCCCCTGACCTTGTTCTCCATCCTTTTGATGCCAAATGGAGCCTTCACAGAAGCAGAGAACTTGTTCCATTTCAACGCCTTAAGAGTTCCGCCGGTTTGGGAGTCAGCAGCTTCCATCTTGCAACGCAAAGCGTCGGTAGCGATCTCATCCAACAGGTCTTCCGCATCATACACAGCATCCTTGACATGGACGAGCCACTCTTTGACATTTGGGTTTGAAAATTGCTTCACCTCCGCATCATCGAGCACATTGAGAACAACCACGAGTTTCCTCTTCAACTCGTTGAGGAGTTCATCGCTAAGGTTCCGTCGCCGAATGAAGTTTATGAGCTCTGGAGAAGCCAACCTTTCGAATAGAACTTGAAGCGAAACCGAGAGGAGAGCCTCCGCCATATCTGTGTCGATTGTTGCCTTGCAATAGGAATTCAGACGATTGGTTTCTGTCACTGCGATACCACCGTACTGCAAAAGACTATGTTTGGATTACCACACCGCAGAAATGCTTGAAGGAATCATTATTGGTGGTGGGCCCAGTTGCCCAGGTGTTGGTCAAACACCGTAATTGAGTGGTGAGAAAAAGAAAGAGAAAGGAAAGCAAAAGCAAGTGGAAGGTGGATGGCGCGTTGGCAAAAGCAATAGCAAAAGCAATAAACATTCGGTAATTTTCTTTTTCATCTACGGATTTCTTCTTAAAAATAGTATTATTATTAGTAGACATATACACTCAAATATTTGTTTAAACATTATCATTCCTAATGTTATAAAATTTATTATTAATAATATTTATACTAACATTATTTTTTTAATAATTATATTAGTATCATAATTTTATAATTAGTATCCTTACTTTTATTGCTTATAATAATAATAATAATAATATTATTATTGTTATTATTATTATTATTAAAATTTAATTGTATTTTCACATAAACAATGATATATGCATATGACATATTAAAATTTTTAATATTATGGTTATTATTATTTAATAATAATATTTTTATTTGATTCATTATTGCACATAGTTATATGATTTAGGAGTTTTTTTTTTTTTTTTTTTTTTATCAAATTATGAAAATTGTTGTTGTACATGGTCATTAAAACTTTGGATGGTTACATAATTCTTTTTTAAATTGGCATGTTTGAACTTTGAGTTCCAAATCCCTTTATTAACATAAGCCACCTAGTGGTACTTTAGATAATTTTTTATTATTATATTTTAAAATGGTTTTTTATCCTTAAAAAAAATAAAAAATATATTTGTATTGTAAAATAATAAAATCGAGGGAGAAGAAAATGAAAAAGATAAATTAGAATGTAAGAAGAAAATAGAATAAATTTTCATTAAAAGTCTCCCCTTTTTATAAGACTCATAAAAAAATACTCATCAATATAGATGATCATTCACATGTTCTCAGATAAATTATCATAATTTATAATGATTTGATAATTATTATAAAATAAAAAATAATTTTTTGTTTTTAAAAATAGAAAATAAGATATTTTAAAATAATTTCTTTTTAATTGTTTTTAAATTTTTATTTTAAGAAGTAATTATTTAAATATGAAAAATAAAAATATTAAGATAAAAATTATTTTTAAAATATAGAAAATTAGTTTAGAATGCTTCATGTCATCAATCAGAGTCTTGCTTTATAAAACATCTGTAGAATAATTTTTAAAACTATTTTTTTTTTAACTATTTTGCCAACCACACAACCGGAACAATACAAAACAAAAAAAATAAAAAATAAAAAGGTGTAAAGACAAACATTGCAGTAGTGCACTTAAAGTTCAATGAACCTAAAAGATATGCATTGATGACTTCTCAACCGTGACTTCAGACATGCACATTTTTTAAATTAAAGCACTGTTAATATAAAAAATATTTTTAAATAAAAATTAGACTTTAAAAAAATTAAAATATATTTTTAGAAAATTTAAAAAATTATTTATAATATTTCCTTAAAAAACCATATTCCAAAAACATTTCTTTAAAAGAAACTTCTATTGATAACAATTCAAACACACTTGTGATTTAATAGTTAAATATTTTTTCCAATAGGAATTTAACTAACGATTTGTATTACAGCGATACCACCAAAATGCAGAAGATTAGAAGGAATCATTGAGAGTGGTGGGCCTAGATGTCCACATTATTTGCCAAACACAGTAATGAGAAAACGAAAAAAAAGCAAAGAAAAAATAAAAAATGTGATACCAAACATTGTCTCTACATATTTTGTCAATCCGTGTGCAATCCTCGTCAATCCGACTAAAATCTACCTATTGTCTCTACATGGACTCGATTTGCATGAGGGCGAACACCATTAAAATAATAATTATGCTTCACATATCTTAACATCCACTTGGAGGTTAAAAAATAATTAAAGTAAGAAAAACTAATATATTTAAAATTTAAAAATCATTATAAAGATTTGGACAATAATTAAAGTGGGCATCTTTGAAAGGCATCTTTGAAATTTGACTTTCAAATCCCTTTGTCAATGTACACAGGCTAATGGCAATTAAATAAATTAAAAATGGAAAAAAAAAGGTTAAAGGAATGACAAAAATAATTTATGCATGACTAAATTAAAAGTCCATTTGACAATGATTCTAAGAAACACTTTTAATATTTTTAATACTTGAAAATTTTTATTATTCAAGTTTTAGAATAATTAAAAATACTTTTTAAAATTATTATCAAATAAATTTTAAAATTTAATTATATGGGAAATTCTTTGTTACGAAAATATAAGAAACAATTATATTTAAGAGGATGAGGTTGATAATGACTTTAAAAGATACAAATTTTGCATAATTGATTTGAAAAGGTAAAGAAGGTGTGTAGATTATTGTGGAGGATATAAAACCATTTTATGAGTGGAAAATGCTTAAAATGACCTTAAGACCAATTTTTAAAAAAAGGACAATTAGGTACTCATGATAATTAATATATTAAAATTTTAAAAAAAAAACAATAAATAAAATCTTTTTCTAAATCTATTCAATAATCATAGAGTTTTTGTTTTGTTTTTATTTTTTTTTTTCAAGTGGCAACTATTATCTTAAATTATTTTTCATTTTAAGGTTTAATTATTATCATTTTTTATTTTGAAATTTAATTAAATTGGACTGTACAAGACATGTTTATATTACTTAGCAAAAATATAGATCTTCTAGCATTAGTATTAAAATAAATAAAAACAAGGAATTCAATTTTCTTTACGAAATAAATTGGAAAAAGTGTATTTTGATACACTCATATAAAAAATAAAATGAAATATAAACTCAATTTTATAAAATACAAATTTTAAATATTCATTTAAAAATAATTATAATTTCATGCATTTTTTATTTATTAAAGATACGATATTTAACCATTTAGATATTATTTTTCATAAAATTGGTACTGTTTATCATGTAATTATTTTTATATGAAAACTTACTGAAAATTATACCGATATCATTTTTAAAATTTTCTTTGTACAGCTGGAGACTTTGCTTAGGCGGCCACTTCAACATCATTATTGAAGGAAATAAAACAAAAGCATACAATATTTGAGAATGGAATTGGCTCAATGAACTACAGTTCAATCATGTGCATAAAACAAGAGGATTGGCGAAAAGAAAGTGGTATAAAAAGGTATATACAAAATCAGAAATTGTGAGTGAAGAGATGAGCAGACAAATTAGGAGGTTCACTTCCAGTTGAAAATTAAGTGTAACCCGTTCTAAAACTCTTTAAAAGAAGTATAAGTACTAAAAATTTTAATAACAATTTATAAAATATAAGTTTTTATATTCTATATATAAGAGGTAATATTATTTTATTTTTTATTTTTTAAGGCTATGTTTGGTTCCCCAAAAAAAATAAGGAAAGAAAAAATATATTTTAAAAAAATTATATTTTTATATTTGATTTTGTTATAAAAAATAGGAAAAAAAGTTAAATATAATTAAAATTATTAAAAAATTTCGATATTTTTAAGTTATAGAAGAGTTAAATAAAGATAAAAAAATGGTTTGAAGTAATATATTAAAATAATTTATATATTTTAAATTTATTTTTTATTTATTTTATTTTTTATTTTTATTTTTTTTTCTATTTTTTTTTTTTACATTTTCTTTTAAACTTTTTGAAAACCAAAGGTAGTCCAAAAAAAAATTTATAAAAGTGTTTTCTTAATTTTCCCTGATTTTGTTTTTTATTTTTTATTATTTGTTCACGAACCCTTATTCAAAAATAAAGTTATTAAATATAAAATCAATCACCAAACTCAACAGTGTTTCCATTTCTACTATTAGGATAAAAAATGGAAACTGAAAATTATGGCAACACCTCGAGACAATGAATTAAAGTTGTCGAAAGGGGAAAAAATAAAGAGAAAAATATGGGGGGAAAAAAGTAAAAAATATTTTAAATTTATTAATATCAATTCTTTTCTAAATAAACAATTAAAATTTTGAAATTGCTTGAAATTTAAACATATTTACTAGTTGTATCATCTCCAATCGCCTAAATTTCAAGATGTTTTTCGGATAAATTATAAAGTTTATTGAGATAGATAAACTAAGGGGACTCCCGCTCTAAGAATTGTATATAAGAATTTTATTTCGTACAATTCAAACAAAAATACCCAAATACTGGTTGAAACGGATATATAATAGAAAAATGCATTTCAATGGATCAAATCGGTATTTTTTCTATTTTAGATAAACAAACAAATTTTTTTTCATTAATCATTGTAAGTAAATTATATTTTAATCCAACAAAGGACTAAACTTTATTTTAATTTTCATGTAGGATCAACTAACTTATCATAATTAAAATTGTCTCTATAGCTGAGTAGAGTTTTGATGTAATAGTACTATACAAATTTCAAGTAACACTAAATTAATCAATTAGAAAACTATAGGTACATTTGAATACATATTCTATTTTTTATTTTTAAAATTAAAATTTTGATATAAAATAAATTTTTAAAAAATTTTCAAAATATTTTCAAATACACAAGATATTCACTTTTTTTCTTTTTAAAAAAAAATAAAAGTTCCTATATTTTATATAAAACTCTATTTTTATAAATAGAAAACAAAAAAATGCACCCAAACATAAGCTAAATTGTTAGATTTCATTGTGAGATTTCTTAGAGCCTACAATTAATAGTGAAAATGAAGATGAGAGATAACTGACGGAACTATGAAAAAGAATTAAAACTTATGAGTTTCAAAAATACTGGTTAATGAAAGAGATTCTGCGCCTGGATGACTAAGAAAAATGCTGAAAAATGTGTCATGCCAAAGCAATGTCACAATGAAGAATAGAATGAGAGCTAGCCCGAAACAAAATCCGACAATCGCCATGAAAGCCTGGATGCAGAGGAAATGTAAGTAGAGACATGTAAGGAATCATTAAGTAGGTGAGAACAATATCAAAATCTCATGTACGACTTACTTACTTTCCCTGAGATTCAAACTTGAATTTTACTGTAAACCATGACAATCATTGTTGAAGGAATCGAGCATAAATCTCTGAACTAGGGAAATTCACTGATTTTGGGTTATTTTGTGTTCAGAGCATTGCAATATCCCAATAAACTGTTGCGCTAACTAAAGATTTAAAACAGAGTTTAGCTGCTTACCCTCCAGCTCTGACAAGTTTAGTGACTGGCTGCCTGCCCACACCTTAGCCATGATTTTGACAAATCTGCCAATTGGATTCCATATGTCAAGATATTTTAAAAAAACTTGTGCAAAAAGAAACTTTTTAAGTTTTTACCTTTCAACTGCCGCCAAATAGATCATGATATTTTAACCATGATCTGGTTAGGTAACTCAGATCAAAATATTGAAGGATTAGGTCTTTTCACAAGCAGCTAAGTCTTAACGATATCTTCCATTGAAGTAGAATGAATTGTAGCCAAGAATTTCAGTTCCATTGCACCTTATATGCCAGCGTAATTGCTAAAATTCTCCGTCTGTAAAAATAGTAAATTTGTACTTGAAAAAAAAGACAACCTTTCCCCTTCCATTTGGACCACAAAAACTAAAGAGGGAAAGAGAATAAGGAGAAAAAGATAAAGAAATAAATGGTAAAGGAAAATAAAAGTTTTTGAATAATTTCTATATTGTTTGTTTCCTTCATATTTCTCATGGGAGACTAAATGAGATTTGATATTCTTTCCTTTTGTTTTTCCCTTTTCCCAGCTAGTTTCTGAGATTCAAACAAAGCATTAGAGCATTCATATTATATATGACTGCAATGTGATATTTCTCATCCAAATCTCTCCAATTCCAACAGTGCTTAGGTTGCTTATCCTAATAACAACATAGTTGAAGAGTACTTAATGCTTGTGCAAATTAAATACTTGAGAATAAACAAATCAAGGATGTTGCAGCCAACGCTAAAATTAAAGCACGCATAATAATGAATCACACCGACATATACTTTTATAAATCTTAGACATAATAATAAGTTCATCCCTCATTCTATAAACTTTCACCTGCTCTCTATAAAGATTATGCACCAAGGTAAATTTGTCATTTGGTTATAAAAAACAATTGAATAGTTATGTATGAATATTTGTCAATGATATCTTAAAAATTAGTTGTGAGGGTATTATTATAATTTAAAAATTAGGGTTATTGTAGGGTGCAGTATATAATTTTTGTTATCTAAATTTATTATTTCCTGAATTAATAAAAAAGAATGAAAGAAGAGTAGGTACATTCTCTTCTGTTTAACATGGTATCAAAACTGGCTCCAAACTCTTAACTCCTAGTTGCAAACTTGATTTCCACTGGAAGTTGCCTTTTGCTCATTTTATTGTTCAAGTTACTTTAATCTGTGATAGTTTAAATGACTTAGGATGGTAGTTGACTGGGCTCAAATTTTCCCACAAGTTTTTCATGTCCATAGTGATTAGAAGCCCTCTAAGCCAGCCTGCTTTATTACTTGAGTTTATTATTTCCTGAATTAATAAATAAAAAAAAAAAAAAAAAGAAGAGTAAGGATATTCTTTTCTCCTTAAATGGTATCAAAGCAGTGTCCAAACTCTTTAACTCCTAGTTGCAAACTTGATTTCCATTGGAAGTTGCCTTTTGCTTATTTTGTTGTTCAAGTAAGTTACTTTAGTCTATCATAGTTTCAATGACTTGGGATGGTGGTTGTCATGGGCACAAATTTTCCCAAAAATTTTTCGCATCCACGCAACACTTAGAAGCCCTCTAGGCCAACCTACTCCAAAACACATGAGATTGCAATAAAAAAAATAAAAAATAAAAAAAGCCCATAAAGACACATAAGGCTATGGATCTTAATCCCTAACTTGTATTTTATTTCTTCTCTAAATAACAATACAAGACACAGCTCAACAAGACTTTCACAATCTCTTTGGTGAGTTCATGCTCTCTCTCTCAGGTTATGATTTAAGAAAATTCTCCCTCTCAATATACCTCTATATATTCTCTATGATCTCCATATTACACGATAATTCAAAGGGCACTCTAGTCCTCCTTTTATAGGTATGATACCAACCACTCCTATTTGATAAGGAGCAAGGAATCCTAGTTCTACTCAAACTACAATTAAAATAAGAATTTGAACTCCTATTCAAACTCAAATTACAATCACAATTTGAATCCAACCCTAAACTTTCAAATGTCTTCAACCCATTCCTTATTCATTTGAAACTCCTTATGCTACTAACTATTGTATCAAGCCACATATCAGCCCTTCAATTCCTTGGTTTGTGGTGCAATACATCTTCCTTCAACTTGTCCCAATGCCAAGACGTCTCAGTTGTGCTCTACCTCAAGTCTACCCACTCTTGTGCCTTGAGTCAATCCATTCATGTGTTTGAATCAGTCAATGCATCTGATCAGCTTGCTATAGCATCTCTAGGCAGCTTGCTGCTTGTGTCTCTATGCAACTAGTGTGCATGCCAATCCCCTCTCTTAGCCTACAAATCTAGCAATTTTCCTTGGTGCCAATCTTTTCTTTGGCTCGTGGCCCTTTGTTGTTCCTTGAGCGTGTCAATCATGCTCATATGTGTTCCCCGCATCTAGATCACATCCACACTAAGGCAACTCGCCCATGTTTGCTTCGTCTAGTTGCTACTATGGCATCATGCCATGCCCAAGCCCTCTTCTTGGTGCAACAACTAGTCATGGCATTGCATCCATGACTCCTCATCTCTACGCACAAGGTGTTGTGCCTTTGTGCTAAGCATTAGGCATCACATTTGAGTCGACTTCCCTTATCTCTATGCACAAGGCATTGTGCCCTTGTACCAAGCCACCTCATCGCACAAGGCATTTCCCCCTCGTGCTACCGTCAAAAGGGGAAGACTGCATGGCACCCCATGTCATTGTGGCCACGAGTTGCACACCATCACATGTCATGGGGCCCATGTGTTGGTTGCTAGCAAGGCTTGCCTATGTGTCTTGCTCATGTTTGAGACCTTGCACTGAAGCCCCTAATTGTAGCCACACCCATGCCACCTCGTCTTCCTTCAATCACTCCCCCCGCGCGCGCGCCCGCCCTCCCAAAAAGAACATTTTAAGCCCTTTTAATTAATTCATAAAATCTAGAAAATTATGCTTCCACTTGAAGTCTTCCTTTTGGAGGTTCTTGTAAATCTTTTATCTCTAAGCAAATTAACCAAGTCACTTAATTGTTTTGCAACATTCGTTCCCTTTCCATTGTGTATTTCAAGATCTCTTAATGAACAAGACAATTGGTGGAGGGCATGAAGTTAATGGAGTTTATCACCATATCGGCTAGCCTCTTACTCCAATTGCTCGACATACTTCCTTTTCTTCTATGTAGTGGCACATCTTTCACTTCGCATCTTTAGCATATGGGACTTCTAGTTATATTGGACTCCAAGTTAAAGCACCAAGCTTGTGAGTCAAGCAAATATCATTGTCATAGTGTTGTTCTAGTCCTTTTTGTGTTATAATCACAAGAGGAGTACTAGTCCTTTTCATTTTGTTCATTTAGACATTTAGAGTTTATGTAGTGTTGTTCCTAATGTTGAACTAAACTTTTTTTTTTTTGTTATTTTATTAATTAGATTAATGAAAATGGTATGAGCATAAAGAGGCTATATAATAAGTATTAATCTCTTAAAAAAAAATTATCTTATAGAAACATCATCAAGTGACTATGCACAAGTAAATGGTCTGACAAGGAGTGAGAAAAACATTCATTTTTGTGCAACAACCAATTATTTGCATCTTAATCAACTAAAGAATAAATGGCTGAAGACAAAAAATGATTGAACAAAAAGAAAATCATAAGAAAGTTTTAGGCCAGACACTTTTTTCATCAATTATATACAACAACAATAAATCAAATAGTCCTAAATTTCAAAAGAATAATGCTCATCAGCCATGCATACTCACAAATCACAAATACCTCCTAGGACTACTTGGAGAAAGTATGAGCAACAAAACAAATTTATAGTCCGTCCCCATTAGCTGGATGGAGAGGTTGAGCTTATTGCTGCTATGGTGGAGGTCACTTTCATGTAGACTTTGAAATTTGCGAATGAAGAGGCAGATTTCTTAGAAGAAGGGGTAGGAATCAGCTTGTGGTAGATGTTGAGCTTTTGCCTCTATGGTTTTCGAGTGGGCTCCAAGTCCTACAAGGTTTGGGAAACCATGCTTGAGGACTTGAGGGGCCATTTCTGATTTCATGTCTTCTCCATGTGGATTTGAGGTTTAACAAGATTTTTGGGAAATCATTAAGGTTAAAAGTAATCAAAGACTTTCACATTAATGGGGTGATGAAGAACCACTGATACTTCTTCAACCCAAAGTTCCTTTTGCAAAAATATAGTGAGTGAAGAACTAAGCCCTTAAGCATCTGCAAAAAAAAGATATGCACCTCTGTTATATGTACCAAAATAATGGTGAAAATGATACTTAGTTTGACAGAGATATGATTTCAATCTCATTTGTGAGGTTAATTAAAGCAAAGTGACAAAATCTCATTTATGTATCCATAATTATTCTAATTGGCATCAGTTTGTCACTTTGGACAATAAAAGTAGTTAATGAATAAATGATAATTATAATTGCTCATTTCACTTTTTGATTTAGATGAATCATACAGGATGACATCCATCAAGTATATTCCGTTGAATTTATTGTTTTGTGATCTCATTAGAAGCACATACAAACTATTTAGCAAAGAAAATGCATTAATTTATTATTTTGGATTATTTAAATGCATTAAAAATAATTAGAATTGACTGTTTTACTATTTAATTAAAATAAATGATAAAAAAAAGCCTCTATATATCCATGTACATAATTATTGACCTTATTAATCAATTCCTTGAGAGTAGAAAATAGTAAAAAATGATTAATACAAACTTGATCAAAATATTTTTATTGACACATTGTGTAAATATTCTTATTTAATAAAAGTTCTATTGTCATTAAATAAATATAGAATTTTAACATTAATTGTAGGATATCCCATGTTTAAGTTGTTAATTAAGGCTTATTTGATAAAACTTAATATTTATTATTTAATAACTTAAGTTGACTTTAAGTTATATTATATTTAAGTTATTTCCTTAAAATTTATTATTTAATATTTATTTTAAGTATTAAATTTATTTGATAAAGTTAATTTAAAAATTATTTTAAATCATCAAATTGTCATATTTAACTTCATTAATTTGAATTAGTATTTACATTTGTTAATTTTATTTAATATTTATTTTTATTAATCTTAAATAATAAATTTGTTTATTAAACATTTAATAGATGCATTAGATAACTACAAAATATTCACAATAATAAATGAGTTATGAATTTGAAGTCAGGATTGTAAAATGTACGCTAACAAGATACGAACAAATGAGACAAAAAAAAAAAAGATTAAGAATAAGTTAATTATTTTGATTTAACACTTACAATTAAAAATAACTTTAAATTATAATATTAAGTTATTTTATCAAATATATTTAATCTATTTAACGAATTAAATTAAGTTATTAAGTCAAATGATTACCAAACACCCTATTGAGACCCAGAAAATTGAATGAGTTTTAATAATATTCAGGATGGGCATGACTAGGTGGTGGTTCAATGCTGATTAATCATAATTTAATCTAAGCAAAATATGTAAGGAAGACAACTCAAACTGCACTATCCAAATGGGCGCCAAGAAAATTACAATTGACAAACAATTGTAATTTGGTTTAATTTGTTCGTTTTAACAACTAGCAATTAAAAGATCACTCTCTTGTTGTATCTCTCTTTTTCTTCAAACCCCAGAAGGAAAAACTCGAACCCCATTATTTTGATCACAGAAAAAAGGGCAAAAAAGTGTGTTGTAGTTCATCTTAAAGCTCATTAACTTCATCTTAATTTGATCCTAATTGCAGAAACATGCGAAACTCCATGAACCTATGGTGCTATGGTGGCCTACATTAATATAACTGGGGACACTTTGGTTTAAACTACAATGACCCCAAACAGGATTTGTAGAGACTTTATCGAGATCACTAGCTTCAAAAGACTAAGGAAAGAAAGATGTTCTCAATGAAAACTTGGTGTCAAATTGCACATAAAGACCTAAAAATCCCACTTAATGTGTTCTAGGAATTGTTGTTTCATAGGGAGCAAGAACAGAGTGCATGAGTTTTGTGGTGGGGTGATACCTAAAGCACTAGAGCAGCACGTGATCAAGCCTCACTTAGTGATAAGCTGTTTGGTTTGTACATGTCTGCTTAGTGATACTTAGAGATTGGCGAAGTATACGTCTCCTTTGTGATCTGGTTTGTATATGGGCAGATGAATGTTCATGCGAGGTTCATATATGTTTCTGATATATATCACCCTGGAAAGATCTAGATCAAGGGGATGAGTTTCAAAAGCTTGAGTAGGTTTAAGATGTTCCGAGAATTGGTGAGCATGATATATATCAACATGATATTGCAGAAGACAACAGAGCTTTTGAAATATTTCAGGTTCAATAGTAGGAAATCTTATCAGCTGTCACTTACTGTAATTGTTTTTGAAATACAGGCTCAATATTCATTTGTTGAAGAAAAAAAAAATTGCTTTCACACTATTCAATTACTGGAGAATGTTCAATTATAGAAGAAAATAATATTCACTAGACTCTTTCAACTAAATCAACATGCAGAAAAGCAGTCGGGGTGACCAATTATTCACATAATAACTTACATAGTCTCTCTACCTCTACTTGTTACTCATCAGCCTAGCTTATAGTAATATAAGCTTGGGTTCATCTCTCTATGCCACTGATGACAACTCCACATGGGCTTCGCCTTCTGGTGATTTTGCATTTGGATTCCGACCCTCTCCAAGTGAAAAGGATCTATTCCTTCTTGCTATCTGGACTGCAAATGGAAGTTAGCCGGTGCCTAGAGGATCAAAAGTTGAGCTTACTACCAATGGACAGCTTGTTCTCCAGAGGCTAAAAGATATGGAAGACAAAGACTGGTAATGTGAGCAGCGAAGCAGTGCATGGTGCCATGCTTGGAGATTGTATACCTGTATATGGGAGAGCTTCAAGCACCCAACTAATACCATATTGCCAACCCAGGGATTGGTGGTGGAGCCTACTGTGCAGTTGCTATTTTTGAGGACCTGAGGTTTGCAAATGGAACTGGAAGCTGTTGGAGGAAAAGACTACCCCTTTCAAATGGGAGGTTGGATCAAACTGCTGTTGCCAGAAGTGCTCTAATCAAGATGTTGAAGTCCAGTGAACTAACTTCAGGCAGAGGCAAGCAAAATAAAGCAATTCTAATGCTCTCAATCCTCTTAGGCCCCTCTGCGCTCTTCTTCTTTGTTTCTGTGGCTGCAGTTTCTCTAGTTTTCTACTGCTTGAACCTCAAAAGTCTGCAGATTTATCAGAGAATCCTGAGTACAAGCGATGGTAGAAGCCTTTGGCACTGTTTATAAAGGGATATTACCATCAGGTTCTGGAAATTCTGTTGCTGAAAAGAAGTTGGAGAAGGTGGTGGGAGAAGGTGATAAAGAATTCAAGGCAGAACTGAATGTGATAGGCCATACTCACCATAAGAATAGGACACTTGCTGTGTTACTGCGGTGTGTGGATGAACACTGACTTCTGGTGTATGCGTTTATGCACAATGGGTCGGTCTTTATCAAGCTTCCTTTTTGGAGGCGCCTCAGGACTTGTGTACCACCTACATGAAGAATGCAGTAAACAGATCATCCATTGCGACATAAAGCCCTCAGAACATAACTCTTGGATGATTCTTTTACAGCCAAAGTTGCAAAATCGGACTGGGAAAGCTTCTGATAAGAAACCAGACTTGAACACTCACAGGCATCAGAGGGACTATGGGGTATATTCAGACAACTCGGGCAGCCTAGATCTCTTATAATAACACGGTATGAAGCATCAGCTCAATGTCAGGGTTCAATCTGCAAAGCAAGGAATTCATCAATGTTTCCTTGAAACTAAATAATAAGGAACAAAAATGGATTGCTCTGCATTTTCAGTGGTGTTTGTTATAGCATTTATACAAGAACTCTATGTATGACTATTCTTTTGGGGTTCTATGTATAACTTCATTCCTATTTTGTCAGTGAATATGGTGATGGTGTTATATTATAAATCATAGTGAACTGGTGGAATTTGATCATTTAGCCAACTTCATCCAAAACTGTTCCACGGTTGAGGGGATTGTTAACTTTGCCATGGGCCAAGCAGCAATTTCTTAAGAAGCTGGGTAACAAAGGGTACCATAATTTGGACTAGTTTCAATGGAAACTCCCCTGTTTTTGTGCATGATATCTTCAGCTTCAGCTTTTCCTTTGCTTTTGACTAGCCTGAAACTGATCCAAATCTCTTCAATCGATTAAATGTATAAACGAGTCCTATTCATTGTTTGGAGTAACAACAAATTTTTGGAAGACTGGGAAAGTTGACACTGGAGAGAAAACAAAATGACAGGACCATAAATTCTGGAAGAGGGCTTTGCTTTCTAACCATTACCATAATTTTAGAGCTCAACCTGGATGAGTAAATTATATTTCAGAATGTTCAGAAGATAATTCTAAAGAGATGAACCTTCTACTCACAGTTTCTTGTTCTTCTCGAACAGAGCAATGAACATCAATAGTTCAGCATCCAGGAATCTTCCCTTCCTCCAATTCCTTCACTGGGAAAACTCTGCCAAAATCAAAACAATCTATCCTCTTCCTTGGAGGAAAAGTCACCTTCCCAATCAAGAAAATCATCAGGATTAATTTGAGCAAAACATCAGAGTATACATCAAGAAAGCCTTGCTTGAAATCAAAATACATCAAGAGCTGCCATTTTCTTCTATTTCCTCTTCCCTGAATGGAATGCCTTTTGGACTTAGGTGATCAATGGTAACAGTCTAACACACTCCTTAAGCTCTGATTGAGGTCAACGGCGGATTGGCACATTTAATGACTTTAAAATCATAGCTGTGTGAAGGGAGGCAAACATGAATCTCAGGATAATCAACAAGTCAACAACTATCAATCAGCAAGGAAAAGGAAATACCTTTGGATATTTACAAATCAAAAATTTGAGAGAGTCCAGCTGCTCTGTACAGAAAGGCTTGAGCTTATTCCATGGCCAGGCTTTAGATGGTTCTGAATTACAGATGAGAGGGTTGAGTTTTCTTTCATTCTGCTATAAGATTAAAAACATCAATGAAACACTAAAAGTTTATATATAGAAGCCCTTTAAAGATAAGAATTGGCAAGAGAGCTCACCCATGGTCTAGTAAAACATCTGTTAGATAAGTAACCACCATTCAATTGTCCAGCTAATGCATTTAGATCTAAGATAAGATATGGAAAAATAGTCAAAAATAGCTAAAGACAGTCCAAAAACTCATTTGACTAATAATTTTCTAAAAACAGTAACATAAAACCTGGATGAAGAATCCACCCCTCTACCTAACACCACTTCAATACCAAATAAAATGTTACAGTGTCCATTTATGGTCTTAAGAGACAGTGGATGTTGTTTGGGCTCAAGACCTAAGACAAGCCAAAAAACAAGAAGAAAACATCAAAATTGGCACAGAAACAAGTACATCAAATATCTAATAAAGAGATTTATGCATGTAACAAATGCAAATGAAATATGATACAAGATTTTCATGGATTAAACAAAAATAGATGGCAAAATAGAAGGATAGGGTCACAGACAGGACAATATTAAAAGAAATTATTATTTTTCCGACTTAAAAATCGAGGCATTCAGAACAGTACAAGTTTGTAAGTAGTCCATGGAAACCAGGGAACATATGTAGATGTTGTATTCTATTGCATAAGGCAAACACTCAATCCTTACAAGCATAACCAGGCCCAGAAAGCCATGAATCCCTTCTTGTTTTGCTTTTTTACCTATTCCCATCTCTTATGGCCAGAAGTGCCCAGGATGATATAACCTCACCAAATAAGTTAGAAACCAGCACATTCAATGGAGGAGCTTGCCCTCAATCTTCTTTGAGTCAACAAACAGCTGGGCATTATTGCCTCCAATGGAGGAGCTGGCAGCAGGGGTGGCTGTAAAACTCTCTGTTCCAAAACCCCAAGTTTCAGGGCCAGAAGTTCCTTCTGTGGCTGGTTTGTTGTGATGGACATTTTGGGTCCTAACAGACTTGCTATTGTTGTCTGGGCACCTACCTCAGAGAAACCCTGCCATAGATTAGAGTCTGGGCCAGGGGAATCAGATTTTCTTTGCTGGAGTTCCCAGTCTGTTGCTTCAATCTTTTCTCTGTGCTGTTATGAGAAGAAAACCTATCAGACACATGAATGGGTACAAAAAGGTAAACTTCAGGTTTTGGTTGTATTGAAAAGCACAGGAAACTTCACAAGAGGCAAATTATACCCCAGTCTGTTGCTTCAATCTCTTTTCTGTGCTGTTATGAGAAGAAAACCTATCAGACACATGAATGGGTACAAAAAGGTTAACTTCAGGTTTTGGTTGTATTGAAAAGCACAGGAAACTTCCCAAGAGGCAAATTATACCCCAGACTTACTGAAGAAAAATAAAGTACAATTGACTTACCCAAATGTCTACTTTCTCATTTATAGGTTCATTCCTGAACAAATCCCCACATCTAGGACAGGAAAAGGAAGAAAATGGGAGTCAACATTTTTTCAACCAAATGTCAGCACTAACTTATCAAAAAGCATAGTTTTCCATTCAACCTCTGGAGCTCTATATGCAGGTGTAGTGTACTTTCTGATATTGTCTTCTTCAATGCCCATTTCTTCAGGCTTCTCAAAGTGCTTATGGTTGGTGGAGATGCTTCCAAAATCACACAACTTCCATAATCCATTAGGGCCCAATAGAAGATTCTCAACATTTATATAAGAACTTTAGGGTTTATACCAATGATCATGTTACAGTATAAATCATAGTGAACTGGTGGAATTTGATCATTTAGCCAACCTCATCAAAAACTGTTTCACAGTTGAGGGGATTGTTAACCTTGCCATGGGCCAAGCAGCAATTTCTGAAGAAGCTGGGTGACAAAGAGTACCATAATTTGGACTAGTTTCAATGGAAATTCCTCTGTTTTTATACATGATATCTTCAGCTTCAGCTTTTCCTTTTGCTTTTGACATGGCTGAAACTGACCCTGAAATCAAAAATCCCACACAAGTAGATATTTAACAGAAGAGGATCCGAATCTCTTCAATTGATTAATGTATAAATGAATTAATCAAGATTTTTAGAGATAATTATAGGGAGATGAACCTTGTACCTTTGAGTTTCTTATTCTTCTTGAACAGAGCAATGAGCATCAAGTGTTGAGCACCCAGGAATCTCCCTTCCTCCACAGGCAAAATCTGAACAATCTATCATTTCTTCATATTCCACTACTTCTTGCTAAAGTCCAAAAACATGAAGAAGATGCATCAACTATCTCAAAGAAGTGATTAGCCGATTGCTTACCTTTTGAAGAAGTCCACTTGTTTAGAGCTCATTTACATGTACGACCAATCACTGCATGCTGTGAGGAACCAAGGAGAGTTCAAAAATACTATAATAATATGGGACTAATCTCAGTATCATAAAATACTTACATGAATTCTAAAATGATCGCATGTATAATAAACTTTGGATAATTTATTGTTGTTTACCTTAACTTGATTCTTCCATGGTCATATTCGAATTGTGTTTATCATAACAAATCTCTGTGCATCTCATCCTGATTATTACATTTAACACTGAAATGAAAAGAAAAAAAAAACACAAATGACAATTAGTTTGGTTGATAAATTTAGCACCACAATTCCCTTTTTCTGCATGAGAAAAGAAAGAGTAAAAAAAATTTAATGAATTTAATAATTTTTTATAATTAGCAATTTTTAAATACTATTTTGGTTCTTAGAAAATTAAGGGGAAGTAGGGAAAATAATGTAAAACTTTTTCTCTTGTTTGATTGTTTATGGGGAATTGAGCTGGAAGAACTAAGTTTTTTGGGGAATTTATTTAATTATTTTTGAGAACTAAAAATGTTTTTAGATGTTATCCGAATCGATAATTTTTAACGTATTTAATTCCAATTAATGAGATTTAATCAAAACAAATGAATTTGTGATAAAATTATTTAAAAGCATGAAATTCAAGTCATTAAAGTTGTCCATAAAATTTGGTATATTTGAACCAAGGAAAAAAACAAAGCAATTTGTATGACCTGATAATTAATGCACCTACTTGAATATGTCTGAGTTATTCTGTGCTCTGTATATAAGAATTAAACAGAGAACACAAAAAATAAAAAAATAAAAAAAAACAAGGAAAAAAATAAAAAATAACATGACGTTATAAATGGTTATTTTTGCAACTGTCAATTCAACAGAGCATGAATTGTGTTCAATATTTGTTTTCAGGCTTGAAGTTTCAAGAAAAAGAAAATCTTAAATCAAATAAATAGGACTAGCGAATGAATTGGAACTTGAATGAAAAGTTTAAGGACAAAGATTTACTGGCGGAGTGGCACTTTGATTAATAGAGCACATCATTGATCGCTATTTTTGGAAATGTGAGCTAGATAAGCCATTTTCCCCTTTCTAAATTGACACCGTTTTTCCAGTAAAGGACACTCGTGGCCATCAGAAGAGAGAGTGAATCTGGAAGTATTTCTTTGGTCAAGTATTTGAGCTTACGACAGTCATAGATCCACCATCTTTTAAGAGAGGTGAGGTGGTTGATGAACCCCCACAACACTTCCCCACCATTACAAAACAACCCACTTATGTCAAGGATTGTGGAGATTGGCAGCTTTAGGATCCAGATATTTCAAGTGAGGTGAGGTGTTGTAAGACCACTTCTGTCCAATGATTGAAGCCTCGAGCATCCAACAATTCGTAATTTTTTAGAGTGATTAAGGAGTTGCGCCGCTCCTGTCGTGAATGGAGCTCTGGCCAGTTTCTGGTCTCTAATTTTTCTAGTAGAGAGGTTGAGTTGTTGTAGCCCCCCGCTGTCAAGAGACTTGAGATTCGGGAGTCCTCAATTCTAGAGAAGTCAGGAGACCGGGGTAGCAAACACTCCTTGGGAAATAACAACGTCTTTCACATCCACCTATGATTTTGAAATCAGTAAGAGAGGTCTGCCTTTGCAAACCCCACTCAACCTGGGGCGTGCGTTGGTTGCAGTGTAAATTACAAGTTTACGTAGGTGGGAAGGCAAACCCCTCTCTCTGAAACAAAACAAGTTCTGGTCAATCCGATAAATGCACTCCTGTTTAGATGGTGTGTGTGTGCCAATGACCTGAGCTTGGAGCACCTTATAATCGAACCAAGACTCCAAGTTGAGAGCGTGCAATTCGATAGATTCAAGATTTAGGGCATCCTGCTAGACGCAAGGAAAAATAAAGATGTGGGTGGACCATATGAAACCAAAATGGAGAGCTTCTCAAGCCTTAAGATTAAAGATTGTGAAATCAGTCAACTTTGGGTTAGATGGCCTATTGAGATGGATAACGAGAGTGAATCTTCGATACCACTCGTTCGATGCTTTG
Organism: Vitis rotundifolia; assembly: GCA_030254885.1. Taxonomy (NCBI): domain Eukaryota; kingdom Viridiplantae; phylum Streptophyta; class Magnoliopsida; order Vitales; family Vitaceae; genus Vitis; species Vitis rotundifolia. Next base: position 16,106,080 of record CM058163.1, on the reverse strand, counting down.
ATGGTCATGGACTGGGAGATGGCATCTGAACAACTCAGGTAGGAGTAACCTATAATTTCGTAGCACTCCAGTGATTATTAGTGATTTCAGGTGTAGTGGGGGTAACCAACTTTGTGCAAGGGTCCTAGAAAACTACAATTCCATAGGATTTTCAGATCATGTATGTTGGTTTGCGAGTTTCCTCCTCTGCAAAGACTCAAAATCATCACATTGTATAATTGAGAATGGTGTGGTGCCATTGGAAGTGACTCACACTTGAGGACACATCTACAATTTCTATTTCTGAAGTTTGAACGAGCTGGTGAGTCACCTCTGCCATTTGCAACTGCTGCTTTACCTAAATCCACATCCTGAATTGACCAAATTGCAGGAACTATGAGTGAAGCCATAAGCAGCTGCGGACATTTCTGAATTTGAGTTCTACCTATGGAAAGAAGCTGTTCTGGTAATTTACCAGTGAGTTACGGGGACAGTGTCGATAGAAGCTTCTGGAGATGAGGAAATTCTCCCAAATTTAACCATTTGCCCAGTTAGGCATATCCTCAAATGATAGTGTTTCTAGGGATTGGAAAGGAAGCATTACCCCCCCCAACTCAGAACTCGCTACCCACACGCTTACTCCTTCATCTTGAGTTTTGTAAGATATAAGATGAAGTTAGCTGTCAAAGTGGTGGCAGGGTTGAGCAATTTGCCACAACCTCGAAGCCATGGAACACGAGGATTAAACTCTGATGGGGCATTCATGCCAATTGGAAATCTTTCACCAGGATTGGTTGTGATGGAGAGTTGTTTAAAATTGGTTGAGGTTGTAACGTGTCGAGTATTTCATGCGTTGTTGCGCCATTTTGTGTAACACCATGGTACACTTGTAACCCCAAATCAATGATTAATCATCAAGATAACTTTTAATCCTTCTTTATAGCTGTAATTAAGCTTCCTTAACACTCACCATCATTCTCCATGTTTTGAAATATTAGTTCACTTCCATCTTGAAAGTCCCTCAATCTGCCATTCTTTAAATCACTCTTTTGGTCCACATTAAATTGTGTCAACCTTTGTAAAGCTTTTTTATCGACAATTCCATGGCTTGACATTTCTCTCTATGAACACATTTAGGAAATATCTTGTAAACGCAAAATGATCATTTTTTCAATTTTGAAGGTTATTCTACGAGGCTTAAACATTTTATCAGTATCATACGTTTGTAAATTGCATAAACAACATATTGATTCAGTATTTTTTGAATTCCTTGTAAAAGACAAATCAAAGTTACGCAAATGTTTCAATATTGGCCTTTCGATTTTAGCCAAATCATACTATTTCTTATGCACATAATGATAACAAGCGTAGACACCACATTTTTTTGTAAAATATCTGTATAACTCTTTTGTCATAGTTTATGAAACATTGTCTTATTGTGGCTTCACTCCTAAGAGTGTCGAAGAGATTTAGCTTTAGCCATAGCCTCAAAATTCTTAAATGCAACAAAAGGTATAATCACTTTTAAAGTACAAAAGTGGGGAGCCTTCTTAGAACTTTTGGTAACTTATCTTCATCTTCACTCGAGCGCAAAAATCTCCAGACACGTGTTGAGCCCAATGCATGTATTAGATCTTGCATTAAAAGCATGATCCTTCTGTTCCAATAGATTTTTGAAAGAATGGATTGGCGAGAAGCTCATCATAAGATGAATCACCTTTCTTTCTATTTCCTTCCTTCGTGTTTGTTTTGGGATGTAAAAGCACCTTCTGCCAGCCATAATATTATCTGCTTATCTTTGTAGAATTGGTGGTCCTGAGGGGAAAAAGGAAAAATAGAACAATAGCCAATAATATACTTCAGAGGGTTAGAATGTTGATGTAGCTTAATATCAAGATGAAGAATTTCGGAGCCACTCTGCGGATGCCATATTTCACTTTTCAACACATCCTCCATTCTTTTTGACCTTTGAATACAAGTGACTGACGAGTGCTCTTTTCACAGCCAAAGGCAATCCTTGGCACTTGTCTACAATCTGTTGCCTTGATTTTCAAGCTCATGGATTGCGTAGGAGTCTCTATCTTGAATTGCAGCTTGTTTTTTTAACCAGAAACCAAACTATCTTCAGAGCTAAATTTACCAGATGATGAGTGGGGCTGCTTCGCCTTGGTTGTTGCAACAGATTTGAATCACGGACCCTGGTCACTACATTCTTGTTCCTCTGCTGCAGCGAGGAGTGGATTCGTAGACTATTCCAACCTTCACGTTCAATAGCTCCAATAACCTCATCACAAGATTTCAATTCCAGACGTTCATCAAGACAAGCAGAAATTTCTTGTTACTAAAGTTTCTCGTTGAGTTGAGCTGAAGCAAATTAGGTTGTCAGATCTGTTTTAGAACAATTTCTCAAGAATTGTTTTGGTGAGTTTGATAAGAGAAAAAATCAGTGGAAACACAGGACCCATTGCTTTCAAGGTCGAAGTGTTCCTTCACTCTCTTCATCGTTATAGTGGTAAGCGAGCAAGCGTGGTCTTGCCGCTGCCCGCCCATGCCACTATGGACATCACCCCTTTTTGTAGCCTGGTGTATTGTCTAGATAGCAACCACTTCACCATTCTCCTTCGGATTTCATCCTGCCAAACCAACAATGGAGTTATCCTCCAAAGAAGTGGATATTTGGTGATCTTGGTCTTGGTGTAACGTTTCTTCCGCCCCCAACTTCTGCAGCCCAACCTACTTTTTCTAGTGCTAGTTTTTCAGTAGATCATCATGACCCTGACCCTGTCCCATGCTTTTGATAGCAAAATGAGCCATTCACAGAAGCAGAGGAACTTGTTCCATTTCCACGCCTTATGAAGTTCCGCCGGTTTGGGTGTCAGGCAGCTTCCATCTTGCATACGCAAAGCGTCGGTTAGCGATCTCGTCCAACAGGTCCTTCCGCATCATACAGCATCTTGACAGGGACGAGCACTCTTTGACATTTGGGTTTGAAAATTGGTCTTCACCTCCGCATCATCGAGCTAACATTGAGAACAACACGAGTTTCCTCTTCAACTCGTTGAGGAGTTCATCGTAAGGGTTCGTCCAGCCGAATAAAGTTTATGAGCTCTGGTGACGCCAACCTTTCGAATAACTTGAAGCGGAAGCAGAGAGGAGGGCGTCCGCCATATCTGTGTCGACTGTTGTTTGCAATAGGAATTCTGGAGGTATTGGTGTCTGTTACCGCGATAACCACCAAAGTGCAAAAGGACTGGGAGTTTTTTGGCTTACCACACTGCTGAATGCTTGAAGGAATCATTTTGTAGTGGACCCAGCTGCCCAGATCTTTGTCAAACACCATTATTGTGTGGTGAGAAAAAGAAAGGAGAAAAAGCTAGTGGGAGTGGATGCGCTTTCCCCAAGGCAAAAGTCAAGTGGATGGTGGATGGCGCTTTGAAAGAAAAGCAACAACATTCTGTTATTTTTCTTTTTCATCGTACGGCAATTCTTCTTCTTCTCGAAATGTATTATTATTAGTAGACATTTACACCCAAATATTTGTTTTATTTAATTTTTATTTTCTTATGATATAATAATAACTTATAATAAGAATAATAAATTTTCAATAAAATAAATTATAAAAGAATTAATAATTTCTATTATTTATAATTTATATTTATTTTTAAAGGTAATTAATAAAATTTTACAAAAATTAAAAATTTCAAAAAAAGTTAAACAAAACAGATATGAGAAATTTGAATAAATAGGGCCGGAATTGGGATGGGACCAACCCATTCTAAAGTCGTCCGGTTTGCATCCCAAAATCACCTAGTGGTAATTAGGTCATTTGTTATCATTGTTTTTTTAAATGGTCTTTTGTCTTTAAAAAATGAATATATTTAATAAATACTTCCCTAAAAGTAATTTTTATTTTTTAAATTAAAATAAAGGCATTTTTTAGCTCATATCATTTTAGTTTTTTTAACTATTTAATAAATTATTTAAAAAGTAAGTATATAAATATAAAAAATAAAATAATCTAGATAAAAATTATTTTAAAATATTTGAATATTAGTTATGGATACTTCATCTTCTCATAGTCTTGTTTTTTTAAATTATCATAAATAATTTTTCAAAAACTATTTTTTTTTTAACTATTTTTGTCAAACCACAATGGCAATAATTCAAAACAATAAATAAATATATAAAAATAAAAAGGGTCCAAATAGATAGACGTATTGCATCAGCGCACTTAATGTTCAATTAAACTAAAGTAAAGATGTAATTATCATAATCATAGATATATCGGTACTTCAATTTTATGGAGTTATCGAATATATTGGTGGATTTTTTGAAAATATATCGATTAAGTCGGAAATGATCAAATTCATGGAAATATAAAAAAAATACTTAGTTGTAATTAAAAGTATAATAGACATTTTATACTTGTTTTGTTTGAAGAATTTGATATATGTGTATTTGATAATAATAATTTGTTGATAATATGTATAATTTTTATAATAAATATATTTAATATTAAAATGTGATCCATTTAATTCAATTATATTAATGATAAAAAATAAATTATGATATATGTACGATTGTGATATTTTATAATAATTTTTTTTATTTTAAAACCTTATTTATGCGTTATTAATCGATTTTGGATCTATTTAATTATAAAAAAATAATGATTATATGTTGAAGTATTTTTATTTAAATTTTTGATAATTTTTTTTCAATAATTTTATGTATTTATGTAGTATGTAATTATTATATAAAAGTCCCACAATATCCAAAAATTTATTGTTTTTTAATAATTTTTTTCTGATTTTATATTATATTTTAAATTAATCAATTGCAGCTTGGTTGGTTAGGCTGGTGTTGGGGGGGATTTAGTATTTAATTTATACATTTAAATCTGCAACAGCCAAAGGCAAAGTTTGTGCTGGAGTGTAGGGGCTCAAATCCCCTTGGTTCCGTAAGCCACCGTTTATATCGGGAGAAATATGAAATATTTTGTATATTAAAATTATTTTGTAAGTGTAATGAATAAGTACAATGAAAATAACATTTATCAATTTTTTTATAAAAAATTAGCTTAAAATTTATTCATATTTTATATTCATTTATTTTAATATTTTAAAATTACTTTTTTTAATTATGTTTTATTTACATTATAATAAAAATTAAATTAATTTATATAAAATATTTTATTGAGATTTAATTTCTTAAAATTTTATTAAAACTTGTGGTAACACTTTTTCTATTAACACTTTGTATTTAAACAATTAAAATTATTAACAATTATCTTATCAAATTAATTTTAATTTATAAAATATTTATAACTTTCTTATTTTTTAGATTGTAGCAATTTTTTTTTCTAGTAAATTTATATTTTTTGTATTTTAAAATAAAAATATTTAAATTAAATAAAATTGAAAGGATAAAATATAAAAAAAAAATTTAAGAGTGAAGTGTTAATAATTTTGAAAAGAGAATTAATTTTTTTTTTTTTTTTTTTTGTTGTGATAAATTTGTAAAGTGGTTTAAAAATAAAAAGGTTAATATAAATTAAATGATAATATAAATTTAAATTGAAAGATAATTAAAAAAAAAAAAAAAGGGAAAAAAATGGCATCACCACAAAATTGGAGACTTTTCAAAGAAATCATTGATAAATCGTGAAAATCGGGTGATTTTTGGAGGTATATTTTCCTCCACGTGCGCGTGCTCCCCACATCCAGTTTTTCGCCGAAATTTCATTTTTTTACTAATAAATCCACCAATGATAATCTATAATCGAATTCGTTTCGGCCTCTTCTATTTCCAAAATATTGCTGATATTTCGACGATATCATCTTTTTTCATCATTGGTTACATTCTCTTGATTTTCCCTTGCCTTTAAAAATTCTAGTTCTTGCAATCCCATCACCGACGGTGCATGACACCAAAAAGGTGTATTTAAACATTGAAGTGGTGGAGCGTCACATGCGTGCAGAGCACGCGGGGGGCTGGCGTTTGGACCTAGGCGGCCCCATGTTGGGTCTGCGCACGCGCTAGGGCTGGGGAAAGGTGTGCGTTTTGGGCTATGGGCGGAAAAAGAATGACGTGGCAGCGATATATCGGGCGGCTCGAATGTATCGTGTCGAAGGTTTTGACTTTTTAAAACAGTTATGCATATCGGGGGCAATCGATCAGATGTGGTTTATTGCAGTGGAGCATTCTCTCCTCTCATTCAACGTGAAGTACTGTTACCTATCAATGTCCTTCATAAAGCCTACCACCATGCCGACAACGCACTAAATTCATATTTTAAAGCCTTACCACCATGCAAACTTTGTCTTGTAAGGCCATGCCGCAACGCAGAAATCATATTTAAAGCTACCCACCATGCCAATCATTGTCTTGGTAAGGGGGTTTGAAGTGAATGAAAGCAAACTAGTAGGATATTTCGTTGTTATTTCTTTCCTCTAATTAACCATATTTATTAATAATAAAATTAATACCAATGTTTAAGGATGTCAAAAAAATACTAGAATAAAATAAAATATTAAAAGGATTTTTTTCATATTTGATTTTTTTATAAAAATATAAAAAATCAAATATAATTAAAATTAATTTAATATTGATATTTTTTAAAATTATTTAATTTTGTTATAATATAAAGAAATGAGTAAATGGTTTAAGGGTTGTATTATAATTAATTTATTAAATTTAAATTTTTTTTTTTTAATTTTCTTTCATTTTTTTCTTTTCTTTACTTTTTTCTCTCTATTTTTTTTTCTTCATATTTGTTCTCAAATTTTCTGGATAACCAAACATAACCTAAAGGATTAGTTTCATAGGCACAACCATTTCAATTTTTTTAGGATATTTTTTTTATTAGTTAAGAATTAAAAATTTAATGTACCATATCTACCATATTAAACACTAAAAAAAAGTTTATAAAAATCATCTTATCTTTTACGAATGTATTGTTTAAATGAGGTTAAAAATTAAAGTAGATTTAATTCATTTAACATCTAATTAATTAATGAGTTAATATCTTATATTTTTATTAGATTTACATGAGTTTAAAATCGCCTAATAATTCCTTAACTTAAAAATACCCTTACAAAATTTTCATTTATTTACTTCCATTCACCTCTTGTCCTCTACATAGAATCAATCTAAGAGATTTTTGCTCCACATTACTTAACTCCATTGGAGGTTAAAAAAATAATTAATAGTGAAACTATATATTATAATTTTAAAATTTCATTGTAAAGATTTGGATATTAATCAATTGGGCATCCTTTGAAAATTTGAATTCTACATATCCCTTTGTAAATATTCACCACCCAGTGAAATTAAATAAATTAATAGGAAAAGATATTAAAAAAAATGTACATTCTAATTATCTAATGAGTTGGGATGAGCAATGGCAGACTAATTTACAGCATGAAGCTTTCTTATTTTGAATGGATTTCAAATCAAAGTATAGTTTGAGATAATATGAGATGGAACTTTTAATGTAATTCATACTATAATAAACCTTTATTGAATTTAAATAAATTTTAAAAATTGTGAATATAAAAATTATCCTGTTCTAAAAATTCTTAAAAAAAAAGAGTATAAAAAAAAGTTGTAACAATTTTGTAAATTATTTGTTTTATTACATTCTATATAATAAGGTTATTGTGTTTTATTTTTTATTTTTAAGGTTATGTTTGTTTCCCCAAAATAATATAAGATAGTGAAAAAATATGTTAAAAAAAATGATCTTCCTTTGATTTTGTTGTAGAAAATCGGCAAAAGAAAAGTCAAATATAAATTAAAATTATTAAAAAATTTTGATATTTTTAAATTTTTTATCTTTGTATAAAAGAATTAATAAAAAAAAATTGAAAGAAGTATATCAAAATTTTTGTACTTTAATTTTTATTATTTATTTTTCTTTATTTTTTCTTTTTTCTACTTTCCTTTCTTATTTTTTTCTTATTTTCCTTCAAATACTTTTCAGGAACCATGCTATCCTAAGAAAATGTAAAAAAAAAGTGTTGTCTTAATTTTCCCTATTTGATTTTTTTTTTTTAATTATATTTATTAACCACCTTATAAAAAATAAAGTAACTAAACATAAGCAAATCACTAACTCAACAGTGTTCATTTTATTATTGAAATAAAAAAAGAAAGTTGGAAAAATTTTGGCTACACATTGAGGTTAATGATTTTAAGTAGTACAAAGGAGAAAAAAAAATAAACATAAAAAAGAGAAAATATATGGGAAAAAAAAAAGTAAAAAATATTGGTACCCCATAAATTTTCATTCAACATCTCTTAAAGGTTATGTTTTGGTTCCAAAAAAGAAATTACCAAAGGAAGTAGAAGGAAAAATAAAGTGAAGAAAATTAAAAAATTCATTACAAAGTGATATATTATTTTTTTTGTTACTTCTAAATATTTCATTTATTTTTAACTCGCCATATAAAGATTTAATAATTTAAAAACATAAATTTTTAATTAATTTTTATTATATTTGATTTTTTTTATTTTGTCATAGGACAACCAAACATAATAAAAAACTCATTTTCTTTATATTTTTTCTTTCTTTAGTATTTTTCGGGAACCAAACCATAACCTAAATTTATTAATATCAATTTTTTTCTCAAATAAACAATGAAAAAATTTGAAATTGCTTAAAATTTATACATTTTTTTCATTGCAGTTTATTTTTCACCCAGACTTGCCTGATGAACCAAATAACAGAATTTGGAATTCCTCCAACATTTCTTTTTTCTTCTTCAATACTTCCTTTCATTAATCTTCTTTTGTATAAGTATAAAAGAATTAGATATTATTCAAAAATTTAAATTGATTTTTATTATTCTTTGTACTCCGTCATATACACATAAATGCAAAAGACCTTTTTGAGTTTAATACATTAAAGTTAAAAGAAAGTAAAATTTGATAGAAAATAAAAGTACCTCATTAAATTAAGAAAGCAAAACACTTAAACTTTTCGTTGTTTTTTATTCCATTATAAATATTGCATCACAAAAATGATAGAATATATAAATGGAGCCCTCTGGATCGTTTATTGTATTTTTATCAACTCAACAATTCTATTTATATGTCACAAGGATTTGATAAATGAATGAGTATATAATTTTAAAGATATTAATTAGTACGAATTATTCTTTATTTCAGATTGCTATTTGTTACTAAATAGTAAGCCATAATTCCTTCTAGACAATAAAAAATGTTGACATGATGTTGTATGAATATATAATGTATAAAGTTATAAAGATTAGGGCTAATCAATACGAATTATGTTTTCTTTTGATAGCTACATATACTAAAAAAATAAGTAAAGATAATTCCTCCTAGACAATATAAATATGTTGACACAAGGAAGAACTATTTACTAAGTTATTCATTTTGCAATCGCCTCAATCTTGATACATTCTTTGAACCTAAGATAGACTTTATTGAGATTCATAAACCAAAGGGCTCTTCATTTGAGAACCATATATGAGAATGTCATCTCATTCAAACTCAAATACAAAAACACCCAAAATATAGTTGAAACAATATATGATAGAAAACGTATTTCAATGGTTCCAATCAGTTTTTTTTGAGTCTCGGAATAAACAAACAAATTTTTCTTGATTTTTGTTTTTTCTTATAATCTTTGTAAATAAATTATATTTTATTTAACCAAACACTAAAACTTTATTTTAATTTATCATGCAAGATCAATAACTTAATTAAATTTGTCTTCTATAGTTTAGTAGAGCTTAGATGTAATTTATACTACACAAATTTCAAGTCATCAAACTAATTAATCAAAGAGAATGTAGCGTTTACGTTCGGGATACATGTCTATTTTTATTTTTAAAATAAAATTTTGATAGTAAAATAAAAAAATTTAAAAAAATTTAAAAATTTTCAAATACAAAGATATTCACCTTTTTTTATTAATAAAAAATTCCTATGTTTTATATAAAAACTCTATTTTTAAAATTAAAAAAATAAATATTGTAACATTATAGGCTAAATTGTTTAGATTCATTGTGAGATTTCTTGGATCCCACAATTCATAGTGAATGTAGATGAGAGATATTATCGTACCTGATCTTTTGAAAAAAAAAATTAACATTTATGAGATCAAAAAATGCTAGTTAATGAAAGAGGTTCTCCGCCAGGATGATAAGAAAATGCTGAAAATGTGTCTTGCCCAAAGCAATGTTCAATGAAGAATAGAATGTGAAGCTAGCCCGAAACAACAGCCGACAATCGCCATGGAAAGCCTGGATGCTGAGGAAATGTAACTAGAGACATGTAAGGGATTATTAAGCAGGTTGAGAACTATATCAAAATCTCATGTTAGACTTACTTACCTTTCACTGAGATTCAAACTTGATTTTTACTGTAAACCATGGACAATCCTCTATCTACATTAGGTGCAAGTGCAAGGGCCCTGCATGGAGAAGCACGTTTACAAATGTCACAAGAAAAACCCCAGGGATAAAAAAAACAAGAGTTGAATAAATAGAATAGACTACCGGAAACCAGGAGGCTGCAGCAAATAATCTCCAAATGTCAGATTTATATTTATTTATGAATGCCGCTAAAAGGCCTTTTCATCAGAGAAATCTAGAATAAAAAAAGGATATATTGAAGCCATTTGGATTTCAGAGGTCAAAGATTGGGTTGATAGGAGCAAGTTTAACCTTCTCAGTAAAAATGAAAATTGCAAGGCCCATCATCAACACTAGGGTTTCAAAAAATTGACAACATTTCTTGAAGACTTTTTTATTCATTATTCAATTTCATTTTGATTCAAAGAAGCAGCTGCATGATAGACTAATATCTCATAACCCAGTTGCAAGTTACAAGGATAAGAAAGGGATAATGAACTGAAATACATTATATGAGAGAACTGATGGGCCAAAAAAATCATTGTGAAGAATCGAGCATATAATCTATGACTTGGGATAAATTCACTGATTTTGGGTTATTTTGTGTTAAGAGCATTGCAACTATCCCAATAAACTGTCATCGCAAAACTAAAGATTTTAAACAGAATTTAGCTCGCTTACCCTCCAGCTTTGACTGTTTAGTGACTGGCTGCCTGCCCCACACCATAGCCATGATTTTGACAATCTGCCAATTGGATTCCATATGTCAAGATATTTTGAAAAAACTTGTGCAAAAAGAAACTTTTTGGAATAAGTTTTTACCTTTCAACTGCCGCCAAATAACCCATATTCCTTCCTGGTGCAGGAGCAATATAAAACCTAGAAGAGCATAGTGAATCAGAGTTATAACTGGTTATTTGAAATCTACTCTGAACACCGATGATTGAGAATGCTGGATGTGCGTAAAACTCTAAGGCATATTTCAAAAAGCTACATTTATATGGTATTTGATTAGAAAAATTAAATAAAATAATAAAATAACATAACATTAAAAATACAAAAAAGAAAAACAAAAAAAAACAATACTGAGTTTTCCATATGCAACATTATGCGATGTTAGCCATCGAATCCCGTTATGTCGGTTGCCATATTAATAAACTAAGCTTGATGTTTATGAACTTGACCAGCATTCTAATAACTCTAGATTAAGGGGCTTTTGATGTCCATTTGTATTACATCATGTGAATCTAAAACATCACATTGTAATAATATCCACTAAAGCAAGTTAAGACCAGTTATCAGATTATTTTTTTTTCTACCATGAATTTAGCTTGATAAAAATGCAGATGGAAATGCAATACTTCTTTATATGACATAATGAAGGGAACCAAATACAAGTTCTCCCATTTCAGTTGCAGAAAGCAAGTTACAACTTTGCCAATAAAGAGATCCTACATTTAAGTTTCTTTTTTGACATGCTATTGTTGAGTAATGCCATCATTAAGGTGTATCAAATGCCAATTCAGATGGGAATAACAGCCACAATGCTGGGAAGGGTCAATAACAAAAGCTTTGACATTGAATGTTGGCAGTGTCATTTACACTGGCATTAAGGAACCAAAGGCAATGCGTGTACGTTGGTTAAGGTGGGGAGGAGGGGATGAGAAATTGCAAGTCTTGAATTTAATTGTTTCATGCAATTCCTTTTTCCAATACTCTATACGTAATTTACATTCTACATGCTAATAAAAATTAGGGTTGTTTTTATTATTTGAACACATAAAATTTTGATATCATTATCTAATATTTAATAAAAAAGAATGAAAGAAGAGTATGTTACTTTCACTTCTCCTTAATTTGGTATTAAAGAAGTCTCCAAACTCGTAACGCCTAGTTGCAAACATTGATTTCCACTGGAAGTTGCAGTTTGCTATTTTGGTATTCAAGTAAGTTTACTTCAATCTATTATGTTTATATGACTTGGGATGGTGCTTGTTTTTCATGGGCACGATATTTTCCACTATTTTTTCACATCCACAACAGAGTTAGAGCCTCTAAGCCAACATTACTCAAACCAAAATTGAGATTGCAACAAGAAAAAAAACTCACAAAGACGCACAAGGCATGGGCTCAATCCCTAACTTGTATTTTATTTCTTCTCTAAATTCAATTTCAAGAAAATAGCTCAAACAAGACTTCCACATATCTCTTTGGTGGTTCTGCTACTGTCTCAAGCTAGGTAAATGGTTTTTTTAGAAAGTTTCCCCTTAATATACTATGTATATTCTCTTTGATCTCCAGATATCACGATAATTAAAGGGCACTCCGGTCCCTTTTATAGGTGTGACACCAACCACTTTCCTATTAGATAAGGAGCAAGGAATCCTAGGTTCTTCTCAAAATTCAATTAATATAAGAATCTGAACTCCTATTCAAACTCAAATTACATCACAATTTGAATTCAATCTGAACTTTCTAAATGTCTTTGGCCCCATTCCTCATTCATTTGAATACTCCTTGTGCTGCTACGTCTTGTATCAGGCCAATATCAGCCCTTCAATTCCCTGGATTGTGGTCTGCAATACATCTTCCTTAAGGTTGTCCCAATGACAAGACACTCTTTGTTGTGTTCTGCTGAAGTTACCCTCTCTTGTGCCTTGAGTCAGTCCATTCTGCATTTGAATAGCTGATGATCTGATCACACTTGCTTTAGCGTATCTTGGCAGCTACTGCATGTGTCTCTTTGCAACTAGTGTGCATGCCAAGCCTATATTAGCTACAGATCTAGATATTTCTTTGGTGCATTCTTTCCTTTGGCTCGTAGACCCTTGTTGTTCCTTGAGCGTATCAGTCATGCTCTATGTGTTCTGCATCTGGATCACACCATAGCCGATGGCAACTTGCCCATGTTTGCTCTGCCTAGGTGTTGCTAAGGGCAATCATGCATGCAAAGCCTTTCTTGGTGCAGCATCGAGTCATGGCATTGCACCATGACTCCTAATTCTACTCCACAAGGCATTGTGCTTTGTTTGCTAAGCATTTAGGCATCACATTGAGTTGGCTTCCCTTATCCTTATGAACAAGGAATTTCCCCCTCATGCTACCATCGGGAAGGGGAAGGACTGCATGGCAACCCATGTCGTTGCTTCCTTGGAGTTGCACACATTCACATGTCATGGAGCCCTGTTATGCTGCTAGCAAGGCTTGCCCATGTGCCCTTGCTCATGTCTGAGGGACTTGCACCGATGCCCCTAAGTGTGGCCACACCCTGCCACTGGCTCCCTTGAGTCAACCCCCACCCTAACCCCCCTTAATAAGTGCATTTTAAGCCCTTTTAATTAATTCAGGAAATCTATAGAAAAATTTCTGCTTCCATTGGAGTCTCCTTTTGAAGGTTCCTATAAATCTTTTATCTCTTAAGCAAAGTAACCAGTCACTTAATTGTTTTGCAAAGTCCTTCCCTTTCCCATAGTGTATTTCAAGATCTCTTAATGAACAAGACAATTGGTGGGATGGCATGAAGTTATTGATTTATCCCACCCATATCAGCCCACCTCTTACTCCAATTGCTCTACTTACTTCCTTTCTTATATGTAGTGGCACCCCTTTCATTTGCATCTTTAGCATTATGGGACTTCTAGTTATATTGGACTCAAAGTTTTAAGCACCCAAGTTGAGAGTCAAGCAATTAGCATCATCATTGTGTTGTTCTAGTCCTTTTTGTGATAATCATGAAGAGGAGTTTCTAGTCCTTTTCATCTTGTTCATTTAGACATTTAGAGTTTATGTAGAGTTGTTCTAATGTTAACAAACTTTTTTATTGCTATTTATTAATTAGATCAATGGAAAATGGTATATGAGCATAAAAGAGGATGACTTATAGGGTACTAATCTCTTAAAAAAAAAAAAATTATCTTATAGAAACATCATCATGTGACAATGAACATGTAAATGGTTCTGACAAGCGGTGAGAGAAACATTCATTTGGTGCAACAACCAAGTTTTGCATCTTAATCAACCAAAGAATAAATGGTGAAGACATAAATGACTGCACCCCCTAAAATCATAAGGAAGTTTAGGCAGACACTTTTTTCATCAATTATAGACAACAACAATAAATCTAATAGTCCTAAATTTCAAAGAAATATGTCAGTAGCTATGCATTCTCGCAAGGTCGCAAAATACTCATCCTTATACTAATGTACATGAATGAATTATTTACTTACCATACCAGAGAAAGTTTGTAAGATTGTATGCCAGTATTCAGGAGTCATAGGAATAAATATTCAGAATTTCCATATCTCTTCAGTTTTTTAGAAGACTGGAAAGGTGAAGCAACAATGAGCTCTCAATGTAAGGAGACATGCATTTCAGCATACAAGGGCAAAAGGAGTTGAAAGTTATCACTTTCTTTCAGATTGTTTGGCATGAAAGTCAGTAGTAGAAGAGAAATAAAAAGATTGGGACAAGATCATATCAACAATGTTTATTTACTGAGAAAAGGTCTAAAAGCTTTACCATGCAGTAGACAAACTGATTCTTTTGTGTCATGTACCTAATTATGTTAACAAAACTTCATAAAATCATAAGGTTACTATAGAAATGAAAGATAGGACATTGTTGCTATAGTTGGGGTGTTACAATGCTAGCACCCCAGACTTACAACCAAAATCCTTGCATTCAAATTGAATTTCAAACTCCAATGTGAAAATGGAAGGATACAAAAAGGAAAAAGAAAACAGGAGGAAAAATAAAAGAGGGAAAGAAAAGAGACATGGGATTTCCATGTATAATTACATTATTTTATATGTTATAGTTAATTGCTGTATGTGCATATGTCATAGAGGCTGGTCAAAAACTTTTCAAGAAGTTTCACAACTTGCTTTGGTATGACAAACCAGTGGCTATCTATAAATGGCGGTCTCAGTATGAGAAATTGCAGATAAATTTCATCCACTTCAGGATGGTGGATGGAACAAAGTTATGCATTTGGTGGGATGTAGTGCTACTTAAGACAGAAAATTCTCAATCATTCTTCTGTCCCTTGTGCAGTGTTGAAGTTGTCTATTTTATTGAGCATACAAGGTATGTGATGTAAATCCTCATTGAGGAGCCTTGAGCTGCGAATGCAGGGGAAATTAAGTTATGATTAAGTTTTGGTGAGTGATTTCAGATGCAGATCATTTGGATAAATTATAACTTAGAGGAATTGCCTTGTTTTTATTCATTCCATACACATGAATAATTATATTAAAATCTCTCATACACTTGTTTCACTTCCATTAGTGCTCTTCACATGCCCTTTTAGATGCACTGACTCATGATAGTTTGGTAAAGGTTTTTGTTTTTTTTTTATTTTTAGTTAAATTTTTTTTTATGTTCTGACAATTAATGAAATATACAGCTAAGCCTAAAATTTAGCTAATAAGAGAGAAAACCATCCAAGTTTATCTTAAATGGACTCTACAAGTTCTTAACTGGGAGGGAGACAAGGACTTCAACTGGTCCATCAATGCATATAAATGGGTAAACATTCCAACAACCATTACGTTAGAAGTACACTAAAAGAAAATTATTAAACAATGTTGTTTACCAAAAAATTCCATGTTAATGAATAGAAGATCATCCGGCTATAAATGAAATTCATTCATAAACAGTGCTAACAGTAAGTTAAGAATTGTGACTGCATATTTTTTTTTAAAAGAAACAACAATTGTGACGGCCGTATCACCCACACTCGTTTTTTTTTCAAATCCCACACATTATATTCTTCCCTAGCATGTTATCCCATTATGTAACCTCCAGATAAAATTCCCTTTCTGACTCTGTCAATCAGTCTCAAAATTTTTTTATGAAAATGTAAAATACGTGGGTACACAAAAACAATACATAGACTGTCATCCCATCATTATTATATCAGGTTGTCTATATAATAGACTATAGAATTGTAAAGGCAAGTAGGAAGTACTCTTTTTGATTGTGCTGTCCTCCTTCACCATTTTTGCCCTTTGCACTTGAGTTCTATTAAAATATGTATAAGAGATTTTTCGAAATAGCAGTTTATAAATGTAAAATATGGGTTTCACTGAAGTTCACATTTTTCTAGTTATCATTTGAAGATATTGTTACTTCATGTTGGCAGAGTAGTTATGACATTTGACCAGCTAGAAGACTAACCTACAACAAAGGCAATGTTGAAAAAGACATATTCAAAATTCAATGAAAAAAAAACGGAAGGACAAACAATATGAAAAAATAGCACATCGTCACACTCAATTGTTTTCACAAATGAAAAACTAAAAGAAAAAAATCAAGGAATATATTGAGAAAAAAAACGATGATCAATGGATATGCAGTTGCTTTCGAGACACATATATAGGATCAAACAAGTAACTAATTAGACATAGCTGCAGCAATTGTGGTATCTTTGAAATGCGTGTTGCTTTTTGTGGGGGGATTTTATTTATGACATGTTCTATGCAACAAACCATCTGCTTTTACTTGAAGGCTTAGGTGTAAACATTCTTTCCATTTAAAATGAGGCCTTGAAACATCAAGCCCTGGTGAGTTTTCAATAAGGAAAACAATAATAGCTTTACAAAGAGTCCCCATAGCAAGAAGGACTATATTCCATTCTTCAGCATACCAGAATTATTGTATAGCGTGGAAGTCAACACATTGCCAGAATTAACGTTGGGACACACTAACATGCAGTCATACATAGAAAGAATTGCCAAAGATATTAAAGTAAAACACTGGTTGTAAGCAATATTAGTCCAGAAAAAAAGCATGTATAAGCCAGAATCAAATCTTAATTTTAATTTCAAAAATAAAAAAAAAATTATTTAATCAAATAGAAATGATATCACCATCAATTTAATCACATAAACCACACCAGATATCTTGAATGCATAACTCATGTACCATCTCAACCAGCACTACACCTGTACAAGTTAGCCTGTAGCAGGTCATATAGGTTCAGACTATAAACCTTCCAATTTCCTTTGCAGGCTTAGAAAAACATTTTCATAAGTAATTTACAATTTTAAAAGCTGTGACAAGATTTTGGAGAAGAGCTTGGAATTATTTACTCACAAAACACTCCAAAATTTCATTAATGGTAATACACATTTTTTGAAGTCCTTTCCAATGCGCTTCTCGTTTTTGAGTTAGAAAAAGCCAATGTTTTTATGATTTGACTACTAAGTTGTTGAGGTTTGTGGTGTATGTTATTTTCTTAACATATCATTATTTCATCGTATTAGAAATTAAGGTTCTTCCTTTTTACACTAAGAAAATTTCCTGAGAGGAACAATTTAAAATTACCTTCTTTTATATTATTAAATTTATGTTTCCATTAGGTCTTTGTGTCTAATAGAAATTAGTTGTAAATGGAATTTATATTTTCTTTATTACACGAAGAAATTAAAAGTATAGGCCAAAATAATTTCACATTTGGAATTTATAGGTATTGCTTATTAAAATAAAGCATACATTGGTGGGATTTGCTGTGACGAACCAATTGTAGAAATCAACTATACAAAATTTTTAGTGGTATGGAATTTTTTTTTTTCTGCCAATAATAGATTCAATTTCTATCCCGCACTCCCCAACACACTACTTGTGCTTGGGCAAGCTTTGAGAGAAAATATTTACAATTCTACGTATGTATAAAAAATTATTTCTTAGATTTTATGCACAATTTCCATATTTTTTAGGTATCAATTTATTATTCTATGTGTCAGAAGCTTCAATTTTGGGCTTCCTCAGGACATGCCACCTTTTAATGAGAAGAACTTGTGGTCTTCTGTTTTTCTTTTTGAGCTCTTCAAATTTTTTGCAAGGTATTCTATCCCAGGTTCTAGGAAACACCCTTTTTTAGGTTGATTTTTCTACTTATTTTTCACCCACAATTAACATTGCCCTAACTCAATTATTAAACGAGCAAATGTTTATGAATAGCAAATCATGCTAAAATTCTTACTAGTTGACATGTGCATCATCTCTGCATGTCATTCCAGCACCAAACTACAACCATAATCCCAAGAACATCATATAACTGTCTCTATGAGTATGGATTACAGAAATGCAATTAAAAAATATACTTCCCTATTTAATTCATAATTTTTATAATACTATTTCAGCAATATTTCCACATAGTAGCTTATGTGAGAAATCCCCATTTTCTGTATAAAATCGAAAAACACTATAGTGGCGCATGTAAATAGCAAAAAAAAAAAAATAAAAAAAAGACAGATTTTGCAGATCAGAATTTGGGAGAGCAGACTCACACCAGCATGGCCATTGAGTGTACATGATACGCAGAAGACGTGATGCTGGTGGAAATTGGGAAGAAATGTTGAGTTTGTGGAATGGTGGGAACCCTAGGAATGCTGGGATTGTAAACCTGGATAGAAACAAGAGAATTTGTGAGAGAGAATTGGAAATGAAGAAACAACACAAAAATGAATCATGAAATATATAAGAAGCGTAAATTGAAATTGAGGAGTGTGTATGACGCACTGATGATGTGAAAAGCTGCTTCAGCTGGTGAAGGCAAACTGTGACGGGAGAGACAGGAGGACACCGGAACTCCGACAACAATCCCTCCAATAAATATTCTTTTATACCATTATAGTTATTAATTATTATTATTATTTTTCAGGTTATTTTTGTGTAATGTCCACGTACACCATTAAATGTATCCATTGATGCAGCCTTAGAAACTCTCCATGAAGCCCAAATCTAGGGGGAATTAATCACCTGCAACAATCAGCATAGAGTAAATTCATAGTATTATTAGTGATAATTTTGAACCTTAGGGACCATATGTTATTTACTTGGATCACACTTCATGTTCATGTCAAGGACACACTCATATATACCAAATTTCCTATGACCTGTTCTTCCTATTTCTTTATTTTTAGAAGTAAAAAAAAATATATTGTTTTAAAATTTAATTTTTTTTATAAGTATATTTTTGTCTCATTATGACCTATAGAACCTCACAGTAATCACCATTCCTTTTACCACTGGAATCATGCCTTAATGGTTATTTTTTAACAAATTTAATAACAAATTTTATATAAAAAAAATAACTTATAAAAAAAATATACATGTCATTAAAGTTTAAAATATTTAATTTTGATAATAATTTTTAATAAAGAATTTAATTTGTTTATTGTTTCTTAAAAACAGTAAATAACCCTATGAAAAGAATTAGTATTGTTTTGGATATTGCGACCAAATTGTTATCTGTTTTAATTAGTACTAAAAAATTGGTACAGTGAGTTGATTAATTTATGGAAGAAGAATTCAATAGAACTCAATTAGTTATGGTATTTGATTGTCTTTGATTATTTGTTGGTTTTTATATTTGCTAGCAATCAGTAGGGTTGCTAAACCAGCCAAAACCTACCTACCAATATGTCCAACTATGCTATACTCGATTCAAAGTTAGCTTGGGTTATAAACTCGTGGACAACTTTAGTTTCTATGGATTCCAAGAAGTTTTCATGGATTTACCAAATAAACGCATATTATGGGAATCTCCTTATATATAAATAGCATTTCAAAATTATATATTAACCTACCATATTATAATATAAAATTTTAAGCTAAGTATATATTGAAGTCATAAATTACATTACTAGTCCTAATTTTTAATGGTTAACATTGAAACACAAGTGTGATTATATAAAAAATATTTTAATAATTAAATAAATGATAGATATATCGTGTAAATGTATAAATTGGCAAAAGTTATAGTTCTTTCGTTATCCTTTTTATTAATTTTCAGTTTTAATTAACTATTAAATAATATAATTTTAAAATAATAAAATAAAGTAATAATATGTAGTTGCTATTTAGGTGGATTGTTTGCACCTTCAACCGGTACTTACCTTAATATCTTGTTTTTATATTTTTCTACCCCAAGCCCCACTATGTAACTTGTAGTGCCATAATTTACCAAAAAAATATAAAAATAAAAGTAATGAATTGCTGTCTTCAGCATGTAGAACCAATTTGAGAAATTTTTTTAATAGACAGATTTATGTCTCTATTTGGGTTAGGGTACAATCTTTAAATATTTAGTTGATGATTAGGGACTTAATTAAAGGGTTCTAGACTAAAGCTAAATTTTCCTAGTAGTCTTCCACTATGGCAAATTGTGGGAACTAGTTGTGGCTTATCCAACCTATAAAGAAAACAAAATATGTGTAGTGAGTTATTGATATGTGGTCGAGAGAGGACCTACATTGAGGCCCACCTCCAAGTTGTAGTGGTTCCTGTCATCATTAAATCAGTATTAAAGAGGGCTAATATAAGTGTTTAAAGGGAGGTATTGTAGGAACACGTAACAAACATAAGAGAAGACGCTTGGCAATTGCTTGAAGTTAATTAGGAACTAACTATCATATGGGTATTTTTAGTCCTTAACCTAGGATATAAGCATAGACAACTAAAGAGTTTCGCTTCTCTTTACCTTGTTATTTTCTCTGGCACAAAACCCTCTTATAGCGGGGCCACTTAATAAGAAAGCTCATAGTAGGATTCGTAATTGAATTTTGGTGGTTTAGTGATCTGTTCAACTTTCGGGTAGGAAAGGTTATCTTGTAAAATTCATTTTTATAAGAACTTTTTGTATAAAAAAAACTAATCTTTTAGTTTTGTCTTTTGAATTTTGAGTATAATAAAACCATGAAGCTTATTGATTAGAAATCTTTGTGGGTACATGATGTATTGTTAAATATATGTATTGTTTAGAAGGTGTTAAATGTAATGTATAAATGATGACTATTAGAGGAAATTGAGTATATTACTAGGCTGAATTATATGGCTCATGGAATTGATTTGAAGCGTTTACATGATATTAAAGGTTGTGATACCTAAAACTATGTATGCCTAAGGATTTGAATTATTCTTGACATTTGGATGGTTTAAAAGTTAATGAATCAGAGACACAAATATGGATTGTTGATGAAATTGTACGTTGTATTTACAGACAAAAAAATATTATTTTACTATGTTTATGTAAATTGTTGCTCATTGAATTGCAATGATTAAATAGCTTGGAGGTTATGTGATATTCCAATTGTTGAATTTGAGTTATTAGGTTTGTACATAAACATTGCAATTGCATTGTGAGCTACATGGTAGTGGTGATAAAGGCCCTATATGTGAATTTCGCATCATAATGGATGACTTAGTGAATTAATGTGGTTGGGGTTGGGAGGGGTTGTGTGTGTGGTACAAGCCCTAGACCAAAAAAAGAATTGAATGGATTGTGAGCACTTGGTCAAATTTAATTGTGAATTATTAGGGGCAACCTTCTTTGTGTTAGAGTTCTTAAAGGAGGAAGGGAAAAAGTATCCTAAGATAAAAAGACCAAAAACAATGCTTTGGAGGTTCTCTTGTTAGGATCAAATTACGGGCATAGATGTAATCTCTTGTAAGAGTTCATAATTTAGGTATAATGATCATAAAAGACAACTAATAATGAAATAGGTGTAAAAAGAATTATATTTCTTGATATGATTCATGTTGGTATGATGTTTTAATGAGTTGAAATATTATGTTTTCAACTGTGTATATCTAATAAATTACATCAAGTGTTATTTAATATAGATAAGCTTTACAATGGCTTGTATGATCATCTTCTTATAAAAGATTATTTCAGATTAGGCTAAAGTGGTCAAGTAAGAAGAAAATCTGGATACTGATTGATGTATTAAGAATCTTCTTAGCTTATTTGTGTGTAAGTTGTTGCTTATTGTTGTGTTAAAGTCTATTTTGATGTAGTTTGGAAGAATGACCATACTAGAATCACTATTAAGATATGTTGCACAAAACTTATTTAAACAAGGGCTGTTGTGAGCAAGATTTTTTTCCCTTTCATGTACAAATAGTAGGATGAATGAAAAATTTGATTCACAATTGTAATTAGTGTTTTTCTTATGTTTTAAATTCATGCAATGAATACTTTAAAATTAGTGTACGATGTCAAAGAATGTAAGTATACAAGGTTTTACATGTTGAATATATAATTAAATTCCATAACTATACCTTCCACATTGAATGCATAAGTTTTTATCTTTATGTGGCACTTTAATAATTCTATCTTGTTTAATTTTTTCTCGAATGTCTTGAGCATTAGTAGAATTTCTATAAATTTAAATGAGCTTCCTTAACTCTTTTGTGTGATCCTAAACTTAGCATTGAAACAATCCATAATTTAGGCGATGATGCTTCTCGTCTTCATAATCTTCCTTGGGTTGCTAGCCATTTTTCTCTTAATTACTTTAGGGTGTTTAGGTGAGAGATTACATATATTAATAGGGCACTCATGCATTTTTGTTTGAGTGCTGAACAATTGGGCATTCTTTCCACTTCACTCTTGCATTTACGTTCAAGAAAGGAGATATAGTACTTTTATTTTGATTACACCACTTGGGCTCTCTCAGCCCATTGTGCTATGCATCCTTTTTATATTACTTATGTGACTTGCTTCTCAGGAAGATATTTCACTTACATGTTCCTTATATATGCATTATTTAGGGAAAAACATGAAAAATAGCTAATGATTTTAATATATAATATATTTGAACAATTATAAACCTCATAAACTATGCAAGTGGCCTTGTCTTACTATGTAGGTGACTTTGTTTACTACATAGCAGAGTATATGATAGTGATAGTTCAAGGAAAAGTTTGTGGTTGCATGGTTTAGGGGAGAATTTAAGAGTAAAGCAAGATCACATTTGATTTATTATGATAATGGGAGTAGCCCTACATTTATTTTATGAATAAAAATTTAACAATCATTGGTTTAGCATATAGATGTCTAGTTCATTTTATTTATGAGTTTTGATGGAAAGTCATATTTTATTTTAGAAAGATTACTAATGTTAAGAGGTAGGTCATATTTGAGAATGATTTTTACTAAAGTCAAGTTAGCCATTGCTTAAATGTGATCCATGTTGAAAGGATCTAATGTACCTTTAGGTGTGTAGTTGCAAATCCTTAAAGATTGTTTGGTTAGCTTCATTTAAATTACGTAGGTTATTTTACATAGTCAATTATATAGTTGACTTTTTGAAACTAGAACATTTAGATTTTGGTCGTTCGTTTTGTAGTTTTTATATTAATACTGTTTGGGCTTTTTAATGTTATATATTAGAATTTTTAGTTGGTTTTATTAGTTTCATTTAAATTCCCAACAAACTTCATTTGAGGGAAAATAGAGCAAGAGAGTTTTGAGAATTGCTTGTTTATTTTTGATATGTTATGTGTATCTTTAGTGCATTCATTTATCATTACCTTAGGATGAGGAATATTATCAAGCCTTATATATTGTTTAATCTCTTTGTCTATTGTTTTCTATTCTTCTTTTTTACTATGTTGGGATATTTTTATCATCATTTTCATAGATTTTATTTTGTCTATATATATTTGGACTTTTTGAACTAGAAACATTTAGATTTGGTCGTTTTGTAGTAGTTGTTATTAATTTTATTACTATTTAGGTTTTAAAAAAAAGGTATAAATTTAGAATTTAGTGGTTTTATTAGTTCATTTAAAATTCCCAACAAATTCATTGAGGGATAATAGTGCAAGAGTGTTTTTGTGAATTGCTAGTAATTGTTGTATATTATTTGATATCTTTAGTGCATTCATCTTATCATTACCATAGATGAAGGCATATTATCAAACCAGATTATATTGTTTATCTCTTTGCCCCCTCTCATTATTTTCTATTCTTCTTTTTTACCATGTTTTGGATTTTTATCATCCTTTTCATAGATTTATTTGTTTCTTTACAATGAGGAATTTGAAGAGTGAGAGATCGAAAATGAAAATAATACATTAGGATCAGGTTAAGCGGGAGAGATAGGGCATAGGAGATCATAAAATTTATGGATGTCTCATACATTATTTTTGTTTAACATAAAAATAATAAGAATATATAAAATAAAATAAAACAAAATTCTTTTTGGACCTATGCTTTCTCTTGGAACACTCAATTCTTTATTTTTTTAAGTAAAAATGTGGACATATCAAATTAAAGACATACATCAGTCTTATAGTTTTTTCATTCTTGCTTGGTTTTTTTCTTGAATTTAGTAGTGAGAAGGTTGTAATAAATGAGTAAAGAAGAGCCAATTAAATTAATAAATAAATAAAGATACCATTAGAACTTGGGATTGGAAAAGAGGAAGAAGATGAGGACATTTATGGCCTATTTGAATGTATGTCCAAGTTTTTATTTAATGATTTCCTTATAATAGTTTTCATATTCATTTATCTTTCTTATACTAAGCAATTATTTCTGAAACATTTTTTAATTCTTATGTATTTTTAAACTTGTCATTCTCAACCCTTTAACCATTCTCACAAAACTAAAAAAATAAAATTTTTTTTTTTTTGAGGCCATTTTAAATTTATTTCATTAATGTTGACAATAAAAGTAATAGGATAGTTAACCTTCACTTTTTTTTTTTTTTTTTTTACAAACCAAATCTAATATTTTGATTAGAAACTAAAATTCGAAAAACAATGTATAAACTAAGAGAAAGAAAAGTAAAAACTAGAGACTTGTAATTGTATAAATTTAGATTTCATGTTTATTAATTTATGTCAGTATTTTGTATTTTTGTTTTTTATTTATTTTTTTTTATATACCATTTTAATTATATTTTTAATTTTGTGATTGAAGTCTCACAATTTTTGAATTTGTGTTAAGCTTTTTTATTGTTTCCATGTCAAAAACCAATGGAAGTTGTATGAAATGTACACTATTATTTTGTTGATTGTGTTGTTATCTTATATTTGTAAAAACCCCTGTCCATCAATCATTGCCTCTCATGTGTTCTCATTGATGACTGGAGTTTGATTATTTTTTTTAGCTTTCATGTCTCTAGATTAGTGTTACATTTTCCAAAACATCTCTCTATTAAACATGACATTCATTTCTCTTTTCTTGCCCTTCTATTCGTTGTTACATGGATTGGGTCATGGTTCTCCTTCTATCTCCTTTGGCCATTAGTGCTACATTATTTGATAATGAAATTTTTACTTCAATAAGATCTTAAGTCACATGCATGGATGCCTATGATTGCTGGTTGTTGCCAGTTGTGAATGTGGGGGTTCAGTGGGGGTGGGGTGTTTTGGGTGTGGTGTTTGTGTGAGTTGGGTGGGGGCGTGGTGGATGGGGTGGGTGGTGGGGGGGTGGGGTTTGGTAGGGTGGAGGGGGGGTGGAGTTTGGGGTGGGGGGGGGGCGTTGGGGGGTGTGTTTTTTGGCGGTGGTGGGGGGGGGGGGTGGGTGTTGTTTTGTATTTGGGTGGGGTAGTGGAGTGTTGTGTAGGACGAGGGGGTGGGGGATGGTGTGGCGTGGGGGTGTAGGGGGTGAGGTGGGGGAGGGGTGTGGTGATGGGGGGGGGTTGGTGGGGGGGGAGGGTGGGGGTTGGGTGGGGGGGGGGGTGGAGGGGTGCGGGGGGGGGGCGAGGGGAGGGGCAGGTTGGGAGAGGTGGGTGTGGGAGTTTGGTTCTGGTGGGTGTGTTGTTGGGATTTTAGAGGGTTTGGTTGGTAGTTGGGTGGTGTTTGGTGCGTTAGGTTGGTTGGGGGTTTTTGTTTTTTGTTGGGGTTGTGTGTGTTAGGGCTTGGAGGTTTATTTGGTTTAGTTTTTTATTTTTTTTTTTTTTGGGGTTTTTTTTTAGGGGTTATTATTTTAGGGTTTTTTAGTTCTTAGTTATGTATTTTTTTATTTTAGGTATTAGGTTTATTTTTTATATTTTTTTTTCTATTGTTTTTTTTCGAACCCACCCCCCCCCCCCCCCCCAACCTAAAAAAGGGTATTTTTTTTTTTTAGGTTTATGGGTGTTTATTTTGGGTTTTTTGTTTTTTAGTGTATTGTTAGGGTTTATTTAAGGGTATTTGGTTTTTTTTTTTTTTAGTTTATAGTTTTTTTATTTTTATTGTTTTTTTTTTTTGTTTTTTTTTTATTTTTTTTAGGGTTTTTTTTTGTTCTTTTTTTTTTAGGGTTTATTTTGTTTTGGGGTAAACGGTTTTTTTCATATTTTTTTTTTTTTTATATTAGGTTGGTTTTTTTGTTTTATTAGGGTGTAGGTGTTTTTTTGGTTTGGTTTATTGTTATTTTTTTTTTTTTTTAGTATATTTTTTAGTTTTTTTTTTTTTTTTGTTTTTTTTAGTTTTTTTTTTCTTAAGGGTGATTTTTTTATTTATTGTTTTAATGTTATTTTTTATTTTTTTATTATATTTTTTTTTTTATTTATTTATTTAGTTATATTTTTAGGTTTTTTTAGTACCCCTCCCCCCCATTTGTTTTTTTTTTTGTTTTTTTTAGTTTTATGTATAGTTTTTTTTTCTATTTTTTTTTTTTTCTATTTTAGGGGTGGTTTCTTACTATATTATTCTAAAGATGGTATTCTTGTGCTTCTAATAATTGTTTCATTTTATTCTAGATATACATGCTCCTTAAAAACTAATAGTTGTTATTGGTTTATGATCTTTTTATACCCCCTTCTATTGTGTAAACTTAAATATTGACATTGGTGTTAATAAATCTGCCTAGTTCTCGAGCAAAGCTCAAGGTTATGAAATGGAGTTTGTGTTCTTTAGCCGTAAAATTTAGTTTCCCTACCCAATAGCATGTCAAGATTAGTTGAGGGTCTTGGTTTAGTAGTTTAAGATCTTAGCTTACCAGGTCGGATTAACTTGCATTGATCTTATTTTTTGCTTAAATGAGGAGGTGAAAAGTCGTGTCTTCATTATAGGTGTCATTTGAAGAAGTATGTATTCCTTATAGAATAATTATATTCAAAATACTATTTTAGGCATTATAAAAATCTTCATTTCTAGCCAAATGAAAAAAAAAGAGTGTTATTCTTGCTCTCCTTGATCCTACTACCACCATTTTCACCTAATCATCTACTCTCATATGCTTTGCTCTCATTCATCTCTTGACACATTTAAACTTCCAGTTTCGTGTAAGCTTCTAAGATACTATTTTAGAAAAAAATTAATAAATTGGAACCGAGATTTAAGATTTTGTTTTGAGAAAGTATTTGAAAAGGCCCGAGGGACTTTTAATGTTTGTGATTTGACTATGTCTAATTATGAACTTTGAATGAAGATTACAACTGTTAAATAATTTAATAGTTGAAGGTTGTTAGAAGGTTTTTTCTAATTTTGGAGCATATTTGGACATTATGAGCCCAATCATGATAAATTAAAGTGGTTGGAAGATCAGATGCATATATAAAATGCCAATAGGGTCATGTTTTGAGGGGCTTTTGTGTGTTTGAATCTCACCTCCATTATTTCCATGATTTTTGAGATCAAGGTAAGTTCTAATTTGAGTGTTAGTTGTTTTGGAAAATTTTTTCTCCATGTGTGGGTATGGGGTTGTAGTGTGAGGAGGTGTTAAAGAATGGGATTAAATCTTAATTAGTTTAAGCTTTTTAGAAAAAGCAAAAGTTCAAACATTGCATTTGAGTCTTATTTATTCGAAGGTTATTAGTTTGGGACTCAAGACATATTATTTTCGCTAATTTATTTGAGCAAAAAGTAGGCCCGATAGAGGTTGCTGATGAGAAGGTTAAAGGAGTGGGTTCCCGGTCCAAGTCCTCCCTGATTATTTATCTATCTAATTATTTAGGGCATAAAGTGCTTCCCATGGTAGGTATGGGCTCCTCATATATGAGGGGAGGAGGGGTGTTGGACCATTATATTTGTTATGCGCCCAATTTCTAACAACTTAGTTAAGGTTTTAGGAAAAGCTATTATCTAACATTAATATTTTTTTGTAATCAAAAGTAAAATCAAACTTAGTTATTTAACATATGAAAAAACATTAGTCTTGATTGAAGATGGTAAGGACTAAGTAAATTAATTTAAAATTGATGATGTTATTATAGTTTATGAGGTGGTGAAGTATTTGCACTATTAAGTTAAGTAACTAATTTGCTAAAATTACTGGGCTAAAAACTTGAAAAGTCTTAACTTGTTGAAAATGAAAATAAAATTAAACTCTTTTATTTTACATAAAAACATATCGATGTCCCCTTAATTATGAATTTCATGTTGTTTTTCAAAAAAGAAAATGAAAAAAAAAAAGAAAAAACCAAGGATAATGCCTACGCAAATAGAGTAGATTGGATACACTCCTTAACCTTAAATTGAGTTGTAAGTTGATATTTTAGTCATCCAAGTCTATTTACGCGTTAAGAATAATCAATGCTAGTTTCATGACACCATTGTTCGCATTTTTTTATTCCATTGTAAAAATAAAGTAATAAAAATGGAATTGAGACAAAAATGAGAATACAAACCATAAAAAACATCAATAGTTTGTTAAACTCATTTTAAAGTTCATAAATCTTTTAGATAAAAAACAGCAATATATAGAGTAAAATAATTAGGAAATATCAATTCATAAATAGCTTGTATGGTAAAAATTAAAATTTAAATAGATAAAACAAACTTATTTTAAAGTAAAGGTACAATAGTTATTAGTGCAATCACATAAAAGCTTTTTAAAAATTGAAAAGAAAGGTATAGTTTTTGGTATTGTTTTTTGGTTTAGGGGGTTAAGCTTCAAATACTCTTTCACTTTATTATAGTTATAAGGAAAAACATTTAGAGCGGAATTTATCACACTCATATGAGTTAAAATCTCTTGAATGTATTTTCTCTCAAGTTTCTAATGGATACCCCTTTATCAAAGGTGCTATGGACATTGAGTTAAATTCACCATTAATATTAATCAAGTTTCTCTTTTTATATTCCTATTCATCCATGCTTTTATTTATGAAATATCCTCTTCTTCACTAGTAATATGCTTATTGTCAAAAATCCTTAAAGATCTACACCTATCATTGTAATAGATTAAAATAACTTAATAATTAGTTTTAAGTTTTATGGACTTTAAAAGACAAATCTAAGAAACATTCCAAAATTGCTTGCACACAATTGACAAGTTGATTTGTTTAAAATGTAAATTGCTAAAAAAAATCCTCAACAGTGGTTATTTTAAAAAATATTTTATTTATAATGACCCCCAAAAAAAGAACAATTAGTTTAAATTGGAAAGTTTATGCAAATTAGATGAGGAAAATTGCAAAGCATAAAAAATAACATTAAAACATTATCATTCTCTAAGAAATAAATAGAAAAAAAAAAAAAACAGTGATTTTGCAGATGGGAGGCAGACTCAACCAGCATGGCCATTGATTGAGTAGAACGCGATGCGATGATGGTGGTTGGAATTGGGAGAAATTGTTGAAGTTTGTGGAATTGTGGGAACCCTAGGAAGGCTGGGTTTGAACCCTGGATTGAAACAAGAGGATTGTGAGAGAGAATTGGAAATTGAAGGAAACAAACACAAAAATAAATTCAAGAAATAAATAAGGAAGGGTTAAAATGAATAGAGGAGTGTGTATGACGCAAACTTCGATGGGAGAGACATGAGGGACACCGGCGTACGACAACAATCCCTTCAAAATATTCTTTCTATACCATTTATTAATATTAGTATTATTATTTTATTTTTATTATCATTTCAGGTATTGAAGTGTAATGTCATACTAAACAACTAGCATAGAGTAAATTCCTCTCTCGACTATTATTTTGACAAATTTTGGATCTTAGGGACATTATAGTCATTTATTGGAACCACACTTTTTATTGTTGGGTTCCTACACTTTTTGTTAATTTTTGGTTGATTTTTTTGCTTTTTTTTATTGCGTTTTTTTTTTTTTTATTTTTTTTGTTTTTGTTTTTTTTTTTTTTTTCTTTATTTTATTGTTGTTTTATCCTTAACGACAACTCATAGATACCAATTTATCCAAGAACCTGCTCTTCCTATTTTTCTCATTTTTAAAAATAAAAATAGAAAGAATAATAATAATAATTTTATGTTTTAAAATTTATTTATTTTTATAAGTAAATTTTTATCTCATTAGGACCTGTGGAACCTCCAAAAGGCCTCCCGATTCCTAGACCACTTGAGTCATGCCTTAATGACTTGTTTTTAATATTAATGAATAAAAAATTTTTATATATAAAAAATACTATAAAAAAAATATACATGTATTAAAAGTTTAAAAAAAAATTAATTTGTTAATATTTTTTAATAATTTAATTTGTAATTGTTCTTAAAAACAATATATAACCTAGAAAAGATAGTATGTTTGTTGTAAATTGACCAAATTGTTAATATGTGTTTTAAATAGTTCACCTCCCCCCTAACAATGTTACAAGTGAGTTGATGTTGATTAATTTATGGTAAAGAGATATTAACAATAGATATCGATTTGTTATCGCTTTTAAGTTAAATTTTTTAGAAATCCAAAAGTTTGATGTATAAGGTGAGAAAGATGAAAATTAAGTCTATAATGCCTTATAGGATTTGTGCTTAACACACTAGTTTATCATTGTATCGCTACTGGTAAAATTTGTAAGTACTTGTCGAAGAACTTAAAAATTTTTTATCTTGTGCTAAAGATGAAAACCATTCTTAAACTACTATAATAAATCTTAAGATGGGTTATTTATTGGGAAAATTAAGTAAGATAAATGTTAAAGAAGAATGATGAATAAATAGGAGTCTAAGTATCACCTTACCAATCAAATGAATAAAAAAAATTAGCTCTCGTATATGCATTTAAATGGTACATAACTAGAAATTTTCAAAATCATCATTGCTTATTTTGCTACGGTTCCCCAAATTACTCTTATTCGCTTTTTGGCTTAAAGACATATATAATCTTTTTTTGTATAAGTTTCAATCTTAATATGTTTTTTTTTTTAAAAAAAGAAAAATTAATTTTTCTTTTTCAAATTTTCTTTTTATCTCCAATTATTTACCACAAAATTTCAACTTTTTTTTCTTTAGTTTTCATTTGCTTTGAGTGTTTTTTTTATGAAACTTGTTTTATATTATATATTTAAGATTTTTTTTTATTTTAAGAAGTTATAACCTACAACTCATTTCTTCTTAACTGCAACTCAATTTTCTTTCTTCTATGCAAGAAGGATGGCTAGCATGATCATCATCTTTGTAATAGAAAGTCATACTCTAAAGAAAAACTACTTAATATTTTTAATGCACTATCATTAGTAATATATAAAAACAATAATTTGTAGAGGTAGTAGTTGTTATTATTTAAATATAGATACATATCAACAAAAAATTAGACTTATTATTAGTCATTGTTCTTTCACATACTATCCATTTTCTTTTTGGTACTAGCTAATAATTATTTCACTTACTTCATTAGTGGATAATGACTAACAATGGTTAGATACAAGTTAACCATTATTTTCTTTAATATATTATATTAAGACATTTCCATGACTATCCTAATTTCATTTACGACACTACCAATAGTAGGAGTCAAAGCTTACTAAAACTAAAGATCAAAATTATGATTATGGACTTTAGAAAGGTCTTATATATGAAATGGAGCAAAAACATGGTGAGGTTTTCTCAAAATGGTGTATCATGTGTTTGTTTTCTATGATTTTATTTTTTTCAAATAAAATAACACTAAAGCAATAAAGAATCCCCCTTAAGTTCCAAACTTGTGTTTGTAAAAAAAATAAAAAAAAATATAAAATATAAGTATTGTTAAAAACACTTTTTTTTTTTTTTGAACTTTCAATAACCATTTTACTTGAGAAAATATTTTTCAAAATATCCAAACACCAGACAATAAGTCCATATAATCTACATCTCATCATATGCTATTGATATTTCAAATAAAAAAAAAAAAAAAAAAAAAGATGAGATTTAGTTAAAAGAATTTGAAAAAATGGAGAAAAATTTAAATGTTTTATAGAATTCAATTCTTTTAAGACAACTTAAGGCAAAAAATAAAGAAAAATATTTTTCAATTTACCAAACATAGACAATAAAGTCCATCTAATCAACATTCATCATTAACCTATTGATATTGAGAAAAAAAAAAGAAAAAAAAAAAAAAGAAAAGAAGATGAGATTTTGTTAAAAGAAATTTGAAAAAAAAAAAAGGAGGAAAAATTATTAAATTTTTATAGAAACCACTTCTTTCTTAAGACAACTAAAAAAAAAAAAAGATAAATGTAAAAATTTTATTATTAACTTGAGCACACAAAAAAGTTAATATTTTGTTTACAAATAAATTAAGAGAAAAAAATTGAAATTTCATTGAAAGTTAGTTTAAAAAAAGGTTACCCAGAAAGAAAAACCCAAACAAAAAATATTGGTTCTAAGATTGAGAAAAAAGAAAAAGAAAAAAAGGAAAGGTAGATTTCATTTAAAAAGGAAATATTGAATTTATGCTAAAATGATTAATGTGGAGTTTTACTCCCCCAAAATGAGCAATAGAAGTAACTTAGTGGATTTTTGGACAAAATGAACTATATAAGTAATTGTGAATATTTTCCTATAGTCATTATTTGAATGCTTGTTGGAGGGATTACTTTTTCATTATCTACTTGGGATGGTTAAGATTTATTTTTCTCTAAATAATATATACCATTTTATATTTCTTCCTTAGTTGTTTAATCAAGAACAATCTTGTAAAAACATATCAAATGTCTTTTATTTACTATATTACATACTATTAAGCCCTGTAAAGTTGATATATGGTTATTAACCATATCATCTAAGCTTAGATTGTGTTTATTTTTTTACTTAATTCTAAATAGAACTTAAGGTCTAAATGTGCTTAAATAGTGTGAAGTAATTAAGTTGTGTTTTTTAATATTTTATTGTTAAGTACTAAAAAGTAAAATAAAAATATCATATGTTACTTTTTCTATTTAGAAAAAAAGTAAATATTTTGACTTTTTTTAATTTAGTAAAAAAATCTAAGAAATAAGTTATAAGTTAATAAAAGTTAAATAAATAAATAAATTATATGAAATTTGAAAGCAACTTGCTTTATCATAAATTTTAATAAACAAATAACACCTTTGTTAGTTTCCCAACCTTCAATAAAAATTGGTCTAACGTAAGGGTTTCTTTCTTAAAAAAAAAAAAATGATTGAATCAAATAATGGAATAATAAAATTGACTAATGGTGATTTTATTCATAATTTTCTCTAAGAATGAAATCTTTTGTAAGAAAAGGTAAATGTAATTAATGACGAATAAAATGAAAAATATTGTATCTAAGAAAACGTTTGGGGGGGGAAGTGGCTTGCCTTGATTTTTTATTCCATGTTTTTTATTTTCATGATGGTAAATGCTATAGTTTTATCAATAATCAAAACTCAATCAATCTTTACGTATTAAAAATCACTAACTTATTAAATCAAATTACAAAATATATCAAGTAGCAAGGGACTTCAATAATAAGAGAATACATAAAGAGAAAATCAAGCAAAAATTAACAACTAAGAAAATAGTAAAATTATAAAAAAAACTAAGAAACATACTTGTAAAAAAATAATAAAACAAAAATGTTTATGTTAATCCTAATGTCTTATTCTTTCTTAAAATTTTTCATATTATAGTGAAAAATTTAGGAATACATGACAACATTTTAAATATATTTAGATCCATATAAACCCTTAAAAGAATTAGATGACATAATAATATTAAGCATGAAAATACCTAGTTAGATCTTTTTCGCGAATTGGGAGAAGAGAAAATCTATATCTTTGTTCTACGATCAATTTTATGTTATAATTCAGCTCTTCATTTTCATCGGATTTCGTTCACTTTGATTTAAGTCAGTCGTCGATTAAAAGTATTGGATCTCAACTAATATATTTGGGGGGGGGGGCTTGTTTTGGGGTTGAAGTTGGATTCCTTGATTGTTAGGGTTTCACCTTAGTGGTTGCAATGGAATATCTGATTCCATTTCCTTCTTCATGATAGTTACTATTGGTTGTTCATCTCTGATACGTTCACTTTCATGATGTATAGAAAGATGACGAATTTATCGAGTGTAGAGGTAGAGAACGATAACAAATATATAACTAAAAAAAAAAAAAAACAAAATAAAATTTGTATACCTATCATACCCAATTTTGTGCACATAGTATTAGGCACACAGTCTTATTGCGCTCTAGTTTCACATGCCAAATATAAGGGCATTGACCCATTTTAATTTTTATTTAAAGGAACTTAAACTTTTATTACATTTTAGGGTAAATTAAATCATACTCAAGGCCATTAACTGATGACATTTTATCTCTCAAACTAAAAATGAAAAATTATTTATATAAAAAACCCTAGATCTAAGAAAATTATAAAAATTGGACTTATATTTTTATTGAGTTTTCTCTTTAATTGGGTATATTTTTTAAATTTTATTTCTATTTTTTATCAATTGCGCTCATAGTCTCAATGCATTCAAACACTATCCTATATTTCATATTTTATTTCAATACTCTCTTTCATTTCTTATCCCACATTTTAATTTCCATAAGTTCTAGTATTAATCATTCAATTTCGCTTTTGTTTTTCTTGAAAACTGTTCTTTTAATTCCTTCATTTTTTCACTATTTTTCAATGTTTCAAATTCGTGTTTTTTCTATATATAAATTCCCTTCCTTTAAAATATTTCATACCCCGGTTTTAAAATTTAATACTATTGATATGTACTTAAACATGGTTCTTTTTATACAATTTAAAATAGATAAATAAAAAAAAAAGATTTGTGATATTTAAATCTTTCTTAGATTTAAGAAGGTGGTGGAATTTTATACTTTATTTATTTTCCAGTAATCCTTTATAGTTATTTAAGGGATTAAACATTATATGGAGGTAAGTCTAATTAATTTGTAATAAAAAATCTCGCTTATATCCTCTTATTCTTTTATTTTTTAAAATAAAAATAGACATGTGAACTTCTAAATATGCAATTGTCCCACCTTATATACCCCAACTAATTCCTATTTATAATCTTTTTTTTTCCTTACCTCTTTGTCTTCAAATTTATCATTTTTTTCTTTTATCACAAATGTAATTGAAAAAGCAAGAAGAAGTGAAGGAGGAAGAGAAGAAACAATTTTGATGTAGTGAAAATATAATGTAGAACCATTAGTTATTGAGTATGATTTAGCAATAAGTAAACAATAGAAATACTATGATCTAAACAATCTTCCATATGTTTTATAAATATGATAGATTACTTTTTTTCCATTTTGTTTAGAAAATTAGATCTAAGATTCTTTTTATTGTTTTTGTTTTTATTTTAGGATAAAATATTTTAAAAATCTTGGCCATTTGTTTTACCCTCTTTTTATTATTACTTTTGAATGGTGAATGAAGTTTAGATATCATAAATTAATAGCGTTGAATTTTTTTAATTAGGTACAATATTAGTTACTAAGTGAATGTGGATAAAAAATTTCTTGAAATTGAAAAAGTAATGAAAAAAGAAACAAAAGGTTCATAAGCAATATTTAAGGTTTTTTGGTCCAACCATAAATTTATTTATTTATTTATTTTGGGAAAGGGGGGAGGGGTGGGTTAAAATTTTCCTAGTATTCATCTTTTTTATCATATTTATTTTAACAATAGTTTGTTGTATGTAATACGTGAAAAGCAAAATGAAATTGTTAGAAGGTTCTAATAAAGATGAACATATTTTATTTCACTTAATTGCATTAAAAAAATAATATTTATTTCTCTTCTCTAATTATGTCATTATGCTATCATGTCTATCAAATAAAATTAGAGGTAAAATATACTTTATATTAGAATTGCAATGAGATGAATGTCATGGTTTTAGTAAAAGATTTTCTAAGTCATGTTTTTCTCCATTGATTTAGATTCAAAGTTAGGTCTAATCATAACTTATTATGTTTGTCTTATTAATTCATATTCAATGAAAAACCAAAAAATAAAATACATAAAAATTGTTCTTTGATTTTTAGATAAAGTGATTTATGCAATAATGTAATTTTGGTTGAAATAAAGTTATCTTATTAGATTTTTTTGTAAACTTGTTTCAGTTTTGCAATAATCCCTTATTTTTTTTAAAAAAAAATTAACTAGTTTAAAAAGTGTGATTTTTATTATTTTAATTAAAATTATGTCCATATTTCACTCATGTTTTTTCGATTGCCAAACTATACTAGTTATAATTTGTTATGGGTTTTTGTTGTATATGTGTTATTACAAGGAGTAATAGATGTGAACATAATTGATTAGATTTTTGGAAATTAGAGCATTTAAGAGATAAAAGTGAGATCATAGTGTTTAGATTGTTATGGATTTAAAAAGATTGGAAGGAGGAATAAATCTTTCATATTTAATTTGATAATTTCACATAAATAAATCTTTAAAAGAAAAATTAGTACTTTTCTTATGGTTCTTTCAATTCTAAGGAGATACTTTTCGTTTTCACATAAGAGAATTGCCTATTTCATTTATCAAAATATCTATTTCAACTTTTAGATCAATTGATAGGGAAAGAAAAAGAAAGACTTGTATTTCTTTGTTGGGGTGGTACATTATGTGAGTGTAATGTGGAAAGATTTTATATGCGAGTGTCGTGCGTTGTGTACGTTTAATTTGTGTGTGTGTATAGCATAAATGTTAAGCTTAGTGAAAAGCTTATGGTGGTCCCTCAACATCAAGCCAACACTTCATTCTAACTAATTAACAAAGTGTTTTTTTTTTAGGAAAAAAAAAAAAAAAAGTTATAGGAAGGCAAACAAAACTGACCAATGTGAACTTCATTGTAGACGTCACCTTTTTTTTTTTTTTTTTTTTCTCTTTCTCTTCGTCTCCCTCTTCTAGGCCTAAATTAGCTCTCTCTCTCTCTCCTCTCCTTCTCTCTTCTCTTTAGAAATTAAATTTGCTGGATAAATTTTACTTTTCAAAATTCTTTTTTTATAAACAAATTCTTATTTTGGCAACTGCAAGGGCAATAATAAATATAATCACAAAAAGATTGAATTGCTTTAATTGGAATTTAAAATATTAGGTTTGTTTTTTTTTGTCATTCCATACTTTGATAGATAATCAAAACCCCTCATATTCACAAAATTTTGTTGATTATGCTTGACCTATTTAATAAATCTTTAGTAATTTCATTGAAGTTCAATTTCCTTAAATGCAATGATGCTAATTATGAATGAAATGCTATAGACATGAAGTCTAATGATTTGGTAGTCAAGGTTTTAGTGAATCCTACGTTGATGACGTATCTAATATACTTTTTTTCTTAAATACAACTATGACTTATTCTACGTAATTACAAAAATTTTACTATTTAATTGCTAAATAGTAATCAAATTTATAATGCTTGAGCTTTTAGATAGGAGATAGATTTTAACTTGATGAAACATAGTGCGTTAATTCTAGTAATTAAGATTCCACTTTTTTTTTAAACTTGTTTTAACATCTAATAAGAGAAAAATGAACCTTTACACCACTTATTGGATTTCGCATATTGGAATTTATATTTCGCATGTTTGACACATTGGATAAGGATTATGGAAGATACTAATAAGCTTATTGATGTAATTCTTTTTTAGGCCCTTTCAAGCTTCATTTTAGACAAAATTGTAAGAAATCTATATCTATTTTAACATATTATCTTTCCAGAGGACTTTTCAAAGTCTTGAACGACATTTAAAACAAAGGTTTGGAAGTATTATATGAGTTTTAAATTTGTAAGGAGCTTTTTTTTAGAGACTTCATTTTAATCGTAATTTGTCGTAAAACATTGATAAACTACTTTCCAAAATTTGTTCATCAATAAAATCCATCCCAAACTAGGATATAATATTTTTCTTAATTGAAGTCTTTGAAGTGATCCCTAACTTCTATTCAATCATAAGTACTTGACATAGTGAGTAGTAACAATTGAAGCAACCTTACTATAACCACCTTTTAGGGTGCTAAATAGACTTAAGACATGATTGGTTTTGAGATCAACATTATAGTAATTTAATATAGATCTAAAGGTCATTTATTTGTCCACCCTAGTTCTTAGAATGTAGTTTAATCTATACGGCTAGTTCTTAATGCATTTGAGTATTCTTTGAGAATCCAAACAATAGTTTTTTATCCTATGTTTGATTCTTTACTTAGGAGATAAAAAAATTTGTGATTAATTAATGTTTTTTTATCATATAGATTGTTAATTATGATAAAGTTATTTGGAAACTATGATTTTGAAGCATGTGAAAGATTACTCTTCAGTTGATCTAATTATGTATCAAGTTGCTTTACAACTAATTGCTTATATTTGTCATTAATTATTTAGGAATTTATATTTGTTAATTTTTTTTTCAAAATCATTTCTTTTTTTTTCTCTATTGCATATTCAAAGCAATTAAAGGGGTGTTTGATAAAAGATAATATTTATTCTTAATGATTTAAAATTGATTTAAGTTAATTTTATTTTAGTTGTTGACTTAAAATCTTATCACTTATTTTGTACTTTATTGTATTAAGGTTGTTTAGTAAAGTAACTAAATTTTATTATAAATCTTCAAATTCCACATATTTACCCTCATTAATTTTTACAAATATTTATATTCATTAATCTTGTGCAGTAATTTATGTGTTAAACAGTCTTATTTTAAGTATGTAGAAATCTTGAAGATATCTACAAAAATATTTACTATATAATGATGAATTGTGAATATAAAGTTATAGTGTGCACAATATACTCTCACTAAAATATGGATATTTTGAGGTAAATGCTATTTAAGATTATGAATAAGTTATCAATTTTGTCTTAATTACTTGTAAAGTTATTCTTGACTTTAAGTTATAATATTAAGTTATTTTAGAAAACATGATTATTCTACTTTAATGACTTAAATTAAGGCATCAAGTCATATTAAGTACTTAATTTGTAGTGACCAAACATCCAAATGAATCCCAAAGTCAAGAGAACATGTTACAAAATATGTCCTTAAAGATCCAAAGTCTTCATTAGTGTCCCATATATGTTGCACACGAAGGATGTAAGTTTCCCCTCCAATTACTCAAAAAGTGTGTTAGAAAGATAAAGCACATAAATACTAGTGGGTGAAATTTTCTAGGGCCAAACTAGGGATGATCTTTCTTAGTGGATGATTGAGGAGTCTTTCTTACCTTACTTTTCGATAAAGGTGATCCTATGTATTTTTATGAGAGAAAGATGTATGATTTCTTGAAAAAAAAAAATTAGTTATAATTGGTTGATCTCCTATTCTTCTTGATGGTATCACCTTGACACAATGCGTTGTTGATTATAAGTTTGTATTGAGTTAGGAGTAGAGCTTAAGGGAGGTGGTATTGGATTTAGTGGACTTCTGACAGTAGAAGTGGCTCAACTATACAAGTACTTTTAAGACTTGGTTCCTAATTAGCGTCTAGAATTAAAGCGCATTGTAAGTAGATTGAATGTAATAATTCTATTTCAACTCAAATGATAAGTAAAGGGGGTACATAATGTCTTCCTCAACCATGTCATATCCAAAGTTACTTATTATCATGAAATAACTATTATTGAAGTTGTTATTTTAGAATCAAATGACTCCAGTTCTCACCAAATATAAGAAAGGAAAATAATGTTAGGTCTTTTAGATTCTCTATTAACCATTTCCTAAATAAAAAAATTAGGATTAATTTACTTCTTCTTTTTTTCTTTAAGGTGAGTGGTTGCATTTTACTTGCTCTCAACTATTGAATTTTCTTTTTGTTTATTTAGGCTAATTATATAATTTTTCTAAAAAAAAGAAAAAGAAAAAGGGTGAGAGAAGTATTAATTTGTACAAAAAAATCTTCTCTTCCACACATTTAATCTTTTGTTATTTTAAACAAAAACAAGAGAACTTATCCTTACTAAAATACCCACTCATCGATCACCTCATCCAACCTAACCCAAGCCGTATACGCTTAACTATTTTCACTCCTTCGCTTAGTTTCACTTACACTTCATCCTTTTCTTTTATTTTTGTAACATCCCTATTTTTAGGTAGGAAATTTTTTCTTAGTTTAATGAAATTTGTTTATAACGCAATAGAAAAAAAACTTCAAATAGTATAATTGAAAGTAATACTAAATTAAAAATAATTAATGAAGTAAATAAAATTATAAATTAGCAACATCACTTACCAATGAGGACTAGTAAATAACAGATTAAATTATATATATATATATATTGAAATGGTAGTTGTTGGGTTGTTGTTTATATTATATCCAATCTATCTATCTATCGATCTAATCTATTATATATATATATATTAAGGGGGAAAGCAAGGGAATAGTGAGCAGACGTTTGTCTAGGGTTCAACCCTTCCAAGTGCTTTGTTTAAGCCTTTTTTTACCCTTTCCTTGCAAAACTCATACAAATTGACCAAGGACACCCTAAAATAAGATAAGTGGAGCTTCTTATGAGTGAATGTCTGAGTTGGTATGATTTAACTATATTATAATGAGTATTTTTGTTGCTAATCATAGCTTCCAACGAATGTTTATGTTGCTAGTCTAGCAATGAAAGTGATGAAACTAAATCCTAAATGTGAATAATGAGGGGGAAAACATGCTTCAATTTATAAGTAGATAGTAAACCATATCATCTCTACTATTAACAATGTGAGAATGAAATCTTCCAAGTAGTAGACTGAATCCAAAGTATTACTGAAGCTCTCAATTCTTAGTTTCTTTCCATAACATTTCAAAACTATCCTTTGGATTAATTTGGCTACTTCTGATTCTTTGTATTAGATTTAAACAACCCTTACTAGATCATTGCTATCCTCTCTTCTCTATGGAGCAAGAATACATTCTTTCATCTTTTCTTATTTTCTCAAGCTTTCCTTGCACTCAAGGACTCTTGGGTTAGTTGGCTTTGAGTGGTTATGCTACTTCTATCGAGAATTTTTCATGCTAATTCAATTGGAGAATTCTTCCCAAACCCAAAAACTCTTCAGCTTATTGCCTATAGATTTTCCATTATAACCCATTAGGGTAAGAGATTGGCCAGATATCTCTTATATTTAATTTGAGAGGGTTTCATTGAGGAGAAAGCCTAAAGTGTCATACCATATTCCGATCTAGTATTCAATGAATTCAGTGTTGGAATCTTAGGTGAAGACTCTTTATCTGTTGGAGGCTAACAGTTGTTCCTTTAGAGCATCAAAGGTTTTGCTTAGCGATATGAATCAAGTTGTAGGTACTGTAGTTGAGTAAGTTTTTAGGGTTAAAACGGATAAGTAAATCTATGTAATTTTATTTTGTTAATGGATTTTGAATAGTAAGCCTTAAATCTCGTGATTTTTTATTTCCATAGTTAGTGTGAGGGTTTCCACATAAAAATTCTAGTGCCCATTGCATACCTTTTAATTTCATGGTTATTTTTTTTCTTTAGATGCTTGATACATTAGTGTTATCGCTAACATCTTGTAGGTTATCCCTAGGAGATTAAAAATCATAATTTTATACACAAAGATTTCCAACTATTGCCCATTTGATTTATACAATGGTATCCCTGTTATCTCTTAGGAAAAAACAAATTTGGGGTTAATATATATAACCTTTATCTTAAATTTAAAATGACCCAATCATCCCGCTTCCCCTCTAGAAGTGTTCCATATTGGCCAAACTTCGGTTGTTCATTCCAAGAGATTACAGGAGATTATCATCAAAAGGTGCTTGTTGTTACAAATGGCCAAGTTTTTCTTTGAAGTCTTTACGATAAGAAGGAGAAAGAAATGAATATTAGGATTTAATATATAGAAGATAGTCTCACATTGCACAGATAATATGAATTTAGAGGTTTAGAGTTATATATTTTATAAACTTCAGCACAACAATACCTTATCATAGTGATAGGTTTGTGTCCACGATTATGATGATGCTGTAAGCGATGTTGGGTGCTCATTATGACAAGGAGCTATATAAAATTTAGTAAAAAATCCATGTATATAGCATAGTGCGGGTTTTTTTAGAAGCACCTGAAGGGAAATATTATAAAAAACTATAATTGTAGGTTGGTCTACAAGAAGAACAAAGGAATAGATAAAAAGTTTAGAGTTTTATTTGACTAGGCTTTATAGTTAGAGTTTATAGTTTGAAACTTTGTTTCAACTATGGTGGGAAAACCTTTTCAATATAGTCATACTCCCCCCCCCCCCCCCAAATCCATTGATGTACTCCTATCCATTACGGTTACATCTAATTTATGAGATACAGTAACCAAACATTTTCATAGCAAATGTGGCCTTGTGTGTACAAGAAGGTGTAAGGAAGCATGTAGTGCTCTTGATCTTGTAAGTGGATAACATCTACTCATTTTGAATGATGTAGGGATGTTGTCATCAGTCATGATTGTTTTGTTACCTCAGTCTAGATGAAAATCTAGAAGAGGTGCAATATATCCTTGGGTTTTAGTTCCTTTGGGACTTCAGAATGAAAAAATTAGGCTCATATGGAACCGAGTTGATGAGCATTTGGTTAGTGATGATTATAGAATCTAAGAGGGTTTGCTACCCTTTAAATTTGGACTTGTCTTTCTTAGTATCTATGTCCTTTCGACATTGAGGACATGAAGTAATGGCATTTAAGGTTTGTCTTTGCAATGGGTAGCCTTTATATATGCGATACTAGGTGATAGATAAGATATTTGCTTTGTTTTAAGACTAATGAGTAGTTATTGTCCAATCCAAGATTGGAGGCTTTGGGTGGATGTTAAGCATTTACTCATGTATGTTAGTAAAATGAGGGACATATGATTGTGGACTTTGCATTGAGTTGGTCTCTTAGGTACTAAGAATGTAGACTTTCAATCTAAGTTGACTCATCATGGGCCATACCTTTGGGTTATATATGTACACTAATTGGTTTTTGTTGCTTATGAAGCATAAAAGCAAGCCTTTTTAGCAAACAATTGTTTGTCCAAGAATGTTGTTATGTGATAACAATGGGGCAGTGACCACAATCTAAAGAACTAAGGTCCACTAGAAGAGAAAAACATTATAGTGAGGAACGTACTTATTTTGTGGGAGATAGTTAAGAGTGGTGATGTGACTGTAGTGTAGATTCTTTAATACAATGTCCAAATCTACTTTTGGGCTAGTGAGAGTTTTGTTGGGATTGAGCCTCTAAGCAAAATATGGATGCATAAACAAAGTTAAATTGACTGTTCCATAGTTGTTTCTTTTATGCATTACATTAATTTGATCATTCAGCTCTTATTACCTGCTTGGATTTGACTTGGCGTGCATTAGGAGTTGCATAATGGATACAAATCATGGGTTTTCTTGCCAAATGATTAAGTTATTCTCTGTATGTTCATGGAATTTTTGGGCAATTCGGTGTAAGTTGTAGTGCACTACCTCCTAATTAGCGGACGTTTATATTGACCATCGGGATAGGGTTTCCCTTTGTGAGTGCATTAGTGTGTCTGTAACCA
This sequence comes from Vitis rotundifolia, assembly GCA_030254885.1. Taxonomy (NCBI): domain Eukaryota; kingdom Viridiplantae; phylum Streptophyta; class Magnoliopsida; order Vitales; family Vitaceae; genus Vitis; species Vitis rotundifolia. Next base: position 16,062,339 of record CM058163.1, on the reverse strand, counting down.
CATTAGATGGGGCCTATAGTAAATCATGACATATGGCTATCAGATTGTATGATTCAATAAAGTTACTATGTTGCATAGACCTTCAACCTTGATGGAATATGAGTTGTGTTGAAATCAACATAAGACTTTAACCTATAAAGTGAGACCCTTAAGTGACTATATTTTTCCTACAAATTGGGTCACTATTGATAAGGGATAGTGGCAATATGTGTTCTCAATAGAGGAACATAATATTTCATGGGATTAAGAATAGTGTATCTCCTTATATGATCTAAAGGTATGTGATCATGAAAAAGAGAATTTAACATTTTGCTCTTTAAAGCTAAAGTGTATGTCAATTGGTTCACATAATTAGTGAAATTTGTAACTCAGGATTGAAGAGGATTCTAGATAGGTGATAGCATTCCTTGTTAGATTACAAACACTAATTCATAGGGAGTTTGAATGTAAATGAATAGTAGGTCATAGACCGAGCTTTGTCTCGTAATTTTCTTAGGATATTGTAGTGCAATTAACTCTTGTTGGTGGAGAGTTGAGTCAACTTATTCAAGTGTGCTAGTATTTTCTATGGTACCAATGGTCCCCAACTCGAGCTCTTATTCATTGTGGATTTCTTTGTGGGTATTTGGTTTACGTAATTCTAAGTGTGCATAAAGCATTTAGTTAAAAATGCAATGCTGCAATAGATCTATGAATATTTATCATTGATGGGATAATTAATTATTGGAGTCCATTAGGGTTAATCAATTGATTGGGACCTAAGTGGGCTACATTAGGTGACCTAAGCTCAAATTGGGCATTAAGTGACTTAAGCCATAAGGGGAAGCTATTTAAAACCCTTTCGAGGTAAGGTTTCATTCTTTTGCTCAATATTTTTAAGATTTTCCAGAGAAAAGCAACTCTAACCACCTTAGAAGTGAGAGTACGCACTTGCTCTCATGTTGAAAACCATGAAGAAAGAGATCGAATGGAAGACACTTGTATTGATGAGATCTATAATGACTAACACATTTTTCAACATCTTTATCGGATAGGATTTGATTAGGAAATTCTAATTCTCAAGTTTTGGAGTCTTATATTAGTTCTAATATGTTTTTTTGGCTTTTGAAACCATCTTTTCCAATGTGTTAGATCTTCTAGAGAAGTCTTGGGTATAATATAGCATGCACTATATCCAGGCCAAGGAATATAGAGTAACAAGGGTTCCTAACATTGCTTTTTAAGGGCTTTAACTTACAGCTTCATGTCAACCCATTGAACTTGAAGATCTTTACCGTCACATAGGTGCGATTTGTGAGAGACATGTGGCCCAAGTTACTATTTCCTTCTTTTTCTTCTATTCTTGAATCTGCATCTTTGCTAATATCAACAGTTCCTACTATTGGCATACCTTTTACGTCTCATTCTCATCTTAATCATGTTTGTAGGCTTCTCTCTTATCTAGCATATTATTACTGCTATTCTTGTTCCCACAGCACATCTTCTACCTCACATCCTCTCACACATGTCCTTGATTACACAAAATTGTCAAATTCACAAAAAAAAAAAAAAAAAAAAAAAATTGTTTCTATTATTTCCTCTAATTCTGAACCCACCACATACTTCGAGGTTGCTACTATTCTAGATTGGCAAGATGCAATGTCTGCTAAGTTAGGGGCTCTTCAACAAAATGACACTTGGTCTTTAACTACTTTACCACAAGGAAAACATGCTATTGGGTGCAAATAAGTGTACAAAAATAAGTACAGAATTGATGGAACTATTGAACAATACAAAGCTCACCTTGTTGCTAAAGGCTACACACAATAAGAGGGCATGGACTATCTAGATACCTTTTCTCATGTTGCCAAATTGGTTACTGTTAAGGTTTTGCTTGCTTTGGTTGCCATTAATGATTGGAGACTTCCTTAGCTGCATGTCAATAATGTGCTCTTACATGACACTCTTTTTAAGGAAGTTTATATGACTGTGCCTCCTAGTTATCACCGTGAAGGAAAATCATTATCCTCACACTCTGTTTATAAACTTCAGAAGTCCTTATATGGCTTGAAACAAGCATCACAACAATGGTTTTCCAAACTCTTCAATGTCTTACTTGTTGAAGGTTTTTAAACATTCTAATGCAGATCACTCTTTTTTTGTCAAAGTTGTCGGTACTCACTTCATTGCTCTGTTAGTTTATTTGGATGACATTGTCATTACTAGTAACATTGATAAGCAAGTTGAGAAATTACAAGTTCTACTTAATAGTCATTTTAAGCTAAAAGACTTAGGAAAGCTTAAACACTTCTGGGGCCTTAAGTTGGTGAAGTCTGATAAGGGAATTTCCCTTAGTTAGCACCATTATGCCTTACAATTACTATTAGATGTAGGCTATGTTGGTTGTAAAACAAAGAAAACACTTATAAATCCAAATGTGAAGCTCACATAAGACGAAGGTGATCTAATAGAAGATCCTTTAATTTACAGAAGAATGATAGGCAAATTGCTTTATCTAACCATAGCTTACCCAAATTTATCATTTTCAGTGCATAAATTCAGTCAATTTCTTCCAAAGCCCTAAGTTCCTCATATGTGGGCAGTACAACATGTGCTTTAGTACTTGAAAGTATGGTTTGAAATATCGGTAAATACGGATATATCAGTATTCAGATTTTATGGATATATTGGAAATATTGGTAAAATATCGGTGGATATTTTGACAAAAATATCGGTGAAGCAAAAATTATTAAAAATTCATGGAAATGTTTGGAAAAATCCAAAAAAAAAAAATGATAAAATAAGCAAGAATACACATATTGAAGTTATTGTAAGTGGAATTGACCTAAGTATGGTCAAAGAGAAAAATATCAGTAAGCAGGGATATATCAACATTAATAATTTATTATTTATCTTATCAAATTAATTTTAATTTATAAAATATTAGAACTTCATTATTTTTTTATTTTAGTAATTTTTGAATAAATTTATATTTTTAATATTTTAAAATAAAAACATTCAAAATTAAATAAAATTAAAAGCATAAATATAAAAAAATTGAAAGTGAAGTAATAGTAATTTTTAAAAATAAGATTAATGAGATAAATGATGATACATTTAATACTAAAACTATAATTTATTTAATTCAAATACATTCAACAATGTAAAATAAATTATGATGCATATACGATTGTTTTGATATTTATATTTTTTATATTTAATTATCATATAAATGATATAAAAAAATACTTGTTAAGAAAATTATAATGATGATTTTATACTTTTATTAATCAATTAAATAAAATTTTAAATAAAATAATTAGAAGTAATTTATTTATTCTTTTAATAATGAATTTTAACATATTTATTGTGAACATATATTTGCAAATGTGGACTTTGTCAAGTGGTAGCCAGGCTTCACCTAAGCCTTTTGGCCTAGGTTTGAATCCTCTTGGCTGCAGTAAAAAAAAATTTAAAGGAGTTGACCCAAATATCGACATCTTTTCAATAAATCAGCTCTCCTTGATATTTTGACGATCGACTTTCAATGTGGAATATCGTGTCAACTCTCCCAAATATTTTAGCAAATATTTAAGCAATCGAACGACTTTTAGTGTGGAATATCATGTCAACTCTCCCCAATATTTGAGCAAATATTTAAGCAATCGAATTTCAGTGTGGAATATCATGTCAGCTCTCCCTAATAAGCAAAATATCGACAATATTTCGCTGAAATTTCGCAATATTTCGCTGAAATTTCGCAATATTTCAAACCATGCTTGCAAGCTATGTAGGACAGGGTTTATTTTTTTTTGTTTCTTCATTAATAGAGTTGAAAGGGTTTGTTGATTCAAATTGGGCAACTTGTGTGGTCTGTTAGTGGGTTTTACTTTTTTTTACTGGTGATTCATTAATATCCTAGAAATAAAAAGGTAGCATACAGTTTCAAGATCTTCTGTTGAAGCTGAGTAAAGATCTATGGCAAATGCAACATGTAAATTGATGTGGTTACTTTCTTTATTTAGAGATTTGCATGTATCTCATCCTAAGTCTGCCTTGCTATTTTGTGACAATCAAGCAACTCTTCATATTGTAGCTAATCCAATTTTTCACAAGCACACTAAGCACGTTGAGATTGATTGTCACTTGGTTAGAAAGAAACTGCAAAATGGAAGCTTGAAGACACTACATGTTTGCAACTAGATGTGTTTATTCAATAACTTCATATGGTTATAGTTAATTAAAGAATCCTTTACATATTAACTATTAAAATAATTTGTTTCCAACTTTCCTATTAAATTTTCTTCTGCTTAGTATTTCAAAAATTATAGTTCAAGAAAGCTCTTTTGATTTCTATGTTGCACTGTATCTTCTTGTATGTTAGTACAAATCATACTCCTCTTTTTATCTCTTCAATGAATCCTTTTACAAGTAAGACCAACAAGTAAGCACCCTTATATTGATCCATAAGCTTGTTATTGCATATTTTTGGTTTGTGCACACCATCTCAAATTTAAGTGGCCCATAAATTTTTTACTTTGGATACCTTACCATCCGATCATGAGCATCAACTAAATTTGAAAGGGTAAGATTAGTTTATTTTAGAGAAACTGAGCTCCAAGTCCCTTAGCCAAACATGAAGTTTTGAAGCATGAAATTTTTGTGATGGGACTTATTTGCAATCCTTATTACATTGATCAATTGTTTATGCCAGGAATGCAAATTATGCATGACAAAGTGGTTAGAAAGTGTACAAATGCACCATCTTTTTACTTGTTTGTTTACTCAAATTTCTTTGTCAATTTTTATTTATTTTTTCGTTCTTATCCCTCTTGATTAAGGCAAACATGCTTTGGCTAGTGCTCTCAAATGCCTTAAATATATTCTTTTCAATATTGTAAACATTTGGCTTGGTCATTGTTATAGTTATCAATTGTGTCAACTTTTACTTTCTCTCTCATCCCCAATTACATATGCACTTTGTAGTTTTCATTTTTTAGTGATTAATCTTAGTTTTTATCTAATTGTTTGCCCTATAATCTCTAAAATAACTATAAGTGGAACATGCACCTCTCAGAAACCAAAAGACATCACTTCTTTTCTTCAATTTAAACATTTTTGCACCTGTGTAAGATTTGAAACTACGATTTCAATATCTCATAGTCATCTTCTCTAGTTGTTTTTCAAAGCTCTCTTCAAGATTTAGTTCATGTTCAATTACTAACTTTGAGTTTTCACTTTTTTTTTTTTTCCTATAAGTCATGAGGAAATGAATTTCAACCGTGTTTCATCTATCCATCTCTCTTAAATTGTTTTATTCAATAGTTGCCAATTGTAGAATTGTTTTTATAGATTTTTTTCATAGATATTGTTAATAAATTATGCTAAATGAGTAGCTTCCTAATGTGGTAAGAGTTAATTTTGTTATTGCGAGATAATATATTTTTAACTTTCTTGACTCTTTCCAAATTGTGAACCACTCATGCTTTGACCAATCTCCATGTGTTTTTCATTTGTTTGGATTTATGGGCTTTTGAATTCTATGTAGTGAATAGATAATAAGGAATTAAGGATCTGAGATTGACATTGTTTTAAGGATGTTTGAAGATGACATAGTGAAGTATAGAACATTTTTTTGGGTTGTATCTCCTCGTTTCTCATACTTATGGTGGATATTGATGAGTTCGATTATTTGAATGAAATGAGCATTGGCAAAATACTAGTAATTACATGAATTGTTGCAATATATTTGAGTGAAAATATTATGTTGGTGTCTTTCCATGTCACTAATTCAAACCTATGACTTTCCATTGTAAGTGGTAGAAATATATCTTTTGTTTTCTAGAAAGCATTACTCTAACTTGTGAAAAAGGTTCTTATGCCTCCATATTAAATGTTATATGATGGAAAAAACCTAGATCTCTCTATTTCCTAAGTCCGGATCAAGTTAGGAATATGCATAACTATCCTAGGCTTTTTCTAAATTCTATGCGCAAAAGAAAAATAACTTTTTTATACTTTAAAAGGATCTAGAAAGTGTTAATGAAAACTATACCTTAGATTCAGATATTCCTGAATCAAATCCACATGGTGAAGATGAAGATTAAAATCGCAAAAGTCTCATAAACCCGAAGTCTTCCACCCAATGACTCAAACCTTAATCTTGGCACACTTCTAGTGGAGAGGAAAAGAGGGTGGATGCTATAGCTCTCTATCTTTCTAGATGGTGGAAGATAAAAGTTATGGAAACCCTAACTCTTAGGGGGTATTTATAGGGTTCCTAAGTGGGCTTAAGTGACTTGAGCCCACGTAAGCTTGAGTCACTTAATCTAGCCCAAAATGAGTTCTAATTGATCAATTAACCTAATAAGGTGTACTAATTAATCAATTAGCTCAATCAAGAGACCTTATTTATATACTCTTATAGAACTTTGTGTAATTACCAAAATGCCTTTATGCACAAAAGTGAACTTAGAGTCAATTCAACCATCATAACCCATGCCAACAAGGTATATAAGCTCAGAGTGGGGACCACTAGGACCCTTAGGAATACTAGCTCCCTCAAAATCCAATTCTAAAGTTGATACAACATCCCACTACAAAGAATCAATTAAACTTTAATATCTTAGGTAAATAACAATGAGATACCAAGTGTTCGGGTCCATGACCTGTTATCCATTGTGTTCAGTCTCCTTATGAATTGATGTCTATAGTCTAATAAGGTGAAAGTTATTAGCCTTTCAAGACTACCTCTACCACCCTTGAGTTACAGATTCTCTTATTGTGTGTCCAATTGACATATCTTAGCTCTTAAAGAGCCTATGTCAAGTTCCATTTAAGGAACTACTATGACCATAATTTCCATGAACACAAACTGTGGACCCGCATTTTTCACGTGCGTCCCCATTCGATCGGCAAGACTCTCTTTTATTTGTGAAAAATTAATTTTGGAAAAAGTTGGAGTCGCCACTTATTTTATTTTTTATTTTAAAGGGAAAATAAAACAAGAAAGAAAAACCCTAAAATGTGACTCCATAATTTTTGGAAAAAGCATGTCTTTGAAAAATCTGAGTCTAGGTTCGAGGATCATGTTACTTATCGGGAAGGTACCTCTAAAAGGTAGCACCCCTATAAGCCCTAAAGAGGTCTCTACTGGCTAAGTTGAGGGAAATGTGGCAATTAAATGGTTGATCATGGATATCCAAGTAGGCTAAGGTGATTTTCAAAAAATAGCATGCCAAATAAAATCACAATAAAGGGGAGTTAGGGTGCGTACCTGAACCGCTTCTTAAGCGCTATCAAAAGGCATCAAAGGTTAGTTTGAATAATATGACACATAACATGTATTTTTATCAAAGATGATCGAACAAGCATCATGGCAATCAAGTATGGCATCAAACAAGAGCATAGTACACAAAGACATGGATATAGCTTATGATAACATGCATTTTCATAAAATCTTGGAATCAGAGGATAAAGAGCGTACTTGGATAGCAAGTATATCTTATAAGATTTCCCCAAAAGTGCCAAAGTGGTTAGGACAAGCATAAATTATATAACATATCCATTATATTGAATATACAGTGTCAAAGGCCTAAAGTTGAGCTAAGATAAACCAAATGACTCTAAAAATAATAACAATTTTAAGTAAAGCATAAAACCGTCAGCATATAGTTAGAAAAGAAAGCATCATAAAACAATTTCCAAAAAAATAGCTTAGAGTGGAATTTAATTATGAAAAATCTCAAGATATAACTCCTACACATCTAGATCAGCATACCAAAAGCCGAGCACTCATTCTAAGGACAGATTACAGCAAAGACACCTAAAGGTTCTATAAAGTCCAGATTAGATAAGAAAAAGTGACATGCATAAACGAATTTTTTAAGAATAGTAAATGATCACATAAAATCATAAAAAAAAATCACATACATATTTCAAAGTGTTTATGTCACATAAAAAATAAATTCAGGGTCGGATGGTTCTCAAAAGTATTTTTAAAACATTCAAGATAATCAAATGTCCAGAATCGAGCATGCACAGTAGATGAGACTTTGAAAATTCATATCTCCCTCAAAAAGGAATATTTTTTAACATTTTATGCGTCTAAGATCAATTTCAAGAACCCTATAATTGAAGAAAAATATTGAATCAAATTTAAAAAGTCATCTGGTATTTTATTTTTTCAAAAAGACCTCAGGTGTCCAGAACTGGGTGAAAACAGAGCCCCTCTAAAAACTAATTTATATCTTCTATTCCAGAATGGGTTTCTAACTCAAATGAAACTTTAAATTCAAGTTCAAGAAGTGAGGAAAGTCATACAAGTTTCGGAAATTTTTTTACAGATATTCCAAAGTTGTTAAAACGGAATTTAAATCTAGAAGGACAGTGGTTGAATGAAAACTGGCAGCAAGTGATTTTGAAAAGAATGATTTTGTGTAGGGGTTCCACCAATTCCCCAATTAATATACACGAATTTAGCCTAAAATTGTCCCATTTATTTGGGACCACAAGCTTTGATTCGCGTTTTGTTTAAAACTAAAATTTTTGTTGAAAATTGAGAAGGATGCAAACCGATTAAGATATGGTTGCATGTTATTTTTTTAAATAGAAAAGAGATTTTGATTCTAGAGGCTTTAAATGAATTTTAAAAAAAAAAATCTCTTAAAAGAGTTTTTTTTTAGAAAAAGAGTTTTGTCTTAAAATAAAGGAAATTAATTTTAAAATAACAAAAATAGAAAACAAAATATCAATCAAAACAAAAGGAAACAAAGATCACGAAATAAAGATTTTAGGAAATCTTGTCAATTAAAGTGGTGAGAGTAAAGGCCAACCTTCATGGGTTTCCAATGGCCCTCAAAAAAAAATTTGACCAACAATCACTAAGGCAACAAATTTATAACTTCCTAATCAAATAAACTAACAAAATTATCATCCAAAAACTAACATTTAGATTTTAAGAAACACATGAATAACTAGAATTAAACTAATTGGGATTAAAAATGTAAACTTTTCCTCACAAGATCAATTAAACTAAAGAATTAAGATCGATAACACGTTCAAATTAAAAATAGACTAGAATTTAAATTAATCGGAATTAAAAATATGAACTTTACTTACAAGACCAATTAAACTAATAGATTTAAGATCAATAACTCATTCAAATTAAAAATAAACTAGAATTTAAACTAATCGGAATTAAAAATATAAACTTTACCTTACAAGACCAATTAAACTAATAGATTTAAGATCAATAACTCATTCAAATTAAAAATATAAACTTTACCTTACAAGTCCAATTAAACTAATAGATTTAAGATCAATAACTCATTCAAATTAAAAATAAACTAGAATTCAAATTAATCGGAATTAAAAATATAAACTTTATCTTACAAGTCCAATTAAACTAATAGATTTAAGATCAATAACTCATTCAAATTAATCGGAATTAAAAATATAAACTTTACCTTACAAGTCCAATTAAACTAATAGATTTAAGATCAATAACTCATTCAAATTAAAAATAAACTAGAATTCAAATTAATCAGAATTAAAAATATAAACTTTATCTTACAAGCCCAATTAAACTAATAGATTTAAGATCAATAACTCATTCAAATTAAAAATAAACTAGAATTCAAATTAATCGGAATTAAAAATATAAACTTTACCTTACAAGTCCAATTAAACTAATAGATTTAAGATCAATAACTCATTCAAATTAAAAATAAACTAGAATTTAAACTAATCGGAATTAAAAATATAAACTTTATTTAAACTTTCATGTAGATTAAAATAAATGAGCATAGAACTAATGAATTGCAATCATAAAAGAGAGACATTTAATCTAAGAAAAATAAAAGATTATTCGAAATCGAGATTTAAAAGAATTTATCACAAACAATTAATTAAACCAATCAACTAAAACCCAAACTAAAAAAAGAAATATTGTATCAAAAATCGAAAACTAACCTGTATTGTATCGGAAAAATACTCTCTTGATCTGTCGAAATGGCAGCCCAATTAGTCTTTCAAGTCCTCTACCGCTCCTCCCAAAAAACTCTTGCATGTGTTGATCTCCCCTCAAAGAAAAAGTCTCCCTCCAAAGAAAAAAAAAGTCCCACCGTATGTGCCTTCTCTCCAAAAAAACCCTCCTCTTCTATTCGTTTTTGTCCTATTTATATGGCAGCCTATCCTTTCCATGGAATCTTTTATTTCCTTTCTGAATATGCATGGATATAGGAAGTATATGACTCACTTGGAGGTTTCCATAGGATGCAGTCGTATGTCCTCCTTAGTAAGTAATCAAATCCTTACCATGTTGACTTTACTTTCCAAAAAACAAAAAAAAAAATCTCCTTTATAGCCCACTATGTGCGTGTTGTGCATCTTCAAAGTGGCAGCCCCTCTTTTTAATGGTCATGATTTGCCCCTTTCCATGTGCAGCCCGAATTCCTTCTTAAAGCCATGATTTGCCCACTTTCCATATGCAACCCGGATTCTTTCTTGAAGTCGTGATCTCCTCTCCTTGATTGCTCTGAGTCTCATGCAAAATTGAAAAATAAAGTTGAAGTAAGAAAACATGTATTTGGAAATAGAATAAAATCAAATAGAAAATCAAATCACATAGCCACAAAAATCTAAGATGTCAATTCATGGAATTAAAGAATTAATAAATGAGTAAATAAACAAATAAATTGATAAGGGTATAAAAATAAATATTAGACGTATGCAATTAGAAAAAAATCAAGAAATTAAATTAATGCAACGGATTATAATAATTTAAATGTCAAACTCAAACTCGCAAAAATAAAAATAAAAATAAAAATAAATCATTTCATGCAATATATAATCAAGCCAATACTCATCTTATCTCGAGAAATAAATAGCCAAAAATCAAGAACATACCTAATTGAACTATGCCAAAAGAAGTGTCTGAGTGACCTATTCTGAAAAAAGTGCTTAAGTGACTTAGGGTGAATGTGTGCGAACTGGAGAGTGTCTGGGTGAATCTAAGCGGGCCAAGGGGAACCTAAGTGGGCCTAAGGAGGTGCCTAGTGGGCCTAAAAGTTATCCTAAAAAGGAATGAAAAAATACCTAAGTCTAAATCAGGGCTACCAAGGGTCACAATACGGGGTCAGATAAATCCCTCAACCAGAGTCTCTGAGGTGGCTCAAAAAAGGTAAGTAGTATGAGTGACAATGGGCCACCCAGGAACTACCGTGGAGCACTGGAAGTGAACTCAAAGACATGTGCCAAAGAGACAAAATTGAGGGTCTACACAGACACCTTCTTAGGATCTCCCAATGGGACACACCGTCTCAATCCTTAGAGACATCATGGTGTCTTTATTGAAAATACCTATTGTTATCGGCTTCCATCAACAATGACCCAATCCATAGAGAATATATGATCAGCTTATGATCTCACCCATAGATCAAAGTCATTGTTAACTTTAGCACAAGCTCAATATTCTCTCAAGGTTGAGAGACAACACAATGAAACAGTTTGGTGAGGTCATGACTAAATGATAACCTTAAGTCATGACTCACCATAGGTCCTATCCAATGTGTAACCATACACACTAGTGCATCACCATGGGAAACTCATCCTGATAACCAAGACCAGTCATCCCTCTAATTAGGAGGTGGTGCACTACAACCTCTAATGGGCTGCTTAGACCTATGAACCGGTTGTGAACAAGTCATCTATTTGCAAAGAACCCATGACTTAGATCTTTTAAGTAACTTTTAATGCACTGAAGTCACGTACAACATAAAAGATGCAGGCAAGAATGCTCATAAAGTGTAATACATGGAATAAAGATAAATAAAAGTGAAACTGAAACATCATTAAATAAATAATGAATTCCAAATTTATTACATCATGTCATGCTTTTAAGGGCTCTATCCTAACATTATATATTCGAGATAAACATGATATAATGAAATTTATGTTTCTTTTTTATAATATTTCAATAAGTAATTGTGTTTTAATTTTAATAAACTATGCATGCATGAAACCATTCAAGTATCATTGGCATCATTGGTATTATTGTGAGACAAAAGTTTCTCTTATTACATACTAAAAAGATTTTTAAGTTATCAAAAAGTGAAAACAGTTTTATTTAGGCTAGTTTCAAGTTGACAACTTTTAAATTGTTTAGCATGTGATAAAGAACTTTTCCCTGCAAATGATACTTGAATTGTCCAATTAGACAACGTAGGAAAACATAATATCTATAAAGTTAATTGTTTGTTCTTAATTCAATTTTTAGAAATTTTGGTAGTCTTTCCTCTTATTCTCTGGGTGCATATTTGGATAAAGTTGCATAGTATGCCTTCTCCATTTTACGTACTTAGAGAACTATAGGTAAATGCTACTGAAATTTCTTTAAAATGAAATTGACTACGTTAGTCGCTGACACATAGAGATTATGTATTCCTATATGGGATAGAAACTACTACCGAATTTAGGATGTTGGAGATGTTAGAATGCATAAAACATGCATCAAAATTTGACATACTCAAATGATTTTCTTTGTGTTACTTAAGGAGTTGATTGAGAAAATTAGTATAAATAAAGTTCGATGCAAAGGTCAAGGACAAACCCAATATAATAATATCAATATGCACTAGTTTTATTGAGGTTACACATCCATTTTAATGCAAGTATTCATGGTCAACAACATTTATAGCTTCTTAGTCACTACTACAAATAAGATATACCATGACCTTGTTTTTTCCTTGGCACTTTTAAAATTGTTAATAATTAGCATGATATTTCAAAAGTGTAGATTTATGTTCATAGATCAAAATGTTTAGAACAATGCTTACATTTTCTTTTAAATTTGGTATCTTAAACAAATGTTGAACTACATTTTCTTGATTATTATTTGAATAGAGAAAAAAAAGATTGTTAAACTAATAGCATAGAAAATGTTGCTATTTTCTTCAATTTGAAGTTTGATCACTATTGAAAGTTTGTTCTTAAAAAATGGATCATTTGTGGATTTCAAATGATAGAGGATTGAAGGAATATGAGGATGGCATAGGACATTTTTATCACATTTGCAATATAAAATTCTGCATATAAAAACTCCATTAAATGTCCATGCTTGTAGAGTGGTAATATGATATTTCATACTCCCCAAAGATTTCCTCAAAAGATTAAAGAGCATATGTTTTTCTATAGAATTAATCAGAATTACCATTTATGGTATTGGCATAGGGAAACAACTCTAAGTGAACCACCAACTGGAAGGGTAGAACATTATAATATGGTTCAATTTAATGATGTGGATAGTACAATAGAAATGGTTGAAGTTGCATAAGATGAATGTCAAAATGATCTAAAATTGTTTGAAAGATTACTTCAAGATGACAAAAAACCTTTTATACCCTAGTTGTAGAAAATTCACACAGTTGTTTGCATTGGTTAAATTATATAACTTGAAAACACACTATGAGTGGTCTGATAAAAGCTTTTTAGAGCTTTTAAAAATGCTTAGATATATGTTGCCTCTAAATAATGAGTTACCCTTGTCTATGTATGAGGCAAAAATGACATTGAATACATTAGGAATGGAATATGAAAAAATACATGCATGCCTCATGATTGTATACTTTATAGGAATAAGTTGAAAGATGCATTTTCATGTCCTACCTATGGAACTTCAAGGTGGAAGGTAGATAATATAGGAACTAAAAAGATGACAGGAACTCCTGGGAAAGTAATGTGGTATTTTCCTCCAATTCCAAGATTTAGAAGAATGTTTCAATCATAAAAAATCGTAAAAGACCTTATATGGCATACCTAAGGAAGAGATTTAGATGACAAAATATGTCATCCAACTGACTCTCTATCATGGCTAATTGACCATAGATGGCCCAACTTTGTTTCAAAACCTATAAACTTGAGACCTACCATTTTAGCAGATGGTATAAATCCTCACAATTCATTGATTAGCAAATATAGTTATTTGTCCTAAAGAGCTCGAAGCAACAACTATGGGCAACACTATGGCTGCGGATAGAGGTAAAACCTTTAACTTGTTTTTAGTTTGATTTTTGTTCTCTTTCATAATGGAAATAGAAAATCATCTAAATAGATAGGACCTTAATTTTTTTTTATTCTACAATTTATTTTTTAATAAAATAATTTAAAAGATTCCATATATTTGTTAGACTTTTTTTGTAATGAAGAAAAAAATAATCTCCCTTTTAGCATATATATTATATATGATTAACAATGGGTATAATAAAATTTATTTAAGAGATAATTGATGTGACATTCTGAATTGAAAGTCATAAATTAGCTCATTAGTTTGATGTTTGCCCTAAAATTGCAAAACCCAATGACATACTTAGATTTTGTTCTTGAGAAATGTCGTTATGGTTCATAGTAAGGCTTAGTTTGGTGTGTCATACCATGCATGCATGATATCTCTTCACATTCTCTTGCTTTTCGACAAACATGCTACCATACTCAAGGTGTTTGCCAAGGCTCATCTTAGACTACTCAAAACTTTGGGGTGCTTTCTTTGAGTTCACAAGCTTCTTTCACATAGTGTCAACCCCAACTCCAAAAATCCAATCCTTATTAATGCACTAAAGAAATCTACAAATGCACCATAGAGAGAATGACATCATGAAAATATATTAATGCATCTTAGATGTGAGAACTTAAAAAAAAAAAAAAAAAAAATCATAGGATTCTAGAGTTTAGACTTGTTTTTGTTAATTAGAAATTACTAAGCAATGAATCTTACTAGTGTGGAAAGTACCAATAGATTAGACTTGTTTCTGTTAATTAGAAATTACTAAGCAATATATCTTGCTAGTGTGGAAAGTACCAATAGATTGACCAGGGAAGGTATATATTAAAAAGATTGACATTTTCAATTGGGAAAATTCATATGCAAACGCCAATCCTATCTTCCTAACCATCATGGATGTTGAGAAGTAGATACCGATGACTATGATGAGGATCACAAAGGATTATCATACCAAGGAGTTAGACATTTGTTTGGGTATCAACAATTTTAATGAGGGTGGTATTAACTATTTGGTTATTGATAGTGTATTGCATAGTTCCACCAAGCCAATCTGCTCTTGCATTGAAATCAATCTCAATGAAAAGTTCGCATATATTTTTCCCTTCCTAAGTATATCAACTGCTTCATGGTGCCTTTGTCTGATAAGCTTAACAGGTTCTTCTACATTTCCACCCTCTAATTCTCTAATGTTCATCATGATAGGGTTGAAATTTCATTATCAAATCAAAACATATCCTCCTATAAGAGGCCTTTGAATTATGAAATAATCAATTCACTTGATTTTCATATTGGCAAAAAAAAGCTTACACTATTGGAAAGACTATCCCTCGCCTTTGCCTTCCCAAATAGCAAGGATGAGGGAGAACCTTTCACAAAATCACAGGAATTATTCAAGTTTGGAATTCATAGGCATTGTTATTGAATTTCATTTATATAAAATTGGTGTGTTATGTTTATTTTGTTGGTATTAAAATTGAATTTTTTTAATTGTAAATTGATGATTTTTTTTTCTCTCACATATATAGCCATTAGAGTTTCTTATTAGGGTTTGCGTTTGAAATTTAGAGAAAGTATGGTGCAACTGTTCACCAGTGTGGTGCACCATTTTGTTTGTGGTGTCTGATCTTTGGGTATTAGATTTAATTTTATTGTTGTTGAAATTGAAAGTTGAAATCCAAGTTAATTGTTTAACTGGCTATTTGTAGTTGAATTGTTTGCACCAATCTTGATTACCCATTTCATGGGAATAATCGATTCCAATTTTCCTCCACGGTTTCTGAAAATATATTGTAGGTAAAGGACTATTATGGAGTATATTTAATTCACAAGCTTGAATATTGAACAAAGATATGCTTTAGGTCTAGCTTATATGGAATAACATATCTTACATTTAGTAATTAAATATACTATACAAATTTTGGTTATATATAATATCTATGTTACAAATTTGGATAATTCAAAGTCTAAGTGACTTCATATAATTATTGTTACATCTTAAAAATGATTTCACAAATTGGAAATATGATGACTCCTACACACCTTAGATTCTAACTCAAATTCACACTCGATTTTATTTTATTTTTATTTTTTTTGTTTTCAATCAATTAATAATATGTTATGGGCTAGTTTAGCTTATAGTTGAGATGAATTTTGTCTAAGAGCACCTCAATTTGAAGCAAATTGAAGAAAAAATGATACCTTGTGAAAGATAATATTATTAATTTCCATGTTTTTTTTTTCAAATAACCTTTTCATGGCATGAACTTATATGTAACATTGTTGTATTAATTGATTAGGAAATCACTAAGCCTAAGGAAGTGAGGAAATTTAAAAGGGAAGGAATGTCACCATTGCATTTTAGCACAAAGAAAGATGATCTCTAGTTATGACGAAAATTCAAGAAATGAACGACTTCCATTAAGGATGAAGGCACAAGTGGGTGGCATTTAAAAAAAAATGTCAAAGGAAGTTATTGTTTTAGCTATGGATATGTTTTTTTTTTTTTTTTTTTTTTTTATAGATTTCTTGTGTTACTCATAATACAAGATGCAATGTGATTTCTCTTTTATATCATAAATTTATTACTCTTGGCACTTCATTTATGGGATAAATAAATAATAATTACTTTAATTTTATTTAATTATTGGATAGTTGCTGGATGGATAAATAATTATTATTTTCTTTATATTTGAGTTATTTCAATATCAAATGCAAATTAAAATAAAAGAGCAATAGGTGAAGCTAAGTTTAGATTGTCACAATCCTTGGCACTTCTACAAGGTGTCAAGGTTTAGAGCAATCAACAATGGAAAAGGTGAACGATGATGCTTCCAAAAAGCGTCAAGGTTATTTCGTCTTCAACAATGACAGTTTTTGTAAGTGTCATTATTTACAAAACCAACGATAACATTGGCAAATTGGTACACCTCAATGCTTCTAAAAAACATCATTATTTGTTCCATAATTACGACGCTTTTAAAAGTGTCAACATCACTAAACACTATTTACAATGACACTCCATTTCATGGCACTTTTAAGACGTGTAATTGTTTGTAGAAACTTAATATGACAAGCTAAGAGATGACACTTCGGAGAAGTGTCATTGTTTGTCTTTCTTGATGGGTAAAAAGTGTCATTATTGATCGATTTTTCTTATAATGAATCCAATTGGTTGTAATTGAGTTAACGAAATGATTACCAACTTTGTTGCAACCATACAACACTACATAACCTTAATACCTATTGTTCATTATGATGTCATAAGGACATATGCCTTTATGTGACCTATTAAATAAACTGGGTCTTATCAACTGAAGAATGTTCCTCTAGTTAGTAAAAACTTCATTCATGTGGTCATTTATGAGCATCATAATAACCCATATTAAAAATATTTAAAAACATTAATGCACTAAAACATTGATTTCATCAACAAAAATACACTCATTCTTTTGACTGACAGCATTCAAAGATGTTTAAAAATATATATGTACAATAAAACATCATCAAATTTATTAGCAATTAAACTTTTAACCCCAAAACAATCCGTTACTTTAGTAGATAAGACACTATTTGGAATAAAATTATTTTTAGCTCAAGTTATAAGTTAAAATGATAAGGTTAAAAGAAGAACAAAACCACCAAAAAAAAAGAAGTTATTTTTTGTCAAACTTGACACTAGTTCAAGTTAGATAATGTAGCTCAACGCCTTATTGAATTGAGTCATATAACTAGACTCCCTAATTATACATTATAATACACACACAACCTATGGTCTAGTATACATGATTAAATTAAATGTCCCACCTAGTTTGCAAAGCTAAACTTGAATCCCAAATCTAGTTCATTATAAATACTCTTCAACCAACTTGCTACAACATTCAAATAAGACAATGACAATGATAGAAAACTAAAAAAATACCTAATATATCATTGAAAACTCCTTCCTAAAGAAGGTAAAAAAAAATATCATGAAGTAACTTTCTTCTATTAATAAAAAATGGGAATACAATGGTCTATATAGTGTTCTAACTCGAAACTTATGGTATTACAAATATTAAAGAAGAAATTAAAAAAAAAAAAAAAACACACACACACATACACAAGAAGCATGTTGTCAAACTTATAAGAGTTGGAGAAATCTCTCCATATAAGTCTTCAAAACATGATGGAGAGTAACCGTGACATTTAAGTCAACAATATACAAGGAAAGACAACAAAAAAGGATGCAACTTTGAGAACAAACTCTCATTTTTGCTTTCTTACATAACCCTTTCTTTTTTCTTCTTTTTGAAAACTTCTCTCATTTCCTCTAATTGTTACACTATACAACCACCCTAAAAAAAACAGAGTTTAAAGGCCTATTTGATAACTGTTTTTAAAAATAATTCTAAAAAATAGTTTTTGAAAATTATTCTCTAATGTTTAATTTGTAGAACAAAAGTTTGTTTGAAAACCTAAAATATTTTTAACATGTTTTTAATGTTTTTAAATATGTTTTAAAAATAATTTTTGTGTCTGGTATTTTATTTTTAATCATTCTATATGTTTATATAACTATTTTTAAGACAACCCTTAAAAAATAAGTGAAAATAACATAAAATAATTAAAAAATGTTATCTGAAAACACCTTATTTTATTATAACAAAAAATAAAAAGGAATTTTTGGTTGTCAAATATGTTTTCTTAGTTTTTTTATTTTGAAGAATAGAAAATTGTTCTTGAAAATAGTTGTCAAACAAGAATCTTTTCCTGTTAGTCTAGAAATCACATTAGTTATTGCCCATTTTATGATTTTAATTATTGCTTAAAAACTAGTCTTTCACCTAAAAAAGAAGGTCCACTACTTGTGGGTCAGACCTTCAACTTTCAAACCCCAACACAAAGTTATAGTCAAGACTAATATGTATTAATATAGTTCATTAAATATGAATTTCTATAGAAGCCAAAATCGAGTTTTTAGGGGAAGTAACATTCACTTTCATATTAAGCACTTTTTAACTCATAAGTTAGTACTTATAACAAAATTTCTTAATAGAGACTTTAATTGAGTTTTAAGAAGAATTTTTTGTTTGTCAAAAACCAATTCAAACAAAATCTAAAACTAATATTATTATCTAAAAGACATAATGAACAACATAAACCATAAACTAAAGTGGTAGTGACAACCAATATGTAGCGTCAATGAATAATTGCAAATAGCCTCATTTTCTAATGACCTCAGACCTAGAAGCTCTAAAATCCTTGCCTAATTCTTTATGATGACTTTAGTTCAACCTTAATGGCGAGAGCAAAATTCTAAATAATTTTTGTCACAACTCATAAATTTAGAAGAAAAAATGAGAATAAATGGAATCCCAAATGAGAAATTGTTATTTTTCCCCTTTATGACAAAAATAGTAACCTACTAGTATTATTAAATAAAAATTTTATTTCAACTTTAATACCATGTATGATATAACTTTAACAACCTTAATTTATAAGATTATTTAATTTAAAAGGATAAAACAATTACATATTCATAAGAATCACTTCTATTTTTTAAAAACATTAAATTTTATTTTTTGGACAAAAATACCATCCATTGTTTTTATCAACATTTCACAACCAAACACTTATTGGAAAAAAAAAAAAGGTATAAGGGTAGCTATATTAAAATGAGGTTATAATTATAATTGCTGTCATATGTTTTTATCATTACTGTCATGTATTAAGGTGCCAAGAATAATTCACCACAAAAATAAATGCTCTCGGCAAATGGATCATCCTAGCTGAAACCAGAGCACAAGCTGCCATGGACAGGAGGCAACGGAGAAACCCTTCTGCTTCTTCTTCTGCCTTTTCATCTCCAGCTTCATCCTCATCGCGTTTTCGCTCAGAGAAATTCTCCTCGAATCCCCCAAAAACTAGTAACTCCCTGGAGGATGCTCACCAATTGAAAAGCAAATGTGGGAAGCCACAAAGACCAGAGCAAGAGGAGGAAGAAGAGCAAGATCCGAACAATCTTCTCTCCTTAGTCGGAACTTGCCCCTTCATGTGCCCTGGTAAAAATGGGTGCTTATTTTTCCATTTTTTTAATTCTATTTTCCTGTTATTCTGTGTTTGGTTTCCGAGAAATTGGAGGAAAACAGTAGAAAAGAGAAGTGAATCTGGAGTTTCTGTGTCATTTTTGTGGCTTTTACATAAATTTTACAAATAAAATTGATATTCCCCTTCCCCCCCCCCCTTTATTAGATACCAATCTGCAGAAGATGTAGGAATCCCAAAAAAAAATTTCGCTTTTGCCTTTACTTCCCCCAAATCTTTCATAATGGAAAATGGACTTACCACCTCTTTTATCACTTTTCCTTTACCATGTCAGGTTTACATGTAATCAAACACTGTATTTGGAGTAGAGCACTTATTCTAATGTCAAATGGTGTTGAAAACTTGAATAACTGGATCATAAGACTCCAGAAGAAATTTGATTGTTTATGATTATTGCTCCATGAGAAGGGAAAGGGATTTCTTTTTTTTGGCTCTCATATATGGCCAAATTGATTTATCTCCTTCACATACGAACAAAATAAGGACATTTCTTTTCTTGCTGCCTTTTATGCCACCGGTTCCACATGCTGATGTGACAACCCTTGTGCTATTCTGTACAAATGGTAGGAAAATTCTGGTAAGACTGGTGGCCAGCCTATCATGTTCAGGGAATAAATTCATTGTATATCTGGAATTCACTTTATATCAGCATAGTGTCACAGGATGCTTCAAATGACCCTCCACATGGGCTTATATAGGAAGAAGGAAACTTCTGGAAACTCCTAAAGCCATCTACACTAAGCCATTGGTGGGAAGAGTGTGGAAGGTTCTAGAAATGTCTAGAGAAGTCCACACATCTCTACACTATGGTGGAAGGCATGAGAGGAGTCCAAGGCTTTCTAGAGATCTCTTATATATTCTTGTACATAGGGTTGTACATAGATTAGTGTAGGGAGTTTTAGAATATTCTTGATTTGTAAGGAACCCTCCAAGGTTCTAGAGAGTTCCATTGGTGTTTATAAATAGGTGAGACCCTCATTTGGCCAAGGCTCCACCCAAATCACTTCCTAACCAAGCAAGTAAGCTCTCAAAGCACTTGTAAAGGCTTCCTTGAGTAATGAAAGCTTCCATTCTTTAAAGAGTTGCCTACTACGCCTTCTAAGCTTTCGAGTCGTGAGCACCTTAGTCTAGTGAGCTAAGCATTGGGAGTCAGACTGACTTAGCAAGATCAAGCACCCTGACTTGTCTAAGTGCTGCATGAGCTTAGAAAACGACTAAATCCGTGACAAGTGGTATCAGAGAGAGGTTACGAAGCGGGCATAGTAAAGGAAGCATGTCGGGCTCTAACATGGATAAGACTAGTGAGCAAACCCGTGGGAGGGAGACCGAGCCTACTGCATGGGGCAGGGGCAGGGGCAAGAAGGATAAATCTCGTGACGCCATGGCCAACATGGAGGCAAGGCTAGCCAAGGTGGAGCTAGCCATGGCAGACACACGGGAAGGGGTGGACTTGATCGAGCAGGGCATGGAGAAGGGCTTAGAGGATCTAAGGGAGCAGATCCAGGACCTTCGTGAGGGGATGCTCAGCTCACAAGTTCAACCGATGTCGCACGAGGAGTTCATGTCCTTCCAAAACAAGGTCATGAGCATGTTCGCTAGCATGGAGTCAAGGATAGAAGCCTTGGCCACTCGAATGGAGTCTCGAGACTAGAAGGTTGGGCAAGAGTTGGCCATCTATAAGGCTGTTGTGTCGGCACGGGTCATGGCCACACAAGAGGCATCCAGAGTGGAGGTGCCGAAGCCACAAGGGTTTAGTGGCAAGAGGGACGCCAAGGAGTTGGACAACTTCTTATGGCATATGGAGCGATACTTCGAGGCTATCGCATTGATGGATGAGGCGACTAAGGTAAGAACTGCAACCCTCTACCTTACTGACACAGCTACTCTATGGTGGCGTCGAAGGTTCGCTGATATGGAAAAAGACATTTGCACCATAGAGACATGGGAGAACTTCAAGAGGGAGATCAAGAGGTAGTTCTACCCCGAGGACGTGGCTTACCTGGCTAGGAAAAACATGAGGCGTCTCAAGCACACAGGCTCAATACGAGACTATGTCAAGGAATTCTCTTCGCTCATGCTTGAGATTCCTAACATGACTGAGGAGGAGTTGCTATTCAACTTCATGGATAACCTGCAAGGGTGGGCCGAGTAGAAATTAAGGCGCCGAGGTGTTCAAGACTTAGCCACTGCTATGGCAGTAGCAGAGTCTTGAACAGATTACAAGAGGGGAGATTCCTCCAAGGTTGAGTCTTTGGAAGATAGCCACGCCACGGGTGGGGGAGACGAGGTCTCAAGGAACCACAATGCTCCTAGAATGGGATCAGGCAAAACGCCTAACGTCTGGGAAGGAAGGGGTAAGGGGGAAAGGAAAGAGTTTACGTCTAAAATCAAATGCTTCCTATGTGACGGTCCACATTGGGCACGGGATTGTCCAAAGAGGAAGGCGCTCAGTGCCATGATCGAGGAGAGGGAGCAGGAGGACGAAGCACATATGGGCTCAATGCAGCTACTAGGTGCCCTCCAATTCAACCCGAAGCCTAGTACACCTAAGACCTCCTTACTATCAGGGGTGCAAGTAAAGGAGGCAAAAGGAGAGCGAGCTGAGGTAGCCCGCACACACATGGAAGAGGTCACCAAGGGAAAGGTGAACTCGATGGGTAAGAGGAAGCAGCATTCTAAGCATTGGAAGTACATGAGTTTGCATCCATCTGAAGCCTCACGGGAAAAGGAGGTGAAGAATATCCTAGCTGAATGGGTCACCAGGAGACAAGGGGTCCCTCCTGTGATAGAGTATCTAGTCTAATGGAAATGACTACCTAAGAGGCAGGTAAGTTGGGAACATGTGGATTCCTTGAGAAGATTTTGGAAACACATCGAGAGGTTTCAGAAAGAGGCAACGACGAGGACGTCGACAGCATAGGTAGGGGAGAGTGTCACAGGATGCTTCAAATGACCCTCCACATGGGCTTATATAGGAAGAAGGAAGTTTCTGGAAACTCCTAGAGTCATCTACACTAAGCCATTAGTGGGAAGAGTGTGGAAGGTTCTAGGAATGTCTAGAGAAGTCCACACATCTCTACACTATGGTGGAAGGCATGAGAGGAGTCCAAGGCTTTCTAGAGATCTCTTATATATTCTTGTACATAGGGTTGTACATAAATTAGTGTAGGGAGTTCTAGAATATTCTTGATTTGTAAGGAACCCTCCAAGGTTTTAGAGAGTTCCATTGATGCCTATAAATAGGTGAGACTCTCATTTGGCCAAGGCACCACCCAAATTACTTCCTAACCAAGCAAGTAAGCTCTCAAAGCACTTGTAAAGGCTTCCTTGAGTAATGAAAGCTTCCATTCTTTAAAGAGTTGCTTACTACGCCTTCTAAGCTTCCGAGTTGTGAGCACCTTAGCCTAGCGAGCTAAGCATTGGGAGTTAGGCTAACTTAGCAAGATCAAGCACCTTGACTTGTCTAAGTGCCGCACGAGCTTAGTCCGTGACAATAGGGTGTTGATACTGATCATAAATGACTAAATTCAATTTATTATCCTTACATTAGGGAGTGCTAAAAGGATGCAAATTGTTCATGTTATACCCAAAGACGTACAAGTGATGCTAGAGATTTTCACAATATAGATAATCATAGAGTAGAGATGAACACTATGGAGTCTTTTGCCATGTGTTCATTCCATGTATGGGAACATGCATTGGAAGATTATGTTTTCTCATTCCTCTCCTCCCCTCCCCAAAGTTAATACTATGTTGTCATGGCAAGAACTTTGGTGACATGCTTCTGAGTGGAATAGCCTCCTAGAAGTCCATTTATGTGGCAATTGGCAAGTTCTTCCAGTCAATGAGAACTTTGTGACTGTCTGATTGTTGTACTAATCATCATCAGATTTTTTTTAAGTTCAAGTTGCAAATAGCCTTTCACAGTTGAAAGTAGCAATGAAGAGGCCTGTTGAGATAATTATTTCTTCTGCATGAATGGATTAAAATCAGATACCACAGCTTCAGCCTAGAAAACTATGGACTTTCCTATGTACCTGCAATTGGCTGAATACTGGTGTGACACTGACCAAAGGCTCTCTGATGCTGTTATTAATTTCCCGAGCAAATAAGAGAAAACAGAGAGGTCATAATGTGAATCAGTTACCTCTTGAGTAGGGATGAAGACTTTTTATACATTTTTACTTTCTGGTTAAGCCTTGGAAGCACTTCTGTGAACCATGATTTTGTACTGCAAAATTAGATGGGATGGATAGGTCACCTTAACTCTACTTTTGGAAGTGATTGGGGAGCGTATGACCGTATGAATATTGATGTATTCTCCCCACACAGAGCCCAACTTCTTTTTGAACTAGGAAGGATGAAGGGTGGGTGGATGTGGGCTGAGGAAGGAAGATTTGACTTGTGTGCCGCAGGCCTGCAGTACCAATTTGTTCCAGAACTTGATAAGGCCCATAAACTGGTAGGCAAGTTTCATTATTTGGTCACTGCTGAATTTCAGCAGTATGGCCACAAGGAAGGTAGGAAGGAGAGGGAGAAGAGAAAACCCCAATTGCCAATTGCAAGCTTCCGGTTGGCACAGTGCTCATTGCTGACATTTTCATTTGATTTTGACCTTGCAACAGATACACCTTAACGTGATGGACCAGTTTTTCAGAATCTTGTGATTCAATACCCAACTTCTAGTAACAGTTTCTCAGCAGATGACTCACCCATGACAGGCTGATGATATCTGCGCACAACTTGAAAGGTATTCATGCCAAGGTGTGAAAGGTAATATTGTGTCGCCATTTTGCCTATTCCAGAAAATGTACCGAAGGTATGGATGGTTCTTGACCAAAAAATGCTGGCATTGGTCACCAAGTACTAGGGTGATTCTTGACAAAAAATGTCCATATTGTTCAGAACAATGATTTACAACTTCAGATTGGCCATCCAGTTAATGATGATAAGCACTTGTTTTACAAAGTTCAGTGTCATAAAAGCAAAATAATTTTGTCAACAAATATGGGGATAACTTTGTCATAATTACTACTTATGGAAGTTAAGGATAAGTTGGGTAATGTGAGAAAGTTTTTGTCAGAGGATATGAGGATAACTTTGTTGCAATTGCTAAGCTACACCTCCTAGGACTACTAGGAGAAAAGTATGAGCAACAGAATGAATTTACAGTCCATCCCCATTAGCTGCATGGAGAGGTTGGGCTTATTGCTGCTATGGTGGAGGTCACCTTCTTGTGGACTTTGAAATCTGTGAATGAAGAGGCAGATTTCTTAGAAGAATGGGTAGGATTCAGCTTGTGGTAGATACTGAGCTTATTGCCTCTATGGTCGGCGTCACTTTCAAGTGGACTCCAAGCCCCCCAAATGAGAGGGGGGTGGGGGCCATTTCTAATTTCATGTCTTCTCAATGTGGATTTGAGGTTTAACAAGATTTTTGGGAAATCATTAAGGTTAAAAGTAATCAAAGACTTTCACATTAATGAGGTAATGAATAACCACTGATACTTCTTCACCCGAAAGTTCCTTCACAAAAATTTGGTGAGTGAAGAACTATTACTGAGTTGTGAAGCACCAATTCCACCTTCATTATCTTGATCTTCAGAAAGAGGGATCCAACTTGATTTGGGATTTTATACCAGTCAACCCAGTCACTAGTTTTTAGGAGAATACTTCCAATTTACCCTTGGGTTGCTTTAGAAAGTTTCTTATTAGTGCCATCTCTCTAGCTTAAGGGGCTTTTGTTAATGGAAGGCAAATACTAGATGTGGTTATCATTAATAATGAAATCCTAGGCAAATACTAGATGTGGTTATCATTAGTAATGAAATCCTAGGCAAATAATAGATGTGGTTATCATTAGTAATGAAATCCTAGATGAAAAATTCAGTTGTAAGCACGAAGGGATGGTTTTTAAAATAGGTTTTGAGGAAGTTTATGATCACATAGATTGGGGTTTCATGTATGATACATACTTTGAATAGGGAAGGCCTTGGACCTGGATGGCACAAAGGGACTGGATATTTTGAGGTTGTTTTTCAAACTGCAGGCTCTTTAATGGTTATTGAAGCTGAGTGTTTAGCACTTGAGGAAGATTCAGACATGGTTGTTTGCCTGTATGTAATGAACCTCCATATTGAAGGGGATTCCTTTGTTATTGTCTCAGAACCTTCTTTGAAGGCAAAGGTCCTTAGTGGATTGCTCATCAGATGGGGTGGCTTCATAATCATGCTAGAGATATTGCTTGTTCTTCTCTATTGAGGCCCAGATCAGCTAGCCAGGTGCATGGCTATATTTTTCTTATACGGATGCTAATATCTGAAAATTTTTATTGAGAACACTTACCACTCTTTGATTGGTTTGAGGCATGGAGCAACTTTTCTGTTCTCTTCTTGCCATACATGCATATCATCCCTCTTTTTTATCTTGTTTAACTCAATAAATTCTCATTTGTTATAAGGAAAAAAATAGATATTATGTTACATGATGGGAGGACTTTATTCTGTTATGGAATATACAAAACCTAGATCTATTGGCTACAGCTATACAGTAGGTTGTTGGGTTGTTCAGCATTGTCTCTTTTTTGGATAGGTTTGGCCAATGCCCCTTGATGTTACTTTTTGGTAATGTAATTTTCTTTGATTTTTCTTGAAAATTCCTCATTTTTCAAGCTTCCTTGTATATCTTTCCTTCTTCCATTAATGATTGTTTGATTCCTTACTAAAATAAATAACAAATTATGATGCAAAGGATTACGTTTATGAAAAAATTTGAGATTTTCTCCAGATTAGAGTCTCTAAAGCTGGTACTTGTCTTGACACAGATAATAGGAATCATTTTCCCCCCAAACTACATAAGACATGTCTGCTACTTGGTAATGTTCCATTGGCAGTTATAAACTCTCCTGTCAAAAGTGAATCTGTTGTAGCATTCTAAATGGTGTAGTGCCGTACATAGATTGGTAATTGAGGACTTTATTATGGATTTTGTCCTGTTCTGGTTGTGCCAACAAGTTCTATCCTGTTCTTTGCCTTGCTGATTTGGGTGGTTGTGCATCATGTTCCTACCAGTTGTATAATTATGCTTCAGGTGCATAGGTATTCTGGTTTTACCATCCAGATGATGGTACTAAAGTATTTGTATTCTAGATTGCACAACTCCTTATATGGGATATTTTTGCACCAAATGCTTAGTGATCAAGAGAACTCTCATATTAAACACAGTCATCTTCTATTAAATTAAATTCATTAAGTATGCAGTCTCACAACTACATCATACAATTCTTTTCCTTTTTTCTTCCTTTCTTGCTATTACAGGTTGGTTGCCACTAATATAGTAGAAAGCAAATTACACGACCCTGCTTACATAAGACCATTCTTATTCCATAGGTTGAAATAGAAAAAACACTCGATGGGACTAATGTTTCTCTTTGCAACCAAGCAAATTAAAATGTTTTGAAACCCATGCTGCCATGATCTAGCTAATTTGCATTTTATATCTCTACTCCTTTCTATTTACCATAATGATACATGCATCTAGTCAAATTGTGTATTTCTTATGCTTGTATTTATTTTCTGATGAGTTTATTCTGATTCTTTGATCAGGATTTCTGCAATCACATTGCTTGCTATTGAATTTTCAATGGCTTAATCTGAATTATTAATAAAGATGTTGTTTAATTATTTCAGCAGCTTATACTTCGGAATTTCTTTTAACAACTCTTATCTCTGATGTTCATTTGTAATAAATAGATGGAGAAAGGGCCCAACGTGAACGCCTTTGGGACTTAGCTGTGTTTGAGAGGTTACATGGAAATCCTGGGAAAACATCTCCAAGCCTTGCTGTCAAAAAGGTAAACCCTACATCTCATGCCTCTATACCACATCTTAGCTTCTCATCTTGCATCGGACAATGATACTCTTATTGAATCATCTTTACCATATCAGCCATCAACATGTGCACTTATTGAGCACTAATTCAGGCATCGATACGTGTGCTTTTGTTTTGTTTTGGAGGTGATTGTGTTGGATGACCTGTATCTGTGTTAGACACCAAAGCCTATCTTAATGCTACTGTAAAGTAAGACTATGCTAATAAGCTATTGATCTGTTACAGGGTTTATGCCAAACTGATTTTTTAGTTTCTCTAGTAGAAAACTCGTTTTTTCCCCTGTTATATTGGTGCTATTGTTGGATTTGTGTTTGTTGTTGATCAAGTATTTGCTGAAACTTTTTTTTTTTTCCTCTGCTTCTTGATGTGCAAAGCATTATTGTTTGAATTTTAATGATCCCATTCGATTCACTATTCAATATTTTTATTTGATATTACATCTATCTCATTTGTTTTCTTTTCTTAGTTTTTTTTTTTTTTTTTTTTTTTTTTGAATTTGTGACATTTGAATTTGATGGAGCCACCATTAATTTATTTTTCCTTATTATTGTGGGGTGTGCTTTATTTTGTTCACTTGTTGTTGCACTATTATTATCATGTAACTTTTTTTTTTTTTTTGTAATCTATTGTTCCTATGAGCATTAAATGCTCCTAAAATGTATGGAACAGGCTAAACCTTTCTATAGTTTTTTTTAAAAAACTCATTTATTATCTATTTTCTTGTGCTCAAAAAATTATATTTTTTTAGTAAAATTGAAAATTTAGGGAGCGCTTAGGCCTCAACGGCTCAACCCCTTGAGGGTTTATGCCTATCGTAGCAAGATGTAAACCCCCTTGCCTCTTATGCTTTTACCTTATGAAACTATACCAAGAAACAAACACCACAACTCCCTGCTGCCATCAAAGGATACTTCAAAGTTTGCTTCAAATCAATCTTAAGGCTAATTATCATAGGCTTGTCATCATGTCACTAAAATTGGTATTGTAACCAAAGTCCTATTGCGAAATCTTCAAGTTGCAACTCCTCTTTTTTTGTTGGCTCTGGTATTGTTAGGCGGCCGCAACCTGTTGCTTTACTTATGCTTTATGAACTACTCCAGTTAAAATAATACTTCAAGTACATGCTTTTTGGATCTTGACTCTAGCAAGAGGCTTATATTGCAAATTTTTTGGTGGAGTCCTAGATAGGTTAACTAGGAAGATAATAGCTCGCTTAAGAGGATTGCCACCTCTCCTATTGGGTTTGTAAAAATTTTGCTTCTCCTTTGACCTTGGGAGTCCTGTGGTTTCAATTTTGGGTGTGCTCTAGGTTGTAGCCTGTGTTATGCTTTCTAAATGGTAATCTTCTTCTTGTTTTGGCTGGGACGCTTTTGTTTATTTTGCTTGTTTGCTTTCTTTGTTTCTTTATTGTGGCTGCAAGATCACCAATCAACTTTTTATTCTCTGCAAAAACTATTTATGTTTCATAATGAAAAAGGAAAAAACAAAGGCAAGTTAGCCTAGAATAGGTTTTATCTTGTTTCTTCTTTTACCATTAGTGTGGATTCGAACTCAGGAAGAGGCCTTCAAACAAGTGGCATTTGTGTTTTTTAAACATATATCTTTGTTCAATCATTGTTAAGTGTTTGCTATCTTGTCTGTTTTTTTGGTTGTTTTTGTCTTTGTCAAAGTGTATAATTGTAATATCCTACGTCGTATAAAGGAAAAAGTTCCTAGCGCTATATATGTATGAACTTCTTTTAATCTTGTTGATTCGTTTTTAAGTTGTGAGAGTCGCTTCGGCTCAAAGCAAATAATATTCACAAATTGGGAGCAGGTTATTACAAATGGTATCAAAGTCAATTCTCGACCTCGGTGGGAGAGTTTGTTTGGCTTGAAATGGGTGTCCATTTATTTGACCCTACAATCCTGTGTGACACAATAAGGACGTTGTGTCTGCATGAGAGGGTGATTGTAATATCCTACATTAGATAGAGGAAAAAGTTTCTAACGTTATATATATATATACTCCTCTTAAACTTGTAGACGTATTTTAAAGTCATGAAGGTCACTTAAGCATAGGTTGGATAATATCTATACGGTTGGGTGCAGGTTGTTACAATAATTACTTTTGATTTTCCTTCCATTTGTTTAATTGCATAACATTATTATAGAAAAATATTAATCTATCATAATGCAACATCTTGTAAAGCTTATGTTGGGTGTCATGATTTTATCTCGTCATTTTTATTATTCTGATTCAACATCATCTCAGCTTATAATCATTTATACACTTGATGCATGAGAAATGAAGATGCTATAAATTGTAGGATTCTTTTTCTCCAATTTGTTCCTTGATATTTTATAATGCCAAGAAATGTCTATATTTTGATGCAGAAAGCCGTTCACCTCCATCTCTCTCACTAGTTTTGCAGAACCATTGCCACTAAGCACATGCAGGCGTCAGATGTGCGGCCACTTCCAGTGTTGGAAGAGACTTTGAACTACCTGTTAAACCTGTTGGATGCCACAGAACATCCTTTTGAAGTGGTTCATGATTTCGTCTTTGATAGGACAAGATCAATAAGACAAGATCTTAGCATGCAGAATATCGTTAATGATCAAACAATTCATATGTATGAAGAAATGGTATGAATTTCTTGAAACATAATCCCAATTACCTTTTTTTTTCTGAGCATTCATCTCCTCAACATACAATAAGTTAGCCAACCCATTGCTAAACACTCTCCTAGTTGGAGAAAATAATCAAAGCATACAAGAGATAAAATGTTGAATAATTGAGTCATTATCCTCTCCTTTTGCTTTATTGAATAAGATAATTTATTCATTGGAGTCCAAACGAAGTGAAACTATGATCACACAACTTGAAGCCTACTTTAAATGAATGGTCTGATTCTGAATCTTTCTTGGCACATTAGTTATTATCCAATCCATTCTAATTAAATTGTCCACTATTAAGTGTCTATTTCCAGTCACCCTCCAAGTTATGAAAGACCCATAGAACCAAAGCAACTCACACCACCTGTGATGGGAATTGGTGCTCTCTTCCATAATGTCAAGTTTTCCAGTACACTTGCTGACTTTGTAGAATATGCCTACAAAAAGGGCTGCCACCTCCTAATTCCCAATCATAGAAGTTTCTTAAACCATATTTCAAAAGCTGTATTCCCTGTTCCCTCTCTTAAAGTTTTTTAAACCTATATCTCTTTAGCCTAGTAATTCGGAAAAATGAGGAAATTATTTAACAAGAACTCCATCAATTTGTTCCACAAAATTTTATATAGTTTCTCTCTCTCACTTTTGATTCAAATTCTTGAAGCAGTAACAATTTTAGCCAAGCAATAGAATGCACAGCAAGCATGCATATGAATGAATTGTGTTGTTTGATGATAATAGATCAGATATTTTAATCTCATCCTAAAACCTTGGAGTTAGCTAAAAGCTGCATCTTATGTTTTGACTTGTGGTTTGTTTCATAATATAGGTGAAATTTCATATTATATCCCACCACAAGCTTCGCAATTGTAGCAGCAAGCCAAATTTTTCTTCAGTTCATTATCTCAATATGGAGCAGCTGAAAAAGTGTTTGATATCTCTATATGCTCTATACAAAGAAAATCGAAATTCAAATTCTATTTACAAGAATGAACCTGAGTTCCGCTCATTTCACGTTCTTCTTCATCTTGGCTCTAACAGCCAACCATTGGTGGATACTTGTTTCCACTGTTTGTTTGAGTTCATCTTTTTCAGTATCTCTTGCAGCCTTGTATTGGTTTTTGAATATGTTACTATTTCTGTTCTGAAGGGAGAGTCACTCTCTTTGTGGTTGGGTTGTGTACCTTCTCTCATTTTGAAGTCAAAGGAAATGTGCTTTGCCCGGAGACTTTTAAGGTGACCACAAAGCTATTATAGATTCGACTTGCATTTAAATTGTTTATATTCATTTTACATTTAACTCAATGTAGAGTGGTTCTGTTTTTCAATCGATTTTTTTCTCTTCTTTTAGTACCCAATGTTAAAAATTTTTGTTTTCATGAACTGAAAGATCTGTCTTTTCTTGTAACAGATTATTTCGGATGGGCAATTATAAGCGTTTCCTTTGTACGACAGCAACCGAGGCATCTTATTTGCAGTACTACATTATTGAACCTTACATCAATGAGGTTGCTTAAATATGTTGATTTTGCTAGATTTTTCAGTTTGAAAAATATATGCTTCTTTGTTCATTTATTGTTTTCCATTTCATTTATGAGAATATATCTAAAATCTAGACTCGAGTACTTGTGCTTTTAGGTTTTATTTTCCTTTCATTTTTGTTAGTAGTTGTACTTCATTATTCTTAAATTTCTCACCAGTTGTTTCTTTATGTGGTTTATTGCTCCTCACTTTCTTCATTCATCCGAAGTGTTCAAATTCAATTAGCTTGTTTCATAAACCAGGTCTTATTTAGAAGTTCTTCTCAATTGCCTTTTTTTAGTGCTTCTAAAAGACATGCTTGATTTATATACATTTTTGTTGGTTTTCTTTTGACCATAAAAGGTTCGAGCATTGACATTGTCATGTGTAAATTATTGTGGCTACAAACTTCATCCGTATCCAATTGCACACTTGTCCAAACTCTTGATGATGAAGGTATGATTGCATTTACTAGCATTAAATTGCTAAAATTTGTCATCCAAAGTTCCAATTTCTTTTGAACCTTGAAGACTTCATTTGCATTCTTGTAGGAATTAGATGTGGAATCATTTTGCAATGCTTGTGGTCTTGAGACCAGTACTGATGAACGGGGAAATAAGTTCTTATCAACCAAGCAAACAAACTTCCATTATCCCAAGGAAGTCTTTCCAAGCTACTGCCTTCTGGGTTTGGAACACTTTTAGAGGTAACAATCAATTGGGAATTAATTACTCTTTCAAACTTCTTATTGTACAAATATAGCCTGCATGTGCAACCATTTCTGATCCCATAATTTCAAGAATTTATGACACCTTCTAGTGGTTAGTTTTTCTGGGAATAGAGTAAAGCAATCTATTCACTCCCAGAAACTATCGTCAGAGGAACAGTAGATAACCCCGCAAGACCAAATTTATGTGTGTGCATGGAGATGCATGTTTTCTGCATCCCAATCATGCAGTGTTGTGTCAAATGGAATAATAGCAGGTGATAAGTGGTATTTCTAAAATCTTCTAAGAGTATTCCATCTATTGTAATATTGTTTTCTCAAAACTGTCTTTGAGTCTTATGTGTAAATATTAGAGTTGACCTCTTGTAAGCTATCAACTGATGTTGTAACTTAACTTGAAAGGGAAATTCTATAAATTTAGCCTTGGTTTGGCTCTTGGAAAGCAAAGAAATATTAGGTTAATAGTGAGTTGATTTCTTCCCTTTTCATGGATGTAAGCACATTCTTGAATCACGTTAATTATTTTTTGGTTTATTTTGTTGTTTTGTTGTTTATTGTTCAATTGTCTCCGCATAACAAGTGGTATCAGAATTGTTTCCAACACAACAGATGACTCCTGTGCTAACACAATGTTTGAGGCTAAATGTAAGATGGTAAAAGTTTCTAGAATATTTCCCTATGACAATTGCCAATAAAGGATGTACTTAACAAGAAGTTCGTAAGGTGTTACTTGGCAAGTTGAACAAAACCAATAGCCAGAGATATTTGAAATATTTGGGGTCACTAATCCAACAATATCAAAGAATAACTCAAGAAGATACCCTCTAATCACCATTTTTGCTTTTGATTTTTCCCTACAAAGCATCATCTCCTTTATACAAAAAGACAACCCATGGTTGAGCCCACATTATTCTCTACATATCCCAAAAAAGCCCTCCAAATTTTAGGGCATGGCACTCTTTTTGGGGGTATTTTTGGTACTAAATTTGTGGTAGTCTCTCAAATACCTAAACTACCCTCCAGATTTTAAGGCACGACCCGCTCTTTGAGGTGGTATTTTGGGTACTAATTTTTGTTAAGAGAGGTTTTGGTGTGGAAACTGGAGGGCTTTACACATGTTGCATGTAATTTCTTTTGCATGCATTACATATAGATTGGAGTTTATGTCGTTACACTTTTTGTGCATCCAACAATACTGTAGTGCCACATCACCATATGATGGGCTCTTTAGTCTTTTCAAACCCAAAAAAAATAAATAAATACTAATACTAAAAGGACTGCTAACTAGCTATGTGAAGGGGAACCTCTATAGCTAGCTTCTTAGAGGGGACCATGATCGCTTAAGCCAAAGAAGTTTGAGGTGATAATAGGTATGTGATGCCCTTAGATGTTTTAGGCACATGTGCGTTACACTAATGTATTCAACGAGTCTATAACCTTGATCGACAGGTTCAGGTAATCTTTGAAAATTCATTGTGATGGGAAGGTTCCATGTGAACAACACTTGCACATGGGTTAGTCAATCTTAAGTGACGGGGGAAACCCGTCTAACAGCGCACAATGTGCGAGCTTTGAAAGGCAATCGGGTTAACATTTTTGAATTGGGACATGACAACGGACAACAACATTAGGTTGTCCAGAGATGTCGTCATATTAATTGTTATCCATATTTTTATTTATTCAATAGAAATTGAGGATTAAAAAAATACCACAAAAATTAGAAAAAAACAAAATTAATTACATGGCTTACATTTCAAATATTTAATAAAATATTGTATGAAAGTTGAATATCATAGACTATTAAATGGCTGGATTCTCTTCTTTATTTTTTTAATTGTTTCATCCTATTAAATTACTCATCTAATATTAATTTATTTTAAAGGTAAAATTAATTATACTGTAAAAAACTTTTAATTGACCAGAGTTTGTGCATTGCATCTAATATATACTTAAATACTTTTCCATGCTATAATCCTCAAACTAAGAAATGAAATCAAAACTTAAAAATCATTTATATATATAGATATATGTTATTAAGTTTAGGTAGTGAAGCAATTAATGTGGATATAAAATTAATGCCAAAACTTTTGATTGTTCCTTCACATTCTCCACAACCAAACAAAGGATATAAGAAAAATAAATAAAGAAATTTAGGGTAGTTTGATTTTTTGTTCTCATCTTGTTGTGAAGTTAATAGAGGAATGTTTGGGTTGGTGCTCGACAGTTAAGTGACACCAAGGTATAATGATTCTTCCAATTGTGTAAATATTATCCGCTTTAATTTCAATGGATCATCGTCACTTTAAATTGCATCCACATGGTTAAGAGAAACTCATATGTATATAATATCATGAATTTCTTCTTATTCGATATGGAATATCAAATGAGGTATCTTTCAATTTTAGGTATTGTATATGCATTTCAACTCAAATGACTTGGCTTAATGTATACTCAAAGCCTTGACAAAGGAACGTACATGTAATAAAGTGAAAATTAAACCTTGTCGCCCTTCTATCTCTAGTATGAAACACAACTCCATTAGCCCTTAAACATTTGCAAAAAAAGATATACACCTCTGTTACATTAATTAAAATAAATGATAGAAAAAGAGACTCTATATATCCATGCACATAATTTGATTAGATTTGTTATATATATATATAGAGAGAGGAAAAAAAAAAAAAAAACTGCTTAGATTAAGGATCTCATTAATTAATACCTAAAAATAAAATAAAAAGATTAGAAGGTGTGAATCATAAGATAAGACTACATTTTTGAATTAGATTCATCGAAAGATAGCATATTATATGAACATTTTTACTGTATATATAAAAACTTATATTATGGTTGAGATGTATAAATTTATCATATTTTTGGACAATTAAAGTAATGAGTAATAAATTATTGACCTTATTAATCAATACCTCAAGAGTGTAAAATAGTAAGAAATGAATAATACAAACTTCATATATCGAAATATTTTTATAGACACATTGCGTAAATATTCTTATTTAATAAAAGTTTAGGTGTCATTAAATAAATAGAGAATTTTAACATTAATTGCAATGCTAAGTAGAGGAGATCCCATATTTAAGCTGTTGATTAAAGCTTATTTGATAAAACTTAATATTTATTACTTAATAACTTAAAGTTGACTTTAAGTTAGATTATATTTAAGTTATTTATTTAAAATTTATTATTTAATATTTACTTTAAGTATTAAAGTTATTTGATAAAGTTAATTTAAAAATCATTTTAAATTATTAAATTGTCATATTTACCTTTATTAATTTGATAACTAGATGCAGATAAATGAAACAAAAAAAAAAATTGAGATTAAGAATAAGTTAATTACTTTGATTTAACACTTAAAATTGAAAGTAACTTGAAGATATAATATTAAGTTATTTTATCAAATATATTTAATCTATTTAATAATTAAATTAAATTATTTAGTCAATGAATGATTACCAAACACCCTATAAGACCTAGAAAATCGAATGAGTTTTAATAGTATTCACGATGGGCATGACTAGGTGGTGGTCCAATGCTGATTAATCATAATTCAATCAAGGCAAAATATGTAACAAATACAACTCAAACTGCACCATCCAAATGGGCGCCAAGCCATTAAACCTTTATAGCTAGCAAATAGAAGATCACTCTCTTGTTGTATCTCTCTTTTTCTCCAAACCCCAGGAGGAAAAACTTGAACTCCATTATTTTGATCACAGAAAAAATGGCAAAAAAGTGTGTTGTACTTCATCTTGAAGCTCATTAACTTCATCTTAATTTGATCCAAATTGCAGAAACATATGAAACTCCATGAGTCTATGGTGCTATGGTGCTATGGTGGCCTACATTCATATAACTGGGGACACTTTGGTTTACACTACAATGACCCCCAAACAGGGTTTGTACAGACTTTATCAAGATCACTAGCTTCAAAAGACTAAGGAAAGAAAGATGTTCTCAATGAAAACTTGGAGTCAAATTGCAGATAAAGACCTAAAACTCCCACTCAATGTATTTTAGGAATTGTTGTTTCATGGGGATAAGTTGTTTGGTTTGTACATGTCTCCTTGGTGATACTTAGAGATTGGCGAAGTATACGGCTCCTTTGTGATCTGGTTTGTATGTGGGCAGATGAATGTTCATGTCAGGTTCATATATGTTTCTGATATATATCACCCTGGAAGGATCTAGATCAAGGAGATGAGTTTCAAAAGCTTGAATAGGTTTAAGATGTTCCGAGAATTGGTGAGCATGATATAAATCAACATGATATTGCAAAAGACAACAGAGCTTCTGAAATTAATATGTCAGGTTCAATAGTAGGAAATCTTATCGGCTGTCACTTACTGTAATCCTATGCTCTCAATATTCATTTGTTGAAGAAGAAAAAAAAATTGCTTTCACACTACTCAATTACAGGAGAATGTTCAATTATAGAAGAAAAAATATTCACTAGACTCTTTCAACTTAATCAACATGCAGAGAAAAGCAGTCGGGTGACAAATTATTCACATAATAACTTACATACATTGTCTCTCTACCTCTACTTGTTACTCATCAGCCAAGCTTATAGTAATATAAGCTTGGGTTCATCTCTCTATGCCACTGATGAAAACTCCACATGGGCTTCGCCTTTCTGGTGATTTTGCATTTGGATTCCGACCCTCTCCAAGTGAAGAGGACCTATTCCTTCTTGCTATCTAGACTGCAAATGGAAGTTAACCGGTGCCAAGAGGATCAAAAGTTGGGCTTACCACCAATGGACAGCTTGTTCTCTAGAGGCTAAGATATATGGAAGACAGACTGGTAATGTGGGCAGCGAACCAGTGCATAGTGCCATGCTTGGAGATGGAAATTGTATACCGGTGTATGGGAGAGCTTCAAGCACCCGACTAATACCATATTGCCAACCCAGGGATTGGTGTTGGAGCCTACCGTGCAGTTGCAATTGTTGAGGACCTGAGGTTTCCAAATGGAACTGGAAGCTGTTGGAGGAACAGACTACCTCCTTCAAATGGGAGGTTGGATCAAACTGATGTTTCCAGAAGTGCTCTAATCAAGATATTGAAGTCCAGTGAACTAACTTCAGGCATAGGCAACCAAAATAAAGCAATTCTAATACTCTCAGTCCTCTTAGACCCCTCTGCGTTCTTCTTCTTCTTCATTTCTCTGGCTGCAATTTCTCTAGTTTTCTACTGCTTGAACCTCAAAAATCTGCAGCTTTATCACAGAATCCTGAGTACAAGCGATGGTAGAAGCCTTTGGCATTGTCTATAAAGGGATATTACCATCAGGTTCTGGAAATTCTGTTGCTGAAAAGAAGTTGAAGAAGGTGGTGGGAGAAGATGAGAAAGAATTCAAAGCAGAAGTGAATGTGATAGGCCAACTCACCATAAGAATCAAGGACACTTGCTGCGTTACTGCCGTGAGGGTGAACACTGACTTCTAGTGTTTTTTTTTTTATATTTTTTTATATTTTTTTTGTTTTTTTTTTATGCACAATGGCTCTTTATCAAGCTTCCTTTCTGGAGGCGCCCGAGGACTTGTGTGCCTACATGAAGAATGCAGTAAACAGATCATCCATTGTGACATAAAGCCCTCAGAACATAACTCTTGGATGATTCTTTTACAGCCAAAGTTGCAAACTTGGACTGGGAAAGCTTCTGATAAGCAACCAGACTTGAACACTCACAGGCATCAGAGGGACTATGGGGTATATTCAAACAACTCGGGCAGCCTATGTCTCTTATAATCACACGTTATGAAGCATTAGCTCAATGCCAGGGTTCAATCTGCAAAGCAAGGGATTCATCAATGTTTCCTTCAAACTAAATAATAAGGAACAGAAATGGATCATTCTGCATTTTCAGTGGTGTTTGTTATAGCATTTATACAAGAACTCTAGGGGTTTCTATGTATAACTTCATTCCTATTTTGTATAATCCAAATCTCCTCAAACGATTAAATGTATAAATGAATCCTATTCATTGTTTGGAGTAACAACAAAATTCTGGAAGACTGGGACAGTTTCAGCACTGGAGAGAACAAAATGACAAGACCATAAATTCTGGAAGAGAGCTTTGCTTTCTAACCATTACCATAATTTTAGAGCTCAACCCGGATGAGTAAATTATATTTCAGAATGTTCAGAAGATAATTCTAAAGTGATGAACCTTCTACTCACAGTTTCTTGTTCTTCTTGAACAGAGCAATGAACATCAATAGTTCAGCACCCAGGAATCTCCCCTTCCTCCAACTCCTTCACTGGGAAAAGTCACCTTCCCAATCAAGAAAATCATCAGGATTAATTTGAGCAAAACATCAGAGTATACATCAAGAAAGCCTTGATCGAAATCAAAATACACCAAGAGCTGCCATTTTCTTCTATTTCCTCTTCCCTGAATGGAATGCCTTTTTGGACTGAGGTGATGAATGGTAACAGTCTAAGACACTCCTTAAGCTCTGATTGAGGTCCACGGGGATTGGCACATTTAATGACTTTGAAATCATAGCTGTGTGAAGGGAGGCAAACATGAATCTCAGGATAATCAACAAGTCAACAACTATCAATCAGCAAGGAAAAGGAAATACCCTTGGATATTTACAAATCAAAAATTTGAGAGAGTCCAGCTGCTCTGTACAGAAAGGCTTGAGCTTATTCCATGGCCAGGCTTTAAATGGTTCTGAATTACGGATAAGAGGGTTGAGTTTTCTTTCATTCTGCAATAAGATTAAAAACATCAATGAAACACTAAAAGTTTATATATAGAAGCCCTTTAAAGATAAGAATTGGTAAGAGAGCTCACCCATGGTCTAGTAAAACAACATCTGTTAGATGAGTAACCACCATTTGATTGTCCAGCTAATGCATTTAGATCTAAGATAAGATATGGAAAAATAGTCAAAAATAGCTAAAGACAGTCTAAAAACTCATTTGACTAATAATTTTCTAAAAGCAGCAACATAAAACCTGGATGAAGAATCCACCCCTCTACCTGACACCACTTCAATACCAAATAAAATGTTACGATGACCATTTATGGTCTTAAGAGACAGTGGATGTTGTTTGGGCTCAAGACCTAAGACAAGCCAAAAAAACAAGAAGAAGACAACATCAAAATTGGCACAGAAACAAGTACATCAACAATCTAATAAAGATATTTATGCATGTAACAAATGCAAATGAAATATGAAACAAGATTTTCATGGATTAAACAAAAATAGATGGCAAAATAGAAGGATAAGGTCACAGACAGGACAATATTAAAAGAAATGATTATTTGTCCGACCTGAAAATTGAGGCATTCAGAACAGTACACGTTTGTAAATAGTCCATGGAAACCAGGGAACATATGCAGATGTATTCTACTGCATAAGGCAAACACTCAATACTTACAAGCATAACCATGCCCAGAAAGCCATGAATCCCTTTTTGTTTTGCATTTTTACCTATTCCCATCTCTTATGGCCAGAAGTGCCCAGGATGATATAACCTCACCAAATAAGTTAGAAACCAGCCCATCCAGCAGGTTGAGTAGCCAGCTTGCCCTCAATCTTCTTTGAGTCAACAAACAGCTGCGCATTATTGCCTCCAACAGAGGGTCTGGAAATATTAGAGCTGGCAGCAGGGGTGGCTGTAAAACTCTCTGTTCACAAAACCCCAAGTTTCAGGGCCAGAAGTTCCTTCTGTGGCTGATTTGTTGTGATGGCCATTCCGGGTCCTAACAGACTAACTATTGTTGTCTGGGCACCTACCTCAGAGAAAGCCTGCCATGGATTAGAGTCTGGGCCAGGGGAATCAGATTTCCTTTGCTGGAGTTCCAGTCTGTTGCTTCAAACTTTTCTATGTGCTGTTATGAGAAGAAAACCCATCAGACACATGAATGGGTACAAAAAGGTAAACTTCAAGTTTTGGTTGTATTGAAAAGCACAGGAAACTTCACAAGAGGTAAATTATACCCCAGACTTATTGAAGAAAAATAAAGTACAATTGACTTACCCAAATGTCTACTTTCTCATTTATAGGTTCCCTCCAGAACAAATCCCCACATCTAGGACAGGAAAAGGAAGAAAATGGGAGTCAACATTTTTTCAATCAAATGTCAGCACTAACTTATCCAAAAAGCATAGTTTTCCATTCAACCTCTGGAGCTCTATATGCAGGTGTAGTGTACTTTTTGATATTGTCTTCTTCAGTGCCCATTTCTTCTAGCTTCTTAAAGTGCTTATGGTTGGTGGAGATGCTTCCAAAATCACACAACTTCCATAATCCATTAGGGCCCAATAGAAGATTCTCAGCATTTATATAAGAACTTTAGGGTTTATACCAATGATCATGTTACAGTATAAATCATAGTGAACTGGTGGAATTTGATCATTTAGCCAACCTCATCAAAAACTGTTTCACAGTTGAGGGGATTGTTAACCTTGCCATGGGCCAAGCAGCAAGCAGCAATTTCTGAAGAAGCTGGGTGACAAAGAGTACCATCATTTGGACTAGTTTCAATGGAAATTCCTCTGTTTTTATACATGATATCTTCAGCTTCAGCTTTTCCTTTTGCTTTTGGCATGGCTGAAATTGATCCTGAAATAAAAAAATCCCACACAAGTAGATATTTAACAGAAGAGGATCCGAATCTCTTCAATTGATTAATGTATAAATGAAATAATCAAGATTTTTAGAGATAATTATAGGGAGATGAACCTTGTACCTCTGAGTTTCTTATTCTTCTTGAAGCAATGAGCATCAAGTGTTGAGCACCCAGGAATCTCCCTTCCTCCACAGGCAAAATCTGAACAATCTATCCTTCCTTCATATTCCACTTCCTTGCAAAAGTCAAAACATGAAGAAAATATCATCAAAATTGAGACAAAAATAAGTGCATCAACTATCTCAAAAAGAGAT
Source organism: Vitis rotundifolia (assembly GCA_030254885.1). Classification (NCBI taxonomy): domain Eukaryota; kingdom Viridiplantae; phylum Streptophyta; class Magnoliopsida; order Vitales; family Vitaceae; genus Vitis; species Vitis rotundifolia. Next base: position 16,020,508 of record CM058163.1, on the reverse strand, counting down.
TTATGTCTATTGCTTACCTTTTGAAGAAGTCCACTTGGTTAGAGCACATCTTACATGGACGCCCAATCAGTGCAAGCTGCTGAACCAAAGGAGAGTTCAAACATCTAGGCTCATCCCAATTACTTGTAATGAACACTGAAATGAAAAAAAAACAAAAATGAATTTAATAATTTTTAAAAATGAGCAATTATAGAACTATTTTGGTTCTTAGAAAATTTACGGGAAAGTAAAAAAAAAAAAATTGTGAACATTTTTGTTTTTGTTTGATTGTTTATGGGAAAATTGAGGGAAAAACAAAAATCTATGAAGAATTTATTTAACACTTCTTAGGAACCAAAAATGTTTTAGTTGTTATCAAATTGATAATTTAAACGAGTTTAATTCCAATTAAATGAGTTTAATCAAACACATGAAATTGTGCATAAAATTATTTAAAAGCATTGAAATTCAAGTCATTAAAATCGTTCATAAAAATTGGTATATTAAAGCAAAAAAAACCAAAGCAATTTGAATGACTTGCTAATAAAGCACTTAACTAGAATAAATAAAGCAGCTAACTATATAAGAAATTATAAAAAATAAATAAAAAATAAAAAAATCAAATTGCCAAAAAAAAAAAACAAACAAAATATCCATGGTTCTTACATTATTTTTTTCTTAATTTTTCAATAGTTATAAATAGTTCATTTAATTTTTGCAAACTGCCAAATCAAAACAGAGCATGAAAATGTTTTCAATATTTGTTTCAGGCTCGAAGCTTCAAGAAAAAAAAAAATCTTAAATCAAATAAATAGGACTAGCGAATGAATTGGAACTTGAAAGAAAAGTTCAAGCGCAAAAGAATTACCTGACTCTATATTGGCGGAGTGACACTTTGATTAATACAGCACACGGTTGATCACTATTTTTGGAATGTGAGCTATATAACGCCATTCTTCCCCTTTCTCAAATTGACACCGTTTTTCCAATAAAGGACATTCGTTGATTTCCAGATCAGAGAGGGAGTCTGGAAGTCTTTCTTTTGTCAAGTATTTGAGCTTACGACAGTCTCGGATCGACAATGTTTTAAGAGAGGTGAGGTGTTGAAGACCCACTTTTGTCAAGGATTGGAGCAGTGGGCAGTTTACGATCCACAACCTTTCAAGAGAGGTGAGGTGTTGAAGACCCACTTTTGTCAAGGATTGGAGCATTGGGCAGTTTTCGATCCACAACCTTTCAAGAGAGGTGAGTTGTTGAAGACCCACTTTTGTCAAGGATTGGAGCATTGGACAGTTTTCGATCCACAACCTTTCAAGAGAGGTGAGTTGTTGAAGACCCCCGCTGTCAAGAGACTTGAGATTGGGAAGCTCTACAATTTCAAGAGAAGTCAGAGAAGAAGGCAGCAAACACTCCTTGGGAAATAATTCAATGTCTTCACATCCACCTTTGATTGTGAAATCAGTGAGAGAGGTCAGCCTTTGCAAACCCCACTCCACCTGGGCCGTGAGTTGGTTGCACGCGGTAATTTCAAGTTTACGTAGGTTGGAAGGCAAACCCTCTCTCTGAAACAACAATTCTGGACAATCCCTTAAATTCAACTCCTGTACAGATGAGTGTGTGTGTGCCAACGACCTGAGCTTGGAGCACCTATTAATCGAACAAGACTCCAAGTTGAGAGCGTGCAATTCGATAGATTCAAGATTAGGGCAATCTTCTAGATACAGGGAACATAAAGATGTGGGATCACCCTCTGAAACCAAAATGGTGAGCTTCTCAAGCCCCTTAAGACCATCGATTTTGAAATCAGTCAACTTGGGGAAGATGCCTAATGAGAAGGATAACGAGAGAGAATCATCGATACCACCACGTTCGATGCTTAGACGTTCAAGGACTGGGAGATGGCATCTGAACAACTCAGGTAGGAGAAACGCTAATTTCGAGCACTCAGAGATGAATAGTGATTTCAGTGTAGTGGGTAGACCAACTTTGTGCAGGGATCTAGAAAAACTACAATCATAGATTTTCAGATCATGTATGTTGGTTTGCGAGATTTCCTCCTCTAGCAGAGACTCCACATAATCACATTTTCTAATTGAGAGCTGGTGTGGTGCCATTGGAAGTTGATTCCACTGAGACACATCTAAAATTTCAATTTCTGAAGTTTGAAGAGCTGTGAAGTCACCACCTGCCATTTGCAACTGCAGTTTACCAAAATCCACCATCCTCAATTGACGAATTGCAGGAACTGTGAGTGAAGCCATAAGCAGCTGCGGACATTCATGAATTTGAAGTTCCACCAATGAAAGAAGCTGTTCTGGTAATTTCCCAGTGAGTTTGGGACACTTTCGTATAAAAAGCTTTTGGAGATGAGGGAATTCTCCACAACATAACCATTTCTCCCAGTTCTGCATATCCTCAAATGATAGTGTTTCTAGGAATTGAAAGGAAGAAGCATTCCCATAGAACTCATCACCCACACACTCTACTCCATTCATCCTTGAGATTTGCAGATATTTAAGCTGGGTTAGCTGTCCAAGTGGTGGCAATGTTGAGCAATTGCCACATCCCCGAAGCTCAAGGGACACGAGATTCAACACTGAAGGATCTCCAAGCCAATTTGGAAATCCTTCACCAGGATAGTTTGTGATGGAGAGTTGTTTTAAATTTGGATGAGGTTGTAACTTGTTGAGTATATCATGCATTGTTGCACCATTTTGTGTAACACCATTGGTACACTTGTCACCCCAATCAAAGATTAACTCATCAAGATAACTTTTATTTTTCATATTAGCCCTTGATGCATCGTTAACACTCACCACATTCTCCATGTTTGAAATATAAAGTTTTCCTCGAATCTCTGAAAGCTCCCCCAATTCTCCAATTCTTAATCCATTGTTTTGGCCCACAATAAATTGAGTCAACCTCTGTAAACTTTTTAATCGACCAATTCCATGACCTGACATTTCTCTCAATGAACCACATCCATCAATATCAAGATAGCGCAAATTGATCAATTTTCCCATCTTTGAAGGCAATTCATCAAGTTTTGAACATCCTCTCAGCATCATCATTTGTAAATTGCATAAACAATATACTGATTCAGGTAATTTTTTAATCATCGTGAAAGACAAATTCAAGTAACGCAAATGTTTCAAATTACCTATCGATTTAGGCAAATCGGTTGTCATATATGCACATAATGATAACACGCGTAAACACCGCATTTTTGGTAATATATCTTGCAAAACTCTTTTACTCAAATTATACCTAGGATAGTCTTCCATTGGCTTCACTGCTAAGAATGTTCGAAGAGATTTAGCTTTAGCCATAGCCTCAAAATTCTTAAATGCAACCATATAATCACTTTTAAAGTGCAAAAAGTGATGAGCCTTCTCAGATACTTTTGGTAACTTATCATCATCTTCCACTCGAGCACAAAAATCTCCAGACACGTGTTGAGCCAATTCATGTATTAGATCATGCATTACAAAGCATGATCCTTTCCTTCCAATAGATGTTTGAAAGAATGACTTGGCGAGAAGTTCATCAAAATATGACTCACCTATCTCTTCCATTCTCCTTCCTTCGTTTTGTTGTGGATGTAAAAGACCTTCTGCCATCCATAATAAAATCAGCTTCTCTTTGTTGAATTGGTAGTCCTGGGGAAAAATAGAACAATAAGCAAAACAATGCTTCAGAGGTAAAGAAAGATGATGGTAGCTTAATGTCAAAGATGGAAGAATTTTGGAGCCACTCTGCCGACGCCATATTTCACTTTCCAACACAACGTTCCATTCCCTTTTTTCGACCTTGGAATACAAGAGACAGCCGAGTGCTTTCACAGCCAAAGGCAATCCTTGGCACTTGTCCACAATCTGTCTGCCTATGGGTTCAAGCTCAAGGAATGCGTTGGGGTCTCTATCTCGAAATGCATGCTTTTTAAACAGGGACCAACTATCTTCAGGCCTTAATTCCCCAAGATCATGAGTAGGGGCCGCTTTCATGGCTTCTGCAACAGATTTATCACGACTGGTCACAACAATCTTGCTTCCCTCTGCTGTAGCGAGGAGTGGAGTTCGTAGACTTTCCCAACCATCACAATCACTATGCTCCATATAACATTCATCACGAGGATTCAAATTCCAGACGTCATCAAGAACAAGCAGAAATTTCTTGTTACTAAGTTTCTCTTTGAGTTGAAGCTGAAGCACATTTAGGTTGTCAGCGGAAGTAGGTGGAGAACCAATTTCCTCAAGAATTGTTTTGGTGAGTTTGATAAGGAGAAACTCAGTGGAAACACAGACCCATGCTTTCAAGTCGAAGTGTTCCTTCACTCCCTTATCGTTATAGAGACGCCGAGCAAGCGTTGTCTTGCCGCTGCCGCCCATGCCCACTATGGACATCACCCCCATTTTGTCGCCTGTTGTATTGTCAGAAAGCAACCACTCCACCATCTCCTTCTGAATTTCATCCCTGCCGACAACAATGGAGTCATCCTCCAAAGAAGTGGATATTGGTGATCTTGGTCTTGGTGACCGTTTCTCGCCCCCACCTTCTGCCAGCCCCAACCCATCTTTTTCTAGTGCGATGTTTCCCAGTAGAGCAATCATGCCCCTGACCCTGGACTCCATGCTTTTGATAGCAAATGGAGCCTTCACAGAAGCAGAGAACTTGTTCCATTTCCACGCCTTAAGAGTTCCGCCGGTTTGGGAGTCAGCAGCTTCCATCTTGCAACGCAAAGCATCGGTAGCGATCTCGTCCAACAGGTCTTCCGCATCATACACAGCACCCTTGACATCGACGAGCCACTCTTTGACATTTGAGTTTGAAAATTGCTTCACCTCCGCATCATCGAGCACATTGAGAACAACCACGAGTTTCCTCTTCAACTCTCTGAGGAGTTCATCGCTAAGGTTCCGTCGCCGAATGAAGTTTATGAGCTCTGGAGAAGCCAACCTTTCGAATAGAGCTTGAAGCGAAGCCGAGAGGAGAGCCTCCGCCATATCTGTGTCGACTGTTGCTTTGCAATAGGAATTCAGAAGATTGGTTTCTGTTACTGCGATACCACCGGACTGCAAAAGACTATGTTTGGATTACCACACCGCAGAAATGCTTGAAGGAATCATTATTGGTGGTGGGGCCAGGTGGCCAGATGTTGGTCAAACACCATAATTGAGTGGTGAGAAAAAGAAAGAGAAAGGAAAGCAAAAGCAAGTGGAAGGTGGATGGCGCATTACCAAAAGCAACAAACATTCGGTATGTTTCTTTTTCATCTACGGATTTCTTCTTAAAAATAGTATTATTATTAGTAGACATATACACTCAAATATTTGTTTAAACATTATCATTCCTAATGTTATAAAATTTATTATTAATAATATTTATGCTAACATTATTTTTTTAATAATTATATTAGTATCATAATTTTATAATTAGTATCCTTACTTTTATTGCTTAGAATAATAATAATAATAATATAAAATTATGTATCCTTACTTTTATTGCTTATAATAATAATAATAATAATTATTATAATTATAATAATAATAATAATAATTATTATAATTATAATAATAATATATTATTATTATTATTAAAATTTAATTGTATTTTTACGTAAACAATGATATATGCATATGACATATTAAAATTTTTAATATTATGGTTATTATTATTTAATAATAATATTTTTATTTGATTCATTATTGCACATAGTTATATAATTTAGGAGTTTTTTTTTTTTTTTTTTTTTTTTTTTTTTTTATCAAATTATGAAAATTGTTGTTGTACATGGTCATTAAAACTTTGGATGGTTACATAATTCTTTTTTAAATTGGCATGTTTGAACTTTGAGTTCCAAATCCCTTTGTTAACATAAGCCACCTAGTGGTAATTAAGATCATTTTTTATCATTATTTTTTAAAATGGTTTTTTATCCTTAAAAAAAATGAAAAATACAGTTCTGTTATAAAATAATATATTTTATAATATGAATGATAATTCACAAGTTCTCAAATAAATTATCATATTTTATAATAATTTGATAATTATTATAAAATAAAAAATAATTTTTTGTTTTTAAAAATAGAAAATAAGATATTTTAAAATCTCTTCTTTTTAATTTTTTTTATTTATTTTGAAAAAATGATTTTAAGAAGTAATTATATAAATATGAAAATAAAAATAATTAAGATAAAAATTATTTTTAAAATATAGAAAATTAGTTTAGAATACTTCATGTCATCAACCAGAGTCTTGCTTTATAAAACATCCGTAGAATAATTTTTAAAACTATTTTTTTTTTAACTATTTTGCCAACCACACAATCGGAACAATACAAAACAAAAAAAAAATAAAATAAAAAGGTGTAAAGACAAACATTGCAGTAGTGCACTTAAAGTTCAATGAACCTAAAAGATATGCATTGATGACTTTTCAACTGTGACTTCAGACATGCACATTTTTTAAATTAAAGCACTGTTAATATAAAAAATATTTTTAAATAAAAATTAGACTTTAAAAAAAATAAAATATATTTTTAGAAAATTTAAAAAATTATTTATAATATTTCCTTAAAAAACCATCTTCCAAAAACATTTCTTTAAAAGAAACTTCTATTGATAACAATTCAAACACACTTGTGATTTAATAGTTAAATATTTTTTCCAATAGGAATTTAACAAACGATTTGTATTACGGCGATACCACCAAAATGCAGAAGATTAGAAGGAATCATTGATGTTGGTGGGCCTAGATGTGCACATTATTTGCCAAACATAATGATGAGAAAACGAAAGAAAAGCAAAGAAAAAGTAAAAAATGTGATGTCAAATATTGTCTCTACATATTTTGTCAATCCACGTGCAATCCTCGTCAATCCGACTGGAATCTACCTATTGTCTCTACATGGACTCGATTTGCATGAGGGCGAACACCATTAAAATAATAATTATGCTTCACATATCTTAACATCCACTTGGAGGTTAAAAAATAATTAAAGTAAGAAAAACTAATATATTTAAAATTTAAAAATCATTATAAAGATTTGGACAATAATTAAAGTGGGCATCTTTGAAAGGCATCTTTGAAATTTGACTTTCAAATCCTCTTGTTAGTATACACAGGCTAATGACAATTAAATAAATTAAAAAAGGAATAAAAATTTAAAGGAATGACAAAAATAATTTATGTATGACTAAATTTAAAACCCGTTTGATAGTAATTTTAAAAAATATTTTTAATATTTTTAATACTTAAAAATTTTTATTATACGAGTTTTAGAATAGTTAAAAATATTTTTTAAAATTATTATTAAATACATTTTAAAATTTAATTATACGGAAAATTCTTTGTTACGTGAATATAAGAAATTTTCTTTGTACAGCTGGAGACTTTGCTTAGGCGGCAACTTCAACATCATTATTGAAGGAAATAAAACAAAAGCATACAATAATTGAGAAAGGAATTGGGTCAATGAACTACAGTTCAATCATGTGTATCAAAGAGTAGACAGAAAATCAGAAATTGTGAGTGAAGAGATGAGCAGACAGACAGGTTAGGAGGTTCACTTCCAGTTGAAAATTAACTGTAACCCATTCTAAAACTCTTTCAAAGGAGTATAAGTACTAAAATTTTTAATAACAATTTATAAAATATAAGTTTTTATATTCTATATATAAGAGGTAATATGATTTTATTTTTTATTTTTTAAGGCTATATTTAGTTTTCAAAAAAATATGTGGCAAAGAAAAAATATGTTAAAAAAAATTATCTTCTCATATTTGATTTTGTTATGAAAAATAGAAAAGCAAGTCGAATATAATTAAAATTATTAAAAAGTTTTGATATTTTTAAATTATAGAAGAGTTAAATAAAGATAAAAAAGTTTGAAGTAACATATTAAAATAATTTATGTACTTTAAATTTATTTTTTATTTTTTTATTTTTTTACTTTTCCTTCTAATTTTTATTTTTATTTTTATTTTCTTATATTTTTCTTCAAACTTTTTGATAATCAAATATAACCTAAAAGAAAATGAATAAAAGTGTTGTCTTAATTTTCCTTAATTTTTGTTTTTTTATTATTATTTGTTCACCAACCCATAGTCAAAAATAAAGTTCTTCAACATAAAATCAATCACCTAACTCAACAATGTTTCCATTTCTACTATTAGGATAAAAAATGGAAGTTGAAAAATTATGGCATCACCTTGAGAGAATGAATTAAAGTAGTAGAAAGGAAAAAAAAATAAACAATGAAAATTTTGAAATTGCTTGAAATTTAAACATATTTACTAATTACACCTTCTGCAATTGCCTGAATCCCGAGATGTTCTTTGACTAAATCATAGACTTTATTAAGATAGGTAAAAGGGACTCCCCTTCTAAGAAACATATATAAGAATTTCATATCGTACAGTTGAAACAGAAACACACAAATACCAGTTGCAATAGGAATTCAGACCATTGGTTTCTGTTACCGTGAAACCACCAAACTGCAGAGGACTGGGTTTGGATTACCACAGCGCAGAATGCTTGAAGGAATCATTATTGGTGGTGGACCCAGCTGCCTACATATTTGTCAAACACCATAATTGAGTGGCGAGAAAAAGAACAGGAAAAGCGAGTGGGAGGTGGATGCGCTTTCCCCAAGGCAACTGCAAGTGGAAGGTGGATGGCACTTTCCCAAAGGAAAGCAAAAGCAACAAACATTCGGTATTTTCTTCTAGTATTAGTATTAGTAAACATATACACACAAATATTTGTTTATAGCATTATCATTTCTAATATTATAAAATTTATTATTAATAATATTTATACTAATATTATTTTTTTTAATAATTATATTAGTATTATAATTTTATAATTAGTATCCTTACTTTTATTGTTTATAATAATAATAATAATAATAATTATTATTATTATTATTATTATAATATTATATCATTATTAAAATTTATTAGTATTTTCACGTAAATAATGATATATGCATAAGACATATTAAAAATTTTAATATTATGATTGTTATTATTTAATAATAATATTATTATTTGATTCATTATGCACATAGTTATAATATATATATATATATATACATTATAAACTAATATTATGATTCATTATTTGGACAGCTTGTTCTCCAGAGGCTAAGAGATATGGAAGACAAAGACTGGTAATGTGAGCAGCAAAGCAGTGCATGGTGCCATGCTTGGAGACGGAATTTGTATACCTGTATATGGGAGAGCTTCAAGCACCCAACTAATACCATATTGCCAACCCAGGGACTGGGGTTGGAGCCTACTGTGCAGTAGCTATTTTTGAGGACCTGAGGTTTGCAAATGGAACTGGAAGCTGTTGGAGGAAAAGATTACCTCTTTCAAATGGGAGGTTGGATCAAACTGCTGTTGCCAGAAGTGCTCCAATCAAGATGTTGAAGTCCAGTGAACTAACTTCAGGCAGAGGCAAGCAAAATAAAGCAGTTGTAATACTCTCAGTCCTCTTAGGCCCCTCTGCATTCTCCTTCTTTGTTTCTGTGGCTGCAATTTCTCTAGTTTTCTACTGCTTGAACCTCAAAACTCTGCAGCTTTATCACAGAATCCTGAGTACAAGCGATGGTAGAAGCCTTTGGCACTGTCTATAAAGGGATATTACCATCAGGTTCTGGAAATTCTGTAGCTCAAAAGAAGTTGGAGAAGGTGGTGGGAGAAGGTGAGAAAGAATTCAAAGCAGAAATGAATGTGATAGGCCAAACTCACCATAAGAATCTAGGACACTTGTTGCGTTACTGCCGTGAGGGTGAACACCGACTTCTGGTGTATGAGTTTATGCACAATGGCTCTTTATCAAGCTTCCTTTTTTGGAGGCGCCCGAGGACTTGGGTACCTACAGCACCTACATGAAGAATGCAGTAAACAGATCATCCATTGCGACATACAGCCCTCAGAACATAACTCTTGGATGATTCTTTTACAGCCGAAGCTTTTGATAAGCAACCAGAATTGAACACTCACAGGCATCAGAGGGACTATGGGGTATATTCAGACAACTCGGGGAGCCTGTATCTCTTATAATAACATTTTATGAAGCATCAGCAAGGGATTCATCAATGTTTCCCTCAAACTAAATAATAAGGAACAGAAATGGATCATTCTGCATTTTCAGTGGTGTTTGTTATAGCATTTATACAAGAACTCTAGGGGTCTATGTATGACTTTATTCTTTAGGGGTTTCTATGTATAACTTCATTACTATTTTGTCAGTGAATATGGTGATGGTGTTATATTATAAATCATAGTGAACCAGTGGAATTTGATCATTTAGCCAACTTCATCCAAAACTGTTTCACAGTCGAGGGGATTGTTAACTTTGCCAGTAACAAAGAGTACCATAATTTGGACTAGTTTCAATCGAAACTCCCCTGTTTTTGTGCATGATATCTTCAGCTTCAGCTTTTCCTTTGCTTTGATAGCCTGAAACTGATCCAAATCTCTTTCAATTGATTAAGTGTATAAATGAATCCTATTCATTGTTTGGAGTAACAACAAAGTTCTGGAAGACTGCGAAAGTTTTGACACAGGAGAGAAAACAAAATGACAAGACCATAAATTCTGGAAGAGGGCTTTGCTTTCTAACCACTACCATTTTAGAGCTCAACCCAGATGAGTAAATTATATTTCAGAATGTTCAGAAGATAATTCTAAAGAGATGAACCTCCTACTCACAGTTTCTTGTTCTTCTTGAATAGAGCAATGGACATCAATAGTTCAGCACCCAGGAACCTCCCCTTCCTCCAATTCCTTCGCTGCGAAAACTCTGCCAAAATCAGAACAATCTATCCTCTTCCCTGTAGGAAAAGTCACCTTCCCAATCAAGAAAATCATCAGGATTAGTTTGAGCAATATATTAGAGTATACATCAAGAAAGCCTTGCTCAAAATCAAAATACATCAAGAGCTGCCATTTTCTTCTATTTCCTCTTCCCTGAATGGAAAGCCTTTTGGACTTAGGTGATCAATGGTAAAAGTCTAACACCCTCCTTAAGCTCTGATTGAGGTTGACGGGGATTGGCATCTTTAATGACTTTGAAATCATAGCTGTGTGAAGGGAAGGCAAACATGAATCACAGGATAATCAACAAGTCAACAATCATCAATCAAGAAGGAAAAGGAAATACCTTTGGATATTTACAAATAAAAAATTTGAGAGAGTCCAGCTGCTCTGTACAGAAAGGCTTGAGCTTATTCCATGGCCCAGGCTTTAGATGGTTCTCAATTACGGATGAGAGGGTTGAGTTTTCTTTCATTCTGCAATAAGATTAAAAGCATCAATGAAACACTAAAAGTTTATATATAGAAGCCCTTCTAAAGATGAGAATTGGTAAGAGAGCTCACCCATGGTCTAGTAAAACAACATCTATTAGATAAGAAACCATCATTCGATTGTCCAGCTAATGCATTTAGATCTAAGATAAGATATGGAAAAAATTGTAAAAAATAGCTAAAGACAGTTCAAAAACTCATTTGACTAATAATTTTCTAAAAACAGTAACATAAAACCTGGATGAAGAATCCACCCCTCTACCTGACACCACTTCAATACCAAATAAAATGTTGTGATGACCATTTATGGTCTTAAGTGACAGCCGATGTTGTTTGGGCTCAAGGCCTAAGACAAGCCAAAAACAAGAAGAAAACAACATCAAAACTGGCATAGAAACAAGTGCATCCACGATCAAATAAAGAGATTTATGCATGTAATAAATACAAATGAAATATGATACAAGATTTTCATGGATTAAACAAAAATAGATGGCAAAATAGAAGGATAAGGTCACAGACAGGATAATATTAAAAGAAATTATTATTTTTCTGACCTGAAAATTGAGGCATTCAGAACAGTACACATTTGTAAGTAGTCCATGGAAACCAGGGAACATATGCAGCAGATGTTGTATCCTATTGCATAAGGCAAACACTCAATACTCACAAGCATAACCAAGCCTAGAAAGCCATATATCCCTTTTTGTTTTGCTTTTTTACCTATTCTCATCTCTTATGACCAGAAGTGCCAAGGATGATATAACCTAACCAAACAAGTTAGAAGCCAGCCTTCCATCTGGTTGAGTAGCCAGCTTGCCCGCAATCTTCTTTGAGTCAACAAACAGCTGGGCATTATTGCCTCCAACGGAGGGTCTGGAAATATTAGAGCTGGCACCAGGGGTGGCTGTAAAACTCTGTGTTCCAAAACCCCAAGTTTCAGGGCCAGAAGTTGCTTCTATGGCTGGTTTGTTGTGATGGCCATTTCTGGTCCTAACAGACTTGCTATTGTTGTCTGGGCACCTACCTCAGAGAAAGCTTGCAATGGATTAGAGTCTGGGCCAGGGGAATCGGATTTTCTTTGCTGGAGTTCCCAATCTGTTGCTTCAATCTTTTCTCCGTGCTGTTATGAGAAGAAAACCTATCAGACACATGAATGGGTACAAAAAGGTAAACTTCAGGTTTTGGTTGTATTGAAAAGCTCAGGAAACTTCACAAGAGGCAAATCATACCCTAGACTCATTGAAGAAAAATAAAGTACAATTGACTCACCCAAATGTCTACTTTCTCATTAGAGGTTCCCACCTGAACAAATCCCCAAATCTAGGACAGGAAAAGGAAGAAAATGGGAGTCAACATTTTTTCAATCAAATGTCAGCACTAACTTATCAAAAAGCATAGTTTTCCATTCAACCTCTGGAGCTCTATATGCAGGTGTAGTGTACTTTCTGATATTGTCTTCTTCAATGCCCATTTCTGCTTATGGTTGGTGGAGATGCTTCCAAAATCACACAACTTCCATAATCCATTAGGGCCCAATAGAAGATTCTCAGCATTTCTATAAGAACTTTAGGGTTTATACCAATGATCATGTTACAGTATAAATCATAGTGAACTGGTGGAATTTGATCATTTAGCCAACCTCATCAAAAACTGTTTCACAGTTGAGGGGATTGTTAACCTTGCCATGGGCCAAGCAGCAATTTCTGAAGAAGCTGGGTGACAAAGAGTACCATAATTTGGACTAGTTTCAATGGAAATTCCTCTGTTTTTGTAAATGATATCTTCAGCTTCAGCTTTTCCTTTTGCTTTTGACATGGCTGAAACTGATCCTGAAATAAAAAATCCCATAAACAAGTAGATATTTAACAGAAGAGGATCCGAATCTCTTCAATTGATTAATGTATAAATGAATTAATCAAAATTTTGAGAGATAATTATAGGGAGATGAACCTTGTACCTCTGAGTTTCTTAGGAGCACCCAGGTATCTCCCTTCCTCTACAGGCAAAATTTGAACAATCTATCCTTTCTTCATATTCCACTTCCTTGCAAAAGTCAAAACATGAAGAAAATATCATCAAAATTGAGACATAAAGAAGTGCATCAACTATCTCAAAAAGAGATTTATGTCTATTGCTTACCTTTTGAAGAAGTCCACTTGGTTAGAGCACATTTTACATGGATGCCCAATCAGTGCAAGCTGCTGAACCAAAGGAGAGTTCAAACATCTAGGCTCATCCTGATTACTTGTAATGAACACTGAAATGAAAAAAAAAAAAACACAAAAAATGATGATTAGTTTGGTTTAATAAATTCAGTACACATAATTCCCTTTTTCTTGCATGAGAAAGGAAAGAGTAAAAAAAAAATTAAAAATGAATTTAATAATTTTTTAAAATTGGCAATTATAAAACTATTTTGGTTCTCATAAAATTTATGGGAAAATAGGGAAAAATTTGTAAACTTTTTCTCTTGTTTGATTGTTTATAGGAAAATTGAGGGGAAAAAAAAATTATGAGGAATTTATTTAACACTTTTGAGGAACCAAAAATATTTTAGATGTTGTCAAATCTATAATTTAAACATGTGTAATTCCAATTAAATGAGTTTAACCAAACACATGAAATTATGAATAAAATTATTTAAAAGCATTGAAATTCAAGTCATTAAAGTTGTCCATAAAATTTGGTATATTGAAGCAAGAAAAAACCAAAGCAATTTAAATGACTTGCCAATAAAACAGCTAGCTATGTATATAAGAAATAAACAGAGAGCATGAAAAAAAAACGCAGAAAAAAAACAAACAAAATATCCATGGTTCCTACGTTATTTTTTCTTAATTTTTTAATAGTTATAAATGGTTCATTTATTTGTTTCAGGCTTGAAGCTTCAAGAAAAAGAAAAGCTTAAATCAAATAAACAGGACTAGCGAATGAATTGAAACTTAAAAGAAAAGTTCAAGCGCAAAAGAATTACTTGACTGTATATTCGCGGAGTGACACTTTGATTAATATAGCACATCATTGATCACTATTTTTGGAATGTGAGCTATATAACGCCATTCTTCCCCTTTCTCAAATTGACACCTTTTTTCCAGTAAAGGACATTTGTAGATTTCCAGATAAGAGAGGGAGTCTGGAAGTCTCTCTTTTGTCAAGTATTTGAGCTTACGACAGTGATAGATCCAGAATGTTTTAAGAGAGGTGAGGTGTTGAAGACCCACTTTTGTCAAGGATTGGAGCATTGGGCAGTTATAGATCCACAACATTTCAAGAGAGGTGAGGTGTTGAAGACCCACTTTTGTCAATGATTGAAGCCTCGAGCATCCATCAATTCGTAATTCTTTTAGAGAGATAAGGTGTTGAAGAACCGATCCTGTCGAGAACTGGAGCTCTGGGCAGTTTGTGATCTCTAATTTTAGAAGAGAGGTGAGTTGTTGAAGACCCCCGCTGTCAAGAGACTTGAGATTGGGAAGCTCTTCAATTTTAAGGTAAGTCAGAGAAGAGGGCAGCAAATACTCCTTGGGAAATAATTCAATGTCTTCACATCCACCGTTGATTGTGAAATCAGTAAGAGAGGTCAGCCTTTGCAAACCCCACTCCACCTGGGGCGTGAGTTGGTTGCAGTTCTCAATTTCAAGTTTACGTAGGTTGGAAGGCAAATCCTCTCTCTGAAACAACAATTCTGGACAATCCCATAAATACAACCTCTGTACAGATGAGTGTGTGTGTGCCAACGACCTGAGCTTGGAGCACCTATTAATCGAACAAGACTCCAAGTTGAGAGCGTGCAATTCTATAGATTCAAGATTAGGGCATTCTCCTAGAGACAGGGAACATAAAGATGTGGGATCACCCTCTGAAACCAAAATGGAGAGCTTCTCAAGCCCCTCAAGATATAAGATTGTGAAATCAGTCAACTTTGGGAAGATGCCTAATGAGAAGGATAACGAGAGAGAATCATCGATAACACCACCTTCGATGCTTAGAAGTTCAAGGGCTGGGAGATGGCATCTGAACAACTCAGGTAGGAGAAACACTAATTTCGAGCAGTCAGAGATAAACAGTGATTTCAGTGTAGTGGGTAAACCAACTTTGTGCAGGGATCTAGAAAAACTACAATCATAGATTTCCAGATCATGTATGTTGGTTTGCGAGATTTCCTCCTCTAGCAGAGACTCCACATAATCACATTTTCTAATTGAGAGCTGGTGTGGTGCCATTGGAAGTTGACTCCACTGAGACACATCTAAAATTTCAATTTCTGAAGTTTGAAGAGCTGTGAAGTCACAACCTGCCATTTGCAACTGCAGTTTACCAAAATCCACCATCCTCAATTGACAAATTGCAGGACCTGTGAGTGAAGCCATAAGCAGCTGCGGACATTTATGAATTTGAAGTTCCACCAATGAAAGAAGCTGTTCTGGTAATTTCCCAGTGAGTTTGGGACACTCTCGTATAAAAAGCTTTTGGAGATGAGGGAATTCTCCACAACATAACCATTTCTCCCAGTTCTGCATATCCTCAAATGATAGTGTTTCTAGGAATTGAAAGGAAGCATTCCCATAGAACTCATCACCCACACACTTTACTCCATTCATCCTTGAGATTTGCAGATATTTAAGTTGGGTTAGCTGTCCAAGTGGTGGCAATGTTGAGCAATTGCCACAACCCCGAAGCTCAAGGGACACGAGATTCAACACTGAAGGATCTCCAAGCCAATTTGGAAATCCTTCACCAGGATAGTTTGTGATGGAGAGTTGTTTTAAATTTGGATGAGGTTGTAACTTCCCGAGTATATCATGCGTTGTTGCACCACTTTGTGTAACACCATTGGTACACTTGTCACCCCAATCAAAGATTAACTCATCAAGATAACTTTTATCCTTCATATTAGCTCTTGATGCATCGTTAACACTCACCACATTCTCCATGTTTGAAATATAAAGTTTTCCTCGAATCTCTAAAAGCTCCCCCAATTCTCCAATTCTAAATCCATTGTTTTGGCCCACAATAAATTGAGTCAACCTTTGTAAACTTTTTAATTGACCAATTCCATGACTTGACATTTCTCTCAATGAACCACATCCATGAATATAAAGATAGCGCAAATTGATCAATTTTCCCATCTTTGAAGGCAATTCATCAAGTTTTGAACATCCTCTCAGCATCATCGTTTGTAAATTGCATAGACAACATACTGATTCAGGTAATTTTTTAATCCTTGTGAAAGACAAATCCAAGTAACGTACATGTTTCAAATTACCTATCGATTTAGGCAAATCGGTTATCATATATGCACATAATGATAACACGCGTAAACACCGCATTTTTGGTAATATATCTTGCAAAACTCTTTTACTCAAATTATACCTAGGATAGTCTTCCATTGGCTTCACTCCTAAGAATGTTCGAAGAGATTTAGCTTTAGCCATAGCCTCAAAATTCTTAAATGCAACCATATAATCACTTTTAAAGTACAAAAAGTGGTGAGCCTTCTCAGATACTTTTGGTAACTTATCATCATCTTCCACTCGAGCACAAAAATCTCCAGACACGTGTTGAGCCAATTCATGTATTAGATCATGCATTACAAAGCATGATCCTTTCCTTCCAATAGATGTTTGAAAGAATGACTTGGCGAGAAGTTCATCAAAATATGACTCACCTATCTCTTCCATTCTCCTTCCTTCGTTTTGTTGTGAATGTAAAAGACCTTCTGCCATCCATAATAAAATCAGCTTCTCTTTGTTGAATTGGTGGTCCTGGGGAAAAATAGAACAATAAGCAAAACAATGCTTCAGAGGTAAAGAAAGATGATGGTAGCTTAATGTCAAAGATGGAAGAATTTTGGAGCCACTCTGCCGACGCCATATTTCACTTTCCAACACAACGTTCCATTCCCTTTTTTCGACCTTGGAATACAAGAGACAGCCGAGTGCTTTCACAGCCAAAGGCAATCCTTGGCACTTGTCCACAATCTGTCTGCCTATGGGTTCAAGCTCAAGGAATGCGTTGGGGTCTCTATCTCGAAATGCATGCTTTTTAAACAGGGACCAACTATCTTCAGACCTTAATTCCCCAAGATCATGAGTAGGGGCCGCTTTCATGGCTTCTGCAACAGATTTATCACGACTGGTCACAACAATCTTGCTTCCCTCTGCTGCAGCGAGGAGTGGAGTTCGTAGACTTTCCCAACCATCACAATCACTATGCTCCATATAACATTCATCACGAGGATTCAAATTCCAGACGTCATCAAGAACAAGCAGAAATTTCTTGTTACTAAGTTTGTTTTTGAGTTCAAGCTGAAGCTTATTTAGGTTGTCAGAATCAGTTTTATAACCGATTTCCTCAAGAATTGTTTTAGTGACCTTGATAAGAAGAAACTCAGTGGAAACACAGACCCATGCTTTCAAGTCGAAGTGTTCCTTCACTCCCTCATCGTTATAGAGAAGCCGAGCAAGCGTGGTCTTGCCGCTGCCGCCCATGCCCACTATGGACATCACCCCCATTTTGCCGCCCGTTGTATTGTCAGAAAGCAACCACTTCACCATCTCCTTCTGAATTTCATCCCTGCCGACAACAATGGACTCATCCTCCAAAGAAGTGGACATTGGTGATCTTGGTCTTGGTGACCGTTTCTCGCCCCCACCTTCTGCCAGCCCCAACACAACTATTTCTCCTGCGATTTTTTCCAGTTGATCAATCGTGCCCCTGACCCTGGACTCCATGCTTTTGATAGAAAATGTAGCCTTCACAGAAGCAGAGAACTTGTTCCATTTCCACGCCTTAAGAGTTCCGCCGGTTTGGGAGTCAGCAGCTTCCATCTTGCAACGCAAAGCATCGGTAGCGATCTCGTCCAACAGATCTTCCGCATCATACACAGCATCCTTGACATGGACGAGCCACTCTTTGATATTTGGGTTTGAAAATTGCTTCACCTCCGCATCATCGAGCACATTGAGAACAACCACGAGTTTCCTCTTCAACTCGTTGAGGAGTTCATCGCTAAGGTTCCGTCGCCGAATGAAGTTTATGAGCTCTGGAGAAGCCAACCTTTGGAATAGAACTTGAAGCGAAGCCGAGAGGAGGGCGTCCGCCATATCTGTGTCGACTGTTGCTTTGCAATAGGAATTCAGACTATTGGTTTCTGTCACCGCGATACCACCAAAGTGCAAAAGACTGGGTTTGGATTACCACACCGCAGAATGCTTGAAGGAATCATTATTGGTGGTGGAGCCAGCTGCCTAGATTTTTGTCAAACACCATAACTGAGTGATGAGAAAAAGAAAAGGAAAAGCAAGTGGGAGGTGGAATCATTATTGGTGGTGGACCCAGCTGCCTAGATATTTGTCAAACACCACAACTGAGTGGGAGGTGGATGCGCTTTCCCAAAGGAAAGCAAAAGCAACAACATTCGGTATTTTTCTTTTTCATCTACGCATTTCTTCTTTCTTCTTCTAGTATTATTATTAGTAGACATGTACACACAAATATTTGTTTATACCATTATCATTCCTAATATTATAAAATTTATTATTAATAGTATTTATGCTAATATTATTTTTTTAATAATTATATTAGTATCATTATTTTATAATTAGTATCCTTACTTTTATTGCTTATAATAATAATAATTATTATTATATTATATTATTATTAAAATTTATTACCATTTTCACGTAAACAATGATATATGCATAAAATATATTAAATTTTTTAATATTATGGTTATTATTATTTGATTCATTATTGCAATAGTTATAATATATATATATATTATAAACTAATATTATGATTCATTATTTGGGAGTTTTTTTTTTTTTTTTTATCAAATTATGAAAATTGTTGTTTTCTACATGGTGGTTAAAACTTTGGATGGTTACATGATTTTTTTTTTTAAATTGAGATATGTGTAAAAAAGAAGAAAAAGAAAAAGAAACAAGTCCCATTAATAATTTTATTTTCACATTCTTTTGAAATTCATTACCTTTGGAATATTGAGATCACCAAAGCAAGAGAACATCTAATAGCTTGGAAAATTTAAAATCATTATAAAAAATTCGAGAATAATTCGGGTTTTCATGTTTGAACTTTGAGTTCAAAATCCCTTTGTCAACACAAGTCACATCTAGGAATGGCATTGGGCGAGTTTTTTTTTGGTACCTGCCCTTCCCGTCTTGAATGGGACATTTTTAAAATTTAAATAAATCAATTTGGGAAGGGTTTGAGATTTTTTTTAAAACTTGAGACGGATTGGAGGTGGATTCAAATATTGTCTTGTCTTATTCCACCCCGATTATATATAAAACTATTTTTTAATTAAATTAATTAAAATTTTATTTTCTTATTTTTAATACATAATAATAATAATAATAATAATAATAATAATAATAATAATAATAATAATAATAATAAAATTTTTCAATAAAATAAATTATAAAAAATATAATAATTTTATTATTTATAAAATATATTTATTTTAATGTAATTAAAAAAATTAAAATAATTTTAAAAAATTAAAAAAATTTCAAAAAAAGTTAAACAGGACGGATATGAGAAATTTTGAATAAATATGACGGAATTGGGATGGGACCGACCCATTCCGAAGTCGTCCCATTGCAATTCTAACTCACCTAGTGGTAATTAAGGTCATTTTTTATTATTGTTTTTTAAAATGGCATTTTATCCTTTAAAAAATGAAAAATATATTTAATAATTAAAAAATAAAAGATAATTTTTGTTTTTAAAAATAAAAAATAAGGTATTTTTAGATCATATCCTTTTAGTTATTTTTAATTATTTTAAAAAAGTAATTATTAAAATATAAAAAATAAAATAATCTAGATAAAAATTATTTTTAAAATATAAAAAATTAGTTAAGAATACTTCATCTTCTCGTAGTCTTGTTTTATAAAATATCATAAAATAATTTTCAAATTTTTTTTTTTTATAACTATTTTGACAACCACAATCGGAATAATACAGAACAAAAATAAATAAATAAAAATAAAAAGGTTTGAAGAAAGATAGACGTGTTGCATTAGTGCATTTAAAGTTCAATGAACCTAAAAGTAAGGATGAAAATATCATAATCATGGATATATCAGTACTTCGATTTTTGGATATCAAAATTCATGGAAATATAAGAAAAATCTCATCAAAATGTAATTAAAAATATAATAGACATTTTAAAGTTATTTTTTTGAATAATTTGATATATGTATAATATAATTTATCTATTTGATAATAATATCATATGTATCAATAAAAAAATATGAATTTTATAAGTATACATTTATTATTAAATTACATCAAATATTATTTCATAATAATATTGTGATATATGATTATAATGTCTAATTTTAAAATATATTTAATATTAAAATTGTGATCCATTTAATTTAATTATATTAAATGATATAAAATAAATGATGATATATGTATAATTGTGATATTTAATAATAATATTTATAACTTGAAAACATACTTCATGCATTTAATCTAATTTGGTTATATTTAATAACAAAAAAAAATGATAATTTGTATAAGTATTTTTATTTTAAAATTTTGATAACAATTCAAACACAGTTGTGATTTAATGGTTAAATATTCTTTCCAATAGGAATTTAGCTATTGGTTTGTATTACGCGATGGAAAGCGCAAAAGACCTTAAGGAATCTTTGATGGTGGTGGACCCGGATGTCCACATTATTTGCCTGACACTATAATTGAAAGAAAAGCAAAAAGACGATGCCAAACATTGTCTTGTAAGGTGGGTGGAGTGAAGCAACAAAGCAAACTAGCAGGACACCTCGCTGCTATTCCATACCTTTAAATCACCATAATAATAATAATAATAATAATAACACCAAAATTTAAGAATATGCTTGGTTACCAAAAAATGTTGGGAAAAGAAAAAATAAAATAAGAAAAATGATTTTTTTTTTTTTTACTATAAAAAATATAAAAGAAAATCAAATATAATTAAAATTAATTTAAAATTTATATATTTTAAAATTATTTAATCTTGTTATAATATAGAGAAAGGATTAAAATGAGTTTAAGGAAATGTATAAAAATAATTTATTAAAGTTAAACATATTTTTTATTTTCTTTTATTTTTTTATTCTACTTTCCCTCTTTATTTTCCTTTTTTCATATTTTTCCTCAAATTTTATAAAAATCAAACGTAACCTAAAGGTTTAGAATCTTATGCACAAGACATTTCAATTTTTTTTTACAATATTTTTTTATTAGTTAAGAATTAAAATTTAATGTTCCATATCTAACATATCTAACACACATATATATATATATATATATAACAATCAGTCTTTATCTTTTATGAATGTATTGTTTAAATGAGGTTAAAAATTAAAAAATAAATTTTAATTCATTTAACAACTAAATTAAAATAAGATTTATATCTAATTTTTATAGATTTACATGTGTAAAATCTCCAAAATACCTTTAACTTAAAAATACCCTCACAAAATTTTGTTAATTTACTTGCAATCCACCTATTATCTCTACATAGAATCAATCTACATTAGA
Source organism: Vitis rotundifolia (assembly GCA_030254885.1). Lineage (NCBI taxonomy): Eukaryota > Viridiplantae > Streptophyta > Magnoliopsida > Vitales > Vitaceae > Vitis > Vitis rotundifolia. The sequence continues at coordinate 15,998,655 of CM058163.1, read as the reverse complement.
GTGCATCAGAATAATAATTAGGCTCCACATACTTAACATCCACTTGGAGGTTAAAAAATAATTAAAGTAAGAGAAACTAATATATTTAAAATTTAAAAATGATTATAAAGAGTTAAATTATTTACAAATTATTTAATCTTTATATAAAAGAGTTAAATATAAAAAAATTGAAGTAATATATCAAAATAATTGATGTACTTTAAATTTATTTTTTATTTTTCTTCATTTTTTCTTTCTTTCTACTTTCCTTTCTATTTTCTTCACTTAAATTTTCCTTCAAATTTTCAGAAACCAAACATAGTCTAAAAGAAAATGTATAAAAGTGTTGTCTTAATTTTCCCTAATTTTTTTTTATTATTTGTTCACCAACCCTTATTAAAAAAATAAAGTTATTAAACATAAAATCAATCACCTACTCAACAGTGTTTCCATTTCTACTATTGGAATTAAAAATGGAAGTTGAAAATTAGGGCAACACCTTGAGAAAATGAATTAAAGTAGTACAAAGGAAAAAAAAAAAAAACATAAAAGAGAAAAATATGGGGAAATAAAATAAGAAATATTGTACCCCATAAATTTTCCTTTCACATCTCTTAAAATTTACTAATATCAATTTTTTTCTAAATAAACAATGAAGAATTTGAAATTGCTTAAAATTTAAACATTTTTTCATTGCATTTTATTTTTCCCCCGACTTTCCATATGAATCAAATAAAAGAATTTGAATTCCTTTTTTTCTTTCTTCAATACTTCCTAACCTTAATCTTCTTTTATATAAAGTATAAAAGAATTAGAAAATATTCAAAATTTAAATGATTTTTATTATACTTTGTACACCTTCATATACCACATAAATGCAAAGACCGTTTTTGAGTCCTTTATTTGATATTTTATTGACTTCAACCAATTTTATTTCTATGACACAACAGATACAATAAATTTGAATGAGTATATAATATATAAAGATATTAATCAATACAAATTATTCTTTCTTTCAGATAACTATTTGTACTAAACAATAAGTTTAATTCCTTTTAAACAATAAAATATGTTGACACAATTCAAATGAATATATAATACATAAAGATACAACTAATCTGTACGAATTATGCTTTCTTTTGAATAGCTACTTGTACTAAAAAAAAATAAGTAAAGGTAATTCTAGACAATAAAATAGGTCGACACAAGGAAGTACATATTTACTAGTTATATCATTTGCAATCGCCTCAATCTCAAGACGTTCTTTGAACTAAGCATAGACTTTATTGAAATACATAAACGAAAGGGGCTCTTCATTTGAGAACCATATATGAAAATTTCATCTCTTACAACTCAAACAAAAACACCCAAAATACTAGTTGAAACAAACATATGATAGAAAAACATATTTCAATGGATCCAATCAGTATTTTTCCAGTTTCAGATAAACAAACAAATTTTTCTTGAATTTGTTTTTTCTTCATTAATCTTTGTAAATAAATTATATTTTAATTTAACCAAACACTAAACTTTATTTTAATTTTCATGCAAGATCAATAACTTAATTAAAATTTGTCTCTATAGTTTAGTAGAGCTTTGATGTAATAATACTATAAAAATTTCAAGTAAAACTAAATTAATCAAATAGAAATTGTAGCTACGTTTGGATACATGTTCTATTTTTTATTTTTAAAATTAAAATTTTGATATAAAATAAAAATTTTAAATTTTTTTTTAAATATTTTCAAATACACAAGATATTCACTTTTTTTTTTTTTTTTTTTTTTTTTTTTTATAATAAAAATTCCTACATTTTATATAAAACTCTATTTTTAAAAATAAAAAATAAAAATTGTATCCAAATATAGGCTAAATTGTTAGATTTCATTGTGAGATTTCTTGGATCCCACAATTCATAGTGAAATGAAGATGAGAGATAACTGACCGAACTATGAAAAAAAATTAACATTTATGAGATTCAAAAATGCTAGTTAATGAAAGAGGTTCTCCGCCAGGATGACTAAGAAAAATGCTGAAAAATGTGTCATGCCCAAAGCAATGTTACAATGAAGAATAGAATGAGAGCTAGCCCGAAACAAAATCCGACAATCGCCATGAAAGCCTGGATGCAGAGGAAATGTAACTAGAGACATGTAAGGGATTATTAAGCAGGTGACTAGGTGAGAACAATATCAAAATCTCATGTACGACTTACTTACCTTTCCCTGAGATTCAAACTTGAATTTTACTGTAAACCATGACAATCCTCTATCTACAATAGGTGCAAGTGCAAGGGCCCTGCATGAGAAGCACCTCTACAAAAATCACAGAAAACCCAAGGGAAAAAAAAAAAAAAAGTAAATAAATAGAAACTAGTCTACCAGAAACCAGGAGGCTGCAGCAAATAATCTCCAAATGTCAGATTTAATATTTATTTACGAATGCCGCTAAAAGGCCTTTTCATCAGAGAAATCTAGAATAAAAAAGGATAAGGAGCCATTTGGATTACAGAGGTCAAAGATTGGGTTGGATAGGAGCAAGTTTAACCTCCTCAGTAAAAATGAAAATGCAAGGCCCATCATCAACACTAGGTTCAAAAATTGACAACATTTCTTGAAGACTTTCTTTTTTCATTCTTCAATTGTCATTTTGATTCAAAGAAGCAGCTGCATGATAGACTAAACAATCATCATAAACCCAGTTGCAAGTTACAAGGATAAGAAAGAAAATGAACAGAAAACATATATGAGAGAACTGATAGGCCAAAAAAATCATTGTTGAAGGAATCGAGCATAAATCTCTGAACTAGGGAAATTCACTGATTTTGGGTTATTTTGTGTTAAGAGCATTGCAATATCCCAATAAACTGTTACGCAAACTAAAGATTTAAAACAGAATTTAGCTGCTTACCCTCCAGCTCTGACAAGTTTATTGACCTGGCTGCCTGCCCACACCATAGCCATGATTTTGACAAATCTGCCAATTGGATTCCATATGTCAAGATATTTTGAAAAACTTGTGCAAAAAGAAACTTTTTGGAATAAGTTTTTACCTTTCAACTGCCGCCAATAACCCATCCTTCCTGGTGCTGGAGCAATATAAAACCTAGAAGCAGCATAGTGAATTCAGAGTTATACTGGTTATTTGAAATCTACTCTGAACACCTATGATAGAGACTGCAGGATGTGGTAAAACACTAAGGCATATTTCGAACTACATTATAAGGTATTCGATTAGAAAATTAAATAAATAAATAAATAAATAACATAACATAAAATACAAAAAAGAAAAAAAAAATTAACAAACTGAATTTGTCCATATGCAACAATATGCAATTGTTAGCCATGAATCCCAGTTATGTCGGTTTCCAGTATTAATAACTAAGCATGATATTTATGAACTAGACCAGCATTCTAATAACTCTAGATTGAGGAGCATAGATGTCACATTTGTATTCCATCATGTGCAACTAACATCACATTGAAATAATATCTACTACAGCAAGTTAAGACCCAGTATATCAGATTAAATTTTTTCTACCATGAATATAAGCTTGATAAAAATGCAGATGGAAATGCAATACTTCTTTATATGACATAATGAAGGGAACCAAATACAAGGACTCCCCATTCCAGATGCAGAAAGCCCAGTTACAACCTTTGCCAAATAAAGAGATCCCCCATAAGTTCATTTTTAGACATGCTATAGTTGAATATGCCATCAATAAGTGATCACAAGCCAATTCAGATGGGAATAACAGCCACAATGCTGGGAAGGTCAATAACAAAAGCATTGACTTGAATGTTGGCAGTGTCATTTACACTGGCCATAAGAACCAGAGGCAATGCGTTCAGTTGGTAAGGTGGGGAGGAGGGGATGAGAAATTGCAAAGTCTTGAATTTAATTGTTTCATGCAATTCCTTTTTCCAATACTCTATACAATAATATACATTGTACAGCACAAAAATAGGGTTGTTTTAAAATTTTGAACAAATAAAAATTTCATATCAATATCTAATATTTCATAAAAAAAGAATGAAAGAAGAGTAAGTACATTCTCTTCTCCTTAATATGGTATTAAAGCAGTCTCCAAACTCTTAACTCCTAGTTGCAAACTTGATTTCCACTGGAAGTTGCAGTTTGCTCATTTTGTTATTCAAGTAAGTTACTTCAATCTATCATAGTTTAAATGACTTGGGATGGTAGTTGTCATGAGCACGAATTTTCCCACAAATTTTTCGCATCCACACAGCGCTTAGAAGCTCTCTAAGCCAACATACTCAAACCCACATGAGATTGCAATCAAGAAAAAACTCACAAAGACACACAAGGCTATGGAGCTCAATCCCTAACTTGTATTTTATTTCTTCTCTAAATAACAATACAAGACATAGCTCAACAAGACTTCCACAATCTCTTTGGTGAGTTCATGCTCTCTCTCAAGCTATGTTTTAAGAAAGTTCTCCCTCTCAATATACCTCTGTATATTCTCTATGATCTCCAGATATCACGATAATTCAAAGGGCACTCCAGTCCTCCTTTTATAGGTGTGACACCAACCACTTCCTATTTGATAAGGAGCAAGGAATCCGAGTTCTACTCAAACTTCAATTAAAATAAGAATCTGAACTCCTATTCAAACTCAAATTACAATCACAATTTGAATTCAACTCTGAACTTTCAAGTGTCTTTGGCCCATTCCTCATTCATTTGAAACTCCTTGTGCTGATACCTCTTGTATCAGGCCCCATATCAGCCCTTCAATTCCCTGGTTTGTGGTGCAATACATCTTCCTTAAGCATGTCCCAATGCCAAGACATCTTTGTTGTGTTCTGCCTGAAGTCTACCCACTCTTGTGCCTTGAGTCAGTCCATTCATGCATTTGAATCAGCTGATGCATCCGATCAGCTTGCTATAGCGTCTCTAGGCAGCCTACTGCATGTGTCTCTATGCAACTAGTGTGCATGTCAAGCCCTCTCTTAGCCTACAGATCTAGCAATTTTCCTTGGTGCCAATCTGTCCTTTGGCTCTAGCCCCTTGTTGTTCCTTGAGCGTGTCAGTCATGCTCATATGTGTTCCCGCATCTGGATCACGTCCATGCCGAGGCAACCTGCCCATGTTTGCTCTGCCTAGTTGTTCCTATGGCATCATGCCATGCCCAAGCCCTCTTCTTGGTGCAGCAACGAGTCATGGCATTGCACCCATGACTCCTCATCTCTGCGCACAAGGCATTGCGCCTTTGTGCTAAGCATTAGGCATCACATCTGAGTCGGCTTCCCTTATCTCTATGCACAGGGCATTGTGCCCTTGTGCCAAACCACCTCATTGCACAAGGCATTTCCCCCTTGTGCTACCGTCGGGAAGGGAAGACTGCATAGCACCCCATGTCGTTGCAGCCACAAGTTGCACACCATCACATGTCATGGAGCCCATGTATAGCAGCTAGCAAGGCTTGCCCATGTGCCTTGCTCATGTCTGAGGACTTGCACTGAAGCCCCTAAGTGTGGCCATGCCCATGCCACCTCGTCTCCCTTGAGTCAACCCCACCCCTGCCCTCCCTAAAAGAGCATTTTAAGCCCTTTTAATTAATTCAGGAAAATCTAGAAATCTCCGCTTCCACTTAGAGTCTCCCTTTTGAAGGTTCCTATAAATCTTTTATCTCTAAGCAAATTAATCAAGTCACTTAATTGTTTTGCAACATTCCTTCCCTTCCCATAGTGTATTTCAAGATCTCTTAATGAACAAGACAATTGGTGGAGGGCATGAAGTTAATGGAATTTATCACCATATTGGCTCACCGCTTACTCCAATTGCTCTACATACTTCCATTTCTTCTATGTAGTGGCACACTTTTCACTTTGCATCTTTAGCATATGGGACTTCTAGTTATATTGGACTCCAAGTTAAAGCACCAAGTTCGCGAGTCAAGCAAATAGCATCATCATAGTGTTGTTCTAGTCCTTTCTGTGCTATAATCAATAAGAGGAGTACTAGTCATTTTCATCTTGTTCATTTAGACATTTAGAGTTTATGTAGTGTTGTTCCTAATGTTGAACTAAACTTTTTTATTGCTATTTTATTAATTAGATTAATGAAAATGGTATGAGCATAAAGAGGCTGAATAATAGGTACTAATCTCTTTAAAAAAAAAAAATTATCTTATAGAAACATCATCACGTGACAATGCACAAGTAAATGGTCTGACAAGGCGTGAGAAAAACATTCATTTTTGTGCAACAACCAAGTATTTGCATCTTAATCAACCAAAGAATAAATGGCTGAAGACAATAAATGACTGAACAAAAAGAAAATCATAAGGAAGTTTTAGGCCAGACACTTTTTTCATCAATTATATAAAACAACAATAAATCAAATAGTCCTAAATTTCAAAAGAATAATGCTCAGCAGCTATGCATACTCACAAGTCACAAATACCTCATCCTTAAATAATTTACATGAATGAATTATTTACTTACCATACCAAGAGAAACGTTGTAAGATAGTATGCAGTATTCAGGAGTCCATAGGATAATATTCCAGAAATTCCATATCTCTTCAGTTTCTTTAGAAGACTGAAAGGTTAAGCAAGAATGAGCTCTCAATGTAAGTAGACATGCATTTCAGCATACAAAGGGCAAAAGGATTGAGGTATCACTTCTTACAGATTGTTTGCATGAAATTCAGTAGTAGAAGAGAAATTAAAATGATTGGGACAAGATCACTCATCCAAACAATAGTTTATTTACTGAGAAAAGGTCTAAAGCATAATCATGCAGTAGACAAAATGAATCTTTTGTGTCATGTTCCAATAATGTTAACAAACTACATTAAATTCATAAGGTTACATAGAAAAAGAAAGAAAAGACATTGTTGCAATAGTTTGGCTGTAACACTACTAGCACCCAGACTATGACCAAATCCTTGCATTGAAATTGAATTTCAAACTCCCAATGTGAAAAAGGAAGATACAAAAAAGAAAAGAAAAACAGGAGGGAAAAAAAAAAAAAAAAAAGGGAAAGAAAAGAGACATGGGATTTCCATTTATAATACATACATATTATATGTATAGATAAATGCATGTGTGTGCATATGTCATAGAGGCTGGTCAGACACATTTCAAGAGGTTTCACAACTTGCTTTGGAATGACAAACACGTGGATCAATAAATGGCTTGTCTCCATTATTGAGAAATTGCAGATAAATTTCATCCACTACAGGCATGGGGTGGCTGGACAAAGTTATGCCATTTGGTGGGATGTAGTGGACTTAAGACAGAAAATTCTCAATTATTCTTCTGTCCCTTGTGCAGTGTTGAAGCTGACAATATTATTGAGCATACAAGGAATGTGATGTAAAACATCATTGAGGAGCCATGAGCTGCAAATGCAGGGAGAAATTAAGTTATGATTAAGTTTTGGTGAGGGATTTTCAGATGCAGATCATATGGCAAATCATCAACTTCAGAGAATTGCTTGTTTTTATTCATTTCCATACACATTGAATAATCATATTTAAAATCTCTCATTCACTTGTTTCGCTTCCATTAGTGCTCCTTCCACATGCCTATTAGCAGCACAAACCTCATGATGGTTTGGTAAAGGTAAGACAATAAAATTGAAAAATACAGCTAAAGCCTAAAATATTGGCTAATAAAGAGAGAAACCATCCAAGTTCTATCTTAAATGATTTTACAAGTTCTAAACAGGGAGACAAGGACTTCAACCTGGTCCATCAATGCATATAAATGGGTAAACATTCCAACAGCCATTATGTTAGAAGTACACTAAAAGAAAATTATTAAACAATGTTGTTTCCAAAAAAATTCCATATTAAAGGATAGAAGAACAAACTGCTATAAATGAAATTCATTCAAAACAGTTCAAACTAAAGTTAAGAATTGTGACTGCATATTTTTTAAAAACGAAACAACAATTGTGACGGCATATCACCCACACTTGTTTTATTTACAATCCACACAATATATTCTTCCCTAGCATGTTATCCCATTAAGTAACCTCCAGATAAAATTCCCTTTCTGACTCTGTCAATCAGTCAAATTTTTTTATGTAAAATGTAAAATACATGGGTACACAAAAACAACTATATAAACTGTCACCCATCATTAATAAATCAGTTGTCTATAACATAGACTAATAGCATTGTAAGGCAAGTAGGAAGTACTCTTTTGATGTGTACAGTTCTCCTTCACCATTTTCGCCCTTTGCACTTGAGTCTATAAAAATATGTATAAGTAGATTTTTAGAAATATCAAGTTTATCAAATGTAAAATCTGGTATCACAGAAAGCTACACCATTTTTCTAGTTATCATTTGAAAGATATTGATACCTTCATGGTTGGTAGAGTAGTCATGACCATTTGACATGCCAGAAGCCTAACCTACAACAAAGGCAATGTTGAAAAAGCAATATTCAAAATTCAATGAAAAAAATCGAAGACAAACAAATGAACAAATAGCATATCATCACACTCAATTGTTTTCCACAAATGAAAAACTAAATGAAAGAAACAAGGAATATATTGAGAAAAAAACCTATGATCAATGGCTATGCAGTTGCATTCTAGCACATATATAGGATCAAACAAGTAACTAATCTAGACATAGCTGCAGCAAATTTGTGTATCTTTGAATGCGTGTCTGCTTTTTGTGGGGGTATATTTATTATGACATGTTCTTAGTGCAGACAAACCATCTGCATTTACTTGAAGGATTAGGTAAACATACTTTCCATTTAAAATGAGGCCTTGAACATCAAGCCCCGGTGAGTTTTCAAATAAGGAAAACGTAATAGCTTTACAATGAGTCCCATAGCAAGAAGGCATATAATTCCATTCATCAGGATACCAGAATATAGAATAGTGTGGACATGTCGACACATGCCAGAAGTAGCATTGGACACACTAACATACCAGTCATACATAGAAAGAATTTCCAAAGATATTAAAGTAAAACACTGGTAGTAAGCAAATTAGACCCAGAAAAACATGCAAGTAAAGGCCAAAATCAAATCTTAATTTTAATTTCCAGAAAAAAATAAAATAAAATTATATCAACCAATAGAAATGATATCGCCAGCAATTAACACCAAAACACACCAACATATTGGAATGCATAACACATGTACCCATCTCCAAACAGCACTACACCTGTACAAGTTAGCCTGTAGCAGGTCATAATAGGTTCAGACTATAAAACCTTCCAAATCTTCCTTTGCAGGGCTTAGAAACCATTTTCTAAGTAATTTACAATTTCAAAAGCCTGTGACAAGAGTTTGGATGAAGAGCTTGAATTATATACTCACAAACCCACTCCAAAATTTCCTTTAGGTAAAACACATTTTTTGAAGTCCTTTCTAATGTCTTCTCTTATTTGAGTTAGAAAAGCCAATGTTTTTATGAATTGACTACTACATCTGTTGAGGTTCCATCCTTTACATCAGTCATTAGAAATTAAGGTTCCATCCTTTTACGCTAAGAAAATCCTGAGAACAATTAAAAAATACCTTCTTTTATATTATTAAATTTAAGTTTCCTTTAGGTCTTTGAGTCTAATAGAAATTAGTGCAAAAGGAATTTTAATTTTCTTACTTACACTAAGAAAATTAAAATAATAGGCAAAATAATTTTCAAATTTTGGAACTTTATAGGTAATGCTTATTAAAATAAAGCAACAAAGTTTGTCATTTGCCATTGAATGAACCAATTGTAGAAAACTATGCAAAAAATTTTATTAGTATGGAATTTTTTTTTTTTTTTTCTGCCGATAAGTAGAATTCAATTTCAAACCTGCCCCTCCCAACCCACCACTTGCTGCTTGAGGCAAGCTAGAGGCAGAAAACTATTTACAATTCTACGTATGGATAAAAATTATTTCTTAGATTTTATGCCAAATTCCATATTTATAGGTATCAATTTATTATTATAATGTTGTCAGAAGCTTCAATTTTGAGCTTCCTCAGGACCATGCCACCCTTTAATGAGAAGAACTTTGGTCTTCTGTTATTCTTTTTGAGCTCTTCAAATTTTTGCAAGGTATTTCTATCCAGGTTCTAGGAAACACCCATTTTTTAGATTGATTTTTCTACTTATTTTTCACCCACCAATTAACATTGCCCTAACTCTATTATCTAACCGAGCAAATGTTTATGAACTAGCAAATCATACTAAAATTTCTTACTAGTTGACATGTGCATCATCTCAGCATGTCATTCCAACACCAAACTACAACCATAATCCCACTAACATCCTAACTGCCTCAATGAGTATGGATTACAGAAATGCAATTAAAATATACTTCCCTATCTAATTTCATAATTTTTATAATAATATTTCAGCAATATTTCCACATAGTAGCTTATGTGAGAAATCCCCATTTCTGTATAAAATCGAAAAACCCTATAGCTTGCGCATGTAAATAGAAAAAAAAAAAAAAAAAAAAGACAGATTTTGCAGAATTGGGAGAGCAGACTCACACCAGCATGACCATTGATTGAGCAGAAACGCAGATGACGATGATGGTGGTGGAATTGGGAGAAATTGTTGAGTTTGTGGAATGTGGGAACCCTAGGAATGCTGGGATTGAAACCCTGGATTGAAACAAGAGGATTGTGAGAGAGAATTGGAAATTGAAGAAACAAACACAAAAAATAAATCCAAGAAATAAATAAGAAGCGTAAAAATGAAATAGAGGAGCGTGTATGACGCACCTGATGATGTGAAAGCAGCTTCAGCTGGTGAAGGCAAACTTTCGACGGGAGAGACATGTGGATACCGGCCTCCGACAACAATCCCTCCAAAATATTCTTTCTATACCATTTATTATTATTATTATTATTTTCAGGCTATTGAAGTGTATTGTCCACGGTACACCCTTAAATGTCAGCCATGATGAATCCCTTAGAACTCCCCATGAAGCCGAAATCTCGGGGAATTAATCACCCCGCAACAAGCAGCATAGAGTAAATTCAAAGTATTATTAGTGATAAATTTTGAACTTAGGAACATACGTCATTTACTAGGACCACACTTCATGTACATCGTTAAGGACAGACTCATATATATCAAATTACCCTATGACCTGTTCTTCCTATTTTCTCATTTTTTAGAAGTAGAAAAAAAATTATTTTTTTAAATTTAATTTTTTTTATAAGTAAATTTTTGTTCTCATTAGGACCTATAGAACCTCCCACAAGTCCTCACCATTCCTTTACCACTTGAATCATGCCTTAATGGCTTATTTTTAAAAAAAATTAATAACAACTTTTATATAAAAAAAAATAATTATAAAAAAATATACATGTCATTAAAAGTTTAAAAATATTTAAATTTGATCATAATTTTTTAAATAATTTAATTTGTTAATTGTTCTTAAAAACAGTAAATAACCTAGAAAAGAATAGTATGTTTGTAAATTGACCAACTTGTTATCTGGTTTTAAATAGTCACTTAAACAATGGTACAATTGAGTTGATTAATTTATGGTAAAGAAGAATTACAATAGAACTCAATTAGTTATGGTATTTGAAGTCTTTGATTATTTGTTGAATAATATTTGCAGCCAATTAGCTAGGGTTGGCTAACCTAAGCCAAACCTACCTACCAATATGTCCAACCTATGCTAAACTCGATTCAAAGTTAGCTTGGGAGTTACTAAACTCGTGGACAACTAAAGTTTCTATGGATTCCCACAAGTTTTCATGGATTACCAAATAAACCGTATATAATGGAATCTCCTAATATATAAAAGACATTTCAAAATTATAAATTAAACCATACCATATTATAAAATAAAATTTTAAAAGCTAAGTATATATTGAAGTCATAAATTACATTACTAGTCACTAATTTTAATGGTAACATGAAACACAAGTGTGAATATTTAAAAATATTTTAATAATTAAACAAAAATGATAGACTTATAGTGTAATTTAATAAAATTGGCAAAAGTTATAGTTCTTTCGTTATCCTTTTTATAAATTTCATATTTTAAATAAACTAATAAATAATATAATTTTAAAATAATAATTAAGTAATAATATGTAGGTTTCAATTTAGGTGGATTGTTTGCACCTTCAACCAGTACTTACCTTAATATCTTCGTATTAATATTTTTCTACCCCAAGCCCCACTCTAACTTGTAGTGACCATAATTTACCAAAAAAAAAAAAAAGTAATGAATTTGCTTAGTCTTCATCATGTAGAACCAATTTGAAGAAATTTTTTTTAATAGGACTGATTAATGACTTAATTAAGGGTAGGTTACAACTAAAATATTTAGTAGGACTGATTAGTGACTTAATTAAGGGTAGACTACAGCTAAAATTTTCCTAGTAGTCTTCCACTATGGCAAATTGTGGGAACTAGTAGTGGCTTATCCAACCTATAAAGAAAACAAATAAGTGAGTAAGTTATTGAATATGTGGCTGAGAGAGACCAACCATTGAGGCCCACATCAAGTTGTAGTGGCTTCTTGTCAACATTAAATCAGTATTAAAGAGGGCTAAAATAAGTGTTTAAAGAAGAGGTATTGTAGGAACACTTAACAACCATAAGAGAAGACGCTTGGCAATTGCTTGAAGTTAATTAGGAACTAACTACATATGGCTATTTGTAGTCCTTAACCTAGGATATAAAACCTAGACAACTAAGGAGTTTTGCTCTCTTCTACCTTGTTATTTCTCTGGCACAAAACCCTCTTAAGCTACCACTTAAAGAAAGCTACATAGTAGGATTCGTAATTGAATTTTGGTGGTTTAGTGATCTTCAACATGGGTAGGAAGGTTTCTTGTAAAATTCAACTTTTATAAGAACTTTTTGAATAAAAAAACTAAATCTTTTAGTTTTGTCTTTGAATTTTGAGTATATATAAAACATGAAGCTTATCTGATAGAAATCTTTGTGGCTACATGAAGTATTGTTAAATATATGTATTGTTTAGAAGTTGTTCAAATGGAAATGTATAAATGATGACTATTAAAGGAAATAGAGTATATTACTAGGCTGAAATTATATGGCTCATGGAAGTGATTTGAAGCATTTACATGGTATGAAAGAAATGTGATACCCTAACTATTGAAGCCTAAGGTATTTGAATTATTCTTGAACAGTTGGATGGTTAAAAGTTAATGAATCAGAGACACAAAAATGATAGTTGATGAAATTGTACATTGAATATACAGACAAAAACATATTAAATTATCTATGTTATATAAATTTGTTGCTCATTGAATTGCAATGATTTAAATAGCTTGGAGGTTATGTGATATTCCAATTGTTGAATCTTGAGTTATTATGTTTGTAACTAACATTGAATTGCATTGTGAGCTACATGGTAGTGGTGCATAAGGCCCTATATGTGAATATAAGCATCATAATGGATGACTTAGTGAATTAATTGTGGTTGGGGTTGGGAGGGGTTATGTGTGTGTGTACAAGCCCTAGCCCAAAAAAAGAAATGAAATAGATTGTGAGCACTTGGTCAAATATAATTGTGAATTAATTAGGGGCAACCTTCTTTGGTTAAGAGTTCTTAAAGGAGGAAGGGAAAAGTATCCTAAGATAAAAGACCAAAAACATGCTTTGGGAGATTCTTGTTAGGATCAAATTGGGGGCATAAATGTATCTCTTTGGTAAGAGTTCCCATAATTTAGGTATTAATGATCATAAAAGACAACTAAATAATGAAATAGGTGTAAAAGAATTATATATCTTGATATGATCATGTTGTTAATGATGTTTTAATGAGTTGAAATATTATGTTTTCAACTGTGTATATCTAATAAATACATCAAGTGCTTAAACTTTAATATAAAAATGCTCTACAATGGCTTGTATGACTCATCCTCTTATAAACATATTATTCAGATTAGGCTAAAGTGGATAAAGTAAGAAGAAAACTGGATACTTGATTTGAAGTAAGAAGAATTCTTCTTAGACTTTGTGTGTAGTGTTGTTAGCTTATTGTTGTGTTAAAGTCTATTTTGATGTATTTTGGAAAGAATGACCAACTAGAATCACTATAAGATGTTGCAAAACTTATTTAAACAAGGGCTTGTGAGCAAGATTTTTTTTCCCTTTCATGTACAAATAGTATGATGAATGAAAATTTGATTCTCAATTGTAATTAGTGTTTTCCTTAAGTTTTAAATCATGCAATGAATACTTAAAATTAGTTTACGATGTCAAAGAATGTAAGTAAACAAGGTTTTACATGTTGAATATATAATAAATTCAAAACCTTTACCTTCCACATTGAATGATTACATTTTTTTCTTTAAGTGCCCTTTAATCATTCTCATCTTGTTTAATCATTTTTCTCGAATGTCTTGAGCATAATAGATTTCTATAAATTTACATGAGCATTCCTTAACTCTTCTTGAGTGATCCTAAACTTAGCATTGAAACAATCATAATTTAGGCGAAGATGCTTACATGTCTTCATAATCATCCTTGGTTGCTAGCCATTTTTCCTTAATTACTTTAGGGTGTTTAGTGAAGATGATTACAAATATTAACTAGTTCACTCATGCATTTTTGTATGAGTGTAGAACAATTGTGCATTATTTCCACATCACTCATGCATCTTCGTTCCAAGAAAGAAGATATAGTACTCTTATCTTTTGCTTACACTACTTGGCTCTCTAGCCCATTGTGCTTATGCATCCTTTTTATATTACATATGTGACTTGCTTCTCATTAAGATATTTCACTTACATGTTCTTATATATGCATAATTTAGGGAAAAACATTTAAAAATAGCAAAATAGATTTTAATATATATATATTTGGAACAATTAAACTCAAACTATGCAAGTGACCTTGTCTACTATGTAGGTGACTTTGTTTACTACATAGGCAGAGTATATGATAGTGATAGTCAAGGAAGCTATGTGGTTTCATGGTTTAGTGGAGAATTTAAGAGTAAAGCAAGATCACATTATGATTTATTATGATAATGGGAGTGCCCTACATTTATTTAAGAATAAAATTCATCACTCATTGGTAAGGCATATTGATGTCTAATTTCATTTTATTTAAGAGATTCTAGAAGAAAGTCATATATTATTTTAGAAAGATTACTAATGTTAATGAGGTAGGTCATATTTTGAGAAAGATTTTTCCTAAAGTCAAGTTTAGCCATTGTTTAAATGTGATCCATGTTGAAAGGATCAATGTACCTTTAGGTGTGTAGTAGCAAAATCCTTAAAGATTGTTTGGTTAGCTTCATTTAAATTACTTAGTTAAATATTACATAGTCAATTATATATTTGACTTTTTGAACTAGAACATTTAGATTTTGGTCGTTGTAGTTGTTATAATTACTATTTAGGTTTTTAAAAAGGTATAAATTTAGAATTTTAGTTGGTTTTATTAGTTTCATTTAAAATTCCCAAGAAACTTCATTGAGGGAAAATAGAGCAAGAGAGTTTTTGAGAATTGCTTGTAATTGTTGTATATTATTTTGATATCTTTAGTGCATTCATCTTATCATTACCATAGATGAAGGCATATTATCAAACCATATATATTGTTTATCTCTTTGTCTATTGTTTTCTATTCTTCTTTTTTACCATGTTTGGATATTTTATCATCCTTTTCATAGATTTATTTGTTTCTTTACAATGAGGAAAATGAAGAAGGTGAGAGATCGAAAATGAAAAAATACATTAGGATTAGGGTTTAAGTGGGAGGATAGACATAGAAGATGATAAAATTTATGTACTGTCACATACTTATTTTTGTTTAAACATAAAAAAATAATAATAATAAAATAAATAAATAAATAAAACAAAATTCTATTTGGACCTATGCTTTCTCTTGGAACCTCAATTCTTTATTTTTTTTAAGTATAAAGTGGACATATCAAATTAAGACAACATTAGTCTTATATTTTTTTCATTCTTACTTGGTTTTTGTCTTGAATTTAGAGTGAAGAAGGTGTAATAAATGAGTAAGGAAAGAGGCAAAATAAATAAATAAATAAATAAATAAATAAAGATAACATTAGAACTAGGGATTGGAAAAGAGGAAGAAGATGAGGACATTTCTGGCAATATTGCATGTCAATTTTTTATTTAATGATTTCCTTATAACAGTTTTCATATTCATTATCTTTCTCTAAACTAAGCAACATATTTCTTAAATATTTTAAATTCTTATTTATTTTTAAACTCTTTCATTCTCAACCCTTTCACCATTCTCACAAACCTAAAATTTGCTCTCAATTTATTTCAATAATGTTAACATAAAAGTAAATAGATAAGTTAACCTTCAACCTTTTTTTTTTTTTTTTTTTACAAACCAAAATCTAATATTTTTGTTTAGAAACTAAAATTGAACACAAATGTATAAACTAAGAGAAATAAAAAGTAAAAACTAGAGACTTGTAATTGTATAAATGTTAAGATTTCAAGTTAATAATTTATGTCAGTATTTGTATTTTTGTATTTTTTTTTATTTTTTTTTATATACCATTTTAATTAATATTTTCAATTTTGTGATTGAAGTCTCAAATTTTTGAATTTGTGTTACGCTTATTTTATTGTTTCCATGTCAAAAACCAATGTGAAATTAGTATGAAATGTACACTTATTATTTTGAAGCATAGTGTTGATATCTTATTTTGTAAAACCCA
This sequence comes from Vitis rotundifolia, assembly GCA_030254885.1. Taxonomy (NCBI): domain Eukaryota; kingdom Viridiplantae; phylum Streptophyta; class Magnoliopsida; order Vitales; family Vitaceae; genus Vitis; species Vitis rotundifolia. The sequence continues at coordinate 15,982,024 of CM058163.1, read as the reverse complement.
TGACCATCAATCATTGCCTCTCATGTGTCTCATTGATGACATGTGAGTTTGATTAATTATATAGCATCATGTCTCAAAGATTAGTGTTACATATCCAAGACATCTCTCTATTAAACATGACATTCATTACACTTTTCTTGCCCTTAATCTTTGATACATGGATAGATCCATGTTCTACCTTCATAGTGCTACATTATTTGAAAATGAATTTTTATCTTCAATAAGATCTTAAGTCACATGGATGCCTATGAAGCATGGATGTTGCCTGTAGTGAATGTGGGGGAGTGGGGTAGGGGTGTTCTTACTCTATTCTTCCTAAAGATGGTATCATGTGCTTCTAATAATTGTTTCATTCTTATTCTAGAAAATACATGCTTCCTAAAAACTAATAGTTGTTATTGGTTTATGATCTTTTATATCTCCTTCTAATGTGTAAACCTTAAAATAATGCCTTGATGTTAATAAATCTACCTAGTTCACGAGCAAAGCTCAAGGTTATGAAATGGACTTTGTGTCATTAGCCGTAAATCTAGTTTCCCTACCCATTAGCATTTCAAGATTAGTTTGAGGGTCTTGGTTTAGCAGTTAGATCTTACACTTACCAAGGTCGGATTAACATGCATTGATCTCATTTTAGCTTAAATGAGAGAGGTGACAAGTGTGTCTTCATTATAGGTGTCATATGAAGAAGTTTGTATATCCTTATAGAATAATTCATATTCAAAATACTATTTTAGAGCATTATAAACAAACTTCATTTCTAGCCAAATAAAAAAAGAGTGATATTCTTGCTCTCCTTGATCCTACTACCACCATTTTCACCCAATCATCTACTCTCACTTTGCTTTGCTCTCATTTCAAACTCTTGACACATTTAAAACTTCCAAGTTTTAGTTGTAAGCTTATAGATACTATTTTAGAAAAAAATAAAATAAAATTGGAAGCGAGATCTAAGATTTTGTTTTGAGAAAAGTATTGAAAAAGCCTGAGGCTTAGAAACTTTGATTTGCCTACGTCTAATTATGAACTTTTGAATGAAGATAACAATGTTAAATAATTTAATAGTTGAAGGGAGTTAGAAGGTTTTTTCTAATTTTGGAGCATGATGTACATTATGAGCCCAAATCATGATAACTTAAGTGGTTAGGAAGATTAGTTGTATAACATGCCAATAGGGTCTTGTTTAGTGGGGGCTTGTGTGTTTGAATCTCACCTAATTATTTTCATGATTTATTGAGCCTCAATGTAAGTCTAATATGAGGTAAATTGTATAGGAAAATTTTTCTCTCGTGTGTGGGTATGGGGTTGTAATGAGAGAGAGTGTTAAAGAATGGGATTAAATCTTAATGGTTTAAGCTTTTAGAAAAATCAAAAGTTCAACATGGCATTAGAGTCTTATTTATTCGAAGGTTATTAGTTTGGACCTCAAGACATATTATTTCCCTAATTTATTGAGCAAAAAGAAGGCTAGATATGAGGTTGCTGATGAGAAGTTAATGGAGGGTCCTGAGTCCAAGTCATCCCCTCATTATTTATCTATCTAATTATTTATGGCCATAAAGTGCTTCCCATGGTAGGTATGGGCTCACATATGGGGGGAGGAGGGGTGTTGGACCATTATATATGTTATGCGCCCAAATTCTAACAACTTAGTTAAGGTTTTAGGAAAATTTATTATATAACATTAATATTTTTTTGTAATCAAAGTAAAATCAACCTTAGTTATTTAACATAATAAAAAACATTAGTTTCTTGATTGAAGATGGTAAGGACTAAGTAAATTAATATAAAATAGAATGTTATTATAGTTTATGAGGTGAAGTATTAGCACTATAAAGTTAAGTAACTAATTTGCTAAAATTACTAGCTAAAACTTGAAAAGTCTTATCTAAGTGAAAAAGAAAATAAAATTAAACTCTTTATTTTACATAAAGCATATCTATGTCCCCTTAAATTATGAAATTCATGTTGTTTTTTCAAAAAGAAAAGGAAAAAACCCAGAAATGCCTACTCAAAAAGAGTAGATTGATACACTCCTTAACCATAAATTGAGTTGTAAATATAAATTCTAGTTCATCCAAGTCTATATACGACGTTAAGAAATCAATAGCTAGTTTCATTTACACCATTGGTTCGCATTTTTTTTATTCCATTGAAAATAAAGTAATAAAAATGAATTGAGACAAAAATGAGAATACAATCCATAAAACATCAATAGATTTGTAAACTCATTATAAAGTTCATAAATCTTTAGATAAAAAAAAGCAATATAAAGAGTAAAAAAATTAGGAACTATCAAGTTCAAAAATAGAGTGTATGGTAAAAAATAAAAAATAAAAAGATAAAACAAACAATATTTTAAAGTAAAGGTACAATAGTTATTAAAATGAATCACAATAAAAGTTTTCTAAAAATTGAAAAAAGAGAGGAAAAGTTTTTGGTATGCTTTTATGGTTTAGGGGGTAAAGCTTCATAATACTCGTCACTTTATCATCTTTATAGGAAAAAAAATTTAGACTCAACTTTATCACAACTCATATGAGTTAAAAATCTCTTGAATGTATTTTCTCTCAAGTTTCTAATGGATACCCCTTTATCAAAGGTATGGACATTGAGCTAAATTCACCATTAAAATTCATCAAGTTTCTCTTTTCATTTTCCTAATTCATCAAGCTATATTTATGAAATATCCTCATTCTTCACTAGTAATATCATATTGTCAAAAAATCCCTTAACAGATCTACACCTCCCACTAGTTAATACATAAAATAACTTAATAATTAGTTTTAAGTTTTAAGGACTTTACAAGACAAGCTAAGAACCTGAAATTGTTTGCACACAATTGACAAGTTGATTTGTTTTAAAAAGTAAAATGCTAAAGAAAATCCACAACACGTGTTATTTTAAAAATATTTGTATTTATATGACAAAAAAAAAGAACCGATAGTTTAAATTGGAAAAGTTTATGCAAATTAGATGAGGAAAATGCAAGCCATAAAATAACATTAAAACGTTATCATTCTCTAAGAAACATCAAGAACATATTGAGAGAACCATTACTCGACATAATAAATTGGTCTTGAAAGGAAAAGAAAATCATCAAAGCAATCATATTTGTGATGCATTCCTATTTGCAATAGGGTCCAATATGTGAAGCTCACAAATTCTTCACATGTGGATGAACCTTTTTGTTGCAAACATAGATCAACCTTATGGTGCCTACCAATAGGAAAACAATTATAATAAGATATTAGGAATAAAAATGAAATATATTAGTTTAGTGTTACATTTGAAAAGCTAGAGAGAAGCTAAATTAATTTTGGCTTCAACTTAGGATAGCCAAATAATTCTAATACCTCTTAATTTTGTACATCCATGTTTGCTTGTTCCTCCAAGTGTTTGTGTGTAGATTTTAATGATCTAAACATCTTTCCTCCATGAGGCTCATAGAAAAACTGCACAATCAAATTAATCTATGCTTTTTAATTTGTCAAAGGAATGAAAGCAATCAACAGTTAAATTGGTAAAAACTGTATAAAGTATTGAATAAATTTTAAGCCAAACACATACACTTAGAGCCCATTAGTTTGAGAATGACTTTAGAAGAATTAGAAGCATTTCCTAATGTCTTTTTTTTTTACCCAATAGGACGGATTTTTAGACATTAAATCTCATTAATTCAACTTGCATAATTTTCTACTTTTCAAGTCTTTGAAAATCCTAGAATAAGCATACAATTTTAAAGAAATTGGGCATGGTCACCATGACTACTACTTTTTTAAGTTAAATTTTAGAAATCCAAAAGTTTGCATGTATAAGGTGAGAAGATGGAAATTAAGTCTATAATGCCTTATAGTGCAATAATTGCAATCTTCTAGTTAAAGAAACTTTCAAACCTTTTTTAGACCTCTAAAGTCTGCATGTATAGGATTTATGTATAGCACACCAATTTATCATTGTCTCTCTACTTGGTAAAATTTGTAAGTATTAATTGGAAGAAACTTAAAAATATTTTATCTTGTGCTAAAGAGAAAACCTTTCTTAAACTACTATAATAAAATCTAAGGATGGGTTATTTATTGGAAAAATTAAGTAAAGATAAATTGTTAAAGAAGAATGATGAATAAATAAGAGTCTAAGTATCATCTTACCACTCAAATGAACTAAAAACAAAAAAATAAATAAATAATCACTCATATATGCATTTAAATGGTAATAACTAGAAAATTTCAAAATCATCATTGCTCATTTTGCCTATAAGTTCCCCAAAATTGCTCTTATTGTTATTTTGCTTAAAGACATATATAATTTTTTTTTTTTTTGTATAAGTTTCAATCTTAATAATTTAAAAAAAAAAAAGAAAAAAAATTAAATTTCTTTTTTCAAATTTCTTTTTATCTCCAATAATTTACCACAAAATTTCAACTTTTTTTTTTTCTTTAGTTTTGATTTGCTTTGAGTGTTTTTTTTATGAAGCTTGTTTTATATTTGTAATAAAAGTCATCATCTGTAAAGAAAAACAACTTAATATTTTTAATGCACTATCATTAGTAGATATATACAAACAATAATTTGTACAAGTACTAGTTATTATTATTTAATAATAGATACATATCAACAAAAATTAGCACTTATATTAGTCATTATTCTTTCACATACTATCCATATTCTTATTTATTTATTTATTTATTTATCTTTTTGGTGCTACCTAATATTATTTCACTTACTTCAATAGTGGATACATACTAACAATGGTTAGTATACAAATTAACCATTATTTTTTAATATATTATATTAAGACATTTCATTCCAAATTTCATCTACGCACTACCAATAGTAGGAGTCAAAGCTTACTAAACACTGAAGATCAAAACGATGATTATGGACTTTAGAAGATTTATATATGAAATGGAGCCAAAAACAAGTGTGAGTGTTTTCTCAAAATGGTGATCATGAGTTTGTTTTCTATGATTTTACTTTTTATTCAAATAAATAACCCTAAAGCAATAAAGGAACCCCCTTTAAATTCCAACTTGTGTTTGTAAAAAAAAAAAAAAAAAAAAAAAAAAAAAAAAAAAGATATTGTAAAACACTTTTTTTTTTTTTGAACTTTCGATAACCATTTTACTTGAGAAAATATTTTTCAATTAATCAAACACCAGACAATAAAGTCTATCTAATCAACATCTCATCATAACCTATTGATATTTTGAAAAAAAAAAAAAAAGGATGAGATTTTGTTAAATGAAATTTGAAAAAAAGTGGAGAAAAATTATAAATTTTTTATAGAACCAAATCTTCTTATGACAACTAAAAAAAAAATTAATGAAAAATTTTATTATCAACTTGAAAAAAAACAGGTTAATATTTTGTTTACAAATAAAAAACAAAGAGAAAAGAAAATTGAAATTTCATTAAAAGTAGTTTAAAAATAGTTACCCAAAAAGAAAAACCAAACAAAAAAAATATGGTCTAAAATTGAGAAAAAGAAAAGAAAAGAAAGAAAGGTAGATTTCATTTAAAAAAGAAATATTGAAATTTATGCTAAAATGATCGTGTGGAGTTTTTAAGAAAAAAAATGAGCAATAAAAGTAACTTAGTGGATTTTTGGACAAAATGAACAATATAAATAATTTTGATATTTTCCTAAAGTCAGTATTTGAATGCTTGTTGGAGGGATTACTTTTTCATTATCTACTAGGATGGTAAAGATAATACTTAAGTTTTCATTTATTTATTTTTCTCTTAACAATATACCATTATATTATTCTTCTCTAGTTGTATAAATCAAAGAACAATCTTGTAAAACATATCAAAATGTCTTTTATTACTACATTACATACTATTAAGCCTTGTAAGGTTGATATATGATTATTAACTAATATTACCTAAGCTTAGATTGTGTAAGACTAAACAGTGCTTAATAGTGTGAAGTATTAAGTTGTGTGTTTTTTTTAATATTTTATTTTTATTAAGTACTAAGAAGTAAAGAAAAATTAATATGTTACTTTTACTATTTAGAAAAAACTAAATATTTTTCTTTTTTTTATTTAGTCAAAAAATCTAAGAAATAAGTAATAAGTTAATAAAAAGTAAAATAAATAAATAAATGATTTGAAATCTAAAAGCAACTTGAGCAAAAAGTTAAAAAAACAAGCAACACCTTAGTTAAATTCCCAACCTTCAACAATATTGGTCAAGGTAAGGGTTTCTTTCATTAAAAAAATGATATAATCAAATAATGGGAATAATAAAATTGACTAATTAATGGTGATTTTATTCATAAAATTTCTCTAAGAATGAAACTATAGTAAGAAAAGGTAAATGTAATTTTGACTGAATAAATGAAAAATACTTGTATCTAAGAAAATGTTTGAAGTGGTTTGCCTTGCTTGATTTTTGGATTCCATGTTTTTTATTTTTCATGTTGGTAAATGCTATAGTTTGTTTACTTGAAAATATCTATCAATAATCAAAACTTAATCAATCTTTACTTATCTAAAAATCACTAATTTAATAAATCAAATTACAAAATAATATCAAGTAGGAAAGGCTTCAATAATAAGAGAATATATAAAGAGAAAATCAAGTAAAAATTAACACCTAGAAAACTAGTAAAATTATAAAAAAAGAACTAAGAAACATACCTGTAAAATAACAAAACGAAAAAATGTTATGTTAATCCTAAAGTCTTATTCTTATTAAAATATCATATTATAGTGAAAAATTTAGGAATATATGACACCATTTTAAATATATTTCAGATCTATATAAACCCTTAAAAGAATTAGATGAACATAATAGGTTAAGCATTGAAAATACCTTGTCAGATCTTTTCGTGTATTTGGGGGAAGATCTATATCTTTGTTCTACAATCCAATTAGTCGGTAGATTGAAAGATGTTGGATCTAATCTAATAATAATTGGGGCTTGTATTGGGGTTGAAGTTGGATTCCTTGATTATAAGGGAATCACCATTAGTGGTTGCAATGGAATATCAGATTCCATTTCCTTCTTCATGATAGCACTATTGGTGTTCATCTCCAATGCATTCACTTTCCTGATGTATAGAGAGGACGAAGTTATCGAGGCGGTAGAGGTAGAGAAGATAACAAATATATAACTAAAATGTATACTTAGCATACCCAATTTTGTGCACATAGTATTAGGCACACAGTCTTGTGCACTAGTTTCGCACGCAAATAAAATGGCACTAGCCCATTTTAGTTATATTTAAAGGATTAAACTATTATACAGTTTAGGGTAAATTAAATCATACTCAAGGCCTTAATCAGCTGGATTCTAAGTCATGTTTTTCTCCATTAATTTAGATTTAAAGTTAGGTCTTATTATAACTTATTATGTTAGTCTTATTAATTCATATTCAATGAAAACCAAACAAAATAAAATACAAAAAATGTTCTTGATTTCTTAAATAAAAGTGATAATCCAATAATAGATAATTTGGTTGAAAATAAGTTATCTATTAGATTTTTTTTTTTTTTTTTTTTTTTGTAAACTTGTTCCATGTTTTGACTAACACCCTTATTTTTTTAAAAAAAAATTAACTAGTTAAAAATATTATTATTATTATTATTATTTTAATTAAAATTATGTCCATAATCACTCATGTTTATTTGATTGCCTAACTATACTAGTTTATAATTTGTTAATTGGTTTTTGTGTGTATGTGTTCATTACATGGAGTAATAGATGTGAACATAATTAGATTAGTTTTAGAGAACTTAGAGCATTTGAGAGAAAAAGAGAGATCATATTGTTTAAGCTTGTTATGGATTTAAAAGATCGGAAGGAGAAAATAATCTTTCGTTTTTAATTTGAAAACTTTCACATAAATAAATCTTTAAAAGAAAATTAGTAACTTTTCTTATGGTTCTTTCCAAATCATAAGAAAATACTTTTCGTTTCACATAAGACTCTTACCTATCATTAATCAAAATATCTATTTCAACTTTTAGATCAATTTGTCAGGGAAAGAAAAAGAAAGACTTGTATTTCTTTGTTGGTGTGTGTACAATATGTACGTGTAATGTGGAAAGAATTTATATGCGAGTGTGTGTGTGTGTGTGTGTGTGTGTGTATGTCATAAATGTTAAGTTTAGTGAAAAGTTTATTTTGTCCCTCAACATCAAGCCAACACTTCATTCTAACTCAATAATAGAGCAAAAAAAAAAAAAAAAAAAAAAAGTTAAAACAAGCAAGAATACACATGTTAAAGTTAGTGTGAGTAGAATTGACATAAGTATGGTCAATGAGAAAAATATCGGTAAGTAGGGATATATCAGCCTTAATAATTTATTATTTATCTTATCAAATTAATTTTAATTTATAAAATATTATAACTTCATTATTTTTTTTTATTTTAGTAATTTTTTGAATAAATTTATATTTTTAATATTTTAAAATAAAAACATTCAAAATTAAATAAAATTAAAAGGATAAATATAAAAAAAATTAAAAGTGAAGAGATAGTAATTTTTAAAAATAAGATTAATGAGATAAATGATGATACATTTAATATTAAAACTATAATTTATTGAATTCAAATACATTCAACAATGTAAAATAAATTATGATGCATATATGATTTTTTTTATATTTATATTATTTATATTTTTATATTTAATTATCATATAAAATATATATATATATATATATATATATAAGACTTGTTAAGAAAATTATAATAATGGTTTTATACTTTTATTAATCAATTAAATAAAATTTTAAATAAAATAATTAGAATTAATTTAGTTATTCTTTTAATAATGAATTTTAACATATTTATTGTGAACATATATTTACAAACATGGACTTGGCCTAGTGATAACCAAGCTTCACCCAAGCCTTTTGTCCTGGGTTTGAATCCCCTTTGCTGCAGTAGAAAAAAACTTAAAGGAGTTGACCCGAATATTGGCATCTTTTCCCCTTTGCTGAAGTAGAAAAAAATTTAAAGGAGTTGGCCCGAATATCGACATCTTTTCGATAAATCAGCCAATCAACTTTCGATGTGGAGTATCATGTCGGCTCTTCTCGATATTTTGACAATCAACTTTTAGTGTGGAATATCATGTCAACTTTCCCCAATATTTCAACAATCGACTCTTAGTGTGGAATATCGTGTCAACTCTCCTTGATAAGCAAAATATCAGCAATATTTCACCGAAATTTTGCAACATTTCAAACCATGCTTGAAAGTTATGTAGGACAGGGTTTATTCTTTTCTATTTCTTCATTAATAGAGTTGAAAGTGTTTGTTGATTCAAATTGGGCAACTTGTGTGGTCTATTAGTGGGTTTTGTTTTTTTTATTTAGTGGTGATTCCTTAACTTCCCAAAAATAAAAAGGTAGCATATAGTTTCAAGATCTTCTGTTGAAGCTAAGTACAGATCTATGGCAAATGCAACATGTGAATTGATGTGGTTACTTTCTTTATTTAAAGATTTGCATGTATCTCATCCTAAGCCTGCCTTGCTATTTTGTGACAATCAAGCAACTCTTCATATTGTAGCTAATCCAATTTTTCACAAGCACACTAAGCACATTGAGATTGATTGTCACTTGGTTATAAAGAAACTACAAAATGAAAGCTTGAAGACACTACATGTTTCATCTAAACATCAAGTAGGGGACTTGTTGTCCAAACCTTTTTCTTCACCTCAATTTCTTTTTCTTCTCAGTAAAATGGAATTCACAACATTCATTCTCCATTTTGAGGGGGATTATTAGAATATTTGGGAATCTTGCAATATGGTTACAAGTTAGGTAAAGAATTTTTAGCTTGTTAAATAATTGTTAGCTTCTTTTTCTATTTTTTTTTTCTTTTTTTTGTTTTCAACTAGATGTGTCTATTAAATAACTTCATATGGTTATAGTTAATTAAAGAATCATTTATGTATTAACTATTAAAATAATTTGTTTCCAACTTTCCTATTAAATTTTCTTCTGCTTAGTATTTCAAAAATTATAGTTCAAGAAAGCTCTTTTGATTTCTATGTTGCATTGTATCTTCTTGTATGTTAGTACAAACCATACTCCTCTTTTTACCTCTTCAATGAATCTTTTTAGGAGTAAGACGAACAAGTGAGCACCCTTATATTGATCCACAAGCTTTTATTACATATTTTTGGTTTGTGCACACCACCTCAAATTTAAGTGGCCAATAAATTTTTTACTTTGGATACCTTACCATCCGATCATAAGCATCAACTAAATTAGAAAAGATAAGATTAGTTTATTTTAGAGAAACTGAGCTCCAAGTCCCCTAGCCAAACATGAAGTTTTAAAGCATGAAATTTTTGTGATAGGACTTATTTTCAATCCTTATTAAATTGATTAATTGTTTATGCCAAGAATGCAAATTATGCATGGCAAAGTGGTTAGAAAGTGTACAAATTCACCATCTTTTTACTTGTTTGTTTACTCAAATTTCTCTATCAATTTTTTTTTCATTTTTATCCCTATTGATCAAGGCAAACATGCTTTGGCTAGTGCTTTCAAATGCCTTAAATACATTCTTTTCAATATTGTAAATATTTGGCTTGGTCATTGTTATAGTTATCAATTGTGTCAATTTTTACTTTCTCTCATCCCCAATTACATATCCACTTTGTAGTTTTCATTTTTTTTAGTGAATAATCTTAGTTTTTATCTAATTGTTTGCCCTATAGTCTCTGACATAACTATAAGTGGAACATGCACCTCTCACAAACAAAAAGATATCACTTTTCTTCTTCAATTTAAACATTTTTGCATCTATCTAAGATTTGAAACTAGAATTTCAATATCTCATAGTCATCTTCTCTAGTTGTTTCTCAAAGCTCTCTTCAAGATTTAGTTCATGTTCAATTACCAGCTTTGAGTTTTCATTTTTTTTTTTTTTTTTCCTATAAGTCGTGAGGAAATGAATTTCAACTGTGTCTCATCTATCCATCTCTCTTAAATTGTTTTATTCAATAGTTACCAATTGTAGAATTGTTTTTATAGATTCTTTTCATAGATATTTTTAATAAATTATGCTAAATGAGTAGCTTCCTAATGTGGTGAGAGTTAATTTTTTTATTGCTAGGATGATATTTTTTTAATTTTCTTGATTCTTTCCAAATTGTGAACCACTCATGCTTTGACCAATCTCCATGTGTTTTTCATTTGTTTGGATTTATGGGCTTTTGAATTCTATTTAGTGAATAGATAATAAGGAATTTAGGATATGAGATTCACATTGTTTTAAGGATGTTTGAAGATGACATAGTGAAGTATAAAACATTTTTTTTGGGTTGTATCTCCTTGTTTCTCATACTTATGGTGGACATTGATGAGTTGGATTATTTGAATGAAATGAGCATTGGCAAAATACTAATAATTACATGAATTGTTGCAATATATTTGAGTGAAAATATTATGTTAGTGTTTCTCCATGTCACTAATTCAAACCTATGACTTTCCAATGTAAGTGGTAGAAATATATCTTTTGTTTTCTAGAAAACATTACTCTAACTTGTGAAAAAGCTTCTTATGCTTCCTTGTTAAATGTTATATAATGGAAAAAACCCGGATCTTTCTGTTTCCTAAGTTCGGATCAGGTTAGGAATATGCATAACTATCCTAGGCTTTTTCTAAATCCTATGCACAACAGAAAAATAACTTTTTTATACTTTAAAAGGATTTAGAAAGTGCTAACGAAAACTATATCTCAAATTTGGATGTTCTCGAATCAAATCCACATGGTGAAGATGAAGATTGAAATCGCAGAAGTCTTGTAAACTCGAAGTCTTCCGCTCGATGACCTGAACCTTGATCTTGGCACACTTCTAATGAAGAGGAAAAGAGGGTGAAGGCTATGCTCTCTATCTTTCTAGATGGTGGAAGATAAAAGTTATGGAAACCCTAACCCCTAGGGGGTATTTATAGGGTTCCTAAGTGGGCTTAAGTGACTTGAGCCCACATAGGTTTAGGTCACTTAATCTAGCCTAAATGAGTTCTAATTGATTAATGAACCCAATAAGGCCTACTAATTAATCAATTAGCCTAATCAAGAGACCTTGTTCACTTACCCCTATACAACCTTACATAATTACCAATATGCCTTTATGCATAAAAGTGAACTTAGAGCCAATTCAATCCCCATAACCCATGCCAACAAGGTACATGAGCTCAAAGCGGGGACCACTAGACCCATAGGAATACTGGCTACCTCAGAATCCAATTCTAAAGTTGATTCAACATTCCATTACAGAGAATCAACAGAACTCTAATATCCTATGTAAATAACAACAAGACACCAAGTGCTCGAGTTTGTGACCTGCTATCCATTGTGTTTAGTCTCCCCATGAACTGATGTTCGTAGTCTAATAAGGTGAAACCTATTAGCCTTTCAAGACTACCTCTACCACCCTTGAGTTATAGATCCTCCTATTATGTGTTCAATTGACATATCTTAGCTCTCAAAGAGCTTATGTCAAGTTCTATTTAAGGAACTACTATGACCATAGTTTCCATGAACACACCTCCTTAGGATCACCCAAGGAGACACACTATCTCAATCTTAAGAGATATCATGGTGCCTCTATTGAAAATAACTATTGCTACTGGCTTCCATCAACAATGACCCAATCCATAAGGAATATATGATCAGCTTACGATCTCACCCATATGTCAAAGTCATTGCTAACTTTAGCACAAGTTCAATATTCTCTCAAGGTTGAGAGACAACACAATGAAACAACTTGGTGAGGTCATGACTAAATGATAGCCTTAAGTCATGACTCATCATAGGTCATGTTCAATGTGTAACCATACACACTAGTGCACTCACCAGAGGAAACCCATCCCGATGACCAAGACCAGTCATCCCTTCAATTAGGAGGTGGAGCACTACAACCTCTAATGGGTTGCTTAGACCCATGAACCGGTTGTGAACAAATCATTTATTTGCAAGGAACCCATGACTTAGATCTTCTATGCAACTCCTAATACACCTAAGTCACATATAATACAAAATATGCAAGTAAGAATACTCATAAAGTATAATACATAGAATAAGAATAGATAAAAGTAAAACTGGAACATCCTTAAATAAATAATGAATTTCAAATTTATTACATCATGTCATGCTTTTAAGGGCTCTATCCTAACATTATATATTTGAGATAAACATGATATAATGAGATTTATGTTTCTTTGTTATAATATTTCAATAAGTAATTGTGTTTTAATTTTAATAAACTATGCATGCATGAAACAATTCAAGTATCATTGGCATCATTGGTATCATTGTGAGACAAAAGTTTCTCTTATTACATAATAAAGAGATTCAAGTTATCAAAAAGTGAAAACAATTTTATCTAGGCTAGTTTCAGGTTGACAACTTTTAAATTGTCCATCATTTGATAACGAACTTTTCCCCGCAAATGATACTTGAATTGTCCAATTCGACAATGTAGGAAAACATAATATCTATGAAGTTAATTGTTTGTTCTTAATTCAATTTTTAGAAATTTTGGTAGTATTTCCTCTTATTCTTTGGGTGCATATTTGGATAAAGTTACATAGTATGCCATGTCCATTTTATGTACTTGGAGAATTATAGGGAAATGGTATTGAAATTTCTTTAAAATGAAATTGACCACATTGGTCGTTGACACATAGAGATAATGTATTCCTATATGGGATAGGAACTACTACCGAATTTAGGATGTTGGAGATGTCAGAATACATAAAACATGCATCAAAATTTGACATACTCAAATGATTTTCTTTATGTTGCTTAAGGAGATGATTGAGAAAATTGGTATAAACAAAATTCGATGCAAAGGTCAAGGACAAACCCAATATAATAATATTAATATGCACTAGTTTTATTGAGGTTATACATCCCTTTTAATGCAAGTATTCATGGTCAACAATGTTTATAGCTTCTTAGTCACTACTACAAATAAGATATACCATGACCTTGTTTTTTCCTTGGCACTTTTAAAAATGTTAATAATTACCGTGATATTTCAAAAGTGTAGATCTATGTTCATAGATCAAAATGGTTAGAACAATGCTTACCATTTTTTCTTTTACATTTGGTATCTTAAACAAATGTTGAACTACATTTTCTTGATTATTATTTGAATACAGAAAAGAAAGGTTGTTAAACGAAAGCATAGAAAATGTTGCTATTTTCTTCAATTTGAAGTTTAATCACTATTAAATGTTTGTTCTTAAAAAATGGATCATTTGTGGATTTCTAAGGATAGAGGATTGAATGAGTATGAGGATGGGGTAGAACGTTTTTATCACATTTACAATATAAAATTCTGCATATAAAAACTCCATTAAATGTCCATGTTTGTAGAGTGGTAATATGATATTTCATACTCCTCAAATATTTCCTCAAAAGATTAGAGACCATATGTTTTTCTATAGAATTAATCAGAATTACCATATATGGTATTGGCATGGGGAAGCAACTCCAAGTGAACCACCAACTAGAAGGGTAGAACATTATAATATGGTTCAATTTAATGATGTGGATAGTACAGTAGAAATGGTTGAAGTTGCACAAGATGAATGTCAAAATGATCTAAAATTGTTTGAAATATTACTTCAAAATGTCGAAAAACCTTTTATATCCTAGTTGTAGAAAATTCACACAATTGTTTGCATTGGTTAAAATATACAACTTGAAAACAAACTATGAATGGTTTGATAAAAGCTTTTCAGAGCTTTTAAAAATGCTTAGATATATGGTGCCTCTAAATAATGAGTTACCCTTTTCTGTGTATGAGGCAAAAATGACATTGAATACATTAGGAATGGAATAAGAAAAAATACATGCATGCCCCATGATTGTATACTTTACAGGAATAAGTTGAAAGATGCATTTTCATGTCCTACCTATGGAACTTCAAGGTGGAAGGTAGATAATATAAGAACCAAAAAGACGACGGGAACTCTTGGGAAAGTAATGTGGTATTTTCCTTCAATTCCAAGATTTAGAAGAATGTTTCAATCATCAAAAATCGTAAAAAAACCTCTTATGGCATACCCAAGGAAGAGATTTAGATGACAAAATGTGTCATCCAACTGACTCTCTATCATGGCTAATTGACCATAGATGGCCCAACTTTGTTTCAAAACCTAGAAACTTGAGACTTGTCATTCTAGCAGATGGTATATATCCTCACAATTCATTGATTAGCAAATGTAGTTTTTTGTCCTAAAGAGCTCGAAGTAGCAACTATGAACAATGCTTTTTGTCATAAAGAGTAAGTTATGGGCAACACTATGGCTGCGGATAGAGGTAAAACCTTTAACTTGTTTTTAGTTTGATTTTTGTTTTCTTTCATAATGGAAATAGAAAATCATCTAAGCAGATAGGACTTTAATAATTTTTTTTTATTCTACGGTTTATTTTTGAATAAAATAATTTAAAAGATTCCATTCTTATATTTGTTAAACTTTTTTTTTTAATGAAAAAAAAATAATCTCCCTTTTAGCATATATATTATATATGATTGACAATGGGTATAATAAAATTTATTTAAGAGATAATTGATGTGACATTCTGAATTGAAAGTCATAAATTAGCTCATTAGTTTGATGTTGGCCCTAAAACTACAAGACCCGATGACGTACTTACATTTTGTTCATGAAATTTAAGAGATAATTGATGTGACATCCTGAATTGAAAGTCATAAATTAGCTGATTAGTTTGATATTGGCCCTAAAACTGCAAAACCCAATGACATACTTAGATTTTGTTTTAGAGAAATGTCGTTATGGTTCATAGTAAGGCTTAGTTTGGTGTGTCATACCATGCATGCATGATATCTCTTCACATTCTCTTGTGAGAAAATAAAGGCTAATCTTAAATGAGCAAAATACCTAAGAGGGGGGTGAATTGGGTTTTTTTTAAAAAATCTTTTTAAACACAATAAATTTAAGCACAAAAAAAAAAAAACAAATAAAGAGAGATAGAGTTAGAGAAATCAAACTCATTTTTTATAGTGGTTCAGCACTTCCTTGCCTACGTCTACTCTCCTCAAGTTCCTAACTGAGTGAAGGTTCCACTAACTTGAAACTTCAACCAAGATTCTAATCTCCTTTACACTTGGATTCCGGTTTCAATGGGCTCTTACACAATCTCTTCAAGATTTAACTTACTTGAAGGCTTTAACACTCAATTAACAAGAAAAAATCTCTCAACCTAGCTCAACAATAGCTCAAATACAATTTAAGGCTAGGATGAATCACAAGGGTGCACTAAAGGATATGCAAGTGAAGATTTAATGCACCAAGAAAGAAATGAGAGCTTTTAAGACAAGAACAAGTGGGTAGACAAATAAATGTAGGTCTTCTCTTGCTCATAAATGAAGTAAAACTCTCTATTTATAGGTTTCTAATCTCGAGAGCCAAGAAACTCAAAAAACAGCCTCAACCAATCGAGCTGGAGGTCGACCGAATCACTAGTCGTTGGAGCATTTAATGCTTTGGCAGGTTACCATTGCTTCAACCGGATTTCTACCAGACCTCGACTGAAGGTTGACAGGAAATGAAGATACCTTGACCAGGAAGGAAAGACTATTGGAAGAGAGAGAGTGTTTTTTTCACTCCTCGACCAGACCTCGACCGGACAGAGGGAACCGATCGACCGGTACCCTGACCGGTTGAACCGGTTGGCTAGTGCCTCGATTGGTTCACCATTTTGGGCCCGAAAACCTATCTTTTTCTATTCTCTGCTCTTCTAACATTTAGGCAAGGTCTTTAAGTAAATTAATATGTCAATTTTGAAATGTTTTGCCTAAGGTACTTTTGATAAAACTTTGGTTTTAATGAAACTATAACTTTAAAGAGTAAACCGAGTTTTTCAAAGATGCATGAAATGATATGTAAAACCTAAGTGCACCCATGCATTCATCTTACATTTGTTTCCTATGATTAAAGGGCTTCCAAGAGTCTTGATCTTGCATCCATTAGGTCATTTGATGAATTTCCAAATTAATACCTGAAATTCTTTATAATTCAAACCAATTAGTAACTTAACCATAGTTTGTTATCATCAAAACCTGATTAGGAGAACCCTTGGGCTAACATCTTATTTTTCAACAAACATGCTACCATACTCAAGGTGTTTGTCAAGGCTCATCTTCGACTACTCAAAACTTTGGGGTCCTTTCTTTGAGTTCACAAGCTTCTTTCCCATAGTGTCTGATGGAACTAAATTTTAGGCTATATATTAGCACCACTCTCCTTTACATAGTTAATTGCAGATCGTGTATATTGTGCATTATTATGAGGCTATAAGTGTCCTGTTTTATCTCCGTATTTGTAGGCCACTACTGCTATCTCTTTGTATATATATTACTTGAGTGTGTTATGAATAATAGAGCCTTTTTAATATTTATCTCTAATATTCATTATGGTATCAGAGCCATAGCTGTCACAAGAACAACCCTTTCTTTTCTTCTACTCGTTCAATTCCTATTTCATTCTTAAAAATTCCATTCACTCCGTTAACTTATTCTTCTTTCTTCACCCAGATCTGCCTTGACTCCTTGTTATTTTTTCATGTCCAATCCTTCTTCTCCACGCTCAGCTTCCTCACAGGAAACTCAGCTCGCTCATCCTCAGAACCCAGTTACCACACCAACTGTTGGGCAAACCACCATGTCAGGTAACACTACTATTGTTGGTACTAATCTGATATCCCTCAATGCCTCATCTCAGATCCCCTTCAAATTAGCAAAAGATGGAGCCAACTATGCCTCATGGAAATCTCAGATGACCAACCTGCTGTTTGGCTACGATCTCCTTGGTTTTGTTGATGGCTCACATCCTTGTCCACCACCAGTCGATTCTGCGTACCACCTATGGCTCCGACAAGATCGGCTTGTCCTCCTTGGTATACAAGCCACAGTCCACATTGCCATTAGTCCCACTATCAATAATTGTCAAACTTCAGCAGCTGCCTGGGACAAGCTTCAAACAAGTTATGCCAACAGATCTAACACACGGATGCTAACGCTACTCACCTCTTTGATGCGGACTACAAAAGCGGATCTCACTGTATCAGACTATATGACTAAGATTAAAGGTGTGATTGATGACTTAGCCTTAATTGGTCATCCCATGAGCAATGAAGAAATCATAAGCCACACCCTCAATGGCCTTCAAGATGAGTTCAAAGAACTCACTGCTGCTGTTCGAGGTTCGTGATTCTACCATCTCTTTTGAAGACCTTTATGACAAGTTACTAGACGAAGAGATGATCCAGCAACGGACTGAAACCAAGAAGCCAGAGGCGTCCATCACTGCTCAATTTACTCACAAAGGCAGTGGGCACAAGCCCAAAGGTGGACACAACAAAAACTTAACCCAAACCAACAAAAGCTCTCATCCTTCCTTCTCCAACCAAAGCCAGTCCTATAGCTTTCTTCCTTCCGGTAACAGCTATCTCTCTGGATCATTCTCTCCATCCACTAACTCTTGGAGGCCTAATACTCAGCAGGGCTACCCTCGTGTAGTCTGTCAACTATGTGACAAGGTTGGTCACACAGCAAAGGTGTGTCGCTCCCGCCCTAAACCAAACCATTCACAATCCTGGCCACAAGCTCATTTGACCACCGGTGCCCCTAGAGCTTCCAATGGCAATTGGGTGCTCGACTCAGGTGCGACTCATCATATTGCCTCTGACTTGCACAACCTTTCCATGCACTCCAACTATGTTGGGAATGAAGATGTCGTTGTTGGTGATGGCACTGGTATTCCTATCTCTCATACTGGCTCCTCTACACTTACTGCACCTAATACCACCTTCACTTTGAATAATATTTTGTGTGCTCCATCTATTAAACAAAATCTCATCTCTGTTTCTCAGTTTTGTAAACAAAATAACACCTCTGTTGAATTTTTTCCTAACCATTTTCTTGTGAAGGATTTGAGTACGGGGGCATCCTTGGCTCGAGGCCGGAATAGGAACAACTTATACGAATGGCCATCCTGCTCTCCACCTCCCAACGTCTCACCTTCTACCTCCTTCACCACGACATCTGCCTTATGGCATCAACGTCTCGGCCATCCTTCTCACTCCATCCAACAAAAGCTCCTTGCCAACAAGCACATTACTTGTTCTGAGTCTCCCAAATTTCAGTCTCACTGTGATTCTTGTGCTTGTAATAAAAGTCATAAATTACCTTTTCAAGTTTCTTCACTAAATTGTCAGGAACCGTTTCAGGTTATTTATTCAGATGTTTGGGGTCCATCCCCAATTCTTTCCATTGACAAATTTCGCTATTATGTCATTTTTGTCGATTACTTTACGAAATATACTTGGTTCTATCCTCTTAAAGTCAAATCTGATGTTCCTGCTATTTTTGAGAAATTCAAAACTTTAATCGAAAATTTCTTCCATACACATATTAAAACAGTTTACACTGATGGTGGTGGTGAATACCAAGCCTTAGCCCACACACTTTCTAAATTTGGTATTTAACATCTCACTTCCCCTCCCTATACACCTGAACATGTTGGCTCCGCTGAACGAAAACATCGTCATATCATTGAAACCGGTCTTACTCTTCTTCACCAAGCTTCCTTACCTCTTCGTTTTTGGTCTTTTGCCTTTCAAACAGCTACATATCTCATCAATCGCATGCCCTCCTCCACTATTGCCTTTGACACTCCATTTCACAAATTATTTCATCACCATCCTCATTACACTTCTCTTCGTGTATTTGGTTGTCTTTGTTATCCCTGGCTTCGTCCCTATACCAACCATAAATTGGAACCTCGCTCTCGCCCGTGTGTCTTTCTTGGCTACTCCATTGCTCATCACTCTTTTTACTGTTTTGACCCCCAAACTAACAAAGTTTTTGTCTCCCGTCATGTTAATTTTGTAGAACATGTTTTTCCTTATCAAAATCTTGATTCTTCAGCCTCTCGTGTTACTCCCACTAGTCCTATAGAATTTTCCAACCTCATTGTTGGCCCACTTCAACCCCAGCCCATAGTCTCCAAGCCTAATCCGCCCAGCCCTACTTCACCTTTTGCAACAACTTCACCGAATGCCACCCTGTTCCCTAGTCATCTTCCCCATTCTTTACCTACTTCCACTACATTCCACTCCCATTCCTCCACCTCCACAGATACTTCGGCATCACTCTCGGCCCCGTTGGTTGCTCCTATCTCCACGCCATCGCCAGCTCCAGATGTCCACGCTACTCTCGCTCCTCAGGTATGTTTTCCTTCTGCCTCTTCCTCACCTAACCAAAATTTTGACTTCCCCTCCACCACCCCTGTTTCTGCTCAACCTTCTCGTCCAACAACCCGATCTCAAAATAACATTTACAAACCTAAGAAAATTCTTGATCTCCACACTACCTTCACCGACTCCTCCCCCATCGAACCCACCACTTACACTCAGGCTCAAAAATCTTCTCATTGGCGTCGAGCCATGAGTGATGAATACACTTCCCTCATTAACAACACCACATGGTCCTTAGTCCCTTATTCTCCCAGCCAAAATGTTGTCGGCTGTAAATGGGTTTTTCGAATCAAAACCAATCCTGATGGAACCGTTGCTCGTTATAAGGCTCGCCTTGTTGCCAAAGGATTTCACCAGCGTCCTGGTGTTGATTTCACTCAAACATTCAGCCCTGTTGTAAAACCGGCGACTGTTCGTCTAATTCTTGGTATTGCAATATCTCGGGGCTGGTCCTTGCGCCAATTGGATGTTAACAACGCCTTTTTACAAGGCACCTTGTCTGACAATGTTTTTATGCAGCAACCGCAAGGCTTTGTGCATCCTCAGTTTCCAAATCATGTGTGTAAATTGCACAAAGCTATCTATGGTCTTCGCCAAGCTCCTCGTGCCTGGTACAATGAGTTGCGCACATTCCTTCTTGCTGCTGGATTCTCTGCTTCCCGCTCTGACACTTCCCTGTTCATTTGCACATCTTCTTCTGGCACTCTGTATCTTCTTGTCTATGTCGACGATATCATAATCACTGGTTCCTGTGATTCACTTATCCAGCAGTTTATTGACAGTCTCTCTCATCGGTTCTCCTTGAAAGATTTGGGTCCTCTGCACTTCTTCCTTGGTGTTGAGGCCTCTCGCACATCGTCTGGCCTTCATCTCTCTCAACAAAAATATATTCGGGATTTGCTTGTCAAAACTAAAATGGATGAGGCAAAAGCTGTTAGCACTCCAATGTCGTCTACTGAGACTCTTCTCCTTCATGATGGTTATCCTGCTTATGATGCTACTGAATATAGGCAGGTCCTCGGCTCGCTTCAATACTTGTCTCTTACCCGACCAGATGTTTCCTTTGCTGTTAACAAGCTCTCACAATACATGCATCAGCCATCTACTGCTCATTGGGCTGCTGTAAAACGTGTCCTTCGTTACCTCAAAGGTACTATGGACTATGGCCTGTTTCTCCGCTCTCACTCTTCCCTAGCACTCCATGCCTATGCTGATGCTGATTATGCTGGCAATAAGGATAATTATTCTTCCACTTCCGCCTATGTTATCTTTCTTGGTCCTAATCTTATCAGTTGGAGTTCCAAGAAACAATCCACGATTGCCAGGTCCACTACAGAGGCTGAATATCGTGCCATTGCATCCACCACTGCTGAGGTTAACTGGCTCACTCATCTCCTTCAGGAACTTGGTATTGTTCTTCCTGCTGTTCCCACGGTCTATTGTGATAATGTAGGGGCAACATATGTATGTGCGAATCCTGTATTTCATTCTCGTATGAAACATATCGCAGTCGACTTTCACTTCGTTCGAGATCAAATTACCAACAATCAACTTCGGGTTTCGCATGTTCATAATGCTGATCAGTTAGCAGACTCTCTAACGAAGCCCTTAGCCAGAACATTGTTTCAGACTCATCGTTCCAAGCTTAGCATTCTTCCAAATGTCTTGCGCTTGCGGGGGCATGATGGAACTAAATTTTAGGCTATATATTAGCACCACTCTCCTTTACATAGTTAATTGCAGATCGTGTATATTGTGCATTATTATGAGGCTGTAAGTGTCCTGTTTTATCTCCGTATTTGTAGGCCACTACTGCTATCTCTTTGTATATATATTACTTGAGTGTGTTATGAATAATAGAGCCTTTTTAATATTTATCTCTAATATTCATTAGTGTCAACCCCAACTCCCAAAATCCACTCCTTATTAGTGCACTAAAGGAATCTACAAATGCACCATAGAGTGAAAATGACATCATGAAAATGTATTAATGCATCTTAGATGTGAGAACTTAAAAAAAAAAAAAAAAAAAAAAAATAGGATTCTAGAGTTTAGACTTGTTTCTACTAATTAGAAATTACTAAGCAATGAATCTCGCTAGTGTGAAAAGTACCAATAGATTGACCAGGGAAGGTATATATAAAAAAGATTGACATTGTCAATTGGGAAAATTCCTATGCAAACGCCAATCCTATCTTCCTAACCATCATGGATGTTGAGAAGTAGATATCGATAACTATGATGAGGATCACAAAAGATTATCATACCAAGGAGTTAGACATTTGTTAGGTTATCAACAATTTTAATGAGGGTGGTATTAACTATTTGGTTGTTGATAGTGTATTGTGTAGTTCCACCAAGCCAATCTGCTCCTGTATTGAGATCAATCTCGATGAGAAAGTAGCATATATTTTTCCTTTCTTAATTATATCAACTGCTTCATGGTGCCTTTGTCTGATAAGCTTAATAGGTTCTTCTAGATTTCCACCATTTAATTCTCTAATGTTCATCATGATAGGGTTGAAATTTCATTATCAAATCAAAACATATCCTCCTATAAGAGGCCTTTGAATTCCGAAATAATCAATTCACTTGATTCTCATATTGGCAAAGACAAGCTCACACTATTGGAAAGACTATCCCTCACCTTTGTCTTCCCAAATAGCAAGGATGAGGGGGAACCTTTCATAAAATCACAAGAATTATTCAAGTTTGGAATTCATAGGCATTGTTATTGAATTTCATTTGTATAAAATTGGTGTTTTGTGTTTATTTTGTTGGTATTAAAATTGAATTTTTTTAATTGCAAATTGATGATTTTTTTTCTCTCACATATATACCCATTAGAGTTTCTTATTAGGGTTTGTGTTTGAAATTTAGAGAAAGTATGGTGCAATTGTTCACTGGTGTGGTGTACCATTTTGTTTGTGGTATCTAATCTTTGGGTATTGGATTTAATTTTATTGTTGTTGAAATTGAAAGTTGAAATCCAAGTTAATTGTTTAACTAACTATTTGTAGTTGAATTGTTTGCACCAATCTTGATTACCCATTTCATGGGAATAATCAATTCCAATTTTCCTCCATAGTTACTGAAAATATATTGTAGGTGAAGGACTATTATGGAGTATATTTAATTCACAAGGTTGAATATTGAACAAAGACATGTCTTAGGTCTAGCTTATATGGAATAGCATATCTTACATTTAGTTAATTATATATACTATACAAATTTTGGTTATATATAATATCTATGTTACAAATTTGGATAATTCAAAGTCCAAGTGACTTCATATAATTATTGTTACATCTTAAAAATGATTTCGCAAATTGGAATTACAATGACTCCTACACACCTTAGATTCTAACTCAAATTCTCACTTTATTTTATTTTTATTTTTATTTTTTTGTTTTCAATCAATTAATAATATGTTATGGGCTAGTTTAGCTTATAGTTGAGATGAATTTTATCTAAGAGCACCTCAATTTGAAGCAAATTGAAGAAAAACTGACTTATTATACCTTATGAAAGATAATATTATTAATTTCCATGTTTTTTTTTCAAATAACCTTTTCATGACATGAACTTATATGTAATATTGTTGTATTAATTGATTAGGAAATCACTAAGCCTAAGGAAGTGAGGAAATTTAAAAGGGAAGGAATGTCACCATTGCATTTTAGCACAAAGAAAGATGAACTCTAGCTATGACGAAAATTCAAAAAATGAACAACTTCCATTAAAGATGAAGGCACAATTGGGTGACATTAAAAAAAAAAAAAAAATGTTAAAGGAAGTTATTGTTTTAGCTATAGATATGTTTTTTTTTTTTTAGACTTCTTGTGTTACTCATATACAAGATGCAATGTGATTTCTCTTTTATATCATAAATTTATTACTTTTGGCACTTCATTTACGAGATAGATAAATAATAATTCCTTTAATTTTTGGATAGTTGTTGGATGGATAAATAATTGTTATTTTCTTTATATTTGAGTTATTTCAATCTCATATGCAAATTAAAATAAAAGAGCAATAGGTAAAGCTAATTTTAGATTGTCACAATTCTTGGCACTTCACTAAGTGTCAAGATTTAGGGCAATCAATAATGGAAAAGGTGAATGATGATGCTTCCAAAAAGCTTCAAGGTTATTTCATCTTTAACAATAACAGTTTTTGTAAGTGTCATTATTTACAAAACCAACAATAACATTTGCAAATTGGAACACCTCAATGCTTCTAAAAAACAGCATTATTTGTTCTATAATTACAATGACACTTTTAAAAATGTCAACATCGCTAAACACTCTTTACAATGACACTCCATTTCATGGCGCTTTTAAGAAGTGTAATTGTTTGTAGAAACTTATTATGATAAGCTAACAGATGACACTTTGGAGAAGTGTCATTGTTTGTCTTTCTTGACAGGTAAAAAGTGTCATTATTGATCGATTTTTCTTATAATGAATCCAATTGGTTGTGATTGAGTTAATGAAATGATCACTAACTTTTTTGCAACCATACAACACTACATAACCTTAATACCTATTGTTCATTATGATGTCGTAAGGACATATGCCTCTATGTGACCTATTAAATAAACTAAGTCTTATCAATTGAAAAATGTTCCTCCAGTTAGTAAAAACTTCATTCATGTGGTCATTTATGAGCATCATAATAACCCATATTAAAATATTTAAAAACTTTAATGCACTAAAACATTGATTTCATCAACAAAAATACACTCATTCTTTTGACTTATAGCATTCAAAGATGTTTAAAAATATATATGTACAATAAAACATCATCAAATTTATTAACAATTAAACTTTTAACCCCAAAACAATCCGTTACTTTAGTAGATAAGACACTATTTGGAATAACATTATTTTTAGCTCAAGTTAGAAGTTAAAATGATAAGGTTAAAAGAACAAAACCAACAAAAAAACAAAAGAAGTTATTTTTTGTCAAACTTGACACTAGTTCAAGTTAGATAATGTAGCTCAACGCCCTATTGAATTGAGTCTTATAACTACACTCCCTAATTATATATTATGATACACACACAACCTTTGGTCTAGTATACATGATTAAATTAAATGCCCAGCCTAATTTGCAAAGCTAAACTCGAATCCCAAAGCAAGTTCATTATAAATACTCTTCAACCAACTTGCTACAACATTCAAATAAGACAATGACAATGATAGAAAACCAAAAAAAATACCAAATATATCATTGAAAACTCCTTCCTAAAGGAGGTAAAAAAAAATCATGAAGTAACTTTCTTCTATTAATAAAAAATGGGAATACAATGGTCTATATAGTGTTCTAACTCGAAATTTATGGTATTACAAATATTAAAGAAGAAATTAAAACACATACACACACACACACACACACACAACAAGCATGTTGTCAAGCTTATAAGAGTTGGAGAAATCTCTCCATATAAGTCTTCAAAACATGATGAAGAGTAACCTTGACATTTAAGTCAACAATATACAAGGAAAGACAGCCCAAAAAAATGCAACTTTGAGAACAAACTCTCATTTTTGCTATTTTACACAACCCCTTCTTTTTTCTTCTTTTTGAAAACTTCTCTCATTTCCTTTAATTGTAATACTATACAACAACCCTAAAAAAACAAAGTTTAAAGGCCTGTTTGATAGCTGTTTTTAAAAATAATTCTGAAAATTAGTTTTTGAAAATTATTCTCTAATGTTTAATTTGTAGAACAAAAGTTTGTTTGGAAAACTAAAATATTTTTAACATATTTTTAATGTTTTTAAATATGTTTTAAAAATAATTTTTATGTCTAGTATTTTATTTTTAATCATTCTTCATGTTTATATAATTATTTTTTTAAGACAATCCTTAAAAAAAAGTGAAAATAACATAAAACAATTAAAAGATGTTATATGAAAACACTTTATTTTATTATAACAAAAAATAAGAAATAGTTTTTGGTTGTCAAACATGTTTTCTTAGTATTTTTATTCTGAAGAATAAAAAATTGTTCTTAAAAATAGTTGCCAAACGAGAATCTTTTCATGTTAGTCTAGGTATCACATTAGTTATTGCCCATTTTATGATTTTAATTATTGCTTAAAAACTAGTCTTTCAGCTAAATAAGAAGGTCCACTACTTATGGGTCAAAACTTTCAAACCCCAACACAAAGTTATATTCAGGACTAATATTCACATATTAGTATTAATATAGTTCATTAAATATGAATTTCTATAGAAGCCAAAATCGAGTTTTTAGGGTAGTAACAAACACTTCCATATTAACACTTTTTAACTCATAAGTTAGTACTTGCAACAAAATTTCTTAATAGAGACCTTAATTGAGTTAAAGAAACATTTTTTGTTTGACAAAAACCAATTCCCCAAACAAAAATCTAAAAACTAATATTATTATCTAAAAGACACATGAACAACATAAACCCTAAACTAAAGTGAGTGACAACTAATATTTAGCAACAATGATAATGAAAAATAGCCTCTTTACTAATGACCTCGGACCTAGAAGCTCTAAAATCCCTTGCCTAATTTTTTGTGATGACTTTAGGTTAATCTTAATGGCGAGTGCAAAATTCTAAATAATTTTTTGTCGCAACTCATAAATTAAGAAGAAAAAAATGAGAATAAATGAATCCCAAACGAAAAATTGTTATTTTTCCTCAATTATTACAAAAATAGTAACCTACTAGTATTATTAATTAACGTGAAAGATATATTCAACTTTAATTACCATGTTATGGACATAACTTTAACAACATAATTTATAAGATTATTTAATTTAAAAAAGGATAAACAATTACATATTCATAAGAAACACTTCTATTTTTTAAAAACATTAAATTCCATTTTTGACAAAAATACCCACCAATTGTTTTGATCAGCATTTCACAATCAAACACACTATTGGGAAAAAATAGCAGGTAAAATTATAATACTCAGTAAGTGGAGTTGTTTTTTTCCAAATATTGGATCATCTTGTACCATTGACACAATAAGAAATATTTCTAATTTATATTATAATTACTCTCATTAGAAAGAGAGAAGAGTAATTCTCATGAAATGGACCCATAAACATAGATTTATTATGAGGCATGTTAATATAATAATAAAAGGAAATAAGAATGAGACGTGTTACCATCATAATAGAAAATAAAGATTGTAATTCAATAGTTAATGAGTCTAAAACAAATTATCTTCGTCATTAAAATGATATTAAGGACGAAAAAAACTAGGATTGTTAATAAAAAACTTAATATTTATTCTTAATGACTTAAGTTGATTGTATGCGTTAAATTATACATAAGTTGTAAATTTAAAACTTTATTAATTCTTATTTTAAGTATTAAGACTATTTGAAATAAAATTAAACTTAAAATTATATTAAGACTGTTTGATAAAAAAATAATTTAAAATTTATTCTAAAATATCAAATTGATATATTATTTTCATAAATTATAATTAAGACAACGAAAAAAGTAACAACGGAGTCATGGTAGGTATGAAAGAGATCCTAGAGGTACCGGAACAAATTATGAAAAAAAAAAACATATAAAAATAATGAACTTAAAAATAAATTAAATGTCAGTACTTATTACTTAAAGTTATTTTTTATTTTATATATTAAATTATTTTTATATTAAACATACGAAATATATTTAATGACTTAAATTAAGTATTAATCACTTTAGGCTATTAAATCGTTTACCAAACATACGAGTACATATGGCTAGAAGGGCCAAACTCAAGAATATTGCTATCGTATGTTTTATCACTACTTTTCATGTATTAAGGTGCAAGAAACAATTCACCACAAAAATATGATGACTATAGGAACAAATCTAAAAAAATCTGCACTTGATTTCATCACTAAAAAAAAGCTCTCGGCAAATGTCCTACTGAAACCAGAGCACAAGGCCGCCATGGACAGAGGCAACGGAGAAATCCTTCTGCTTCTTCTTCTGGCCTATTCAACTCCAGCCTTCATCCTCATCTCGTTTTCGCTCAGAGAAATACTCCTCGAATCCCCCAAAAACAATTAAATACTACTCCCTGGAGATCTCACCAATTGAAAAAGACATGTGGGAAGCCACAAAGACCAGAAGCAAAGAGGAGGAAGAAGAGCAAGATTCCGAACAATCTTCACTTCCTTAGTATTGGAACTTGCCCTTCATGATGCCCGGTAAAAATGCGTGCATATTTTACCTTTATTTTTTTAATTCAATTTTCTCTCCAGTTATCTGTGTTTGTTTCGGAGGAAATTGAGGAAAACAATAGAAAAGAGAAGTGAATCTGGAGTTTCCTGTGTCATATTGTGGCTTTTACATAAATTTACGAATAGAATTGATATTTCCCCCCCATTATTAGATACCACTGCAGAAGTATGTAGGAATCCAAAAATCCCAAAAACAATTTCGCTTTGCCTTTACTTCCCCCAAATCTTTCTAATGGAAAATGGACTACCACCTCTTTTATCACTTTTCCATTACCATGTCAGGTTTACACATGTAATCAAACACGTATTTGGAGTAGAGCACTTATTTCTATGTCAAATGGAGTTGAAAACTTGAATTATTACTGGATCAATAAACTCCATAAGAAATTTGATAAGGTTATGATTTTGCACCATGAAGATGAAAGGGATATCTTTTTTGTTTTTTGCTCACATATATGCCAATTGATTTATCTCCGTCCACATACAACAAAATAAGACATTTTCCTTGTCTGCTGTCCTTTTATGCCACCGGTTCCCCACATGCGATGTGACAACCCATGTGCTATTCTGTACAAATGGTAAGACAATTCTGGTAAAGACTGGTGGCCAGCCTATAATGTTTAGGAAAATTCCATTGTATATCTGAATTCACTCTATATCAGCATAGGGGGTGTTTGATACAGATCATAAATGACTAAATTCAATTTAATTATCCTTACATTAGGGAGTGCTAAAAGGATGCAAATAGTTTCATGTTAAACCCAACGACATACAAGTGATGCTAGAGATTATCACAATAGTAGATAAATCATAGAGTACGAGATGAACACTATGGAGTCTTTGGCATGTGTACATTCCATGTATGGAACATGCAATGGAAGATAAAGTTTTCCTCCATTCCTCTCCTCCCCTCCCCAATAGTTAATACTATGTTGTCATGGCAAGAACTTTGGTGACAAGCTTCTAAGTGGAATAGCCCCAAGAAGTCCCTTTATGTGGCAATTGGCAAGATCCTTCCCAGTCAATGCAAACTTTGTTGACTGTCCTGATTTTTGTACTAATCAATCATCAATTTTTTTTTAGTCAAGTGCCAATACCTTTCACCGTTGAAGGAACAGATGAAGGAGTCCTGTTACAAAATTATTTCTTCTGCACTCTTGATGGATTAAAATCAGATACCACACCTTCAGCCTATAAAACTATGGGCTTTCTTATGTACCTGCAATTGGCCTGAAAACTGTTGACACTGACCAAAGGCTCCTCACTATGCTGTTATTAATTTCCCGAGCAAATAGAGAAAACATAGAGTCATAATGTGAATCAGTTACCTCTTGATAGGGATAAGGCATTTTATACCCTTTTTACTTTCTGGTTAGGCATGGAAGCACTTCTGTGAACATGATTTTGTACTGTAAAAATTAATGGAATGGATAGGTCACCTTCACTCTAACTTTGGAAGAGATCAGGGAGCAGCATGACCGTTTGAAATAATGATGTATTCTCCCCCATACAGAGTCCCAACTTCTTTTTGAACTAGGAAGATGAAGGTGGTGTGTGGGGCTGGAGGAAGGAAGATTTGACTTGTGTAGCTGCAGCCCTTCAGTACCAATTTGTTCCAGAACTTGAAAGGCCCCATAAACTGGTAGGCAGTATCATTATTTGGTCACCGCTGAATATCAGCAGTATGGCCACAAGGAAGGTAGGAAGGGAGGGAAGAAGAGACAACCCCAATTGCCAATGCAAGCACCATTGGCACAGTGCTCATTGCTGACATTTTCATTTGATTTTGGACCTTGCAAACAGATACAGCTTAACGTGAATGACAGTTTTGACAATCTTGTGATTCAATACCCAACTTTCTAGAAACAGTTTTCACAGCAGATGACACACCCATGACGGCTGATGATGTCTGCGCACAACATGAAAGGGTTCATGCCAAGTGTGAAAGTAATATTGTGACGCCATTTTGCCTAATCCAGAAAATGTACCGAAGGTATGGCTGGTTCTTGACCAAAAAATGCTGATGCTCTGCATTGTCACCAAGTCTAGGTGATTCTTGGACAAAACATGCCATATTGTCAGAACAATGATTTACAACTACAGTTGGCCATCCATTTTAATGACTAATAAGCACTTGTTATACAAAGTCAGTGTCTAAAAGCAAAATAATTTTGTCAACAAAAATTGGGATAACTATAGCATAATTACTACTTAAGGTGGAAGTTAAGGATAAGTTGGGTAATGTGAGAAAGTTTTTGTCAGAGGAATATGAAGGATAACTTTTTGTGCTATTGCTAAGCTACACCTCTAGGACTACTAGGAGAAAAGTATGAGCAACAGAATGAATTTACAGTCATCCCCCAGTAGCTGCATGAGAGGTGGCTTATTGCTGCTATGGTGGGAGGTCACCTACTTGTGACTTTGGAACATCTGTGAATGAAGAGGCAGATTTCTTAAAAATGGTAGGATTTCAGCTTGTGGTAGATATTGAGCCTTATTGCCTCTCTGGTGGGCGTCACTTTTCAAGTGGATTCAACCCCCCAAATACAGTGGGGTGGGGGCCAATTCTAATTTCGATGTCTTCTCAATGTGGAATTGAGGTTTAACAAGATTTTTTTTTTGGGAAATCATTAAGTTAAAAGTAATCGAAGACTTTCACATTAAATGAGGTAATGAATAACCACTGATACTTCTTACACTCCGAAAGTTCCTTCACAAAAATTTGGTGAGTGGAGAACTATATTACTGAGTTTGAAGCACCAATTCACACCTTCATTATCTTGAACTTCAGAAAGAGGATCCAACTGAATTGGAATTTATACCGTCAACCCAGTCACTAGTTTTTAGGAGAATACTTTCCAATTTAACCTTGGGTTAGCTTTAAGAAAGTTTCTTATATAGTGCCATCTCTCTACTTAAGGGGCTTTGTTAATGGAAGGCAAATACTAGATGTGGTTATCAATTAGTAATGAAATTTCCTAGGCAAATACTAGATGTGGTTTTCATTAGTAAAGAAATCCTAGGCAAATAATAGATGTGGTTATCATTAGTAATGAAATCCTAGAGAACATCCTGTTGTAAGCACAGGGATGGTTTTTTAAAATAGCTTTATGATGAAGTTTAGGATCACAAGAATTGGGGTTTTCATGTATGATACATAACTTGAATAGGAAGGCCTTGGACCTGGAAAGCACAAAGGTACTGGATATTTTGAGTTGTTATTTCAACTGCAGGCTCTTAATGTTATTGAAGCTGAGTTGTTTTAGCACTTGAGGAAGATTCGACATGGTTTGTTTTGCCTGTATGTAATAACCACCATATTGAAGGGATTTCCTTTGTTATAGTCTCAGAAACCTTCTTTGAAGCAAAGGTCCTTAGTGGATTGCTCCATCATGGGGTGGCTTCAAAAATCATGCTAGAGATATCGCTTGTTCTTCTCTATTGAGGCCCCAACAGCTAGCTAGGTCATGGCGAAATTTTTACTTATAGATGCTAATATCTGAAAAATTTTTATTGAGAACACTTACCACTCTTGATTGTTTGAGATGCTAACAAAACCCATCTATTTGTTCCTCAAAATTTTATATAGTTTCTCTCTCTCTCTTTTGATTTCAAATTCTTTGAAGCCTTAATAACAATTTTAGCCAAGCCAATAGAATGTGCAGCAAGCCATGCATATGAATGAATGTGTTGTTTTGATGATAATAGATCAGATATTTAAATCTTGTCCTACAAAAAAAACCTTGGGGGAGTTAGCTAAAGCTGTAATCTTTATGTTCTGACTTGTGGTTTGTTTCATAATAATCGGTGAAATTTTCATATATATCCCACACAAGCTTCGCAGTTGTAGCAGCAAGCCAATTTTCTTCAGTCATTATCTCAATATAGAAGCATCTGAAAAAGTGGTTTGATATCTCTATATGCTCTATTTATTTCTGTCATTAGTTAAAATAGCAAAATCGAAATTCAATTCTATTTACAAAGAATAACTTGAGTTCCGCTCATTTGGCAGTTCTTTCTACATCTTGGCTCAACAGTCCAAACCATTGGTGGAATACTTGGCTTCCTCTGTTTGTTTGAGTTCATCTTTTTCAGTATCTCTTGCAGCCTTGTATTGGTTTCTGAATATTTACTATTTCTATTCTGAAGGGAGAAGTCATTCTCTTTGTGTTGGGGTGTGTACCTTCTCACATTTTGAAGTAAAAGGAAATGTTTTTTTGGTTGGGGTGTGGGGGGGGTGTGGGGCGGGGGGTTAGGCGGGTTGGGGTTTTGTTTGGGGGCCCCCGGAGACTTTTTAAGGTGACCACAAAGCTATTATAGAATTCGACTTGCATTTTTAAATTCTTTATATACATTTTACATTTTAACTCAATGTAGAGTGTTCTGTATTCAATCGATTTTTTTCTCTTTATTTTTAGTACCCAATGTTAAAGAATTTTTGTTTTCATGAACTCAAAGATTTGTCTTTTCTTGTAACAGATTATTTCGAAGGGGCAAATTAAAACGTTTCCTTTGTACGACCAGCAATTGAGGCATCTTATTAGCATTACTACATATTGAACCTTACATCAATAGGTGCTTAAATATGTTTGATATTGCTAGATTTTTCAGTTTGAAAAATAAAATGCTTCTTTGTTCATTTAATGTTTTCCAGTTTCATTTATGAGAAAATAACATAAATCTAGACTCGAGTAACATGTGCTTTTGGGTTTTTAGTTTCCTTTCATTTTTGTTTAGTAGTTGTACTTTCATTATTCCTTAAATTTTCTCACCAACTGTTTCTTTATTGGTTTATTGCTCCTCACTTTCGCATTCATCAGAGTTTCAAATTCAATTAGCTTGTTTCATAAACCAGGGTCTTTATTTAAAGATCTTCTCATGCCTTTTTTAGTGGCTTCTAAAAGACATGCCTTGATTTATTACATTATCCGTTGTTGTCTTTGACCATAAAAGGTTCGAGCATTGGCATTGTCATGGTAAATATTGTGGCTACAAAACTTCATCCGTATCCAATTGCACACTTGCCCAAACTCTTGATGATTGAAGGTATGATTGCATTTACTAGGCATTAAATTGCTAAAATTTGTCATCCAAAGTTCCAATTTCTTTTGAACCTGGAAGACTTTCATTTTGATTCTTGTAGGAATTAATGTGAATCATTTTTGCAATGCTTGGGCTTGAGACCAGTACTGATGAACAGGGGAAATAAGTTCTTATCAACCACGCAAACAAAACTTCCATTATCCCAAAGAAGTTCTTTCCAAGCTACTACTGCCTTCTGGGTTTGGAACCTTTTAGAGGTAAACAATCAATTGGAATTAGTTACTCTTTCAACATCTTATTACAAATATAGTTGAGCAGGCAACCATATTCCCTGATACCCAAAATTTCAAGAATTATGACACCATCTAATGGTTAGTTTTTTCTGGGAATGAGTAAAGCAATCTAATTCCTCCCAGAACTATCGTAAGAGGAACAGTAGATAACCCCCAAGACCACATTTAGTTTTGCATGGAGATGCATGTTTTCTGCAATCCCCATCATGCAGTGTTGTGTCAAATGGAATAATAGCAAGCAGGTGATGATAAGTGAGGTATTTCTAAAATCCTTCTACAGTATTCCATCTATTGTAATAAAGTTTTCCCCTCAAAACTGTCTTTGATCTTATGTGTAAATATTAGAGTTGACCTCATGTAAGCTAGCAACTGATGTTGTAACTTAACTTGAAAGGGAAAATACTATAAATTTAGCACTTGGTTTTGGCTCTTGAAAGCAAAGAATATATAGGTTATAGTGAATTGAATTTCTGCCCTTCCCATGGATGTAAGCTACATTCTTGAATCACGTTTAATTATTTTTTGTTTATTTTGTTGTTTTGTTGTTTATTGTGATAAATAGTCTCCCATAACAAGTGTATCAGAGTTGTTTCCCAACACAATAGATGACTACCAGTGCTAACACATGTTTGAGGCTATATGTAAGATGAAAAGTTTCTTCTAGAATATACCCTATGACAACAGCCAATAAATGATGTACTTAACGGAAGTTCGTAAGGTGTTTTGGCAAGGTTGAACAAAACCAAAGCCATATAATATCAGAAATATTTGGGTCACTGATCCCAACAATATCAAAAGAATAACTCAAGAAGAGACCCTCTAATCCCCATTTTTGCTTTTTGTTCTTCTCTTACAAAGCATCATATCTCCCTTAACAAAAAGACAACCCAAGTTGAGCCCACATTATTCTCTACAAAACCCAAAAAGCCTTAGCAAATTTTAGGGCATGCACTCTTTTTGGGGGGATTTTAGGTACTAAATTTGGGAGTCTCTCAAACTACGTAAACACACTCCAGATTTTTAAAGCACGACCCACTCTTTTTGAGGTGGTATTTTGTACTCTTTTTGTTAGGAGAGGTTTTGGTGTGGAAACTGGAGGTGCTTTACACATGTTACATAAATTTTCTTTTGCATGCATTACATGTAGATTTTTGGTGATTATGTAGTTACACTTTATGTGCGACAACAATAACTGATAGTGCCACATCACCATATGAAAGGGCTCTTTATCTTTTCAAAACCCAAAAAAACAACAAAAAATAAAAAATAAAAACTACTTAATACAAAAATGACTTCTAACTAGCTAAGGTGAAGGTGAACCTTTATACTACCTTCTTAGAGGGACCAAAGATCCGCTAAGCCAAGGACGTTTGAGGTGATAATAGGTCTGTGATGCCCTTAGATGTATTAGGCACATGTGCGTTACCACAAAACTATTCAACGAGTCTATAACCTTGATCGCTGTTTCGGAATCTTTGAAATTCATTGTAATGGAAGTTCCCAGTTGATGTTCAACACATGTACATGGGTTTAGTCCAATCTTAAGTGACGGGGGAAACCCGTCTAACAGCCACAATGTGCGAGTTGTGAAGCAATCGGTTAACAATTCTCGAATTGGGACATGACAGCGGACAACAACATTAGGTTGTCCAGAGAATGTCGTCATAATAATTTAACAATATTTTTATGTATTCAATAGAAATTGAGTATAAAAAAAAATACCACAAAAAATTTAGAAAAAACAAAATAAAGCAGGCTTACATTTCAAATATTAATAAAAAATTTATGAAAGTATGTATATCATAGACTAATTAAATGCTGGATTCTCGACTTGATTTTTTTAAATTGTCACTTCCTATTAAATTACCACATCAAATATAATTTATTTTAAAAAGGAAAAAAATTAATTAATTGTTAAAAACTTTTAAATTGACTATAGTTTGTGCATTGCATCTAAATATATACTTAATTAAATACTTTTCCATGCTATAATCCTCAAACTAAGAAATGAAACCAAACTTAAAAATCATTTATTATTACAAGAAATATGTTATTAAGTTTTAGGTAGTGAAGCAAATAATGTGGAAATAAAAATAATGCAAAACTTTTGATTGTTCCTCACATTCTCCACAACCCAAACAAAGGATATAATAAAAATAAATAAAGAAATATAGGTAGTTTGATATTTTGTTCTCATCTTGTTGTGAAGCTTAATAGAGGATGCTTGGGTTAGTGCTCGACAGTTAAGTGACACCAAGGTATATGATACGCCAATTGTGTAAATATGATCCGCTTTAATTTCAAAGGAATCATCGCACTTTAAATTGCATCCATAGGTTAAGAGAAACTAAATATGTATATAATATCAATTGAATTTCTCTTATTCATAAGGAATAACAAATTAGGTACTTTCAATTTTAGGTATGTATAAGCATTTCAACTTAAATGTCTTGGCTTAATGTATACTCAAAGCTTGACAAAGGAACTACATGTAATAAAGTAAAATTAAAACCTGTCGCCCTTCTATCTCTAGTAAGAAACGCAACCTCCATTAGCCCTTATAAATATTTGCAAAAAAAAGATACGCCTCTAATACATAAATTAAAATACATGATGAAAAAGATGACTATAAACCAATGTACAATAATTTGATTAGATTTGTTATATATATATAAAGAGAGAAAAAAAAAAAAAACTGCTTAGATTAAGGATCTTCAGATAATTAATACCTAGAACATAAAACAAAAAAAAAAAAAATTAGAAGTTGGAATTATAAGATAAGACTAGCTATTTTGAATTAAATCATCGAAAGATAGCATATTATAGAACATTTTTACTCTATCTATAAAAACTTATCTTACGGATGAGATGTATCAATTTATCCATATTTTAGGACAATTAAAGTAATGAGTAATTACACTAAAATAAATTTATTGACTTATTAATTAATCAATACTCTCAGAGGTGTAAAATAGTAAGAAATGGAATATACAAAACTAACATATATCGAAATATTTTTATAGACACCATTGCGTAAATAACTTATTTAAAAAAAGTTTAGGTGTCATTAAATAAAAAGGAAGAATTTAAACATAATTGCAATGCTAAAGTAGAGGAGATCCAATAATTAAGTTTGTTGATTAAGGTTATTTGATAAAATTTAATACTTATTACTTAATACCTTAAAGGTTACTTTAAGATAGATTATCTTAAGTTTAATTATACTTAAAATTTATTATTTAATATTACTTTAAATTATTAAAGTTTATTTGATAAAGTAATTTAAAAAAAATCATTTTATATTATCCAATTGTCCTATTTTACCTTATTTATTTGATAACTAGAGGTAGCATCAATGAAAAAACAAAAAATAAAATTGAGATTACGAATAAGTTAATTACTATGATATTAACACTTAAAATTGAAAGTAACTTTAAGATATAATATTAAGTTATTTTATCAATAAACTTAATTTTATATAATAATTAAATTCAGTTTATTTAGTCAATGAATGATTACCAAACACCCCAATGAGACCAGAAAATACGAATGAGTTTTAATAGTATTCAGGATGGGCATGACTAGGTTGGTGGTTCCCCCCAATGCTTATTAAACATAATTCCAATCAAGGCAAAATATGTACCAATACAACTCAAACCTGCAACCAGTCCAATGGGCGCCAACCATTTAACCTTTATAGCAGCATTAGAAGATCCCGCTCTTGTTTTATCTCTCTTTTTCTCCAAACCCCAGAGGAAAAACCTTGAACTCCATAATTTTGATCCACAGAATAAAAATGGCAAAAAAGTGTGTATGTACTTCATCTTGAAAGCTCATTAACTTCATCTTAATTTATCCAAATTGCAGAAACTATAAACTCCATGACCAATGTGCTATGGTGGCCTACCTTCATATAACAGGGACACTTTGGTTTACAACTATATAACCCCCAAACAGGGTTTGTAGAGACTTTATCAAGATCACAAGCTTCAAAAGACATAATGAAGGAAAGAAAGATGATCTCAATGAAAACATGGAGTCAAATCGCAGAAAAGACCTAAAATTCCCACTCAATGTGTATTATGATTGTTGTTTCATGGGGATAAGCTGTTTGATTAACATGTCTTCCTTGTGATACTTAGAGATTGGCGAAGTATACTGCACCTTGTGATCCTGGTTGTATGTGGGCAGAATGAATGTTCATGCCAGGTCCATATATGTTTTCTGATATATAACACCCTGGAAGATCTAGATTCAAGAGGATGAGTTTCAAAAGCTTGATCGTTTAAGGTTGTGCCTGAGAATTGGTGAGGCATGATATAAATCAACATGAAATTGCAGAAGACAACAGGCGTCTCAAATAAAAATGTCAGGTTCAATAGTAGGCAAATCATATCGGCGGTCACTACCTGTAATCCTATGCTCTCAATATTCAATTGTTGAAGAAGAAAAAAAAATTGCTTTCACACTATTCAATTACAGGAGAATGTCAATATAGAAGAAAATAATATTCACTAGACTCCTTTCAACTTAATCAACCATGCAGAGAATAGCAGTCGGGTGACCAATATTCACATAATAACATTACTACATTGTCCCCTCTACCTCTACTTTGTTACCATCAGCCAAGCTTATAGTAATATAAGCTTGGGTCATCTCTCTATGCCACTGATGAAAACTCCACTGGGCTTCATACCTTTCTGGTGATTATGCATTTGGATTCCCGACCCTCTTCTAAGTGGAAGAGGTACCTATTCCTTCTTGCAATCTGGACTGCAAAAGGAAGTTACCCGGTTGCCAGAGGATTCAAAATTTGGGCTTTACCCCACCAAGGACGCTTGTTCTCTCTAGAGACTACGGATATTAGGGAAGATCAGACTGGTAATGTGACAGGGACCAGTGCATGGTGCCATGCCTTGGTGATGGAAAGGTAATACCAGTGTAGGGAGAGCTTCAAGCACCAACTAATACAAATATGCCAACCCAGGGGATTGTGTTTGGAAGCCTACTGTGGCAGTTGCTATTTTGAGGACCTGAGGTTTCCAAAATGGAACTGGAAGCTGTTTGGAGAAAGACTACCACTTTCAAATGAATTCAAACTGCTGTTTCAGAAGTGCTTCTATCAAGATATTGAAGTCCATTGAACAAACTTCAGGCAGAGGCAACCAAAATAAAGCAATCATATTCTCAGTCCTCTTGACCCCCCTCTGCGTTCATTCTTCTTCTTTCATTTCTCTGGCTGCCATTTCTCTTAGTTTTTCTACTGCTTGAACCTCCAAATCTGCAGCTTTATCACAGATCCTGAGGTACAAGCGATGGTAGAAGCCTTTGGCACTGTCTA
This sequence comes from Vitis rotundifolia, assembly GCA_030254885.1. Lineage (NCBI taxonomy): Eukaryota > Viridiplantae > Streptophyta > Magnoliopsida > Vitales > Vitaceae > Vitis > Vitis rotundifolia. The sequence continues at coordinate 15,942,839 of CM058163.1, read as the reverse complement.
AAAGAGGGAATAATGACCATCAGGTTCTGGAAATTCTGTTGCGAAAAGCAGTTGGAGAAGGTGGTGGGAGAAGATAGAAAGAATTCAAAGCAGAAGTGAATTGATAGGCCCAACCCAACCAATATGAATCAAGGACACTTGCAGCTTACTTGCCGTAGGGTGAACACTGACTTCTGGTGTTTTTTTTTTTAATAATTTTTTTTATAAATGCACAATGGCCTACTTTTTGAAGCTTCCTTCCTGGAGGCTGCCCGAGACTTGTGTACCTACATGAAGAATGCAGTAAACAGCTCATCCATTGGGTCATAAAGCCCTCAGAACAACTATTGGATTGATTCTTATACAGCCAAAGTTGCAAACATGACTGGTAAAGCTTCTGATAAGCATCCAGACTTGTAACACTCACAGGCATCAAGGGACCATATGGGGTATAATTCATCAATGTTTCCTTCAAACTAAATAATAAGGAACAGAACTATCATCTTTCTGGCCATTTTAAGTGGTGTTTGTTATAGCATTAATACAAGAACATTAGGGGTTCTATGTATAACTCTCTTCCTATTTTGTATAATCCAAATCTCCCCAAACGATTAAATTTAAAAATGAATCCTATACATTGTTTTCGAGTAACCACAAAATTGGTGGAAACTGGGAAAGTTTTCAGCACTGGAGAGAACAAAATGACAGACCATAAATACTGGAAGAGGGCTTGCTTTCTAACCATTACCATAATATTAGAGCTCAAAACCCTATGAGTAAATTAATTTCAGGAATGTTCAGAAGATAATTCTAAAGTGATGAACCTTCTACCCAGAATTTCTTGATCAATCTTGAACAGGAGCCATGCTCATCAATAGATCTGCACCCAGGAATCTCCCCTCTCTTCCCAATTCCTTCACTGGACACGTCACCTGCCCAATCAAGAAAATCATCAGGATGTTAATTTGACAAAACATCAAGAGTATACATCCATAAAGCCTGATCGAAATCAAATACACCAAGAGCTGAGCCATTTACTTCTATTTCCCCTCTTCCCTGAATGGAATGCCTTTTTTGGACTGAGTGATGAGGTAACATCTAAGACACACCTAAAGCTCTGATTGGAGTCCACGGGTATTGGCACAGTTTACATGACTTTGAATCATAGCTGTGTGAAGGGAGGCAAACATGAATATCAGGATAATCAACAAGTCAACAACTATCAACGGCAAGGAAAAGAGTACCATTGGATATTTACCAATCAAAAATCTGAGAGAGTCCACTGCACTGTACGAAAGGCTTGTAGCTTATTCCATGGCCATGCTTTAATGTTTCTGAATTACGGAGAGAGGGTTGAGTTTTCTTTCATTCTGCACATAAGAATAAAAAACATCATGAAAAGCTAAAAGTTTATATATAGAAGTCCTTTAAAGATAAGAATTGGTAAGAGAGACACCCATGGACTAGTAAAAACAACATCTTGTTAGATAAGTAACCACCATTTGATTGTCCCACGCTAAATGCATTTATATCTAAGAAAGATATGGAAAATAGTCAAAATAGCTAAATACAGTCCAAAAACTCATCTTGACTAATAATTTTCTAAAGCAGCAACATAAAACCTTGATGAAGAATCCACCCTCTACCTGACAACCACTTCAATACCAAATAAAAATGTTACTATGACCATTTATGGTCTTAAGAGACGGCGGATGTATGTTTGGCTACAAGACCCTAAGACCCGCCTCAAAACAACAAGAAGACAACATCAATATTGACACAAACAAGTTACATTCAACATGACTCTCTAATGAAAGAGATTTATGCATGTAACAAATGCAAATGAAATAAGAACAAGATATTCATGGATTACACAAAAATAGATGGCAAATCGAAAGGATAATGTTCACAACAGGACAATGTTAAAAGAAATGATTATTTTTGTCCGACCTGAAAATCGAGGCATTCAGAAAGTACACGTTAGTTAAGTAGTCCATGGAAACAGGGAACATAATGCAGAGTTGTATTCCTATTGCATAAGCAAACACCTCAATACTTACAAGCAAACCAGCCCAGAAAGCCATGAATACCCTTTTTGTTTTGCTTTTTTACCTATTCCCATTCTCTTTATGGCCAGAATTGCCCAGGATGTAAATAACCTTCACCACATAATTTAGAAACCAGCCCACCAAGCAGGTTGAAGTAGCCAGCTGCCCTATCTTCTTTGGTCAACAAACAGCTCCCATTATTGCCTCCACAGGTCAGGAAATATTAGAGCTGGCAGCAAGGGAGGCAGTAAAACTCTCTGTTCCCCAAAACCCCAAGTTTGAAGGCCAGAAGTTCCTTCTTGGCCTGATTTAGTTGTGATGTCCATTCCGGGTCCTAACAGACAAACTAATGTTGTCTGGGCACCAACTCAGAGAAAGCCTGCCAAGGATTAGAGTCTGGCGGCCAGGGAATCAGATTTTTCTTGCTGAAGATCCAGTCGTTGCTTCAACTTTTCTTGTGCTGTTATGAGAAGAAAACCTATCAGACCATAGAAATGTGTACAAAATGGTAAACTTCAGGTTTTGGTTGTATTGAAATCACAGGAAACTTCACAAGAGGGAAATTATACCCAGACTTATTGAAGAACAAATAAAGACAATTGACTTACCCAAATGTCTACTTTCTCATTTATAGGTCCCTCCCCTGAACAAATCCCACATCTAGGACCGTAAAAGGAAGAAACAGGGAGTCAACATTTTTTTCATCAACTGTCAGCACTAACTTTCAAAAAGCATAGATTCCATTCAACCTCTGGAGCACTATATGCAGGTGTTTTTTGAGTGTACTTTCAGATATTGTCTTCTTCAATGCCCATTTCTTCTGGCTCTTAAGGTGCTTACGTGGTTGGTGGAGGAGCATCCAAAACACAACAACTTCCATAATCCATTAGGGCCCAATAGAAAGATTCTCAGCATTTAAATAAGAACTTTATGTTTATAACCAATGATCATGTTACAGTATAAATCCATAGTCCAACTGGTGAATTTGATCATTTCGGCCAACACTCATCAAAAATTGTTTCACAGTTTGAGGGGAATTTAACCATGCCATGGGCCAAGCAGGCAATTTCTGAAGAAGCAGGGTGACAAAGTAGTACCATCATTTGGACCGAGTTCCATGGAAATTCCTCTGTTTTTTACATGATAATCGTCATCTTCAGCTTTTCCTTTTGTTTTTTGGCATGCTGAAATTGGATCCTGAAATAAAAAATCCCACACAAGTAGATATTTAACAGAAGAGATCCGAATCTCTTCAATTGGATTAATGTAAATGAAAATAATCAATATTTTTAGAATAATACTAGGTGATTGAACCTTGTACCTCTGAGTTTCTTATACTTCATGAATAGAGCAATGAGCAATCAAGTGTTGACACCCAGGAATCTCCTCCTCCACAGCAAAATCTGACAATCTATCCTTCCTTCATTTTCCCTTCCTTGCAAAATGTCAAAACTGAAGAAAATATCATCAAAAATAGAGAGAAAAATAAGAGCATCAACTATCTCAAAAAGAGATTTATGTCTATTGGCTTACCTTTTGGAAGAAGTCCACTGGTAGAGCACAACTACATGGACGCCCAATCAGTGGCAAGATGCTGAACCAAAGAGAGTTCAAACGATCTAGGCTCATCCCATTACATGTAAAGAACACTGAACAATGAAAAAACAAAACAAAAATGAATTAATAATTTTTAAAAATGAGCAATTATAGACTAATTTGGTTCTCATAAACTTTACGGGAATGTAAAAAAAAAAAAAATGTGAACATTATTGTTATTTTTTTGATTGTTTATGGGAAAATGGAGGGAAAAACAAAAAATCATATGAGAATTTATTTAACACCTTCTGGTGGGGGGGGGGGGGGAACTAAAAATGTTTTAGTTGTTATCAAATTATAATTTAAACGGTTATAATTATAAAAAATGAGTTTTTAATCAAAAACACATAATAAATTGTGAATACAATTTATTTAAAGCATTGAAATTCAGTACATTAAAGTTGTTCATAAAAATAGGTATATTAAAGCAAAAAAAAAACCAAGCAATTTGAATGACTTGCTAATAAAGCACTTAACTAACTAAATAAAGCAGCTAACTATATAAGAAATTATAAAAAAAAATAAAAATTAAAAAAATCAAATTGCCAAAAAAAAAAAACAAACAAAATATACATGGATCTTACATAATTTTTTTTTTTCTTATTTTTACAATAGTTATAAATAGTTTCATTTTAATTTTGGCAAACTGGCCAAAATCAAAACAAGCATGAAAATGTTTTTCAATATTTGTTTTCAGGCTCGAATCTTCAGAAAAAAAAAAATCTTAAATCAAATAAATAGGACTAAGCGAAATTAATTGAACTTGATATGAAACGTTCAGCGCAAAAGAATTACCTGACTCCTAAATTGAGGCTGAGTGACACATTGATTAATATAGCACACGGATGATCACTATTTTTGGAATGTAGAGCTATATAACGCCATTCTTCCCCTTTCTCAAATTGACACCGTTTTTCCAATAAGACATTCGTTTGATTACCATATCAGAGAGGGAGTCCAGAAGTCTTCTCTTTTGTCAAGTATTTGACTTACGACAGTCTCGGAACGACAATGTTTATATAAGAGAGGTGAGGTGTTGAAGGAACCCACTTTGTCAAGGATTAGAGCATGGGCATTTAGCGATGCACAACTCTTTCAAGAGAGGTGAGGTGTTTGAAGACCCACTTTTGTCAAGGATTGGAGCATTGGGCATTTTCGATCCACAAACCATTTCAGAGAGGTGAGTGTTGAAGACCCCCGCTGTCAAGAGACTTGAGATTGGAAGCTCATCAATTTAAGATAAATCAGAGAAAGGCGCAAACACGCCTTGGAACTACTTCAATTCTTCACATCCACCCTTGATGTGAACTGAGTAGAGATGTCAGCCTTGCAAACCCCACTCCACCTGGGCATGATTGGATGCAGCTCTTAATTTCAATTGGCTGAAGTTGGAAGGCAAACCCTCGTCTCTGAAAACAAAAATTCTGGACAATCCCATAAAATCCAAACTCCTGTACAGATGAGTGAGTTGTGCCAACGAACTGAGCTTGGAGCACCTATAAAATACTCACAAGACTCCATACTTCCTTGCAAAAGTCAAAACATGAAGAAGTGCATCAACTATCTCAAGAAGAGATTTATGCCTATTGCTTACCTTTTGAAGAAGTCCACTTGGTTAGAGCACATTTTACATGGACGCCCAATCACTGCAAGCTGCTGAACCAAAGGAGAGTTCAAAAATTCTAAATAATTTGACTAACTCAGTATCATAAAATACTTCACATGAATTCTAAATGATCTCATGTCTAAAAAACATTGGCATAAAATTATTGTTGTTTACCTTACATGTTTCTTCCATGGTCATAATCGAAATTTTGTTTATCATAACAAATCTTCTATGCTCATCCTGATTACATACAATGAACACTGAAATGAAAAGAAAAAAAAAAACACAAAAATGACAATTAGTTTGGTTTGATAAATTTAGCACACACAATTCCCTTTTTCTTGCATGAGAAAAGAAAGAGTAAAAAAAAATAATGAATTTAATAATTTTTTAAAATTAGCAATTATAAAACTATTTTGGTTCTTAGAAAATTTACAGGGAAGTAGGGAAAAAAATTGTAAACTTTTTCTCTTGTTTGATTGTTTATGGGAAAATTGAGGGAAAAACTAAATTTTATGAGGAATTTATTTAATATTTCTGAGGAACTAAAAATGTTTTAGATGTTATCGAATCAATAATTTAAACGTGTTTAATTCCAATTAAATGAGTTTAATCAAACAAATGAAATTGTGAATAAAATTATTTAAAGGCATTGAAATTCAAGTCATTAAAGTTGTCCATAAAATTTGGTATATTGAAGCAAGAAAAAAACAAAGCAATTTGAATGACTTGCTAATAAAGCACCTAACTAGAATATGCCCTAGAGTTATTCTGTGCTCTGTATATAAGAAATAAACAGAGAACACAAAAATAAAAATAAAAATAAAAATAAACCAGGAAAAAAAAAAATCATTACGTTATAAATGGTTATTTTTGCAAACTGCCAAATCAAAACAGAACATGAAAATGTGTTCAATATTTGTTTCAGGCTTGAAGCTTCAAAAAAAAGAAAATCTTAAATCAAATAAACAGGACTAGCGAATGAATTGGAACTTGAAAGAAAAGTTTAAGGGCAAAAGAATTACCTGGCGGAGTGGCACTTTGATTAATATAGCACATCATTGATCGCTATTTTTGGAATGTGAGCTATATAACGCCATTCTTCCCCTTTCTCAAATTGACACCGTTTTTCCAGCAAAGGACACTCGTGGACCATCAGAAGAGAGAGAGAATCTGGAAGTCTTTCTTTGGTCAAGTATTTGAGCTTACGACAGTCATAGATCCACAATCTTTTAAGAGAGGTGAGGTGTTGAAGACCCACTTTTGTCAAGGATTGGAGCATTGGGCAGCTTAGGATCCAGAATATTTCAAGAGAGGTGAGGTGTTGAAGACCCACTTCTGTCAATGATTGAAGCCTCGAGCATCCAAAAATTCGTAATTCTTTTAGAGAGATAAGGTGTTGAAGAACCGATCCTGTCGAGAACTGGAGCTCTGGGCAGTTTCTGATCTCTAATTTTAGAAGAGAGGTGAGTTGTTGAAGCCCCCCGCTGTCAAGAGACTTGAGATTCGGGAGCTCCACAATTTCAAGAGAAGTCAGAGAAGAGGGTAGCAAACACTCCTTGGGAAATACAACGTCTTCACATCCACCTATGATTTTGAAATCAGTAAGAGAGGTCAGCCTTTGCAAACCCCACTCCACCTGGGGCGTGAGTTGGTTGCAGTTGTAAATTACAAGTTTACGTAGGTTGGAAGGCAAACCCTCTCTCTGAAACAACAATTCTGGACAATCCGATAAATGCAACTCCTGTATAGATGAGTGTGTGTGTGCCAATGACCTGAGCTTGGAGCACCTTATAATCGAACAAGACTCCAAGTTGAGAGCGTGCAATTCGATAGATTCAAGATTAGGGCATCCTGCTAGACGCAAGGAACATAAAGATGTGGGATGACCCTCTGAAACCAAAATGGAGAGCTTCTCAAGCCCCTTAAGATTAAAGATTGTGAAATCAGTCAACTTTGGGAAGATGCCTAATGAGAAGGATAACGAGAGAGAATCATCGATACCACCACGTTCGATGCTTAGATGTTCAAGGACTGGGAGATGGCATCTGAACAACTCAGGTAGGAGAAACTCTAATTTCGAGCACTCAGAGATTAATAGTGATTTCAGTGTAGTGGGTAAACCAACTTTGTGCAGGGACCTAGAAAAACTACAATCATAGATTTTCAGATCATGTATGTTGGTTTGCGAGATTTCCTCCTCTAGCAGAGACTCCACATAATCACATTTTCTAATTGAGAACTGGTGTGGTGCCATTGGAAGTTGACTCCACTGAGACACATCTAAAATTTCAATTTCTGAAGTTTGAAGAGCTGTGAAGTCACAACCTGCCATTTGCAACTGCAGTTTACCAAAATCCACCATCCTGAATTGACAAATTGCAGGAACTATGAGTGAAGCCATAAGCAGCTGCGGACATTTATGAATTTGAAGTTCTACCAATGAAAGAAGCTGTTCTGGTAATTTCCCAGTGAGTTTGGGACAGTGTCGAATAGAAAGCTTCTGGAGATGAGGAAATTCTCCAAAACATAACCATTTCTCCCAGTTCGGCATATCCTCAAATGATAGTGTTTCTAGGGATTGAAAGGAAGCATTCCCACAGAACTCGCTACCCACACGCTCTACTCCATTCATTCTTGAGATTTGTAGATATTTAAGATGAGTTAGCTGTCCAAGTGGTGGCAGTGTTGAGCAATTGCCACAACCTCGAAGCTCAAGGAACACGAGATTCAACACTGAAGGATCTCCAAGCCAATTTGGAAATCTTTCACCAGGATAGTTTGTGATGGAGAGTTGTTTTAAATTTGGATGAGGTTGTAACTTGTCGAGTATATCATGCGTTGTTGCGCCATTTTGTGTAACACCATTGCTACACTTGTCACCCCAATCAAAGATTAACTCATCAAGATAACTTTTATCCTTCATACTAGCCTGTAAAGCATCCTTAACACTCACCACATTCTCCATGTTTGAAATATAAAGTTTCCCTCCAATCTCTGAAAGCTCCCTCAATTCTGCAATTCTTAAATCACTCTTTTGGCCCACAATAAATTGTGTCAACCTTTGTAAGCTTTTTAATCGACCAATTCCATGGCTTGACATTTCTCTCAATGAACCACATTTAGAAATATCAAGATAACGCAAATGAATCAATTTTTCCATTTTTGAAGGTAATTCAACGAGGCTTAAACATTTTCTCAGTATCATCGTTTGTAAATTGCATAAACAACATATTGATTCAGGTAATTTTTGAATCCTTGTAAAAGACAAATCCAAGTAACGCAAATGTTTCAAATTGCCTATCGATTTAGGCAAATCAACTATATCATATGCACATAATGATAACACGCGTAGACACCACATTTTTTGTAAAATATCTTGTAAAACTCTTTTGCTCATAGTATACTGAACATTGTCTTCTAGTTGCTTCACTCCTAAGAATGTCCGAAGAGATTTAGCTTTAGCCATAGCCTCAAAATTCTTAAATGCAACAAAAAGGTTATAATCACTTTTAAAGTACAAAAAGTGGTGAGCCTTCTTAGATACTTTTGGTAACTTATCATCATCTTCCACTCGAGCGCAAAAATCTCCAGACACGTGTTGAGCCAATTCATGTATTAGATCATGCATTACAAAGCATGATCCTTCTGTTCCAATAGATTTTTGAAAGAATGACTTGGCGAGAAGCTCATCAAAATATGACTCACCTATCTCTTCTATTCTCCTTCCTTCGTTTTGTTGTGGATGTAAAAGACCTTCTGCCATCCATAATAAAATCAGCTTCTCTTTGTAGAATTGGTGGTCCTGGGGAAAAATAGAACAATAAGCAAAACAATACTTCAGAGGTAAAGAAAGATGATGGTAGCTTAATATCAAAGATGGAAGAATTTCGGAGCCACTCTGCGGATGCCATATTTCACTTTTCAACACATCCTCCCATTCCCTTTTTTCGACCTTAGAATACAAGAGACAGCCGAGTGCTTTCACAGCCAAAGGCAATCCTTGGCACTTGTCTACAATCTGTCTGCCTATGCTTTCAAGCTCAAGGAATGCGTAGGAGTCTCTATCTTGAAATGCATGCTTTTTAAACAGAAACCAACTATCTTCAGAGCTTAATTTCCCAAGATGATGAGTAGGGACTGCTCGCATGGTTGTTGCAACAGATTGATCACGACTGGTCACAACAATCTTGCTTCCCTCTGCTGCAGCGAGGAGTGGAGTTCGTAGACTATTCCAACCTTCACGATCACTAAGCTCCATATAACCTTCATCACGAGATTTCAAATTCCAGACGTCATCAAGAACAAGCAGAAATTTCTTGTTACTAAGTTTCTCTTTGAGTTGAAGCTGAAGCAAATTTAGGTTGTCAGAATCAGTTTTAGAACCAATTTCCTCAAGAATTGTTTTGGTGAGTTTGATAAGGAGAAACTCAGTGGAAACACAGACCCATGCTTTCAAGTCGAAGTGTTCCTTCACTCTCTCATCGTTATAGAGAAGCCGAGCAAGCGTGGTCTTGCCGCTGCCGCCCATGCCCACTATGGACATCACCCCCATTTTGTCGCCTGTTGTATTGTCAGAAAGCAACCACTTCACCATCTCCTTCTGAATTTCATCCCTGCCAACAACAATGGAGTCATCCTCCAAAGAAGTGGATATTGGTGATCTTGGTCTTGGTGACCGTTTCTCGCCCCCAACTTCTGCCAGCCCCAACCCTACTTTTTCTAGTGCGAGTTTTTCCAGTAGATCAATCATGCCCCTGACCCTGGACTCCATGCTTTTGATAGCAAATGGAGCCTTCACAGAAGCGAACTTGTTCCATTTCCACGCCTTATGAGTTCCGCCGGTTTGGGAGTCAGCAGCTTCCATCTTGCAACGCAAAGCGTCGGTAGCGATCTCGTCCAACAGGTCTTCCGCATCATACACAGCATCCTTGACATGGACGAGCCACTCTTTGACATTTGGGTTTGAAAATTGCTTCACCTCCGCATCATCGAGCACATTGAGAACAACCACGAGTTTCCTCTTCAACTCGTTGAGGAGTTCATCGCTAAGGTTCCGTCGCCGAATGAAGTTTATGAGCTCTGGAGAAGCCAACCTTTCGAATAAAACTTGAAGCGAAGCTGAGAGGAGGGCGTCCGCCATATCTGTGTCGACTGTTGCTTTGCAATAGGAATTCAGAGGATTGGTTTCTGTTACCGCGATACCACCAAAGTGCAAAAGACTGGGTTTGGATTACCACACTGCAGAATGCTTGAAGGAATCATTATTGGTAGTGGATCCAGCTGCCCAGATATTTGTCAAACACCATAATTGTGTGGTGAGAAAAAGAAAAGGAAAAGCAAGTGGGAGGAGGATGCGCTTTCCCCAAGGCAAAAGCAAGTGGAAGGTGGATGGCGCTTTGAAAGCAAAAGCAACAAACATTCGGTATTTTTCTTTTTCATCTACGCAATTCTTCTTCTTCTTCCTAATGTATTATTATTAGTAGACATATACACACAAATATTTGTTTTAATTTAATTTTTATTTTCTTCTAATAATAATAATAATTATTATAATAATAATAATAAAATTTTCAATAAAATAAATTATAAAAAATATAATAATTTTATTATTTATAAAATATATTTATTTTAATGTAATTAAAAAATTTAAAAAAAATTTAAAATTTTCAAAAAAAAGTTAAACAAAACAGATATGAGAAATTTTGAATAAATAGGGTGGAATTGAGATGGGACCGACCCATTCTAAAGTCGTCCCGTTGCCATCCCGAACTCACCTAGTGGTAATTAAGGCCATTTTTTATCATTGTTTTTTAAAATGGTCTTTTATCCTTTAAAAAAATGAAAAATATATTTAATAATTAGGAAATAAAAGTTAATTTTTATTTTTTAAAATAAAAAATAAGGCATTTTTAGATCATATCCTTTTAGTTATTTTTACTTATTTAAAAAATTATTTTAAAAAGTAATTATATAAATATAAAAAATAAAATAATCTAGATAAAAATTATTTTAAAAATATAGAAAATTAGTTAAGAATACTTCATCTTCTCATAGTCTTGTTTTATAAAATATCATAAAATAATTTTCAAAAACATTTTTTTTTAACTATTTTGACAACCACAATTGCAATAATACAAAACATAAATAAATAAATAAAAATAAAAAGGTCCAAATAAAGATAGACGTGTTGCATCAGCGCACTTAAAGTTCAATTAACCTAAAAGTAAGGATAAAAATATCATAATCACAGATATATCGGTACTTCGATTTTATGGATATATCGAATATATTGGTGGATATTTTGAAAAAAAATATCGATAAGTCTAAAATTTATCAAAATTCATGGAAATATAAAAAAAACTTCGTTGTAATTAAAAGTATAATAGACATTTTAAACTTGTTTTGTTGAAGAATTTGATATATGTGTATTTGATAATAATATTTGATTATAATATGTCTAATTTTAAAATATATTTAATATTAAAATTGTAATTCATTTAATTCAATTATATTAAATGATATAAAATAAATTATGATATATGTACGATTGTGATATTTAATAATAATTTTTATAATTTGAAAACATATTTTATGCGTATTAATCTATTTTGGATATATTTAATTATAAAAAAAATAATGATAATTTGTAGAAGTATTTTTATTTTAAAATTTTGATAATTTTTTTCAAAAATTTATATTTATTTTATATGTAATTATTATATAAAAGTCACAATAACCAAAATTAATTTATTTATAATAATTTTTTTCTGATTATATATATATTATAAATTAATCAATTGGAGCATGGTTGTTAGGCTGGTGTTGGTGGGGGATTTATATATATAATATATACATTTAATCAGCAACAGCCAAAGGCAAGTTTGAGCTTGAGTGTAGGGGCTCAAATCCCCTTGGTTCCGTAAGCACCGTTATATCGGAGAAATATGAAATATTTTGTATATTAAAATTATTTTATAAATGTAATTGACATAAGTACAATGAAAATAACATTTATCAATTTTTTTATAAAAAAATTAGCTTAAATTTATTTGATATATTTATATTCATTTATTTTAAAATTTTAAAATTACTTTTATTAAAATATGTTTTATTACATTTTAAATAAAAAATTAAATTGATTTATATAAAATATTTTATTTGAGATTTAATTTCTAAAATTTTATTAAAAACATGTGGTAACAACTTTTTCTATTAACACTAATTTATTTAAACAATTAAAATTATTAACAATTTATCTTATCAAATTAATTTTAATTTATAAAATATTATAACTTTCTTAATTTTTTATATTGTAGCAATTTTTTCTAGTCAAATTATATTTTTGATATTTTAAAATAAAAATATTTAAAATTAAATAAAATTGAAAGGATAAATATAAAAAAAATTTAAGAGTGAAGTGATAATAATTTTTGAAAAGAGAATTAATGAGATAAATATGAAAAGTGGTTAAAAATAAAAGGATAATATAAAATAAAATGATAATATAAATTTAAAATGAAAGATAAATAAAAAAAAAAAAAAAAGGGAAAAATGGCATCACCCAACAAATTGGAGACTTTTCAAAGAAATCACTGATAAATCGTGAAAAAATCGGTGATTTTTTGAGGAAAATTTCCTCCACGAGCGCGTGCTCCCCACATCCAGTTTTTCGACGAAATTTCAATTTTTTACTAAAAAAATCCCCCAATTGATAATCTATAATCGATTTCGTTTCGGCCTCCTCCAATATCCAAAATATTGCTGATATTTCGACGATATCATCCAATTTTTCATCATTGGTTCCATTCCTCTTGATTTTCCCTTGCCTTTTAAAAATTCTAGTTCTTGCAATCCCACACCGACGGTGCATGACACCAAAAAGGTGTATTTAAACATTGAAGTGGTGGAGCGCTCACATGCGTGCAGAGCACGCGGGGGGCTGGCGTTGGACCTAGGCGGCATGTTGGGTCTGCGCACGCGCTAGGCTGGGAAGAGTGCGAATTGGGCCTGGGCGGGAAAAAAGAAATGACGTGGCAGCGATATATCGTGGCTCCGATGTATCGTGTCGAAGGTTATGACATTTTCATCACACCAGTTATGCAACATCGGGGCCATCGATCAGATGTGTTTAATGCAGTGGAGCATTCTCCTCTCATTCAACTTGAAGTACTGTTACCTATCAATGTCTTCATTAAAGCCTACCCACCATGCCGACAACGCACTAAATCATATTAAAGCCTACCCACCATGCCAAACATTGTCTTGTAAGGCCATGCCGACAACGCACTAAATCATATTAAAGCCTACCCACCATGCCAAACATTGTCTTGTAAGGTGGGTGGAGTGAAAGCAAACTAGTAGGATATTTCGTTGTTATTTCATTCCTCTAAATAACCATAATAATAATAATAAAATAATACCAATGTTTAAGGATGTCAAAAAAAATACTAGAAAAAAAAAAATTAAAAAAAATGATTTTTTCATATTTGATTTTATTATAAAAAATATAAAAAAAATCAAATATAATTAAAATTAATTTAAAATTTATATATTTTTAAATTATTTAATTTTGTTATAATATAAAGAAATGAGTAAAATGAGTTTAAGGAGATGTATAAAAATAATTTATTAAATTTAAATTTTTTTTTTTAATTTTCTTTCATTTTTTTCTTTTCTTCTACTTTTTCTCTCTATTTTTTTTTTCTTCATATTTTTTCTCAAATTTTATGATAACCAAACATAACCTAAAGGATTAGAATCATATGCACAACACATTTCAATTTTTTTTACAATATTTTTTTTATTAGTTAAGAATTAAAATTTAATGTACCATATCTACCATATCTAACACTAAAAAAAAATTTATAACAATCAATCTTATCTTTTACGAATGTATTGTTTAAATGAGGTTAAAAATTAAAAGTAAATTTTAATTCATTTAACAACTAAATTAAAATAAAATTTATATCTTATATTTTTATAGATTTACATGCGTAAAATCTCCAAAATACCTTAACTTAAAATACCCTTACAAAATTTCATTAATTTACTTGCATTCCACCTCTTGTCTCTACATAGAATCAATCTAATAATTATGCTCCACATACTTAACATCCACTTGGAGGTTAAAAAATAATTAAAGAGAAACTAAATATTTAAAATTTTAAAATCATTATAAAGATTTGGACAATAATTCAATTGGGCATCCTTGAAATTTGACTTCCAAATCCCTTTGTCAATATACACCACCCAGTGAAATTAAATAAATTAAAAGGAAAAAGAATATTAAAAAAAATTTACATTCTAAATTAACTAATGAGTTGGGATGAAGCAATGGCAGACAAATTACAGCATGAAGCTTTTCTTATTTGAATGGATTTCAAATCAAGTAAGATTTGAGAATAATATGAGAAGAACTTTTAATGAAAATTCAAACTAATAACCTATTAGTGAATTTAAATTAAATTTTAAAAAAGTGAATAAAATTAACCAGTTCTAAAACTCTTAAAAAAAAAAGTATAAAAAAGTTAGTAACAATTTATAAAATATAAGTTTTTACATTCTATATATAAAAGGTAATATTGTTTTATTTTTTATTTTTTAAGGTTATGTTTGTTTCCCCAAAAAATATAGAAGAGAAAAAATATGTTTAAAAAAAAATGATCCTCTCCTTTTGATTTTGTTGTAGAAAATCGGAAAGAAAGTCAAATATAATTAAAATTATTAAAAATTTTGATATTTTAAAATTATTTAATCTTTGTATAAAAGAATTAAATAAAAAAAATTGAAGAAGTATATCAAAATAATTTATGTACTTTAAATTTATTTTTTATTTTTCTTTATTTTTTTCTTTCTTTCTACTTTTCCTTTTTATTTTTTCTCATATTTTCCTTCAAACTTTTCAGGAACCAAGCATATCCTAAAAGAAAATGTAAAAAAGTGTTGTCTTAATTTTCCCTAATTTTTGTTTTTTTTTTTTTAATTATTATTTATTCACCAACCCTTATTAAAAAATAAAGTTATTAAACATAAAATCAATCACCTAACTCAACAGTGTTTCCATTTCTACTATTGGAATAAAAAATGAAAGTTGAAAATTATGGCAACACCTTGAGAAAATGAATTAAAGTAGTACAAAGGAGAAAAAAACAAAACATAAAGGCTATGTTTGGTTCCCGGAAAATGCTAAGGAAAGGAAAAAAAATGTAGAGGAAAATGATTTTCTTTAGTTTGGATGAGAGGAAAAATATGATGGAAAAAAAATATGAAGGAAAATATTAAAGAAAATGTCGTAATATTTTCCCTACAATTTTCCTTAAAAAATAATGAGGAAAATGAGAGAAAAAATAGAAGGGAAAAAATGAGAGAAATTTTATCGGGCTCTGTCTCGTCTTCACCGAGCATTTCCTCCCTCTCCCCCACTTCCCTGGTTAACTCCTCCGCCCTAGCCTTCAGCTCTGCCTCGGACCGCTCCAGCTTCGTCGCCTTGGCCCTTAGACAGGCGATGTCCTTTGCGGCGGCGTGGATCTGGTCCATCCAAGGGGAGGTGGGGCCAGCGGGAGGGTGAGTGGTGGTGAGCTGAGTTCCAGTGAGTTGAATGTCGGTGGATCTGGCGGCGAGCCACCCGGAGTCAAGCTTCGTCTTCCCGATTTCAGCCATTGTCGTCCTTCCGCTTCTCCCACCAAACCCTAGACCTTTGGCCTCTGTGGACTCGACCTCTGTCTCTTTCTCCCTCTTTCTATTCCGGTTGAAGCATTATACCTTTCCCAGTGTTAAAAACCTTCGGAAACGTAGCAGTGGGGAAACCCAAAATCCCCGTCCACTGCTGTCACTCGCTCGCGCATCACTTAAACATACCTGCCGCTCTGATCGTCCATCCATGATTCCATCAATGGCGACAACACGTGTGAGTATGTTACATGGTGCGGCGAGTTTGGGAAAATGTCAAAGAAATGGGTAAAAGGCGGGTGTTGCAATTAAGAAAGAGGGTCTCTTAAAGGCTGGGCCCAAAAGGAAATAATGAAAAAGGGGAGGCAGTAGCTGGAAACCACGCAAGCCCACTGCCCACCTCAACAAAACGTTGGATTATTTTTACTCTTTTTTAACGGGCAACGGATTTAAATGAGGTGTAATAAGTTAATAACCTTGTGTTTTTGGCTAATTACGGTGCTAACCTCATCAAACCCACCCGATCACAGCATATATTTGTGAAAACTCCTAGCTTGAATTAATATAGAAACATCCAAATTTAAATGGTGTGGTTATGAGACAAATTATATGTTTCAACAATAATTTTGTAAAATTGATATTTAGATAATAAGAGCACAAAATTTATTTTATTATTCAATAAATTGATAACCATCTAGGACATTTGTTGATTTTATTTTCTTTCCATTTTTCCTTGACTTTTTTTTGTCGTTAACCAAACAAAAAAAAATGAATTCTTTTTTTTTTTCCTTTGAATTTTCCATGGATAACCAAACAAGTGAAAAAATTTACATTCCTTTCCTTAGCTTTTTCTTTCCTTCCATTTTTCCTCCCAAATTTCTTTCTTTCGCATTTTCCGGGAACCAAACATAGCCAAAGAGAAAAATATGGGAAAAAAAAAGTAAAAAATATTGTACCCCCATAAATTTTCCTTTCACATCTCTTAAAGGTTATGTTTGGTTCCCAAAAAAGAAAATACAAAGGAAAAGTAGAAGGAAAAAAAAAGTGAAGAAAAATAAAAAATACATTAAAAGTCGATAAATTATTTTTTTGTTACTTCTAACTCATTTCATTTATTTTAACTCACCCATATAAAGATTAAATAATTTAAAAAAACATAAATTTTTAATTAATTTTAATTATATTTGATTTTCTTTTATATTTTTCATAGGACAACCAAACATAAAAAAATCATTTTCCTTTATATTTTTTTTCTTTCTTTAGTATTTTCGGGAACCAAACATAACCTAAAATTTATTAATATCAATTTTTTTCTAAATAAACAATGAAAAATTTGAAATTGCTTAAAATTTAAACATTTTTTCATTGCATTTTATTTTTCCCCCCGACTTTCCATATGAACCAAATAACAGAATTTGAATTCCTCCCAAGCATTTCTTTTTTCTTTCTTCAATACTTCCTAACCTTAATCTTCTTTTATATAAAGTATAAAAGAATTAGATATTATTCAAAATTTAAATGATTTTTATTATACTTTGTCCACCTTCATATACCACATAAATGCAAAGACCCTTTTTGAGTTAAATACATTAAAAGAAAAAAGAAAGTAAAATTTGATAGAAAATAAAAGTAACCTCATTAAATTCAAGAAAGCAAAACACTAAACTTTTCGTTGTATTTTATTTCCATTTATAAATATAGCATCACAAAAATAGATAGAAATATAAATGGAAGCCCTCTGGATCGTTTATTTTATATTTTATCAACTTCAACCAATTCTATTTATATGACACAACGGATATGATAAATTTGAAAGAGTATATAATATATAAAGATATTAATTAGTACGAATTATTCTTTATTTCAGATAGCTATTTGTACTAAATAGTAAGCATAATTCCTTCTAGACAATAAAAAATGTTGACACGATTCGAATGAATATATAATATATAAAGATATAAAGATACGACTAATCCATACGAATTACGCTTTCTTTTGAATAGCTACTTGTACTAAAAAATAAGTAAAGGTAATTCCTCCTAGACAATAAAACATGTTGACACAAGGAAGAACATATTTACTAGTTATATCATTTACAATGGCCTCAATCTCGAGACGTTCTTTGAACTAAGCATAGACTTTATTGAGATACATAAACCAAAGGGGCTCCCCATTTGAGAACCATATATGAGAATTTCATCTCGTACAACTCAAACAAAAACACCCAAAATATTAGTTGAAACAAATATATGATAGAAAAACGTATTTCAATGGATCTAATTAGTATTTTTCTAGTCTCGAATAAACAAACAAATTTTTCTTGATTTTGTTTTTTCTTCATTAATCTTTGTAAATAAATTATATTTTAATTTAACCAAACAGTGAACTTTATTTTAATTTTCATGCAAGATCAATAACTTATCATAATTAAAATTTGTCTCTATAGTTTAGTAGAGTTTTGATGTAATAATACTATACAAATTTCGAGTAAAACTAAATTAATCAAATAGAAACTGTAGCTACATTTGGATACATGGTCTATTTTTTATTTTTAAAATTAAAATTTTGATATAAAAAATATTTAAAAAAAATTAACATATTTTCAAATACACAAGATATTCACTTTTTTTTTTTTTAATAAAAATTCCTACATTTTATATAAAACTCTATTTTTAAAAATAAAAAATAAAAATTGTATCCAAATATAGGCTAAATTGTTAGATTTCATTGTGAGATTTCTTGGATCCCACAATTCATAGTGAAATGAAGATGAGAGATAACTGACCGAACTATGAAAAAAAATTAACATTTATGAGATTCAAAAATGCTAGTTAATGAAAGAGGTTCTCCGCCAGGATGGCTAAGAAAAATGCTGAAAAATGTGTCATGCCCAAAGCAATGTTACAATGAAGAATAGAATGAGAGCTAGCCCGAAACAAAATCCGGCAATCGCCATGAAAGCCTGGATGCAGAGGAAATGTAACTAGAGACATGTAAGGGATTATGAAGCAGGTGAGAACAATATCAAAATCTCATGTACGACTTACTTACCTTTCCCTGAGATTCAAACTTGAATTTTACTGTAAACCATGACAATCCTCTATCTACAATAGGTGCAAGTGCAAGGGCCCTGCATGAGAAGCACCTCTACAAAAATCACAGAAAACCCAAAGCAAAAAAAGAAAAAAAGAAAAAAGTAAATAAATAGAAACTAGTCTACCAGAAACCAAGAGAATTGATAGGCCAAAAAAATCATTGTTGAAGGAATCGAGCATAAATCTCTGAACTAGGGAAATTCACTGATTTTGGGTTATTTTGTGTTAAGAGCATTGCAATATCCCAATGAACTGTTACGCAAACTAAAGATTTAAAACAGAATTTAGCTGCTTACCCTCCAGCTCTGACAAGTTTAGTGACCTGGCTGCCTGCCCACACCATAGCCATGATTTTGACAAATCTGCCAATTGGATTCCATATGTCAAGATATTTTGAAAAACTTGTGCAAAAAGAAACTTTTTGGAATAAGTTTTTACCTTTCAACTGCCGCCAAATAACCCATCCTTCCTGGTGCTGGAGCAATATAAAACCTAGAAGCAGCATAGTGAATTCAGAGTTATACTGGTTATTTGAAATCTACTCTGAACACCTATGATAGAGACTGCAGGATGTGGTAAAACACTAAGGCATATTTCAAACTACATTATAAGGTATTCGATTAGAAAATTAAATAAATAAATAAATAAAATAACATAACATAAAATACAAAAAAGAAAAAAAAAATTAACAAACTGAATTTGTCCATATGCAACAATATGCAATTGTTAGCCATGAATCCCAGTTATGTCGGTTTCCAGTATTAATAACTAAGCATGATGTTTATGAACTAGACCAGCATTCTAATAACTCTAGATTGAGGGGCATAGATGTCACATTTGTATTCCATCATGTGCAACTAACATCACATTGAAATAATATCCACTAAAGCAAGTTAAGACCCAGTATATCAGATTAAATTTTTTCTACCATGAATATAAGCTTGATAAAAATGCAGATGGAAATGCAATACTTCTTTATATGACATAATGAAGGGAACCAAATACAAGGACTCCCCATTCCAGATGCAGAAAGCCCAGTTACAACCTTTGCCAAATAAAGAGATCCCCCATAAGTTCATTTTTAGACATGCTATAGTTGAATATGCCATCAATAAGTGATCAAAAGCCAATTCAGATGGGAATAACAGCCACAATGCTGGGAAGGTCAATAACAAAAGCATTGCCTTGAATGTTGGCAGTGTCATTTACACCGGCCATAAGAACCAGAGGCAATGCGTTCAGTTGGTAAGGTGGGGAG
Organism: Vitis rotundifolia; assembly: GCA_030254885.1. Taxonomy (NCBI): domain Eukaryota; kingdom Viridiplantae; phylum Streptophyta; class Magnoliopsida; order Vitales; family Vitaceae; genus Vitis; species Vitis rotundifolia. The sequence continues at coordinate 15,922,586 of CM058163.1, read as the reverse complement.
GAGGGGATGAGAAATTGCAAAGTCTTGAATTTAATTGTTTCATGCAATTCCTTTTTCCAATACTCTGTACGATAATATACATTGTACAGCACAAAAATAGGGTTGTTTTAAAATTTTGAACAAATAAAAATTTCATATCAATGTCTAATATTTCATAAAAAAAGAATGAAAGAAGAGTAAGTACATTCTCTTCTCCTTAATATGGTACTAAAGCAGTCTCCAAACTCTTAACTCCTAGTTGCAAACTTGATTTCCACTGGAAGTTGCAGTTTGCTCATTTTGTTATTCAAGTAAGTTACTTCAATCTATCATAGTTTAAATGACTTGGGATGGTAGTTTTCATGAGCACGAATTTTCCCACAAATTTTTCGCTTCCACACAGCGCTTAGAAGCTCTCTAAGCCAACATACTCAAACCCACATGAGATTGCAATCAAGAAAAAACTCACAAAAACACACAAGGCTATGGAGCTCAATCCCTAACTTGTATTTTATTTCTTCTCTAAATAACAATACAAGACATAGCTCAACAAGACTTCCACAATCTCTTTGGTGAGTTCATGCTCTCTCTCAAGCAATGTTTTAAGAAAGTTCTCCCTCTCAATATACCTCTGTATATTCTCTATGATCTCCAGATATCACGATAATTCAAAGGGCACTCCAATCCACCTTTTATAGGTGTGACACCAACCACTTCCTATTTGATAAGGAGCAAGGAATCCAAGTTCTACTCAAACTTCAATTAAAATAAGAATCTGAACTCCTATTCAAACTCAAATTACAATCACAATTTGAATTCAACTCTGAACTTTCAAATGTCTTCGGCCCATTCCTCATTCATTTGAAACTCCTTGTGCTGATACCTCTTGTATCAGGCCACATATCAGCCCTTCAATTCCCTGGTTTGTGGTGCAATACATCTTCCTTAAGCTTGTCCCAATGTCAAGACATCTTTGTTGCACTCTTGTGCCTTGAGTCAGTCCATTCATGCATTTGAATCAGCTGATGCATCCGATCAGCTTGCTGTAGCGTCTCTAGGCGGCCTACTGCATGTGTCTCTATGCAACTAGTGTGCATGCCAAGCCCTCTCTTAGCCTACAGATCTAGCAATTTTCCTTGGTGCCAATCTTTCCTTTGGCTCTAGCTCCTTGTTCCTTGAGCGTGTCAGTCATGCTCATATGTGTTCCCGCATCTGGATCACGTCCATGCCAAGGCAACCTGCCCATGTTTGCTCTGCCTAGTTGTTGCTATGTCATCATGCCATGCCCAAACCCTCTTCTTGGTGCAGCAATGAGTCATGGCATTGCACCCATGACTTCGCATCTCTACGCACAAGGCATTGTGCCTTTGTGCTAAGCATTAGGCATCACATCTGAGTCAGCTTCCCTTATCTCTATGCACAAGGCATTGTGCCCTTGTGCCAAGCCACCGCATTGCACAAAGCATTTCCCCCTCATGCTCCCGTCGGGAAGGGAAGACTGCATAGCACCCCATGTCGTTGCAACCATGAGTTGCACACCATCACATGTCATGGAGCCCATGTATGGCTGCTAGCAAGGCTTGCCCATGTGCCTTGCTCATGTCTGAGGACTTGCACCGAAGCCCCTAAGTGTGGCCACGCCCATGCCACCTCGTCTCCCTTGAGTCACCCCCACCCTCACCCCCCTTAAAAGAGCATTTTGAGCCCTTTTAATTAATTAAGGAAAATCTAGAAAATTCCGCTTCCACTTGGAGTCTCCCTTTTGAAGGTTCCTATAAATCTTTTATTTCTAAGCAAATTAATCAAGTCACTTAATTGTTTTGCAACATTCCTTCCCTTCCCATAGTGTATTTCAAGATCTCTTAATGAACGAGACAATTGGTGGAGGGCATGAAGTTAATGGAATTTATCACCATATCGGCCCACCGCTTACTCCAATTGCTCTACATACTTCCATTTCTTCTATGTAGTGGCAGACTTTTCACTTTGCATCTTTAGCATATGGGACTTCTAGTTATATTGGACTCCAAGTTGAAGCACCAAGTTTGCGAGTCAAGCAAATAGCATCATCATAGTGTTGTTCTAGTCCTTTTTGTGCTATAATCAATAACAGGAGTACTAGTCCTTTTCATCTTGTTCATTTAGACATTTAGAGTTTATGTAGTGTTTTTCCTAATGTTGAACTAAACTTTTTTATTGCTATTTTATTAATTAGATCAATTAAAATGGTATGAGCATAAAGAGATTGAATAATAGGTACTAATCTATTAAAAAAAAAAAAATTATCTTATAGAAACATCATCAGGTGACAATGCACAAGTAAATGGTCTGGCAAGGCGTGAGAAAAACATTCATTTTTGTGCAATAACCAAGTATTTGCATCTTAATCAACCAAAGAATAAATGGCTGAAGACAATAAATGATTGAGCAAAAAGAAAATCATAAGGAAGTTTTAGGCCGGACGCTTTTTTCATCAATTATATACAACAACAATATATCAAATCGTCCTAAATTTCAAAAGAATAATGCTCAGCAGCTATGCATCTCACAAGTCACAAATACCTCATCCTTAACTAATTTACATGAATGAATTATTTACTTACCATACCAAGAGAAACGTTGTAAGATAGTATGCAGTATTCAGGAGTCCATAGGATAATATTCCAGAAATTCCATATCTCTTCAGTTTCTTTAGAAGACTGAAAGGTTAAGCAAGAATGAGATCTCAATGTAAGTAGACATGCATTTCAGCATACAAAGGGCAAAAGGATTGAGGTATCACTTCTTACAGATTGTTTGCATGAAATTCAGTAGTAGAAGAGTAATTAAAATGATTGGGACAAGATCACTCATCCAAACAATAGTTTATTTACTGAGAAAAGGTCTAAAGCACAATCATGCAATAGCCAAAATGAATCTTTTGTGTCATGTTCCAATAATGTTAACAAACTACATTAAATTCACAAGGTTACATAGAAAAAGAAAGAAAAGACATTGTTGCAATAGTTTGGCTGTTACACTGCTAGCACCTTGACTACGACCAAACCCTTGCATTCAAATTGAATTTCAAACTCCCAATGTGAAAAAGGAAGATACAAAAAAGAAAAGAAAAACAGGAGGAAAAAAAAAAAGAAGGGAAAGAAAAGAGACATGGGATTTCCATGTATAATACATACATATTATATGTATAGATAAATGCATGTATGTGCATATGTCATAGAGGCTGGTCAGACACATTTCAAGAAGTTTCACAACTTGCTTTGGAATGACAAACACGTGGATCAATAAATGGCTTGTCTCCATTATTGAGAAATTGCAGATAAATTTCATCCACTACAAGCATGGGGTGGCTGGACAAAGTTATGCCATTTGGTGGGATGTAGTGGACTTAAGACAGAAAATTCTCAATCATTCTTTTGTCCCTTGTGCAGTGTTGAAGTTGACAATATTATTGAGCATACAAGGAATGTGATGTACAACATCATTGAGGAGCCATGAGCTGCGAATGCAGGGAGAAATTAAGTTATGATTAAGTTTTGGTGAGGGATTTTCAGATGCAGATCATATGGCAAATTATCAACTTCAGAGAATTGCTTGTTTTTATTCATTTCCATACACATTGAATAATCATATTTAAAATCTCTCATTCACTTGTTTCGCTTCCATTAGTGCTCCTTCCACATGCCTATTAGCAGCACAGACCTCATGATAGTTTGGTAAAGGTAAGACAATAAAATTGAAAAATACAACTAAAGCCTAAAATATTGGCTAATAAAGAGAGAAACCATCCAAGTTCTATCTTAAATGACTCTACAAGTTCTAAATAGGGAGACAAGGACTTCAACCTGGTCCATCAATGCATATAAATGGGTAAACATTCCAACAGCCATTACGTTAGAAGTACACTAAAAGAAAATTATTAAACAATGTTGTTTCCAGAAAAATTCCATGTTAACGAATAGAAGAACAAACCGCTATAAATGAAATTTATTCAAAACAGTTCAAACAGTAAAGTTAAGAATTGTGACTGCATATTTTTTTTAAAAGAAACAACAATTGTGACGGCATATCACCCACACTTGTTTTATTTACAATCCACACAATATATTCTTCCCTAGCATGTTATCCCATTAAGTAACCTCCAGATAAAATTCCCTTTTTGACTCTGTCAATCAGTCAAAATTTTTTATGTAAAATGTAAAATACATGGGTACACAAAAACAACTATATAAACTGCCATCCCATCATTAATAAATCAGTTGTCTATAACATAGACTAATAGCATTGTAAGGCAAGTAGGAAGTACTCTTTTGATGTGTGCAGTTCTCCTTCACCATTTTCGCCCTTTGCACTTGAGTCTATAAAAATATGTATATGTAGATTTTTAGAAATATCAAGCTTATCAAATGTAAAATATGGTATCACAGAAAGCTACACCATTTTTCTAGTTATCATTTGAAAGATATTGATACCTTCATGGTTGGCAGAGTAGTCATGACCATTTGACATGCCAGAAGCCTAACCTACAACAAAGGCAATGTTGAAAAAGCAATATTCAAAATTCAATGAAAAAAATCGAAGACAAACAAATGAACAAATAGCATATCATCACACTCAATTGTTTTCCACAAATGAAAAACTAAATGAAAGAAACAAGGAATATATTGAGAAAAAAACCTATGATCAATGGATATGCAGTTGCATTCTAGCACATATATAGGATCAAACAAGTAACTAATCTAGGCATAGCTGCAGCAAATTTGTGTATCTTTGAATGCGTATCTGCTTTTTGTGGGGGGATATTTATTATGACATGTTCTTAGTGCAGACAAACCATCTGCATTTACTTGAAGGATTAGGTAAACATACTTTCCATTTAAAATGAGGCCTTGAACATCAAGCCCTGGAGAGTTTTCAAATAAGGAAAACGTAATAGCTTAACAATGAGTCCCATAGCAAGAAGGCATATAATTCCATTCATCAGGATACCAGAATATAGAATAGTGTGGACATGTCAACACATGCCAGAATTAGCATTGGACACACTAACATGCCAGTCATACATAGAAAGAATTTCCAAAGATGTTAAAGTAAAACGCTGGTAGTAAGCAAATTAGACCCAGAAAAACATGCAAGTAAAGACCAAAATCAAATCTTAATTTTAATTTCCAGAAAAAAAAATAATAATAAATTATATCAACCAATAGAAATGATATCACCAGCAATTAACACCAAAACACACCAACATATCGGAATGCATAACACGTGTACCCATCTCCAAACAGCACTACACCTGTACAAGTTAGCCTGTAGCAGGTCATAATAGGTTCAGACTATAAAACCTTCCAAATCTTCCTTTGCAGGGCTTAGAAACCATTTTCTAAGTAATTTACAATTTTAAAAGCCTGTGACAAGATTTTGGATGAAGAGCTTGAATTATATACTCACAAACCCACTCCAAAATTTCCTTAAGGTAATACACATTTTTTGAAGTCCTTTCCAATGTCTTCTCTTATTTGAGTTAGAAATGCCAATGTTTTTATGAATTGACTACTACATCTGTTGAGGTTCCATCCTTTACATCAATCATTAGAAATTAAGGTTCCATCCTTTTACGCTAAGAAAATCCTGAGAACAATTAAAAAATACGTTCTTTTATATTATTAAATTTAAGTTTCCTTTAGGTCTTTGAGTCTAATAGAAATTAGTGTAAAAGGAATTTTAATTTTCTTACTTACACTAAGAAAATTAAAATAATAGGCAAAATAAGTTTCAAATTTTGGAACTTTATAGGTAATGCTTATTAAAATAAAGCAACAAAGTTTGTCATTTGCCATTGAATGAACCAATTGTAGAAAACTATGCAAAAAATTTTATTAGTATGGAAATTTTTTTTTTTTCTGCCGATAAATAGAATTCAATTTCAAACCTGCCCCTCCCAACCCACCACTTGCTGCTTGAGGCAAGCTTAGAGGCAGAAAACTATTTACAATTCTACGTATGGATAAAAATTATTTCTTAGATTTTATGCCAAATTCCATATTTATAGGTATCAATTTATAATTCTACTGTTGTCAGAAGCTTCAATTTTGGGCTTCCTCAGGACCATGCCACCCTTTAAAGAGAAGAACTTTGGTCTTCTGTTTTTCTTTTTGAGCTCTTCAAATTTTTGCAAGGTACTTCTATCCAGGTTCTAGGAAACACCCATTTTTTAGATTGATTTTTCTACTTATTTTTCACCCACCAATTAACATTGCCCAACTCTATTATCTAACCGAGCAAATGTTTATGAACTAGCAAATCATACTAAAATTTCTTACTAGTTGACATGTGCATCATCTCAGCATGTCATTCCAACACCAAACTACAACCATAATCCCACTAACATCCTAACTGCCTCAATGAGTATGGATTACAGAAATGCAATTAAAATATACTTCCCTATTTAATTTCATAATTTTTATAATAATATTTCAGCAATATTTCCACATAGTAGCTTATGTGAGAAATCCCCATTTCTGTATAAAATCGAAAAACCCTATAGCTTGCGCATGTAAATAGAAAAAAAAAAAAAAAAAAGACAGATTTTGCAGAATTGGGAGAGCAGACTCACACCAGCATGGCCATTGATTGAGCAGAAACGCAGATTGTGGTGGGATTGGGAGAAATTGTTGAGTTTGTGGAATGTGGGAACCCTAGGAATGCTGGGACTGAAACCCTGGATTGAAACAAGAGGATTGTGAGAGAGAATTGGAAATTGAAGAAACAAACACAAAAAATAAATCCAAGAAATAAATAAGAAGCGTAAAAATGAAATAGAGAAGAGTGTGTATGACGCACCTGATGATGTGAAAGCAGCTTCAGCTGGTGAAGGCAAACTTTCGACGGGAGAGACATGAGGATACCGGCCTCCGACAGCAATCCCTCCAAAATATTCTTTCTATACCATTTATTATTATTATTATTATTATTATTTTATTATTATTATTATTATTTTCAGGTTATTGAAGTGTAATGTCCATGATGAAGCTTTAGAACTCTCCATGGAGTCCAAATCTACGGATGCTCACCCTACAATAATCAGCATAGAGTAAATTCAAAGTATTATTAGTGAAAAATTTTGAACTTAGGACCATATATCATTTACTCGGACCATACTTCTTAATGTTCATCCTCAACGACGCACTCATATATACCAAATTACTGAATTAAAAAGAAAAAATAATAATAAGTTCTATTTTTTAAAATATAATTTTTTTTATAAGTAAATTTTTGTTCTCATTAGGACCTGTGAAACCTCCCACAAGTCCTCCTGAATTCTTTATCACTTGAGTCATGCCTTAACGGCTTGTTTTTAAAAAAATTAATAACTTTTATATATAAAAAATACTTATAAAAAAATATACATGTCATTAAAAGTTTTAAAAAATTTAAATTTGATAATAAATTTTTTTAATAATTTAATTTGTTAATTATTCTTAAAAATTGTAAATAACCTAGAAAAGAATAATATGTTCGTAAATTGACCAATTGTTATATGGTTTTAAATAGTTACCTTAACAATGTTACAAGTGAGTTAATTAATTTATGGCAAAGAAGAATTACAATATAACTCAATTAGTTATTGCATTTGAAGTCTTTGATTATTTGTTGAATAATATTTGCAGCCAATTAGCTAGGATTGGCTAACCCAAGCCAAACCTACCAACCAATATGTCAAACTATGCTAAACTCGATTCAAAGTTAGGTTGGGAGTTGCTAAACTCGTTGACAACTAAAGTTTCTATGGATTCCCACGAGTTTTCATGGATTACCAAATAAACCACATATAATGGAATCTCCTAACATATAAAAGACATATTTCAAAATTATAAATTAAACCATATTATAAAATAAAATTTTAAAAGCTAAGTATATATTGAAGTCATAAATTATATTACTAGTCACTAATTTTAATGGTAACATGAAGCACAAGTGTGAATATTTAAAAATATTTTAATAATTAAACAAAAATGATAGACTTATAGTGTAATGTAATAAAACTAGCAAAAGTTATATTTCTTTCATTATCCTTTTTATAAATTTCATATTTTAAATAAACTAATAAATAATATAATTTTAAAATAATAATCAAGTAATAATATGTAGGTTTCAATTTAGGTGGATTGTTTGCACCTTCAACCGGTGCTTACCTTAATATCTTCATATTAATATTTTTCTAGCCCAAGCCCCACTTTAACTTGTTCACATTGGTCAACTTTGCAGTAACCCTAGTTTAATAAAACATAGTAATGACTTTACTTGACTTTTATAATGTTGAATCAGAGTGACCACAAATTTTAGATGACAAATTATACAACCACTCACAAAGGAGCTTCTCCCATTAGTTGGTTGGTTATGTTGTAGTGACCATAATTTACAAAAAAAAAAAAAAAAAAAAAAAAGTAATGAATTTGCTTAGTCTTCATCATGTAGAACCAATTTGAAGAAATTTTTTTTTAGTAGAATTTATTAATGACTTAATTAAGGGTAGGTTATAGCTAAAATTTTTAGTAGGACTGATTAGTGACTTAATTAAGGGTAGACTACAGCTAAAATTTTCCTAGTAGTCTTCCACTATGGCAAATTGTGGGAACTAGTAGTGGCCTATCCAACCTATAGAGGAAATAAATAGGTGAGTGAGTTATTGAATATGTGGCTCAGAGTGACCAACCATTGAGGCCCACATGAAGTTGTAGTGGCTTCTTATCAACATCAAATTAGTACTAAAAAGGGCAAAAATAAGTGTTTAAAGAGGAGGTATTGTAGGAACACTTAACCATAAGAGAAGACGCTTGGCAATTGCTTGAAGTTAATTAAGAACTAACTACATATGGCTATTTGCAGTCCTTAACCTAGGATATAAAGCCAAGACAACTAAGGAGTTTCGCTCTCTTCTACTTGTTATTTCTTTGGCACAAAACCCCCTCAAGCTGCCACTTAAAGAAAGCTACATAGTAGGATTTATAGTTGAATTTTGGTGGATTAGTGATCTTCAACATGGGTAAGGAGGTTTCCACTATAAAATTCAACTTTTATAAGAACTTTTTGAATAAAAAACTAAGTCTTTTAGTTTTGTCTTTGAATTTTGAGGATATATAAAACATGAAGCTTATCTGATAGAAATCTTTGTGACTACATGAAGAATTGTTAAATATATATATTGTTTAGAAGTTGTTCAAATAGAAATGTATAAATGATGACTATTAAAGGAAACAGAGTATGTTAGATTATGAGTACTAGGCTGAAATTACATGGCTCATGGAAGTGATTTGAAGCATTTACATGGTATGAAAGAAATGTGATACCCTAACTATTGAAGTCTAAGGTATTAAATTTTGATTGTGGTAAAAGATGAAAACATCTTGACAATGAACCCTAACATTGTGTTATTTGAATTATTCTTCTGACCATTTGGATAGTTAAAAGTTGATAAATCAGAGACACAAAAATGATAGTTGATGAAATTGTACGTTGAATATATGGACAAAAACATATTAAATTATCTATGTTATGTAAATTTGTTGCTAATTGAATTGCAATGATTTAAATAGCTTGGAAGTTATGTGATATTCCAATTGTTGAATCATGAGTTATCATGTTTGTAGTTAACATTGAATTGCATTATGAGCTACATGGTAGTGGTGCATAAGGCCCTATATGTGAATATACGGATCGTAATAGATGACTTAGTGAATTAATTGTGGTTGGGATGGGGAGGGGGTGTGTGCCTGTGTGTACAAGCCCTAGCCCAAAAAAAAAAGAAATGAAATAGATTGTGAGCACTTAGTCAAATATAATTGTGAATTAATTAGGGGTAACCATTTTTGGTTAAGAGTTCTTAAAGGAGAAAATGAAAAGTATACTAAGATAAGAGACCAAAAACATGTTCAGGGAGATTCTTGTTAGGATCAAATTGGGGCATAGATGTATCTCTTTGGTAAGAGTTCCCATAATTTAGGTATTAATGATCATAAAGGACAACTAAATAATGAAATAGGTATAAAAGAATTATATATCTTGATATGATCATGTTGTTAATGATGTTTTAATGAGTTGAAATATTATGTTTTCAGTTGTGTATATCTAATAAATACATCAAGTGCTTAAACTTCAATATAGAAATGCTCCACAATGACTTGTATGACTCATCCTCTTATAAACATATTATTCAGATTAGGCTAAAGTGGTCAAAGTAAGAAGAAAATTGGATACTTGATTTGAAGTATGAAGAATTCTTCTTAGACTTTGTGTGTAGTGTTGTTAGCTTATTGTTGTGTTAAAGTCTATTTTGATGTATTTTGGAAAGAATGACCAACTAGAACCACTATAAGATGTTGCAAAACTTATTTAAACAAGGGCTTGTGAGCAAGATTTTTTTTTCCCTTTCATGTACAAATAGTATGATGAATGAAAATTTGATTCTCAATTGTAATTAGTGTTTTCCTTAAGTTTTAAATCATGCAATGAATACTTAAAATTAGTTTAAGATGTCAAAGAATGTAAGTAAACAAGGTTTTACATGTTGAATATATAATAAATTCAAAACCTTTACCTTCCACATTGAATGATTACATTTTTTCTTTAAGCGCCCTTTAATCATTCTCATCTTGTTTAATCATTTTTCTCTAATGTCTTGAGCATAGTAGATTTCTATAAATTTACATGAGCATTCCTTAACTCTTCTTGAGTGATCCTAAACTTAGCATTGAAACAATCATACTTTAGGCGAAGATGCTTACACGACTTCATAATCATCCTTGGTTGCTAGCCATTTTTCCTTAATTACTTTAGGATGTTTAGTGAAGATGATTACAAATGTTAACTAGTTCACTCACGCATTTTTATATGAGTGTAGAAAAATTGTGCATTCTTTCCACATCACTTATGCATCTTCATTCCAAGAAAGAAGATATAGAATTCTTATCTTTTGCTTACACCACTTGGTTTTCAAGCCCATTCTGCTTATGCTTCCTTTTTATATCACATATGCGACTTATTTTTCATTAAGATATTTCACTTACATGTTCTTGTAAATGCATAATTTAGGGAAAAACATTTAAAAATAGCAAAATAGATTTTAATATATATATATATTTGAAACAATTAAACTCAAACTATGCAAGTGACCTTGTCTACTATGTAGGTGACTTTGTTTACTACATAGACAAAGTATATGATAGTGATAGTCAAGGAAGCTATGTGGTTGCATGGTTTAGTGGAGAATTTAAGAGTAAAGATCACATTGTGATTTATTATGATAATGGGAGTGCCCTACATTTATTTAAGAATAAAATTCATCACTCATTGGTAAGGCATATTGATGTCTAATTTCATTTTATTTAAGAGATTCTAGAAGAAAGTCATATCTTATTTTAGAAAGATTACTAAAGTTAATGAGGTAGGTCATATTTTGAGAAAGATTTTTCCTAAAGTCAAGTTTAGCCATTGTTTAAATGTGAACCATGTTGAAATGATCAATGTACCTTTAGGTGGGTAGTAGCCAAATCCTTAAAGATTGTTTGGTTAGCTTCATTTAAATTACTTAGTTAAATGTTACATAGTCAATTCTACATTTGACTTTTTGAATTCAAACATTTAGATTTTGGTTGTTGTAGTTGTTATAATTACTATTTAGGTTTTTAAAAAGGTATGAATTTAGAATTGTAATTGATTTAATTAGTTCGATTTAAAATTCCCAAGAAACTTCATTAAGGGAAAACAGAGCAAGAGAATTTTTGAGAATTGCTTGTAATTATTGTTTATTATTTTGATATCTTTAGTGCATTCATCTTACCATTACCATAGATGAAAGCATATTGTCAAACCACATAAATTGTTTATCTTTGTCTGTTGTTTTCTATTATTCTCTTTTACCATGTTTGGATATTTCATCATCATTTCCATAGATTTATTTGTTTCTTTATAATGAGGAAAATGAAGAAGGTGAAAGATCGAAAATGAAAAAATACATTAGGATTAGGGCTCAAGCGAGAGGACAGACATAGAAGATGATAACATTTGTGTAATTTCACATACTTTTTGGACCTATGCTTTTCTCTTGGAACCTCAATTCTTTATTTTTTAAATAAAAAGTGGACATATCAAATTAAGACAACATCAGTCTTTTATTTTTTTCATTCTTGCTTGGTTTTTGTCTTGACTTTAGAGTGAAGAAGATGTAATAAATGAGTAAGGAAAGAGGCAGAAAAATGAAGATAACATTAGAACTAGGGATCGGAAAAGAGGAAGAAGATGAGGACATTTTTGGCAATGTTGGATGTCAATTTTTTATTTAATGCTTTCCTTATAATAGTTTTCATATTCATTATCTTTCTCTAAACTAAGCAACATATTTCTTAAATATTTTAAATTCTTATTTATTTTTAAACTCTTTCATTCTCAACCCTTTCACCATTCTCACAAACCTAAAATTTGCTCTTAATTTATTTCAATAATGTTGACATAAAAGTAAACAGATAAGTTGACCTTCAACTTTTTTTTTTTTTTTTTTACAAACCAAAATCTAATATTTTTGTTTAGAAACTAAAATTGAACAAAAATGTATAAACTAAGAGAAAGAAAAAGTAAAAACTAGAGACTTGTAATTGTATAAATGTTAAGATGCAAGTTAATAATTTATGTCAGTACTTGTATTTTTGCTTTTTTTTCTTGATTTTTATATACCATTTTAATTAATATTTTCAAGTTTGTGATTGAAGTCTCAAATTTTTGAATTTGTGTTATGCTTATTTTATTGTTTCCATCTCAAAAACCAATGTGAAATTAGTATGACATGTACAGTTATTATTTTGAAGCATAGTGTTGATATCTTATTTTGTAAAACCCATGACGATCAATCATTGCCTCTTATGTGTCTCATTGATGACATGTGAGTTTGACTAATTATATAGCATCATGTCTCAAAGATTAGTGTTACATATCCAAGACATCTCTTTAATAAACATGACATTCATTACACTTTTATTGCCCTTAATCTTTGATACATGGATAGGTCCATGTTCTACCTTCATATCTCCTATGCCATAGTGCTACATTATTTGAAAATGAATTTTTATCTCCAATAAGATCCTAAGTCACATGGATGCCTATAAAGCATGGATGTTGCCCATAGTGAATGCTGAGGAGGGGGGTAAGGGTGTTTTTTACTCTATTCTTCCTAAAGATGGTATCATGTGCTTCTGATAATTGTTTCATTCTTATTCTAGAAAATACATTCTTCCTAAAAACTAATAGTTGTTATTAGTTTATGATCTTTTATACCCTCTTCTAATGTGTCAACCTTAAAATAATGCCTTCATGTTAATAAATCTACCTAGTTCATGAGCAAAGCTCAAGGTTATGAAATGGACTTTGTGTCCTTAGTTGTAAATCTAGTTTCCCTACCCATTAACATTTCAAGATTAGTTTGAGGGTCTTGGTTTAGCAGTTAGATTTTATACTTACCAAGGTTGAATTAACACGCATTGATCTCATTTTAGCTTAAATGAGAGAGGTGACAAGTGTGTCTTCATTATAGGTGTCATATGAAAAAGTTTGTATATCCTTATATATAAAATAATTAATATTCAAAATACTATTTCAAAGCATTATAAAAAAATTCATTTCTAGCCAAATGAAAAAAAGAGTGATATTCTTGCTCTTCTTGATCCTACTACCACCATTTCCACCCAATCATCTACTCTCACTTTGCTTTGCTCTCATTTTAAACTCTTAGCACATTTAAAACTTTCAAGCTTTAGTTGTAAGTTTATAGATACTATTTTAGAAAAATAAATAAATAAATTGGAAGTGAGATCTACGATTTTGTTTTGAGAAAAGTATTGAAAAATCCTAAGGCTTAGAAACTTTGATTTGCTTGTGTCTAATTATGAACTTTTGAATGAAGATAATAATGTTATATAATTTAATAGTTGAAGGGAGTTAAAAGGTTTTTTCTAATTATGGAGCATGATGTACATTATGGGCCCAAATCATGACAACTTAAGTCGTTAGGAAGATCAGTTGCTTAACATTCCAATAGGGTCTTGTTCAGTGGGGGGTTGTGTGTTTGAATCTCACCTCATTATTTCCATGATTTATTGAGCCTCAATGTAAGTGTAATATGAGGTTGGTTGTATAGGAAAATTTTTCTCTCCATGCGTGGGTATGGGGTTGCAGTGAGAGAGAGTGTTAAAGAATGAGATCAAATCTTAATAGTTTAAGCTTTTAGAAAAATCAAAAGTTCAACATGACATTAGAGTCTTATTTATTCGAAGGTTATTAGTTTGGACCTCAAGACATATTATTTCCCTAATTTATTGAGCAAAAAGAAGACTAGATATAATGTTGCTAATGACAAGTTAATAGAGGGTCCTAAGTCCAAGTCCTCCCCTCATTATTTATCTATCTAATTATTTATGATCATAAAGTGCTTCCCATGGTAGGTATGGGCTCATATGTGGCGGGAGGAGGGGTGTTGGACCATTATATATGTTATGCGCTCAAATTCTAACAACTTAGTTAAGCTTTTAGGAAAATTTATTATCTAACATTAATATTGTTTTGTAATCAAAGTAAAATCAACCTTAGTTATTCAACATAATAAAAAACATTAGTTTCCTGATTGAAAATGGTAAGGACTAAGTAAATTGATATAAAATAAAATGTTATTATAGTTTATGAGGTGAAGTATTAGCACTATAAAGTTAAGTAACTAATTTGCTAAAATTACTAGCTAAAACTTGAAAAGTCTTATCTAAGTGAAAAATAAAATAAAATTAAACTCTTTATTTTACATAATAGCATGTCTATATCCCCTTAAATTCTGAAATTCATGTTGTTTTTTCACAAAAAAAAAAAAAAAAAAAAAAACCCAAAAATGCCTACTCAAAAAGAGTAGATTGATACACTCCCTAACCATAAATTGAGTTGTAAATATAAATTATAGTTCATGCAAGTCTATATACGACTTTAAGAAATCAATAGCTAGTTTCATTTCCACCATTGGTTCGCATTTTTTTATATTCCATTGAAAAGAAAGCAATAAAAATGAATTGAGACAAAAACGATAATACAATCCATAAAACATCAATAGATTTGTAAACTCATTATAAAGTTCATAAATCTTTAGATAAAAAAAGCAATATAAAGAGGAAAAAAAATTAGGAACTATCAAGTTCAAAAATAGAGTGTACGTTAAAAAATAAAAAATAAAAAGATAAAACAAACAACATTTTAAAGTAAGGGTACAATAGTTATTAAAATGAATCACAATAAAAGTTTTCTAAAAATTGAAAAGAGAGAGGAAAAGTTTTTGGTATGCTTTTATGGTTTAGGTGGTAAAGGTTCATAATACTCGTCATTTTATCATCTTTATAGGAAAAAAATTTAGACTCAACTTTATCACAACTCATATGAGTTAAAAATCTCTTGAATGTATTTTCTCTCAAGTTTCTAATGGATACCCCTTTATCAAAGGTATGGACATTGAGCTAAATTCACCATTAAAACTCATCAAGTTCCTCTTTTCCTTTTCCTAATTCATCTAGCTATATTTATGAAATATCCTCATTTTTCACTAGTAATATCATATTATCAAAAAATCCCTGAACAGATCTACACCTATCACTAGTTAATAGATAAAATAACTTAATAATTAGTTTTAAGTTTTAAGGACTTTACAAGACAAGCCAAGAACCTCAGATTGCTTGCACACAATTGACAAGTTGATTTTTTTAAAAAAGTAAAATTCTAAAGAAAATCCACAACACGTGTTGTTTTAAAAATATTTGTATTTATATGACAAAAAAAAAAAAAAAGAACCAATAGTTTAAATTGGAAAAGTTCATGTAAATTAGATGAGGAAAATGCAAGCCATAAAATAACATTAAAACGTTATCATTCTCTAAGAAACATTAAGAACATATTAAGAGAACCATTACTTGACATAATAAATTGGTCTTGAAAGGAAAAGAAAATCATCAAAGCAATCATATTTGTGATGCATTCCTATTTGCAATAGGTTCCAATATTTGAAGCTCACAAATTCTTCACATTTGGATGAACCTTTTTGTTGCAAACATAGATCAACCTTGTGGTGCCTACCAATAGGAAAACAATTATAATAAGATATTAGGAATAAAAATGAAATATATTAGTTTAGTGTTACATTTGAAAAGCTAGAGAGAAACTAGATTAATTTTGGCTTCAACTTAGGATAGCCAAATAATTCTAATACCTCTTGATTTTGTACATCCATGTTTGCTTGTTCCTCCAAGTGTTTGTGCGCAGATTTTAATGATCTAAACATCTTTCCTCCATGAGGTTCATAGAAAAACTGCACAATCAAATTAATCTATGCTTTTTAATTTGTCGAAGGAATGAAAGCAATCAACAGTTAAATTGGTAAAAACAGTGTGTAAAGTATTGAATAAATTTTAAGCCAAACACATACACTTAGAGCCCATTAGTTTGAGAATGACTTTAGAAGGATTAGAAGCATTTCCTAATGTCTTTTTTTACCCAATAGGATGGATTTTTAGATATTAAATCTCATTAATTCAACATGCATAATTTTCTACTGTTCAAGTCTTTGAAAATCCAAGAATAAGCATACAATTTAAAAGAAATTGAGCATGGTCACCATGACTACTACTTTTTTAAGTTAAATTTTAGAAATCCAAAAGTTTGAATGTATAAGGTGAGAAAATGGAAATTAAGTCTATAATGCCTTATAGTGCAATAATTGCAATCTTCTAGTTAAAAAAACTTTTCGACTTTTTTTAGACCTCTAAAGTCTACATGTATAGGATTTGTGCATAACACACCAGTTTATCATTGTTTCTCTACTTGGTAAAATTTATAAGTATTAGTTGGAAGAAACTTAAAAATATTTTATCTTGTGCTAAAGAGAAAACTCTTCTTAAACTGCTATAATAAAATCTAAGGATGGGTTATTTATTGGGAAAATTAAGTAAAGATAAATTATTAAAGAAGAATGATGAATAAATAAGAGTCTAAGTATCATCTTACCGCTCAAATGAACTAAAAAAAAAAAAAAAATCACTCATATATGCATTTAAATGGTAATAACTAGAAAATTTCAAAATCATCATTGCTCATTTTGCCTTTAGGTTCCCCAAAATTACTCTTATTGTTATTTTGCTTAAAGACATATATAATCTTTTTTGTATAAGTTTCAATCTTAATAATTTTTTTTTTTTTTTTTTTTAAAGAAAAATTAAATTTCCTTCTTCAAATTTCTTTTTATCTCCAATAATTTACCACAAAATCTCAACTTTTTTTTTTCTTTAGTTTTCATTTGCTTTGAGTGTTTTTTTTTATGAAGCTTGTTATATATATATATATATAAGATTTTTTTATTAAGAAGTTATAACCTACAACTCATTTCTTCTCTAAACTTCAACTCCAATTTCTTTCTTCCTATGCAAGAAGGAAAGAAACATGATCATTATCTTTGTAATGAAAGTCATCATCTCTAAAGAAAAACAACTTAATATTTTTAATGCACTATCACTGGTAGATATATACAAACAATAATTTGTACCGTACTAGTTATTATTATTTAATAATAGATACATATCAACAAAAATTAGCACTTATATTAGTCATTGTTCTTTCACATACTATCCATATTCTTATTTATTTATCTTTTTGGTACTATCTAATATTATTTCACTTACTTCAATAGTGGATACATACTAACAATGGATAGTATACAAATTAACCATTCCTTTTTAATATATTATATTAAGACATTTCATGTACTATCCAAATTTCATTTACATACTGCCAATAGTAGGAGTCAAAGCTTACTAAACACTGAAGATCAAAACGATGATTATGGACTTTAGAAGATTTATATATGAAATGGAGCCAAAAACATAGTGTGAGTGTTTTCTCAAAATGGTGATCATGAGTTTGTTTTCTATGATTTTACTTTTTATTCAAATAAATAACCCTAAAGCAATAAAGGAATCCCCTTTAAATTCAACTTGTGTTTGTAAAAAATTATAACAAAAAAAAATAAAATAAAATAAAATTGTAAAACACCTTTTTTTTTTTTTTTTTTTTTTTGAACTTTCAATAATCATTTTACTTGAAAAAATATTTTTCAATTAACCAAACACCAGACAATAAAGTCCATCTAATCAACATCTCATCATAACCTGTTGATATTTTGATAAAAGAAAAGATGAGATTTTGTTAAAAGAAATTCGAAAAAAGTGGAGAAAAATTATAAAATTTTTATAGAACCAATTCTTATAAAGACAACTAAAAAAAGAAAGATTAATGAAAAATTTTATTATCAACTTGAGAAAAAAAAAAAAGTTAATATTTTGTTTACAAATAAAAAATAAAGAGAAAAAAAATTTAAATTTCATTAAAAGTAGTTTAAAAAAAGTTACCTAAAAAGAAAAACCAAACAAAAAAAATATGGTCTAAAATTGAGAAAAAAAAGAAAAGAAAGGTAGATTTCATTTTTTAAAAAAATATTGAAATTTATGCTAAAATGATTATGTGGAGTTTTTAAGAAAAAATGAGCAATAAAGTAACTTAGTCGATCTTTGGACCAAATGAACAATATAAATAATTTTGATATTTTCCTGAAGTCATTATTTGAATGCTTGTTGGAGGGATTACTTTTTCATTATCTACTTGGATGGTAAAGATAATACTTAAGTTTTCATTTATTTATTTTTCTCTTAACAATATAACATTATATAATTCTTCCCTAGTTGTATAAATCAAAGAACAATATTGTAAAACATATCAAAATGTCTTTTATTACTACCTTACATGCTATTAAGCCTTGCAAGGTTGATATATGGTTATTAACTAATATTATCTAAGCTTAGATTATGTTTATTTTTTTACTTAATTCTAAATAGAACTTAAGACTAAATAGTGCTTAATAGTGTGAAGTATTAAGTTGTGTGTTTTTTTAAATATTTTATTTTTATTAAGTACTAAGAAGTAAAGAAAAACCAATATGTTACTTTTACTATTTAGAAAAAACTAAATATTTTGACTTTTTTTATTTAGTCAAAAAATCTAAGAAATAAGTAATAAGTTAATAAAAAGTAAAATAAATAAATAAATGATCTAAAATCTAAAAGCAACTTGCTTTCAGCAAAAGGTTAAAAAAAACAAGCAACACCTTGGTTAGATTCCTGACCTTCAATAATATTGGTCAAGATAAGGGTTTCTTTCATTAAAAAAATGATAGAATCAAATAATGGGAATAATAAAATTGACTAATTAATGGTGATTTTATTCATAAAATTTCTCTAAGAAAGAAACTATAGTAAGAAAAGGTAAATGTAATTCTAACTGAATAAATAAAAAATACTTGTATCTAAGAAAATGTTTGAAGTGGCTTGCCTTGCTTGATTTTTGGATTCCATGTTTTTTATTTTTCATGATGGTAAATGCTATAGTTTGTTTACTTGAAAATATCTATCAATAATCAAAACTTAATCAATCTTTACTTATCTAAAAATCACTAACTTAATAAATCAAATTACAAATAATATCCAGTAGGAAAGACTTCAATAATAAGAGAATATATAAAGAGAAAATCAAGTAAAAACTAACACCAAGAAAACTAGTAAAATTATAAAAAGAACTAAGAAACATACCTGTAAAATAACAAAACAAAAAAATGTTATGTTAATCCTAAAGTCTTATTCTTCTTAAAAATATCATATTATAGTAAAAAATTTAGGAATACATGACACAATTTTAAATATATTTCAGATCCATATAAACCCTTAAAAGAATTAGATGAACATAATAAGTTATGCATTGAAAATACCTTGTCAAATCTTTTCGCATATTTGGGAGAAGATCTATATCTTTGTTCTACAATCCAGTTAGTCGGTAGATTGAAAGATGTTGGATCTAATCTAATAATAATTGGGGCTTGTATTGGGGTTGAATTTGGATTCCTTGATTGTAAGGGAATCACCATTAGTGGTTGCAATGGAATATTGGATTCCATTTCCTTCTTCATGATAGTACTATTGGTGCTCATCTCTGATAAGTTCACTTTCTTGATGTATAGAAAGGACAAAGTTATTGAGGTGGTAGAGGTAGAGAAGATAACAAATATATAACTAAAATGTATACCTAACATACCCAATTTTGTGCACATAGTATTAGGCATACAGTCTTGAGCATTGGTTTCGCACTCAAATAAAAGGACACTGACCCATTTTAGTTATATTTAAAGGATTAAGTTATTATACAATTTAGGGTAAATTAAATCATACTCAAGGCCTTAACAGATGACATTATATCTCTTAAACTAAAAAGGAAAAAATATTTATATGAAAAAACCTAGATCTACGAAAATATAAAAATTGACTTATTAATCTTTTTATTGATTTTTCTCTTTAATTGGTTACATTTTTTTAATTTTATTTCTCATTTTTTATCAATTGCTCCTTAGTCTCAATCATTCAAAGCTATCCAAATCTTTCATATTTTATTTCAATACTCTCTTTCATTTTCTTAATCCCACATTTTAATTTCCATAAAGTTCATTATAAATCATTCAATTTCGCTTATTGTTTTTCTTCAAACATTTCTTCTAATCCTTCATATTCACTATTTT
Organism: Vitis rotundifolia; assembly: GCA_030254885.1. Lineage (NCBI taxonomy): Eukaryota > Viridiplantae > Streptophyta > Magnoliopsida > Vitales > Vitaceae > Vitis > Vitis rotundifolia. The sequence continues at coordinate 15,901,927 of CM058163.1, read as the reverse complement.
TCAATGTTTCAAATTCGTGTTTTTTCAATATCTAACATTCCTTCCTTTCAAATATTTCATACCCTAGTTTTAAAATTTAAAACAATTGATATGTACTAAAACAAGGTCTTTCTATATAATTAAAATAGATAAAAAAAATAAAAGATTTGTGAATTTAAATCTTTCTAGACTTTAGAAGGTAGTGGAATTTTACTACTATATTATTTTCCAATAATCCCTTATAGTTATTTAAGGGATTAAACCATTAAGGGGTAAGTCTATTAATTTGTAGTAAAAAATCTCTCTTAATATCCTCTAATTCTTTTATTTTTTAAAATAAAAATAGACATGTGAAGTTACTAAATATGCAATGTCCCACCTTCATATACCCAAACTAATTCTTATGTGTAATCTTTTTTCTTTTCCTTACCTTCTTTGTCTTCCAAACTTATCATTTTTTTTCTCTTTATCCACATCTTTAATTGAAGAAGCAAAGGAAGAAGTGAAGGAGGGAAGAGAAGCAACAATTTTGATGCAATGAAAATATAACATAGAACCACAGTTATTGAGGAATGATTAGCAACAAGTAAACAATAGAAATACTATGATCAACAATCTTCCATATGTTTTTATAAATATGATAGAATACTTTTTTTCCTTTTCTGTTTATAAATTATATCTAAGATTTTTTTTTTTTAGAATAAAATATTTAAAAACTTGGTCATTTGATTTACCTTCTTTTTATTATTATGTTTTGAATGGAGATGAGGTTAATATATCATAAATTAATAGTATTGAATTTTTTTAATTAGGTACAATATTAGTTACTAAAGTGAACGAGGATAAAAATTTCTTGAAAATTGAAAAAAAAAAAAGAAAAAAGAAAAAACAGGCTCATAAGCAAATATTTAAGGTTTTTTGGTCCAACCATAAATTTATTTATTTATTTTGGGAAGGTGGGGAGGGGGTTAAATTTTCATAGTATTCATCATTTTTATCATATTTATTTTAAATAATAGTTAGTTGTATGTAATACATGAAAAGAAAATGAAAATTGTTAGAAGGGTCTAATGGAGATGAACTTATTTTATTTCACTTAATTGCATTGAAAAAAATAAGATTTATTTATCTTCTCTAATATGTTATATGCTACCAATCTATCAAAAAAATGGATGTAAATATACTTTAGATTAGAATCGCAATGAGATGCATGTCATGGTTTAGTAAAAGATTTTCTAAGTCATGTTTTTCTCCATTGATTTAGATTCAAAGTGAGGTCTTATCATAACTTATTATGTTATATTAATTCATATTCAATGAAAACAAAAAAATAAAATAAAATACAAAAAATGTTCTTATTTCTTAAATAAAAGTGATAATCTAATAATAGATAATTTGGTTGAAAATAAGTTATCTATTAGATTTTTTTTTGTAAACTTGTTCCATGTTTTGACAAACACCCTTATTTTTTTTTAAATTCACTAGTGAAAAATATTATTATTATTATTATTTTAATTAAAATTATGTCCATAATCACTCATGTTTATTTGATTGCCTAACTATACTAGTTTATAATTTGTTAATTGGTTTTTGTGTGTATGTGTTTATTAAATGGAGTAATAGATGTGAACATAATTAGATTAGTTTTAGAGAACTTAGAGCATTTGATGGAAAAGAGAGATCATATTGTTTAAGCTTGTTATGGATTTAAAAGATCAGAAGGAGAAAATAATATTTCATCTTTAATTTGAAAAGTTTCACATAAATAAATTTTTCAAAGAAAATTAGTAACTTTTCTTATGGTTCTTTCCAAATCATAAGAAGATACTTTTCGTTTCACATAAGACACTTACCTATCATTAATCAAAATATCTATTTCAACTTTTAGATCAATTTGATAGGGAAAGAAAAAGAAAGACTTGTATTTCTTTGTTGGTGTGTGTATAATATATACATGTAATGTGGAAAAAATATATATGCGAGTGTGTGTGCATGTGTTTATTTGTGTGTGTATGTCATAAATGTTAAGCTTAGTGAAAAGCTTATTTTGTCCCTCAAGCAAGTGCCCACTATGAACTTCATAGTAGACTTCACCTTTTTTTTTTTTTTTTTTTTTCTCTCTCTTTTTTTTTCTCTCCCCCTTTTGAGCCTAAATTAGCTCTCTCTCTCTCTCTCTCTCTCTCTCTCTTTGTTTTTCAAAATTTCAATTTGTTAGAAAATTTTACTTTTCAAAATTCTTTTTATAAAGACAATCTTATTTTGGCAACTGCAAGGGGAAAAAATATAATCATAAAATATTAAATTGCATAATTGGAATTTAAAATATTAGGTTTGTTTTTTTCTCATTTCATACTTTGATAGAAATCAAAACCCTTCATATTCAAAATTTTGTTGATTATGCTTGCACCTATTTAATACTATCTTTAGTAATTTCATAGAAGTTCAATTTCCTATAAATGAAAAAGATGAATAACGAATGAAATGCTTAGACCATGAAGTCTTAATGATTTGGTAGTCAAAGTTTTAGTGAATCCTAAGTTGAAGTATCTAGTATACTTTTTTTCTAAAATACAATTATGTACTAGTTATTTCTACGTAATTACAAAAATTTTACTAATTAATGACTAAATAGTAATCAAATTTATAAATGCTTGAACTTATTAGATAGGAAGATAGACTTGAACTTGATGACAACATAGTGCATTAATTCTAGAGATAAAGATTCCGTTTTTTTTAAACTTGTTTTAGCATCTAATAAGAGAAAAATGAACCTTTACACCCTTATTGGATTTCACATATTGGAATTTATATTTTGTATGTTTGACACATGGATAATTATTATGGAAGTATACTAATAAGCCTATTGATTAATACTTTTAGGCCTTTCAAGCTTCATTTAGACAAAATTGTAAGAAATCTATATCAAATTATAACATATTATCTTTCTGAGGACTTTCAAAGTCATTGAAGACATTAAAACAAAGGTTTAAAGTATAATATGAGTTACTAATATTTGTAGAAACCTTTTTAGAGGCTTCATTTTCATCCTAATTTGTGTAAAACATTGATAAACTACTTTCCAAAATTTGATCATCAATAAATCCATCCCAAACTAGAGATATAATATTGTCTTATTGAAGTCTTTGAAGTGATCTCTCACATCTAATCAAATCCATAAAGAACTTGACAAAGTTGAGTAGGAACATTGAAGCAACCTTACTATAACCACCTTTTAGGTTGGTAAATAGACTTAAAGACCATTGATTGGTTTTGAGATATCACATTATAGTATAGTCAATATAGATCTAAAGGTCATTGATTAGTCCACCCTAGTACTTAGAAAGTAGTTAATCTATACGCTAGTTCTTAATGCATTTGAGATTCTTTGGAATCTAACACAGTTTTTTATCCTACGTTTGATTCTTTACTTAGGAGATAAAAAAACATGGGAATAATTAATGTATATTTTATCACATAGATTTCTTCAATATGATAAAGCTTATTTGAACTACGATTTTGAAGCATGTGAAAAAATACACTTCATTTGATCTATTTACTGTATCAAGTTGCTTTACAACTATTGCTTCTATCTTGTCATTAATTATTTAGGACATTTATATTTGTTAAATTTTTTTTTTCAAAATCATCCTCTTTATCTTCTCTATTGCATATCCTAAGCAATTAGAGGGTGTTTGATAAAAGCTAATATTTTATTACTTAATGATTTAAGTTGACTTTAAGTTAAATTATTTTTAAGTTGTTGACTTAAAATTTACCACTTATTTTTTACTTTAAGTATTAAGGTTGTTTAGTGAAGTTAACTTAAATTTTATTATAAATCATCAAATTGACATATTTACCCTCGTTAATTTTAGCAAATATTTATATTCATCAATCTTGAGCAGTAATTTATTTGTTAAACATTCATATTTGAAGTATTATAGAAACATGAGATAACTACAAAAATATTTACTATAAAAGATGAATTGTGAATATAAATTCATAGTTGTGCAATATACTCTCACTAAAATATGGATAAATGAGGTAAAAGATATATAAGATTAATAATAAGTTAACTATTTTGTCTTAATACTTGAAGTTATTCTTGACTGTAAGTTATCATATTAAGTTATTTTAGAAAACAGCTTAATCTACTTAATGACTTAAATTAAGTCATCAAGTCATATTAATTCATTAATTTGATTGACCAAACATCCAAATGAATCCCAAAGTCAAGAGAACATGTACAAATATGTCCCTTAAAGAACCAACAAGTCTTCATTAGTGTCCCCATATATGTTGCACACAAAGGATGTAAGTTCCCCTCCAATTACTCAAAAGTGTGCTAGAAAGATAAGCACATAACATACTTTTGGGTGAAATTTTCATAGGCCAGAAAATACTAGAGAACTAGGGATGATCTCTCTTAGTGGATGCTGAGGGAGTCTTACTACCTTACTTTTCGATAAAGGTGATCCTATGTATTTTTATTAAAGGAAAGCATGTATGATTTCCTTGAAAATAGTTATAATTGGTTGATCTCCTATAACTTCTTGATGTATCACCTTTGACACAATGTGTTGATGCTTATAAGATTGTTTGAGTTAAGAGTAGAGCTTAAGGGGGGTGGAATCGGATTTGGTGGACTTCGACAGTAGAAGTGGCTTCAACACTATCAAGTACTTTAAAACATGGTTCCTAATTTAGCGACTAGAATTGAAGGCTCATTGAGGTAGATTGACATATACTAATCCTATTTCAACTTAAATGAGAAGTAAAGGGGTTCATAATGTCTTCATCAAACATGTCATATCCAAAGGTTTCCATATTATCATGATTTAACTAATATTGGAGTTGTTATTTTAGAAATCTAAAAGAACACCAATTCCCACCAAATAAGAAATGAAAAAAAATGTTGGTCTTTAGAATTCTCTACTTAACCATTTTCCTAAATAAAAAATTAGGATTAATTCCTTCAAAAACTAAAAATTTCTTTAAGGGTGGTTGCATTTTACATGCTCAACTATTGAATTTTCCTTTTGGTTATTTAGGATATTATATCATTTTTCTAAATAAAAAAAAAAAAACTATAAATTTGTACAAAAAAATCTCTCTTCACAACCTCTAACTCTTTTGTTATTTTAAACAAAAATAGGAACTTAACTTACTAAAATACACTCATCTATCACCTTCATCCAACCTAACCCAAGTTGTACTCATAACCTATTTTCACTCCTTCACTTAGTTTCACTTACACTTCATCTTCTTTTTCTTTTATTTTTGTAACATCCCATATTTTTAGGTAGGAAATTTTTTTAGTTTTTAATTGAAAATTTGTTAATGCAATAGAAAAAAAACTTACAAATAGAATAATTGAAAAGTACTACTAAATTAAAAATAATTAATGAAGTAAAAAAATTATAAATTAGCACCATCAACTTACCAATGGTGACTACTAAATAACAAGAATAAATTATATATATATATATATATAATTTGGTCTAGGGTTACTAACCCTTCCAAAGTGCTTTGTTTAAGCCATATTTTTACATTATTTTCTTGCAAAACTCATACAAACTAATTAGACACCCTAAAACAAGATAAATTAAGTACTTTTATGAGTGAAATGTCATGAGTTTGTATGATTTAACTATAATAATAATGAGTAATTTTGTGCTAATCATAGCTCCCAACCAATGTGTTGATAGTCCCTAGCAATGAAAGTGATGGAACTAAATCTAAATGTGAAATAATGAGAAAACATGCTTCAATTTATAAGAGTTAGTAACCCATATCAACTCATACTGTTTAACAAGAGAGAATGAAATCATACCAAGTAGTAGAAATGAATCCAAAAGTATTACTGAAGCTCTAAATTCTTAGTTTCCTTCATAACATTTCAAAACTATCCTTTGGTACTAATTTGCCTAACTTCCAATTCTATGTATTAGATTTAACAACCCCAGTTCATTGTTATCCTCTCATCTCTATGGCTAAGAATACATTCTTTTATCTTTTCTTATTTTATCAAGCGTTCCTTCCCACTCAAGTGCCTCATGGTTTAGTTGGCTTGAGTGGTCATGATATTTCTATCGAGAATTTTTCACGCTAATTCAATTGAGAATTCTTCCAAAACCAAAACTCTTCACCTTAGTTGCCTATAGATTCCTCATTATAACCCCTTAAGGGTAAAGGATTAGCAAGATATCTCATATAATTTGAGAGGGTTTCATTGAGGAGAAAGCCTAAAGTGTCATACCATTCTCAATCTCTAATTCAAAGAATTCAAGTGTTGAATCTTGGGTTGAAGACCTTCATCCATTTAGTGAGGCTGAAATGATCCACTGGAGCAATTAAAGGTTGTTGCGTCACGGACATGAATCAAGTTGTAGGTACTGGAGAGTAAGTTTTTAGGGTAAAACGGATAGATAAATCTGTGTAATTTTATTTCGTATGATGGATTTAGATTAATAGGTCTTAGACCTCGTGATTTTTTATCTCCACAGTTAGTGTGGGACATAAAAATCTTGTGCCCATTGCATACCTTTTAATTTCATTGTTATATCTTTGGATGCTTGATTATCATTGTTATCGCTAACATCTTGTAGATTATCCTTAGGAGATAAAAATCATAATTTTATACTTAAAGATTTCCAAGTATTGCCCATTTGGTTATATAGGGTATCCCTGTTATCTCTTAGGATAAACAAATTTAGGGATAAAATATATAAACCTTTATTTTAAATTTTAAATCACCTATTCACCCCACCCCCCCCCCCCCCCCCCCCCCCCCCCCTCCTTTCTCCTTTAAGTGTTCTATATTGGACTTTCGATTTTTCATCCAAGAGGATTACATGGATTATCATTAGAAGGTGCTTGTTGTTACAAATTCCAGGTTTTTTATGAAGACTATATGATAAGGAATGGGACAAGAAATGATATAGATTATAATATACTTGAAGATAGTCTCACATTGCACAAGATACTATGAATTTAGAGGTTTAGAGGTTTAGAGATATGTCATTCCTATAACTTCTAGTACACCAATACCTCATCATAGTGATAGGTTTGTGCCCCATGAATTATGATGATGCAATAAGCGATATTGGTGCTCATTTATGACAAGGAGCTATGAGGGATAGTAAAATCCATGTATTCTAGCATAGTCTGGGTTTTTGTAGAAGCACCTGAAGCGATAAAACTCATAAATGTAGGTTGGTCTACAAAAAGAACAAAGGAATAGATGAAAAGTTTGAGTTTTATGTGGCTAGGCTATAGCTATAGGTTATAGTTTGAAATTTTGTTTCAATGATGGAAAACCTTTTCAATAGTAGTCATACTCAAATCCATTGATGTACTCCTATCCATTATGGTGCATCTCATTTATGAGATATAGTAACCAAACATTTTCATAACAAATGGGCCTTATGTGTACAAGAAGCCATAGGGAAGCATGGTAGTGCTCTTAGATCTTGTAAGTGGATAACAATCTACTCATTTTGAATGATGTAGGGATATTGTCATCGGTTATGATTTGTTTGTCTACTCAATTATAGATGAAAATCTAGAAGCGTTGCAATATATCATTGGGTTTAAGTTCCTTTGGGACTTCAAGAATAGGAAAATTATGATATATCACCTACATTGATGATCATTTTGTTAAGTGCACGATGTAAAACTCTAAGAAGGGTTTGCTAGCCTTTAAATTTGGACTTGTCTTTCTTATGATCAATTTCCTTGGACATTTGATAAGAGAAATTGCATTAAGGTTATGCCTTTGCAATGGGTAGCCTTATGTATGTGATGCTATGTGATAGATCAGATATTTGCTTTGTTGTAGGAATAGTGAGTAGATAATAGTCCAATCCAAGATTGGAGCTTTGGGTGGATGTCAAGTATATACTCAAGTATGTTAGTAAAATGAGGGAACATATGCTTATGAGTCTTTGAATTGAGTTGGTACTCCTTAGGTACTAAGAATTAAACTTTCAATCTAATGAGGACTCTCATAAGGCACCTTTGGGTATATGTACACTCTAAGTGGTTTTTGTTGCTTATGAAGCAATAAAGGACGCCTTTTAAGCAGCAATTATTTCATCCAAGATGTTATTATGTGATAACAATGGGGCAGCGGCACAATCTAAAGAACCAACGTGCCACTAGAAGAGAAAAACATATAGAAAGGAAGTACTTATTTTGTGAGATAGTTAAGAAAGACGATGTGACTATAGAACATATTCTTGCGGCAATGTCCAATCTACTTTTGGAGCTAGTGGGAGTTTGTTGGGATTGAGCCTCTAAAAGCAAGATATGATGTAACAAAGTTAAACTTGATTGTCCGCTAGCTATTCCTTTTATGCATTGACATTAATTTGATCATTCAACTCATATTACTTGCATTGTATATGACTTGGGGGCATTAGGAGTTGCATAGAGGATACAAGTTATGGGTTCCTTACAAAATGATAAGTTATTCATGGTATGTTCATGGATTTAGGCAATCTGGTAAAAACTGTAGTGCACTACCTCCTAATTGGAGGGATGGTTTATCTTGACTATCAAGATAGGTTTCCCTTTGTGAGTGCATTAGTGTGTATGGTAACACATTAGATGAGGCCTATAGTAAATTATGACATATGGCTATCAAATTGTCATGATTCACTAAGCTAGAATGTTACATGAACCCTCGACCTTGAGAGAATATTGAGCATATGTTGAAATCAATATAAGACTTTAACCTATAAGTGAGACCCTAACGTGACCATATATTCCTACAAATTGGGTCACTATTGATAAAGGCTGGAGGCAACAGGTGTTCTCAATAGAGGCATCATGATATTTCATGGGATTGAGATAGTGTATCTTCGTAAATGATCCAAAAGACATGTGATCATGAAAGTAGAATTTAACATCTACTCCTTAGAGCTAGGGTATGTCAATTGATCACATAATAAGTGAGATCTATAACTCAAGGATTGAAGAGGTAATCTTGATAGGTGATAAAATTATCTTGTTAGATTACGGACATCAATCCATAAGGAGTTTGAATGTAATGAATAGTAGGTCATAGGCCCAAGCTTTGTCTCGTAATTTCATTGGATATTAAAGTGCAGTTAACTCTTTTTGTTGGATTGTTGAGTCAACTTATTCAAGAGAGCCGGTATTTTCCTATGGGTCCCAATGGTCCCCACTCAAGCTCTTATTTCATGGTGGCATACTTTGAGGGTATTTTGGGTATGTAATTCATAAGTGTGCATAAAGGCATTTTAGTAAAAATGCAATGTTGCAATAGATCTTATGAGTGATTTTTCTAGAATGGGATAATTAATTAATTGGAGTCCATTAGGGTTAATCAATTAATTGGGATCAAGTGGGCTACATTAGGTGACCTAAGCTCAAATTGGGCTTAAGTCACTTAAGCCCACAAAGAAGCCTATATAAACCCCTTTCAAAGGCTAGGGTTTCATTCTTTTTGCTCATATTTTTAAGATTCCAGAGAGAGCAACTCTAATCACCCTTTAGAAAGAGAGAGAAGCCCACTCTGCTCTCATGTTGAAAACCATGAAGAAAGAGATCAGATGGAAGACACTTGTGTAGATGAGATCTACAATGACTAACACATTTTCAACATCTTCATCAGATGGGATTTGATCTAGGAATATCTAGATCACAAGTTTGAGTTCTATCTCTAATTCTAATATGTTTTTTTGGCTTTTGAAACCATTCTTTTCCAATGTGTTAGATCTAGAGAGTCTTGGGTATAAATAGCATGCACCTTAATCTAAGGCCAAGGAACAAAGTAATTTGGGGTTCCTAACAATTGCTTTTAAGGGCTTTATCCTAACAGCTCTATGTCAACCATTGACACTTGAAGAATCTTCTACCATCACACAGTGGGATTTGTGAGAGACATGTGGCACAAGTTTGAAGACCCATCTTTCAGCTACTTATGATGAAAGCAACCAAGAATAGAGAATTGTGAGAGAAGATGATATGATGAAATCTTAGGGAAAACAAGTATTATAATCTAGTGTGAAGTTGAGGCTATTAAAGGGCATAAGGATAAGCGAGTAATCGGGGAGAGGAACAAACGCTTTTCTAGAAACTAAGGAAAGACTTCAGAGAAATTTCTCTAACTTGGTTTTAAAGAGGAGAACTAAAACTATGGATAAAGCAAAGAACGAGATCAATGCACCACCAATTGCATTTCATTTTGATATCATCTTTGAAATTTAGATACCATAGGACTTGTATCATTTTTGGTATCAAAATTTCTTATTTTAGTCATATTTTTATTCCTTTACACTACCTTTCTTCAAGTTTTTCTATGTACACACCATATCTTCTAATTTGAGTTCCGACCACTCACTCATCAATCTAATTTAATGTTGATTACAATTGAAACCCTCGGGAAACATAATTAAAAACATTTGTTGATTGATCTTAATTCTTATTCATGTTATTCAATTATGTGATTCATAGATTTCTTTCTTTTCTATTGTGAAGTTGTAAATCACCATGGTATGCCATTGAGTATATGTTTCATTATTATATTATATTGTTTTCTTTTGGCATTATATTTTAACTATTGATTAATTAATTAAATGTCAAGATTATTTTAATTCACTTACTAGAGTCCCAAGTTATTTTTGGTTCAATAGAGTGTTTAACACCCTTCCATTAGGCAACTTGGCCCAGACATATCCTTCACTCGTAGATTTTGTATTTTCATTTTTAATGTCACTTAAGGGTTTTCTTTCTTATTTTGCCCCTCTTTTAAAAATAAAATAAATGACAACTTCAAATTATACTAATAAAAAAAAATTGATTTTCAAAATAAACAATCCAATAAATGGTTCACCGTAGAGTGGATGCACCAAAAATGTGGGTCCACACTATGATTCTTTATAAATAATTTTAACAAGCCTAATTGGGATCATCAATAATGATCAACAAAAGAAGTCCATTCCCCCAATAATCAAATTTCCCAAAAATCCTTAACCATACCACAAAAAATAATAAGCCCCACATTTTAAAACAAGCATTTATGAGATTTATCACAAATTGAATTAAAAAAAAAAAACAAAAAACAAAAAACATGGCATCGCATATATCAATTTCCATCCAAGCAACAAAAAATCACATTCATAAACACATAGATACTCAATTGCAGATATGGGAAAGAAGAACAACAGAATATAGAAGCATTGAGAGTTATGAAGTTTAAGATGAGGAAAAGACCCAAAAATTGAAGAAAATGGTTGGGTAGAGGAAAGAGTGAGCACCGGCAGTGGAGTGAGTGGCAGTCATAAAAGAGACTGATAGATGTGGCTTATGAAGTCAAATTAGGGCGAACTAAGAGGAAATCTTGTTTCCTCAATTCCCTGAATTAACCTCATGTAAAAATCACGTGTAATATAATTCCCAAATTCATGTAAACAAACTTTTAACCTCATGGAATCAAGTGAATTAACAAGCTTTAGACTATGTTTGGTTCCCAAAAAATGCTAAGAAAAAAAAATAATATTAAAGAAAATGATTTTATCATATTTGATTTCATTATAAAAAATATAAAATCAAATCAAATATGATTAAAATTAATTAAAATTTTATACATTTTAAAATTATTTAATCTTTATATAATATAGAAAAATAAGTAAAATGAATTTAAAATAATATTTAAAAATAATTTATTGACTTTAAATCTATTTTTTATTTTTTTTTCACTTTTTTTTTTCTCTCAAATTTTTCAACAACCAAACATAACCTTAGAGAAGGGAAAAAAAAAGGCATTATTTAGATTTCTTCAACTATAGTCAAGTAAGCTATTCATATTAAAACTTGTTTGGTATAGTGTTTAATTTTGAAATTTATCAGTAAAATAAATTAGAAATAATTTACACTTTGATATGATTAAATTTTATTTTTGGGAATGGTAGAAATAATTTTATTAAAAATAAAGACAATTATGATTTTAAAGGGTTTAATCTAAACCTTAAACCCTAAACCCTTTTTTAATAAACATTTTGAAGGCCTATCAATAAAGTTATTTAAGAAGATCTATCCAAGAAGAAAATAAAATTTAATTACTTATATTTATCCACATAGTTATATATTATGTTATTTTATTATCTTAAAAGTAATATACACCTATAAATATGTCCATTTTCCTATTACCCTATTCAGGTATGGCATGGACAATAGTCCATTATTATTATTATTATTATTATTATTATTATTATTATTATTATTTTAAGGTAATTCTAGATGAATACTTTATTCAGGCATGGTTCCCCGTTTAGTGTCCCAGCTAGCTACACATTTTTTCAGTCGAGAATTAGTAATCAAGGCAAAAATGATGTCCTCATTGAGGCCAATGGTTGAGTGGATGATTAAACTGCTTGCATTTTCAATTCTGCGTCAACTCTAACTCGAGATATTTTCCATCTAGAGATGACAACGGGTGGGTTGGAGATGGGTCGCTCATATCCTAATTCTATCCATTTATTCAAAATAATTTTCATCTTTGTCCTATTAAAAAATTAATGAGATGAAATGAGGCAAAATGGGTATGAGAAATTCTTATACTGTTCAGTCCCGTTTATTTATTTATTTATTGAAATTTTTTTAATTTTTTTTTAAATTTATTTTTATAATTTTTAAATTATATTAAAATAAATATTTATAAATAATTAAAATATTATAATTTTTTATAACTTATTTTATTATTATTATTATTATTATTATTATTATTATTATATTAAAAATAGAAAAATAAAAATTAATTTAATTTAATTTTTAAAATTAATTTAATTTAATTTTTAAAATTAATTTTATATATAATCGGGATTGGATGGCCAGATAAACCAATACCGGAAGGCGCTTTTTAATGTTTGAAAGGATTTTCTTATAAAGATTAAAAATGTGTTTAACAGTGATTCTTGGAAGCATTTTTAGTATTTCTAATATTTGAAATTTTTTACCTTTTAAGTATTAAAAATATTAAAAACACTTTCTAAAAGGTAATAATTTTAGGAAGTGTTTTTAATATTTTTAATACTTAAAAGATAAAAAGTTTTAAGTATTAGAAATATAAAAAACACTTCCAAGAATCATTATCAAACGTATTTTAAGAATGTGTTTGGGAGTGATTCTAAAAAGCGTTTTTAGCATTTCTAACTCTTGAATGATTAAAAATTTAAAGTGTTAAAATTATTAAAACCGTTTTCTAAAATCACTATCAAACGGACTCTAAGTGTTTTACAAACTTTTTAAAATCATTTGAAAAACATGGAGAATCACTTTTAAGTGATTCATAGAAAATCACTTGGTGGATTATTCTTCCAAAAATCACCTTTGAATAGTTCTACAAACTAAAAGCATTTTAATCAAAATCACCCTCGATTGGGCTATTAGTACCCTCCATATGGAGCCATTTCGAAACATCTTAGGCACATAATTTTGGAGCAGAAGCCCCTCCTCATGGTTTTAAGGTTTGATTATGAACCCCAACACTGACAACTAGAACTAATGAAAAGGTAGGTTGGAGCTCCAAAATTTTATGCTAGCACAACATGGTTTAGGTCCCCTTGGCCCTACAATTAGAGATTCCAACTGAAGGTTTATAGGGTTCAACATGGTACTTAAACCCAAGAATTTCAGAGGACCTTGAACCCTATATTTACATAATAATTATGTCTCTGTTTCAGGTCTTTTTTCACAACAAAACACTTGGTAAAACACAGACAACCCACCAAATCAAACTCATTATAAACAGCCCAAACCAGGCTGGACTCCAAAGCTCGTTGTCATGTCCAACCATGGTAAACGAAGTAGCTATCAGTTATCACAAAGAAACCAACCAAGGAAGCAATAAAAAAAGGAAAGCCCACTTACCCACAATGACAAACTTCTCAAAACATTGATTCCTCAGCCTAATCTGCAGACAAAACAAAACAATGTACCTGGCCATGCCTTTTGGGCACCATAATGCAATATTCAACACAGAAAAGTAACTTGCAGGTTTCTTTATTGAATATATTGAGCTGCCAAGATCAGTTCCTTGTAATCCAATGGCTTATTTTGATTCCACGATGCTACAATGTATTGAATTAAGCATAGGGATTAACAATTCCAAAATAAACAATAAGAGATCCTCCCCAACAGCATAAAAAACTTGAGAGACCCGAGGCTCGCATCTCAGAATATGCTCTTGAACTAACACTAAAGATGCCTAGATTCTCCACCACCCTTTCCACCCCAATGTTGTTAGAAGTAGAATCTAATCAAATGAAGAGTTCCTGGTAGTTGCGAGTTCTTATGATTTTTTTCCATCATTTTCTGACTTTTTTTTCATCCATTACCTACATCCTTCTGAGTGGATTTCTCCTTTCATGGTATCAGAAAATCATACTCAATGAATTCGTTATAACCAGACCTCTATGACGTGTTTTTCCTGTGTTTTTTCTCAAAATATAGCTACATTTATACATATTTTTAAGAATATTAAAGGCATTATCAAAGGAAGAAACCGAGAAAACTGATTGTATAGAAATCTATAATTGTGCTTACTTTCAGTCATAGTTACAAAGTTTCAACCAGATAAATCATGTCGAGAGATGCCCAGAAAGTGGTGGTGGTCCAGGATGCATCCAGGGATGTTAGTTCAAGAGCAATCCTTGGGATTCTCCATGACTTAACACTTAAGCCTGGAGATGACCTTACACTCCTCGGAGTTCTTCACCAGGTTAATAATCCTTGTACGTTTTCTTTCATGGGAGGTAGGAAAATACGTAAGAATTCATGCCTTTTTTTCTTTTGAGTACAGAAGAACAATCCAAGAAGAAAGAAATATTAAACATAGCACCAGGAAAATGATATATACCAAAAGGGAAATTGTGCAGGTTTATAGATTGATGAATGATGTGCTCTGACTGATTTCCCCCTTTTTTTTTTTCCCTTTTTTACTTCAATCCCCACTTCACAATTGCGGCCATCCTCCCCTTTTCTTTTTCCAATTTTCCTTTGTTTTCAGTGGGATATAGGGTGAAGGTGGATTCTAGATCAATAGTTCGAGTGAACCAGAAAGTCCTCCAGGAAGAAATTGCCAAGAAAAAGGAAGAGTATTTGAACAATGCTGAGATTTTGCAAATCTGTAAGCACTGTGAAATGGAAAAGGTCAGTTTCTAAAACCCTCAAAGTCAAGAATCCTTACCTCATACGTCAATTTTTTCCTGATTTTAGTTCTAACTTCTCCCATACTAATGGCTATAATTTTCTAGTATTTACTCGATATTTTGTCTTAATTCCTATCCCTATGGAAAATTTTCAAAAAATTAGGCCAATTTTGAACTAATTTTGAAACTGAAACTGAACTGATGCAGCAGGTTCCAGATCATCCAAACAACCATAGTGAAATCATTCATAATGTTAGACTTTGGACATGAAAGAGATGGATTTCAGAATATATAGCAGAATTGTTGAGAAAGAAGCGTACCTTTTCATATTCAGTCAATGAAATGGCTAATTGAATAACTTTTTTGCATGAAAATTTCACAGATCGGGTTCCACATACGTGTGCTTGCAGGAGCTTCCCCAAAAGCAGTAGCTCTCAGAGCTGTGAAAAGTGCCAAGGCTACATGGGTGGTACTTGACAGGTTAGTTAAAAGGATGAAGAATGAAATGTAACTGTATTTCCCTGCACAATAGTTTCTGATAATTCACAGAACCTTACAAACTTTCCAACAAAACTAAAGAATTCAAACATCAAAGCAACAAAAGTGACAGAAAGTAAAAAATTTCCAATATGACCTTTTATAGGTCAAGAGCTATTCCAATACATGTATCATGTTTTAGAGTTGACAAAGCCTTCACTTCTATCATTCTACATGCATCCTGTTTTAGCATTTACACAAGGGACTGTTTATGGGTTGAGAGGGAAGGTTTCCTACTACTTTTAGATGATAATCCTTCTCATGTTTCAGTTTGAATCAGCTGGAAAATGGCTTTCAATCTGGCTCACTCTGAAATTACTAGCATTAACATGTAAACTCAAATTTGAAATAGTCGATCTGGTCCTCTGGACTGACCAAACTATGATCATATTCTTGTGGATCTAATCACTATTAATGTATCCTAATGACATAAAGAATGAAAAGTGTTTGACAGAGTTAAGCCCACCTGTTTCTGTAATAGAATTAGCTGTCTTACCAAATCTTAATCCTAATCCTAGACCCCTAATACACGAACACAAGCATTGGACATTGGGCATCCAGGTTCATGAGTCATATTCCCAAGCAGGGATATATATAGATATATCCAAAGTTCATATATACTGTGTTCGGAAGTGTCCCAAATTCCTAATTAATATAGATTCTTTTTTTGTAAAGAATATTGTATAGAATATTTCTAGGTTGATATATTATTGTAATATTAGACTTCCTTATAGAACAAAGAAAGTTGTTGGAAATATCTCTATAAATATTCTAGGTCATGAGGGGAAAAAGTTATGAGATGGCGATAAGCTTGTAAAGACTATACGAGGTGGATAGAGATGTGAGGAAGAACAGGAGGTACCCGGTGGAGCGAGAGGGCTCGTAGTAGGGTATGGATACAAGGAGTGGGGAAACATGGGATGTTTCGGGAACCCAATAGTTGTATCTGGGTCTGTCCTCTGTAATATTCTTTATTGTATAGTGAAATTATTCTCTCTCATGCGTGGACGTAGGCATGGTTGGCCGAACCACGTTAAAACCTCATTTACCGTATGTGTGATTGTTTTATCTTTGTGTTCTTGAACTAACATTGTTGGCATCAAAGCTTTCGTTGTCACAACAATTGGTATCGGAGCTTGACTTGAAGATTTCTGGAAGAGTAAAAGATCACAGAGCACACAAGATGAAAACAAAAAGGAATTTTCACTGAAGGTGGAGTCGATTGCTCTCTCGTGGTGACATGATACAAAAAAAAGTTTGTGTCATGGAGAGCTTGAAGATTAACTTCATGGAATTTGGTCCAAGGTGGAGATTGTTAGGAAGTGTCCCAAATTCCTAATTAGTATAGATTCTTTTTTTGTAAAGAATATTGTATAGAATATTTCTAGGTTGATATATTATTGTAATATTAGACTTCCTTATAGAATAAAGAAAGTTGTTGGAAATATCTCTATAAATATTCTAGGTCATGAGAGGAAAAAGTTATGAGATGGAGATGAGCTTGTAAAGACTATACGAGGTGGATAGAGATGTGAGGAAGAACGGGAGGTACCCGGTGGAGCGAGAGGGCTCGTAGTAGGGTATGGATACAAGGAGTGGGGAAACATGGGATGTTTCGGGAACCCAATAGCTGTATCTGGTTCTGTCCTCTGTAATATTCTTTATTGTATAGTGAAATTATTCTCTCTCATGCGTGGACGTAGGCATGGTTGGCCGAACCACGTTAAAACCTCATGTACCGTATGTGTGATTGTTTTATCTTTGTGTTCTTGAACTAACATTGTTGGCATCAAAGCTTTCATTGTCACAACATACTGAACACAAGTATTCATCTTTTTCTTTTTTCTTTCCTTTTTTCCTTTCTTCCTAAGAGAAAGCTAGTCATTTAGCCTTTTATCCTCACCCTTTTGTAAGCATTCAAACTGGTGTGGCACATTAATCATTTTGGCAAGTATCTGCCACTGAATTAAGTGTCCTATACAAAAAATGCCTTAATGAAAAGTGCTTTGTCTAATTCTATACAATTATAACAACATATACATAAGAAATCATATTGCATACTACTGAAAAAGATGCCTATTCTTTTTATGTTCAAGGAATCGACTTTGGTTTAAAAGAAAGAATATATCCACCCAAAATCCGAAACACTTTCTGTTGAACATTTCTGAAGGATCCTAACCAAGACTACCACATAACAAATATTTCAAATTTAGTCATGTGACATGTTCATACTTCATACTTGTGGGGTCCCAAAGCAGCCAAAGATTCATGTATGGAAGGATTTGTTGTTTGTTACAGGCAGATGAAGAAAGACAAGAAGTACTTCATGGACAAACTCTCATGTGGAATATCGAGGATGAAACGTGACAACACCATTGAAGAGCTAAGAGGGCCAGTAACAACCTTTGTATCATATGGAGAAATGATGCATGGAAGCCTTGAGGAACTACTTTCTTGCAAGAGTAAGCAATTACCAATATGAAAAATATACTACATTCGAATAGCCAAACAGTTCTAGATTGAAAACAGTTAGAATACCCTTTTCTATCAAAAAAAGAAAAGGATGAAAAATATTTAAGTTTCTTAAGAAACTCTCTTTAAAATTTGCTTTCATGATGTAGCTCACATCCTTTGTTCCCCCTCATTTTCAAGCAATTTCTGGAAAAACCAGAATGAGTGAAGTACCAGGCAGTGATGGTGGTGGAGAACCCCCATGGAATAACTCAGGAAAATCTTCATTTTCTAAATCCTCATCGAGTGAACAGCTCATTCTGCGAAGTAGAGTATCCAGTCCTAGCCTTGCAAACACTGAAGCCTCAAGTTCTAGCTTCAACGAGACAAGATATTCCCCCTTGGGTTACCAAGCAGAAGAAGCCACTACAAATACAGAAAGAGAAACAGCAGAAGAGCAATCCCCATCAGGGGGTCCAAATGAAGAAGAAAAGCAGCATAAAAGCAGCAATGATCAGATGAGTGAGTTCCAACCAGAAGAGATATTTAGAAACTCCAGTTGTTCAGTTTGCGAAAACAGAAGGCTGAAGATTGGATGGAAAAAGGACTTCACTTATGCAGAGCTGCAAGCAGCCACAGAGGGATTTGCCTCAGAGAACTTCCTATCAGAAGGTGGATTTGGTCCTGTCTACAAAGGACAGCTGAAGAATGGACTGAAGATTGCTGTTAAACAACACAAACATGCAAGCTTTCAAGGAGAGAAGGAATTCAAATCTGAAGTAACTGTACTCAGCAAGGCCAGACATGAGAATGTGGTAATGCTATTGGGATCATGTTCAGAAGGAAATCATAGGCTGCTTGTTTATGAGTTTGTCTGCAATGGTTCATTGGACCAACATCTGTTAAGTAAGAACAAACCAAACACAGAAGACTAGTTTAATTTATACTCCTTTTGCATCACATTCAAGACGTTTTGTTCTATTTTACTGACAATTATAGAGAACTGAAGCCTATCCTAAGAGGGGATTTTGCTGAAATGACAGAGCGTAGCTGCAGTCCACTCGGTTGGAAAAAGAGGATCAAAATAGCTCTGGGAACTGCCAAAGGTTTAGAATATCTGCACAAAAACAACATCATTCACAGAGATATGAGACCAAACAACATTCTCGTAAACCATGATTACGAAGCACTGGTAAGAATCCAAATATATATGCTACAGAACCAACAGCACATTGATCCATTTCAATGGCCAGAATGGTTCAAATTAGGTCAACTGGTTTGATCCATTGGCTCATCCTGGATGCTGCCCTATGATCAACCTAGTACTTAAGCTTACATCATTGAGGCTTCATATCATTTATATTGAAAAAAAAAACTAATCACAAAACAAGTCTAATTATCATTACTTCAATTAATGAATCAGCTAGGAGATTTTGGTCTTGCAAGAACCCAACAAGAAGACTCAGATCATTCCTCAGAGACAAGAGTTGTTGGGACACTGGGATACGTTGCACCAGAATATGCAGAAAGTGGGAAAGCATCGAAAAGGACTGATGTTTATTCCTTCGGGGTGGTGCTGCTACAGCTGATCACTGGGCTGGAGACGACAGACAAGGAACTAAAAGGGAAAAGCCTAGTAGAATGGGTAACAACCATGTGACATGTTTATTACTTATTATCAAATTCCTGGTACCAAATTCCATACTGCAGAAAAGACCATTGCTCAAGCATAATAAAATTCAAGCAGATGAGAAGTTGAAATTTAGTCATATGTTTTATAAAGCCCAGTCATATAACTAAAGTTGCTGAAGCATACCATTAAGTAACATCTAGAGAAAGAAGGGAGCTTTCATAGCTAATTTACCTCATATTTCCTACTAATTTTCAAGAGGCTTATGCAGTTTTTTGCCACTTCTTTTGCAGGCAAGGCCACTACTGAAAGAAGGGAACTACCCAGATTTAATTGACAAGAGGATTGTCGATTCCCATGATGTCCACCAACTCTTATGGATGGTTCGCGTGGCAGAAAAATGTCTTAGCAAGGATCCTCATAAGCGATTACCTATGGAAAATGTATGTGTAGCCTAGGATAAGTCTATTCACTCTATGCTTGTTCTTTCACCTGCATTAGCTTAATTTTGATGAGAAAGTGGATGTTTTAAGGGAAAAAAAAAAAGAAAGAATGCACAAACAAATCCCTGTTGTTCATTTTGATTACAAGGAGAAAGGAAACTAGGAATCTTATTAAAGCTTTTTCACCTTTTCCTCCTATTTCTCACTAATCTAATATTATAGATAAACATATAGCAAATCTAGTACCAAGAAAAACCGAGGGAACTCACTAATCACCTGCTCTTCATTTTGTATAACCACAGGTGGTTGATGCTCTATGTTATATAATGGGCGGCAACACATGTTATAGCATCAAAGGCTTCTCCCCTGGACTATCAGATTCAGTTAGTAATCATCCAGAGTCCCCTGAATCACAAGGTGAATGTAGAGCAACTGAAAAAGAAAGCTTTAGTTCACGAACTACAAGGCTCAGTAGCACAACTCAGATGAGTGGATCTCTTTCACCAACTTGGACAAATACCAGTTCTTCAAGAAGATCAAGCACATCAACAAGTTCTGGACGATCCTCTTTGGCTACTAGCGGTAAAAAGAAGAAAGAAATATCACATGATGGAGTTGGATTACGTTATGAGGACATGGTCAATTAGTTTGATGTCTAAATTCAGGTTCTGTGACAGATAATGGTTGCTAATTATACATTTTATCTCCCCTTTCTGGCAGATTCTATAGGATACATAAGTTTCTCTAACTTCTAATAATTAGTTTAAAGAACATGTTCTCTGTAATTACTGTCAATAATGTCTTCTGCAAGGTATCAAATAGAGGAGCATTTCATAAGGAATTTGGTAACTGAGGTATGCTATTGCTGTTGTGCTTTTTGATTTCATTGTTTAGAAGATATGTTTTCCAGGTTGTTTCCATGCTTTCTGGTGCAAATTACTGTTCTTTTTTTCCTTTTTCTCGTTCTAAATTTCTTTGTTTTTGTAGGCGTTAAGATTGAATGCACTCCCTCTCCTTAATTGCATGACTTGATCATGATTTATTCTCTTCTTGATATGTCGAAATCTCCATTTGAGCCCAACCGAGTCTTTGTTCAAAGCTTCTCTAAATTGGTGGTTTCTGATGATTTTAACTTGTATATATTTGCAACACAAGCACTTGCACTCACCAATGTCCAAATTGAGTGTTTTGGTTCCAAGAAGCCGCTTTCCTTGCCAAAGACTTTATGAAATAAAGGAATCATAGGCACCAAGAACTCTCATCTACCTCCTACATTCTAATATCCATATTTTCACCTTCATACAATCTTGAAATCCAAACACTATTATTCACAGGGTTCTTGGAATGGAGTGTTGGCATCGATGCACCAGAACCAGATACAGCTGATGATAACCTAGCCCATAAAAATGAATACTATTATGTACAGTCCTGAATATTGCACAATACACTCGGAACATTGTATGATATAATGATGGTTAAGAGGGAGACTGGGTTGATTTGAGGAAGCAAGTGGCTCATGAGGCAGCAGTTGCCAGCATGTAGAACTGTAATTTAAGCCTCTGATGATAGTCAGAGACATAGCCACTGGCTGCTGTGTCTCCAACGCCTAGTAAGAGGAGCAATCAGGGATACCACATTGTATGATGTACAGTCCAATTCCCAGATAGTAGCCATGAGCATGGCTTTGAATTCTTGGCATATCTTTGATTGTTTTTGAAAGCCATTGAGGATCCAGAAGGTTTCAAGGATGGTCTCCAAAACCTCTTGGAACTTCAGGAAATGGGCCAATTCTGAACCTCTCTTGTTTCTGGATAACTTGAATTGAACATCTGAAGAAAGTATTGAGATGGGATCTTGTACAATTTAATCCCCATGCCAGTTTTGGAACCAAATGCATATCATCCGACCTCCACATACAATCATCTCATAAGAACATCTTTCATTGATGCTATTTGTCTTCAGCAGTCATCAGCCAATTGAGGGATCATTTAAATACGTCCCCAGACTATGAAATTGTAAACGTTTTTGAGATTGATCAAAATCAAGAGGATCACATGTTTCTCTTAACCATCGTACCTGCTCAATGTGGTTAACTTCAGCGTGATTTTGATTAGAATAACACTTTTCATTGTCAATACAACCAGTATTTTTAACTAAAAGCAATGCTAACATAATGGGACTCGACTCTACTATATGGTTCAGTCACTCCCCATCAACTGGTCAGGTCTTCAAGCATGGTCCTGTTTCAGCAATGTTGTATGCAGCAGCACTATTCTTATGCTTCCCAATGCCCCTGAAATATTTGATAGAAAGGCCTAAAGAGGACACAGGAATTCCTAACAATTCCTGTAACAGCTTTCTCATGGCGATTCACAAACAAGGAAAAGAATTCAAGTAAGCATGCAGCAAACCATGATGACATCAAGTGAAGGTGCTCGTAAAAGAATCTCTAGCAACAAACTATTTCCTGAATGTGAAAGCAAATTAACTAATCATGCGTCCTACAAGATTTTGTCAATAGAATATAAAGATAAAGAAGAAAATGTAAGCAAATAAAGGTAATTGAATCAAACCCAGAAAATAACCGAAAATGATTTTACGAATACAATTGTTCAACATCAGAAATGCAAATTTATTCTACAATTATAACAAAAGTCTGCATGCATCAGCATACTGGCACAGAGTTCCATGTCCCAATACTGGCATTACACTAGTTTGAAATGCAAGGACACCAAAAGGCATAGACAGTATAGCAAACAAAATAACATTGACTCTTACACATCGTACCATCAACCTCAACCCATCAGAACTTCTAAGAGTCCAAAAGGTAGAGCCCTAGATCCCAAATTAAACAAGTCTTCAACATGATTTAAGGGGATAGAAGTTTCAAGGAAGTTCATACAGTTGATGAGTGGAATTGAAAGAAACTCATACAGTTGGACATTGGTTCAAGGAAGTTCAGACATTTGACAGACAGGAGGCATGTTATTCCATGCACAACAACCAAGCCCCCAACCTTGATTTGATGTAGGAGTTCCAGAAGCCATGTTCTTGTAGTTGTTGCCGAAATCATCACTAAAAAGCGACGCTACAGCATCATTCATCATGGCTTGGTCCTTGGGACCCCCAGTACTCTGGTCAATCCAATTTGAACCAAGTAAAACATCAGGCCTGGAAAAATCCAACTGGGTTGATGTTTCTTTTTCTCCATCCGGAGTCCAAACTTGGTCAACTGGTTCTGCCTTAACACTGCATCCTGCAAAAAAAAAAAAAAAAACAAATCAAGTAAAACTTTAGAAACTTGAACTACAAGCAAAATTATAAAGTTTATGTGCAAGATCCTTCCACCTTTGAGGCAATATGTGAACTCACATGCTAGCTGGAAGAACAGAGAAAATTTGAGAGTAAACCAAAAGGCAGATATATGAGTCAGCCAAGCAATACATATTTGCATTCAATACCAGACATGTTATCAAACCATAATTAATAGGAAGAACTTGGAAATTCTAAAACAAATGGTAAATCATTAGTGAACTACAGGATATTCATGAATGACTTGGGAATTATCAAATCACAACAGATAAGCACATATTTCAATTGTTTGATGAAGTTAATAAATTTCATAATCTCAATAATAATTCAAAATTTCCATTCCAGTTGCTCCAATTGATATTCATTGTAAACATCATATCATGCTTCAGTGCTATAGGAAAGAATAGGCTTACCAGGAAAGGTCTCAGCAGGGGGGTGCTCATCCAATGAACTTCCACTGGCACTGATTGGCGTACACTCACTGAAGATTGAAGTTGTAGAATGACCCAAAGGAGAAATAGGATCACCATAGTCTTCCCATTCTGTCTCACACATATTCAGGCAACTATCTGCTAAATCACCAGGAGTAACAGTAGAGGAATTTGCACTCTTGTCTGACAAATGATTCTTCCCACTGCTTATCGTCTTTGCCTCATGGAGCAAAGCATCCAGCAGGCCACTATTACGTGGTGAAAGGCATTCTAACTGGACTGTCCCAGATGGTGGAGATTGAATAAAAGCATCAACAGACTCAAGTAAAGGTGGCGGTGAAGAAGATGTGTCCCAGCCACCTAAATCAGTTTCTAGATATTGGAGTGAAGGGAGCTCCAACTTCACAGGCCCAGAAATGGGCTTAGAAGCAGAGAAGTTGCCATTTAAAAGGGCATGGCTACCCTGCATGCCGGCAAAAGGCAATGGGTCCTTGTTGGTAGGGTCAGGATCAAATGGATAAGGCAACCCAAAGGACTGAGCAATTTTATCACCAGTATCATCCTGAATCTGGTCAAACAGGGGGATTCCATTTCTTTCATTATAGCCAGGAAATAAGGCTGGTGATTCTCGAACACGCTTCTGGCGATGCATTGTTGGAGCCATGAAACCACAATATTGAGAAGAACCAAACCCTTTCATTAGCATGCTAGTGGTAGAAAGATTAGGAAAATCAGGGACATAGGGAAAGGCATCCTGGTTAGCCTTAAAACCATCCAAGATGACATCTGGTATCTCATAACTGTTAGTTTGCAAGAGATCATGGTGCACTTTATCCCCACCATTAATTCCACCAGTATTCTGGATTTGTTGACTCTCCTGCAATGCTTGAAAACACACTTCAGGAGGATAAAGTGGTAAACCAGCTCGTTGCCTTCTCTTAATTCGGGTGTTCCAGTAGTTCTTTATCTCATTATCAGTTCGTCCAGGTAACTAAAAAGACAAAAGACACCATATTAGATTAAAAGATGGCAGAACTCATGAGTAGGACTAATCATATATCCAAGAGATGAGTCATAATTACAATGATATCTTCGTTGATATCCCAAAATTACATAATCAAATATGGCAATCTTTAAGTACTGAAGGAAACTAAACATTCAATGATGGTAACAAATCCATTAGTATACACAGAATACGTGCTCAAAACCTGATAAATTAATACCAAAAGTTGTTAATGAAACTTCTACACTGTCAACAGATCGGAATTTACTTCTATCCAAACATTAACATTAAATGAATTTGAATTAGTCCCTTCCTTTTTATATCTTTAATTCTTCATATTAAAAAAAGAAAAAAGAAAAAAGAAAAAAATAATGAATTAATTAGATCCCTAACTCCAGATGATATCCTAAATGGGAAAGGCTAAGATCCAATCCATACACTATTTGTCACTGCTTCTATCAGTCATCAAGCATACTTTGAGAGAGTAAATATTTTCTTCTCAATTTACTAAGGTCTATTTAAAGACTGCAGTTCTAATATATACATATAGTACGAAAAAAAACACAAGGACAAAATCCAGGGGAAATACATTATTTTCACTCTTTCTCTGAGTCATGAAACATACTTTGTGACAGTAATTAATTTCCTCTGAATTTCTAAGGTCTAGTGAGATACATAGACTGCAGTTTGATCCCTTACTCCATTATACCATAAACAGATATGCATGTATGCATGTATGTATAGTTAACCCTCACCTTGTTGAGGCTATACAGCGTTTTAGAAAGCTATTGAGGCTCACCTCAAGGCAAGCTATGGAAATTACAATTGAGGCTATAGCCTTAGTATAGGGTAATCAAGGCTTAAGCCTCACCCTGTTGAAGCTTATAGCCTTGAGATTATAGCCTCAAGGTAATTGAGGCTTAAACCTCAAATATTTAAAAGGTTTTGAAGGTTTTAGGACCTTAATGGGCTTTTGGTATACATTTTATAAGAGGTCCAAACCTCAATATTCATTAGTTTTAATGAGGTTGGGCAGAAGATATAAAGGAATTATTGGTCACTTAGTCATAGATGATAAAAACTTATTACATATGATATGATACATTTTTTTATGAAACTCAATATATATTGCAATCAGTACAATATCTTAAGCAAATCTTATGATACATGATAAGATATTAAATATACTAATAAACCCATACATACACTTTTAACTATTTTCATGATTTAAAAAAAAAAAATTATATTTTTTTTCTTAAAAGAATTATTGTATTAATCATTTAAAGTGTACAGTAATGTTAGAAATGGATCATAAAAGAGAGAGGTAAAATTCTTATATGAAAATCTACATTCTTGCTGCCAAAAATCATGTCGGAAGTTAAGTAAATTTATTCTTATAATGAGTATTGGAAATTTTCCATTAGAATTTTGACATTGAAAATGATGATAATTGATGGATAAAAACTTTTATTTAATATATAAAAAGTTGGAACTTTGGGGATGGCATAAACACACACACACACATATCAATAACACATGTAAGTGCATATGCTTGGTAAAATTTGGAACTAAAAATTATGTCTAAAAATTTTAAAAGTTTATTTTGTGAATTTACACACACACGCACATATATCAATAACACATGTAAGTACATATGCTCGGTAAAATTTGGAACTAAAATTTATGTCTAAAAATTTTAAAAGTTTATTTTGTGATGAACTACATTAAACTTATATTTTGTTAAATTGAAATTTTCAAAGCTCTAGTATTCAATGTTGTTATATGGAATCATACGATTTAAAATCTTAAGATCTTACCATCTTTCACAAAATTGGTTAGATTATTCTATGTTTCATGCTTTCAACATACATGTAAATGCATGCATATTTTTTCCATTTAATTTTTCACTAAAAAAAAAAAAGCAACAATACAACACAATACAAAAAAAAATAGAAAAATGATACATGATACATTTTACCAATTAACAACTATGACCGTAATGACTGAACTTATAGATAATCATTATCTTATTATTGTAATATAAAGAGAAAAAAAATCATTGATTGATATTAACATTGACGGAGAGGATAAAAAAGCAATTGGATATAATTATGATTCATAAGATCCTACTAGTGATAATGAAGGTGGTTTTGAGGATTATTTAATAAAGCCATGAGAACAGACAAAAAGGAACTAAATTATAAACTAATGAAAATGACATACAACTAATTTGCTTATTATGAATTGTATAGTTTTCTTATTATTTAATTTTCATATGATTTCATTAGTATTTCTCTAATTTCTGAGATTTTTTTCTTTTGTTATTATTATTTTATTTTTATTTTTTATTTATTAAGTTGAGGCTTATGCCTTATACTTTGCCTCATTTAGGCAAAATGCCTCAATACCACCTTTAACCTTATAAAACATTGTATACATACAAATTATTCTTGCCTCTTATGGCTTTTCAATAATTCTGACTCGAATAAGTTACCACCTCATCTAAGGAAAGTACACTCAATAATTATTAAGCATCAGTTGTAAGGGTTTCTATAAACTTCTCAAATATCTATCCAGGTTTGGGGGGGGGGGGGGGGGGGGGGGGTAGGTATAGTCCGTTGGTTGGTTAGGTTTGGGAAGAAGAGAGGGAAGTTGATGTACAAAAGTGGCGCCATTATCAAAACATGATCAAATATGGATTCTTAAAATCATGACTTTATATTGCAAAGAATGGTAATGTCTTCAGTGACACTGAAATAGACCTTGAAAAAAATTCAGAAATACACTAGTAACTTATACCTGCAAACTATTCTACAGGAATGGAAAAATAAATAAAAAAAGTCCTGCATCAAACCATAAGCACTTATCTAAAGTCGACTTACTTTAGCAAACAAAAGGGAGAAAGGCAAATATCTAAACCTTAATGAGTGAAATAAAAACTTCCAAACCCCAACGAGTAACGTACTTATAATAGCAAAGGGTTATTAGCTATTGGAAGACACATGCTAGAACAGCCATGACAAAGGTGTGTACAACTTTGTCAAAGGTCACGTACAACCATGACAAAGGTCGTGTTCCCACCAAAGTGATCCCAAGTCTGACAACATGTCAAAGTTCCTTTCGTAATTTGTTAACGGGTGCACATGATGACAAATCCACATAGAAAATTAATCCCACCATAGTATAATTTACTTTAGCAAAAGAATGGGGAGAGAGGGAAATGTCTAAACCTAAATGAGTGAAATAGAAACTTTCAAACCCCGACAACTAACATACTTATATGCACATGCTAGAACAGCCATAACAAGGTCAGGCTCCCGCTAAAGTGATCCAACTCCAATAACATGTCATTTTTTCTTTCCATATTTCGTTAACTAGTGCATATGATGACAAAGCCATATAGAAAATTAATCCCACAACAGTATAATTGTTCTCATGCATATTTACTTTTTTTTTCTTTTTTTAATCAGAAACAAAAAATATATTGCTATAATTTTAGAGAAAAACTAAGACTGAAATTCCAGATGGCATGTTTCATATTTGTTTATACGACTATTCTCATGAAATAAAAAATAATGAAAGGAAAAAGAGTATAACAACATAATACTCAAAGGAAGTGGATTATATACTTACATGTGCAGCCATCCGTGCCCACTTGTTGCCCATCTTCGCATGGAGTTCAATTATCAGCCTTTCTTCTTCTGCAGTGAATGCTCCCTTTTTCAGATTTGGTCTAAGGTGATTAGCCCACCTTAAACGGCAACTTTTCCCACACCGAAAAAGGCCAGAATGCTTCTGAACTGCATTCCAGTTTCCTTCACCATGTTTCTTCACATATTCCACCAAGATTGCGTCTTCCGAAGACGTCCATGGTCCTTTCTTCAGAACAATTCCCCCACCTGCACTTCCGCTGCTGTTGCTTTCATCAATCAATGGGGACCCTGTTTGGTCCTTTGAGAGCATTCCATCTTCGCTCTCATTTGTCAAGTGACTCATCTCTTTAACTGCAATCACACACCAAATCCCACTAACAGCTGATGACCATTCAACCAAAAGGCCGACACCCCGGCTACAAAAGGAATAAGAAACAAAATTAAACAGGACAAACAGAACCGACAAATAGAAGTCCAGCAACATTTGCACTTCACTTTCCAATACTTGCACTCTCTACCATAAATCGATAAACAACTTTTGCAGGGAAAAGGCCATCAACATTCACACTCCACTTTCAGATACACACTTCCTTCTCTTCCCCCGGCCGCGCACACACACACACACACACACACACATCCATAAACTACCTTTGCAGCGCAAATAATGGCATGAAGCTAAAAGTACACTGCCAATACCATTATCTAAATGGCTTCATAACTTAAATCCAAACAAAACCCATAACCAATTGGAAATTATTAAATCTATAAGTAGAAAGAAAATTAAATTGGGGATCATAAAAGCAAACCAACAAATAAAGACTTGGAAATGGACCACAAAAAGTAACAAATTCAGTGAGGTTTAAATTCACAAACCATGGAGGAATTATGACCTCCCAAAAAAAAACACTGTAGATTTCCTTCTAACCCAAAAAAGTAAAAAAAAAAAAAAAAAAAAAAAAAATGGCATTCATCTCTTTTGAATCAAAACTTTTTACCTTGTTTGGAAGCAAATAAATAGATGAATTTTCCACACAATTTGAATCTAAAACAGTCCCATCGCACAAAAGAGAAAGCCAAAACATAATAATCATCAGCAATTAAGACTTCTTACCACCCACGAACCAAAAAGTTTACAATAAAGATGAGAATGCAAATCATAGCATTATAGAATCAACAACTGCAAAGATCAAAATGAAAGCAATACCCAGTTCAGGACAGGACAAGACAAGGGATTACCTGAATCACAAAAAGACGCTGCAGAAGCCAAATCAAAACACCGAACCCCGAACACCAGTCAGCGATCCACAAGAAAAAACTCAGACACAGCGCCTGAAACGAACTGCGATGAGCTCAAAACACGGAAAAAAAATGGGAGCCCTGGAGGGAGAGAGAAAAAAGAGAGAGAGAGAGAGACAAAACAGAGTCAAATTATGGAATCAAAACGAATCCATCACCACCAAGATCGAAAAACAGCACGAAACCCTAGCAGAAACCAGATGAAACAACATTCAATAAATCCATATTAGAATCACAAAAAAACACAAAAACAAAAACAAAAAACGCAAACAAAAAAAAAGGAAAAAAGAAAAAACGAGTGAAAAATAGAACAGAATTCAAAGGAAGAGAAACGAAACTCCAAACCCTAGTTCTCCCAGACCGCTCCGCAGAGGAAATCCAGAAAGAAAGGACGAAGCCTTTTGGACAGATCCAAATGATGAGAAACAGAAATGAGGAAGACGCGAGAGAGATAGAAAGAATAAAAGAGAAAACCCTAAATTGAGAGCTGAAGAGGTGAGATCCAAAGAGAGAAAAATGGGGAGACGAAGGAAAGATATGAGAGAGAGAGAGAGAGTGGTGAGGAAATGGCGAGAGAAGAGGGAAAAGAGGAGAGAGAAAAGAGGAGAGAGTAGAAGGTTTGGAGCTTATAAGAGAGCTTTGTCCTCACTTTGTGCCCCTGCACAATGCCTCACGCCGTGATCATTCATTTCCATCTCTCCCCCCACCCCCACCCCCTCTCCCCCCACTTTCTAGATTTCTCAAATGACTCGATCAAACCTCCCCCTCCTCTCTATTCTCCTCTTCTCTCTCTCTCCTCTCTTCTCCCCCGATACTCTCACCCTTTTTTTCGCAATACTATATCATTCTCATACTTTTTTTTTCTCAAAAAAAAAAATAAAAAAACAAAAGTCTTAGATTTTACTCCACTTTTATTCTCCTCACTAATTACTTTCAAACCCTTATATTTATTATTATTAAAAGATTTTCCTTCTAATAAAATTTATTTAATGAATTTAAAAATATTCACCAATAATTTTCACATAAAAAAATATAACCAATATAAATTGAATAGATAAATAAATAAATAAATAAAATATAATTTTATTATTTTGACCATCAAAATAGTTAATTTATCAAAATAATCATTAGAAAGTACAGTACTGATATATAGTTTTGGATTTGAATTCTATCATTAATGATATCCTAAATTTATTCGAGGCTAGTTATTGTGGGACGATTAACACTTTGAGGTTTAAGTTCCAGTGGAGAGAGTTTTAGGATTTGAACATGAAATGTTGTTAGATTATAAAAATAAAAAATAAAAACAAAAATATAATTTTATCATTTTATTATTATTTTTTTTAATGATTCTAATTTTTCAAAAATAATGACTCCACTCTCCCATTGGATAAATACGGTATATTATTATATAATATTATAATAGTTATAATAATAATAATAATAATAATAATAAATGTCTTCTTTTGTACTTGTCAATGATATCTAATAAAAAAAAGATAAAATGGAATATGAATGAATCAAAGTCAAGGTTGAAAAAGGGGGTGGGAGAGAGACCCTGCATTCACGAAAGCGAAAGTGAAAGGGAAACTCCTTGTGAGATTAGGATTACACCAAAAGGGAGGTCTTTGTGTGGGCCCCACCACTTCAACATGACCTCCTTTTTATGGGATTGTGTTGTAGTTGTTGCTTTCAACACATCCCCCACCCCCCAATATGTTCCTTTCTTAATCACATGTTCTAATCTTCTTTTAGATTTCATGATTTCACACTTTCTATGACACTCCAATTATAACCACACTTTCATTTGTTTTTAGTAATGGGTAATAAAATAGTTTTCTCTTTTAGGAGTGTTGTTAAATAATTGAGATCCATTTTTCTAAACTTACTAAAGTTCATTATTAGTCAATCATCCTCCCTCATTCATGTTATCATAAAGTTCATTATTAGTCAACCATCCTCCTTTGTTCATGTTATCATATTAGTAAGCCCTTAAACATGATGATTGAGAGGTATAAAGCAAAATTAATAAAATTGGTTGATTCCATATTTGAATACAATTGTGCTTTATCTCTAATCATAAATAGTCAAGTGATTATCATCCACGAGTTTCCTTCCTTAATTGCCTATTTATATGGTATACACAAGTCTATCTTTTTTAATTAATTTAAAGTTTGTTTGTTAGTAATTTTATGAAGTATTTCTAATTTTTTTAACACTTGAAAATTTTTATAATTCAAGTGTTCAAAAGTGTAAAAACGTTTCTTAAAATCAGTATCAAACGCACTTTTAATTTCATTACTTCCTACCCTGATGGAAATTATTATATTCAAAACTTTATCCTATTGGTAGTTATTCTTTATTTAACATGATAATAATATTTGTAATAGTTTAAATAAATTATCTATCTGGGGGGGTTAATTTAGTAAAATCTTTCTAAAATAATACTCTTGATACTAATAAAATTATTATCTTAATGGGATAATTTATTAATTTATTGATAAATAAATATTCATTAATTTAGAAAAAAAATGATTTTTCTTATATAGAAGTTGTACATAAAAAAATATATATATATTAAAGGTAGTGTTTGCGTTTCAGAAAATTAAGGATGGGGTTGAGTTTAGTTTAGGTACAAAGAAAAGGTTAATAACTTTATATGCATTTTAGAAAGTAAAAGTTATTGAAAGTCTCAATATTGTCTTATGAATTTTTGCATGTGTAAAACAAAGTTTGGTTAATCTTGATTTTGATAAAAACAAAACAAGATTTGAAACTAATAATTTATCATAAGTGTATTTAGGCAAGAAGATTTTCAAAGTAGCAATTATAAAAATAAATCAAATCAAGGGAAAACCAAAAAGAAGAAAAGGATCTTAAAGAGAAGACTGATCAAAACCGTTTTTCTAAGATCTCATTGTAAGGTCATTTGTGGATTAGATTCATATTACATTTTATTTTTTACTCAAACACCTAAATCAATAAGTGCTAAACTTGTTTTAAATTCTTTTATAATTAAATGATTTCACATTTTCAATTAAATCCTTGAGCCAAATGATTTCTAAAATTACTTTAAAGGCTTTAAAAAGCTATACAAAAGTTTTAGAGGTTCTAGACCTCAAACCGAGGTTTTTAAGTGCTTTATAATGCAATGGAATGAGGAGCCAAAGAAACAATTAAGAGGTTGGGGAACCAATTGAACCAGTTGGGCTCTCCGATTGAAGGGCATTTTGTGCATCGTTGACTTCTAGTAGCTAGGCTATAGCCAGTTGAGATAGAGTCTCAACCAATTGAGGACCAATCAAACTAATTAATCAATTAGTTAAGGGTTTGAACCTTAACAACCACTTTTTAGTACAATTAATGTACAACGACTAGTGAATCAATCGAAATTATGCCTAACAATTAGTTTAAACTCTAAACCCCTATAAAAAGGCTCTAAACTTCATTAGTTTGTAAGCTTGACATTCTAAAATCTTTATTAAATTTATTTCAGTCTTGGGGAAGTGTTTTGTAGTGTACTTTGCTTTAAAATCCATATCTATTTAGTGCACCTTAATTAGTTTATCTTATATTAATTTAAGCTTACATTTGTATTAGGATTTTGTGAGTTTAATTCTTAATCATTTCTTGTAACCTTTATGGTATGAGCTCAAGTGTGGAGCATCACTTGAAGGAAAAATTTTAATGTGAAATATCACTTAGTGTTTCCTAAGTGTGGGGTATCACTTAGGAAGGTTAAGAATAATGTAACTCTTAAAGAAATTGTAAGTATCTATTTGATCCAATCAATCGAATTATAATTGTTAAAGGTTTGTATTGAAAACCTTGGATTAATGGAATCCTCATACGATTAGGAGCTTGAGAAGAAAGAATGTAGGCTAAGATGCGTTGAACCACTATAAAGATCTTGTGTTCATATTCTCTCTTCCTTACTTTCTTTATTATATATGCAATTGGTTTTCTATTATATTTTTTTACAGAATTACATGTAGTCGTCACTTGTATTCATAGAGTTTAAATATCTAAAAATGGACCATTATCCTATTTAACCCTCCTTCTTTCTAAGATGATTAGCTTAGGTTGATGCACTTAAAATCCTAATAGTTTACTATTTTTTTATGCATGTCATCAATTATTAATTTATATTTCTTCGGACCCTTAAGAATTTTTAAAAAATTATTATCTTATACATTTAGTGAGTTTATTAATTTATCAAGGTTTTATTGTAACCATATTAATAATTGTTTATGAAAACTTTTACTCACCAAAATAACATCCAAATATTAAAAGAAACAATGAATTAAACAAAACTGAGTTGACTAAACTCATATATTTCACATGATCTATATATTATTTTGTCATAAATCCTTTAGTCATGGAATCCACAACCATTAGCTCAATGACTATTGTTTAATGAACACATCCACATCTTTTAACTATTTTTCTGACAATGAGGTCGTTTATGTTAATACTTTTGCTTTAAC
Organism: Vitis rotundifolia; assembly: GCA_030254885.1. Lineage (NCBI taxonomy): Eukaryota > Viridiplantae > Streptophyta > Magnoliopsida > Vitales > Vitaceae > Vitis > Vitis rotundifolia. Next base: position 15,867,529 of record CM058163.1, on the reverse strand, counting down.
TTCTACTTTTATTATTTTTGGAAATTGAAAGCTATAGTTGAATTATCACAATAAATTCTCATCAGTCTCTTTATAAAATCAATTATATTGAGACCTTTATTAAAATTCCTTAACCATAATATTTGTATAGTAACTTCATACCATGCCATAAACTTTGCATGTATAGAAGATGAAACAATAATAGAAGTCAAACTCTATCTATATATTGTAATGTTGTCGGGACAATAAACATTGAGATTGGTTTTGAGTATGCTAAGGAGTTATTTATATAAATATTAAAAAGGTTAGAACTGAAAAAGCTATTTTGATCATTCAAAGAGTGATGCATGCCTTTAAGTTTCATTTACATAGTCATTCTTTGAAAATATGTAAGTAAAGAAATGTTTTTATTTAATATGTGAAAAAATATGTATTTTAGAACTTTTTCTATAAGCATCGTTACAGAATATTGTATCCTTAATTGTATTGAGAAAACTTCTATATCTCTAAATTTTTATATTTTAAAACTTTTTAATATCTTCGGAGGATTGTAGTCTAAATATGATTGATGAACATTGTTAACCCACTATTACCCTAAATGCTTAAATTTTTGGGTCAAATGTGTAACCTAATATAGTATTAGAGCCTTTGTTTAACATATTTGTTTATTTCTCTTATTTATTATTTTCGGTCTACCACACCTAAAGCTTAAGTTACGTACCTATAAAGTAAGGTGTAGAAGATTATAGCATAAATCGACTTGATACACCTTTTTTTCTACCATTACCCAAAAGCTTTAGTTTTTGGATAGAATTATAACCAAATGCACTAAAATCCTTTTAACTCTCAACAAGAGCTTTTAGATAATCTAGGACTAATCGAAACAAGGTCTTCAAAGATCAAAAAATCTATTTAAGAATGCACAATATCACCCACTATCTTCACCCAATGTACAATCTCATGTTGCCTATGTGCTACAACATGCATGCATGAATGTTTTAGTAATTTTAAGGGATTTTAAAATTTCAACATAGGTTTATTAGCCTCATTAGGGTGTAATCAAGAGGAAAAATTCAAACCTAAAATTGTAGTCAAGGAAAAGAATCAAGCATTACACAAATATGTTGATGATGGAGCTAGTATTCATGATATGGCATGTAGACATGAATTAGCCATATTGTATGTTAAAACCATAATAAGGCTTAGGTTCAACCCTAAATACAATAAATTGGTTTAATATATTGAGCTAGGGTTTGTGTGGATTGTTAAACAAAGTCTTTATTTATCAATCAAGGGACTTCAAGTACCTATAGTCAAGCTTTTGACATGGAAACAACACTCTTACATGAAACTCAAATGATACATTAAGACCATGGCACATTTGATATTATTGTCTTTCCTTGGTGCACTCCTAAAGTTGTTCAAGAGAGTCCTCTATATGAGAAATCAATCAAAAAGACATCTTCATGATGTAAACTCAAGAGTACTTACTTACCACCAAGGCATGAATTCGATATATACAAGATAAGTCAAAATATCAAATAGATGAGTGTGCTTAATGGCTTGAGATTGTTCACAAATAAACAACAACACTACTAAATAAAGCAAGTCACTTCACACTTGATTAAGAAACAAGCTTTAAGAACTCGAGCCAGAGTAGTCAATTGTTGAGGGAAGCCATGCCTTGTTGTCTTTATGATTATCATGCATGACTTGTTGATCATTTGGACCTTTGTTAATACATTGTTAAGTACTAAAAATCACGATACATTTATAATGAAACTAGTATCTAGAGGTAGAGTAGTAGGTAATTAAGTGTTCAACATTTAGTATCATAAAGTTGTTTTTTTTTTTTTTTCAATTACTTTAACTACTCGTTCAAAAGAATTTGCAAAAATTTAAGGTCTGCATATTATGTCCAAATTTATTTGATTATTTGACTATCAATTAAGTAGACATTCAATTATTTCAATCTTTTAGAACTATTTAACTATCTAACTCTTAATTAAACATTACTTTATTATTGACTTTGAAATATTTTGAGTAACCCTACTTGAACCATGATTTTCAAAATTAAATAAATTGTTTTGTTCTCCCATTGATTCTTAATCAATTTTAAACTACTTTATCATATGTCATAATTAGCCATATTTTCAAGTGTTCATCTTTTAAACAACAAGTTAGATGATGAGGTTAGAACACAATTATAGTTCAATTTAGCTTAACAAGCCTCTCTCAAATAGTAAACTCTAATATGACTCTTGGTGTTAGGATCCTGGATTACTCTATTCCCTGGTCCTGAAGCTCATTAGGTGTATGCAAAAACTCCCCAGACTTTTAGATCTATACATAGTAGAGACAAATGTTATTAAAAAAATATTTTAGATCTAGAAGAGGGTGATTAGATGTGCTTACCAAGATTTGAATGTTCCTAAATTAGTTCCTGTTATTGAAGATTGTTACAAAAATGTAGACAATCTCGAACACTCAGCAATTTTCCACTTGATGACTCTTCCTTGAATTTTAACACTTAGATAGTGGAAATCTAAAATGGAGGGGGCTATGACTCTCTTTAGAACGTAATGGAGAATGAGTGAATGACAAAAATATGAAATCTTAACTCCTAAAGAGGTATTTATAAACTTTCCATAGGCTTAAGTGACTTAAGTCTATCTTGGGCCTGGGTCACTTAATTTAACACAAAAAGGTCTTAATTGGCTAATTAACCCAATAGTGCTCTAATTAGTCAATTAGCTCAATCCAAATATACCATTCACTAACTCTTGTGCAACTTTGCATATTTGCTAAAATGCCCTTATGCTCATATTTAATTAAATAAAAAACAATTCAGCCTCATAAACCATGCCATCAAGGTATTTGAGCTCAAGCAAGGACTATTGGGACCCATAGGATAGTACTAGCTCCCTTAAAATCCAATTTTTAAGTTAACTCAATATCCCATTATAGAGAGTAACTGCACTCTAATACCATATGTAAATAACAACTAGACACAAAATGTTCAGGTTTGTGACTTGCGATCCATTGTATATAGTCTCCTCAGGAATTGTCATCCGTAATCTAATAAGGTAAAAGTTATCAACCTTTCAAGATTACCTTTATCATCCTTAAGTTATAATTTTTCTTATTGTATGATCAACTAACATGTTCTAACTCACAAAAAACTTATATCAAGTCCACTTAAGGAACTATTATGGTTATAGTTTACCTTAACACACTTCCTTAAGATCACCCAAAGGGATACACTGTTTCAAAGTCCATGAGATATCATGATGTCTTTATTGAGAATGCATGTTGTTATTGGCTTTCATCAATAGTGACTTAATCCATAGGGAATATATGATCACCTTAGGATCTCATCCATAGGTCAAAGCCACTTTAACTTTTAGCATAAACTCAGTATTCCCTCAAGATTGAGAGACAATACAGTATAGCAACTTAGTGAAATCATGAATACTCGATAGCCTTATGTCATGACTTACTATGGGTTCTATCCAATGTGTAACTATGCGCACTAGTATACTCACATGAGAACCACGTCCCAATAGCCAAGACTAGTTACCCCTCCAATTAAGAGATATTTCATTACAACCTCAAATAGATTGCCTAAGTTCACAAAACGGTTGTGAACAAATTATTTACTTGCAAAGAACATATGACTTAGATCTTTCATACAACTCCAAATGTACCTAAGTCATGTGCAATCCAAGATATGTCAAACCAAAATGCTTGTAAGATATAATATTACATGGAATAAGGATAGATAAAAGTGAAACTAGAATAATATTAAATAACTAATAAATTCCAAATTTGTTACATCATGTCATACTTTTAAGGACTCTACCCCAACACTTGGTTCTTGAGTTTATGTCTTTGATTATGTAGGACATATTATATGATTTTCTTTTTCTTCCTTTTCCATCAAAGTTACTTCCTCATCAAATCACCTATTAGTTCAATTCAATTACCTATTAGCTAGTTAGTTATTCTATTTTAATACTTCATGTTGAGTTGGACTTGGAATGGGCTAAAATGATCACCTACTTATAGGCTAACTTTTGGGGATGTGTTACCTTTTTTTATTATGTGCAGTTTCTTTTGGATAATTTCTACTTCTTAATATTTTTTATTTTGTATGTTTTGCATGTTTGTTTCCTATTTAAAATTAAGTGTCTTTTTTTAGATATTTCCTTGGTTAATTGTAGATTTTGAGAGTCTTACTATTTTGTTTAATTAATATTCTTTAGAGATTATCATATTGTACCAAAAATGTTTGAATTCATGTATATTTAGTTATTAAATTTAGATCTTATTACTGTCTTTTATGGTGAAACTTTTATTAATTACCTTTTTTAATTTCTTATTATTTAGACCTTGATTACTACTTCTTGATAGTATGTTTATCTAGATTATATGAGCATACATAAATCTGTTTGATTTTATCCAAAATTACCCTAAATTCAACCAAACTTGAGAATGGAACAAATGGATGACAATTAACCAGAATATCAATAAGGTGGGTTTTATTATGGACCGCTCTTTTCTTTAACCCTCAACCCAAAGTATACTTTGACTAACCCATCTTAATGTCATACCTAAGGTATGTTGGTTACAATATATCTCACTTAGATATGCAAAAATTTTGGGTTGCCTTGCCAAACTCAATAAACCCAACTTATAATATATGAAAACTTGAATACCAAAACCACTATGGACCAGTAATCACCACTAGTTTAAAGGAAGATTTAGATTTGGTGGAGGAAAATATGTAAGAATTGAATTTCCCATTAAATTGAGGTGTTTTCCTTCATGGAAAAAAAATATATTGTTGCAATCATTGCCATTATGGCATATTGGGTTCCTTTTTTGTTCAACCCTGCATGAACACAACTTTATTTGACCTGTTTTAAAATTCACGAAAGCCTTTGATAGCTAAATATACCTTGAGCATCTTCCATCTCAAAATCTTTAGCCCTAAACAGAGACAAGGAATGGAAAGAGGAATGAAAGGTTAGAGTTATGGCCAACGAAAAATGAGGATTATTCATACAGGTTATTGCTACTCAAGGCAACGTGGGGAAGATGGAACAAAACCCTAACCTAATCCCAACTTGTCTTAGATTCTAAATATTTTTCCAAACTCACCCTAACCTATAGACATGTCACTCAAACCTTCATTGTTAGGGGCAAGTTACTTGAAAAACTCATCCTAATTATCATCCGCATGAGTAATATGGTTATTTTTGTTTCAATTGAGTGTATGAAATTTGAAGAAATTATTTCTGTATATATATTTTTTAATTATGTTAAACAAAATGGATTTACCATTTGCAATCAAACGAGCAGTTAACTTGTGGTCAAAATAAAGGTTAAACAATTTAATTTTAGTCAAGATAACTGACTATATTTAGTAAACTTAAATCAACATTTAAATATAATAAAATTTTGTTTCTTTCAAAAGTTGAATGATTTTTGGAAATTAAATATTGAAATGAAAGTCAAGTATGTTGAAATTAAAGTCATTAATGAAACACACAAAAATGAAAGTTAAAACAAAATATGAGTTTTTGATTAAAATATTGGTTCTAATGGAAAAGTAGAAAGATAAGAAATTAAAATATACAAAACAACTAGATAACATTCAAAGGTACTTGTATGATAAAAAAAATACATTAACATAATGCATGCCAAGATTAATCTTTTTTATTTCCATTGAAGGATAGGTATTTTGGGAAATGAAAGATACATGTAATTTTATAATGCCTTTACTTTTGACAACAATGGTAATAATGGTTGTGGAAGTTACCAAATAATTGCTTCCTAGTGATGGTATATGAAGTGTTGTTTTGTGTTATAGAACTCAATTATTAGATTTTGGACAAAAAAGCTTAGGTCTTATTTGGGAATTATTTTTTTAAATAGTTTTTTTATCTCCATAATAGAAAAAAAAAAAAAACACGTTTGACAACCAAAAAATAGAAAACAATTTTTTGTTCTTAAAAAAAAAAAAAAGTGTTTTCAAAGAGAATCTTTTAGTTGTTTTCACTTATTTTCCGATGTTTGTTTTAAAAAGTAATTATATAAATAGGAAGAATGATTAAAATCAAATTACTACAAATAAAAGTTATTTTTAAAACATAAAAAATATGTTAAGAATATTTCAAGTTCCCAAACACACTTTTGTTTTACAAGACATTAGAAAATAGTTTTCAAACACTATTCTCAAAAATTATTTTTCAAAACTATTGTTTAAAATAATTGCTGAATAGAGCCTTAAATTTTGTATTTAAAATCTAATTGATTATTTGAAATAAGGTTTAATGACTATTCTCAAAAACTATTTTTCAAAACTATTTTTGAAAATAATTTTCAAACATAACCTTAGAGTATTTAGAATCTAGTTAAATATTTGAAATAGGGTTTAGTGCTTGGACTTTATAAAATTGAATTGGCATTAGGATTTTACTTACTATAGATATTATTAACTCTACGTTTGAAACTAAATGTTAAGAAAAACATTAGTTAATAGAATTATATAAGATTAAAAGAACTGAATTTCATTTCTTTCATCTTATTTCACATTAAATTAGTGACATTATAATAAAATCAATTTATGGAGAAATTACAACATGATCAAATTGAATATGCCCTAAGGTTAGTGGATAATCATAATTATAAATTAAAAAAAGATAAAATAAAATATCAAAATTTAACACCAAGGAGTAACTTGATATTTATTAAATACCAAAGGAGTGATTAAAGATTGCATTATAAAAGGATTCTATGCAACAAGTGTAATATTTTATGGTACTAAAGAAGAATTTTTTAGGAAAGTAATGTAAAATTCAAGAGGGACATTTCGGGCCATAAGGTTTGGACAACTTTCTTTATATTTGTCTTGTTGGAGACTAAAAAAATAATAAAATTTAAAACAAAAAAAAAAAAAATTGAAACATGAATAGGCAACTTAATTTGTTGTTGTAGACTAAAGAGTAGTTTTAGATATGATTTCATCTCCCTAAGCTTGTTTGATTCAACTAAATATATACTTGTGTGGTTGTTTCATGGATCTCGATGGTAAATAAATTCATTTTTGGATTTGAGTTCAATAAAAGGATTTGGAAGAAATTGATTTCTAAATGATGGTAGGGTGATTATGTGTCTTTAAGTCTTAGTTTTTAAGCTACTTGGTTATCTAGAAGATGAAAAATGAGCAAAAGACTTGAGATAGGAAAGTCAAATCAAGAAAATTATTAATTTTGTTATAAAAGCAAAATGATTTCTATATCTTAACTATACCTAATCTAATCAATCTATGTATGTTCTATTAGTTATTAGCATCTCAGATATGGTACAATGGAAGCCATAACAATTCAAAAGTTAAATCTTTAAGGTTAAAAAACTATACCTTCGGGTTTAAAAGTTTTGAAATTCTATTTTTCCAATCTAATGAAACTTTTTAAGACCTTGTGTGTCTGCCACCCAATGGCCACCTAATGGATCTTGGCACTTAGGAAATGATGATTTTCTTTCCTGAGGAAAATAGAGGCTAGGGTTTTTCTCTAAGCTATAATAGTAAAAGTTAGTCTAACCTAAACCCTAAAAGGTATAAATAAACTAGAGATGAATTTAAGTGATTAGAGCCCAAGAGATAGGCTAAAGTCACTAATTCTAGCCCATTGGGTCTTATTTAATTAATTAGTTCATAAGATGAGCTCCAATTACTTGGATAGCCCAAATAAAACTTAGGAGTCAATTAATTATATGCTTTAGTACAATCCTGTGAAACTTAATGTACATAATATAATTAATTTAATTAAAATACAATTTCCTCAATAATAAGTGTTGCTAAGAATATGAAGTCAAGTAGAGACCATTAGAACCAATAAGAACATTGAAACCCATGGAACGTTGACTCCCTTAGAATCATAATTCTAAAATTGACTCATCATTCCACTAAAGAGAATCAACTACACTCCAATATCTTATGAAATTAAATCAAGATAAAATTAATTAATTAATTAATAACTAATTAATTACTTAAGTTCATAACCTACGATTCATTACATGCAAGTTTCCCATAAACTAATATTCATAATCTAACAAGATAGTATCTATCAACCCTTTAGGATAACCTCTCTAATCTTTGAGTCTCAAATTCACCTATATCATGATCAATTGACATACTCTTACCTACCAATGATAGATGTTAAATTCCACTGAATGAATAACCATGATCATAGATTTCATGATCATAAATATTTATGATTACCCAAGGAGACATATTTTTCAAAACTCATAAGCTATCATAGTGTTTTTATTGAGAATATCTATTACTATCAACTCAAACTATCAATTATCTAATCATAAAGAATATATGATCACATTAGGATCTCACTTATCAGGTCAAAGTCATTGATGATTTAAACATTAGTTCAATATTATCTCAAGGTTAAGAACTCATGCAACATGTTGGCTTGAAAAAGTCATATCAATCCAATAGTCACTCAATCATGACCCTCCATAGATTATGTTCAATGTGTAATCATATACACTAGTACATATATCATAAGAAACTCATCTTGATGCCTAAGAATAATCATCCTACCACTTGAAGGGTAGTGTGCTATGACTTCTAATGGATTGTCAAAATATATGAACCAGTTGTGAACAACTATTTATTTTGTAAGGAACTCATTAGTCAAATCTTTCATATAACTCCTAATACACTCAAGTTCATATACAATACAAGTGATATAGACCTAAATGCTCAAACAAGTTAATAATCACATAGATAATGCTAATAGAATAGAATAACTAATATAATATGAAATAACAAATCAAATTTCTAACAGCATGTCTCTATTTTTAATGGTTCTATCCTAACATTAGAGTTGTGAGTTTTGAAATTTTAGTTGTGTTTGTCTTGAACCTAAATTGCTAACTTTGAAATTGAGATGATTATAACTGATTAAATTTCAAGGTTGAAGCATAAACAATAACAAGAAAGTTGACTTTATAATTGAATTGTTTTATTGTGTTAATTTAGATGCTAAGAAGTTTGGAGAAATCCATATGAATGACTGAATTTTTCTCATATTATTCCTTATAATTAGTACGAAATCAAAGAATCTAATGGTGAATAATGTTAAACTTAATAGATAATAAGTGTTTATCATGAAATGGGTGATATGGTATTAGTTATTGATAGGTATAAGAACAATATTTGATTTGATTAAGGTGCACTAGTTGACAATGTTAAATTAACACAACAAACATTGGTGAACTTAGGTGTTTATGTCTTAGGATATCAATTAGATAACTTTAGAGGTAGCTTGAAATTGAATTAGGATATAGTGGTAGATTAGAAAAATAATAATAATAATTGAAGCTTGATAAAAAGTTTCATGGGTGGTTGAGATTGATTTTGACATTATAACAACTAGATTGTGTTTGATAGCATTTCTCTTGCCTAAGTTATGGATTAGAATGGTTTGTTGAGGAATCATATTATAATTTTGGAAAGTTTCATTAAATTTAATTAAATGATAATTGATTAAAAAGAAAACAAGAGAAGTTAAAAGAAGATAAGAGAAAATTTAATAGAGGTTTTATATTTAGTTGAAATCCATCTTTTTATTCAATTAATCAAGGTAATGGTTCAATCAATCAAAAATGCTTCTCAATTACCCAAAAGATCTAAATTTGTAAAAATACATTATAATTAGATGTTAATTTAATTTTGATGGCCATTTAATCGAATTTCCTTGATAATTAAGTTTAAAATAAGTTGTTTAATTGGAAATTTTTTTTAAAAGCTAGGATAAATGAGCCTAAGTTTCCCTTTCGCCCTAAGGAAGGGTAATTTGATCATTTCATGCTTGTACGGGTTTTCTTTCAACTCAACTTATAATCTCTTATTTTACATTTCGATTGTAAGGGATGATTTTGAGTTGGGAGGGTCTAATTATTGTAAATTTTATTTTGGGATCAATTATGTGAATAACTTGATAATTCACTTTTTTTTATATATAACTATTTTCATAAATGAACACCTCAATTAATATGTGTGTGTGTGCATGCATGCGCTATTTTTATAAATGGTATGAAAGAGTTTTATGCTCATATACGGTTTCGCCAAATGAAATGATTTACAATTCTTGATATGGAATGCTTACAATTGTTAATTGAAATACTTAGATTATGAAATCTCTATATTGTTTTGAAACTATTTTGAGATGTTATTGAAACCTATTATAAATTTTGGTTTTAAAACTTCTTTTAGAAATTATTCATAAACTACATAGCACACTCAATTATGATATGTTGAATTCAAACTAAATTTTAATATAATATATGTTGGAAATTTTAACATGCTCATTCAAAGAAGTTGTAACATGTTCCAAGTCCAAGATGTCGATTTTCTATAAGTTCAAATTAGATGAGAAGACCTACTGTTGATCAGGTGTTTGACTTTTTGATGTTGAATATCAATTTTATGCTAAGGTGATGCTTTCTCATGTATCATGTTGTTGGAAAAAAAGATGATATATAAGTATATCATTTGTTCACGAACTATTGTTTATGATTTATTATCATTTACCATAATCTTGTGAATATTGTGATATATGACATATGGATACTCTAGTGCACTTATAGTAAGTATGTTTCAAGACATTTTTACTTTGACCCACCCACCAAATACTTGTTTGTATTGGGATCTTCTCTAATTTTGCTATGCAAATGGTTTAGAGAGGACACCTATCATCTCTATCTATCTTAATATGGAAATACTTCTTTAACAAGGGTGAATGAAATAGGGACAAAATCAATATACTAAGATGGAATATGAGAGGCAATTTCCCTACTTGAATTGGTTTCACTAGCATATCCTTACTCCACTAAGAGGATATCTATGATACTCGTCTTTATACCCATCCAAGAGGAATGTTTGCCTTAGCATGTGATTATGGTATCAAGATATCACATACATTTTCATGGAAAATGCTTAGTAACATAACATTAGATTATTTATATATGCTCAAGTTGAGACTAAGGTCTAAAAGCCTTCATTAGACCTAGTGCACTACAATGGTTGTTGGTTTCTCATGTATCATGTTAGAAAAGAAGATGATATATAGGTATGTCATTTTTTGACAAACTATTGTGCATGATTCATCATTGTTTTACCATGATCGTTTGAATATTTTGATATCTAATATATGGATACTTGAATATACTAGTAATATGACTTTAAGAAGTTACATTTAAGACGTTACATAAAGCCTCACATCCTAATACTTACTTATGTGTTGGGATCTTCTCTAACTTTACAATGTCGATGGTCATGTAGAGATTGTACCTATCATTCTATATATCTCATAATGGAATTAAAGGATTTCTTTGAACAAAACCATTGGGGATGGGGAAGCAGGTGGAGTATCACACTAGTTAGTGGGTCTCATGTCATTGTTGGAATATGATTCTCTAAAGGTCAACAAGATGTACATATGGCGCTATCTAATTATTCTACAAATATAAACATTATTTTATTAGTCTATGTACAACTGACAATATCTCCTTAGTACGTATTATGTTAGTTGACTCTTATCCTTAGTAGGCTCATAGTGCAATAATATAAAATATCATAAATTTCTTTTTGAAGATGAATCTTTCCATTTTGAAAGCTTATTTAAGATTACTAGCAACAATTTTCTCCAAGTCTTTTACACTTCTTACTATACTCTCTTATTGAATTAGGATAGCTTGACATTGTCATCTGATAAAGAATGTAAAACATTTTGGTGACTCTACTAAAGGTAGCAACAAAGATGGTGGCAAGACAAATGATATGAGAAATAATAAGAAATTAAGCGAGTTCCTCCCATGCCCCAAGCTACAATGAGGTTCTTACAAACATGATCCTTACTCTCCTAGCTTTATTGCAAAGACTTATCTTTTAATTTTAGAGAAGCTAAGAATAATAGTATTGACGTTATAAAGGAGTTTATATCTCAATTCTAATTTAACAAAATGCAAATTCAAGAAATTTCATTCCCATGAAAAATAAAAATAATGTAAAGCTAAAAGAAACTCCCACCAAATGACTTGAATCCTTTTTCCATAAATTCTCTTTGTTACAAATACCAAAATTTATTATTGAGATTTCAAACTATCATTTTCTTTCTCATCTAAATTTTCCACTCCAAAGGCATTGTAATAGAATTCAATCATTGTCAATTTTCTTTTCATACATTATCCTATTCTCCCCCAAATGAAAAAATAAAATAGTTATGGTAACAATAGTGATAGATGCATGGAGCATGACACAATCTAATTAATAGGGTATATCATTCTATTTTTTACCCTCCAAATATTTCAAAAGGGAAAAGAAAAATGAACTTATGAAAGACCTAAGCATCAAATAGGAATTTTAGTGTTGATTAATTGATACTTGCAAAATTTTAGGAATGATCAATAAGTCGACTGTTAATTCTTGATATAATTGGACCACTTTTAATAATTCAAGGGTTAATAAAATCTTCAAGAAATAATGTGAATACAATTTCGGTTTTAAAATTTAAGAACCATGATAGTTTATTTATAGATTTAAATTAGCAACCAATGTTTCTTCTTAAATGAAATAATATATACTATTAGTTAACCCTCAGAACAACATTGAGCAATGATTTATAGAGGAAATGTAGGAGGAAAAGTAACAGAAAAAAATATATATATCTCATGATAGGAAATGGTCATAAGTGTTGTGTCAGCGAAAGCTTTCATGCAAACATTGTTAATTTAAGAACATAAAGATAAAATAATCACACACATAGTACACAAGGTTTTAACGTGGTTTGACCAACTATGTCTACATTCACGAATGAGAAAAAATCTTTTCACTATACAATTGAGAATATATTACAAAGGATATAATCAAATACAACTATTAGGTTCCCAAAACATCTTATATTTCCCCACTCCTTGTTTCCATACCCTGAACTGTGAGTTCATCGTTCTACTAGGTATCTTCTATTCTTCCTCACATTTTTATTCACCTTGTATAGTTTTTACAAACTTATATATTTTCATCTCATAACTTTTTTTCATTATAACTTGGAATACTTATAGAGATATTCCTAACAATTTTCATATTTTATAAAAAAATCTAATATTACAATAATATATCGACTTCATAAATATTCTATATAATATTCTTTACAAAAAAAATATTTATTTATTAGGAATTTGGGACACTCCCCAATAATAAGAACCGAACAAATTCTCTAATTAATTAATTAACTAAGAAAATATTTTTAGTTGTTTAATCTCATGGCTCTATTAATTGGATATGAAATGAGGTTTGATTCTAAGAAAGTATATATTTAAAAGATAAAAGTATGTTTAAATCATGAACTTAAACATCATTCATTGTTCAGTTGCAAGTGACCGTTAAAAGAAGATATTTTCAAATTCCATAGTTTTTACACAACCTACCAGCATAAATGATTAAAAAATTATAAAAAATTATTATATCAGCAATTTACTTTTAAAAAATAATTTAAATGTAAAATTTACTTTTTGATTTTTTTATTTACAGATGTGGCACATGGAGGTGAAGCAAGAGGCCATAATTGGAGGTGGGGTCCAGTCCAAATATGGAAAAGGCATTCAACTTTGGGATGAACATGTTCTTTTTGAATACTACACAAAGGGGTGATTTGGCCCCCACCAGCCACCCCTATTTTTAGTCTGGGGACCCACCAACTTCACAAGCCCAATGCCATCACCAGCTGTCTTCATTAGGAAGCCACCTAGACATTTTCTTCATTATATGGCCCATCCTTTTTCTCTTAGCAAGTTGGTCACTGTTGCTGATGTCAATCCATGGCCTTGAGTGAGTAATGTTTTTTTTTTTGTCTCTCTATTTTGAAGTCATCAACTGATTGAGACCCTTATCTCACCATCTTTCACTCTGTTTCACATGTACAAGAATGCAGATGGATTGGATAATGGTATCTCATGCATTCTTTCCAATTTCTTCACAAAGAAAATTCAAATTTCATCAAATAATAAATTTGTTTAACCAACATGAATTTGCTATCTTTTTACTTTTGTTAGATAAGGATGTGTTTGGAAGTATTTTTGAAATGTTTTTAATAAAAGTATTTTTTTTTTAAAAGTATTTTAAAAAGAATTACTCCTTAAATGTTTTTCTATAAAATATTATAAATAATTTTTTAAATTATTTAAAGTATTTTCTAACTTTTGCCAAACATCTAATTTTTTTTTAAAAAAATAATTTTTAACTTAAAAACGCTTTCTAAAATAAAAATAGTCTCTTAAGTAGTATTTAGTTTTTGGCTGAATAAAAGAAATCAAAATATTTGAATTTTTCTATTTAGTTAAAAATAATTTGTTAATATCAATCAATATAAATAAAATAAACTTGTTATCATTAAGTTTAGTTTAGTTATGTTAATTGATATTAATAATTTATTTTTAACTAAATAGAAAAAATAAATATTTTAATTTTTTTTATTCGACCAAAAAACAAACACCACCTTAATTTAATAAGATATAAAAATTTAGTTCTGAAACAAAAATTTACAACACTTTTGATTCAAATAATATATTATATCATTATTCTATTAAACTTTTAAGGGAAATTAAACCCTTAATTCTTTAAATGACTCCTTCAACAATAAAATACATTGGACGAGTAAAGTATTTATGAATAAAATGGCTAAAGCACTCAAATCAAACCAAAGTTTAACTCATGATGATGAGCAAAGTTTAAAATTCAACCCATTTCATTTTCACGTCAATTTATTGCAAAATACGAAGTAGCTTCAAATGATTGAGTACTTAGTTACAGACATTTCAACCCCAAATAGTATATAGTTAGGGACGATAACGGGTGGGTTTGGGATAGGTTATCCACAACCCTTACTCCGCCTCATTTATTCAAAATAATTCTCATCACCATCTCATTAAAAAAATTAAACGAGACGGGATAGGATGGAGCAGGTATAAGAAATTCTCACACTCGTCCAACTTGTGCCCATTTAACTTTTTTTTTTTTAAATTTTTAAAATTTTTTAATTGTATTTCAGAATTTTTAATTATATTAAAATAAATATATTTTATAAAGAATTAAATTGTTATTTTTTTAACTTATTTTTATGAAAATTATTTTTTTATTATTATCTATGTATTAAAAATAAGAAAATAAAAAATAAATTAAATTAAATTTTAAGATTAATTTTTTATATAATCGGGCTAGGGTGAGACAATACCGTCCTACGTTTTTTAAAAAATCCCAAACTCGTTCCATTAAGGACGGGTACCTGAAAAAACTTGTCCCACCGTCAATCCCCATATATAGTAATGCCCCAAAATTTCTTATCTCTTTCTTGCACTTTCCCGGCACTCAAACAGAGGGATAAGAACCCAAGTACACATCTTTTATCCATTTGGTCCCGAGCAATAATGTGGATGGGAACAAGAAGGGTCAGGCGGAGGGTGATGTGGGAGGAGTCAATGGAGTTTCGTTTGGGATGTTTTCAAGTTTCAAGAGAGAAACATAATTGAAGAAGTGAAAGAGAGGAGGAAGTCACACAAAAGAACAATGAGAGGAAGGAGTGAAAGAATGGGAAAAGCTTGGCATTTTTTCAAACACTTTGCGTGCCTCTCGTGATGAAACCCCGTACGTTTCATTTTTCATTTTCATTTTTCCCTCAAACTGCATGGCCTTTGTCTCCATCTCCATGCAACTGGCCACCCCCATGATGTCAGCTTTTTTACAACTCCACACAACCCCCCTGCCAACCTTTATCTCCCCATTAATCTCTATATATCTTCACAAGAACCCTTGCTTTATGGCGTGATCAAAGATTCCCATTTTTTTTGCCCCCATTTTTTTTTCCTATTTGTTTGTATATCAAGACCAATGTTCATACCTTCTTTCACGTTTTTTTTTTTTTTTTTTTTTCAAATGATTTTGTAAATATTATACCCACATTTTACTACTTTTTTTTATAGGGTTTTCTTTATAATTTTTTAAAAAATTATATCACAAAAAATAATTCTAAAACTATTGTATTTTTTAATTTTAAGCAGAATTCATTTTTTTGAAAAGTTGAGTTTAGTGTAAAGATAATATCTTTTCTAAAGATAAGATCAATATAAAAAATGAAAAAAGTGAACCCATCTTTTCAAGAAATGAGTTGCAAAATAAAACACGTGATAAAAAAATATTTATTTTTATATTTATTTTTTAAACAGTTATTTTTTAATAATATTATTTTATTTTATTTTTTGAAAAAATATATATTTTTCTAAATAAAACAAGAATTCAAATATGATGTGAATTTCATATTTAAGATTTTTATCCAAAAATTGATTGATTTATTTATTTATATTTTAAACTTTTCATTTATTGAAGTTGTGCATGACACCACATGGGTGACCATATCCTGTGGGCGGTTGTAGAGAAGATAGCTAGTGTCCATAGATCATCAATTTATCCTATGCATTTCACCCACCAGAGGTTAAATATGAATCTTATAATGCAGTCATATGTCTTAGTATTGAAGCCTAGTTTGTTCACCCCTCATGGAAGATCATATATTCCAAGAAAGACCATATCATTATATATATACACATCAAGAGTCAATGTACTTCACTAGGATAGACATGCTTTCACATAGTACGAGGACCAATTGTAGTACACTGCGATACATACTGTATCAATCCTAGATTTTCAACCTTTAGAAGTCTTACAAGAAGAATTTTTTCATTGGGTTGGGCCTCTACTTATAGGCCTTCCCAACTTTTATGAGATTTGATGGGCTAAAAATTTCATACGATAATGGGCCTTGAAATATTATTTACATTTTGATATAAATATATAAAAAAATCTTTTAAAACATATTTAGTTAGGGTCAATCAGCTCAATCTTATTAAACTTGAATTTGACTTAAATAACTTAATCAATCGATAAATTTGAGTTTAACCTGATCAACCCGAGTCTAACTTCAATTTATCCTTACCTTGAAAAATGAGATCCACTTGAGTTTGCTCCTCCTGAGCGTGAGGTCAAAATTGATCGAGTGATAGTATTTCTTAATTTGTGTTGGGCTGTGGATTAAATGCAAGCCCAGCCCGGCCCAACCCATGGAATTGCAGCCCTATTCTATGTGCAACACAATATGTAAGAGGACACATGAATATTTTTCTCAAAATCCATGTTATGCTTATCTTGGACATGCAAAAATCATGCTTTTAATAATTCAAAGTCTGAAATTTCTATAGAAAACTCTCAATTTTAAAGTAATTAAGAATATTCTAAAATCAAAAGTACCATATGAATATTGTAAAACAAATCAATGAACTATGAAAATACACGTGCAAAAGAGCAAGAGATCTACAAGTTTGAGTAAGAGGGTATTTGGTAAAACTTAATACTTATAACTTAATGATTTAAGTTGATTTTAAGTTAAATAATACTTCAGTCAATGTTTAGTAAAATTTAAAACTTATTATAAAAATTTTTAAGTTCATTTATTTAAAACTTACTTTAATTGTTAAGGTTATTTGATGAAATTAACTTAAATTTTATTTTAAATCATTAAATTTACACATTTACCCTCGATAATGTTTACTAATATTCATTTTTTCACTAACCTTAAATAAAAAATTTATTTATACAATATCCATAATTAAAGTATTGTGAAAACATGAGATAATTATAAAGTATTTATTATAAAAGATAAGTTGTGAATATGGAATCATAAAATATATTTCCACTAAATATAGGCAAATAGGACAAAAATGATTTGAAATTAATAATAAGTAAATTATTTTAACTTGAACTTAATACTTAAAGTTATTTTTACAAAACTACTTAGTCGATGTTTGGTAAAAGTTAATACTTATTGCTTAATGATTCAAGTTGAAAGTTAAATTGTTTTTAAGTTTTTACTTTAAGTTTATTATTTATTTTTTACTTTAAGCGTTAAGATTATTCGATAAAGTTAACTTAAAATTTGTTCTAAATCATTAAATTAACACATTTAACCTTACTCATTTTAACTAATATTTATCTCAAATTTATTTCATTAAATTTAAATAATAAAATTTATTTATAAAATATTTATATATAAAGTATTGTAGTTATATAAAATAACCATAAAATATTTATTATAAGAAATAAGTCATTGATGTGACCCTATACTTAAAATTGTAACTTTAAGTTATGAAATTAAGTTAATTTATTAAATATGTTTAATCAACTTAATAACTTAATTAAGTCATATTAAGTCATTACGAGTGCATTTAGTAGTATTTTTACTCAAAGTATTTTTATTGGAAGTGTTTTATGTAAAATTGTTTTAGAAAATATTGTAGGTAATTTTGTAATATTATAAGTAATTTTTTAAATTTCTGAAAGTATTTCGTGAATTTTATCGGATACTTGAATTTTCTTTAAAAATATTTTTTAGATTAAAAATGTTTTTTAAAAACATCATTGAACAAACACTAAATTAATTTACCAAATATAGTATAAATATGTTTAATCTATTTAATAACTTAAATTAAGTTAATAAGATGATTTATAATTCAACTAAAAAATATCCAAGACTTCTTTTCTCTTTCCCAGCATTCTCAAATGAGAAAAGGAGAGTAGTGTTCGCAACTACTTTCACATTCATGGTCGGTCGCGTGCTAATCAAAGCATGTACAAACGCATTAAACCCTAGCATCTGTTCCCATTAGAAGTCAAGCATTGGCCTCCTTCTATGATATATAACCCTCTTCCGCCCTCAATGCACACACCCACATATCAACCACTTGAAGGTTGACCAGAATGATAGCCATGGTGCAGATGAAACTCCATGCTTTTCTGTATCCTTCTTCTCCCTTCATCACAGCCATGTCCATCACAACATTTCTAATACTATCCTTGTTTGGATTCCTTGAAATGTTAGGAATCCATCTTCAGTATTCCAAATTATGGAATGTCAATTCCAGGAGATCATCAATCAAAGTCTCCAGCACAGCAGGCATGCTTTTCTTGTATACTCCTGCTTTTCTCTTCGGTCTTTCTTCCTTTGGGCTCTTCCCAGATTATGATTTCAGATGTGGGTTGGTGGCTTCAGCCCTCACAGTCCATTTCCTCAAGAGAATTTTGGAGGTACGTAAGCCTCTTCTTACCATCTTCCCGTTTGTTTCTTTGAATTCTCTTCTGAAACTGGTATTTTGATTTGGGTTTCTGATGTAAAAAGCATGGAAAATATGACTAATTATATTTGGAAATATGAATGTTTTCTGGTGGGTCAACTTCCAAGGGAAAACCAATTGAAGGAATTAGGGGTCTGTTTGTTTGATCAGGCTGTTTTATGTTTTTATTTTCAAATAAAATAGAAATTATGACATATTTAGATTTTTTTTTTCCAAAAAAAATTAAGAAAAAAGAAAAAGTGAAAAAAAAAATTCTTACAAAATAAAAACGAAAAAGGGAATAAAATCATCTAAAAAAAATATTTTATTAAACCATGTTAAAATTATAAAAAAATAGTAAATATAATAAAAATAAAATATTATAATAAAGTTACACAAAATTTAATTTGGGCCTTTGTAAATTTTTAAGTAGAACTCCTTCTATTAAAATAAAATATTAAAAGTAACATTTTTTTTTATTAGGTCAAAATTGTTAAAATTATGGATGAAAATATGATAAGTTTTTTTTAGTATACGCCCTATACCATCTCAAAAAGTTTGACATGAAGATAAATAAGTTTAAAAAGTATTTAAAAATCTAAAAATGATTTTAGACAGGTTTAAGTATGACTTTATATCATTTCACCCGTCCCAATTATATATAATTTTAAATAAAATTTATTTTACTTTATTTTATTTTTCATTTTTCAACTTTTAATATAAATAAAATATTAATTTTCATAAAAATAAATTATAAATATTTATAATATTTTTTATTTATAAATTATATTTATTTTTAATAAAATTATAAAAATAAATTTTTTTAAAATATTTAAAAGTTGTTGAAAATTTATAAATGGAAAGACACAAAGAAGATATAATTTTTTCCATTCAACCAAAAAACACACATCATCTAACTCTAAATAATTTCAACAAAACAAATTCTCGATATTTTTTTTATTAATTATTAAATTTACCCCGCATATCTGCTTTTTTGTATTCAATCAAAAAACAAACATCGTCTCACTCTAAATAATTTCAACAAAACAAATTTGGGGTAATTTTTTTTTTTTTTTTTTTGTTAATTATTAGATTTGTCTTGCATGTGGGGTGTCTCCCACCTAAAAGAAGATGCAAATGACAGTCTCCCACCTAAAGAAGGAAAGTTTTAAAATTAAATGAAGACAAGATTTTCAAAATAATTATTATAAATTCAATTGATTAATTGGGAATCTGCACTGTTTTGTAGGTTCTGTTCATCCACAAGTATAGTGGTGGCATGGTTCTGGACTCTGGTATCGTCATCTCTCTCAGCTATTTCACATCCACAGCAACCACCATCTATTCCCAACACCTTGTCCAGGGGTCCATGGAGCCACCAATTGACCTCAAATACCCTGGGATTCTACTATTTTTAGTGGGAATTTCTGGTAATTTTTGCCACCACTATCTCCTTTCCAAACTGAGGGGAAAGGATGAGAAGGGCTATAAAATCCCTAGAGGGGGTCTCTTTCACCAACTCATATGCCCACACTATCTTTTTGAAATTCGAGTGTTTATTGGGGTTTCTTTCATATCTCAAACACTATATTCTTTCTCCTTCACAATAGGCACTGCTTTGTACTTGCTTGGAAGGAGTTATGCCACTAGGAAATGGTATCTTTCCAAATTTGAAAGTTTCCCTAAGGAGATCAAGGCTCTAGTTCCCTATATTTTCTAGTTGTGTACCATGGGGAATGTGAGATTTGCCCACAATGTCATCATGTATGCACATGATATGTGGAATTGTATGATCAATTATAATAAAGCTGAAATTTTGTATGCCATTGGAAACTTATATTTGTTGTTTGTTGAGTTTCCACAATGGTCTCATTCATAATAATGAATTTTTATTTTCACACATTGTTTAGAACATTATGAGCTATTTTTATTGTATTTGACATTTTATTTATGAATCTTTTATTTATACAAATTATTCATATAGACCGTCGATAACAAACTTATTATATGAATATACAATGATGCACGACTATCATATCTATTATGACTCATAAGCCTAAAATCGTGGATGCATCTTTAAGGTAATTAGGGTTTCTTATCTCAACAAAGCTATTGGAGGGTGTCATATGTTACTCAGTCCCCATGTCCATTTCTTGATATTTATCCTTGTCTTCTATTTCTTCAGTACAATAGGAGCTGATGGTAATCTAGGGTAGTCGTGGTTGCAATGACCAAAATTTTTGTTATAAAGCACAACTATCAAATTAAATATATTCTAATACAACTTCTATTAAGTTTTTCTTGTGATCGATGATTGTGCTATGGTATTTCAGTAAGTGAGGGAAGTTAAAGGTTAGATATGATTTGATGGTGAGAAAAGCACATTAGGATGGGTCGATGGTAATATGGAATTGTAGTTTAAAGGTTAAGACCATGTTTAACAACTGCTTTCAAGACCAGTTTTCTACTCTCTTAAAAAAAAATAGGAAAATATGCTTGCAACTAGAAAATAAGATGTTATCATTGAATATTTTTTAGTTGTTTTCATTCAGTTTGTGAGAGTTCTTTTAAAAAATAATTATACAAATATAGAGAATAATTAAAAATAAATATTATATATAAAAATTATTTTAAAAAATATATTTAAAAATAAGTTAAAAATACTTCAGGTTCCAATAGATTTTTATTTTATAAAACATTATAAAATAACTTTCAAAAATTATTTTCAAAAAATAGTTACCAAGGACCTAAATTATTCTTGATGGAATATGTGAGGTATTAGTATTATGCTAGAGATTAAATATGTCAAGTATTAGTAAATGGCTAGGGGAAATTAGGTTTGAAGGAAAAATTATATCAATAAATAGGAAACTTGTTACAAGAGAAAAAACTTTGGAATTTTGCAAAGTACAAAGTTTAAGTTGTTTGGCTAGGAAGTTGAAGAAAAAGATTAAAAAACAAAGAGTTACAATTATTGCATAAAGGACAACTTTTATGTGCAAGCAAGTGAAAACAAGAAAATAAAAATACAAGATTGAATATTATTTAACAATGTATGTACAGGCAAGCATACATCAATAGGGAGAGAAGAAACCAATTCACTATACTCAAAGAAGCAATTATAATCCTAAAGCTCTCAAATCTCAAAATCCTAGTATCATAAGAGAATTAAGCCTACAATGTCAGTCATGATCTTATTACTAGTTAAAGATCCTTTTAGATTGATCTTCTTGTCTTAACCCTGAAGGTACTTAAGGCAAAATCAACATATCTTTTATTTAGTCCATGAACTATGCAAATTGGATCATAGTGGACAATTTGACCACTTCATATCCAATGTCAAGTATATAATCATTATCCTTGAACTATCAATGTCACCAAGTAAATAGCTCCATTGGTGGGGTGGTTGCTTCAACTCCATTGGTGGGATGATGATTTAGTACTCCCTTCGGTATATGGATTCAAACTTTTAGTTTGATAGGGACTTTTGCAAGTCCACCTTTACACTTGTGTTCACTCTAGGTAGTGGTATTATTAGTTGGAGAAATGTGAAACAATATTGTATTATTGACTCCACTATGAAAGTTAAGTATGTTGTTGCTTTTAAAGTAGCAAAAAAAATTCGTTTAACTTGTTTAAGTTTCTCATGGGACTTGGGGTAGTTCTGTAAGTGGGTTAGATTAAGTGACCTAAACTCAAAATGAACTCAAGTCACTTAAGCTCACAAGGAATCCTATATAAACCCCCTTAAGGGTTTAAGGCTTTATGGTGTGCTCTTGCTATTTAGGCTTTAAAGAGGAACCTTAGCCTCCATCCTTCTAAAGAGCATTCCACCTTTTCTAATGTTAGGATCCAAGAAAGAGGGTTATTGGGTGGAAGATTGTTTGGTTTACAAGATCTATGGTGCTCATGATTCTTCTTCTTCTTCAAATTGGATTTGATTTGAGAACATCCAGATCATAGGTTTGACCTCTTCCCTCTCTAGATGACCTAGAGTTTTTAATGTTATTGCTTCCATTGAAGTTACATTAAGAGAGCCCTAGGAAAGATTTGCGTGCATCATGATAGTCCAAGGATGAAAATGATTGACATTCACATATTCCCAACAATGTTAATATATGAAAAATTAGAAAAAGCTAAAGCTATAAACATCAAATCCGTTTACCTCAGGTTCTAGGTTGACTTTCATATGCTTACCCCTAATATCAAGGTCAACCCTTTTTTGGCACAAATAAATATCATAATTGCCTCTCACGATTTAAGGTGACACATGAACCTTCTTTGAACAAAGAAAATTAAAGGCAAAATTTGTAGAAAAATGAAATGTTGTGGCCACGAATATTTGGAATGATAAAAATACTTATTTTTACAAAAATTAGAATTTGGATTCTACGGATATATCGAAATATGTTGGGAAATATTGTTGAAAACTTTGATAAAAATTATTGTTAGATGAAAATTGATGAAAAGTGATGAAAACATTAGAGAAAACTCCAAAGATAAAAGAAGAAATAATATATTTATTAAAATTATTTTATTTAATAAAATAAAAAAATAATGATATATTTAAAATATTTCATATTTAATTTATAAGTTTATATTTTTCGTATATTTAATTAATATAGAGGACATATAAATAAATAAATAAAAACCTCAAAGATTATCATAATAATTTTTATATTTTTAACTGTTAAATGTAATTGAAAAATAAAATAATTAAAATTAATTAATTTTAATTATTTTATTTTTATATTTCATTTTTGTATAATCATAATGTTATCATATAAAAGGCGCTCAAATGTAAATCAAGGGTCCATTTCCCAAGTGGAAAGGTGTAACACAATAAAATCCCAAGAGCATGGGATCAAGGCCCAGCCCACATCCCTCAAAACTTTTCAAAAGATCGAGTTTAGTGTTGGTCAAAGGGCATTAATCAAAGCTTTACATATATGGCCAAAAAAATTTCATTGTACTATTAATAAAACTTTTTTTAAAAGTATATACTATAATTCACCATTCTCTTTCTTGTCTTCAAGTTTTTTGATAATCAAATAAAATTATACCTTTTTTTTTTTCTCCAACAGTCAAGCTAAGCCCAATTAGGTTTTGCTCAATTAAAGGTTTATTGGTTCATATGAAACTAGATCAAAGGCGTCATTTGTTGGATCAGTTGAACCAATCAATCCGATCTGATTTTTAAAACACTATAATCCTCTTAAAAAAATGGAAAAAAAAAAAAAATCTTATGGATCTTCTTTTATTCTTTCATACAAGTAATATGAATAGTAAATTTATAAATGTAACAAATAAAATTTTTATTTTCTAATCAAACAAAATAATATGAAATATGAAACATAATGAAAATAATATTTGTTTATTGAAAAATATCAAGGTATCATAGTGGTACTTATTGAAGTTCAAATTTGGACCATTGAATCTGTAGAGTAGGATCTAGCTCGTTAAACGATGGTATAAATAAATAAAATCAAGACACAATGATAAAAATAAATGAAATTAAGGTATAAATCATGAGACTTGAAAATATATACATAATACCACCTAATATTATTATTTCAATATCTCAAGTAGTTTGAAGATTTATAGGATTGGAATTAAAAAATACCTGTTTAATACATTTATAATGATGTTCAATTATCAGAAACATAATTTTCGTAAAATTGGTTAAGAGACTGTATTCATATAGAGTGTAAATTAAAAGAGTTCTCGTAAAATGGGTATCTCGATTTAATATTTGTACTAAATATAGAATTCATATATAATTATACTAAATATTATCTAAGTTAGCATGTATAATTTGTGCTCCAAGTATAAAATAAGTACAAAAAATATATAATAAGATAAATATATTAAAAAAAAAGGTACCATTAATTTCACCACGACATTCAATAGTATAGAATAACCCTTATTCACCATTAAAACTTTTTTAAAAGTTTAATTCTTATCAAACAAAATAACATGAAATATTAAATAGTAAAAATAATATTTATTTACTATTAAAACTTGTTTTAAATAATTTTAATAGATTGCAATGTTCCTTTTTTTTTTTTTTTCTAATTGAAATTTCATACATGGAGGGAAAAGTTTAGTAGGACATACCTTTAGCTATGTGACACATGTTCACATACCATTCCAAGTTTCAACCACGAAGTAGGGAAAACAAACAGATATATTAAACAACTGGTGAAGAAAACAAAGAAGGGTGCCCTTGCCCAGGTGCATTTAAGGGCTGGTTGACGCTCTTTTATAGTCGGCCTCCTTGTCAACACACATCCACACAGCAATTGAAGGTTGATCAGAACGGTAGCTATGGTGCAGCCCCTCGATTTTCTATACCCCTCCTCTTTCTTCATCACAACCATGTCAATCGTAAGTTTTCTAAGTATATCCTTCTTCGGAGTCCTGGAAATTCTAGGGATTCATCTTCAGTATTCCAAATTATGGAATGCCAAGTCCCGGAGAATCAAGGTCTCCAGCACAGCAGGCATGCTTTTATTGTACGCTCCGGCTTGTCTCTTTGGCTTTGCTTCCTTTTGGATTTTCCCGGAAAATAATTTCCGATCTGTGTTGGTGGCTTCTGCTCTTACAATCCATTTCTTCAAGAGAGTTCTGGAGGTATGTATGTCTCTTCTCTATGCTTTGATTTCATAGATAGCATTTTGATTTTGGTTTTGCAAAAAAGCAAACGTTTGGCCTTTTTCCCTTTTTCTTTTTTTTCTTTTTTTTTTCCCCTCTTTTTAAGTAAAAGAAATCTATACGTTTAGGTGTTTGTCATATTTTATTTTCCAAAAATACCCTTTAGGCCCAAAGGGAATCCCATATGACCTACCTCAAGCCATCTCATAAACCCAAATAGCCCAATTGATCAAGTCGAATACTAAGGTGGTGTTTATTTTTTTACTTAATTTTAAATAGAATATTAATGCTTAATAGTGTTAAATATTAGGTTGTTTGTTTTTATAATATTTTATTTCTATTAAGTATTAAAAAGTAAAAAAATTAATATGTTATTTTTTTTATTTAGAAAAAGTTATATATTTTGACTTTTTCTATTTAGTAAAAAGTTTATAATAAGTTATGAAAAAATAGAAAAACAAATAACCTAAATTCTAAAACTAAATTATATTAAGTAAAAAGCCAAAAAAACAAAAACCACCTAAGAAAGTGTGGATCCATAAGTGGCACATGTTACTAGTTTTAAATCCTGTCATTTATAATATCCTAAATTTACTTAGTACTGGTTATTGGTATTGATTGTTACGAAATAGTCAGTACCCAGGGTTTAATGCCATAGAGAGTGCTAAGCGTTTGATAATAGAAGGTTACTCAATTATTAAAAAAAAAAAAAAAAAAAACAACCTTTTTGAAGGAAAATACTATTCATCGAATTTGGATATTTTTTTCTATTTAAGGTTATATTTGTAATTTCAAATATATGAAAATACTTTAAGAAAAAAAGGACTATTTTGGGCCTATGAGTTCAATATTTCATAACAAGATAGGGTGTAAGGATAGGAACAAGTCATCTGCATTTGAGGTTGTTGAAGAACTAATTTTGTATTTTAAAGAGAGATGAGATGGAGTGTAGAAGTGTACCAGTTGATGGAGATGGTGACATATAATATTAATGTTGAGCAGTTATGCATATCACACCATCAAAGCAAATTAAGATATATGTATATAAAAAATATGGTGGAGAGATATGGAGATATTGCTTCCTAGTAGCATATAAGCCATAGTGCAAGCAACCACCTATATTCCACAATCAAGTCAAATGATAAAAATAAAAAAATGTCCTGAGAACTTAACCATGCTGCCATCCACTTCATTCTGCATATGGTGCTCTTAAATTAACTGCTTGATGATATATCTGCCTCATTTTTTGTAGATTTTGTTTGTTCACAAATACAGTGGTGGGATGGTCCTGGATTCTGGCATCCTCATCTCTCTCAGCTATACCCTATCCACAGCAACCATGATCTATATCCAACACTTGGTCCAAGGGTCCATGGAGCCATCTATTGATCTCAAGTACCCTGGCATTCTACTGTTTTTAGTGGGAATCTATGGTAACTTTTACCATCACCTCCTCCTTTCCAGACTGAGGAGAAAGGATGAAAAGGGCTACAAGATTCCTAGAGGGGGTCTCTTTCACTTAGTTATTTGCCCACATTATCTTTTTGAAATTATTGGATTTATTGGGGTATCCTTCATTTCTCAAACATTATATGCATCCTCTTTCACACTAGGCACAACTGTGTATTTGATTGGAAGAAGCTATGCTACTAGGAAATGGTACCTTTCCAAATTTGAAAATTTTCCTAGGGAGGTCAAGGCTCTGGTTCCCTATATTTTCTAGGTGTGCATGGTGGGAAATTTGATATTTGCTGAAAAATATTTCATCTTATGCTCTCATTATATGTGGAACTATGCATTTGTATGTTTATAATAAAGTTGAACGTTTCCATGGATCTCGGGTACTCTTCCAGTTGCTGTTTGTATAGCTATCAGTACAATGATGAATTTCTATCATGATGATTGGATTTCACATTTCATTTACACATGAATTTGCATTATCTTTTCATTTATGTAATTTGTTTGTTTTTATTGTTGAATATCAAAATTTTGTATTGAGATAGTGGATTTATAAGAATACATTTGTGTTCATTGTGACACATAAGACTGGTGATGCACAAGCATACATGCCTGAGGTCAGGGAATGGATGGCCCTCCACACACAACCATTGGAGGGTGTCATCTCTTGCTTGGGCTCCATATAAATTCTTTTTAGCTTCAACCTATGTCTCTTATGAGGACATGGCAGCAACTTAGTGAAAGATACCTAATCTCTGGGTGAATGCCATAGAGGGGGGTGTTGGCCTCTGATCAATGTTGAGGGAAGTTTCTATCCCATCTCAAGATAGAAGCATGCATGAAGACAAAAGTCATCCCTGCTCTAGTCAGAAGCCTGCCTTGCCATCAGGGATATCTGATAATTTGAGGATCTAGGTCTAATGGTTAGAATTGGAGGCTTGTTTGGATGAGATTTATCCAAATATTGTTTAATTTATTGGGGCCTTGTAGAGAGGAGGGAAAGAAAGCACTGAATGGGAGACTTATTGTTGTACCCACATGCTTTTCTAATAGAGTAACACCACTTCATTAGTCATGTACTTGTGGCACGATCTAATTAATTTATGTTATGTCAGTTAGTTGATTTTTATATAGAAAATTCCTATAAATTAATAGAACTAAAAAGTGGTAAGAATGAAAGGATCTTCCCCATTGGGGTCTAGCCCCATGTGAAGTAACCTGAAAGGCTAAAACTAAAATTTGTCCAAACTTGGGTTCTACTAATTTTGTGGAAGCAAAGAAGAAGACTCTCATTTTGTCCACTCTCTCTTCCATAAAGATGATTTCTTATCAAGATCAAGTGTGTTATTTTTCTCTATTGGAAGAGTTTGTGAATTAGGAGTAGATCATTTATCCTTTTGAAGTTCTAGTGTATTAATTTTATTTTGGATAGATGATAAACCTCAAGCTTATACTTGAGAAAAGCTTTATGGATTGCTCTTCATTGATTAGGGAATTTCATTGAAGGGGTCATGTCCTTAGTTTTTCCTTTATTTGAAGGGTTTTTCACATGGTCTAGTGTTATTTGGTTGGGTGGTACGTGTCATTGGATTTTATTTGTGTTGGCAGTTGATCTGCAATTACTTCCCTATCTCATATCAGGTGGGAATATTAATTCCTTCCCAACAAATTGTCTACATTTGAAATAACTAAAATATTAGGATTTGTTTGGCAACTATTTTCGACAACATTTTTCCATTTTCTAAAATCAAAAAGTTGAAAAACACATTTGACAACCAGAAAATATGATGTTTTCAGAAAACATCTTTTAATTGTTTTCACTTATTTTAAAAAATAATTATGCAAACATGTATAATGATTAAAAATAAAGCTTTAGGCATAAAAATTATTTTTAAAATATATTTAAAAATATTAAAAACATATTAAAAACATTTTAAGTCCCTAAACAGGCTTTTGTTCTACAAAACATTAAATAATAGTTTTAAAAAACTGCTCTCAAAAATTATTTTTTTAAACTGTTTTAAAAAACACTTATCAAATAAGGCCTTACTTTCTAAAATATTTGGTATAGAGATTCATGTCCACTAAGTTCTATATGGGAATAACTTACGAACCAAAGATCCTCTTCAATAGGCTCTTATGTTCTCACTCTTTCCATTTGCCCACCCAATAGTAATTGTTTAGGCTACGTTTTGTTCCCGGAAAATGTAAGGGAAAATGCGAGGGAATAAAAATAGAAAAGAAAAATGGAAGGAAGAAAAAGTGAGGAAAAATAAAAATGGATTTAAAATAAATAAATTATTTTTACATGCTACTTCAAACTCATTTTAATTATTTTCACTTTTCAATATAAAGATTAAATAATTTGAAAATATATAAATTTTTAATTAATCTTACTTATACATTATTTTCTTTATTATTTTCTATAAGACAACTAAATATGAGAAAATTATTTTTTTTAGTATTTTTTTTCTTTCCTTAGTACTTTTCATAACCAAACATAACCTTAGAGCATTTTACTGCTTACTATTTTATTTTGGCAAATAATTGCTAAAGTGGGTGTTAATGCTATCAACAAATTAAGGGGTGGTTTGATTAACAAATTAACATTGAAATGTGGAAAAAAAAAATAGTGGATCTCACTTTTTAAATTAAACCACTTAAAATTAAAATTCACTTATTTTCTTTAGTCATAAAGACTTACCTAGTCATTTATAACAAAATACAAACATTGAATTATAAATTTTTATAATTTTTTTATTTCATTCCTTTCATTTTTTATAAAATAATAATTTTTAGAAAGTATTTTAAAAAATATTAGAAAATATTTTTAAAAAACTTAAAAATCACTTATAATACTTTTTTAAAAAACATTTGATAAGTAATTTCAAAAATACTTATAAATTATGTTTGGTTTCCAGAAGATACCAAGGAAAGAAAAATTATTTTCTCATATTTAGTTGTTTATAAAAAATATCAAAGAAAATCAAATATAATTAACACTAATTAGAAACTTATGTATTTTAAAATATTTAATTTTTATATCGATGAGTTAAAATAAGTAAAATGAGTTTAAAGTAGCAAATAAAAATAATTTATCGACTTTTAATCTATTTTTTATTTTCCTTATATTTTTCCTTCATATTTTTTTTCCCTTGCATTTTCCCTCAAATTTTTCGGGAACCAAACATAGCCATAGAGAATGCATTTCCACTTAAAGCACTTCAAATAAAAATATTATCAAACACACTCTTAATTACAACTTTTCCTAATCTCATTAAGTTCTAAACAAAACTCTAATTTTCATAATTCTTTTCTGATTCTATCTTGATCGTGTTTGATTGCTTTGTTCAACAAAAGGTCAATTTATATACAATAATCACATTGTAGCGAGTATAGTTTAGTGGTAAAAGTGTAATTCATTCTATTGACCCTCCTAATAGTTAAGGGTTCCTTCAGTTTGATTTGATTCAAATGCAGACGAAAAACATTATTTCTTATCTTAAAAGGATTTAATCCTTTACCTCTCAATGATGAATATGAGGAAGAATATACATTCTCAGGACTTGTATGAAATTTGAAAATTGGATTATGAAATTACGAAACATAATTTTTATGAATTGGACAACAAAAATTGTAGTACCTATTTATCCCCAAACTTAGTTTACTATCTCTTTAATGCGTTATTATTATCCACAACAACAACAAAAAAATTATCATCCAACATTTTATTATCTAAAAATTATTAAAAGAAATTACAAAAATTACTACAGAAGCATGAAGTTTAATAATTACAATCTTTTTATGAGATGCTTTAAGCAAACGGTAAAATAGCATTAGATAATCCAGGAAAAAGAGTACATCTGGATGCCTTTAAATTTTTTTAATATTTGTACATATGGAGGATATTGTTTAAGGCAAAAGATATATATATATAATCATGCAATTAAACTTCCTATAAAAACATTGTATCAAATATTGCTTATTCAAAATGTAAGAAAAAATTACACCAAACCCATTTTCATATCTTTTGTATAAAGAGAATTTATTGGATTCTTAATAGAGGGAAAAAGAGAAATTAAATTTTATGTAATGTTAAAAATTTGATCGAATCGGCCAGTCCATTCAGTTCAACCGTCAACCGGAGATCATTCCAATCCGGTTTGATGGAATGGACCAAACATAGGTCAAACCATCATTGACATCTGGTTTCCTATGAACCAGTCAATCATAGTTTGACCAAAATTCTAAATAGGCTCCCCAATATTATATATATATCATTTCTTTAAAAAAATTTTAATACAATACATTTAAACAAATATAATTATTTATATTTAGTATAATAATTATTAATTAAAAATATGAAAATAATATAAATTAATTAATATAATAATTTTAAAATAACAAAATACATAAATACAGTAATTAAATGAAATATTATGATTTTCCTTTCATCTTAAATATACCTTCATATTTAAATATTATATACATTTTATTTAATAAAATTTAATATATTAATATATTTATATTTATATTTTCATTTAATTTGACATATCAAATAATATAAAAATATATATATAAATATATTAAAAATTTTAATTATATATATTTAATTATAATTATTTTAATTTTATTAAAATATAAATTATATATTTATGACATCACTAGTTTGACCACGATTCAACCACCAATCAGACCAGTAAATCATGAACTAATAACTTTTTTGGTTCAATGTTCAGTTCACTTTTGAAAACATTGATTACAACTTAGTTATAGTTTTGTAGAGTTATCTTACAAACAAATCCATGTATTGAACTCCATAATATATTTTTCGATCAAATCTTATCATAAACTCTAATATCCAAATTTGTAGGCTTCATTCTATAACATTAGAAATAGTACTATTGTATCCTTGTTATACATTTAAGCACTTCATCTTATTTCACAACAAATTAATTTTAAAAAGAATCATATAATTGATGAGTATATGATATTATAATCTAATTTTAATATAGCAATAATGAAACTACCTAATGTTGGATCGTTGTTATTGGTATCAACAATACAACTATATATGTTTTGGTGTCATATGATATGTTTTAAACAAGTTTAGTTATCAAGAAAAACAACTTTGTTAATCTTGATCAAGGATTTAGATAGGAATTAATTTAGAAACTTTATTAAAGAAGTTGGCAAAACTTTTCTCTAGAGTCTTTATAAAATTCAAATTGAAGAAAGTGTTGCTACTTATTAACTTACTTTTACCAACTATTAAAAAAAAATTCTCTAGCTTTTTATTCATTGAAAAAAAAAAAGGTTTGCAAAAATCACAACAAATTACAAAATTTGGGAATTACAATCTTCTTATAAGATAATTCGAATAATTAGTATAATAACGAATGAAATTTTGGGAGAAATAATATCTTTGGATACCTTAGAACTTTCTTATTTGTGCATAGAAAGGATGTTATTATTATTATGCCAAAAAAAAACAAAGGAAATAGACATAAAAATAAATCCATACATTTAGTTCCAAACTCCCAAAAAAACATAAAAATAAAAAAATAAATAAAAAATAAAAATCCACATTTTCAATTGGGATAATTATGTATCTATGGGTCAAAACACATGTGATATCTCATATTGGAAATGGGAGAAAATTCATGGTGCTATATAAGTATAGATTCTTCTTAATCTTGTAGATGCGTTTTAAAGTCACGAAAACGTTGTGTCTACAATGGAGGGTGTTTGTGATATCTTACATCAAATAGGGGAAAAAGTTTTTAATGTTATATAAATATAGGTTCTTCTTAATCTTGTAGACGCATTTTAAACTCATAAGGACATTATATCTGCAATTGAGGTATTTGTAATATTTTTAGACATGTTTTAAACTGGTGAAGCCCTTGAACTTAGATTGGACAATATCTACCAATCACATAATGGTCAATATCTACACGATTGAATACGAGTAGTTACAACACAATTATATTTTTTTATATCCAAGTCTATCTTATCTTATAAGGGAAGTAACGTATTGAAATTTATAGTATATATTTTATCTTAATCTTATCATCAAAATACCACCCAAACTTCTAGATGACATCATACAAATTATTAAAATTATATCCTTACCAAGCATCCAAGAACTTTCCTCTTCTTGCAAAATGAATTATTAATTTTAGAGAGAATTGTAAAGTTGAAAAAATATATGATATTATGATCCAATTTTGGTAAAGTTCTAATCAGATTAACTAAAGTTGAATTTTGTTATTTGTAAAATGAATTATTAATTTTGACAAAAATCCATAGTTGAAAGAATATCTGATACTAGAATCCAATTTTGATATTCTAAAGTTGAATTGTTATTATTTGTAAAATGAATTATTAATTTTAGAAAAAATCATGTAGTTGAAAAAATATCTAATACCATAATCCAATTTTGGTATAGTTATAATGAGATTAGCTAAAGTTGAGTTGTTACTTGTATTCAAGAGAGACCTATGTTTTTGTGCTCTATAAATATGTATGAACCAAGGAGGATTTCAAAAAGGAGAAAAAAAAAACTTGGTTCAATATGGTGGAGGATTTGGAGAGAAACTTTGGACGGTCAAGGATTTAGCAAGAAAAATTATGGAAATAATGTTTCTTTTTTAAATTTTTTTGCTAAATCATTGATTCGATCAAAGTTGAATTCCAAGACAAGATTGAATATTGGGTTGCTAATGCTTTATAGGCCACCATAGAAATCCAATACTAAATGGAGATGTATATCTTTTATTTTTCATCTTGCAATGAATATTAGGTATGATACATTTTTGGTTAATGCTTTATACGGTACCATAGGAATCCACAATTGAATGAAGACGTACATCTTTTTTTTCCCTTTTTTTTTTTTTTTTGGGTTTTAAATTTGTCTTTGCAATGAATATTAGGGATGATATAGTTTTGATTAATGCTTTATAGGCTTCCATAGAAATCCACTATTAATTGATGACGTGTATCTTTTTTTTTCTTTCTTTATGTTTATTATTATTATTATTATTAGATTTATAAAGGTGAAGGCTCTATTTGGTAATTATTTTCAAAAAGAGTTCTGAAAAACAGTTTTTGAAAATTGTTTTTTAATATTTTGTAAAATAAAAGTTTGTTTTAGAATTCGAAATGTTTTAACCTATTTTTAATATTTTTGAATATATTTTAAAAATAATTTTTATATTTAATCATTCTACATACTTATATAATTATTTTTTAAAACAACTATAAAAAAAGTGAAAATAATAGAAAACAACAAAAAAATGTTATCTGAAAACACTCTATTTTCTATTCTTAAAAATATAAAATAGGAAATAGTTTATAATTACTAAACATATTTTCTTGTTTCCTTTTTTCTTAAGAATGGAAAACTATTTTCAAAAAACAATTGTCAAACATGTCCAAACATTTCTAATTCTTTGAAAAGTTATAAAATGATGGCACAAATCACAATAAAAAATATGAAATATGTAAATGACCATCTTCTATTGAGAAACTTCGAATATGTATTAGTAATAGATATCAAATTGTGTGAGAAATATAATATATTTAGATATGTTAAAATTTTCTTATTTGTATATGACAAGCATATTGTTTTAAGTATATACCACAAAAAAAGGAAATAAATATAAAAATTTATACAATTAGGTTATGTTTGGTTTTCAAATGCAAAGGAAAATGTAAGGGAAAAAAAATATAAAGAAAAAGTAGAAAATAAAAAAGTAAAGGAAAATAAAAAATAAATTAAGCTCAATAAATTATTTTCATTTGCTACTTAATACTCCTTTTATTTGTTTTAAATCATCAATATAAAGATTAAATAATTTTAAAACCTATAAGTTTCTAAATAATTTTAATTATATTTTATTTTCTTTAATATTTTCCATATGACAACTAAATACAAGAAAATTATTTTTCTTGACATTTTTTTCCCTCATTGAATTAAGCATTACTAAATCAAAATCAAATCCATTTGTCATTTTTTTAGTGCCAACAAAAATTAATGGAATTTTAAAGTGGAAAAAAAAAGATAGAATTTTTAGATAATGTTATATCATCTTAAGCAAATCCACACATTGAACTCCATGATATATTTTGGGTAAAATCTTATCATCAAGTAAACTACCCAAATCTATTATCCTCATCCTTCTTTCTTATAAACTCGTATAATTATCTCCTTATTTGGCATTTAAGCACTTTTGATATTCTTACTACAAAATGAATTAATTTGGTTAACCCTATCTCAAGTTTTTCTTGTCACTTTTTATAGGGTTGCAATTTGGGCGAGTTGGTTGAATTGATGGTTAACCCAATCGCAACTTAAATTAAAAAACAATCTAAACTCAACTCAACCTTACCTTTAACCCAAGACACTCAACCTAAATCTAACTCAACCTCATTTTTCTAAACTTTGATTGAATTCAGATTAGTCAAGTTAAACTTGAGTTAATTGAGTTAAACTCATGGTTGATTGGGTTAAACTTAGGTTGATTGGACTAAACTTGAGTTAGTAGGGTTGATTGGGTTGCATGATTCAAAATTCATCCATAGTGTTTTTTTTAAAAACCAAAAAAAAAATCTATATATTTATACCAAAATTTAAAGAGTAAATAATACAAAATTACAATATAACAATAAAAAAATTAAAAATAAACTTACATATATTTCTAAAAAGAATGAAAAAATTTATGATATAATTATAATTAATATTTTTTCTTTAAAATATAAAAAGAAAATGAATATCATTTTAAAGAATATAAACATTATAAAACCATTAAATCATATTCAAGTTAGGCTCATATTGTTCAAACCTTGGCCTAAACTCAATCCAAACACAACTCGAGTATTAAAAATATTTGCCCAAGCCTACCTAAATATTGGGTTAGGTTCAAGTTCGGTGGGGTCAACCCGTCCAAGTTGCAATCCTATTTTTTTTAAGATTAAATTGTAAAAAAGGAAGTTTGCAAAACGTTTCATCCTTGACCTTTGTAAAATTAAAAATGTAAAAAATATTGCTACTTATTTACTTCCTTTTACCAACAATTATAAATTTATTATGTAGCTTCTTATTCATTAGAACTTAAAAAATAAAAAATAAAAAATAATAAAGAAAATCACAACAAAGTACAAAATTTGAGAATTACATTCTTCTTGTGAGATAATGAAAATAAATACTATAATAACAATAAGAAATTTGGGAAAATTTATATTTATGGATACCTTCAAAAAAATTATTTTTGCATATAAAGGATGTTATTAATATTATACAAAAATAAAAATAAAAAATAAAAGAAATAGACAAAAAAAAAATTCCATACAATAAGTTACTAATTCAATTATAAATTTTCTATATCCAGTTAGAAATACAATCTATCTTTTCTTATAAGGCAAAACCAAAACTTTATACTATATAGTTTGTCCAACCTTGTCATGAATTATACTACCCCAATTTGTAGATAATATCATACAAAATATTAAATTTCTATCTTTATTAAGCATTTAAGAAATTTCCTCTTATTGCAAAAGGAATTATTAATTTTGGAGAGAATCACATGGTTGAAAAAATGTGATATTATAATCCAATTTTGGAATGGTTATAACGAGATTACCTAAACTTGAATAGTTGTTATTTCTATATTCACAATAGACTTGTTCTTTTGTACTCTCTATAAATATGTATGAACCAATGTGGATTTTACAAAAGAAAGCTTGGTTTGGTTTGATGGAGAATTTGGAGAGAAACTTTGAACGGTCAAGGATTTAGAAGGGAAAATTATTGAAATAATTTTTCTTCTTTAATTTTTTTTGCTAAATCTTTAATTCAATCAAAGTTGGATTCAAAGATAAGATTCAAGTTTGTTTGATAATTGTTTTCGAAAATAATTCTGAAAAATAGTTTTTGAAAATTGTTACCTCATTTTTGTAAAACAAAAGTCTATTCGAAAAATTTAAATGTTTTAAATCTATTTTTAATATTTTTAAAATCAATTTTTATATGTAGTATTTTATTTTAAATATTCTATATCTTTATATAATTATTTCTTAAAACAACCTTAAAAAATAAAATAAAAAATAAGAAACAACTAAAAAATATTCTTTGAAAATACATTGTTTTTTATTCTTAAAAATAGAAAATAGAAAATAATTTTTTATTATCAAACATGTTTCCTGTGTTTTTTACCTTGAAGAATAGAAAATTGTTTTCAAAAACAGTTCCCAAACAAGTCATTATAGATTTTTGGTTCATGCTTTATACACCGCCATAAAAATGAATGGAGATTTATATCTTTTATTTTTATTCTTTTTTATCAATATTTTACATTTCCTTGTTAATGCTTTATAGGCTACCGTAGAATTCAATCCACTATTGAATGATGTATGCCATTTTCCTTTTCTTTTCTTTTCTTTTTTTGGTTAAAATTAAAATTGTGAAAAAGTTTACCAATAAATAGACCATGAAGGGCTATTCTCCAAGTCCACACAAGTTTGAATCTCACAAAACAAACTTCAATGGTCACAGATTTAAAAAGTTTACCAATAAATAGACCATGAAGGGCCAAGTTCACACAAGTCTGAATCTCACAAAACAAACTTCAATGGTCACAGATTTAGTAAAAAAAGGAGGAGGGGGGGTTGCTAAAAAAACATTTCTTCCTAAAACAAAATTATTCTTATTCTCAATGGGCCTACATGAAACATTTTTATCGACCTTTTAGGCTATGTTTGAATTTTAAAAAAAAAATTCTTGAAAATTTTGAGGGAAAAAGTGAAAAACAATATAAAAAAATATATATATAATGAAAGAAAAAATAAAGGAAAATAAAAAAATAAATTTAAACTTAATAACTTATTTTTATATATTTCTTTAAACCTATTTCACTTATTTCTCTCTATTGTATAAAGATTAAATAATTTTAAAATATATAAATTTTTTAAAAATTTTAATTATATTTATTTTTCTTCTATGTTTTTTATGACGAAATCAAACAAAAGGAAACCATCTTCCTTATTATTTTTTTCTTTCCTTAGTACTTTCTGAAAACCAAACATAACCTAAGAAAAATGATTTTTCTTATATTTCATTTTTACTTAAAAATAAATAAATAAATCATTTAAATACATTTTTTTACTAATTTTAATTATGTTTGACTTTATATTTATATATAAAGTCAAACATAATTAAAATTAGTAAAAAAAATGTATTTAAACGATTTAATATTTATATAAAAGAATTAAATAAGTAAAATAAATTTTAAAAATAATTTATTAAATTTAAATCTATTTTTATCCTCATTATATTTTTCCTCTTTACTTTCTTTTCCTCACTTTTTCTCCCAATTAAATAAGTAAAATAAATTTTAAAAATAATTTATTAAATTTAAATCTATTTTTATCCTCATTATATTTTTCCTCTTTACTTTCTTTTCCTCACTTTTTCTCCCAAAACCCTTGGAACCAAATATAGTTGTAAGGCAAAATTTGTTAGTACTCACCTACTTACTTTTACCTACAATAAAAAAATAAAAATAAAGATAAATAAATAAAATTATTCTTTAGCTTCTCATTAATCCAAATTTAATAAAAGAATTACAAAATTGCATGAAAAGTATGAAAATTGAGAATTACAATCTTTTTTATAAGATATATCAATAAATAATATAATAGCAATAAAATAATTTGGAAAAAAAATAATGTCTTTGGTTACCTTAAATTTTATTTTTTTTCCTCTTTATAGCTATAATAGATATTGTTTTTAATATACTAAAAAATAAAAACCTTAGCATACCCATAAAAACATTGTATTAAACATTACTAGCACTAGAAGAAAGCAAAAAATTTATGCTAAATCCATTCTTTAAAACTGCAAAAAGAATTTAATGTATTCATAATAAAGAAAAAAAAATGGTAAAATAGAATCTTATGTAATGTTACTGTTTAAGGCAGAAAATAAAAGGGGAAAATTGAAGTGGAATGAAAGAAAAAATGAAAGAAAATAAAAAAATACATTTAAAGTCAATAAATTATTTTTATATATTTCTTTAAATTCATTTCACTAATTTTCTTTCATTATATAAAAATATATAAATTTTTTAACAAATTTTAAATATAATTGATTTTCTTTTATATCTTTTAAAATAAAAATAAATATGAAAAAAATTATTTTCCATAATATATTTTTTTTCTTTACTTAGTACCTTTTAGGAAAAAAAAAACATAGCCTAACTAAATTTCCTAGATTTGTAGATAAACATCATCATGTAGTGTTATAAACTATTGTAATTATGTCATTATTAAGCTTTCCTTTTATTGTAAAATAAATTATTATGAAAAGAATATTTGATATTATACTCCAATTTTGGGATAGTAATAATGAGGTTACATAAAGTTGTATTGTTGTTATTTGTATAATACTTATTATTATTATTATTATTGCTAAATCATTGATTGGGTCCAAGTTGAATTCGAATGTAAAACTTAATTCTAGGTATTAAACATTTCCTTGTTAATGGTTTACATGCTTTCACATAAATCCACTACTAAATAAAGATGTGTTTCCATTTTTTTTTCTTTATTTATTTATTTTGAAATGTACTGGAAATAAATGTCAACACTAAAGAACCTATTTGCTGTATGATTTAAAAATTGTTTTTTGTTTTTAAAAATAGAAAACTATTTTTAAATTTTTTTAACACTGATAGTTGTTTTTTAGAAATAATTTTTAAAAACAAAGTGAAATAGAGAATAATTTTTAGAAAATAAGTAGAAATTGTTTTCACTAGTTTTTAAAAACAAAGGAAAATATAGACTCATTTGACTACGTTTGCTAGAACTTATTTTTAAAAACTGTTTTTTATTCTTTAACTTAAAAACAATTTTTAAAAACAAATTTCATAAAATATGGCCAAACAGGCCCTTAACTTTTTGTTATTATTATTTTTTTTAAGATTGAAATTATTAAAAAGTTTTACTAAATTATAACAAGATGGTTGGTAAAATTTTTCTAATCTTGTATGATTAAAATTGTGAAAAAGCTTAACCCTTAGGAACCAATGATAGGCTTACTGTCCCAACTTTTTATTCATAAAAAAATAAATAAAATAATTACAAAAATACAATAAAATACAAAATTTGTACTTCTAATGATAAATTTCAATTGAAAAAAATAGTAACAATAAGATTGTTTGGGGACTATAACTATTTAGATAGCTTAAAATTTTCTTATTTTTACAAATAAAGAATATTATTTTCAATATTCCACAAAAAAAACAAGGAAATAAATATAAAATATTCATAAAATTAACATACATAATCACAAAAATCACAA
This sequence comes from Vitis rotundifolia, assembly GCA_030254885.1. Lineage (NCBI taxonomy): Eukaryota > Viridiplantae > Streptophyta > Magnoliopsida > Vitales > Vitaceae > Vitis > Vitis rotundifolia. Next base: position 15,826,836 of record CM058163.1, on the reverse strand, counting down.
CAATAATATGAAATATGAGAATTACAATCTTGCTACGAGATACATCAATAAATAGTAATAGCAATAATATAATTTAGGAAAAATAATATCTCTCAATACTTTAAGACTATATTTGATTCCCAAAAAGTACTAAAAAGATGTTAACAAAAATGGTTTTCTCATTTTAGTTTCACCATGAAAAATAAGAAAGAAAATCAAATATAATTCAAATTAGTAAAAAATTCATCAATTTTAAAATTATTTAGTCTTTATATAATGGAGGAAAATAAGTTAAATAAGTTTAAAGAAGTATATAAAAATAATTTATTAATTTTAAATCTATTTTTATTTTTTTTTTCACTCTTTCTTCCCTTCCACTTTTCCTTTTTATTTTCTTTCCCTTAAATTTTTTTAGACGAAACATAGTCTAAAGTTTTCTTATTTGTACATATAAAGGATATTGTTTTTAATGCACCACAAAAAAAAAAAAGAAAAAGAAAACAGAGATATAAAAAATTGATACAATTAATATACCTATGGAAGCATTTTATCTAACATTGCTATCCTAAAGGAAAGAAGAAAAAATTATACCAAACTTATTCTCTAATTTTTAGTGCAAAGAGAATTAAATGGATTCTTAATAAAGGAAAAAATAAAATAGAATGTTATATAATGTTCCATTCATTATTTGCTTTTCATTTGACTTTTACTTTTTAGATAGACTTTTTTTTTCTTGAAATAAAATTTATTCTCCAATTTTTTTTGCTAAATATTTCCTTGATCAAAGTTGAGAACATCTTCTAGTATTGCTTCCACTCTTTTTTTAGGTGGGCTAGGGGTTTTTTTTTTTTTTTTTTCTTATGGATTTTTTCCAATATGCATAGATATATATATACACATTCTTATGAAACACAAAATATTAAAATAAAATTTTAATAAATAATTTAATTTTAGTTATCTTATATCCAAATTTGATTTAACCAAGTATTAAAAATATAAAAATCATTATCACAATTTTTTTAATGAGTCTTTCTTAATATTTTTTTGTATTAATTAAATATAATAAAAATACAAATTTAAAAATAAAATTATAAATATTTTTAAAATCATATCTATATCATTATTACTTTTATATCTTTAAATATATATAAATAGATAGATCGATATAAAATGTGTTTTCAAGTTCTATATATTATTAATTTATTACCAAATGTTACAAATTATACTATAGATACGCTATTTTTTTATTAAAAAAAAACGCTTAAATATATGTATCATTTCTTGTTTTATATTTTTGGATTTTGCTCAAAATTTCTTTCATCGATATTTTTTTATTAAAATTTATGTCAATAGTTTTCGACATATCCATAAGATCTTATTATTACTAATACATTTATGACAACCGATATTTTCATCGATGATAATGATATTTGTAAAAACTCAATATTATATTTGTAAACTTCTTCTTTTTTTTTTTTCTTTTTTTTTGTTCTTGTGGTTTTTCTTTTCCTTTTTGCAACAAGAAAACGCTAAATTCCTTTGTTTTTTTTTCCCCTAAAGAACCATATTGAACTCAACATAATATTTGTGATTAGCTGTTTCTTGTTTGGTTTTTTTTAAGTGGGGCAAAATAAAAACTTAATATTATATTTTTATTTTTCATAATCCTACCAAACATTTAATTAAAATAGATACCATTTCATGGTTCGATGGTTGATCAACCCAATGACATTATAAAAATATAATTTATGTATTATATAAAATTTAAATAATTATAAGAAAGTAAATATATATATATATATGGAAGAAAAACTATAATAATTTAATTTTTTTTCTATATGCAAAAGTTATATATCTTGTTATTTTATAATTTTAAAAATTATTATATTATTTCATACTTATTATTATATAATCATTATAAAAATAACTATTAAGGTAAATTCTAATATTTATTTAAGAGTTTTAAATAATGAATTTTTTAAAAACAAAAAATAATGTGCAAATATTTATGTTTATTTAAGGGTGATGAAATTTATAAAAAAAAAAATCAATATTCCTATTTATTATTTTAAAACAATATTTAGCAAGTTGTTTTGTTGTGTAAGGCATCCTCTCATTTTGATGACATGAAGATCTGTGGCTCGTCCTCCAAGCGCAGAAATTGTTTTTCTCATCTCATGAGTAATCCCACATCGAAAGCTACAAATTGCTTTGCAACAATTGAAAATATAACAATGTGGTTGACTATCAGATCGCGGACGATGTTGGGCCCAAACGTGTAGCAGCCCGTTATTACTTTGTTGTTATAAATTGCTCACAACAGTAGAAAATATAACGAGTTGGATGAGTGAGGGGACTGTGGATGGTATTGAGCTCAAATGTGTAGCAGCCCATTATCATTTTGGGGTCAAGTAAGAGCTAACCGGTTCTTAGAGAACCGACCATCTTCTTTTTTTCTTTCTTTTTTCTTCTTCTTTTTTTTTTTTTTTTGGTCATACCTCTTCTTGGGTTTTTCTTATATTTTTGAAATGATCAAGGATGAAAATCTCGAGAAATATCGTCAAAATATCAACTTTTGGATATAAGCGATCAACGAAGTGAGATGCATGAGAGAATTTTTGATGGATTTAAAAAATGGGTAAAAAGTCATCAATATATATATGAAATATCAGTTGAAACAAAACTATAGCCAATGAAAATCGGTAATTTATTGTTGATTATTTCATTTCATATATAATTCAATTGAAATCTTGTTGATCTTATATTACTCTAATTTTGTTTGTGATTTCTCTCAAAATTTTATAATTTTGAAAATTTAATGTTGAAGTTGTGGATTAACTCCAAATCAAGTTTCATTAATTATTTTAATTTCAATTATTAATATTAAATTATGAAGCAAGAATTGAGGGGGGAAAAAAGTAACAATAGTTTGGACTCAAATTAAAATAGTTTGGCAAATGTTGTTGTTGTCTCTAGACATAATCCCCAAGGGAAAGAAGCAATTTAGTAATTTTGGTTAGAATTTATCTGGTGGACTTTCTAGTGGCCATGGGAATTTTCCCTAAAATTTCCCTAGTGGACAGAACTTTTAGAATAGAGAGGGCTTTACTTTTAATGGTCCTAGAAGAGGAAGAAATAATTTCTTTAGTGGATGAAGTGTCTGAAATTCTAACAAACCACCACAATGTCAATTGTGTGGTTATGCAATGCTACTATAGGTTTGACCAATCATTTCAAGAGCCTTAAAAATGGATCTCAGGAACATCATTAGGGGCTTCAAATGTCTATCATGATAGCTGCACCAAAGCCTATCCTTGATGCCAATTAGTATCCAAATTTTGGAGCATCCGATCACATTACCTCATATGCCACCAACTTGAAGACAAAAGTTGAGTATTTTAGACTTGAGCAAGTTCACATTGTAATGGTAAGGTTCTTGTAATAAAACATGTTGGTTAATCTAGGTTTTCATCTCCTTACACCTTAAAATTACTCTCTCTAAAAACTTCGTTCATGTCCCTAAAATTATTAAGAACCTTCTAAGCATGTCAAAATTTGCTTCAGATAATAATGTATTTTTTGAATTTCACTCGCACTCTAATTTTGTGAAAGATTAGGATTCTAGGATAATGCTACCGGAAGGTAGACCTAAAGATGATTTCTATGTTTTTTATCAATCTCAAATCGATGTCAATAATTAGTGTAAGTTCACTCCTTCAACTCCTCATCTATCAGTATGTTAACATAGATATTCAATTTTTCTATAGTTTCAACACTTTCTTGTTGTTGTTCTATATATGAATTATGGCATGATAGGTTTGGCCACCCATTAGAAAAAGTTGTCAAAAATGTTCTTTTAATGTGTCAAATACCTTAAAATCAATAAAATTGGCTCTACTTTTTGCTTAGCCTCTTGTGTTAGTAAAATCCATAAATTTCTTTTTCCTTCTTTTGAAACTAAGTATTCTAAACCCCTATAAATCGTCAATTTAAACCTTTATAAGGCCTCATCTACACAATCCTCAAATGGATACAAATATTGCATCAACTTTGTCGTTGTCTTTTTCATGTTTTACAAGGGTTTATAAGTTAAGAAACAAGCCAAATGCTCTTCAAGCTTTTGTCCATTTCAAAACATAAGTGGAGCTACAACTTGGCTATAAGATCAAAGCAATCCAAATAGATTAGGGAGGAGAATACAAAGCTTTACTTAGTATCTTGTATCTTGTGGAATAGTTTATAACACTTACTAACCTCACACACATGAATAAAATGGGGTTGTTTAGAGAAAACATCATCATATTGTTGCAAATGGCCTAGCCTTCCTAGCACAAGTCTCAATGCCTCTAAAATACTAGGATGAAGCTTTTAGAACCATTGTCTTCCTAATAAACATATTATCTACATAAGTATTGCACAACAAGTGCCTTTTAGAGGTTTGTTTCATACTACAAATTATTCTATGATTAAAGTTTTTTGTTATGATTGTTTTCAAAACATAAGACCATATGATAGACATAAAATGCACTTTTGTTTAGTTCAATGCACTCTCATTAGTTATAGTCTAAATCAAAAAGGTTAGAAGTGTTTAGACTAAAATGATGGAATTTTCATTTCTAGGGATGTTATTTTTAATGAAAAATCCTTTCCTTTTTCTACTATAAAGCTATCCAATTTTGCTCCCGTTTCTTCAAGCCATTTTATTATGCCTTTGACCTCACCACCAAACCTTCATGATCAATCCAACACTCAGTCTACTCAGAATGAGGTAACTCTATCTATTCTCATTCTTCTTAACCCATTGGTCATGTATAATATACTATTTATCCATTCTATTCCACAAATACTCTTAGTCAATCATAAGAAAATCCTATTGACCAAACCTATTGTATTGTTAGGACCTGAAATTACTACTAATGAGCATGCTTTAGCTCCTTTTGGTCAACTTAGCCACATGTTGGCAATACACATCCGTTGGTGACTAGGTCTGAAGCAGGCATCACTAAACCAAAAACATTCTTGCAACTAAGGAATTAAAATCAATGATTAATGTTTTACAACATGAGTTGTGGAGAGCATTTATGACAAACGAATTCCTAGCACTAATCAAGAATTGAACTTGATCTCTTATACCTTTTCCAAAAGAAAGAAAAACAATTGGATATAAATGGGTGTTCAAAGTGAATGAGAATCTAGATGAGACAATAAACAAGTATAAAGCTAAGCTTGTAGAAAGGGATTTCATTAGACAACTAGGTTTGATTTCAATGAAACATTCAACCCAATAATTAAACAAGCTATTATTAGAGTTGTTTTTACCATTGCTCTAGCTAGAGGGCAAAAAATAAGACATCTAGACATCAACAATGTCTTCCTTAATGAAGATCTATAAGAAGAAGTTTACATGACACAACCTCTTGGTGTTGTAGATCTCAAAGCTCTAAATTTGATATGTAGGTTATACAAATCTTTATATAGGCTCAAGCAAGTGCTAAGAGCTTGGTTTAAGATATTGTAATGCTCTTATCACATTTGTCTTCTCATCTACAAAGTCAAAGCAATCTCTCTTCATCAAGATCACATCTACTCATTCAAAATTTGTTCTTATATATGTTGATGATATTTTGGTAATAGGCAATTGTGAGAAGATAGTATAACTTCTTATTAGCAAATTGAATCAAAGTTTTGCTTTTAAGAACCTTGGAGTTATAAATTACTTCTTGGAATTTCAAGTGAAAAAGATTGCAAATGATATTCACTTATCTTCGATCAAATATATTACATATCTCCTTTGCAAGGCCAAGATGCAACATGCTAAGAGCACTACCACACCAATGACAAATGGTCATAAGATGACAACCTTTGGAAGTGATCTAGGTAATAATGCTTAGATGCATAAAGTTTGTCAATTCATGCAAAATCCATTAGAGCCACATTGGCAGGTTGTTAAGAAGATTCTTAGGTACTTAAGAAATTCTCTAGAATATGGTCTACATCTCAAGAAGTCAACAAGTTTAGACTCATATGGTTTTTGTGTTGGAGATTAGGTCATTGATGTAGATGATAAAAGATCAACCTCTACCTACTATGTCTACTTGGGTTCTAATCTAGTGTCATGGTTTTCCAAGAAACAACATACAATCTCAAGGTCCTTAACTAAAGTCGAATACAAAAGGCTAGCTAGCATAGTTGCAAAGACGAAATGGTTATGGTTTTTACTAGGAGAACTAAGAATAACAATTTGTAAATCCCCTTTGTATGGTGTGACAATGTCAACACTATTTTATTGGCAGCTAATCCACTATTACACTCTCGAACAAAGCACATCGAGTTGGATATGTATTTTGTTATAGAAAAGGTGTTGCAAAAAAAATGTTGAAGTTCGACATGTGCCATCAATTGATCAAATTGCTAATATTTTCACCAAGTCTATTTCAAGCTTTAAATTTCCTTTCTTAAGACACAAACTCAGAGTAGAAGATTTATCTATTCTAAGTTTGAGGGGGCTTATTAAGGAAAACCGATTAGTAGTTAAGTCAATTGTAAATAGTTTTCAAGCTGTTATATATAGTAGAATGCCTTGTACATGTATCACTAGACTAATGGAGCTATTAAAAAGTAGGTAGAACTTAGTGTCCTATTTAAGTCCCTCTTATGTAAGGCTTTCCAAGATTGAAGGAATGATTTGCTTTACAACTTAGTTTTATTTATAGACCTAAGACACATTTACTTACTAAAACCTACTCTTCTTATGAACAAGAACTTAAAAATAAATAAAATAAATAAATAAATCTTCTTAGATTATTCTTTAGCAACGGATTTTTATAAAATAATCACTAAACAAAATTAGTTATTTTTGGATATTATTAATTAAAAAATAAATAAAATAAAAAAGATCATCAAGGATGCATGGAAAAGTAAAGAGAGGAAGTAGGATTAAAAGATGATTTAAAAGAAATAGCCAAAAATCAAGCAACTTAAAGTTAGGTTGAATGATAAAAAGGGAAAAGGAAGTGAAGCAATAAAAAGTTTATTAAATAAATGATAAAGTTAAAAAACAAACTAATATAATCATAAAAGGAGGCTCAAGTGTAGAAATACAAAACTATCATGCTCCTAACATAATATTCATAAAAATCACTGTCCTTCAATGCTGGCCATTCAGAAGGCCATACAAATCTGTCCTCTGCACACCCATAGATAGCTGCTACAAGATTTTCAGAACAATAGCTATGATGGGGACACTTGATTTTCTATACCCATCCTCTTCCTTCATCACAACCATGTCTATGATAAATATTCTAGGATTATCCTTCTTTGGATTCCTTGAAATTATGGGAATTAATCTTCAGTATTCCAAATTATGGAATCCCAATTCCAAGAGAATCAAAGTCTCCAGCAGAACGGGGATGCTTCTACTGTACACTCCGGCCTTTCTGGTGGGTTTTGCTTCCTTTTGGGTTTTCCCAGAAAAAGGTTTCCGACCTCTGTTGGTCACTGCAGCTCTTACCATCCATTTCTTCAAGAGAGTTTTGGAGGTATTTCTCTTCTATTTTCTTATCTTTTTGTCTGAATTATATATCATCCAGAAGTTATTGATGTAATTTAATATGATGCTTTAACTGTTCCATTCAAGAAAGATGGGAAAATGCAATATGATCTTCCAAGAACAGAAGTTGAGAAAAATTATTATTATTATTATTATTGATAGGCTTTTCAATCTAAAAAAACTTCAAGGTCAAACTGTTGCTGGTACTTTTGTACCTTTCAGGGGTGAGGAAGTTAGCACCAATGTATTGGTATCATTTTGTGGCGCCCAATAAATTTGGGTTATTTGATTAAAAGAATAAAATAAATTTTTAAAATTTAACCCTTTATTCTATTTTGATCTTATTTGGACACAAATATTTTTATTATTTTCTTGTAAAAATAACTCTTTTTTTTAAAACCTATACATAAATACTTGAAATGATAAAAAGTATTTATGTCAAAAATGGATTATCATTTCATTGCTTTTAACCAATTAATTCAATAAATTTTGCTTGGTTTATGTAATTTATTGTGTGAAAAAAAGTTGATAAAAATGAATAACTAACTTGAAACATCTAAAAAAATATGTGTTGAAAATAAAATAGAAGGTTTTCCTGCATATAAAAAAATAAATATTAAAATTAAAAGATTTAGGCATCATTGGGATGGTTTCTTAATTTTTTACTCTAACTAATTTTTTTATTTTAACTGAAAATTAAAATTAAAATTAAAATCATAATTTTTAAAAAACAATATTGATATTGTAAACATTTTACTAAACATAAAAGCATTTATTACATAAGCCAAAATATAACTTCTATAAGAAGCAAGACTTCTATATTAAGCTCTTTTTTAAGTTACAAACTCTTAATAACTCTTATTAAGAATGTGTTTGATAATGTTTTTATTTGAAGTATTTTTAATTAAAATAATTTTTTTTAAAGTGTTTTTTAAATAATTTTTTATCAAGTGGTATCCAGAAAATACCATAAATAATTTTTCAACTTTTAGAAATATTTTCTAAATTTTGTCAAACACCGCTTTTTTTTTTTTCTAAAAGCGGTTTTTATGTTGAAAGTGTTTTCTAAAAACACTGTGAAACATGCTCTAAGCTTATAAAATAGAGTTTTTAGCTCATCGAAATTAAACTTTAATTCTCAGTTGATAAAGCAAATCTGGTGTGTTTCTTTGCAGGTGCTGTTTGTACACAAATACAGTGGTGGCATGGTCCTGGATTCTATCATTCTCATCTCTCTTGGCTATTCTACCTCCACTGCAACCATGATCCATGCCCAACACATTGCTCAAGGGTTTATGGAGCCAGCAATTGATCTCAAATGCACTGGGATTCTACTGTTTTCAGTGGGAATTTGTGGTAATTTTTACCACCACTACCTTCTTTCCAAACTAAGGGGAAAAGGTGAGAAAGGCTACAAAATTCCAAAAGGGGGTCTCTTTCACCAAGTTACATGCCCACACTATCTTTTTGAGATTCTAGAGTTTGTTGGGGTATTCTTCATCTCTCAAACACTCTATTCATTATCCTTCACAATAAGCACAACTTTGTACTTGATTGGAAGGAGTTATGCTACTAGGAAATGGTACATATCCAAATTTGAGAATTTCCCTAGGGAGACCAAGGCTCTAATTCCATATATTTTCTAGATGTATATTAATGAATTTGGTATTTGCCTAAACATATTATGCACATATGATGTGGAATTATACATTTATGTTTGTATGTTTACAATGAAGTTCACAATATCCATTCAATTTTTACTATGCATCATATTGTTAAAGACCACCTAATCATTAAATTATGTGCAAACTATTTACTTGATGCTGCAAATGAATGTAGAAAGGCTTTTTCATGTTGATATTCTTTGGATCATTACGCTTCTTTTAATCACCACAAAAGCCCCTAAAGGTACTCAAGAACAACTCAAACTTCGATTTGGGAACAGGCTTTGTTAGCATATGTGCTAGGTTTTCACCAATAGAGATCTTTTTAACTTCACCAGTCATTTGATTAAACATATCCTTTATTAAATGCAGTCTAATGTCAATGTACTTTGTCCTCTCCCGAAACAGTTGATTCCTTGTGAGATAAATTGCAAATAAAAACCTTTTGCTACCCCTATAATTCACCAACCAGACCTTTACCATATTAGATTTCTTCCCTACTTTTATTGAAGCAATGTACTCGACCTCTAAATCCCTATTGACAGTAAAGTTGCTTTCCAACTAATAGTATTTCCTCCCAAGAGTGAAAGTATACCCTGTCATTGATCTTCTCTTGGCACAATCCCTAGCAAAATTTGAATCAACATAGTCCACTATATCCTTTCGTTTATTCTACCACTTTTCTCACTCCAAACCAACACCTGTAGAGCCCCTTAATTATTGCATACCCATTTGAAAGCAATCAAGAGACCACACAACCACAGAAGCAATTGGTCAAGAAAACAACAAGTTGCAGCAAGAAAGTAATCAGTGAGGACGAATTTATGTGGTTCAAGTCCACAAGGAACCTACTGTTATTCTTATTAGTCTATCTTTGCTTGTGAAATGGACACTATTATAATGGGCTCATTGGATGAGATTCATCCACACCTATATCCACATGTAATCAAAGAATTATTCTTATACTGTGCAAATGAGAATTGCATAAAGCAATCTTTCCTCGTTTTCCCTTGGCTCAAACAAGTCCCACAGCAACTTCCCAACCCTAAATTCATAGCACTCCCATATACTTCAAGAATTGATCTCTCAAAATTAAATCTCCTCTCAGTTAGTTTTCCCTGTATTTATACAAAGTCCCTAGGCTTGTAACTATCTAACAAATTGATTAAAGAACTAATTGACAATCAAACTTTGATTTTGAACAAACACGAGCTTTTAAATCAAGCTTTGACCATCTCATCAACAAAACCAACTAGTGTCTAGTAAGGTAGGTCAAACATTTTATTACATTTGACATCACACCCCACTAACTTATTCTAAGAGTCATCATTTGGGTGATGCATCATCTTGCAGCATTGTTACATCCCAATATGATGTTCTCATGACTCGAACTCGTGACCTTGAGCTCTAATACCACTTATCATCTAAAAACCAATTGGTGTTTAGCGAGGATAGATCAAATCTTTTATGGTATTTGACATATCACCTTGTGGGTCTGTTCTAAGAGTCATCATTTAGGTGACCCATCCCCAATAGCAGCATTGTTGCACCCCAAACTATTAAAACCGTTATTGCCACTTCAGGCAGCCAACCACCAAGTCATGTCTACTGAGAAGATAAGTGAACCACTAATTCATAACACCATCTATAATAGATAGTAAGGGTGTGAGTTTCAGCACCCAAGATAGGTTTCCCTGTAGTCCTCTACAAGAAAGATAAAATTATGCAATTTGTCTGTAATTTGTGTAGACATGTTTCACTGTCCATATGTTGGTTCTTTCTTGGGCAAGGTGGGGACTAAGTAGGACTCTGTGTTGCCACATACTACAAAAAGTTGTTTGTGAGCTTGGTTTTGTAGCTTCTTTATGCATTCTTGTTGTAATATCCTAGATTTAATAGCAAATCAATCTACAACAACCATGTAACAGAAAATTAGAAGATGTGGAATGACAATCATGATGAAGATGCATAAATCTCTCATAAATCTTTCACAGATAATAATAGAACACCGAGAGAATTTTTAGAGAGGAGCCTTTTGCAAATAATAATCATGATGAAGATGTTGTATCATTTTTTTTTAAATGACAAAGGAGAAAATAATTCCTAAATTACCTTAATTGCACAATAAAATCATCTTCTGAGAAAGGACAATTTCAATATTTTGAATACACGAGTTTACACCAAAATAGTGAAATTATCTGTTCAAAAATTATTTCAACATGCATTTTTACTACATATGCCAAACTCTGGTATTTTTAGCACATAATTTTTAATGTGCCATTACTTGCAAATTTTTGTATAAAATAACATTAAGATAATAATAAAAAATCCTGTAACATAATACTAGAGACCATCATACACAAGAGTCACTAGGTTAAAACATAACCTATTAATCATGTTAACTTTCCTTATCCAGATCACATGGGAATGATATCACTTCTTGTTGCATATCTGTCTGGAACTTGCTAGCTACCTGTACAAGAAATAAGCTTATTACAATTTCTTTCCCTTTTTCAGAATATGAAATTAATTAGACATAAAAGCGTGGAATACTATATATATTTGGAAAGGCATACTCATGCCTTGCTAGCGTAACATACCTAACAGTATAGAACTATATAGTAGCCTCCACCTGTTTATCCAAGTAAATTATGAGAAACAGGAAAACCAACCATTTGATATGCCACATAATTCCACTGCCTCCATCAGGATAAGTTCCTTGTGTAAATGCATGCTTACCACGGGGAGAACTTCCATATTGTGTCAATGGTAGCTGAGATGAGTAGCTCAACTGGAAACTGTATCCTACCTAGCAGATTGATGAATTAAGCATGCACCATTTTTCCTGCATGACAATAGTGTTATAGGCTATACAAATTAATAAAGCATATTAGCATTGCTAATCATTATTTATGTCTCTTTGAAATAACAGACATGCTGACTGTTTATGGCCCCATATACATGCAATATGTACATGCAACAAGCAGACTCTGGAAGATGACTAAAGTACAACATAAATGGAATGTACAAAATGTAGAGGGATAGCACCTTTCTCTTTTTCTCTTTTCTTTTTTGATCAGAAACAAAAGAAAAAATATATTATAAATAAAAGTTATTTAAAATAACAAGATATCCTGCAAAGGGGGAATAAATACACAGCACAAGTCCAAGACCCAACAGTTCAGCACAGTAGACTGAGCAGAAAAGCTAAAACTTAAGAGGGAAAAAAAAGAGAGAAAAACTGAATAAAGAAAATATAAAGAACTAATCATTGTGATCAAGGGACTAAAAATGCCCTTTAACAAAACCTCAAGGGATTCAGCACCCCTCTTAGCCAACCCCTCAGACAGATTATTGGATGATTAGGCTCCCAAAAAGGTGAGAAAACAATATCCCCTAAAGAAAACAGAATTTTCCTCAACCGGTGAGTAAGCCTCCAAGGACCCCAGCTCCCTGAAGTAACCTAGGAGATAACCACTACAGGATTCTTTCTGTATTACCTAATGGAATCACTACAGCACCTGATATAGCATTGCAGTAACTTGCTACACTGCTCCTACAGTACTTTTTTTTTTTTTTTTGATAGGAAACGAAAAATATATATATTGATGGAAAAAGAAGTACAAAAGGAGGATGAGAAATCCTCCCACCAAGGAAACTAGACTACAAAGATACAAACCCAAGGAAGAACACAAAACAGCAAGCGAACATTCTAGATTGGACCTCTCCTTAAGGAGAACACACCGCTAACCAATTTAGTTGTAACACATTAAGGGGGGTGCCCTTAAAGGCCTTGGAACAGAAGGCCCAAAGAGAAGCAAGGAAAACTATAGAATCTCATAAATACTCTGAATTCCTTGCTTTATCCTAAAAAATCCTCGCATTTCTTTCCTTCCACACAACCCAAATTATAGCAGTGCTTGCAGCTTACCACAAGACTCTCCCCCTCTTAGAGGCTCCAAAACCATCAAATTTGATGGACATCATGTCAACGATGCTCATCGGGACGACCCAATCCAAATTGGCTAACTGAAATAATCTATGCCATAACCCCGTCGTCAAGGAGCAATGAAGGAAAAGGTGATCTACAGATTCCCTTTGCTTCATGTATAGAAAACAAATATCAGGACTAAGGGCTTTGTAAGGTCTTCTCAATTGTAGCATATCATTAGAATTTACCTTCTTATGTGCCACTAACCAGACAAAGGACCTCACTTTGAAGGGGACTTGAGATTTCCATACAAACTTAGAAGGAAAAATCTGAGGAGAACCAGAGAAATGGGATAAGGCCAAAAAGAAAGATTTGACTGAAAAAAACCCTGAAGATGATACAAGCCAAAATCTAGCATCTGGAACCGAAGGTGATAGATGCAAACCATCGAGAGATCGCATAAGGCCTTCTAAGTCTTCTATCTCGATATCTGAAAGGTTACGGCGAAAATCAAAGTTCCAAGAGAAAGGACGAGAAGAACCGAGAATCGAAGAAATAGGAACATTTTTATCCAAGACTACTCTAAACAGTCTTGGATATTGGGATACCAAAGGCTGGTCCCCCCACCACAGATCTTCCCAGAAACGTATTCTTTCCCCATTTCTTACCACAAACCGAGTCAACATGGAAAAATCCGAATAGACTTGTGCAATAGCCCTCCATCCTACAGTACCATTTAATTCATGCTATGGACTACTAGTACTGAATTCAACTTAATTATCACGTAAAGCCCATTCCCCTGCATTTTGTTAATCCATCTCCACTTTTTCATGCCAACACTCAGATGAACCTTGGAATTTCCACCAGCTAGGTCGCTTTGGCAATGCTCTAGTGGTGCTATAAAATCATCAGGCCAAGCATGGTTTCTTGTGCATGGACAGAAAGTCTACAGACAAGCATTGCCTTCATGCCCCCATTGCCCTTGAGTAATGGCAAAGGTTGCTCTTGTTGGCTGGTATGTTAACTGCACCTTGAGATATCACAGATGTATTGGTTATTTCCTTGCAGGTGTTTGGAAAGGAAGCCATGAGGAAGACTGCTGTGGTACTATTCCATTTTAGCTGCTCTTTAGGTGATTTGGTTTACTAACATCAAAATCTTATTGAGTTATGGCAGCTTGTGGATGGCTTCAAAAATACCTCTGTTATCTTACTTCTCTCTGGGTGGTTGATGACCAGTATTTACTTCTCTATTGTATAAGATTACTAAAGCCTAATTACCTAGTGATCTTGGTCAAGAAAAAACCAGAGAAAAGATCACACTGCTTGTAGTATTCCAGGTTATCTTCCTCAGGGAATCAAAAATTGTAACTAACCTTGTCTAGGTAAAATCAGCTAATGATCTTTAAATGGAAAATTGATTGAATTGATAAACTGAATTTTTAATTGAGAAAATAACGATAAACAAATCTAGAGATTTTCACAAATCTGGTTTTAAACCAAGGACTAAGGGATAACAAATACTAATTAAAGAATTTTTGGTCTTCCAAGATTGGATCACTGATATACGTTACCCAAGTCTAGAACCATGTTTTAAAATTTGAAATTCATTATTTAACAGTCTTCTAACAAGTAATCTGATAAAAAGTTTTAATCTTGACGACATTTAAAACCCAATATTCATTTGGTAGATTCTCCTCAATTATAAATTACATAGAATCATACCAGGTCTGCCAATAATCATAAACTTTTATGCATCAGCAGGATGCTAGCATGCATCCAATGTATCTCTAACAGGGATGAACTAGTAAAGAATTTAACTTGCACAACAAATTTAAAGATTAGAAACTTACTACCACAAAAAAAAAAAAAAAAAAATTATCAGAAACAAAATATATGTATTAATAAAGAAAAGGGACATGAGAAGGATGAGAGATCCTCCCCATGAAGTACAAACCTGCTCAAAAGAACTAAGTAAACCTCCACTAACCAAGGAAGGCTACACAAGAGGTACAAAAGGCCGCGTGATCGAAAGAACTAAGTAAACCTCCTCTAACCCAAGGAGGGCTATACAAAAGGAACAAAATGCCTATACAAGTAATAAAAACCTGACCCTATAAACCCAACCCTAGGGTGTACATATCGGGGAGCCAACTAAGGTGGATTACACTCAAAGAATAGGATTTAAAAATGTCTGTACAGTAAGCCCAAAAAGGAACATAAAAATGAAGCTGATCCCACAACATCTCTGGCATCTTCCAAATGTCCTAAAAAATCCTACCATTTCTCTCTCTCCACACAAACCACAAGAGAGAGACAACACACAATTCTCCAAAGAGTCTTGCCTATAATAGAATTCCCAAAACACTTGAAGGAGATCACCAACATATTGGAAATACTGCTAGGCTGAACTCACTCCATCCCAGCCTGTGAAAAAATTTTGTGCCACAATCCCAAAGTAATCGGAAAATACAAGAAGAGATGATCAATTGTCTCTCTACTCCTACATAGGATGCACCAATCAGGGCTAAGGGCTTTGAAAGGTCTTCTCAACTGCAACATGTCATTGGTAATTTACCTTTTTATGAGCCATTAACCAAGCAAAGGCCTTGACCTTAGAAGGGACTTTTGAGTTCCACAAAAAATTAGTTGGGTAGAAAGGAATAGAATTTGAGACACTGGCTAAGGCTGAAAAAAAAAAAATTATAAAAACTTAACATCTGCCCCCTGGGACCTATATAAATCCGCCACTGCCTGTATCAATTTCAAAACCTTAACATCAACGAATATAACAAGTCTCACCTTGACAATTTTGGCACCAGCATTATATGCAGAGAAGATCTGAGGAAACACAAAATATTGATTAGGCCCATCTAGAGGGAGAAGCAAGGCAGAAAATGCAAAGCTCAAATAGAATGAACACATGAAAAAGATCTTCTACAATTTCCATTATCAAAACTAGTTAAGGCCAAAACAAAAACAGCAAAAAAACAAAAATAAGTTAGGTGGATTAAAATATGTACTATGGATGTTTAATACTTAAGTATAGAAACAAAGTTACATAGATGTCCTTACTTCTGTTGGGATTATTGCACCAGGTATATATAAAACTTCACCACCTTGGACATCATCCATAATCTCCTGGTGATCATTAAGCATGTTTAGAAAAAACAAAAGTTCTAAGTTCCAAGAGCATGCCTTCACAATTACAGGACTCATGAGGAATTTGGCTCCAGCATTTATGGCAGTTTTGGCGTCCTTAGCATTTAAAACAGTTCCAACTTGCAAGATGGTTAACCACTTCTGAACAATCTTGGAAGTTGGAATGCAGTTTTGATGAGCTGAGTAAATGACTTGAACACCAGGAGGCACTTGTCTGGTCTAACAATTCAACTATTAGCCTGTTAAACTCTGTAGACTGGACATGCATGTTCAGTCATGACCAAAATAAGTCAAGTTTAATAAACTTATTAGCTAGGGCACTCAAATGTTCCTACAAATTTCCCCTTTTTTCTCTCTTTTTTGATAGGCAACGTACTTTTCTATTGATTTACTTAATATGAAGAAAGAAGGAGAAGAAACAAAGAACAGTAAAGGATGCCTTTTTGGTGAGGAATCTATTATGTAGTTGTTATTGTCTTCATTAATTTAACAATTTTTAAGCTCAAACATGGCTAGAAAAATGAAAACAATTGCATATGATTCTTGCAAGTAAACAAGAACACAAAATTCTATGTTCCCAAATTACAAACACAAACACCTCCAGCTAGGGAGTAGAGTCCTGATGCCTAGATTCTGGAGAATCATAAAGCCAGACTTCCGTTTCCATGTCCATCAATATAACTAGAACAAATATAAAATGGCATAAAAAATTCCAAAAGAAGTAGTGAAAATGATTACCCCTATGACTTTTCTAGGATGATTCTGCACCAGCTCCTGTAAAACCTGTATAGTGGAGAAGAAAGCATGTAAGCTTTCATGTTGATTGTCAATTATAGTGAAAAAAACTGGGGATTATTGCATATATAAACAACCTCAAACACACCTGGGGTTGACATAGTAACCTCCATCACAAATCAAGAAGAATTACAAATTTAGAGAACTTCATTATCAGTATATTCATGAACTGCAAGACTAAGAATGAAAATAAATTCATCTAGTGTAATAGGGTGTTTGATAAAAAATAAAGTAAAAGCATACAAAGTAATGATTAACTATTGGGCTATGGCACAAGCTCTTCAATCTAGCAAGGTTGGATTGGGTTCCACTGAGGAGTATTGGAGACATGATGATTATTACGTTTAGGGGTTTGGGGAATTCAATCAAAGGCAAGACACTTTGTCAAATTGTTTGTCTCATCTTATTGTGAATTGTGTGGTAGGAGAGAAACGCTAAGATTTTTTAGGATAAGGGGAGATCAGAAGGGATATTATGGGATTTAGTTCACTTCTACTCTTCTCTATAGGCCTCTTGTAGTGTTGCTTTTAGAGGAGTTCCTCTTTTGTGTTATATAACTCCACTAGCTTGCGGTTTGTGATTCAAAAGTTTGAGATAGTTGGGGGTTATCTTTGTATATAGTTTTGGATAGAAGGGTGTTTTCTTACTTTGATCAAAATTTGTTTTTTTGTGGGAAAGACCTCTCATCCTTCTCTTGTACCTTTACTATTATTATCATTAATATAATTTATATTTTGTTTCTAATAAATAAATAAAAAAGAGCATGCAGAAGTGAAAAAATTGGTCAGGCTCAAATTTTAAGTACGTTTGATAATACATATGTCATCACCATGTAACACTGATTTCTAATCAAAAATCACTTAATCAACTAAGTAAATGAAATTGACTTTTCATTTAAAGCAAAACACAAAAAAATCCTTCAAAAAAAATTTTTTTTTTTTTTTTGATAAGCAAAAGAGAGATTCAATAAAACAGAGGCACAAAGCCACAAAGCATACAGGGGTATACGAGGCGGCAAAAGCCTCAAGCAACAGGAAAAACAGCAAAAAAACGAAGGGAGGCTCACCTCTGCATGCAATAAATTTTTTAAAATATCAAATCCTTGTAATAAATTTTCCTTTTTGCCTTTTCTTATAAATCTAAAAAAATACTCTATAGAATACTTTTACCAAATGAAATATATACAAAATAGGAATTTGAGATACTTTTCAACAAATAATAATAATTTAAGAATAACAATAACATAAAATTTTAAATAGGTATTTTTAATAAGTTATATACAATTTTACAATACAATACTTTTCAAGTCATATTTCTAACTTTGGTTAAAAATTATGGTCATTAAATGTAAACACAAATTTGTGAAATAAATAGATTTTAAACTTTTTTTTATTAAACACTTAAATTTAAATTCATCATTTAGCTTTCAGAAGATACTTTCAATAGTTCTAATTCTAAGCATTTATAATTCATTGGTAAAATTAGTGGCGAATGAAGTGCTAAAAGAAGACATTTTGGAAATTCAAGAGTTGTTTTGATTGACTTTCAAAAGGGTTAAAAACATATGGATTGCGATATTTTGGATGATACTTTAACGACAGGTTTTCATCCAAAGTGGAGGTTGTGGATTCAAGGGTGTTTATCATTAACTAGTTTTGCTATTCTAGTCAATGGGTCTATCAAAGGTTGGGTCTTAGAGGTTTAAGATAAAGCAACCCTCTCTCCTTTTTTCTTTTCAACATTGTCACTGATATATTGAGTAGGATAGTAATGAGAGTTATAGACCATGGTTCACTAGAAGGCTTTTTGATGGGTAATTATAGCACAAGTATCTTAACTTCAATTTGCTAATGATAATATTTTTCTTTAAGGCTAACCTTGAGGAAATGCAAAACCTTAAGTTCATCTCAATGGTTTCCAAAAGCAAACTAAAGATTAATCTAGAAAAAGGGTCATTAGCAGGTATTGATGTCAAAGAGAACTTTGTTCATGATTTAGCTTGCTTCTTGGAATGTAGAGACTCTAATTGGCCCCTTACCTACCTAGGTCTCCCTTTGGTGGGGAACCCTAGAGTTGTTTCATTTTGGGACTCAATGTTAAATAGGATTTCTTGTCAATTAGATGGTTGAAGAAAGTTTTTTTATCCTTGGGAGGTACAACAACCCTTATGCATTTATCACTTAACCTCATTTATTTCCTTCTGGTTTTCAAGGTCCCAGTAAAAGTGGCTTCTAGGATCAAGAAAATGTGTAGGACTTTCTTTGGCCAGGATTTAGAACCACTAAGCTGATTGGGAACATGTGTGCAAACCCAACAGGGGTGGAGGCATGGGGTTGGTGAGAATCTCCTTGAGGACTATAGCTCTTCTAGGTAAGTGATTGTGGAGGCTTCCTATAACAATAATACTTCCAGTTTAGGGTCATCTTAAATATTTGTAGCCTCACTCCAGTGGTTGGGCTACCAACATTGTTGTTAAGTGGTTTCAATGATTTCTCTTATTTTACCCAATTCTCAGTGATAGAAGGTAAAAATCTGATTTTGGGAGGACATTTGGTTGGGTGATCGTCCTCTCAAGCTTTAGTTGTCAATTTTTTTAAGGCTACACGGACTAGAAACTTGCTTGTTTCCTCTATTCTAGTTCCATTCTCTAACTACATCTTGAAATTTCAATTTCCATCAAAACCTCTCCAATCTAGAAATCGAGGAGCTAACTAGTCTTCTTTCCTCCTTGTTACACCTATACCCATCACCTTTCTTCCTATGTGATAAAGTTTGGTCATTTACACCCTTAAGACTGTGCTCATGAGTTCATCCTTTAAAGCTTTTTCAGTTTCTCCTATCTTTGACTCCTTTAGCTCTTTGCTAATTTAATATGGAATTCAAAGCTCCATCAAAGCTTAAGGCTTTTGCATGGTTACGGCTAATAAGAAGGTTAATACCAACAACTCGCCTTAGTTTTGAAGACCCTACAAAGCTCCCAACCTAGGCCAATGTTTGTGTAGAATTGTAATGAATCAATTGATCATCTTTTTTCTTCATTGTCTCATAGCACTAGAACATTGGCATAGATTGTTTTGTGTAGCCATGATTGATTAGGTACCTCCTAGAAGTGTAGCAAAGATTTTAGGAATCTTTTTTAAAGGCTTTGGCAATAAATCAAAAAGGAAGGTTCCTTGTCAAGTGGTTATCTTATGCTTGATATGATTTTTATGGTTAGAGATGGATGCTAGAGCATTTGAGGATAAATAGAGATCTATGGATGCTATTAGGGATTCGATTTTACTTTTTCTCTTCCCTATGGGTCTCAGCCACTTAGTCTTTTGTTGATGTTCATTTATATATTTTATTACTAAATCAAAAGAAAGACTACTGCCCAAAAAATTGAATAGAAAGGCTACAATTGATTAGCTACCCCCACTTGTAAGTTTGTTAAAGTTAAACTTGACAAATGGTTTTTGAGTAATCCTAGACAATTAAGTATTGGAAGTGTGATGAGAGATCATTCAAGCATAGTACTGTGAGCTTACTTTAAACCTACAGCAAGAGGTTCAGCTATTGAGATAAAGAGAAAAGAATTATTGGAGGTGCATACTAAAGCTTTGTGCCTATCTAATCTAACCATAAAGGGAGATTTTGCTATTATAATATCTTAGGGGTCTAATAAGAAAGAAGCTCATAGAAGTTTGACGATTAGATCCAGAAAATTATAGATGTGGCTAGAGAGGTGGGATGCTCCTTCTCTTGGGTTATTCATTCAACTAATCAAGTTGTGGACTAGTTAGCCAAGCAAGAAGCAAAGTATTTGGTCTCCTTTGTTGAATATTTTCTTCCCCCATGAGTGTATAACGTTTCTTTAGTGTTTGCATGCTTTTTCTTTTGTTTGTGCAGATGGTTATAGCCTTTTTTTTTTTTTTGGGTGGAGCAAGATACTTGTTTACTTTTTTATCAATAATTGTACATCTTGGAAGGATTGTTTGTGCCTCTTTCTATTTACAATTCAATGAATGAATATGTTTGTTTTTTATCAAGAAATACTAATAACAATTCAGCACTAAAATTTTCAATACTAAATTTTTTATATTATCAAACACCACCTAACTTTTCTATACAAAGTATGTTTGCTCTAAACATTTAGAAGTAACTCATTTTAATAATAAAAATAAGGGAATGATTTAATTCTTGTAATAATGTTTGCATAGAAGTAACTCATTTCTATACAAAGCATCAATGTTTGGGCTATTCATTAATGAATAAAATATATAGGAACACAAGGTGAATTAAGAGGATATACCTTTTTTTCCAACAAGCTTTTTCCTGTGCACATGGATACCAAAAATTTTGCAGATCCTATCAAAAAGATTTAAAAAAAAAAAATGCTTATGGAGAGGTCCCTGATCCAATCTCACATACATAAGAAGCCAAATGACAGTAAGAAGACTCACCACTGAGATGTCACCAGTTAGTGCAGTACCTTCAGCTTCCAACGCTAGCTCTACACTAGACAAAAGAGTGAAAGATGATACGCCTTAATCTAGCGCATTGACTATAAACGGAATTTGAAATAAAAACAATATATCATATAATACCACAAAAACATAATTACTGATGCAAATGAGGCAGATCAAGGGCCAAACATACCCTAAGCAAAGAAGGGAACTCTAGTCCCAACCAAAACCAAATGAAAACCAATGCAAAGTGCCATCACCAAGGTGTAGCTCAGTGGTAATGTCCTCTAGGAATGAACAAAAAGTCCTGAATTCAAGCCTCCTCAGTATTAGAGTGGTGTAGGATATAGGGACAAACCCATGTTACCTGGGTTTGCTTCACTTATCATTTGGATGTTCAGGTGGATTCCTCCATATAAGAAGTTAACAAAAATAAATAAATAAATAATAAATAAAAAGATCAATGCAAAGTGCTCAACCTAGTTGAACACCACCAGATCTCTCTTGTCCTCATTTTTTTTTTTTTTTTTCTGATAAAATCCCATTCAAAAATCTCAACATTAATTTAATTCATCTTCTGTTGGTACAATTGTCAATAAACCTTCAAAAGCAAACTTACACCCTTCTTCCGTGCCTTGGACCATTAGCTCCATGGAACCTCTTGACTATTCCTTGAGGTACAACACATGAAAAGCAAAGAATAGTTTTATAACATAATGATTCCAAAGAAATGAGAAAACCAAACTCTTTGGCAAAAATAGTTTAGTCAGCCCTCATACAACCCCTGGAAAAACTAATACCCTCGACGCCCATCAGAGAAGAAAACTAAAAAGCTCAACTTCGACAGAGAATGAAAACCATGTCATCGCTTATGAGGAAAACCATTACCAGACTAATGGTCTTATCTTTTATTAAAATTTATGTTCAAATGGGATACGATTCAAGTCACTTAAGCAAATTGGATCAGTCGTTGATCTTAACCTCTTTCTCAGAAGCTTGATTCTTGTTCTGAACAGCAAAATGAAATTGAGTGGAGCATATTTTTAAGGCCTCTACTCTCTTCATAACCTACATTGTAAGCCTACGTCCTTTACTTTATCATTGTAGAAGCCGAAAATCCCACAAAAATCAGGGTTTTTTTTTTTCCAAATTTGGTGACGGGAAGAAATCAGAAAATGTGGAAAGAGAGCGGGACCTGTTGGCAACTTGGCACGAAGGCATGGGATTACGCCGGCCTTGTTGATTTCACTTAGGGTTGTGTTGAGTTTGAGAGAAGAGCAAGAAACCCTAAATGAGGGCGCAGCGGGAGTCGGAAATCCCAGGGAATGGCAATGCCAGAAGGAGAAGCTCGCCAAGGCCATATCCTCATCCGCTACCACCTCTGCTCTGACTTTTTTTTTGTATCCTGAAGGGCGCCCCGCCACTTGGGCCGGGTTTTATACTTTTGCGTTTCAACTTTCAACCGTGGCATTTGTCTTTTTTTCAGCCTCCATGCCTACTACTAAAGGGTATTTTCGGTAAAATTTAGAGCAATGTTGTGATTAAATAAAGTTTCTATTTAAAAAAAAAAAAAAATATATATATATATATATATATATATATATATATATATATATATATATTTAAAAATTTATAATATTGTTTATTTGTTGTTCTCTATTTACAAATTTTAAAAATAATAAAATAAAATAAAATAAACAACGATTTTTAAAGAAAAGGAAGTTGTTTTCACCCGTTTTCAAAAAGAATAACATCAAAGAAATTTTTTAAAAAAAATTAAATTAAATTTGATATTACTTTTTTTATCCACATTCTAATATCAATACTAAAAATCTTTAAACAAGATATTCCTTTAAATTATGTGTGCTTTTTAAATATCTTTTAACTTTTATAAAAAATTTTAAAAATATTTAAAATTCAAAAACTGATATGGTTGATATTAAAAAAATTATGGAATTCAATAATATTATAAATTCATAAACTAAAATTTATTTTAAATGAAGTATTAGTTTCTTCTTTACATATATCGTATTTTTACAAATTTTTCAGCAAATAAACTTCAACTTAAGTAAGACTTAATTCGAGATTTTTATTGACAAATTAATACCATAAATTTATTAACAAAAATTAATTTAGATTATTATTTTTTATATTTTTACTAGATAAATAAATTTAAAATAAAACAAGATTTAATGTATTGGATTCACTTAATAGTATAGTAATTTTTAGAAATAACTTAGAACTGAAATAGTAATTCAATTAATACCAAAAACTTATAAGGAATCAAACCTTCATTTAATCAAATTGCCTCCCGCTGACTCACATGATTTTGCAAAGATGTAGTACAACCAATTTACATAATTAATAGGGTAGATTTTTAAAATTAATACAAATTAATCATTTTTTAAATGCATTTAATCATCATTAACGAAATAATTGTAGTTAAAATGCTTTGGATATTAATCATTTTCATTAATATCATTTTTATTGAAATATTTTATATATATATATTTAATATTTTAATATAAATTAAAAATTATTTTGACAAGGCTTTTGTTAATATATTAATAAAAATAATAATAATATTTTTAAAGGATCACCCCTCAAAAAATTATTCAAGAATTATTTAGAATGATTCTTTAAACTTTTAAAAAAGTCCCTCGAACGTCTCATTTTGAAGAACTTTGGCTGATATTTAAAATATAAATCAAAAAATATTTAAACAATGCATTTGCTTTAGATGATTTATTAGTAACATTTAAAAATAATAATAATAATAATCATCTTTCAAGTAATTACTCCGAAATTATTTAGGATGGTTTTTAAAATTTTTAGGAATCATTTTTCAAAATCTTACAAACATTGGAAAACAGTTCTAACCCATAACAAAAAAATCAAACTGGATACACCAATTGAATAGGTTGGACAGTCAACCGAAACCTTGACCTTGTCCATTTCATGCTTGGTTTGGTTCATCTTATTTCCGTTTTTCATATTTAAATATTATACATATTTTATTTAATAAAATTAAATTATTAATACATTTTATATAAAATATGAAAAATAAATAAATATCATTTATTTTTAATTATATAACATATTAATTTTTAAAAAAAAATTAATTTTAATAAAATATAAATAATATATTTATGATGTCACTAGTTCTACCACAATTTGACCATTAGTCTGACTAGTGAATCATGAACCAATAAGTCTTTTAATTACTAGTCTAATTTTTAAAACATTTATTTTATTTCATCAAAATATAGATTATATTTAATTATTTATTTTAAATACTTTGTTATGATTAGCGAATTCATTTTTTATGCATCCAATTAACATGATGTGATTCAAAAAGGATCGTCACTCCTCTATATCAAATAATACAAACTATTAAATCTCTCTCATTTGTTGTCTTATGTTTTTTTACTTAATTTTAAATATAACTTAAAATTAAATAGAAACAAAATAATGTTTAATAGTATCTTGTTTGTTTTCTTAATATTTTATTTCTATTAATTATTATAAAGTTAAAAAAAAATCATCAAATTACTTTCATTATTCAAAAAGAGACAAATATTTTATCTTTTTGTATTCAGTTAAAAAATTTAAAAAATATAAATAAGTTAACAAAAAATTAAAAAAATAAATGACTTAAAATATAAAAATAAATTACTTTAAGTAAATAGTTAAAACAACAAACACCACTTAAGAAATATTATGAAGTATAACCGAGGTATCAAAAAGATAATTAAAAATTCTTTCAATAAATTTATTATTTTGTTTCTAGCTTCATTTATATGGAAATTTTGGAACCCAATAATTTCAAGCTTCAAATTTTGTATTTTTACATATCTTATTAATGTGTCACGTGCTTCATACATGGCCACATTTATTCTTTTATTGCCTAAAAAAATATATATTTGCCATGGAAAGTGAGACACTTGACGTTGTTTCTCACTGATTAGCAACATGCTCATAAACCATATCCTAATACGTTTCTTGTGGTGAACTTTTCTTTTGGGTCATTATGCTCCAAATTCCAAAAAAAAATTTGTTTGTTGTTGGGAAACTTACTGAAAATTTCAAGTCACATGATATTGTATTTGGAATTGTTTCATTTGGTAGATTAAAAATTTTAAAAAGATGAAGTGAAATTAATATAATGAGAATGGATTGTTGGGGAGATTGATGTGAAGTTGAACTTGTGAAAACGAGAAATGCCACAAAATTTTGATAAAAAAATGGCAGTTCTAAGAGAGAGGATAGGAACAAAATACTTATTCCTCGCATGGGGAAACCACAGAATGCCAAAACCATAACTCAGAAGAAAACAAGAGGGAGTAGTCCCACATCGACACAATGGAGGATATTTTCCCACTTTATTTTATGAGGTTGAGACCATAACCGCCAATTAGAGGGTGTAAGCCTGGAATTGTGGACAAGTGCATTGGAAACGTCTAAATCCATAGACTCAAAAATGACGTTGGTTTAGCCGGGCGGTATTTCTACCCCCTCCATCAAAATGAAAAACCCAGCCCAAGAGGCCCAGCACTCCAAAATCCAAAATATTCCAGGCCCCATGCCTTCGCCTCAAGACTGTGTGACACGGCTCTCCCTGTCTCGCTCAGCCTCTTTTTTCGTCACAAATAGCATTGTATGGATTTGGCATCCAAAGACCCAGATATTATCAAAATCTATTAGAGTTTTCCTAAAACTTTCAAGGGAAAAGGGACAACATCCTTTTGCGAGAAGGTACAAAAGTAGAGTTAGGAACTCATCAAGTTGACAGCATGAACCACCGACAATGTCTTTTACACGTATTGATTCCCATAGTAAAGGAGTTCAAGAGGCGCTTTAATGGCTGACAAACATGGTGGGTACATTATAAGAGATGAATAGCCAGATAAAAACATTGATTAAGAGCACTTAACAAAAATTGGGGGCCAGAACCCAGTACACCAGGAATGACATTTATGTTGCTGTGGTCATAAGCACGAAAACATGCATGAGGGCCATGTTCCAGATTCTTCATCTTTTCTGCATTTTTGTACCATGCCATCCTAAGAGAGGCACTCTGACTGACTTTGGGAATATTAGCGCTAAAAGTCATATATGGAAGCAGAATGCACACATTTCACCTGATGAAATAGTATAAATAAAAAAATTATGGATGGTAATATTCTAATGGGCAAACTTATATATGAAAAGGAAAAAGGGTTTTAATTTTTCTTGTCCATCTTCATCAACTAGTGCTCAGACCATATAACCAATGTGTTTTCCCATTCATACTAGTTGAATTTACATGTTTTTAGAAAATTAAAAAAATTAAAAACAATTTATTTAAATAAGTTTTTTGTTTTTTATTTTAAAATTTTATTTTTAAATACAACTTGCTAAACGCCTTTGGTTTAGAAAGAAAAACATATCAAATGTGACATAAGACAAATTAGAAAACTAAGTGTCATACTTAGGCCTTTGGATAATGTGTTGCAAAAGAAATACATGTCTATTACCATGGTCTATGATATTCTTTTTAAAGTTGCAAAGATTCTTTGATGATAAGGGCAAGTCAATTAGAAAAATTATCCTTAAGACTATTAAGAACACTAGGATTTAAGAGATCATAGAGACCTTACCAAAATACATAACTTGGGTGCATTAGTAATTGCATGGAAGACCTAAGTCATAGGTTCCTTGCAAGTAGATGATTTGTTCACAGTTAATTCATGGACTTGGACAATCCATTTGAGGCTATAGTGCACCACTTTCTAATTGGATGGATGACTAGTCATGGCCATCGGGATGAGGTTCCCGTAGTGAGTACATTGGTGTGTATGTTTACATATTAGACAAGGCCTAAGTGAGTCCTGATTTAAAACTATCATGTAGTCATGACTTTATCAAGATACTATACGATATTGTCTCTTAACCTTGTGAGAATATTGAGTTTGTACCGAAGTTAAGAATAACTTTGACTTATGGGTGAAATCCTAAAGTAATCATATATTTCTTATGGATTAAATCAATATTGATGGAAATCAATAACAACATGTATTCTCAATAAAGGCACAATGATATCTCATGAACTTTGAGAAAGTGTGTCTTCTTGGGTGATCTTAAAGACACGTGATCATAAAATTTGTGGGCCCACAATAATTCATTTAGTGGAATTTGACATATGTTCTTAGTGAGTTAGAGTATGTCATTTGTTCATATGGTAGAAAGATTTGTAACTTAAAGATGATAAAGGTAATCTTGAGAGCTTGATTGTTTTCATCGTTTTAGATTATGGACTTTAATTCATAGGGAAATTGTATATAGTGGATAGTAGGTCATAGACCCAAGTACTTAGTGTCTTGTTGTAATATATATAAAGTATTAAAGCGTAGTTGACTCTCTATAGTAAGATGTTGAGTTAACTTTAAAATTGGATTCTAAGGGAGCCAATGTTGTCTTATGGGTCCAGTGGTCCCACTCGAGCTCATATACCTTGATGACACGATTTATGAGGGTTGGATAAGTTTTTAGTTCACTTATATGCATAAAGGCATTTGGTAAATACACAAGATTACATAGAAGTTAGTGAACAATATTTTAGACTGAATTAATTAACTACTAGGAACCTAATTAGACTAATTAATTAATAAAGACCATTTTTTAGCTAGATTAAGTGACCTAAGCCCAATGTAGGCTTAAGTCACATAAGTCCAGTAAGAAACCTATAAATACTTCTTTAGGGATTAGGGCTTCGGTTTTTTAGACTATTGTCATTCTCTCCCTTTAGTTCAAAGAGAGAATCCTAACCTCCAACCCAAAGATTTCCATCATCTTAATGCCTAGACTCAAGGAGGAGTCATCAGGTAGAAGACTATTGCATGTATAAGATCTTCTGCATTTTTGGAGTTTTCTACACCAACAAGAATCAATCTTGGAACATCTAGATTACACATATGACACTAATCTCTAAATCTATGTTATTATTCTTGTTTTTGATACCATGTTTCCATTATGCTTAGGTCTAGAGAGCCTATGATAGAATTTCATGCACCCTAATGATCCAAGATCTAAGAATGGGGTAATTTGGGGTTCCCTATACTCTCCCACTCAATATTTTTGAATAAGAGATTTATTTTAATTTTGGTAATTTTCTTAAAATAAATTCTCTATCATGAGAAATTCCAAATTGTCCATTTTTTCCCATAAATTGGAATACATGTGTTCATAAGGAATATTCATTCTTATGAAGATTCTCAAATAAGAAAATCTTTCTTTACTAAAGAAAAAATCTAAATCCTTAGACATCTTAAATTTTAGAAATTTTTTTTAAAAAAATAAAAAAATCCTCTAAGGATTATTATTGAAAATGAAAGTAGATCCTCCCATATTTCAAAAAATCATACAAAAATTCCTTAATTTAGCACATTTCAATTTTGAATAAAAGTTTTTATTGAAATTACTTCTCATGAAAAATTACTTTCCATAATAAATTACAAAATTATTCTACATGTAGTACACTAGCTTCGTGAATCGTGACTACTTAGTAGTTAATGTCATGATTCACTATATGTCTTGTTCAATGTGTAACCCTACATACTAATTGTATTCAACATTAGAGTCTTAAATGGATTACCCAAATCCATAAATAGAATGTTAACCACTTGTCACCTTATGAGGAACCCATGACCTAGATCTTTTGTGTAACTCTTAATGCACCCAAGTTATGTACAATGCAAGTGATAATGGTGTAGACGCTAAAATAAATAATCAATACAAATAAGATAATAAAAAGGAACAAAAATTATAAATCAATGAATTTATTAATGAATCTAAACCTGTTACATTATCTCATGCTTTCTAAGGCTCTATCACAACACCTACACTCCTTCAAACCAAAGTTTACAACCAATCTATGAAAATAAAAGATGGATTTTTTACATTAAAAAAAAATCCTATATCCCTTATAAGGTTTAAAACTTTCTAGAGAACAAAAACAATCCATCCATCCATTCATGCATTCAATATATGAATAATTAATAACCATTCATTCATCCTTTCATCCCTTTAGGTTATGGGATGAATAAACAATCCATGTAAAACAATGGTTAGCACATCTTAGAAAGGTTCTATCACGTTTTTCCTTAATCTAAGGATTTGATACCAATTGTAGGGAATCCCAGATTACTTTATTCCCTGGCCCTAGATTTGATCAGGTGCATCAATTGTCCTAAGGCTACTAGATCTTAGCATACAAAAGTAAACATAACAATAAAAAACTTTTAGGATCTAGATCTACAATTTTAGATGTGCTTACCAAGATCTAGATGTTCCTAGATCTATTTTTGATGGTGTACAAAGCTCTAAAATTGTATAAGATCTTCCAAAGACAATAATCTTCCACTCAATGACTTCTCCTTGATGCTTGACACTAGAATGGTAAAAGATTTCTAAGATGATGGAAATTGAGGTTCTCTCTTCCTAGGCAGAGAGGAAGATAAAGTGTTTGAAAAGTGAAGCCTTAACCCCTAAGAGGAGTATTTATAGAATTTCCATGGGCTTAAGTGACTTGATCCCACCTTGGGTTTGGGTCACTTAATCTAACCCAAAAAGGGTCCTAATTGATTACTTAGTCTAAATGGGTTTCATGAAATCAATTAACCCAGTCGAGAGAAACCATTCACTAACCTTTGTTTAACCTTGCATATTTACCAGAACACTTTTTTGCGCTTATGTGAATTAAGAACCAATCTAACCCTTATAAATGGTTGATTGATCTTCTCTGTTGTCCAAAATACTAAGCCTTTTTACGTAACAACTCTGTTCAAGAAAAAACCAAAGAAAAAGTCACTACGACTTTTGTAGTACTCCGGGTATCATCCTCAATGACTGACTTATAAAATTTGTCAATACTACGATACATGAATCACTTTTATTTGAATCCTAAAGTGAAAAATAATATGTGAATGAAGTAAAACTAAGTAAAATAACTAAATTAATAACAAAAAAAAATATTGATTTTTAATTCAATTGATTCAAGTCTGAGGCTTTCCACAATCTAACTTAAGGTATAGAAGTATAGAGAACAAGAATTTCTTAAGTAAAGTGATCTTATGGTTTTAAGATCATTGGCCGCTCATGATCAATTTAAGTTCTGTAACTCAAAATTGCATTTAAAACCTAATTTTTCATTTTTGAAAAAAATTCCTAAAACCATCAAATTAATGAGATTGATTACTGGTTTAAAGTTTAGCTTTTTAACCATTTCTACTCCTTATAGTTTTGTTTTGGGGAAAATAATGATAAGGAAGACTAGGATAACTAATGATTGAGAGTTACCCAGAATCACTAGTAACAAGTAATAACCTATTGTATCGTTCCCTAAACTAACTCACAAGGATAGGATAAAAAAAATTGATAAATTGTCACATAACCAATAATTAATCTCATTGTTATAATAATTTACCCATTATTCTTATAAGTTTAAATCTTTAAGTTTTCATGCTTCAAGCTCCAAGTTGGTTTTTTAGTTTCTCATGAGGGTGATGTCAGATTCATAATCCATAATAGAGTAAAAATCCATAATTTGAATACAAAAAAGCTAAAAACAATATATTCAATAAAGAAGAAAAGAAAACAAACCAAAGTTCTTGTCTTATTTCCTACAAAATAGTCAAACTTCCAAAAGATAATCCAAGATCCCCAAACCCTAGAACTAAAAGAGTTTATATGATATCATCAATTACTTAACATGTGACTGTAGACTCTCCATTTTGTCCTCTTAGCACATGTCCTATAAGGTATTTGTCTTGTATTTTATAGCAATTCCTTGGTGGCCCATTACTACTCGTGTAGTCTATATTTTCTAAGCCACCTTGGGGACTATGGTTGAGAGATTTATCTAACCTCGTTGTGACTCTTGGTAGCCTTAATTTAGACCTAGATACACTTAGGCACACTAAGCCCACTTAGGCACCCTAGGCCCATTAGGCACTTTAGGCCCACTTAGGCACTCTAGGCCCACTTAGGCACCTTAGGTTCACTTAGATACACTTAGGCCCATTAGGCACCACCCTAGGCCAACTTAGGCACCTTAGATTCACTTAGGCACCACCTTAGGCCCATTTAGGCACCATAGGCCCACTTAGGTAACTTGGGCTCGCTTAGGCACATTTCGAATTTTTCTAGGCTCATTTAGGTATGGCTAGCATGTGCTTGATTTTCTTATTTTATTTACTTATTTATTTATTTATTAGTTTTATTCATTTGCTTATTGACTTTTTTTGAAAATTGCATGAGAATTGAGATTTTAGCTTTTTCTAATTGCATGAATTGGTATCTTATATATATATATTCATATATTTACTTTACTTTAATGGGGCTGAGGATATATTTTCTCCTAATGACGTCGTTGAAGGTATTTTCATCATACGAGACGACATGAAGCGAATCGTGGTAGTGGATTTGTTAAGCTTCCTAATAGAGATATGACAGTGGCAGCAAGCAAGACACTAAATGGTAAATTACCAAAGCTGTTTGGGCTGTTGAGGAGAAATTCAGTGTATGTGGACGGAATGAGGGCTGGGTTTTAAAAGAAAAATTCTCAGCATGCATATGGAAAGCATTAGGAGGCGGGTCAAAGGAAGAGAGGCTGCCATACACAGAAAAGGAGATAGGAAGGTTTTAGGAAAGTAAGGTTGTGATTTTTTGGAAAAGTGAGAACCAGTCTGGGGAGGATTGCGGGATTTTCTTTTGAAAGAAAATTGGTTTTGGTAAGTGAAAAGAGCAAGGTCGGGTGAAAAAAGAAAGGGGGGTCTGAAAAAGGAGATGCAGAGGTTTTTTTTAAGGGAGAAGACAATACGAGGATTTCTCAGAGAATGGATATTCAGAATTTTATTGAGAAGGAAAGAAAAAAAGAGAGAGTTTTGAGAGTGTGAGTGGGGCTGTCTTGAAGGGATCGATGGAAAGAGTTTTTCAGAGAGAGGAATGTCATTTTTTTTAGGGATCGGTGTAAGGGCTTTTTCAGAGAGAGGAGTGTCGTTTTGAAGAAATCAGGAAGCAGTTTTTTTTTTTTTTTCAAATTGAAAGGGGCTGTTGGAAGGGATCGAGAGAGAGAGCTTTGAGAGTGTGAAGGAAGGCTGCCATTTTTTTAATCACCGGGCTGTCATATTTTATATCGCCGAGTTGTTGATTTTTTCATCACCGGGCTGCCATTTTTTTTAATCATCGGGCTGCCATATTTTATATCACCAGGTTGTTGATTTTTTTCATCACCAGATTGTTGATTTTTTTTCATCACCGGGTTGCCATTTTTTCAATCGCCGGGCTGCCATTTTGTTATCACGTGGCTGCTGATTTCTTTTCATCACTGGGCTGCCAGTTTTTCACCACTGGGCTGCCAGTTTTTCACCACCGGGCTGTTCATCCATCATAGCATCAACTCCATATCTCAGCTGGTGCTTTTCCACTCATCCTTCACCGCACCAGCTGCACATCACCTTCTCTGTATCTTCACAGCTGTTAGGTAAGTCAGTTGTCTTTATATATATATATATATATATATATATATATATACGTCAGCATGTGTTTCATGTAACAATGAAAGTTTGATTAGTTTTAGTGGAATTATTATTATATTGTGTAGTTTGACTAACATTACAAGCTCCAACGTGAATTGTTCTAAATATGGTAGCACGTGTTTCATGTAACATTGAAAGTTTGATTAGGTTTTTAGTGGAATTACTATTATATTGGGTAAGTGGTTTGACTTTTATTACTAGTTCCAGCATGTATTTGTTTTGTTTTAATAAGGCAGCATGAATCTCACTCTTGTTTAATTTTGATTTATTACGTTAAAGATTAGAGTTGTGTTGGAAATGGGTTTTGATTTATCATATTAAATTCAGAAAATACAATTTTATGTAATTTTAACTTTGTGAAAAAAATATAATTTGATCTCTATTTAATTTAGTTTTGATTCATTTAATTATTTGTTATTTATTTGCTACTAATTTAATGATTCGTTATTTATTTATTTATTTATTAATAAGATTGATCCTATGGGTTACAGATTCAGTTTCAAAAAATATGTTTTGGGTAGTTTGACTTGACTCTAGGTTTAAGTAAAATTTTAGTTTGTTGAAATATTGATTTTATGTGTTAAATATTGATTTTAGACTTGCCCTAATTAGTGTTAAAAACGTTTATTAAGCTTAGACTTTATTTTAGTAATGTAAGTTTATTTAAAAAAATTAATTCCATGAGTTCGTATTTTGTTTTAGCTATATTTATTTATTCACGTGTTATCTATTTATTTATTTATTTATTAATAAGATTAATTTTATTGGTTAAAAATTTAGTTTTAGAATTTGTTTTGGATAGTTTCATAATTAATTTTTGGTATAAGTAAAATTTATTTTGTTAAAATAATTGATCTTATGTGTTAAATATTTGATTTTTTAAATTTGCCTTAATTAGTGTTTAATTCATTTTGAGCTTAGATTTCATTTTAATAATGTAAATTTATTTAGGAAACTGATTTGATGAATTCATATTTTGTTTTAGTTTGCTTTCATTTAATTTGATTCATTTTAATTATTTTAGGTGTTTTTTTTTTTATATATAATTTTAAGTTATTAATAAAATCAATTCCACATTAGAAGGTGCCTACGTTTAGTTTACTCTGGTTTAGCTTCACTCATCGATTCAGTTTAGGTATTTTCTATAATATTAGTTCATTAATAAGATTAATTTTATGATTGAAAATTATTGTTTGCCTTGATTTGATTTGGTTCAGTTTAATTAATCGGGATGTGTTTGAGGGTTTAATTGATCACATACTAATTCTTGATTATTACTCTTAATTGATATATTTCTTGAATATTAGTCATTAATCTAATTGATTTAAGTTTGAATAGTTTATTACTTTGGTAGTCTCTGGTGATTGTTATTCTCAATTAACGCGTTTCTTGAATATTAGTCATTAATTCTTTGTGGGTATCTCGTTAGCTTATTTGATCTGAATTTGAATAGTTTATTACTTAGGTAGTCTTTGCTAAAATTTACTTTTCAGAGGCCATCGGAAAATAGTGAAGATTGGCCTCTATCCTCACCACTTCAATTTTCTCGGTTGTAAAAAATTCGACTTTGTGATTTTCTCCTCCTTTTGTTTTGCTTGCTTGGTATTTTGATTCAAACGTGTTATTGTTTTCAAATTAATTTCTCTTATTTTAATATATAACACTTTTCTCAAAAGACCCCTTTAAAAATCTATTTAGAGTTCTTAGAATCAAAAATCTCATTCCTTTTAAAAATCTATTTTAAAAATTCATTTAGGGTCCTTAGAATCAAAAATCTCATTTTCTTAAAATAATATGCAACTATTTTTTTTATCGATTTGCATCTTTCTTAGTTTTTAATGAAAATTTTGGTTTTAAATAAAACACGAATTCAAGCTTGTAGTCCCAAATAAATGGGATAATTCCAAGCTAGATTTTTGTACATCAATTGGGGAATTGGTGAAACCCCTACATAAGAAAATCTTTTCAAAACTTATTTTTGCTACCACCCTTGTTATTTGTTGTAATCATATCTATTTATTTTTTAAGAATTATATACAAGATGTGTGATTATTGATTATTTCATATATTTTGATCATTTTTGCTATGCTAATTAGATAACAAGCATGCCAGAAGTTCTTTATTTTATTATTTATTATCTAACCCCTCATGTCTTGTGAAAGCACATTACAAATTACACATGCTATCCAGGTACGTCCCCTGTCACCTACCTTTTAAATTCTGTGAATATGATTGTCTTTGTGTACCACGCCTTTGTTTGATGTCATGCTTGATTGTCTTGATATTTATTTGATTGCTTGATCATCTTAGATAAAACACATGTTGTGTGATGTATATTTATACAAACTTTGATGTTTCATTATAACGCTTGAGAAACTGTTCAGGTACGCACTTTAATTCCCTCTAATGATTAGACTTTCTTGTTAGACGTGTTTATTTTTTGAAATCATCTTAGTCTACCTAGGTATCTATGATCAACCATTTAATAGCCACATTTCCCCCAACTTAGTCAGTAGAGACCTTTATAGGGCTTAGAGGGGTGCTACCTCCTAGAGGTACCTTCCCGATAAGTAACTTGATCCTCGAACCTAGACTCAGGTTTTTCAAAGACATGCTTTTTCAAAAAATTATGGAGTCACATTTTAGGGTTTTTCTTTCTTGTTTTATTTTCCCTTTAAAATAAAAAATAAAATAAGTGGCGACTCCAACTTTTTCCAAAATTAATTTTACACAAATAAAGCGAGTCTCGCCTATCGAGTGGAGGCGCTCGTGAAAAATGCGGGTCCACAGTGACACACTCTCATTGGCCACTTATTAAAAAAAAAAACCTAAAAATGATTAAAAACTAATAAAATGGTGATTTCTAGTCATGTAAGAGGGCAAATTGAGTGCCCTAGATGCAATTCCCGAGGTAGAGGAGGTGAAACACCAAAGCGGTAGTGAGTGAATTCGAAATTGGGGTCATTTCGAATTGGATTTCGAATTCATAAATTGAATTTCAGTATCATTTTGAAATGGTCTTTCAACTTTGTGTAGTTGTCTTCAAATGACCATAACTTCTTCATTTCATCTTTGATTTGCACACCGTTTGAAGCATTGGACTTCTAACTTCCTGAGCCTCAAAAGATGTATAGTATGCCTAAAATGGACTTTAAGAAGTGCTCCAAATTTTACCTCAAAGTCAGAGTACATGTTGCCACCAAATTTTGAGTTCCAATTTTTCATGCAACTTGATGAATTTGTTTCATGCCTTATAATCCATGTTTACTTGCCTTCTTTCTTACTCCATAATGGTCATTTCTCATCTCCCAAACTCATGATATCCTCGTCTTGCCTTTCCTCATAGTCCATGAGTCTTGACTCGCTTATTTCCTCATTTAACCTTTTCTTGATTTTTCTAAATCTAAAGTGATTCAACTTGCATCCTTTTCTTCCCTTGAACCTAAGATAAATCTCCAAAATACAAGTTAAACTCATGGCTAGAGCCTTGGCACCAATTTAGGTCAAATTGGGTAATTTGAGTGTCCCTTAGGGCACAAATCATATCGAATGTGTCATTAGAGTACATAGTTTTGCTCCAATCAATGGTGTCATTAAGGAATATGAGCTTGAGAAGGCACCATTGGGACCCATAGGATAATATTTGCTCTCTCATAATCCAATTCTCAATTTGACTTAACATCCCACTATAAAAAGTCAATTGCACTCCAATACCTTATGTAATTAAAATGAGACATAAGTGCTCAAGTCTATGACTGACTGTCCATTATATGTAGTCTCCTAATTAATTGATTTTTGTAATCAAATAAGGTGAATGTTTTTAAGCTCATTCTTGGGTAACATATTCTCTTGTTGTGTGATTAATTGACATGTCCTAATTCACAAAAAGCTCATTTCAAGTCTCACTTAAGGAACTACTATGACTATATTTTTCGTGAACATGCTTCCTTAGGATCACTCAAAGAGACACTTTGTCTCAAACTCTATGAGATATCATGATACTTTTATTGAGAAAACTTGTTACCACCAACCTTCATTAATAGTTTCTCAATAATATATGATCACTTTATGATCTTACCCAATAGTTCAAGGTCATTGAAGACTTTGGCACAACTCGATATCTTTTTACAGTTGAGAGACCATAC
Organism: Vitis rotundifolia; assembly: GCA_030254885.1. Classification (NCBI taxonomy): domain Eukaryota; kingdom Viridiplantae; phylum Streptophyta; class Magnoliopsida; order Vitales; family Vitaceae; genus Vitis; species Vitis rotundifolia. The sequence goes on along the minus strand of CM058163.1, from coordinate 15,789,591 downwards.
AGTATAGTAGTTTTATAAAGTCATGAATACCTAATAACTTTATATCATGACTCGTTGTAGGTCTTGTTTAATGTATAAATGTACACATTAATGCACTTACCATGGGAAACTCATTCTAATGACCAAAACCAGTCATCCCTTTAATTAGTAAATAGTATGCTACAACCTCAAATGGTTTGCTTAAGTCCATGAACCAATTATGAATAAATCCTCTACTTACAAGGAACTCATGATTTGGATCTTTTGTACAACTCTTAATGCGCTCAAGTCATATACAATGCAAAAGATATTAGACCGAAATGTTTATAAGATATAATGCATCGAATAGAATAGAAACAAATAGAAAACTAGAATCTTATTAAATAAATAATAAATGAAAATTATGTTACACTATGTCATGCTTTTTATGGGCTCTATCCTAATATTAGCAACATAATGCTTTATATAAAAAAATGAGTGTGCTATAATTACATGAGTCTAATAATTATGAAAAAGCTCGATTGTTTTGCTCTTATAATTTGTGGAGCCATCTCAAATTTAGATAATGCAATGTGCTATTCTAAATTAAAGTTAATTACATTGAAAAATTAAGGGAAGATTACATGAAAAGGAAAGTTTATAATTGAAACTAAAATTAAACTAAATCAAGTTTATCTTACTCCTAAATCTAAAAACAAGAAGAAAAAAAATGAAGTTAAGGTGATAGAAGGTCTATAAGAGTGAGTTATTAAACAATTTTTATACTGGATTTCTCTACCTAAGGTGTGTAGTCAAAACTAGCCATGCCAAGGAGAGATGTTAACTTCCAACAACGTTACTCAACTACTCTTACCTGCTCCAACAAGCCATGCTTTTGCCCATACCCAAATATTGATATAGAAGAGTAGGAATGTAGTAATGGTCACTTTTATTAGGGACACGAGTGAGGCGCCAAGGTGTAAGGACCATGACCCTTGCTAGGTGGTAGGTTGGAAAGGGCCAAAAAACTTGTCGACGTATGTAAACATGCTTGGGGACTTGCTCAGGCTTCTTGAGAAAGGTCGTGGTAGTTGCTCATAGTCACTTAGTTTACTCGGGCGTCGTGCCTGAAGCTACCTAAGCAAGGTTGTGAGGGTGCCTTGTGCATTACAAATTTGCTCAGATAGAAATGCTTAGGAATGCTGGAAGAAAGTCCCAGGCTTAGGAAGTTGGAAGCTTACTTAAGAGTTTCAGCTTAAGAATGCCTGAACAAGGTTACCTTACTTAGGCTTGCTTAGGCAATCTTTCTTCCTCTACTTCAATCTTCAAGTATTTTTAGCCTTGAGGTCCGACATAAGGTCTCCATTGAAGCTTAAGACACTCATTTTTATTGACTTTTGTTAAGTTTGAGTTCTCATCGATGAAATATATAAAAGACTTGTTTTACCATAAATAGATTTTGAATATGGTATTATGGAAATGCCTTTTTTTTTTGTAAAGATAATAAAACTTCTAAATATGTTTGAATAATTTATCAAAGGAGTTTTTATCTTAAAAAAAAAAATAATAATAATAATAATATGAAAGTGAAAACAATGTTACAACTTGTGAAAGGGTTTTTTTAGCTTATGGAAAAGGTAGTTTCATATCTAATGAAAAAGTGATTGGTAATGCATCAAAGAAATATTTCTACACACCTAATTTTTTTAGGTATATAAAATTACTAAAATGACCTCTTCTTCTTCCTCCTACCATGCTTATCATGTTGGGGCACAACCATGATGTTGCCTCCATAGTGTCCTTCATGGTTGCTCATTTTCTTATCTTTGCCCTTTTTTCCTTTTTAACTAAATTAAAGACAAGATGAAAAGGGACGATGAAAAAAAGAGAGTTAGGATTAAAGGAGTTATGATTGAAGAAAGGGAATGAGGGCATTGTATTACATGCTTATTTATTTTTAAAAAGAATTTTAAGTGTGTACAAATATTTTTTGGTAGTAGTTTTGAAAAATAAGTTAAATGTAATTTTTCAAAAGTGTTTTTTTAAAATAAGAGTGTTTTATATTAAATTGCCTATTATGCCATCAAATAGTCCCTTTATGATTTCTTTATATATTTTGCTTCTCATACATTTTGCTCCTAAAGCTCTTCTTTTTCATTCTCCTTTTTCTTTCCTCTTTATTTTAATATTTCATTCAAATTAACGAAATTGATCGGTATGTTGACTTTATCCTAATTACTTGCTTTTAATTTATATATATTGGTTTAGTTGCAAATCAATTCCATTGTAATTGATGTGAAGTTCAAAATATCATAAATGACTTAGATAGTCAAAAGAAAATTTAGAGGGTGTTTGGTAAATTAACTTAATAAATTAAAGTGATTTAATGACTTAATAACTTAATTTATATCAATCTCAATTTTTTTTTTGTTAAAATAACTTAATAATACAACTTAAAGTTAAAAATGACTTTAAGTATTAAATCAAATAGTTAATTTATTCTTACTTAAATCTAAAATTATGTTTACAAAATAAATTAATAAATAAATAAACTTGAGGTTGATACAAACTAAGGTGGTGTTTGTTTTTTTGACTTTTTGCTTAAAACTATTTAGTTTCAAAATTTAGGTTGTTTGTTTTTCTATTTTTTCATAACTTATTATAAACTTTTTACTAAATAGAAAAAGTCAAAATATATGGCTTTTTCTAAATAAAAAAAATCATATATTGGTTTTTTTACTTTTTAATACTTAATATAAATAAAATACTACAAAAACAAACAACTTAATATTTAATACTATTAAGCATTAAAATTTTATTTAGAATTAAGTAAAAAAAAAAACACCACCTAAGTCATTAAGTCTCTTTATGTCATTAAGTTGATTTACCAAACACCCTCTTAAATGAAATTTACCATTTCATCTAATTTAGTTAGTTGTTTCATTTGGATATCTAAGAAAATTATGTTAAAGGCTTGTCAAAATGATATTTAAACGAAGTCAAAAGTTTCAAAGATTGGGTACCCTCTAAATTAGTACCATGTTCATAGGAGGAATTTAGTTAAACATTTAGGAATTAAATTTTTTTATGATTTTATTTTAAAAATTTTTGTTGGAAAATTAAAATACTAAAGTGAAAAAAATATTATAAACATTTTCCTAATTTTTCCATTATTTTATTAAAAAATTTGTAAAATAGGTATGAAACTTTATGTACCTATTTTGCCCTCTTTTGGTTCTATTCCAATTTAGGTCATCCTTGAGAGATTCTTTTTTACCCACTTGTAAGAAAAAGTTAGGGAAGGAGAGGCCATTAGGCTAATCCCTTGCTAATCTAAGGGTGTCGATATGTCTAGCTACAAGAGTGATTGTTCCCTCACTTAACTTTTGATACTAGTGTAGCTTCTTCAAGGTGGGATTCTTACCTTTCCCAAAGAGTTAGCTACAATTGCACTAATGGGAGATCATTGATTATTTGAAAACCATCGAGTGAATTAATAATGCCCATTATGCTTGGGCAATAGTCATTATACACTAATGAATTTGCCCATTTTGTTCTTAATATGGGATCATGGGAAGGTATAAAAACTATCTAAAGTAAAAGCTTAAGTCATATTTTCCCATACTAACAAGGGTTCTTAGAACAATGATAAAGGATTTGGGTGTGGCCCATTGTTGATCAGAATCCATAAGAGAAGATATTTCAATTACATGCGTGATAATTTATGATATTATGTATTGATGTATCAATAAATAATAAATTTTTACATTTTTTTCTCACAAAATCGGTAAGAAAATCAATAGTAAACTTTCTTCATCACTTATTCTTAAAAGTTATAATTAACAAAAAAAAAAAAGGAAAAGAAAAGAAAAAGGAAAAACACACAATTTGATATCATGCCAATAAGGATAATGTTCAAACTCTTTTAAAATGATGAAAGACGCTTAAATACAAATGTAGATTAAAGTTATTCTCAAATTGACCACTATACAAGAGTTACCAGATGAGGGGTTCGATTTTCACTCGTAAAATAGATATGGTAGGAATATTGTAAGTGAGGATTCTCTAATGATAATTTTTGTATCATTAAGAGAGTTCAATGCAAGGATAATTTTAGTTTAGTTAGGATAGAGTATTGTTTTGTCATTTAAGGAGCGAGACACACCCACATATTATTATTCATAATATTTTATAATTACATAGGCCAAACTTACTTTTCCCATTGATTTCGTTGATGATGAACATTTCAAAATCATGTCATTTTTTTTTTCTATTAGCCCATTCCCAATTCTCAAAACTTAAGGTTATGTTTGGTTTCGAAAAGTATAAAGGAAAGAAAAAAATGATAAAAAAATGATTTTCTTATATTTTGTTTTCCTATAAAAAAATTGTAAAAAAAAAATTAAATATGATTAAAATTAATTAAGAACTTATAGATTTATAAATTATTTAATATTTATATTAATAGTTTAAAATAAATAAAATGAGTTTAAAATAACAAATAAAAATAATTTATCAACTTTATTTCTATTTTTTATTTTTTTCTATTTTTTCTCCTTATTTTATTTTATTTTTTGCATTTTTCCTCACACTTTCCCGCGAAACAATCATAACCTAAGTAAATATCCATTTAAGGTATCGTAGGCGAGAAACATTGAAACGCAACGTGGGCAGCGCCACGCAACCACAATCGCGTGAGGAGTACGTCCACGCTACCCATCCTAGAATCCGACGGCGCTGAAACCCGGGAGACGCACTCCTGCGCCACACTGTGACAGCCACATTGGGAGAAAACATACAACACAGTAGTAGAAAAAGACACGCCTCCGTGTTTGGGCATCGTGGAGACAGCACTGTAATTACAAAGCCAAGCGAAGAAACAACCAACACGGCCTTTCATTTCTATTGAACGAGAAAGGAGAAAGAAGAAATAAGGCTACAAGAGAGACGAGAGAAGGAACCTACGCACAAAGTTAGATCTCGGATCCAAATCTATCATACACCAAATCATTTTCACGATTTTTTCTCCCAATCTTTCCGATTTTCCTGGAATTAGCAGTTTCGGATTTTCCTACGGTCAATCTCAGTATTTCGCGAATGATAATTTTTTCTTGTTTTCAGGGTTTCAGCATTGCCGTGAATTTCTTTTCTATGCAGATGTTTTAGGAGATTCTTTGATCTTGCAACTGATTTTTGCTGTTACTGAATCAGTCCTTGGGAGTGAGGTTTCTTTCTCTCTTTCTTTTTCCCTTTCGTTTTCAAATTTGTGATTTCGGAGCTGGTGCTTTGAATCTTGGATGATTAATGAAGGTTGTGGTGTTTTTGATTTTGTCGTTTGTGTGTTGTGCTCTGTTTGGTCGCTGAGAAAATGTAGGGAAAGTAAAGGTGTTATTGCTTGGAGACTCAGAAAGAAAAAGAAAATTGTGTCAAATAAGTTTAGTAGAGTGAATTTTTTAGCAAAGATCAGGTATCCTATTTGTTTTCATTTTTTTTTTCTCGGCATCCAAATTGGGAAGATAAGCGACATTGATCATGGCCTTTGCTGAAAATGTTTTGGAAAATTGCTCTCCATTTTTGACCAGTTGCTTATTGGAAAATGGTGTTCTAATGTGCATTTTGTAATTGATTTCGTCTTTTCTCAGTTTATTTCCGATGGAGAGCTTGGCCCAGCTGGAGGCCCTGTGCGAGAGGCTCTATAATTCGCAGGACTCAGCGGAACGAGCTCATGCAGAGAACACTCTTAAATGCTTTTCAGTGAACACTGATTACATTTCGCAATGCCAATACATTCTGGACAATGCATTGACTCCTTATGCGTTGATGCTGGCCAGTTCGAGTTTGTTGAAGCAAGTCACTGAGCATAGCCTTGCTTTACAGCTTCGTCTTGATATCAGTAATTTTCTCAGTTCTCAATCCAATTGCATTGTCGTTACAACTTTGTTTTATTCCTCCTTTTTTCTAAGTGAACATGTTGGATTCTGTCTATAGGAAATTACCTTATAAATTATTTGGCGACAAGAGGACCGGAACTGCAGCCTTTTGTAACTGGATCCCTAATTCAGTTGTTATGCCGAGTTACAAAGTTTGGGTGGTTTGATGATGACAGATTCAAAGATGTGGTTAAGGAGTCAATGAACTTTTTGAGCCAGGTGATATGCGTTCTATGCAGTGTATAAGACAGTCATTTGTATATATGGAGAAATCTTATACAAACTATTTGTTGATGTCTGCATCAATGTGTGCAGGCAGGTGTTATTGGACCTTTTGAGAGAAGGACCCCTCATCCTTCTCGCTTTCTGTTATCAATAAAAATTTATCTTTGTTTCTGATAAAAAAATTCTGATTGGTCAATAAAAATAATTTTCACTGCTATTTCTCTTTTGTTTTTCCTTAGTTTAGCCAACCTATCATGTAATTGTACTCTTAATGTAAGGTTTCTTGTTCTGCATGTAGAAAATGAATAAATAAATCAGTCAAATTCCGGGAGGCTTGATGAAGTGCTTCTTTAGGAGTTAAACTTCCATTGCATAGGTTGGCTGAGTGCAGCCCTTTAAAATTTCAGTAATCTTCTTTAATTCATTTTTTCCCATGTCAGGTTTTGTGGTTTCCTGCAGTTGTGGAGAAATCATGTAAACATATAAATTAGGAGTTTCTTCCTTATGTACCGTAGGTTTTGTTAATGATGAAGAATATGTGATGTTGGTGGCCTTGTTTTCCATTGTGGTTAATGGAAGTTCGTCTCTGCTACTCCTTTCTGATCATTATTATTGCATGCACTATGTAGATTGCTCTTAAGGGCCATTGAACAAGCTTGTTTGTAGAGTTTTGGGTGGAAGGGAGTTGAATTGAAAGTTGTATAATACTTTATTTCTTAGATGCTAATGATGTCTTTATATTTTGTGGGAGTGTGATGGAACATGTCCGGCAGGTGTTTAAGTGGTGTTCTTCCTTGCTTTGAGGCATTGTCCTGCTTGAAAGTTAATTTTATCAAGAGTGAAGGGATTATTGTGGTTGTCTGGTTGAGATTGATGAGCTTGTGAGTAATTTTGGATGTAGACTAGTAGAAATTGTATCATGGATTTCTTTTAGGTCCATTGTTCTTGGCAACTGATGAGAGGATAAATGTTTGACAAGAGGTTTTTCCTCTGAAAGGAGCAAAATATGATACTAATTAGGATCACTTTATCAAACCTGTCAACCTAGTTCATATCCTTTTTTCATTTTCCTGTTTTTTGTTGTTGCAAGATTGGGGAGGTTTTCAAGAGATTCCCTTTTAAAGGCATGACAGATGAATTCAAGTATCATCTAGTGGATTGCAAGTTAGTTTCCTCTCCCAAGAAATATGGTGGTTGCGGTTAATGTTACTAGTGCCAACGAATCATACTCCTTTACGCAAATGGTTATGGAAGCTAGCAATGGTGAGGGGTTTTTTTTCGAAGAAAGTGGTTTTGTGGAAATTTCTGTTGGCTAGGGGAGATTGGTAGTCTAGTGGGTTAAGGTCTCATGTGATTTGGGTCTCATGTCAAACAGTTTGGGTTTTTGTGGCTGGTGGGAAAATGGTGAGTCTTTGGATGCGTGCTCATTGTGGTATCATGGTGTAAAAGGAGGTGTGGATGGGTGTGTATATCTTATGGCAGGTGAATGAAGTTACTTATATGGCAACTTTTTCAGTAGTGTCCATGACTGGGAGATAAATACTGTGGGTGCTTTCCTTAAGCCTCTTTAAATTTGACAAATCCAAGAAGAGAGGACATTGTAATATATATTTGTATTAACTATGGAGTCTTTTTGATGAGATATTATTTGGATGGCATAATTCTTGAAGGGTGAAGGTCTTTCCATTGGATAGTTTAAAGTCTAGTATTCTTTCTAAAGTGGCTTTCCATAGTTGGATTATGGGGATGGGTCAAGGTCCAATGGTGGATCCTTTTGTAGTTGCAATTCATTTATCCCTAAAAAGCAAAATTGGGGGCCATATGTTTTTGCATTTTAAATTTAAATTTGTATTAACTATGGAGTCTTTTTGATGAGATATTATTTGGATAGCATAATTCTTGAAGGGTGAAGGTCTTTCCATTGGATAGTTTAAAGTCCAGTATTCCTTCTAAAGTGGCTTTCCATAGTTGGATAGTGGGGATGGGTCAAGGTCCAATGGTGGATCCTTTTGTAGTAGGAATTCATTTATCCCTAAAAAGCAAAATTGGGGACCATATGTTTTTGCATTTTAACATGGATTTGATGTTGTGGGCTCTTTTGTCTTCACTCCTTGGAATTAGGTGGGTAATGGCTTGGAGTGGTAAAGTGTTCATGGTTGGTTGTCATGTTGGGAATAAAAATAAGAGGAAAAGGGAGGTTTAAAACAGGACCTTATATGCACAGTTTTATGGTGTCTTATGATGGAGAGAAATAGAAGAATTATTAAAGAAGTTTTGAAGTTGAAGTTGATTTTCTCAAATATATTTTGTATAAGCCCTTTGAGAATGAGTTGGTTTGGTAGAACGCATGCTTCTCATGGAATAACCCTTTACTTGAGGATAAGTCTCTTTTGTTGATTTCTTGGAGGTGCTATCATTGTATTCTTCTTTGAGAGCCTTGTATGCTGCTTTACACTTACACTGCAATTCTAAGGATGCTTGGGTATTGGAAAGTTGGGAGGAGGTGGGAGGTGTTAAGCATTAGCCCGCCCACCACCCCCACCCCCCCCTTTTTTCCCTTTTTCTGTCATGTTGAACATTGGGTGGTAGAAATGGTTGAAGCTTTGCTTAAGTATATCTAGACCCGATGGTTCGAAGAGAGTGTGAGAACTAGTTGGTTTAGAAATTGAATAGGGATAGAAGTTCTTTGTTAAATGCTACTATAGGTTTTTGGTATTAGTTTCTAGAGGTCCTTTTCTAGTCAAAGAAATTTGGGGTTCTCCGGTTCCTCCAAAGGTGAGTTTTTTTGAGAGGCATTTTGGGGAAAAAATTATGATATTAGACCCTCCAAGGAGGATAGGTAGCACTATAGCTGATTGGTGTTGCTTGTGCAACAGTGATGAGGAATCAGCCAATCATATTCTTCTTCATTGTGGTGCAATTTGTAGTCTTTGGTACCTATTGTTCTTGCTCTTTAATGTGTCATGGGCATTGCCTTATATGATGAAGGGTGTCTTGTTGGGGTGACTTGTGGATTTTTTTTTGGGGAAAAAAGCACAGACATGCTTAGATTAGCCCACTTATGTTTGTTCTGCACTATTTGGCAGGAGAGAAACTGAAGAACTTTTGACGGCATGGTGAAGTAGATTCAATTGTTAAAGATTCTTTTATTCAAACATTCCTCTTTTGGTCCAGATTTTGTTTGTGAGCGAGATGCTCATCTGTGTATGATTTTGTGGATTGGGTGGGGTTGCACTAGTATGTTTCCTCTTTTTGTTTCTTGCCCTTTGGCAACCTTTGTATACTTCTATCTTACTTGGGTTTCACCCCCTTTTTAATTGGCGTTTTTAATAAATTGTTCTACAAAAAATAAAAGTTGTAATTTTCTTATTCAGTTTCTTTTCCCCTTTTTCTTTTATTCCTTCTATAGTCTGTGTATTTGGGCTTCAATCAATTTTCTTGGAATGATATTATCTATTCATACCAAAATAGGAATGACTTATTTGACTTATTTTCGTTCTTGCAATGTTTGGTTTGACTAACCCTTTTTGGCCATGTCATGATTAGAAGTTGAGATGTGCCATGCAATTTTGGATCTGCTGAGTTGCTTCAGTGAAAGCAATCCACTAGTTGATAGTCAAACATCCAAGCATTTATAATAGTATTTACTTGGGAATTCTACAACTCCAATGTATATGAGAAGCAAAATTTATTTACATAGAGGAAGAACTACTCAAAAGAGGGGTTCCCCTCCAGGGATAAGGAGCAATGTGGAGAAAAGAGAAAATGAACGGGCCAATCTAGAACAGATGCAGTGGTTTTACGAGGTCTGCCTCTTTAGGAAGTCAACTACTGTGATGGGAAATTATCCTTCTTTTTTATTTTTTATTTTTATAAATTTGTAATAAATGAAGTAATTATAAAGGGAATGTAGTGCAAAAAAAAGACTGAATCTCCTAAGGGAGAAGGAATACGAAGGAGAAGAATGGAAAATGCAAAAGATTATTTTCTAAGAAATGACAAACTAATAATCTTCTCCCCCATTTTAGATGATAGGCCTAGTTGTGAAAATAGCTAATCTTCAATTCAAAAGAGAGGAAAAAAAGTAAAAAAAGGAAGAAAAAATAAGGAGGACAAACTACAGTATCTTCCTCATCAAGCAAAGATGTCTTCTTGACCCTGTCCCTATTATATCCTTGAACCAGCACTGAAATTTTTACGCAATAAACAATTAAACGTAATTTACCATCTGCAATGGGTCTGAAATTACTAGCTGTGGTAGAATCTTTAGGGCCATGTGAAGAGATCAAACATTTAAAAAATCAGCACTGTAAAAGTCTCTTTGACGTACTAGTCAGAGAAAGCATCAAAAGAGTGCCATTGTTAACTTGGCACTGACCATCCATGCCAATCTGCCCTGAGTTTGTTGTCAATGCCTGCACAGTTGCTTATAATACATTCTGGCCTCATGGATGCAATTATTTGTTTGTTGCTTTGTACATCCTAAGAAATTTTTTTATGCATTGCATCTTATGCATATTTTGGTTTACTTTTATTGCATTTTTTGAACAAAAATATTAGTAAATGACTTTTGCATGAGGTGCTACTACTGGTTGTGCAACTGTGAGTGTGTCAGTCTTGCATGTGCATGTTGCTCATAGACCTTTTTTTTTATTCTTTGTCAGGCAACATCAGATCACTATGCTATAGGTCTGAAAATACTGAACCAGCTTGTGTCTGAGATGAATCAGGTTAGTCTTTTAATTTCATCCAAATTTTATTTATTTTTCATTGTAGAATTAGTAGGAAGTGAAGGATGAAATATTTTAAGCCTTTCCTAGCAAGAATAAGTGCATGATTTGTGGATTGGTTAGTCCAAATGCTGATATTTTGTTGTGTTAACAGCAAACAAGTTCGATTGTACTACCACAAAAACATATTACAATTTGTCATGCTATTAAATGGTTCTTTGCATGGTATGCTATGAAACAAGTGGCAATGCTACTGGTATAATTTGGTGTGCTGTAATCAAGAAGTCCCAACTAATGTGACAATACCCAATACCCATCACCTCATGTTTTATGAGGTTCCAACAAAATTGCCAAAACGCCGTAGCAGAGCCATTCCTTGGAACTTTGTCTCCATGTAAACTGGACAAGGTAGCAAATGCTTCCTCCTCAGTAAAAGGAATTTCCAAGCTCCTACAATCCTTGCTCCCCACTGCTTCAAAGTTCATCCCACTTATGTTGGATCTTTTTTTTTATTTATCAGAAACGAAGAAATATATATATATATAGAAGAAAAGATACAGGAGAAAGCTAATTCCTGTAGGGGAGATAGACGATATTGAGGAAATGGCTGTGGAGCTTGGTTGTAAAGTGGGGTCCTTACCTTCTGTTTATCTCGGGCTGCCCCTTGGAGCCCACCATAAGGCAAGCTCTATGTGGGACGGGGTGGAAGAGAGAATGAGAAAGAAATTAGCCTGTTGGAAAAGACAATACATTTCCAAGGGTGGGAGATTAACTCTCATTTAGAGCACTCTGGCTAGCAGCCCTATCTACCAATTATCCCTTTTTCGTATGCCCAAGTTAGTGGTGAAAAGGCTTGAAAAAATTCAGAGGGACTTTCTTTGGGGTGGGGTAAGTTTGGAAAAAAAGATTCACTTAATCAATTGGGAGGTGGTGTGCACCCAAAAGGTTAAGGGGGGCCTTGGCATTAGGAAGATTGAGGCTCTAAACAAGGCATTGTTGGGGAAGTGGATATGGAGGTTTGCTTCTGATAGGGATATCCTTTGGAAAAAGGTGATCGGGATGAAATATGGCAAAGAGGGCTTTGGTTGGCGAACCAAAGAAACTCGAGGGACGTTTGGAGTGGGGGTGTGGAGGGAGATTCTGAAGGAGGCAAATTGGTGCTGGGAAAATATGATGTTCAAAGTGGGAAAGGGGACTAGAGTCAGTTTTTAGACTGACCACTGGTGTGGGAATGCAGCGCTGTCCCTTATGTTCCCTCAGCTTTTCGCCCTTGCGGTCCAAAGGAATGCAACGGTTAAAGATGTGTGGGACTCTAGCCTTGGCCAAGGGGGTTGGAATCTCATTTTCTTCAGAGATTTTAATGACTGGGAGTTGGATCTGATTGGCGACTTGCTCATCTTGTTGAGGGATTTTAGAACTTCCTCAGAAGAGGATTCGGTTTTTTGGAAAGAGGGGAATCATGGCACTTTTAGGGTTAAGGATGTGTTTAAGTTGCTGGATGCTCCTAATGACATCGCCTTCCCGGTTAAGTGCATTTGGGTGGACAAGGTTCCCACTAAAGTTACCTTTTTGCCTGGGAGGCCTCTTGGGGAAAGATCCTCACCTTGGATAGGCTCCAAAAACGTGGGTGGCAGTTAGCTAATTGTTGTTTTTTGTGTGGTTGTATAGAGGAAAATGTAAATCACATTCTTGTTCATTGTACAGTGGTCAGGACTCTCTGGGACATTGTTCTTGCCCTGTTTGGGGTTCAATGGGTGTTTCCAGAGATGGTTAAAGAGGTGTTGTGGAGTTGGAGGGGCTCTTTTATGGGAAGAAAAAGGAAAAGGATTTGGAATTCCATCCCGCTGTGTATTTTTTGGACAGCTTGGAAGGAAAGAAATAGGCTAGCTTTTAGGGGGGGTTATTTAGATATACAGAAATTAAAAAATTCTTTTGTATGTAATTTATGGAGCTGGGCTAGGGTGTATATGGGAGAGGAGACCTCCTCGTTGTTAGACTTTTTGGAGTGGCTTGCGGCTCCCCAAGGGCTGGTGAGGGGGCTATTCCTTTGTTTTGAGGGGTTTTTTGTTTTGAGGGGCTGGCTGCTTTGTATACTCCCTGTATGCTTTGTGGCGTTTGCCTTTTAATATATTATGCGCATTTATAAAAAAAAAGATACAGGAGAAAAAAGAAATACAAAAGAAAGAGAAGAAACCAAGGGAAGGATGAGAGATCCTTCCTACACAAACTGAACAAAAGAGGAAACACCCAACAATAGAGAACTAAAAACAAAGAGAAACCCCAAGAAACCCACTTATGTTGGATCTTCAATTCCCTGCTTCAGACAAAAGGCTTTCAAAAGCCTTAATCACCCCTTCCTTTATATAAGCTTCCTTGAATAGTCAATATTAATTTTTAATTTACTTATCAAAAAAAAAAAAAAAAAAAAAAAAAAAGCTTCCTTGAATAGTCATTCTCCATTTACTTGGACTTTGGTCAAGAAATTTTTATGTATATGTGCATTGACCAGTTTATGGGCTGGTGTTTCTATCCTCATTCCATCATCATATTTCTCTTGATTTTTACCTCTGCATAGTTTCTTCCATTGTAGCCCACTTGCAAAACTCATTCACGGCCTCCCTCCTAGCTTTAAACTCTTCAATGCAAAGGATTGCTTCACTCTCCTTAGAGTCTTTAAGGCCAATCTGCTTTAAGGCCTCACTTTTTCTGGTGGTGACAATTCCAAAAACTCTTTCTTCTGTTTTTTCAGATCTTGTTCGAGGGCCTTTTGCTTTGATGCCTGAATTTGGCTATGAGGGCCTTTGAAGTTATAACCCGTCCACTAGCTCCTCATTGGGTCTTTGAAACCTTTAGGATTAAGCCACATATTTTGAAACCTAAATGGAGAACTGCCCCTCCTCAGCCCACCCCAATCTAAAATAATGGGAAAGTGATCAAATGTTGGTTTTGATAAGATGCCTTGAATTAGGCTTGAGAAATGATCCTATGGCTTCCACTGCTTCCCATTCCAGGAATCTTCCCACCCCTAGACTTCTTACCAATTGCATATTCATATGTTGAACCTTTGTTTCTTGTAGGAAAACAAGGTCAACCTTTGGGATCTAATTAGTGACTTAATTGTCTCCTATTTCTCCCTATCATTGGCCCCTTTAAAATTTTATGCTAGAATCCTTCACTTCATTGATAATTAGAAAACAGGTCCTAGTTACTCCTTCACACACCTCCTCTCTTTTCCAATTGAACAATGGTAATTAACTGAGCATTCTAACTTTAAAGCTCCCTATCAAAATGAGATGTGAAGGAAGACATCCTCTTCTTTCCCAAGGCCAAAATGATGCTCCCTTTTCTAACCTCCATCTTTCTAAAAACAGGAAAGGATTTCCTTTTCAAAACTCTCTAAGTGGCATTCCCACAAATTCCTTGAAGGATGCCAACTTGTAGAAAGACAATTTAGAGGCGTGCTCCTCCCTCATCAAACTCTAGCTCAATCTGTCCTTACTTGAGACCACCTCTTTTTTTCTCTCAACAACTTTTGCGCTCTCTGATCCTCTCATGACTAGTGTTTTGAAAGGCTATTGGGGCTTACACCTTGAGGCTCGCCTTCAGGCAAGGATATGCAAATTAGCCTTGAGGCAACAACCTCGGCATAGGGTAATCAAGGTTTAAGCCTTACCTACTTGAGGCTTACAGCCTTGAGGCTACAACCTCGAAGCTATTGAGGCTTAAGCCTTAAATATTCAAAGGGTTTTAATGCAGTGTAGGGCTTTTTTTTTTTTATTTTTTTACATATTTTGCAAGATGTTCAAGCCTCAATATTCAATATATTTAATGAATTATGCTTTTGTTAGCCTTTGGTATACATTTATATGTTTTTTCTTCAGTTTAAGATTAGGCTTAATGTGTACATAGATGATTATTCAATGATTATGATAAGATTTATTGATTGAATTAGCTCTAAGTAAGGAGAAGAAGCTAACCTATCAGGGAAAAAAAAAAAAAAAAGAGTTAAGGAGAAGAAGCTATTTTTTGTTTTTGTTTTACTTGCTTATTGGTGCCGATTATATACATCATACATACTCTAGTGCACTTTTTTCTTAAGTATTGTTAATATATGTTTGATTTTGCCATAAAAGAAAAACAAGACTAGGATTAAACGTTTTATAAAGTAAGGGCTTAGTTACCTGCCAATTAATCCTTTAAATGGAGAGGGAATAAAGGGATTAGGAAAAAGAAAGACCACTATAACTAATGGATGAAAAAGAAGACCGCTTATACCTTAACATTGATGTGGAGGATAATACAATTATGCAACAATTGGATGTGATTATGATTCCATGGATGATCCTTTCTAGTGATAGTGATGCTAGTGTTAAAGAAAATTTGATAAAGCCATGAGAGAGAGTTGGTTTATAAAAGAAAAAGGGAGGAACTAAATTAGAAACTATTGATGATGACGAACAATTAATTTGATTATTATGAATTATGTGGTTTTCTTATTGTTCAATTCTCATGCGATTTTTTTAATTTTAATTTTAATTTTTTGAGATTTTTTTTTCTTTTTTCATTATTTATTTGTTTATTTTAATTTAAGGTTTACGCCTTGTTTTGCCTCAAGGATTACACCTCACCTCATTTGGGAAAAATGCCTCAAAACCACCTTTAGTCTTTTAGAACACTGGTAGTGAGGATTTCTAAAAACTCCACAAACACATTGTCTTGAGAAATCATCGTCAATGGTTGACTCCCCACACTATAGGTGCAATGGATATCCCTCCATTTGGTTCTTTGTCAGGGACTAAACTATTATCTAGCCTTAAAGTTGGGCTCCCATCCTTGGAGAGAGAACTAAAAGGTACCTTACCCACTAATAAGAAGAGGCTTTCCTTCAAATCAATCTTTTAGCTTTAACCAAGAGAGCCTCATTTGCAAAGGGCACTCTCCCCTCAGAATAACCGAGGGAGCATAAATAAGGGTTAATGGGCTAGGGCCTACAACGATGCCTCACACTGTGCAAAGGAGAAATTTGGATGGGACATCGACTCCTTGTAAGAGACTAAACTCTTATCTAGTGTTAGAATTAGATTGACTTCAACCATGAGAAGGTTTTCAAAGTTCATTGAAGAGCTTAGTTGCGAGATCTCCCTTTGTTGGGGGGTCTTGCACCTGGTGTAAGGGATTGGATAATCAATCGTTTCAAGATTAGACCAGTTTTTGGTGTCTAAGAAGTGGGAGAGTCACTTTAGTTGGGTGGTTCAAAGTTCTTTGCTGAAGATTGTTTTTTATCATACTCTTATTTTTTTGGATGAGGGAAGTTTGGAGAAGTCTTGTCTCATTTAGGTTTGAAAATATGTGGTTAAAGGAGGATTTCAAAGACTTGCTTAGCGGTTGGTGAATGGGGTATAACTTTAGTGTTACTACTAGTTTCATTTTGGCTGCAAAATTGAAAGCTTTAAAATCGAGCTTGAAGGTGTATAACAATGAAGTTTTTGGAAATGTCTCTATTAGGAAGAAGTTGGCTTTGAGTTAGGTGGGTTTTTGGGACTCCAAGGAGAGGATGGGTCCCTTAGCTCAAGAGGAGGATGAAGCTATGATGTTAACTAAGATGGAGTTTCATAAGTGGGCCCTTTTCAAAGAAGCGTCATGGAGACCAAAATTGGGAGAGAACAAAAATACGAAATTTTTCAATAAAATGGCCAATGCTCATAGAAGAAGGAATTCGATGGCTAGGATTAGAATTAATGGGGTGTGTCTTATCGAGGATAGGGAGATAAAGGAAGGAGTGGTAATGACATTTTGCAACCTTTTTTTTGAGACTTATGATTAGAGACCTAGCATCAATGGGTTGGCTTTTGAGTCCTTGGATGGGTTGAAAATAGGGAAGCTAGAGGAATTGTTTTCAGAAGAGGAGGTGTTCAGTGTCTAATTAGAGTTGAATGGGGACAAAGCCCCAAGATTAGATGTTTCTCTATTGCTTTTTGGCAATTTAGTTGGGACTTTGGAAAGGTTGAGGTTATGGGTTTTTGGGGAGTTTTATGACTGTGGAAGGTTTGAGAAATGTCTTAATGTGACTTTCTTGGTGCTAGTTCCTAAGAAAGGGGTGCAAAGGATCTCATGACTTTAGGCCTATTAGTTTGGTGGGAGGTTTGTATAAGATTCTTTCTAAAGTTTTGGCAAAGAGATTGAAGAAAGTGGTGGGAAAGGTGGTTTCAAAGTATCAAAATGCGTTTGTTGAGGGAAGAAATTCGAGACGTATGTTGATAGAAAATGAGGCTATAGATTCAATGGATAGGAGTAACTCATGTAGTGTCTTGTGCAAGTTAGATATTGAAAAGGCATATGATCATGTTAACTAGAATTTCTTGCTAGCTTGGAGGGATCACTTTCGAGCAAAGATGGATAGGGTGGATTAAATGGTGTATTTCTTCTGCAAGTTTTTTAGTTCTAGTTAATGGCACCCCTTTTACCCCTTTTTTATTTTTATTTTATTTTAATTTTTTGAAGTTCTAGGGTATTGAGGTAAGGGGACCATCTTTCTCCCTACTTATTTGTTATTGCAATGGAGGTCCTTAGTAATCTGTTTATGTGTGCTAAGGAAGGTGGTTTCTTATGCAAGGTTTTTGGTTCTAGTTAATGACACCCCTTCTATATATATATATTTTCCCGAAGTTTTAAGGGATTGAGGGAGGGGACCCTCTTTCTCCTTATTTGTTACAACAATGAAGGCCCTTAGTAGTCTGCTTATGAGGGTTAAGTAAAGTGGTTTCCTGTTGGGATTTAGGGTGGGAGGGAGAGGAGGGATGAGGGAGGAGATTATGCATTTATTATTTGCTAATGATACCCTTGTGTTTTTGTAAGGCTTTTGATGACCGGATGGTTTATTTAAGCTGTGTGCTCATGTGGTTTAAAGTCATCTTGGGTTTGAAAATTAACCTTTGATAAGAGCGAGTTGATTAAAGTTGGGAGGCTAGACAATGAAGAGGAGTTGGCCTTCAATTTGGGGGTGGGTGAGCTTGCAACCACTTATCTAGGGCTTCCTTTAAGTAATGGGATGGAGTGTAAGAGTGGTTTCGAAAGAGGCTTTCTTTGTGGAAAAGGCAATAATTTTCTAAAAGGAGGAGGATTGTTTTGATTGGGAGTACTTTAGCTAGTTTGACTATCTATTTTATGTCTTTGTTTTCCATCCAAAGGAAAGTTAGATTGAGACTTGAGAAGATTCAAAGGGATTTCTTCTAGGAAGGTGGGGCTTTGGAGGGGAAACTTCATTTAGTGACTTGGTTTTTTGTTTGCATGGAAAGAAGAAAAGGTGGTTTAGAAGTAAGGAGACGCTCATTAATTAATAAAACATTTCTGTGTAAATGGAGTCGGCGATATGCAACCAAAAGGGGAGCTTTCTTGAGATAGGTAATAAGTGAAAAATATAGGGAGGAAGAAGGGGGTTAGAGGTCTTGTCAAGTGAGAGGAGGGTATGGGTTTAGTTTATAGAAGGCTATAAGGAAGGAATTGAATACTTTTAATAGCAAAGTATCTTTAATCAGGGGAAATGAGAGGAGGGTGAATTGGAAGGATAGGTAGTGTGGGGAGGAGCCTTTGTGTGTCTCTCCTTTCCCTTCTCTTTTTGCTTTAGCCTCATTAAATAAGGCTTAGGTGGCAGATTTGTGGGAACAAACAGGAGAGATGGATTGTTAGACTCTTTGCTTTACTAGATATCTCAATGATCGGGAGCTTGAAAACATACATTATTATTTTTGCTAAATTGCAAGGCATGTCAGTGAGTGGAGAGGAGGATAGGGTTGTGTAGACAGTTTCATGGAAAGAAACTTTCTTGGTGAAGGCTCTTTATGCTATCTTAGAGGCAGGGGGCTCAACTCCTTTTCTAGCAGGGGTCATTTGGAATCCTTTGGCTCCATCAAAGGTGAGTTTCTTTGTGTGTGAAGCTTATTGGGGAAAGGTTTTGACTCTTGATCATCTATAGAAAAAAGGGTGGACATTGGTTGATAGATGTTTCCTTTGTAAAATGGATGAGGAGTCAATTGATCATATCTTTCTCTACTGTCACCAGGCAAGAGTTCTTGGGCAGTTGTGGTTTTCTTTGTTCGGGATATCTTAGGTTGAAACAGTCACAATGAGGGAGACTTTGCTTGGGTGGTATGGTTCTTTTGTTGGTAAAAAGTGAAAGAAGGTTTGGAGAGTTGCTCCTTTATGCAGATTTTGGACTTTGTGGAAAGAGAGAAACTGAAAGTCATTTGAGAATGAGCAAATGTCTATCCAAAGTTTGAACAACATTTTTCTTAGTAATCTTCTCTTGTGGGTAAAGTTATATATAGGGAATGTTTCAATGTCTATAATGAATTTTGTCAAGTGGTTGGGTACTCATTAAGGGACGGAGGTAGTTTTTGTAATCCCACCTTGGTTGCTCTTTGGCTCCCTTTTTGTTGTTTTCTTTGGCCCTTTTTTTTGTTGTTTTCTTTGGCCCTCTTTGTATACTTCTGGTGTACTTGTGTTTTTGTTTTTTAATGAATCACATTATCGCCTATGAAAAAAAAAAAAAAAAAGGAAAAAAGGATTCAACTTATAGTTTTATATGAATTAGTTTGAGTGTTTTACTTCCCCATGTTATGATTTGTAAACATAAGTATAATATTGTTTTGTCAGTGTTAGAATGTGTGGATTGGTTAGGCTCTTTGTAGGGCATGTTTGCTGGTTTTTGTGTCTTCACACTTCTTTTTTGGGTCTTTTGGTTGCTTTGTATATATCGTGTATACCCCTCTTTTATCATTAATACATTTTCTTTATCTATCAAAAAAAAAAAAAATTGTTTTGTGTGGTTAGTTTTGAGGATTTTATCTCTTTTTCATAACAACTAGTATGTGGGTATCAATATCAGTTAATGATTTGTAAGGTGTAAGTACCTTAATTGTTGCTTTTGGTAAAGCACCAAAAGATTCTTGTTGGTGACCAAGCCAGAACACATGCACATAATTTTACATTTTTTTTATTTATAACAACCACGTTCTCTCCTGCTTTTCCCCTTATTTTTTATTTTGTTATTTCATCAAGTTCTGGCTAACATGCTCCTGTATCTCTTGACTGCCAACCTCTTAGCCTAATCCAGGGTTGCCTTCAACACATCATCAAAGAGTAGCCTGCTCTTTTAGAGATCAGTCACTTTTCCAAATATTTCAGATATCTTTGTCATCATTGCGTCAACTCAAAAATGATGGTAATATGCTAACGTTTATTATCATTTCACTATTGTGTCTCCTTTCCTCTAAATTCTTATATTTGTTGCTTTGACAGATTTTGATGTTAATGTTATCATTTCCCTTTCTGCAATATGCAGTGGTTAGCCGGTTACAGGAGTTGGCAATTTCTCTTTCCCTTAAATGTTTATCTTTCGATTTTGTTGGAACATCCATAGATGAAAGTTCAGAAGAGTTTGGTACTGTTCAGGTAAATATGGTATTTTATGACAAGTATGTTTATTTTGGTTTGTGTTGTTAATAATAAGAACGCCCTTTTAGTTGTCTCATGCATTGAATACTAAATAATCTTCACTCGTGATGATCCTAGATTCCATCTCCTTGGAGGCCAATTTTAGAGGATCCATCAACACTGCAGATATTTTTTGATTACTATGCAATTACAAAGGCCCCTCTGTCAAAAGAGGTTAGATTCCTGTTCTTCCTTCTGTTAATTTATAGCTATGAAATGTCTTAGAAGTCGCTGATTTTACTTTTGATAACTTGTTCCGTTTGTAGTCACTAATTTTGTGCTTTCATGTCTAATAATATTCTTTTATGCTATCTCATGTGCATAACAAAAAGAACACAGTGAACTGTCATAACTAGAAATTTTCAAACTGGCTTGAACTCCTCTAATATCTTACCTCTTGATCTGGTGTGTATTTTAGATGCCATTTTTACCCCTAATAGATAAAAAATGTGCATAAATCTTTTTATGCTCATTTGGAGCCATTAACTGGAACTTGAATGGTGCTACTATGCTTTAAAAATCTAAACATTAAAAGTGCACAGTTATCTTTTGTGGAATTATCAATTTGACATGATTAATTGAGTTGGGTTTTTGACTTCTGGTTTCTCCCAAATTGCAATATAGGGATTATCACATGGTTCAAAGTATTGGCTGATACTAGTACATATCAGCTGAGTTGTATCCGTTCTGGCCATGGCAGTGACGAGTCCGATACCAGAGTTGGTATTGTCTAGTTCAGCGATAACTTGGTTTTAACTCAAATATGATTTACTTGACTAACTCACGATACAACTTGGAGTCACAACACAAAAAATTCAAACTGATTTATTTTCAAAATAATTATTTTTACCTATTACCTTTTGTCGTTTTTAATTTTTATTTTCAAGACATACCATTATTGGAAATCGATACTTGGTGTAAAAATGCATATGATAGTGTTTTGAAATTTTTTAGTTCTTAGCAATATCATAAACTACTCCAATGCATGATTTAAAAATTATTGAGATTATGTTAAATGTGATATATATTAATCTATTAATTTGTTGAGTCCATCTAATTATAATAATTATTCTTTAAAAAAAATTTCATTGCTTTTTAAAAGTTTTTTTAACTAGCATATTATACATATTACCTGATACCGATTTGAGATACCAAGACTGATGCACCTTGAGACTTGTTGAGTTAGCAACCAATACCAAGACTTTTGAACCATGGCTTGTCATGATTTTCATCTTCACATTTTCATGTTAATAACTAATATTTGAAATTGCTGCCAAAAGAGCTTTTTTTTTTTTTTTTCATTTATTTATGGGTAAAAGCATGATTGAAAATGGTCAGAGATGCAGTCACAAATGAAAAGAGTAAACTAGACTGCTGAAAACTAAGTAAAATAAGGAAAGGAGAACAAAAGCAAAATAAAAATCAAGATCTCCTTGGATGCTAGATCTGCTCAAGGTACTAAAATCCATGAGAAATTGTCTCCCGTCAATAGAACCTTCCTCTGCCCAAGATTGCAAGCAGAGCAGGGTCACATCTTTAAGCCTAGGAGTTGGAGCTTCGACCTCTTAAAAGTTCTCAGGGTCCTTTCTTTTTATATTGGCACAAAAAGGGGTAGTCCTTTATACCATTCTGTTGCTTTTCTTGATAATACTTCCATGCCAGCAAGGGAGTACTCTCACTGTGCTGGAGGCATTGCATATATCTAGAACAAGGATAAACGCTTAGCCCACAACTCCCTGACTACTAGGCAGTGAATCATCTAACATCTAATGGTGCATTGATTCCTAATTATTCTTGCACCGGCAACACTTAATAGCCAGGCTTGATCATCTTGAAACAAGCTTGAAAAAACCAATCCTCAATGATATCCAATAGAGGAAAATGGTGGGTGGGGGTTGCGTTGGGCCTGAATAGGTAACACCTCCCAAATTTTAAAGTTAACAACTTTGTAAGTAATCCATTTAAACCTAGTTGATCTCAAAGACAACTAGACAAAAATTAGATCACTTGATTTATGCAAAACCTTTTTTTTATTTTTTTTTATCAGAAACTAAGAAAATATATTAATAGAAGAAAAGATACAGGAAACAAGAGAAAGAGAAGAAACCAAGAGAAGGATGAGAGGTCCTTCACATAAAACAAAAACTGAACAAAAGAGAAAACACCCACCTAAAGAAATCTACAAACACAGAAGAACCCCAACACTCTCAAACTTTTGAAACGCAAACCGCCTTCCAGTTGAGTTGTAAAACACTTAGAGCAACTCCTCTAAAAGCTGCAGTACAAGAAGCCCAGAGAGAGGAATAAAGCAGGATCAAGTCCCATAACATTTCTTTTGTTCTCCCCCTTTCCTCAAAGATCCTATTGTTTTTTTCTTGCCATACCATCCATAGCAAAGTAAGGCAAGCGATTGCCAAAGTATCTTGCCTCTTAATGAGTTCCCCAAGCCTTTAAAAGCAATAACCAGCATGTCCCCAATACTCCTTGGAGGAACCCAAGCCAACCCTGCTAGATTGAACAGCTTGTGCCAGAGTCCAATGGTAACAGGGCAATGAAGAAAAAGGTGATCTATCGATTCTCCATTTCCTTTGCAAAGAATGCACCATTGAGGATAGAGGGATTTGTAGGGTCTTCTCAATTGCAACTTGTAATTCGTGTTTACCTTACCATGTACTACTAACCAAGCAAAGACCTTAACCTTGGAAGGGGCTTTTGAACTTCACAAAAACTTGGCTGGAAGGAACAAGATAGGATTTGAAACTTTTGACAAGGCCAAGAAAAAAAATTTCATTGAAAACAAGCCTGATGATAACAAAGACCACTCTCTTGAATCTGCCAAAGAAGGAGAGAAAAGCACTGAACTAAGGGAGGACATTAAACTCTGAAGGAGATCGATTTCTGAATCAGTAAGATTGCGGCGAAAATTTAAGATTCCAAGACAGCGGAAAGGAATTGCCAAGGACATTTGAGATAGTGAGGTTTTTCACGGAAATAACTCTATAAAGACTAGCAAATTGAGAGCACAAACTTTGGTTACCCCACCAAAGATCTTCCCAAAAACGAATTCTCTCCCCATTCCCCACCACTAGGCGGACAAAAGGGGAAAAATTCTGGGAGACTTGAGCAATAGCCTTCCGAGGACATCTATGTGACCATCTAACCACCATGTTGGCGTCCCATCCGTTAGGATGTGTCCCATAAATACTCGCAATAACCTTATGCCAAAGACCACTCCTTTCTCTAGGGAACCTCCAAAACCATTTCCCTGAGAGAGCAATGTTTCTCAAAGACGTCTTCCCAATACCCAAACCTCCCAACTCCTTTGGTCTACTAACAACATCCCATCTGATAAGATGATCTTTCTTCCCTTCCCCCGCCCCAGACCAAAGAAAATCCCTTTGCAGCTTCTCAATCTTTGAGACTATTGATGCTGGGATTTTGAAAAGGGAGAGGAAGTAGCTTGGGATGTGAGATAGACTTGACTGAATTAAAGTAATCCTTCCTCCCAGAGACAAAAAGGCATTTTTCTAACCATCCAACCTCCTCGAAATTCTCTCAACCACTGAATCCCAAAAGCCTATTGTCTTTGGGTTCCCACCCAATGGAAGGCCTAAATAAGACAAAGGTCACTTTGACACTCTACAATAAAAAACTGAGGCCAAACTAGACAACAACTCCTGCCCAGTATTAATACTTGAAATGGTGCTTTTTTCTAAGTTGATTTTGAAACCTGATACTTGCCTAAAAACCAACAGGATAATATTGAGGTTTTGAAGATGTTCCAGAGAGGCTTTAGAGAAAAAAATGGTGTCATCTGCAAACTGTAACAAAGACACTCTAGTCCTATCCCTCCCCACAAAGAAACCCTCAGTTAGCCCAATTTCCTCTGCCCTGAACAACAATCTACTTAGAACATCTGCTACCTAAGTAAAAAGGAAAGGAGAGAGGGGGTCTCCTTGTCTTAAACCTCTAGAGGCCTTAACTCAACCCTTTGCGTTTCCATTAACTAGGATTGCAAAACTTGAAGAAGACAAACATCCCCTTATCCGAGATCTCCATTTCGGGCTGAACCCCTTCCTTTCTAGCATATGATCTAAAAAGCCCCAATCCACATGATCATAGGCCTTCTCAAAATCGATTTTGAAGACTACCCCTTCCTCCCCTGACCTTCTTTTTTCATCCACCACTTCATTGGCTATCAACACAGCATCCAAAATGTGTCTCCCTTCAACAAAGGCTCCTTGAGAGCCAGAGAATGTTTCATGGAGGACTTTGAGTAAACGCCTTGATAAGACCTTAGCAATTATCTTATATAGACTTGTAACCAAGCTAATAGGTCTATAATCTGAGATTTTCAGAGTTTGGCTTTTCTTAGGCACCATAGCAATGAAGGTCGCATTTGTACTTTGATTTATTATCCCATTGGTGTGGAACTCAAGAAACACCCTCATAAGATCCTCTTTGATCACATCCCAACACTCTTGATAAACTGTAATAGTAAAACCATCAGGACCAGGGGCCTTTTCCTTATTTAATTGGAAAACTGCCATTCGTACCTCCTCTTTAGAAAAAGGCCTGTCCAACCAAACCGCACTCTCTCCATTAATAGGGGCCCAATCTACTCCTTCAACCCTCCAAGAAGCACCAATGGGTTTGGAATAGAGTTTCCCAAAGAAATTTACAATTTCCTCAGAGATAACCTCAATGTTGCTCAGAGTCACCCCTCTCTCAGAAATCAGAGACTTAATGAACTTCCTGCTTCGCCTTTCATTGGCCATTCCATGAAAGAACTTAGAATTGCAATCCCCTTTTTTAATCCACTTGACCCTAGATTTTTGTCTCCAATGAACCTCTTCCTTTAATAACAAATCCTCTAACTCCCTTTTTCTTAAGGTCCTTTCTAATACCAAATCAATATTCAAATTCCCTTCTTGTTCAATTAGATCAATTCTACCTAAGTCCAAAAGAATGAGATTTTTCCTCTCTCTTAAATCTCTAAAGGCCATTTTATTCCAATCTTTTAACTTTGATTTGACAAACTTTAATTTCCTTATGAACTTGTGACATTCCCAACCTTCAATCGTACACTCTTGCCACCAATCACTAAACTTCTCCTTAAACTCAGGATGGAGCAACCACATATTCTCAAACCTGAAAGGACTCGGGCCCCATTTTAAAGGATTAGTTTCTAAGCAAATTGGGCTATGATCTGAGGTCCATCTAGGAAGCGCCTCTTGAAGACTTTGAGAGAGAAAAGAATCCCACTCAGAAGAAAACAAGAACCGATCCAACCTCTTGCAGATAGGATCAACTTGCATGTTTGATCAAGTAAAAGTCGCATTTCTTAGAGGGGGATCCAACAAACCACTCTCCCTTATAAATTCGTCAAAACACCTCATGTTGAGAGTTAACCTAGAGTCACCCAGTTTCTCAGAGATCCTCCTGATTACATTAAAATCCCCTCCTACACACCACATTGGGAAGGTTAGACCATACAAGTCTTGAAGCTCCAACCAAAAGTCTTTCCTCCACACAGGCTTATTCGGGCCATACACTGAAGTTAACCAAAAAGACTCTTCCTCACCAGAGTTCAACTTTACAGTTACAGAGAAAGATCCTAACACCTTCTTTGAACACTTGAACTTATTTGAGTCCCACATTATCACAATCCCCCCTGAAGCACCACAAGCAGGAAGAGCAGCCCACTCCATACTTCTACCTTTCCAGACACTACTTACAAACCTCCTATCCCAAATTTCTCTCTTTATCTCCTGAAGCATCACAACATCTGAACTTTGAGAACTTAAAAACCTTCTGACAATCCTCCTTTTCTTCTTGGAACCTAATCCTCTTGTATTCCAACTTAAGATCTTCATGTAAACAAACAAAACCCAGTACAAACTACAACCAAAACTAAGCCTCTCCCTGGGTTCAACAATCATTTTTCCTCTTCCTTCTGAAATAGACCTTGTCCGCAGAAAGAGTACTCTTGCTCTCTACTTCCGCACCTTTTCCATTCTCTCTAACAATTCTAATCCTCAAACTTTCCAAAACCGTCTGAACCTTGACCATCTTCCTAGGAGTGAGGCCCTCAATCTGAAAACCTTCCAACGGGAGGGTGGGAGGTTCTGGCTCTGGGGATGAAGCCTTACTTGAGACGCAAAGCTCCTCTGGGTTACTGAGTGTTTCCCTAAGGACAGGACAGTCTTTAAAATTCCGGTTAGAGGCTTCTAAGGGAAACGCCACACCTTCAAAACAGGACGCTCCAACACGATGGCTAAGCTCAATACCATGAGAATTCGAGAAGGTAACACCGCAAGAAGGAAAGACCGACTCCATCGGAAACGAAAAAAAAGGTTGACACCGAAGCGGATGAACAACAGAAGCAGAGGAGATAGGAAGAGATTTTGGAGCAAAAGCCCCAACCAAAGGATGGCCTTGCTTCGAGGGAGCTGAGAGAGAACACACCTTGTTTGCCAAACTGCACCGCTGGAACCCATCGCCTCCCTCTGTCTCCCCGGTGAAAACTTGGGAGGATTTTGGAATAGAAGGAAGAACGCCCTTATTGGAGACTGATTTTCCCCAACAGATGAGTAGGTTTGCTTCCGCAGAGCCACCCCCATCTAGGTTACACTTCGGTGCAGAAGAGGACACCTTGAAGCTCGGAGGCTAGCTTCTCGCTTTGCGTCTCGCAGAAATCGATGAACCTTTTAGCTTCGACGACTCTTGAGAGTGAGCACTCGACGTTACCTCATTTGCGGAGGATCCTAAGCACTGGAACTTTGAGGACGAAGGAGCTACAGGGCCGCCATTAGAGGAACCTGCCTCTGTATCATGGGCTGGACAAGTAGGAGGCCCAAAGCTCTTCACCCCAAATTGGGCCTTAGCAGATCGGGCTTTTTAAAAAAAAGCATCTAGCTTTGTTGGCCCGATAACACTACCACCCGCTGGGCCCAAGAAGCTCCTTCCCCTTCCTTTCTCCGCTTTGGAAGCCATATTTGAAACTAAAGATCGAGAACGGGAACCGTGACAAGGCCTCCAACTGTAGCACTCATTGTCCCTAGCAGTAGCCCGTAGCCTCGCGGCGTTCTTTGTTCTCTAAGAGACGCAACCTTCCGCTGACATCACCTCGTCCTTGCCGCGAGTTGACTCAGGCCTGAGAAAGCCGTCTCCTTCATCTTCTCCGATGACTGAAACCACAACTGTGAATGACTAGGTCCTGTCTTCCACCTCAAGCAGTGTAGGTAGCACGACATTTGGAAGCATCTCCACCCACAGTTTTACCTTCGACAAGTCTACAAGTTTCAGAGATTCCCGTGCCACCTTTGTTACCTTCCCCCACTTCTGCAAAATGTATCTCAACTGAACCTCGTCCCACAAATGAAAAGGAAGGCCTCTTAATTCTAACCAACCCTTTCTAAATTTTCCCGAAACAATAGTATTTTCTCTTACCGACCATCTCCTCAGAACAACAGACCCTCCTCTCACTGTTAGACTTCCTTGTTCTTGAAACCAATCAGCTCTCCTTGCAGAATCCACGAAAAAGCACTCCTTGAAGGCGGAAATAGGGGTTACAGACACCATTCCTTTCGTACCCATCATCCTTGCAATAGCTTTTCCTACGTAAAACCAATCTAGTACTTTTCCTTTACTTTCACAAATTACAGCTCTGGCCTATTTTCCCACTGGCAGCAGAGCTCCGTTCCTTGGTCCTTCCTCTACAACCACATCTGCATAGGACCGACCTTCTCTGTAACTTCCCTTGCTCACCTGAGAATCTTTAATCATCTCCTTCGAGGCTCTTACAGCTTGATCAGACAAGTCTTGAACTGAGGAAATCGCCTTCCTAAGGGCTTCCCATCCATTGCCTTTAACACCCTCAGGAACGACTAGAACTAGAGGTTTCCTCTTTGTAGCAATTTCTGTAATTTTCATAAATCTCCCTCTACTATTGAATCATATCTCGATCAAATGAGTCCTAGTCTTGCCCCTAATCTTTCGAATAAAACCCCTGGAAGCCTCCAACTCCACAACTTTCTTCAAATGTTCCAACAACCAGTCCATCTCCTCCTTTCTAAAGCCTATCGAAACAACATAACCTCGACTTCTCTCTGTTATTGAAATCCACGTTCCCCCATTAGAGCCTTCAAACTTCACCTGGAAAGCCTTTCTCTCCACTTCAAAGGACTTCGCCATAATAAGAAAAAGAAATTGATCGAATTCAAATCATTAATGAATGAGGAGATAATGCTAGATAACCAAGATAATATCTCATATGAGATTTTGGGTTTCTTTGGTAGACTTTACAGCAAATCAAGCTTCAACTTGATTTGAACAGTATGGCCAGAAAGAAATGCAGAGATTTTTTAGACTGTTTAGAGGATAGCAAATATGGTTTATTGATTTATGCAAAACCTTCATGGGGCCAAAAGTCACAAGTAAGAGGCTGCAAAGTGCAAAGAAACTCTATTAAATCAATTAACAAGTACCGATTTAGCCAAGTAATCCCGTGTTCAATCCAAATCTCAGATCCTGTAGTAGTCCTTGCACTCTAACACCTGAAGCACTTTGATACCCTGATGAAACCACAAATCTCCTTGATCCATGCTTTAGTGGGTGCCACTG
The DNA here is from genome assembly GCA_030254885.1 of Vitis rotundifolia. NCBI lineage: Eukaryota > Viridiplantae > Streptophyta > Magnoliopsida > Vitales > Vitaceae > Vitis > Vitis rotundifolia. The sequence goes on along the minus strand of CM058163.1, from coordinate 15,760,631 downwards.
TTTCAAGGTAAGAACTTTCATCCTCGATCTCTTTCAAGGGACATGATCTTCCCTCCAAAGATTGCAAGCTTCAATCTAGATTGATTGTTGTACTTGAAGTGCAAGGAAATTGAGGTCCTTGAGGTTTCAAAACTTGAATATGAATATGAGATTTTAAGATGCTAGAAAATTATAGGAGCAAAAATATAGTATCCATAATGCCTAAGTTTTTTAAATCTCTCGTCTAGAAAAGGTTTAAAGTATGTGTTTACATATCTCCAAATCGCAATTCTTAAGTGGGTTAAATAGAGAAATTTTGCAAATATCAATGTCCCAAAATTTTTCAAAAAGTACCTTTACAAAATTGATTTTTTGTTATGATTATATCTTAGCATTTTTTTCTTTATTAACTTGTTTAATTTTTCATTTTTGAAAGACAAAGGAGTCCTATAGAAATGCATAGGGAAATATACTTTAATAAAAATTCCTAAAAACAAACTTCCCTAAAAGTTATTACCATGTCAAAACTTTAATTTGCCCTAAAAAAAATTTGATCATCTAAACAAAGAATTTTGGAAATATGAAAACACACTAAAAATAAAAAGATAAAAAAACATTGTCTTGATCAAGCAACCAATAATGCGTGATTGATTGAGCACTTTTATAATAACAATTTTCTTTTCAAAAACTTTATAAAAACAAGTTGTGAGATAAATAAAATATTGTTTTAAAGAAAACCATTTTGCAAAAAGAATTCTTTTAAAATAAAATTTCGTAAAAACTTTTAAAATCATTTTGAAACCAATTATTTATAGAAACTTTGAATGCAATAAAAACTTTTTTTTTTTTTTTTTTTTTTTTTTTTTTTTTTTGTGCAATCTTAAAAGTGATGAAAACTTTCAAACCTTCAAAAATATTTTTAATATACAATTAAGAATGCACAAAAATTTCCAATTCTCACACCTTAACCCTACTTTAAATTGAAGAATCTCTTCAAATCTTCAACTTGATGTAACACTTTCTTCAAAGCAATACTTTCCAGGGTTGGATGCCAGAAGTTGATATTGACTCACAATCTTAATTTGGACAGGAATTTCCAGTTATAAAATTATGAAAAATTGCTTAATAAAGCTGATCCAGTGTTAGAATTTTCTCATGCATCGGTCACCACAATAAAATTGTGGTGTTGCTGAGTTGACAGATGGTGCATCCATTCCTTGTTTTAGAATTTTCTCATGCGCTGCTTACCACAAAAGGAGTGTAGCATAGCTGAGTCAACAGATGGTGCATCCATTCCTCTTATTCATGCACACTGACTAGCCACGCTTTATCCTCTTGACTTAAGCTGATTTGAGGTTAGGATTTTCTCATGCTTTGCTGATCACCCAAAAAAAAAAAAAAAAGGTAGAAAAAACTGCATTTAGTGGTACGGTCAATTTCCAAATCCTGGAAGCTGGAAAAATAACTCCTCCGTGGGGCAACATATGAGAGTAAAAGGAGAGACCTCCAACTTTGACTCCTTTTATCTCAACCAATTGTCCCAATTTCCATGAGGATGAACACCATTATGAGATCCTAGAAATCTGCTACCTTCTCTAATTCTCAATTCTTAAAGTCTTTGACAATTCTAGGTTCAGAGGGGCTCTAACCTCCACATAGTCATGATTTTTTTTTTTTTTTTTTTTGATAAGTAAGCAAAGGTATTGTATTAATAAGAGGTGCTAAAATAGCGGCCCAAAATGTATAAGAAAATGTCACTCACCCCCTTACAGTCGAACCAAAAAAAGAAAACTGTTCAAACAAGATGTACAAAAAACACCTATTAAAAAAAGATGTACAAAAAACAACCCCTCCCTCAGTGGGAGCCCATTTAATCAATAAAATCTATTAACGTCGAAGGACTCTCTTTTATAAACATTTTGGTCTCTGACCAAAGTAATTAAACAAAAGAAGCTTTCAACCTTTGCAAGTACAACACCCCATCTTGCTGTGGGGAGGTGGGGCCCTAGGTTGGAGACCTCACTTAGTAAGATGGGCAACAATGTGTCTTGATAAGAGAAAAAGGGGTCTGGGGGTTAAGAGTCTTTCTACGCTCAATAAGGTCCTCATTTGCAAATGGAGTTGGTGCTTTGCGAATGAGAGAGAGACTTTATGGAACCAAGTAATAAGGGGGAAGTATGGGGAGGAACGAGGGGGGTGGTGTTCTTGAGATGTAAGAGAGGGGTATGGTGTAGGGTTATGGAAAGAAATTTGGAAGCTTGGGCACATCGTTAGCAATAGACTCTCATTTCTAGTGGGGAATGACCAAAGGGTGAGTTTTTGGAAGGATATTTGGTGTGGGGCTACACTATTGTGTGCATCCTTCCCCTCCTTATTTGGCCTAGCTGATCCCAAAGAAGCTTGGGTGAAGGATGTTTGGATTGGGATAGTGGGAGGGGAGGGAGTTGGAGTCCTCGCTTCACTAGGTCTTTTAATGATTGGGAGATGGACGAGGTGATGGGCCTTCTATTACGCTTGTGTGGTCAAAAAGTGAACTTGGAGGAGGAGGATAGGGTGCGGTGGATGGAAATAAAGGATGGAATTTTCTTGACAAAGTCACTTTACAAAGCCTTAGAGCCGGGCCTCTTCATTGTTTCCAATGAAGATCATTTGGAAATCTTGTGTGCATCCAAAAGTAACCTTCTTTGCTTAGGAGGCATCATGGGCCTTAGCAAATAGATGTTATTTTTGTCAAGCGGATGAGGAATCCATTGACCACCTCCTCCATTGTGAAAACATAAGGGCATTGTGGGAGATGCTCTTCACTTTTGTTGGAGTGTCTTAGGTGTTTCCTTCTTGGGTTAGGGAAACCCTCTTGGGTTAGAATGGATTTTTTGTGGGAAAAAAACACAAAATAGTTTGGAAAGAGGGTTCTCCTTGCATTTTTTGGACAGTTTGGAAGACGAGGAATAGAATCGTCTTCGAAGATGATATGTTGTCCATCCAAAGGCTGAAAACTTCTTTTCTTAACTCACTTTGGTCAAAGACTAAATTGTTTATAAAAGACGGTTCATCGACCTTTTTTGAGTTCATTGATTGGGTGGGTTCCCATTGAGGGAGGGTTTTTTTTTGTATATCTTTGTGGACAATTTTTTGTTTTAGATGTTAGGGGGTGAGTGTTTCCCTCTCTGTTCTGTACATCTTGAGTCGCTATTTTAACGCCTCTTCGTAATACAATACTTTTCTTTATCAAGAAAAAAAAAAAAAAGGACAACATCCCATCTTCAAAGGCAATTCTATTTCTAGCCTTCCAAACTAAGCAAAACAAGCATAAAGGGCCCGCTTTCCACACTATCCTGCGTTTTTTGCCCACCCAAGCTTTATTCCAACCTAAAAGGGTCTCCCTTGCCGAAGAAGGGAACACCCAAAACACACCAAACAAGGTAAAAAACAACTTCCATACCTCCCTTGTCTTTCCGCAATGGAGAAGAAGATGGTCAATAAACTTTTCATGAGTTTGGCATAAAAAACATCTATTTGCTAAGGCCCACCCCCTCTTTTGAATCTGGTTCAAAGTTAGAGTTTTTCCCCATGAAGCATCCCAAGCAAAGAAACTAATTTTTGGATGCACCCAAGAGTTCCAAATTATCATCATTGGAAAGCAAATTGATGAGTCCGACTCTAAGACTTTGTAAAGGGACTTTACCGAGAAGTAGCCATCGTTGGACTCCACCCACCTCACCCCATCCTCCTCATACAATAACACTCTTTCCCCACATAATCGCTCCAACATGTTCTCCACCTCATCCAACTCCTAATCATTGAAAGGCCTAGTGAAACGAGGGTTCCAATTCTCCCTCCCTTTACCCACTTGCTGAACCAACCCATACATCACTCACCCAAGCCTCTTTGGATGCAGTTAAAGCAAATAAAGAGGGGAAAGATTTGCACAACGGTGAAGTTTCAAACCACTTGTCTTTCCAAAAGCTCACCCTTTGGCCATTACCCACCACAAAAGATATTCTAGTGTTAACAAGGTGGCCAAGCTTCCTAATTGCTTTCTACAACCTTACTCCATACCCCTCCCTAACCTCACAGGAACACCATCCACCTTGATCCTCCCCATATTTCCCCCTCATAACTGGGTTCCGAAAAGCCTTTTTTTCATTTGCAAAGCGCCATGTCCATTTGCCAAGGAGAGCCTTGTTGAGCAAAGCAAGACTCTTAACTCCCAAACCCCCTTTTTCTTTTATCAATACACACTGTCGACCACCTCACTAAATGATGTTTACACTCAAGAGCCCCACCTCTCCATAGAAAGTCCCTTTGAATCTGCTCTAGTCTCATTCTAACCACTCTTGGCAGATGGAGGATGGACATAAAATAAATAGGTAAGCTCGACAAAGTACTACGAATCAATGTAATTCTCCCGCCCTTAGAGATATGTTGTCACTTCCACATAGCCAATTTTTTACAAAATCTTTCCTCAATACCATCCTAAGCTGCCATAGAATTAAAAGGAGCCCCCAATGGCATCCCCGAGTAGGTGGACGGAAGACTTCCCACCTTGCAGCCCAGTTCACAAGCCAATTAATCCACGTTCTCCACCCTTCCCACCGAGATGAACTCACTTTTATCCAAATTAACCTTCAACCCAGAGATTGCCTCAAACCACATCAACTAGAACAAAAACGTCATTTGCTCCTTCCGCGCCTCACAAAAAATCAGAGTGTCATCAGTAAACAGCAGGTGGGAGGCCTTGACCCCTTCACCTCCTTTGCTTCATACTTGACAAGCCGATAAAAAGCCATCACAGACTGCTCTCTTTAAAAAACAATTGAGGGCTTCCATTGCTATCACAAAAAGGTAAGGCGAAAGCGGGTCTCCCTGCCTTAGACCTTTAGAGCTTTGAAAAAAACCCGAAGGTGTTCCGTTAACCAAAATGGAAAAACTGGCTATGGACGCCACTTGATACACCTTAACCATTTCTCCCCAAACCCCATTTTCTCCATAACCAAAAGCAAAAACGACCATTCTACATGATCATTTGCTTTCTCAATGTCTAGCTTATGTAGAATCACCCCTCCATTGCAAAATCGAGTCTAAACCTTCATTCGCAATGAGCACTGCATCCAAATTTTGCCTACCCTCCACAAACAAATGAGCTAGACTTCCCAGTCATTGGCCGAGGTATACAAATACCTCAATTTTAGGGGAACCTCACCATACCAAACATCATTCCAAGACCTCATCCTTATTCCTAGTGAAAGAAAATATGCTTAGAGAACTCAGTCAACCTTGCTAATTCTCTTCCATAACCATTTTCCATGAAAACCTTTCTCTGTTAGGAATGCATTGTGCTTTACCTTCAACTTGTATTTTCCCTTAACAACCCTCTTCAACTCTCCAAAGATGTGAAGTCCTTTGTTTAGAATATCAAGGGTTCTCTTTGATAAAAATAAAGAATATCAAGGTTCCTCATCCTCAAAAGCCAATCCTCCTTAGGAATCCATACCGTTTTCTGGTGAATGAGATGAAGCTTCTTTCCCCATTCAAACCAAGCCCCTTGCTGCAGCTTTTCAGTCTATTACAAACTTTGGCCAGCATAATGATGGACTTCATTAGCCCTATATTGCCAACATTGAGGGGGACATTTGAATACTAATGACAACCAAGTACCTAGTATTATATCAAATGGTAGAGGTTGTTTCATTGACCAAGGCTTCGGGTGCCATGTTGATGAATCTGATTGAAGATACTGGGGAATTTACTCTCTAATTTTTGAGAAATGATTGAAAGTACTAGGGAGTAATTCTCTAATTTCTAGGACTATATAGTTGTATAATTCCTTGATTTCAGTGATTGTATAGCTGTATGTTTTTTGTTTTGTTTTTAAGGTAGAGGATTTCTAGGAATTATTATTGAATAACAAGCCGTTCATCATCTAGTTCTATTTTTAGATAATTTGTGTGCTTAGGAGTCCTTGATGATTAAATAAAACAAGATTTTACCATGACTCTAATTTTAGAGAGATGTGAAAGTGCTGGTAGGCAAAAGAGAATCGACTAGTTTACTTTTGATCTAAGTCGGCTCATAATGGAGAATACTCTAACCTTGGGAACCGGTTGCTGGAATTCCCAAAGCGGGGATTTTTGTTTCAATCAGAGAACGTGAATAATCACTAGAGATACTAACCACCGATTTCCAGTGGTCTTCATTGCCCTAACCATTTAAAAGACTATATGCCTTTAATTGATTTTGTAGATTGGATGGGCTCTAGCTGAGAGAGGGAGTTGTCTTTTTTGATCTTCTATTATGGCAATGCCTTTGGCTCCCTTTGTATATGTGTACCTAGGTGTATAGCTTCCTTCTTTATTATTTATAATATTTTCTTGGTTACCAATCAAAAAAAGGAAAAAAAAAAATGGTTCTACTCTATTGTTGATTATATGCTGACAATGTGCTTGTTTAAGACAAGAACTTTCTTAGTGCATCACTTGTTTCCCCTTTTTGAAATGGGGATAACCTTGTTGATAATTTGTGAGCAGGCTTTTGAATTTATTTTCTCATTGTTTTTAATTAATTTCATTTCCAGGCACTGGAATGCTTGGTGAGGCTGGCTTCTGTAAGACGTTCTTTATTCACGAATGATGCTGCTCGTTCTAAGTTTTTGGCCCATCTCATGACAGGAACCAAAGAAATTCTGCAAACAGGGCAAGGTGTTGTTGGCTTGCTATATTCTGTGTTTCCCATATATATAGAAAGAGAAAGAGAAAAAAAAGAAAAGAAAAGAAAATAAAAGAAAAGAAAAGAAAAGAAAGACAAGATGGTGGTTGATGGATGGTGCAGGGTGGGGAAGTGGGTTTGAAGTTTTGTTCTATAATGCCTCTTTCCAAACAACTATTGTGTATTACTGATTTATGTATGGTAGATATAATAGCAATTTAAAACATCTTTAAGCTAGGGTCATTGCATTCCTTGCATGAATAATACGGTGCCTGTTAGCTTTCTAATATATTAAATAGTGGTTTCACTCGTCAGGCAAGCTAGATATAGTAAGTCCTGGTAATTAATCATGTCCATGTTAAAATGAAAAAGAATAATTGGAGTCCCTTGAATGGATATCTGATTTAGCAGATCAACTATACCAAAAAAGTTATCTCATTAAATGTGTTTTATTCATCTAGTTTCCTTATTTATATGAAGCATCATAAAATGCTTTTACATCATTAGCAGAAGTTTATTTAAATCAAATGGCTTAAATTATTGAGTTGCTATATTTGGACTGGGAATCAGGTCTTGTTGATCATGATAATTACCATGAATTTTGTCGTCTCCTTGGACGTTTCAGAGTAAATTATCAGGTAATTTTCTAAATTAATGCATTTTTTTTTTATATTTAAAAACAATGTATTGTCATATGGTCACATCTTTAGGAGATTGCACTTTGTACCTGCTGGGCTTTATTGATTGGTTGAGCTCTAGGTAGTGGGTGGACATTGTTTTGTGTATTACCACAACTAGTTGTGGCCTTTTGGTCCCCTTGTATACACCATTTCTACTTTTTTTTTTTTTCTAGTTGTGTGGCCTTTTGGCCCCCTTGTATACACCATTTATACTTCAGCATGACCTTGTGTTAGGAGTTGTTTCATATAATGAGTATAGTTTTTATTTGCCTAAAAAAAATGAAATCTGGAGACTTCTGCATGTATATAGAGACACACATGGACACACACAACATATACACATACTACACACACTCTTATATCATATTATACTGTTGGAATTTGATGGGAAATGACATTCCTTGGTCTATATGTCTGATTGAGTATCTTCACAAAAAATGGTTATGTGTGAGGATACACATGTAATTTAAAGTTGAGTGCTATGCTGACAGAGTTTTGGGATAGTTGGGAGCAGTAGAAAGGCTAGTTTATCTAGAAAGAAACACCATAGTTTTCAAAGATGGATGGAAGTCTTTAGGTCTAGTTTAGGATGGTAGCGTATTTTTTGGCTTCCTCATGGATGTTAGTCTCTCCTGAATTCTTATCCTGCACTTGGTTTGACTTTGCTAGACAATAGAGCTGCTTGATATGGTTGTATGAGGCCTGCAAAGATGCTGAGTGGATTACTTCTCCTCTAGGGCACTTGAGACTTAACAATTGATGGTTGTTCTCTAGGGAGTACAGTGCAGATTGATATTGATGGTGTTCCCTATGAACATGGGGAAGTGTGGATAGAGCTTTTTCTGTGCTGCTAGGATGTGTCTGGCTAAAAAGCAGAAGTGCTTGGGCTATTGGAAGGGCAGACTCAGGCTGAAACTATGGTTTCAACTTCTTGGTGGAGGATGACTCCATTTTTGCTTTTGGTTGGTTTTTTTATTCCACCTACAAAAGGGAGGCCTGTGGAAACTGGATTTGTTGATGTGTGGACAAGATTTGTCTATAGAGTTTGCAGTGCTCTTCCTTTGTGTTTGTTGGAGGCTCTTTCCTTCCCTTGATTAGATATTGTATGGTTCCAAAGGATATGTTCCAAAGTATATATCATCTGTTTTTTTTTTCTATCTTTATTTTTGTTAATTGAAATGAAATATTTGTTTCTAATAAAGATAGAGATTATATTCTAAAGAACCAAAGAAAGTACAACTCCCAACATGATTTTTATCATGCACTGATCAATGAACCAAATATTTTGAATTCAGTGAGAAGTTACTAGGTAGGAAGGTCTTAGTTGAAGTCCGAGCTTAATTGATGGTTGGTCTCATTGTATCAATTAAGAACTCCATCATATTTGGTCCCCAAGCATGGGGGTGGTGGAGGGTTTTAGGTTTTAGGTCAGGTTGGTTTTGGGGGTCTGTTCTGGGCAGGAGTTGTTAATGTCTTTGGTCAGGACCCGAGTATGGTCTTTAGATTGTTTTTTCTGTATCCTTCACGAGTGGAATCAGAACTAATTAGTTGTTTCTGCTTCAAATTATTTTGGTTGGAGAATAAAGATAGAACTCTATCAAATATTAATCTGGATGACATTCAGTTCAAGTTCTAAAATATGAGACATGCTATGGGAGCCATGGTAATAAGTTATGTTTTTCATTATAATGGGCTTATAGACTCTGTGGAGGAAAATAATATTTTTCTTTATGAAACCAATAAGGTTGAAATGTGAGAAATTTCCATTTAAGAGTGTGTTTTGCAAAATAATGTTTAGATGCAAAGTTATTCAATTTGATTTAATGTTTTCTATTACTCTGCTGCATATAGTTGTGCATGACTGCTCATGGTTATTAAATTTGTTAAATTACATTGCAGTTGTCAGAGCTTGTGAATGTGGATGGCTATAGTGATTGGATACATTTAGTAGCAGAGTTCACGTTAAAGTCCTTACAATCCTGGCAGGTTGAATAGTGTTTATATCCCTTGAGTTTCTCCACATGTAAATTTATACTTTCATTTAAAAAAGATATTGCTTAAGCGACATTGAACTGATTATTTGCATCCTAGCACTCTTTTTGACTTGATATACTCATTAAGTTTGCCTTCTTACTCAGTGGGCCAGTAGCAGTGTATACTACCTTTTAGGGTTGTGGTCCAGATTGGTGACATCTGTACCATATTTGAAGGGCGATGCTCCAAGCTTGCTGGATGAATTTGTGCCTAAGATTACTGAAGGTTTTATCACATCTAGATTTGACTCTGTGCAGGTATATTGACAACCAATTTTTTTTGGCACTGGCATATATTCTGATTTCATTTTAAAATTGAAAATTATTATTTTCTGATGCTTTTATAGGCTGGATTTCCGGATGATCTTTCTGAGAATCCACTAGATAGCGTTGAACTTCTTCAGGATCAGCTAGAATGCTTTCCTTACCTTTGCAGATTCCAGGTTTAACATTCATATATTGCTTGCTCATGTTACTTTTACAGCCTCAATATTGTTTTGTTTTTATATTCCCCAGAAAGAAAGGGTCCTTGAGGCCTAGCTTAAGTGGTAAAGGGTTGGGAGGGTTTGTGGGAGGTTCAGCGTTCAAGTTTCAATGGCAACAAAATTTTACTTATTAAAAAAAAATCCCAAGAAAGAAAGGTTTACATGTATGATAAATCAAGTTCTTGTTCTTATGAGTGCATTCATTGTATTTGCTATTACCTTAACTTTCGTCTTTCTTCCTGAGTTGCAGTATGAAAGCAGTAGTTTGTACATAATAAGCATTATGGAGCCTGTCCTGCAAACATACACGGTAAATCCATTCATTGGAGGAACAATGTCTTAATTTGGTTAAAATATTTGTAAACTTATTTGTGTAATGATTGAATCTATACTTGTTTTTAATTGACTTAAATAGGAAAGAGCACGATTGCAGAACAGTGATAACAGTGAACTCTCTGTAATTGAAGCCAAACTTGCTTGGATTGTTCATATTATTGCTGCCATTCTTAAGATAAAACAAAGTACTGGTTGTAGGTAAAAACTTGTTATTTGTTTTTTTATCCTTATTGAATATCACGGCATGTTTATTTATAAAATTTATTACTATATTTTGCTTCATTTCACTGTCGCAGTGTGGAATCACAAGAAGTAATTGATGCTGAACTTTCAGCTCGTGTTCTGCAGTTAATAAATGTTACTGACAGTGGACTACACAGTCAGGTACACCTGCTGCAGTTTTCCTACTTGGTGCTAGATTAGGATTATGAATGAAAATGGAAGCACTGGTTTTAAAACACTGATTCATCCTTCTGTTCATTTCTTGTACTACATACATCATTCACAGGATACACGATGAAAATGAGAATTTTTTTTCCCTGTTTTGATAAGAAAAGGAAGTTGTATTGTAGTAAATGAAGTTAAGATGACCAAAAGAATGAAGGATGAGAAGTCCTTCTGAAAAGAAAATGTAAATAATTATATAGACAAGAAGAATACGAAAAGAGAGCCTTTGGCTGCTCACTCCTAACGCTCAGGTCTCTGAAGCTCAAGGGGGTATAAGGTTCCCACAAAGTCAGAGAAGAAGCCCCTCTTTTTGCAGCTGATAGGCTTCCTGACTTGCCAATCTATGCTTCCACAAGGAGCAACCCAATCCCCTAACAAGGTCCACAATTCTCTGCACCTAAGATGAAAATGAGAGCTAGCATTGCTGCCTTGGTGACCATCTATAAGCACATAAATTTGGGTGTCAAATTGCATTTTTGATTTTGCGTTTGAATGATCGTCTAAATAGGAGATTAAACAAATTGCCAGACTACATTATATCATTGAAAAAGATAACAAATTCCTGGCATTTTTGTTACAAATTTGGTGAAGCATCATATAGTGGCTTACTTTGGTATGTTATGGAGGTTTTGTGCTTCATCTTAAGTTGATTTTGGAAGTGGCAAAATACTTTATTTATTGCATGGGGTCCTTGTCACTGGTTTTAGGAATCAATCATATAGTTGCAATAATGCTTATTTGGTTATCAATTGTGTAGTAGTTTGTTTGATTGTCTTTTCTGAATTTCCTTTTAAAAAAAATTTAATGAAGGCACGACCTTTTTTTGGCTCTCTAGTTGTGAATTTATTTGTTTTTGGCTTTGTTTTTTGATGGTTTTTTATTGCTCTATTAGTGGTGATTGTATATGTTCTTGGCTAACTAGCCATCATTTTCTAGTGGATATTAATTAAATACACAATTTTGTATTTCCTGTGATTTGTAGCTAAGCACTCATTTTCTTGTTTACTATAGAAGCATTTAGGCTGTAAATTTATTCTTTAAAAGCTAAAATGAACTCTTATGTTTAATGAAGATTAAATGGATTGGCCTGTTAACTTTTTAATTTGTTTTCACAAATATCTTGGGAAACATTGAAACTATTGATTTTATTCTGTTGTCATTTTTACAGAGATATCGTGAAATAAGCAAGCAAAGACTTGATCGTGCCATTCTCACATTCTTTCAGCATTTTCGAAAGTCTTATGTAGGGGATCAGGCCATGCATTCTTCCAAGGTAATGAAGTTTCTGTTTTTCCTTTCCAGAAAGTGTAGTTTAAATATTCCCTTGAAGCTCTTTCTTTATGTTGCAGCAGTTATATGCCCGATTGTCTGAGCTTCTTGGACTACATGATCATCTGTTATTATTGAATGTGATTGTTAGCAAAATTGCTACAAATCTCAAGTGCTACACTGTGGTGAGAGTTGTGTATCTGCTACTTGCTCTTTAACATGCTACTCAAGTGCTCATTTCATCTTTATTTTTTTGTTTTTGTTTTGCATACATTGCAGAGTGAGGAGGTTATTGACCACACATTGAGTCTGTTCTTGGAACTGGCATCTGGGTTAGTTTATCACATCAATATCTGACTAGAAGAACTGGAGCTGTCAGTTGTTTTGTTTATGCATTTTATTTATTTCCCTCAAAATTATTTTTTGGTTCACATATATTTCACAGGTATATGACTGGAAAGTTGCTTCTGAAGTTGGACACTGTTAAATTCGTAGTTGCCCATCATACTGTAATTCAGCTGTGATATATTTAGTAGTTTTTTTTTCTTCTTCTTTGTTCTAACCTCACTTATCTGTCTTTGAAATCTTTATTTCCTCTTCATTTAGAGATTCTTTTCTTGGAATTCTAATTTCAGAAGGAGCACTTTCCATTTTTAGAAGAATACAGATGCTCTCGCAGCAGAACAACCTTCTACTACACTATTGGCTGGTTGATTTTTATGGAGGACAGTCCTGTGAAATTTAAATCTTCAATGGATCCCCTTTTGCAAGTATCTCTCCCTCTCTCTCTCTTTCTCTCTCTCTCTCTTCTCTCTCTCTCTCTCTCTCTCTCTCTCTCTCAACACGTCATAGTTGTTGTGGTAGTTTTAAGCATAGTTGTTAACTTGTAAAATGTATCGTGCATTGTTTTTCAATTTTTCTGTATTGTGTATTTTAAGTTTTTTTATATAGTGAAAAATAAATAGAAAAATATGTATATTTATGCATACTTATTGAAAGTATGAAGTATAAAGTATTATATAACCAATTTCATGAAAGATAACAGAATCTAAAGAGTTAAATTATCCGTCTTGTATTTATCAATTGATTGGTGAATGAAAATGTTTGTTTCTGATTAAAAAATAGAAAAAAAAAAAAAAGCCATTAGAATTTTTAGAAAACAAAAAGCCTTTCAACTCCATATTCAAGAAGAGCATGAATAGCTTGATACAAAAATCCTTATTTCCTTGTCTGGTAATTTATATTTAAAAAGAAAATTTGTTTTCTTGCAAAAGTTCCACATGTTTGTGAATGGAACAATTTTCCTATCTTCTCCCTTTTTCAATGCTTTGGCAGTCCAATTCTTATAAATGTCTTGTAACTGCTCTTGGCCCATATTTCATATCATTATGTTTGCCATTCCATGCATGGATTTCTTTATCACAATTTTTTTTTTTTTTCAGTTATTTGTCAAGGTGTCTACTGCTGTATAATCCTAAACTTATTAGCTCTTCTTTTAGTCTGCTATAATCCCTAACCTATTGGCTCTTCTTTTGGTGTGCATTTGCAACTCATGCCCTTATTTCAATTTTAATGTTTTTGGTGTTCAACAATTATACAACAGATTGGTACTATTTTTCCCTATTGGTTATTTATTTTATCATAGAAGGTGTGTTCATTGGTGTTTTAGGTTTTCATCAGTCTAGAATCAACTCCTGATGCAATGTTTCGTACTGATGCTGTAAAATATGCATTAATTGGGTTGATGAGGGATCTTCGAGGAATTGCAATGGCAACAAATAGGTTTGCACGTATGCTATTTTTGGGTTCTTCATTGTCAACTAAGGTCAACCGGTCTTATATTTTCTGTCTGAATGTCTTTCAGCCGCAGAACTTACGGGCTTCTATTTGATTGGTTGTATCCTGCACATATGCCACTTCTCTTGAAAGGCATTTCGCACTGGACCGATACACCAGAGGTGAAGTAAAATGGTTATTTTCTTCCTTATTTGATATATTGGACATGGAAGTGGCCCTTTTATCATTAAGTAGTCAACTTAAATCAGAATGGTCGTGTGCATTTTCTCTATAAGCTGTCAAGTCTTGGGCCACCAAGACTTTATTTTAGATATTCTTTTGTTTTTGGTTTTATCCATAAGGTGAAGTATAGAGTCTATGATTTCAAAGAGGCAATTTTGGTATCATGAAAATTCATTGAACATGAAATGGCTTCTTAGATGAACTAAGAAGAGGTCCTACAAGAAGCAACTTTATTCATACTTCTGCATTAAGTTCCTTTTAAACTTGGGGGTTACCTTAATCAAAATCATCCAAACATAAACAAAATCTATCATTTAATTTAAACAAGAGCTTGTGGCTTTCAAAAAGCCAATCCAGACAGGGCTTAAATCTTTTGCTCTCACCCTCTACCCATCTCTGTCCACTTTCTCTGACTTATTGTCCTTGAATGAAGCTACATTTAAGTTCTCCTAAATGTATGCATTTCTAAATCTAAATCATTCTTTACTGAATTGGGGTCCTGGGATTTGATGACTAATTTCTACATGTTCAAAAACAATTGCTGTCAACTGGGATCCACACAATTCAATCTGAAGGAAGAAACTAACTTTTCTAAGTCTACTCCATCCACACTAATATAGTAGCATAACTTGTACTGCTACAGCACAATGATCCCTGTACAAATAATGTGACAAGATGTTTCTTTGAAACTGAGGTTTGAATTGATTCTGCATTTCTACAAATAGGAAAATTGGCTGTGACAATGGTTAGACTCTCTCACTCATTCCATAGAAAGTTGAATATTTCGCATAGTCCATGGGGCTTCACTCAGGTTGTAAAGGGGTAGGCTGGGGTTTGAATTGATTCTGCATTTCTACAAATAGGAAAATTGGCTGTGACAATGGTTAGACTCTCTCACTCATTCCATAGAAAGTTGAATATTTCTCATAGTCCATGGGGCTTTACTCAGGTTGTAAAGGGGTAGGCTGGGGTTTGTCATTTTAAGTTTCCAGTCATGTGACAGTCTATATATGTATATCTCTTGTGCTTTATTCTCACCAAACTTTATATAAAAGTGCAGTTGGTTTCATAAGGTTTATATTCTTTTAGGGAAATTCAAAGTTGATTAGGTATATAAGTGATCGAGTTGTTCAAATATGTAGAAATTTTATGATCATGACTTGATTGCATTTCTCTGGTTCTTGCTTAATTCCATTTCTATGGATAAAACTATCCTGGTTTTCTTTATTAACTTGATATAACTTTTTCTTTTCTCCTTTAGTATTGGATTTTGCAGAAAGTCACTGTTTCTGTATGTTATAATTGATAGGCACATTTGTGTTCTCATAAATTTACAGTCTTAAGTTATTTGTATGCTCTTTTCTTGTTGCATCTGCTTGTCTATCTCTTGTGCCAGTTACTTGTCTAAAAGATTGCATTAGGCAAGTATATTAAAAGGAATGCAATTGACTTCAACTATTTATGAACACAGTTTAAGAGAAGAATGAAAATTTTTTATTATTTTCATTAAGAAAAAATAGGAATACAGATGCTTATATATATACTACTATGTTCTGAATTCTAGAAAACTCTACAACTAACTTCTTATAAACTAGGAACAAATTTTTTTAAAATACTAATAAATAAAACTGAATAATCCTAACTTTTTCTACGCTAAAGTAGAATAAAATTAATTCCTAAACTTCTAGAATCTTCAATGCTCCCTCTCAAGCTAGTTCACAGATATCTATCATTCCTAGTCTGCTAATTAAGCAATTAAACATCCCTTTATGAAGTCCATTGATTAGAACATCTGCCAACTATTCTTCAGAAGGTACATAAGGTATGCAGATCAGTCCAGTATCCAGCTTGTCCTTGGTAAAGTGATGATCCACTTTAACATGCTTAGTTTTATCATGTTGAACTATATTATGTGCATCATTAATAGTTGTCTTGTTATCATAGTAGAGTTTCATTGGCTTCTTATGAGGAATTCTTAGGTCTTCAAACAGTTTCTCCAACCAAAGATGCTCACAAATACCATGAGCAACTGCTTTGAAGTCAACTTCAACACTTCTTGCAACAATAGATTGCTTTTTACTCCTCCAAGTCACTAGGTTTCCTCCTACAAAAGAATGCTAACTTGAAGTAGATTTCCTATCCATTATGCTCCCAACCCAATTGACATGCTTCAATTTGAAGGCTATTGTTGCTTCTAAACATTAGGCCTTTTCTTGGACTTGCTTTTAAATACTTAAGAACCCAATAGAGTGCCTCAAGGTGTTTTTCATTTGGAGAGTGAATGAATTTGCTCACAATACTAATTATAACCCTAATCTGCAAGAAGAAATTGGAGTTTTGGCTGGTTTACACCTTAGCAATCTGGTTTCTTTGAGCAAATCTAGGGTATACTTCCTTTGTGACACAAAAATACCTTCCTTTAATCTAGCAAACTCTATGCCCAAGAAGCACCTCAAGGTTCCTAGATCCTTGATCTCAAACTCTTTAGCTAGAAAATTCTTCAATCTCTTCAATTTAGCTAGATTATCTCCAATAAGGATGATATCATCCACGTACACTATTAATATAGCAAGCTTGCCATCACTAGAATGATTGAAAAAGAGTGTATGATTTGTTGGCTTTGGGCGCACCTGTGGCTGCTAATGGATTTAGCGAATCTGTCTAACCAAGCTTTTGATGATTGTTTTACTCTGTAGAGTTATTTTTTTAGCCTACACACCTTTTCACTTCCAACTCTTCTTCAAAACTTAGACGCAAGGTCATATAAACTTCTTCCTCTAATTCACCATTTAGAAAAACATTCTTGACATCTGACTATTGTGAAGACCAGCTCAAGTTGGCTGCAAGGGTCAAGAGAACTCTTGTTGTACTCAATTTGGCAACCAATGCAAATGCCTTTGGTAGTCAATCCCATAGGTCCTTGTGAAACGTTTCGCAACCAGCCTTGCTTTGTAGCTTTCAATGGATTCATCTACATTGTATTTTACAATAAATACCCATTTAAAACCCATGGGTTTCTCCCCCCTTAGTGCATCCACAAGTTGCCATGTCCTATTATTCTCAAGTGCCCTTATTTCTTCCAAAACAATGTGCTTCCACTCTAGAATAGCCAAAGCCTCTTGTATGTCCTTTAGAATTTCAACACAAGGGATTAGTAGTAAAGCCCTTGTAGTGGGAGATAGCCTATGATATGAGACATGTTTAGCAATAAGATGTTTAGTACAAACCCTAGTACCTTTCCTAATAGCAATTGGAGTATTTAGATCATCAGTGGAGGTGCTTTCTACTCTAGAAATATCAGAGGAAAGAAATTTAGTAGCTGGAATAATAGATGGAGTAGATTTAGGAGTTAGAATACCTATATCTTCCAACGTACATACACTTAGATGCGATGTTTGGTGACTTGTAGAAGATTGATTTTCCATATCTTGATCTTTCTTCCCCCTTGGGCAGACCCGAAGTTCGATGCAAGGTTGTTCAAGTAGTGTTTCTCTCCCTGAATTTTAAATTAGTATAGGCATGGATGGTTCAAGTTGTGTTTCTCCCCTTGAATTTGAACTTAGCATAGGTACAGGTAATGAACCCAAATTTTTCCAAAAGGAATCTTCCCCAGTAATTGTTTCCCCTTAAAGAGGATTTTTAATAAAGTAGGGCTTTTGTTTTCAAAGAAAGTAACATCCATACTCATAGAGGGCCTCTTAGAAATGGAATCATAACATTTATACCCTTTTTGAGTTGGGGAATATCTAAGAAACACATTTGACAGACCTAAGGTTACCTAAAAAAAAATAAAAAATAAAATTGATAGACCTAAGGTCAAGTTTGGAATGGTGTAGTTTTTGGACATGAACAAATGCTATACATCCAAAGACGTTTAATGGGAGAGAGTTAATCATTCTGGTTTGGGGAAAATATTTTAAGAATTGCAATGAGGTTTGAAATTTCAAAATCCAAGTAGGCATTCTATTTATTGGGTAAGAAGTTGTAAGGATTGCCTCACTCCAAAGGCACTAAGGAACTCCCATGGTAAGCATAATTGCCCTAGCCACTTCGAATAAGTGTCTATCCTTATGATCAGCAATTCCATTTTGGTGTGATGTGATGCATCCATACATGATGATTGTTGAACAATGGCCTTGCTCTATCAAGTAAGGGCTAAGGATGATATTGAAGTATTCCTTCCCATTGTTGATTCTAAAAACCTATATTTAGGAATTGAGTTTTAACCATATTATGAAATTCTTTGAAAATTCTCCTGGCCTCAGATTTTTCTCTCATTAGATACACCTAATATATCCTAGTATGATCATCTATGAATGTTATAAACCATCTAGTATTTCTTAAATTTGTCACTCTTGAAGGTCCCCATATATCAATATGAACAAGAGTAGAAAGCTTGGATTCCTTGTAAGGTTGCAATTGAAAAGAAAAATGATGATGTTTAGACAATTGACAACTTTCACATTGGGAAAATGAAGGATTTTTCTTCTTGAACAAAGAAAGGAACAATTGTTTCAAATATTGAAAACTTGGATGACCTAGCCTATGGTGCCATAACATCATTTGATAAATTGTAGAAAAAGAAACTTCTCTCGTACTTGTAGTTTGAGCTTGTCTACTCTCAAGGGAATCCTCATCAAAATATTATAGTCCATCGACCTCTCTAGCATTGCCAATCATCATCTTCAAATGCATGTCCTGAAATTTATGTCAAGAGTGTGAAAATTTTGCAATGCCATTGAAATCCATAGTTAGTTTATTAGCATACAAAAGTTTGGATGCAAGATTAGGAACTCGAAGAACTAATTTTAGAGTAAGATTCTTTGAAATATAGAACCTTCCACTGTAACTGGGGACAAGGTGCCATCTGCATGTCAAATCTTTAAATTTCTAGAACATGTAGTATAGGATGAGAAAAGTTAAAATTGACTAGTCATATGATTTGAAGTACCTGAATCAATTATCCAAGGTGTATAAAAAGAAACAAAACTTAGAGCTCTAGGAAGAAGACCTTTATAGGATAAAGTGCATAAGGGATTTTGAGAGGACTGATTCATCAACTTGTACAAGTGTTCAAGTTGCTCTTTGCTAAACAGTGATGGTTCAATACTACTTTGAGAGTCTGTTAGTCTTTGCATTCCTCAAGTTCTTTTTGCAGGTTTTATCGCTTTCCAATTTAATGCTTTATCATGCAGCTTCCAACAGGTTTCCCTAGCATGCCTCAGGTTGTTGCAGAAATCACACCATCTTCCTTTCTCATCAAACTTCTTCCTTTGGCTTATGATTGTTGTTCCAACTTCAGTTGACAGGCCTTTCATAGTAGAAACACTAAGAGCAGAATTTTCAGAAACCATAATAGGTTTAATTGTCTTTCCCATCATCATGATTTTTTTACTTTATTCCTTTCAGACTTATGAGAAAACTTCTCTTGTAGAAGGAAGAGGTTCTTTAGCAAGTACATGTCCATGAATGTTGTACCCAGTTAGATCTGAGTTGGAACGATTCCAAGAACAGTAGGTTCTTCGTTAGATCTCTGTATTGCTCCTTGTCTAGTGGATCTAAAGATCCTTTTCTGTTCAGTATTGTGTGGAGGACTTGGGCTCCAGTGAAGGTCAGCTTCTTTGCTTAGGAAGTGACATGGGGTAGAATTCTAACTTTGGAAAGAGGAGGGGTTGGAATCTTCCAAATAGGTGTAATTTGTGCAAATTTGAGGAGGAAACCATAGATCACTTGCTTCTTTTTTGCTCTAAAGCAAGAATGTTGTGGAGTTTGATTTACTTCCTTCTTGGTGTGGAGGGGGTTTTGCATTCCTCAATTAAAAGGAATTTGTTGGGTTGACATGGCTCTTTCGTGGGTAACAAACAAAAGGAAGTGTGGAGGGCCTCTCCCTTGTGCTTGTGGTGAACTTTTTGGGAGGAAAGGAACAGAAGGGCTTTCAATGATGTGGAGCAATCTCATCAAGCGATTAAATCTACTTTTTTATTTACTTTTGTGAATTAGGCTAAGGTGTACGTAGATGACACTCTTTCTATGTTAGATTTGTAGATTGGTTGGGTTCCTAGTAAGGGGAAGGTTTCCTTACCTTTTCGTCTTTACTACTCTTTGTTTGTATATTTCATGTGTACTTGTTTCGCCTGTTTTAAGGTGCCCTTAATACATGTCCTCTTTTTGTCCTATATAAAAAAAAAGGTCCAAAAACCTCATCTAATTCCTTATTCAAACCTGCAAGAAATTCAAATATTATTTCTTTCTGAAGCATTTTCTTAAACCGAGCACTATTAACAGTAGAACTCCATTCAAGGTCATAAAACATGTCTAGTTCATGCCATAAACTTTTGAGGATGCTATAATACATTGTTACACTTTGGTCTCTCGAATCTTCGTCTTGATCTCATATACTTGTGTTGAGTTGCTTAAATCCGAGTAGGTTTCACTTGCTGCATCCCACAATTCTTTTGCAGTTGACAAGAAGAGAAAGGACTATCTAATGTCAAGTTCCATAGAATTCATAAAAAATAATCATGGGGTTTTTTGAATACCACAATGGAAAACCCGGATCATCTTCTGATGGAGCTGTATAAGAGCCTGTCAAATAACCCATTTTTCCTTCTCCTGTAATAAAGAGCTTCATGGAGTGAGACCACCGAAGCAAATTTTGTCCATTCAACTGATATGAGGTGATCTGTAGGGATCTCTAAAACTTCGTGTTAGAACTGGTTTATCATACTTCATGTTGTCTTCAGAAACTTCATCTTCAGTTATGCCCAACATCTCCTCCTATAACAATAAATCATCCCAAATAGACGAAATAAATGGAGAAATGATCTTCTATAATCTGGTGAAGAAACCAGATTGCAAACAAGTTGCTGGTCCTTGGAAAGAACCAACTTTGATACCATGATTTTAGTTTAAGAGAAGAATGAAAAATTTTTATTGAGGAAAAGTAAGAGTGCATATGCCTAATTATATATGACTCTGTGCTGAATTCTAGCTACAACATAGGAACTAACAAACTCTACTATTAACTTCTTATAAACTAGAAACAAACTTTTAAACTAGGAACAAACTTTTTTCAAATACAAATAAATGAAACTGAATTATCCTAACTATTTTTGCACTAAAGTAGAATAAAGCTAATTCCTAAACTTCTGGAATCTTCAACAATTTATTATTGTTTTCCAATCTTGTTTATGTTTTATGTTCTATTTTTCTTCTCTTTTGTGTTTTTTTTTTTTTTAGTGTTCTGGTATTTTGGCTTCATTCATATTGTTAGAAAAACTTAGTGGTCTTGTTTTGTTTTATTTGCTTCTGATTTTGTTTTTTGGTTTTGGTTTCTTGGTTTTTTTTTTTGTGTGTTTTTGGCTCAATGTGCAACATTTTTGTATGACTAAATGGTGCAGGTTACCACCCCATTATTAAAATTCATGGCAGAGTTCGTCTTAAACAAAGCCCAACGATTAACGTTTGACTCATCTTCTCCTAACGGGATACTTCTTTTCCGGGAAGTCAGCAAATTAATCGTTGCTTATGGGTCAAGGATTTTATCTCTTCCAAATGCTGCTGACATTTATGCCTACAAATACAAGGGAATATGGATTTCTTTAACAATTCTTTCAAGAGGTAAGTACCTTCTGGTTTTTAATGTTTACTAGGTGGAATTCATCATATTTGTTGAAAACCAATTTGTTGTGTGAAAATTAGTTAAATTGAGAGGCTCAAAAGGGGACAAGCAAATTGGCCAACCAACCACAACTAAATATGACACATTTTAAACATTATTGTAAGGACATGACTGAATGAATTAACATCCTAGTACATCTTGAACTAAATATGACAAAAACATCTCAGTCTGAGACAGGAAACTGAAGCCACAACTAAAAAAGGAAAGGTGGACGATGTGTCCGACAATTGGTAGTCCTGGAGCTTCCACAACTCTCACCTGCCATTACCATTCATGATTTAGGATCCCTGGCAACCTTATTTGGAAAACATGAAAGGAACCACATGTTGAATTAAGACTAAAATAGTTAAACCATAAAAACTGTTCAAAGAACATTTTAATAGACAGTTTATCATGCTCATGTAATAGGATTATAATAATAATGTATTCAAAAGTAATTTTAATGGTAAAACTTTGCAATCATTCTTTAATCATTGCATGTTTAAAATCTTCATATCATCTCTAAGATACAATATCGGAAACATACCATTTGGCATTGAGAAATTTCCATTATGGGATCAGGATGGTGGCCATATCTTGGCTTCAGGAGAATTGTCATTTGTTGACATTGAAATCTCTTCATCTTGGCACTAGCATTGCTTGTTTAACTACAACATTCCGTTCTGTAATTGAAACCATTGGATGTAAGAGTGCCATTTTGAAGAGAGATATCCAAAATATCTTTTGTTTGAAGTGGCATGTCATGTGCTGGGGGAGTGGTGAATTAGTTGATATATTTTACTTTTTTATTACCTTGCTTAGCTATATTAGCATTGTAGTAAGGGTTAGTGGTACTTGTTGGAATTGATTGGGTTTCACCTAGAAATGTGGGGGAGATGTTGGTAACTTCACTTAAGCTGTGTTTGGTTCATGGAAAATTTGAGGAATATGAGGGAAAGAAAGTAGAGAAGAAAAGTAGAAGAAAAGTGAAAGAAAATAATAGTTAGATTTAAAGTCAATAAATAATTTTTTTATGTTACTTCAAACTCATTTTACTTATTACATAAGTTTCTTAACTAATTTTAATTGTATTTAATTTTCTTTCATATTTTCCAATGTAAAACCAAATATGGGAAAATCATTTTCATTAACACCTTCTAGGAACCAAACATAACCTTAAGGAATTTAGAGGACTTCCTAGAGGTAAGGTTCTTGGTGTAATGCTAGCCACACCTTGATTTGAACCATTTACATGGAAAGAAATGTAAGGGTTTTTGTGGGTAAATGGAAGAATTTAGAGATATGATGACATTTGTTTTATTCCTTTAATTCTTTATGGACTTTTATTACTGAAGTCTTTGCATGTACTCCTTTGAGCCTTATGTTTCTGATTGGATCCTAGTATGTGGTCCATGGGGTTGGCTAAGGTGATGCTTCCTGTATGGTTACCACCTTTAGTAAGTTTTGTCAAGCTAAATTGTATAGATGTTTTATGGGCAAACCAAGGCAGCTAGAGATTAGTTGATTGCTTGTATCATCATGGCACCATGGTGAGAGCTTTCTCTAAACCTGTTGGAGAGGGTTTTTCCAGGATGGCTGAGATTTCAGTCTTATTGGAGGGCCTTTTGCAAGCCAAAGCTTTATGGATTTATGATCTTTTAGTGGGGAAAGATTTTACTGTTGTCATATGATGGAAGACTAAGAAAGAAAGAGGCCTACAGAAGTTTGATGGTTGATTTTGCCAAATGTTTGATATATTTTGAGAGTTTGGTTGTTCCTTTTTTCAGGCTCCTAATTAAGTTCATCATGGGATGATCGTTTAGAAAGGCTTAGAGCCAAACATTTATTTATTTATATATTTTTACTTTTACTATTACTACTACTACTACTACTACTACCTAATACTTTTCTTTTTTTTCTTTTTTTCTTTTTTTTTAATATATTTTTTTGTAAAAATTTTTTATAACCTCCTTTAGTTGTATTAAGCAATTTTTTTTGGGATTTTTTTTGTAATTGTCTTCAGACTTGTGGTTAATTTTGTCTTTTTTGGAGCAGCATACTCTTCCTTTTCTTCTTTTTGATGAGATTTTGCATGCTAGATTGTATAGTGTCAGTTCTCCATTATATTTGGTAGAATATTTTCTGACCTACCATAAAGATGTAAATTATTGGCTAATTTTATCGTTGTCTTTAACCAAATGACAGCTCTTGCTGGAAACTATGTCAACTTTGGTGTGTTTGAACTATATGGTGATAGAGCACTTTCTGATGCCCTTGACATTGCTCTAAAGATGACACTCTCAATTCCTTTGGCTGATATATTGGCTTTTCGGAAGGTATGTAGGACATGCAGCTACAGCATATTGTTGCACAAATATGATTTCTGGATAGCATTTTAGAATAGATTTCAGTTGTAGAAACTCATCTAGCATCAAATTTTTAGTTTAAGAAAATGGATACACCATTAAATATTTTTTTTTCTACAAAAAACTCATTCGTATTTAAGTTTGTGTGTTTGGTTTGTCCACCATCCTTGGTTTTAATAATTCCAGTGAATAGCACTGCCTTAGATCATAGAATCATATCATATTGATGATGAGTCCTAACCAGTTGAGGTTTTCAGGTCAATTTTTAGAGCTGCCTAGTTTAAACTTCATGTGCATTATTTATCTAGATCATTAAATGTATTGATTTCTATTTTGATGTGCACTAGAGTTGCATGATCACTGGAAGTGACTAAATAGCCGAATTTTTCTTCTCACCATTGATTAATGACATTTTTGATTGGTCACCTTGTTTAGATTTGGAAAATAGATCTATTATTTGAATATAAGGTATGCTCACAAAAAAATCACAGGGTACTGCTCCATCATACCGTCATTTTGAATATAAAGTGATGAAGCCCCACAAAAAAATTCACAGGGCACTCCTCCATTGTAGATTTCTTCTGTGTATATGTGCACACATGCTTGTGTGATGTTCTCACCATCTTTGTGTTCTGGTCTTTCCTCCCCACTTCCCTAAAAGGGGCATGTGGAGAGATGAATTAGCAGCAGGTATAGATTACAGATAAATAGACGGGGACAACAACAGGAGACTCAAAATCTAAGTTCTTGAACATAACTATCATACCAGGTTATGCCACCAATTTTCCAAAAAGCTTAAGTTGTGAGAGTATGGGCTCACAATATATGTCAAGCTAACATTAATATTGATAATATAATGTTTCAACATTATTCAGATCTGTTTGCATATCAATAGAGATGCTTATTCTTGTTTCTTTCTTTTTTTTTTTACATAAAAGATTTTTCATAGGAATCTACATCCATTCAGATCTCTTTGCAGATCACTGGAGATGCTTATTCTTTCTTTTTCTTTTTCCTTTTTTTGTTCCTTTTTTCTTTTCTTTTTTTCATATAAAAAATCAAAATAAGGTTTGGAGAAGGGATATCCTTTTTAGGTAAGGAGTAGTGAAGGTTATAGGTCATTTGTGTTGTATGAAGAGCATAATGCTGGTCACCTAGCCTGAAATCAAAGTAGTGCTGGAAGACATGTTTTGAGGTCGTAAATTCTTTAACAGTTCCTGGGATATAGCATGTTCAATGTAAAATTATCTGTTGTGATGTTTCAAGCTGGATGGTCTAAGTTAATGGTGTTTGGTTCCTCATTTTGTTTGGGATTGACCTGTTTTACTTTCCAAACATGCCAGAGGATTAAAAATATAGTAGTGTTCTTTGTCTTTTGTTCTGTTGTTAATATTGATTTGAAGGAAATTTTATACAATTTTCTCTATATTTGCAGCTGACGAGGGCTTACTTTGCTTTCTTGGAGGTTTTATTCAACAGCCATATTGTTTTTATATTGAATCTGGATACAAACACCTTTATGCATATAGTTGGTTCCCTTGAATCTGGGCTTAAGGGTCTGGATGCAAATATCTCAGCACAGGTTTGTGTCATGCCAATATTTTGGGATTTATACAAACATTTGTATTGCAACATTTTCCTTTTCTATCATCATTTATTGTATGTTTTCTCACTCCACTTCTGATGGTCATCATTCTTCATTCATTATTTACAAGTGTCTTCACATAAAGTGCATTTCTTGCATAAGCATGTACTTCAATGCAACCTGTTGCTTGTCCAAATTTTCTTTCCATCATATGAGTTCCATAACTTTGGTGTTTTTCTTGCCAGTCTGCATCTGCTGTTGATAGTTTAGCTGCTTTCTATTTCAACAACATTACTGTGGGCGAGGCACCCACCTCACCGGCTGCAGTTAATCTTGCACGGCACATTGCAGATTGCCCCACTTTGTTTCCAGAAGTAAGTTAAAGAGTTCTTACTTTATTGTATAATATGATTAGAATCATGTTTTTGAAATTAAGACCTTATGTGTTTCTTGTGGTGAAGCAGTTCTTATCACTTCTTATGCAAGGTCATAATCCTTTTTTCTCTTTTGCTATAAGATTTTTCACCAATCATTAGAATATAAGCTTTATTTCAATATTCTAAATTATATTCTACGTAGATTAAGCAAACATCCATCTTAAGATTAAAACATGGGTTATTAAGAAAAGTAACATTAGAAAGTATCCTTAGGGGTTAGGTAAATGCATTTGCTATTTATTGGGGTCAGGCAAGAGGGCAGGCAAGATTTTAGCAGGATGGAAGGGTGCAGTGATAGGCTGTTGAAAATTTATAGTTCCAGATTTTTTCTGAATTGCATCGATGACAGGCCAAATAGCGGAATATAGTAAACCACATTTTGGTCTATTGTCTGTCATCTGAGAATCTGGCTTATGTTATTCTCATTGTTCGGCTTTGTTGAGTGCTCTGGATGATGGTGTCAGAGATTATTTGTAGCTGGCATGAGAGAGTTATCAACGGTAATAGGAGGAAACAATGGTGCACAGACCCTCTGAGCTCTGCTTAATGTCAGGAGACTTAACAGAAAGTATTGGAGGAATTGAGTATCTGAAAGGAAAGCTTAAAGAAGTTGTTCTTTGAGCCCTTTGTGGTTGGATAGAGGATGTTTAAGTGAATAATGGATAATCTTTTATAAACTCCTTTTATATGTGAGCTGCTCAGTTGTTTTCCGAGTGTGGGGTATTTTTTTATTATTTTTTTTATTTTAAAACTTTTTATGAACTTTCATGGGACTTACCTTGCAGATATGGAGGTAGCACAAGTTGGTATTCTCCTACTCCTATTCCTCATAATGTACTCTATTTAATGCTTATTGGATTTTCTTGCCCAACATTTGTCTTGATTTGGAGTGACCTTCTGACATCTGGAAATAGATCATTGAAAGCTTATGTATATACAGATATATACAGTAATTAATAAGAGGAAATTGAGAACAGAAGTGAGCGTTATTGAGCTTGAGAATATCTTCTTTTGAATATGCAAATCTTGTACTTAATCTTTATAATAAAAACGGGATTGCATTCCTTGATTAAATCTTCTTGTTAGTATGCACTTCATGCATTCAATCTTTTTACCGACATCGGAGTTGGTCACATTTTCTATTGTCCCCTTTCTTTAATATTTACTTCAATTTTTTTTTTTTCAAATTTTCTTGTATCTTTGTTTTGTTAATGCAAATTAATTTTTTTATGCATATTTATACAGATACTTAAGACTCTATTTGAGATTGTTTTATTTGAGGACTGTGGCAACCAATGGAGTCTCAGCAGACCAATGCTGAGCTTAATTCTTATCAGTGAGCAGGTGACAGTTTCTACCTCTCTGATTTCATGTTTTTCTTGTTTGTTTCTCTATTCTATTAAATTCTATTGTTATATTAAAATCCAACTTCCTTGTGGCTATTTGATTTGCTCATGCGGGCACATCTGGTGTTTATTGATCATTACTTCAAAGGGCTGATTAAATCTTATCAAACTCTGGTAGTTTTTGCATGGACTGTATCACTAGGTTGTTTTCTCAGCTAATGTGTGTCATCATTGTGTTAAAGATAGGATTGAAGAAAAAAACATGCAGTCCAGCGGTGGAATTAAAGTCTTTGTGGCAGAATTAGAACCTCAGTTTTGAAAATAATTGAGCTTTTAGATTGGGCTATTTGTGATGACCTGTAGCTCCTGTAATGTGTGTGTATATATATTTTTTTTGGTTTTTTTTTAGGTAAATAATTTTTTTTTTTGTTCCCACTAGGACTTGAATTTGGTACCTACCACAATCCACCCAACACCTTGCCATTTGGGCCAGTCCTGAAGGTCTAGTGCCTATAATGTGCATTTTGCTCACTGCATTTCCTTTTGTCAGTCTCTACTAACCTTTTTTGTGTGTGAATTTCCTTGTGTCACATCATGTGAAGTTCTTTGTGAAAGATTTATTCAGTTGTAATCTAGGGGAAGTTGTAGGTTACTAGTAGGACATTCCAGATAACTCTAGGCAAGGGTTCAGATGTGAGAGAGTGCTGGATTTTGCCTTGTTTTTCAGTTTTCCCTGCAATCATTTCGAGTATTACTGTGGCTGCACATAAAGTAAAATTCACTGCTGTAGCTTCTCTTTTCACTTTTGATCTGCTGCTCTCTGCCCATTTGGCACTTCTCTGTGTCTTGGTCAATCTTTTTTTTATTTAACTAAGGTTTTAGGTCTTCTTTTAATATATATATATTTAACTATTCTCCTATTGTCTCTTTCATTTTCTTTGGTGCAAGCCTCACACTTTGTGCAGACATGCCTCCTTTTCTTATTTGGGCTTTTACGTTTAGTCTCACTACCTAAAAACAGAAAAGCATATGTTCACAACTAAGGTGAGTATTCTTTCCAAAAGGATTTTCCTTTGTGGTACTGTGGATGGGACCCCAAAAGGTCAAGAAATAATAGGGGCTTTCCTTAAGAAGTTCTCTTGCCTCAGTCAAAATTTTGATTGCCCCTCTTTACATTCATGAACACATGGGCTCATGCATGCACACACATGCTATCAACATGTGTATTTATTAGTGTATGTATGCATGCAAAAACAAACAGCTGTACATATCAATGTATTAATTTATGAACTAATGTGTGTATGTACACACACACACACACACACACATATGTATATATTTATGTCTATTTTTCACTACTTCATCTTAAAATGAGAACTTGATTAAAGACACTTCCGATCATATCATCTTGACTGCATCCTTTTTTAGCTCAAACTAAGTTTCTCAGGTTAGTAAGCCACTCTGGCAGCATTGAAGTTACTCTTCTGCTGCCTCTAGCGGGATCTCTCTCTCCCCTTGTTATCTATGGTAACCTGAGAACTTAGCCTCTCTACTGAACTTTATCTCTAATTTTCAAGGCCAACAAGTGCACTCTAGTAACTCTACGTTCTAACAAGACTATCACAAACTTGTCCCATTCTCTGCAAAACTTAAGCAATAGGTATCTGGTTCTGTTGTTCTTTGTCATTTTCAAATGGTATAAATTACCTCTCTTCTTCAAGTTGTGGAGTAGAGAAATATCTCCCTTCTTTCTAAAGCACTCTTAATGGATTCCAAAAACAACTCAGCACCTTTTTGACCCAACTTTAGCCACCTAGAGGAGCCTCTCTTCCTCTCTATCATCTTCAGGGAAGAACAACCAACAATACCAGGTTTTAATTTTTAAATTTTATATTTTTAAAATTTTTATTTATTAGAAACCAACAGACTCAGCAAACTGAAGAGTTTTTTTATTCCATCTAAACTTATCTAACACCTAACCTTCATCTTTCCAGTTGTTCTTGGTAGGAGTTTGTTTGGAAACCTGTGCATATCTGCTTTGTTTTCTATCACTCAACTTCAAAAACCCATATATCTTCAACTCCTTGTACTTAACTCAACTGTTACATTTTATTTCTACACATTATGATCAATAGGATATGGCTATTTGGTTCTGACAGTTGCCTTCATTGTTATAGCCTATCAATCTCAAAACTATGTTTCCATATGCATGAATTACTGTATTACTTGAGCTGTCTTTAACTTTTTCATTCATACGTGTATTACTATAATGGCACGTGCTTTTTTTCTAGTTTTTGTTTTAAAAGTTCAAAGTCCATTGGATTGCAGATTTTCACGGATCTAAAAGCTCAGATTTTGGCTTCACAGGTATGTTTTTTGCTCTGCCTGCGTTGTTACTACAATAATCTTCTAATCTGTGGATGTGATGGAGATTAAGTTATTGGCTTAGTTAATATTTAGTCATTAAGAGATTCACTTTATTGGCTACCAGAGGCTCAGTATTGGCCAATTCGTGCATATTGTTTTCACCAATGCTATTACAAGGCTTTTATTAACTTTTTAGTTTTGTCTGGGTTGGTCAGGTTCTGGCCAGACTTCAACTTAACTTCAAATTAGCATCCTTATTTGCATTAGATTTAGCAATGAAAGAGGATACTAAAAATCACATGTAAGAGTTGAGAAGCACAAGATTTGTGAACTTTCTTTCAGAGTATCAAAATCTTGTTACTTTGTGATTTCTTCTGGTTCGTATTTCTGGGATCACAGTAATTGTGTTAAGAACACGATTAATTTGGTGTCACACCAAGATTAAAAAAAGTGTCAACATTATGCAAAAAAAACACTACCTTAATAAATTTCAGTATGTATGTATGTTTGTGTGTGTCTATATACATATTAACCTTCTCTCATGGTAAATGGCAATAAAACTTCATCTGGATGTAAGTTAGGGGGTTACTATCTTTTTTTCATGCTATCCGGTTTTATGTATAGGCCAATATGTTAAAGTTTAATCTATTGTTTTGATAAAATTTTCATAAATGGTTTAGCTTATACTGAACCCTACCTATCAGCCAATATTCTAAACCATGCCCAGAAATTACAGCCATTGAATATGTTGTCCTTGATGTGGAAGTGTTTCCTTTAAATGATCCTTAAGGTGAAACTTTCTTCTGTGATTTTGCAGCCTGTGGATCAGCACCAGCGCCTTTCCCTCTGTTTTGACAAACTAATGGCTGATGTCAATCGAAGCTTAGATTCAAAGAATAGAGACAAGTTCACGCAGAACCTGACCATATTCAGACATGAATTCCGCGTCAAATAGCTTCTCTCTTTGTGAGCTGCAGCTGCTCTTTGCTGGAGTATATTGTCTGCAAAAGATATTCATTGTGAAGAATCCTGTGCCCAATACTTCTTCTCAGTTCTAAACATGGACTATTCTGTGATAGAAAGTGAGCTTCTGTATACTGCAAGTGGTCATTATGCCTGAACCAAATAGATGTAGGTTTTCTGAAGCTCATACATTTGCAAAAGGGAAAGGTCCTTTTTTTGGATTCTTTGTGGTGATTCTGTATAGTGCTCTTTGTATTGAAAGGAATAGATATAAAGAACTTAGATTGGTATACTTTCAGAAAAAGGATTCCAGCATTTGGAGAAGCTAATGGTGGGTTTGAGATTTGGTTGGGGTTTGGCCAATGCTTAATTTTAGAAGATCAATTCTTTTTAGAATGAAGTTGTAAATCATTAATCGGTTATTTCTTTTACAGAGATGGATGAGCTTGAAGCAGATATTGTGTACATTAACCCTACATATATTCTTTATAGTTGTTGATAATAGAAAGTAATAGTTGATTGACTGTCCTTGTTTTTTCCTCTTTCCCTTTTTTTTTTCTTTTTACTTCTATTTTTTCAGCCTTTTCTCTTGTAGGTTAACATGTGATGCGAAATGGAGCTAATTTAAATCTGCTCTGGACATGTGATTTATCTTTCAATATTCACTGATGTCCCCTTCTTCGGTATGCTTCTTGTGCTTCTTTTGGAAACATGATCCCCAAATTGGAGTGTAAAAATATGTAAAATTTATTGTACTTTTGAGTCATGTATAACTTGTAATTTGCAGCTGAAGGGGGGGCATTGCATTCACATCCTATGTAACTAGCAATATTTCAGAAGTGTCAAAGGATGCATGTGGAAATCAATCAAGTGTGATACACAACATCAGGCCACATCTTAGGCAGCAAGGTTCGATTCAACCTATCCATCCTTTGAGGACACTTAGGCTTGAATTTCCTCCTCAGGATTGGAGAAGCCATTCTAGTGTTTGAAAATAGTTTCCTTTTCATCCTGCAGAAGAGACTTCCTATTGCTACAGGCAGGTGGGAACCATATGACAGGGTCCACTGCCAGGGCTTGATTGCTTGGTTTGGTCTAGCTAAGTATGTAGATAATGCTGAATTATTAGCTGAGCTTCGCCAAATAATACTGAGAGAGCTATGGACATAATGACAAATCATCTCAAATGCATAAACTGAACCTTTAGCGGGAGAATTGAATAAGAAATTATGGTTGGTACCCACAAGTCTCATTTGAACTACTGGCGATTATCATGACTACAAGACGAACAAATTTAACTTCAGAAGCCAAACATTAGTCATCACTTATCTTGATCTTTTCTGGATTGACCAAAAATTCTCAGGTGTGGAATGGCTGAAAATCTTAGAAGAGTGTTGCAAAACCTTCGGGTGGGGGTGGTATTTATACCCTCATCCAGGAGTCATACTTAAATGCTAGACTTACTACTTCAACAACTAGGAGACAAGCTTTGAAGATGGAAAATAAAAAGGAGTGAGAAAAATGAATCATAAGTTACACCAACGCATATTTAACTCATGTTTATTACGCTAGTAGGGAGAGTCATCCCCTTGTGGGCTTACTGTGTGACTATTTGTGCACTGTTTGCCGCATTTTCATAACGACGAAGTTCACGGATCTCCCTTTTATATTGAGGGCAGCAAAAGATCCCCTATGCACCACAACAATTATCATGGCAGGGGGCAGCTCCCTAGGAGGGTGCGGCGGTTGCTCCTCCTTGTTTCCATTTTCACCCCTTAGGGTCTTCTTGTCGTCCACGAATTCTTTTAATCCCCCTCTTTAATCATTTCTTCTAGACGTCATTTTACGTCCTATTTGTTGGGGTATCGTTCTGCCACGCTTGAGGGTAGAGGTAGGGCGGTCAGAAGTCACCCATAGCCTTGATTTACTGAAGGATTCATCGGTATGATACTTCAAAAGGGGTATAGGCGGTGCGAGGGCGGAATTTTAGTGTTCTCTTGTCCTTTCCTTACCCTCGGCTGAATCATGGCGTCGTTGGTTTCTAGACTACGGATGTCCCTATTGAGAAGTCTCGCAGGAGAGATGGGCGACTGTTGTTGGGGTTGATTTACGCGTGCTTTTGGACTTAACGTTCTTCTAGCATGGCCTACTTTCTTGTTTGCGAGAGTAATCCTTCAATGCTAGTGGGTGGGGATTTGGAGAGCAACCGAAAGAAGTCTTCAGGTAGCCCTTCCTCAAGTCGTGCATCCCTTGATTGCGAAAGATCGACAATGAACCGACGTATATATACTCTATGTAACCTCTTAAGCACTTGGAATAGCGCTTCCAATCCCTTCTACTGCTGCACCGAGTGAATGTACGGTGGCTCTCGACTCTTCCAAGTCTAAGAGCAGTTGAGAAACATGTGATTGTTTTTGAGTGGAAAAATAATAAGCAGCAAGAGGTGATTCCATCAATTCATAAGATGCAGAAAAATATAGAAGTAAATACCTTATACCTTACCCCTCCTAAAAGAGTAAAACCAAGAAAAGATAACTTTTTTCTAACCTACTATTAGCAAAGGCTTCACTCCAAAAAGGGCAAAAACCGGAACCTTACCTGCAACCATTTGATGATTATATACATTCATCTCCAAACATCAACCATATAAAGTTGTAAGACAATAATGAGTAAACATTAACCAAACAAGTTTTTCCATAGTATTCTAAACTCTCTATCCAAAAAGTCCCCAGCTTGGGATCAATCGCTACTTCCACCACCAGAACTGCCTGAACAAAAATATCTTCCTCATCCGAACATTGTATGTCATGAAGGCTCTGGCTTTGATGGGGTCAGCATTCAGATACTCAAAGGCATACATCTGCCTAGCCTCTTCCAAGCCATCGATTTCCATCACAGCTTGTAAAAGTTCAGAGGAATCAACTGAGTTTTTTCTCCGCTCTAGAGCATCCGCTAATCGTCGGATGCTTGTTGCCACTGCCAGCATTGCATCCTGAATTGCCTCTGAGCCACGGGCCCGTTTTGGAATTTGGGACAAAGGCTGTATTAAAGGAGGATCTCCACTACCATCAGGCATCTGTGCATACTCTTGCTGTCCAGTATATGATTCTGTCCCGTCTGTCTCACTTAGGTCTTCTGAACTTGGTGAAAGGTATGAAGCGGAATCATCTTCGCAATTCTTAATTGCAGTTGGCTGGCTTCCATCTGTCATCCTCGCCCACCGACTAGGGGCTTGATAATTTCCACAGACAATTTTTAGTTCATCATACATATCAATCTGCTTTCCCCGAAATCCCCTTGCATCAGGGTGTGCCTACATGCAATACAAAGTATGTGGTATCATGAACAGAAGCATGCAAAATTTAAGTGGAAAAATAAATACCCGACTTACCGCTATGTATCTCTTCCAAAGATCATCATTGTCACACTCAATCATCTTGGTATTTGGGTTCCACGTGAAGCCATTTTGAGTTAGCATATCTCTCATTATCTTGTACCTTTTCTTGATCGTCTTAAGTCGATTAACAACTTTCTGATTATTTAAATTCAAGTTGAAACGAGAGTTGACAGCAATGCAAGCAGCAGTGTATGCATTTTCATTAAAGCACTTGTCGATTTTGTTCCCATTTTTAGCCTGAATGACAAGGGCCTCAATTAAACACTTGTCCATTGCCATGGACCATACGACATTCCTTCCTTTATGCTTCATCTCCCTTTTCTGTGCTTGAAAGTCATGATGATCCATTCCTAATGTCAGTGAAAAACAGATAACCTTTATAGATTCTAATTAAAAGGCACAATTACCAGAAATTGCAGTGAAGAAGTAACGCCATTGTCATCCAAGCAGCAATAGTAACATATGTAAATGTAATCATAAACTGATCCAGTATTAGCTTAACATTATTAAAACAGTGACAAATTAAAAATACATGCCAAAATATATACTTTCATCAGCATTTATTTATAAATGACAATTCAGTGTTATATATGGTACCAGAAAGGGAAAAAGAGAAACCCTGCACCAGCAAGGTAGTTTTGGTACAACATGCTGAGGAAAGGGATTTTCACAAGAGTCAAACATTAATCAAAAAACCAACTCATAGCAAGAAAAAAAAAAAAAAAGTTAAAAACACAGTTACACAACCAATTTTTTACTTTGAAGATTGGCAATCAGTATCTTCCTAGCATTATAATAAGAACTGTTCCATCAAATGAATGCTGTCTCTCATATTAAACACACACCATTCCAACCATTTGAGAGCCACTGCCATCAATAATGGACATTAACAAGTTAAAAAAATGGTAATCATCAGACACTTCTAAATAATATGTACCATCAGCCAGAAAGGATTTGCATACCTATAAGCAATCAAACAAAGCATGGTTTGGGGATGCCCCAAAAACTACCAAATTATCAAGTTTATCTATTGGAATATGTTCACCGAATCACCATTGCATGCATGTTATCAATAAACAAAACAGCAATAGCCCAATTAGGGCAATGTCATGTAGAACACCTATTCCAAGCTTTTTACCAATGAAATCCCTGTTTTGAGGCCTGGAAGTGTGCAGTTTTAGTAAACTAAATTCGCTTAACATTTTTTTTTTATGATGGGCAAAATTTGCTTAACAAGATATTAAGAATGAAAATGCCCAGAAAATACAGGAAAATGTCTATTACCTATATATTCGGGGGAGCAGAGTGGTCATGTTGTTTAAACAGTTATCAGGGAGTTGGATAAGGGGACTGCAGGGGCAAAGAGGTTACATTTGACCTCTTGTTTAAGGCCCATGCCCTCAGGAATAGTGCTGCAGAGGCCAAGATAAGAAACAACATTGGAAAATCAAGCTGGTTTTATTGAAAGGAGCAGGGAGATAAAAGAGATGATCTCTATTTTTACTTCGTTAGTTGATGGAAAGGAGCAGAGAGATAAAAAAGAGAAAACTTCTTTAAAAATAAATAAATAAAGACCTTCATATGGTGTTTATCAACTTAGCAAAGGCATGTGATATGTTCTGTAGCAAATTAATTTAATAAGTTTCATGATGAAAAATGAGTAACAATCAGACATATTAATGTGGTCGTGAAAATGCATGACAGAGCATTAACTAGTGTGAAAAGAGCTGGAGGAGAACCCAGTAAGTGATTTCTAACTTCAATGGGGTTTACATTCAAGATCAGCATTGAACTCACTTTTTCCACTGTTTATGGATGAACTCATACACATCTTTTTTTATCAGAACTACCGCACATCTTAAAGATGTACCTTGGTGCATGTTAATTTTCTGATAATATAATTCTAGTTGACAAAACTAGATTAGGGATTAATTCTAAATTACCGTTAAGAGATGTGCTAGAATCCCAAGATTCTAAGTTAAGGAGACTAGGTCAGCATATGGGGGGTCTAAGCCTAGTAAATCTGGAGGAAGAAATAAGGGTATTTTAAAAGTTGATGACTAGGAGATACCTAAAACCACTTTTTGTTTTACCTTCATTGATTAGCATAAGAAAAGACATCAAGGAGGAATTTACAACAGAATTAGAAAAGGATGGATGAAGAGAAGTGCATTAAAATTGTTTTATGACCACCTGTAAAGTTTCTGAATGAAATTTTATAAAACAGCCACTAGACCTGTTATGCTTTACGGTATAGAATACTTGGAAAATTAAAAAATATGTTAAATGAGAGATCTGTCCCAGATTCCTTTTGTCAAGGCCATCTGATTCACCAATAGTACCAAAAAGACACTGGTCATGTTTGTTGTCTCTATACCCATCATCATATTGATGATAAATCTCCATATGCTCTACCATAAGAACTTGCAGTCCATATCATGGTGATGGTAAGGTAACTTAAAGCTGTCATTCTTGCTTAAAAAAACAGGCTGAAAACTTTTGAGTTATTGGCTCATTTGACCCGGCACTTTCTTCAATAAAAAATTAGCAATACTAAGGGTAAGAATATGAAGATGCAAAAATTGATGAACAAAAGATGAGAAAGATGAAAAACAACAGATTAAGAAAATACTGTATTCATAAGGGAAAGGTTGCACCAACTAAAGCTAAGATGAGGAAGAATTGTTTAAGATGGTTCAATCATGTACAACAAGGGCCTCGTTGGAAAGTGTATTTATATTTCTTTGTAAAATAGATTTCTTTATAGAATTAAGGAAAATTGTTAGGACTAAATATTCTAGGCATGAGGAAGAGAAAGTTATGAGATGGATTGGAGATGGGCATATAAACCCCATACCAAGTAGGTAGCGGTATTAAGAAGAGTGGGAGACTCCCAATGGAGTAAGAGCTTGCGGTTCAGAGTGTAGTACAAGGGGTAGAAAACTTGGGATATTTAAGGCTCGATAATTACATCTATTTTTTTTTTCTACCCTATATAATATTCTTTATGATATAGTGAAATGATTCTTCATTATCCATAGATGTAGTTATAATTGGTCAAACCACATTAAATCTTGTGTTATTATGTGAGTTTTCTAATTCATTTTCATTTTTTTATTTATTGCTCACTTGCTTCTATATAACAAGTGGCAACAAAGCTTCACTACCACAAGTGGTATTAGAGTCCAAATTGAGATTTCTAAAAGAGTCAAGGAACATAGGAGGATTGAAAAAGAAATTTTGGTTAAAAGTTGAGTTAGTCATTCTCTTATAAAAATGTAATACATAGAGCATGTACATCATCTAGAACAAGTGTAGTCTCCCCTACACACTTGTTGGATCTTAAAAGGTGGTAACATGAAGTAGTTAAATAATTTGAATAAGTGGCGCACGAGGATACCATGACGCATGAGAGGCTTGTGGTGTATGAAGGAGATTGTGGCACACAAGATAGTCATCATGTAGAGTAAGGATTTGGTTCATATAAGTTTTCAAGTGGAATATATTAGGTGACCGTCTTGATTGTGACATATCAAAGGAGTAATATGTATCAATAGAGGCATGAGCAAAAAAGTCACATATATAATGGAGACATGTATTACTAGAGATAGAAGATTGACTTTAAATAATTTGAATATGTGGCACACGAGGATACCATGATGCATGAGAGGATTGTGGTGTATGAAGGAGACTGTGGCACACAAGGATACCATGGTACACAAGAAAGTCATTACGTAGAGTGAGGATTTGGTTGAGATAAGTTTTCAAGTGGAATACATTAGGTGACTAACTTGATTGTGACATATCAAAGGAGTAATATGCATAAATAGAGGCATGAGCAAAAAAGTCACATATCTAATGAAGACATGTATTACTAGAGATAGAAGATTAGATTGATGGAATTTGATCCAAAATACAGATTGTTGGAAAGTATCTCAAATTCCTAATTGGTATATGTTTCTTTTGATAAAAAATATTATAGAGTATTTTATACATTGGTATTTCCTTATAAAATAGATTTCTTTATAGAATCAAGGAAAGTTGTTAAGACCTTATAAATATTCTAGGTCATGAAGAGGAAAAAGTTACGAGATGGATATTAGCATGACAAGCCTATACCAAGCATGAGTTCTAATTTTGCATGAGAACTCATGTAGCTCTTTAGAGAGGTTAGTAGCTCTTTAGGAGTTATGGGGGGGAAGTGTTGGTTTGGGGTGGATTCAAAATCCTTTGAGATCTTGAAGGAGATGGTTAAAGGAAAGGTAGTTGGCTTGATTGTGGAAAGGAGTCGGGGTGTTTCCTCTTGGATCAGATTTAGCGAGTGAGGCCTTGCTTGGTTGTTAGAGGGGATAAAACTTTGTTGTGCTAACTATGACAATATGCTAGCTAGCTTGGATTGGAAAGAAGCGTTTTCAAGTTGAAGCTCAGAAGTAATAACATGGGAAGATTTTTGCAGTGTTCGATTTGATCGTCTGAGGGGAAGAGATTTTCCTTAATATTCCCAAAATGGAGGGGTGTTAGAGGGGGTTGAAAGACTCTGGCAAGCAAGTTGAGGAGCATTAGTGTTGTGTCAACAAACAACTCTTCGCAGTTGATTCAAGGGTTTGTTGGTCAAAGAAGATTGTGTGCAGGAGAAACATCATGCAAAGATGTTTCTTATATTGATGTTGTGATTGGTAAGAAGAAGGAAGTGGGTGAGGTTGTTTGGATCCAATGTGGGTAAGAGGTTGTAGAGAGCAATCTGAAGCATTTGAAGCACAATCTTGTGGGTAGTTAGGACGGTTGTGTTGATGAGGTGCTAGACTTGGGTTTTCTCTTGGGTAAGAAACAACTAGAATCTGGTAGGGAATCTTCATATAAAGTGGCTTGGTAGTGTTTTGTTTTTGTTAGTTTTTTATAACGCTAAGGACGTCAAAGGGGTGCACAACTTAGGGTGTTCTATAAATGGAAAAAGTGTGAAGTTGGATTGGTGGAGCCTTGAAGCAAGATGTTTAAAGGAAAGGGTTTTGGCCAGTGAAACTTGGGTAAGAGTTGTTGGGCTCCTTGCGCACTTGTGAGGAATGGAGTCTTCAAGATAGTGGGCAATGCTTGCAGAGGTTTTGTGGGTGTGGATGTGGAAAGTGAAGAGAAACAACACTTATAGTGGGCTAGAATTCAAGTATGCCCCAACGGGAAGAGATTGCATGGGCTCTTGCATGTGATGGTAGGATCTTCTGTCTATGTTTTACATTTATGGTCGGAGACTCTTAGTGTTGTCAAGAGCAAAAAGCAATTTTAAGGTGATAAGACTCCTTTTAGCCTAAAGCAAAAGGTGAAAAACAAGGCAATAGCTTATATATAGTAAGATAATAAAAAATATACATATATTTACCTATTCAATACACAATCAATATAAGTGTTGTCTTCAATAATCAACACTATTAATTTTTCATCCCTCATGATGCCTTATAAAATTAACAAATAGTAATAATAATTGAAAGTGTTAAATACTCTACATCATAAGAAACATCATATTGTTTAGAGATATTCGTCCTGTCTAAATGCATATTCTGATTTTTCAGACATCTAAAAAGCAAAATAAAAAACAAAATAAGAGATTGAACGTTCTAGAAAAGGTTTGGGCATCATTATCATAGTCATCATTGAAATTAAAATTGTCATCACTTCCATCAAGACTAGATTGATAGCCCTCCATCTTATCATCTCTATGATTGATAATATAATATTTCATCTTATACTTTGTTTAATCCAATGTTAGATTGAATGAAATTATAATTTAAGTATGTTTAATCTTAACTAATGGTCAAAGGCCTCTATGCCTTGCACTTTATCTAAAGGCGATTGGCTAGGCGTTGCTTCTTTGAAGCCGCCTTGCTTGGGTCTTCAAGGGGCAACTTTTATCTGCCCCGCTTAGCCCAATGGCTTAGGCAACCTAGGCAATCATCTTTGATAACACTGAAGATCTATCCAGTTTGTCAATCGTTTCTTCAAAGAAGGACTACAGGGTGCTGGAGGTTAGGGATGCTTGCAAGGGAAGGCCACGCATGGCAAGGCGAGTGGGGTTGGGCATCGGGAATCGTGCATGCTGTCAGGCGACGTTGAAAGGGCCCTTGCATGTTGACTCAAATTTACACGATTCAAGGCCCTCTGTTTGCAGTAGTGATGTGGCGATTGTAGGGGTTAGTGAGGCATCGTTTAGTGAGTCTCCCTTTTTGGCTCACTTCAAGTCAACGGTCATCGCAGGCCCTACCCCTTTGGGACAACAAGAGGTAGACCTTGAGTATGTTAGGCCCAACCTTTTCTCTTTATGCTTGCTGACTTTGGTTGTTGGTTTCCCTGCTTTGGGTTAAGCCCTTTCTATTGAGGGCCCTTGCAATAGTGGACCCAATAATTTATATACAAGGCCTTTTTGGTTAACGATCAAAGACCCAAAAGCTTTTCCCAAATCCATGCTTCTTGTTGATGACTTAGTGCCCTGAGTTTGGTTTGCCTTCTGCCGATGTAGCCCTTTAGTTGAAGCGGATGGCTTCACAGGCTTGGGTTTGTCCTCTACTCTCATCTTGGGGAGTAGGTCTCTCACTATGTCTCCTTCTTTTTCTCCCAAAGACAAGGGTACTTTGTTGGTGAGAGATATTATCCATTGGAGGAAGCAAACCAAGGAGTTCCAGTTCAAAAGAAAGGATGAGTGTGGTGGGCCCTTGCTTTTGTCTTCTAGTGCGGGGTTGGATTTGGTTTCACCAAAGATTCATCCTTCTGATATTGTGAGTGCAGACCCGGTTGGGTGCGGTGAAGATGTGGGTGGGAAGGAAGTGAAATCAAAGGAGAACCTTGTCGATTCTTACAAGAATTTCGTCTCCTTCAATAAGTAATTAGGTTTTCTTGTGGAAACATTGAAAAAGAAGTTAAACTCCCTTTTGAGAAAGTTGGAAGCCCGAAAGGGTCGAAGGGTGGTGGGATCTAGAGGTAAGAGGAGGCCTTTCTTTGCTTCTTGTTTTGAAAGGGAGCTTAGAAAGTTGGATTGCTCAGTTAATTACAACCTCTCAAGTGGCAATGGAAGACGAAGGAAGAAGTATGGATTGGATGTGGTTTTTGAAAGCCTGGGATATGGCCTTAGGTAGGGAAGGGAGGTGGAGAGGAAAAAGTGGTTTTCATAGTTGGGTCGAGGGCTCACTCTCAAGAGTCGTCGAAGCTAAAAGGCTCATCGATTTCTGCGAGACGCAAAGTGAGAAGCTGGCCTCCAAGCTTAAAAGTGTCGTCTTCTGCACCGAAGCGTAACCTAGATGGGGGTGGCTCTGCGGAAGCAAACCTAGTCATCTGTCGGGGAAAATCAGTCTCCAATAAGGGCGTTCTTCCTTCTGTTCCAGACTCCTCCCAAGTTTTCACCGGGGAGACAGAGGAAGGCGATGGGTCCTTGCGGTGCAGTTTGGCAAACAAGGTGAGTTATCTCTCAGCTCCCTCGAAGCAGGGCCATCCTTTGGCTGGGGCTTTTGCTCCAAAATCTCTTCCCTTCTCCTCTACGTCTGTTGCTCATCCGCTTCAGTGTCGACCTTTTTTTTCGTTTCCGATAGAGTCAGTCTTTCCTTCTCGCGGTGTTCCCTTTTCGAATTCTCCTGGTATTGAGCTTAGCCGTCGTGTTGGAGAGTCCTATTCTGAAGGTGTGGCGTTTCCCGTAGAAGCCTCTAACCAAAATTTTAAAGACTGTCCTGTCCTTACGGAAACACTCAGTAACCCAGAGGAGCATTGCGTCTCAGGTAAGGCTTCATCCTTAGAGCCAAAACCTCCCACTCTCCCGTTGGAAGGTTTTCAGATTGAGGGCCTTACTCCTAGGAAGATGGTCAAGGTTCAGTCGGTTTTGGAGAGTTTGAGGATTAGAATTCTCAGAGAGAATGGAAAAGGTGTGGAAGTAGAGAGCAAGAGTACTCTTTCTGCGGACAAGGTCTATTTCAGAAGAAAGAGGAAAAATGATTGTTGAACCCAAGGAGAGGCCTAGTTTTGGTTGCAGTTTGCACTGGGTTTTGTTTGTTTACATGAAGATCTTAAGTTGGAATACAAGAGGATTAGGTTCCAAGAAGAAAAGGAGGACTGTTAGAAGGTTTTTAAGTTCTCAAAGTCCAGATGTTGTGATGCTTCAGGAGACAAAGAGAGAAATTTGGGATACGAGGTTTGTGAGCAGTGTCTGGAAAGGTAGAAGTATGGAGTGAGCTGCACTTCCTGCTTGTGTTGCTTCAGGGGGGATTGTGATAATGTGGGACTCAAATAAGTTCAAGTGCTCAGAGAAGGTGTTAGGATCTTTCTCTGTAACTGTGAAGTTGAACTCTGGTGAGGAAGGGTCTTTTTGGTTAACTTCAATGTATGGCCCGAATAAGCCTGTGTGGAGGAAAGACTTTTGGTTGGAGCTTCAAGACTTGTATGGTCTAACCTTCCCAATGTGGTGTGTAGGAGGGGATTTTAATGTAATCAAGAGGATCTCTAAGAAATTGGGTGATTCTAGGTTAACTCTCAACATGAGGTGTTTTGACGAATTTATAAGGGAGAGTGGTTTGTTGGATCTCCCTCTAAGAAATGCGGCTTTTACTTGGTCAAACATGCAAGTTGATCCTATTTGCAAGAGGTTGGATAGGTTCTTGTTTTCCTCTGAGTGGGATTCTTTTTTCTCTCAAAGTCTTCAAGAGGCGCTTCCTAGATGGACCTCAGATCATAGCCCAATTTGCTTAGAAACTAATCCTTTAAAATGGGGCCCGACTCCTTTCAGGTTTGAGAATATGTGGTTGCTCCATCCTGAGTTTAAGGAGAAGTTTAGTGATTGATGGCAAAAGTGTACGGTTGAAGGTTGGGAAGGCCACAAGTTCATGAGGAAATTAAAGTTTGTCAAATCAAAGTTGAAAGATTGGAATAAAGTGGCCTTTGGAGATTTAAGAGAGAGGAAAAATCTCATTCTTTCGGACTTAGGTAGAATTGATCTAATTGAACAAGAAAGGAATTTGAATATTGATTTGGTATCAGAAAGGATCTTAAGAAGAAGGGAGTTAGAGGATTTGTTATTAAAGGAAGAGGTTCATTGGAGACAAAAATCTAGGGTCAAGTGGATTAAAGAAGGGGATTGCAATTCTAAGTTCTTTCATAGAATGGCCA
The DNA here is from genome assembly GCA_030254885.1 of Vitis rotundifolia. NCBI lineage: Eukaryota > Viridiplantae > Streptophyta > Magnoliopsida > Vitales > Vitaceae > Vitis > Vitis rotundifolia. Next base: position 15,717,425 of record CM058163.1, on the reverse strand, counting down.
ATGGAAGGCGAAGCAGGAAGTTCATTAAGTCTCTGATTTCTAAAAGGGGGGTGACTCTAAGCAACATTGAGGTTATCTCTGAGGAGATTGTAAATTTCTTTGGGAAACTCTATTCCAAACCCGTTGGTGATTCTTGGAGGGTTGAAGGAGTAGATTGGGTCCCTATTAATGGAGAGAGTGCGGTTTGGTTGGACAGACCTTTTTCTGAGGATGAGGTACGAATGGCAGTTTTCCAATTGAATAAGGAAAAGGCCCTAGGTCCTGATGGTTTTACTATTGCAGTTTATCAAGAGTGTTGGGATGTGATCAAAGAGGATCTTATGAGGGTGTTTCTTGAGTTCCACACCAATGGGATAATAAATCAAAGTACAAATGCGACCTTCATTGCTATGGTGCCTAAAAAAAGCCAAACTCTTAAAATCTCAAATTATAGACCTATTAGCTTGGTTACAAGTCTATATAAGATAATTGCTAAGGTCTTATCAGGGCGTTTACGCAAAGTCCTCCATGAAACAATCTCTGGCTCTCAAGGAGCCTTTGTTGAAGGGAGACACATTTTGGATGCTGTGTTGATAGCCAATGAAGTGGTGGATGAAAAAAGAAGGTCAGGGGAGGAAGGGGTAGTTTTCAAAATCGATTTTGAGAAGGCTTATGATCATGTAGATTGGGGCTTTTTAGATCATGTGCTAGAAAGGAAGGGGTTCAGTCCGAAATGGAGATCTTGGATAAGGGGATGTTTGTCTTCTTCAAATTTTGCAATCCTAGTTAATGGAAATGCAAAGGGTTGGGTTAAGGCCTCTAGAGGTTTGAGGCAAGGAGACCCCCTATCTCCTTTCCTTTTTACTTTGGTAGCAAATGTTCTAAGTAGGTTCTTGTTCAGGGCAGAGAAAATTGGGCTAACTGAGGGTTTCTTTGTGGGGAGGGATAGGACAAGAGTGTCTTTGTTACAGTTTGCAGATGACACCATTTTTTTCTCTAAAGCCTCTCTGGAACATCTTCAAAACCTCAAGATTATCCTGTTGGTTTTTGGGCAAGTATTAGGTTTAAAAATCAACTTAGAAAACACCATTTCAGGTATTAATACTGGGCAAGAGTTGTTGTCTAGTTTGGCCTCAGTTTTTTATTGTATAGTGTCAAAGTGGCCTTTGTCTTATTTAGGCCTTCCATTGGGTGGGAACCTAAAAACAATAGGCTTTTGGGATCCGGTGGTTGAGAGAATTTCGAGGAGGTTGGATGGTTGGAAAAAGGCCTTTTTGTCTCTGGGAGGAAGGATTACTTTAATTCAGTCAAGCCTGTCTCACATCCCAAGCTACTTCCTCTCCCTCTTCAAAATCCCAGCATCAATAGCCTCAAAGATTGAGAAGCTGCAAAGGGATTTTCTTTGGTTTGGGGCGGGGGAAGGGAAGAAAGATCATCTTATCAGATGGGATGTTGTTAGTAGACCAAAGGAGTTGGGAGGTTTGGGTATTGGGAAGACATCTTTGAGAAACATTGCTCTCTTAGGGAAATGGCTTTGGAGGTTCCCTAAGGAAAGGAGTGGTCTTTGGCATAAGGTTATTGCGAGTATTTATGGAACACATCCTAATGGATGGGACGCCAACATGGTAGTTAGATGGTCACACAAATGTCCTTGGAAGGCTATTGCTCAAGTCTCCCAAGATTTTTCCCCTTTTGTCCGCCTAGTGGTGGGGAATGGGGAGAGAATTCGTTTTTGGGAAGATCTTTGGTGGGGTAACCAAACTTTGTGCTCTCAATTTGCTGGTCTTTATAGAGTTATTTCTGTGAAAAATCTCACTGTCTTAAATGTCCTTGGCAATTCCTTTCCGCTATCTTGGAATCTTAATTTTCGCCGCAATCTTACTGATTCAGAAATCGATCTCCTTCAGAGTTTAATGTCCTCCCTTAGTTCAGTGCTTTTCTCTCCTTCTTTGGTAGATTCAAGAGAGTGGTCTTTGTTACCATCAGGCTTGTTTTCAGTGAAATTTTTTTTCTTGGTCTTGTCAAAAGTTTCAAATCCTATCTTGTTCCTTCCGGCCAAGTTTTTGTGAAGTTCAAAAGCCCCTTCAAAGGTTAAGGCCTTTGCTTGGTTAGTAGCACATGGGAACGTAAACACCAATGACAAGTTGCAATTGAGAAGACCCTACAAATCCCTTTGTCCTCAATGGTGCATTCTTTGCAAAGGAAATGGAGAATCGATAGATCACCTTTTTCTTCATTGCCCTATAACCATTGGACTTTGGCACAAGCTGTTCAATTAGCAGGGTTGGCTTGGGTTCCTCCAAGGAGTATTGAGGACATGTTGGTTATTGCTTTTAAAGGCTTGGGGAACTCATTAAGAGGCAAGACACTTTGGCAAATTGCTTGCCTTACTTTGCTATGGATGGTATGGCAAGAGAGAAACAATAGGATCTTTGAGGAAAAGGGAAGAACGGAAGAGATGTTATGGGACTTGATCCTGTTTTATTCCGCTCTCTAGGCTTCTTGTACTGCAACTTTTAGAGGAGTTCCTCTAAGTGTTTTACAACTCAACTGGAAGGCGGTTTGCGTTTCAAAAGTTTGAGTGTGTTGGGGTTCTTCTGTGTTTGTAGATTTCTTTAGCTGGGTGTTTTCTGTTTTGTTCAGTTTTTGTTTTATGGGAAGGACCTCTCATCCTTCTCTTCGTTTTTTCTTCTCTTTCTCTCGTTTCTTGTATCTTTTCTTCTATTAATATATTATCTTCGTTTCTGATCAAAAAAAAAAATAGTGGGTGGATTCCTCGTTTTTCTTGGAATTGTGGGTTTGGGAGCCAGGTGGCAGCTTGGTTTTGTTTGTCTTGTTGTCCTTAGCTTGTTAAGGCTTAGTGTTGTCGATTTGGGAGCCCTTTGGTTCAAGGTGTAGTTTTTTGTTTTCTCCTTTCGCTTGCTTTTTGGCACTTTTTGTATACTTCGTGTGTACTTGGTGTGCCTTCTTGCGCTTTTAATCTATTTGCTTATTCACCTATCAAAAAAAAGAAAATAAAAAGCTTAAACCAAGCAAGTAGGGACATGCCAAAGAGTAAGGAACACTCAATAGAGTGAAAAATATCAAGTTTCAATCATAGATACAAGAAGCAGGGAAAGTTGGGATGCTTGAAGGCTCAATAGTTGTATCTATTTTTTTATCCTCTATGATATTCTCTACGGTATAGTAAAATGATTTTCCCTCATCAACGAATGTAGTTGACATGGTTTAGCCAAACCACATTAAATTTTTGTTCTCATGTGATCACTTTTTGTTTTAATTTCTTGTTTAATGTTTACTTGCTTCTACATAGCAAGTGGTATCAAAGCTTAACTAGCACAAGCCCACTTATGCACCAGTATGCAAGAGGGAATTAAAGATGCCAAAAGATAAAGAGTTAGACAAAAATAGATATGGGAGAACATCATTACAAAGAATTCAATACAGGATGTGGTTCTAAAATATAATTAAGTGGTTACAGAAAAGGTTTAATGTAGCCATCGACAAATAGCTAGGACTTAGGAATTGTGTTGTTCGTCGGTCAACAAAATAAGTTTCATCTTTTGTTTTTTTGTCAGTTATTGGAACTAACAGTCTTCCTTTTCCCTATCTCCAACTCTTGCCACTTGAGCCAAGCCTCACAGGCTAGTTTCTTTGTTTTTTCCCATGATCAATTCCTATGTAATGTAATCAATTAATCTAAAACACCCGTCAATCAAAGAATTGAGCTTTGTAGGGCCCACTAACTAAATCCATAGTTGTATGTCAAACATAAATTAATCAAACTTTCATTATAATCATGTTCACAATTAAGATCTTTGCACTCTTAATTGATTTTCATCAGCAAACACAAGACATTACACTAAAAGCTTTACCCTTTTTCAGTAAGACAGATTTATTGATTAATACTTTTTTCACTAGAACATCTTATTTAATAGCAAATTACTTAAGACATGCACATTTAGTAAGTGATCTACAATAACCTTACATATATTATCCTTGAAATATCATTACAAATTATGGACATTTTGCCAATTTCCTAGGCTTGCTCTAAAAACCATAAATTGATTAGCATATAACATATGATATAACTAAAACAATCCCTTGACCTCATCTCAATTTATTATAAAAAAAAAAAAAAAAAAAAGGAAGAAAAATCCTTATTCCAACCTAGGAAGGAAACTATCAATGTCAATATTATTGTAAGTCAAAAGCCATACAAATATCGAAGGAGAAATAGATGTTGAATTTGAAACTAAAACATGTAACCTATGAAACTTTTAGGAATGATAAAAAGGACAATATGGAACAATAGAGCAAAATATCACAAATAACATGCAATGCAAGTGCAAGTGCAAGTTAGCAAGCATGTAGAAAATGTTTACTAGTAGAATACAAGTTACTCATTCAAACATCTAACATAAAAACAAATGTTTGTTCTAAGATCACAAGGATACAATGTCTTCAGATAGGAGTCTTCTTAGAACCTAATCTTTGTTAGAAATAGTAGGATTGACAATTCATGTTGGTGGGTCGTGTTTGTGTCATGTCATGATACAGGTACTTGATCAAATGGGTCAACTCAAACATGACACAAATAATAATCATGTTAAAAATGCAAATACAAACACAAATACAATGTGACTATTAAAGAGATAGCACAACATGACGTGTATTTTAATTATCAAGTCAAGTTGGGTGAGGCTTGTGGCAACATGCTGAACCTATTAACTTGACATGTTTATGGCTCAATTAATCTTTTTAATAATCATGATAAAAAAAGCTAGTTTCAATTTGAAATTAGGGTGTATTTACCCATTTGCACTTCCCTAACATTTAATAAATTTAAAATAATATTAATTTTTAGTGTTTTTGATGATAAAGGAAAAAAAAAAAAAAAAAAGTTGTTTTAGATGCATTAAATTTGGTCAAATAAGTGATTAAATGGATTAACATGACATGACCATTAAATGGGTTATTTTGAGTCAAATTCAAATTATACAGATTAACCTAAACACAAATTGTTTATTAAACAAGCTATGCATTTGACTTGAATGCTATTAAGCTCAATTAAAACTCATAACAAGCAAGTTAAGTTCATGAGTCATGTAAAATTTTGCCACCCCAAAAGAAATAGGCCTTTCTTTCAATGAAAGAGGGGCATTCCAAGAATTTCTATTGAGATTGGCTATAAATTAGGACTGACCTAACATCATTTGTTTAGTGGCATCCTATTGCTTGTTTAATTAATCCCTCTTTTTGGGTGTTTGTCCTTGTCTTATATCAATCATACTAACCGAGTTCTATCATTAACATTTGCTTATAGAATTTCCTTTAGAATGCACCTTCCTTCTTCTATCTATCATTTCAGCTATGTGCCCATCCCTTCATTCCAAGTATGTGGTACCCATCCGATCCTTGTTTTTTGTTGCTTTACACTGATATTGGTTTTAACTCTTTAGTATCATCTCTTTGCTTGCCCTACCTAACCATATGTTCTCCATCCTAATCAATGGCATTGGCTATTAGCCATTGCTCCACAAATCATTTGATGTAAATCTATCTCTTTGGCTTTGAATTCATTATGTTCCTATTCCATCTTTATTCTTCTTTCCTGTATTCTATTTTCCAATCAATCCTTCCAACTCTTCAATTGCTTGTTCAATTGGCACAAGCAATCGAAGTGATGCATTAGGCCTAAGGCCTCAGTTAAAGAGCTTAAAGATAGCTATGTTAAGAGATAACTAAGCATGTCATGATGTTGTTAGAATCTCACATAGGCCTTTAAGGTCCTGACCTATAAATGAACCTTTAAGAGCCATTGAAATATTCTAGATCATGACCAATGCCCTGATTGGTCCGAGCTAACTTCTTTATGGGTTGTTACTTCTTTAATAGCTGCACATGTATTCTTTACCTGCTTATGCATTCATACAATAAGATTTTACTACTCAAACTGCATTTTGTAGTCATCACCAATGCATCATAAGATTCACCATGACAAGAGCTTCTTTTGGCCTAGTTTTATTGAAGATAAAATCCAGAACAGAATGAGGACAATGTCTTGACAAGCATATTAGACCAAAAAAAGTAATCATATCCCATTTAAGTTGAGCAAGCCCCTTTATGGGGTTCCATACCTTGAGATTTTATCTTCATAATGATGTCATGGTCCCAACCCCAATGGAATTTGTTCATACGTTTTTCATTTCCAACCATAAAATCAATTTCTAGGGCTGTTACTTCTTCTTTGGAGCTTTTCGATGACCCACTCCTAAAGACGGAGGTTCAAGGTTTGGCAGAGTGGATTTCAGGGATGAATGAAGCCCTTTTAAATGAAGCAATTGGCTTTCAAGGTAAATCCTCCTCCATGCTCTCTTCTTCTCCAGTCGGGCCTTCTGTTCTAGGTGATGGGACGGCTAGATTGGCAAGGGTGGAGTATTCCCTTAGGGTCTCCTTTGAAATCTTGCCCACTGTGATTGATGCTCCAAGATGGAAGGCTGCTGGATCTCACAAGGAATGAAGAGAAGGGTTCTTCAGGTAAGCAAGTGGTGGGTAGGGCTAAGGAGATGGAGGTCAAAAAGGCATTGGAGGTAGGTGGTTGGTCGGGGAGGGAGGACTTTTGGTCTATGATTATACCCAACAAGTTTGCCGAGTTCAGTACTTTTTTGGGTCTACCAATGGTGGGTTTTGAACAGGAAATCAATGCTTTTTTGAAAAAAATGGAGTCAAGAAAAGGACATGGGGTTAAGGTCTCAAGGGGAAGTAGGAAATCTTCCGCTTCTCATCTGGAAAGGGAAATCCAAAAGCTTCAATGTTCAGTGAATTACAATGGCATTCCTCTCGCAGTCAAGGGGAAGAGGGGGAAGGGGGGAGCAGTGGGGGTTCAATCTTCTCACACTTGAGGTTGTGGTCTTGTTTTTGTTGTTGGTTCGTGGATTCAAAAGGGCTTCCGGGTGGCTTATTGCCTTGCTTAGGGTTGTGCCAGCTTTTTAGGGGATTAGGTAAGTTTGTTGTGCGGGTGGTTAGTATTTTCTTTACCTTTTTTTCCCTTGCTAGCCTTTAGGCCTTTTTTGTATACTGCATGTGTACTTGGTTGTGCCTTTTGCTAGCGCTCTTTAATCTATTCTCTTATTTATGTATCAAAAAAAATTTGCTATGGGCCTACTACCAAAACATGATTTTTTTTATCCATTAATGGAGGTAAGAGGCACACAACAGTTCATAAGGCAAACTTTCTTGTAGGACAGAATGATGTTCAACAGGCCTTCCAAGTCAAAAACAAAGATGATGATGTCAGCCTATAACAAAAATTAACCATTTTGTCTAGGCTAGACCATGAACGTCATGTACTAAGGTGGATTAGTGTTCACTAAATATCATATGATTCAGTCCACCAATCTAGGGGTAAGAACAAAATAGTCTTAGAAGTTAAAGGTTAAACCACAAATTAACAGAGCATCCATATTTTTCAAACAAAAAACCACAATGCAAGATCTACAACCACCCTAATGTTGCTTAGTGCTTAGATGCGATTGAGTGGTTCTTAACTTCAGTAGTAGAGAAATTTAGTAATTCTATAGCCACTGCAAGATGAGGTTGAGATTTTTATTTAGAAAACTGGAGAAGTTTGGAAAGTAATAAAGCTCTTCTAACTTGTTCTAGTTCCTTCTTGGGGTAGGCGGTCTACTCCTTTCAACAACAACCAAGCTGATTTGGAAGGCAAAGTTCCTCATAAATTAGGGGTTTGGTAGTTGATAAGGAGGTGAATGCCAATGAGTTAATGACAACTTTTGGTTAGAAGACCAAATAAAGTGTCATCTCTCAAAGGGTGTTCATGCATATATTGATCATTTATTTATTTATTCATTCATTCATTCCCCACACCTACTACTTGTGGCAACATCTCTTTTCACTGTCTATCATGGCTTCAGTGACTTGGGGAATTTCCTTCCTAAATGGAAACCTGCTTACAGGTATCACAAAAAAGAGGAAGAGGAGACATGTCATTGCCCTTCTTGCCACGATTTCAGTAAGTTGGCTTGGAAGGCATGATCTTTGAAGGGACTATTTGTTCATGGAAATTTTATGGGACACAACAAACTTCTTTTCTTTGGGCTTTAGTTTAAGAAGAGTTGAAGGGGTTCCTTCAGAATATTTTTGGCAGAAGGAAGGAAACATTATTCTCAAGGGCAGTTTCTGATCACATTGCCTGCCAGTGCAGCCCATTTGGAAAAGGTGAAAGTTCACTCTTTTGTTTTTATAGGAAACGACAAAGATATATATAGATAGAAAAAAGGAGTACAATAGGAGAATGAGAAATCCTCCCACCAAAGAAACTAAACTACAAGAATACAAACACAAGAAAGTACACAATAAAGCAAACGAACACTCTAAATTGGACCGCTCCTTAAGGAGTACACATCGCTAACCAGTCAAAATGTAACACATTAAGGGGAGTCCCCTTAAAGGCCTTAGAACAGTAGGCCCAAAGAGAAGCAAGGAAAACAATAGAATCCCATAGATACTCTGAATTCCTTGCTTTATCCTCAAAAATCCTCGCGTTTCTTTCCCGCCACACAACCCAAATAATAGCGATGCTTGCCAATTGCCACAAGACTCTCCCCCTCTTAGAGGCTCCAAAACCATTAAAGTTGATGAACATCATGTCATAGATGCTCCTCGGGGGGACCCAATCCATCTTGGCTAACTGAAATAATCTATGTCATAACCCGGTCGTCAAGGAGCAATGTAGGAAAAGGTGATCTACTGATTCCCCATGCTTCATGCACAGAACACAAATATCAGGACTAAGGACTTTGTAGGGTCTTCTCAGTTGTAGCATGTCATTAGAATTTACCTTCTTGTGTGCCACTAACCAGACGAAAGACCTCACTTTGAAAGGCACTTGAGATTTCCAAACAAACTTAGAAGGAAAATCCTGAGGAGAACCAGAAAATTGGGATAAGGCTAGAAAGAAAGGTTTGACTGAAAAAATCCCAGAGGAAGATAAAGGTCAGAATCTAGCATCTGAAACCGAAGGTGATAGATGCAAACCATCAAATGACCACATGAGGGTTTCTAAGTCTTCTATCTCAGGATCTGAAAGGTTACGGCGGAAATTAAAGTTCCAAGAGAAAGGACGAGAAGAACCGAGAATCGAAGAAATAGGAATATTTTTATCCAAGACTACTCTAAATAGTCTTGGATATTGGGATCCCAAAGGTTGGTCCCCCCACCACAGATCTTCACAGAACCGAATTCTATCCCCATTTCCTACCACAAACCGAGTTAACATGGAAAATTCCTAAAAGACTTGTGCTATAGCCTTCCAAGGACAACGATGTGACCATCTGACTAAAGTGTTAGCATCCCAACCATTAGAGTGTGATCCATAAATGCTTAAGATGACCTGATGCCATAGAGCTGAACCCTCTCTAGGGTATCTCTACAACCATTTCCCTAACAGAGCAATATTCCTTAGTGAAATCTTCCCAAAACCCAAACCCCCTTTTGCCTTCGGATTACACACTACATCCCAGCTAACTAAATGATCTCTTTTGGTGAAAGTTCACTCTATCGAATGCATTTTAAGCACCTCAGATCCAATGGTAATTGGAGAGCCTAAGAGAGATGGAAGGGGAAATATTCTGTTTACGTTCTCAAAACCTGCAGGCCATGACCTTGTCAGAAGTCTTGCAAGTGTCCAAGAGGCAGCAGATCTAAAAGCTCATGGTAGAGAGAGATTTGATTGTAGTATTTAAATAATTAGTTAAGCCAAAAGTTTAAGTTATTGAGGAATGGGCCAACAATATAAATCGAGCTAAAACCCACCCTCACCTTAAGATTCAACCTGCACAGAAAAATCAGAAATTTGAGCTCGAACTCAAGATTTTTATGGCCTAGAGCTCCAATACCATGTTAAAGAACTAGTTACAAACATTTAAAACTGTTAGAGAATGGACCAGCATTGTGTGCTAGCTAAAGGTAATTTCCAGGATGGGCAGGGAAAGATGAGATCTTGGTACAGTAGTTATTTTATGAGAGAGAGAGATCATAGGTGTTGAATATAATGTATTTATAGTATATAATCTTTCCTTGTTAATATAGGTCACATGTATGGTAGTTAGGACTCCTAGCCTTGTATATATATATTTCTCAATTGTAAGTAGACAACATATGAATGAGAATTAAGGTTTTTCTTCTTTCTCTCTCTCTCAACATGGTATTAGAGCCAAGAGAGAAAACCTAATTCTTTCCTGTTTCCCGTGTCATCAATTTCGGGAAACCTTCCGGTGACCGTGTTTCATTCCGGTCACCTTCCCCATCTCCCAATACTTTCCGGTCAGTCGGATCGTCGTCAGCAAACACTCACCGCCGGCAAAATTTTCCGGCGAACTTTTCCGGCGAGTCTTTTTCCGACACCGACCATACCAGAAGGAGCGCCTGGAAGAGATCTCCAACTTTTGTGAAGGCACCGGAGCCAAAAGATAATCCACGCGCCGTCCACGCGCAATTTTCCGGCCGGCAACTGCATCTCACGCGCCGGCGCGTGAGGGCGCGTGGAGACTTTCCCGGCCACGCGCCTCCTCCTCCAGCCTCGCCTGACGCCGACTAGCCTTCCTTCATCCCTGGTTCTGCCATCCGAGCCCTGCACGTACCTCTTTTTGGTTTTTTTTTGCCTCCGCCGACCCTCCAAACAGTTTTTCCAGCGAGCTTCGGCTACTTTTTCTCCATCCTAATCCCTGCACGTGCCTAAGGAAGTGTTCTTCTACCTTTCCGGTGGTGCCACGCCGCGATCTGAAGCCGTCTCCCTTTCCAGTGGTGCCACGCCGCGATCTGCAGCCGCATTAGGGCTCTCTTCGATCCAAATATACTTCATTCTCCAGATAAGCAGATATGGCTACTAAAACTTCCATTTTTTCCTCTGTTATATCTGGATCTCCTATGACTACTTCGGAGAAATTGGTTGGCAGTGACAATTATCTTTCCTGGTCTGCTTCTGTTGAACTTTGGTTTATGGGTCAAGGATATGAGGATCACTTGATTACACAAGAGGCAGATATCCCTGAGGTTGACCGCGTACAGTGGAAGAAGATAAATGCACAGTTATGTAGTGTATTATGGCAATCGGTTGATCCCAAGATTCTTCTTCATCTTCGGGCCTACAAAACTTGTTTTAAATTTTGGACTCAGGCCAAAGGATTATACACGAATGATATCCAGCGTCTTTATAAGGTGGCTTCTGCTATTGTCCATATCAGCCAACAGGACTTGGATCTATCTACTTATATTGGCCAGATTGTCTCTCTTAAGGAGGAGTTCTTGACTGTGATGCCTCTTACTCCTGATGTTGGGGCTCAACAAACACAGCTTGACAAGTTCTTCATGGTTCTTACTCTTATTGGCCTCCGTCCGGATCTTGAGCCTGTCCGCGATCAGATTCTTGGTAGTTCATCAGTTCCGTCCTTGGATGATGTGTTTGCTCGCCTCCTCCGTATCTCCTCCACTCAGACTTTGCCATTTGATAGCACTTCAGATTCTTTTGTGTTAGTTTCTCAAACTAGCTCTCGAGGAGGCCACAGTGGTACCCGAGGTAGAGGTCAACGTCCTCATTGCACCTATTGCAATAAACTTGGCCACACTCGCGATCGTTGTTATCAGTTACATGGACGGCCTCCTCGCACTGCTCATGTGGCCCAGTCCTCTGATTCTCCGCTGCCTCAGCCTCCGAGCTCTTCCGCATCTCAGGCTTCTGTTGCCTCTGTTGCCCAACCTGGTAATGCCTCTGCCTGCCTTACCCACACATCTTCTCTTGGACCCTGGATTCTAGATTCTGGAGCTTCTGATCACCTATCTGGTAATAAAGATCTTTTCTCCTCTATTACTACTACCTCTGCTTTACCTAATGTTACCTTAGCTAATGGTTCTCAAACTGTGGCTAAAGGTATTGGTTTGGCCCTTCCTCTGCCTTCTCTACCTCTCACTTCTGTCCTTTATACTCCTGAATGTCCTTTTAATCTTATTTCCATTAGCAAAATCACTCGTACTCTTAATTGCTCTATTACCTTTTCTGATAAATTTGTGACCTTGCAGGACCGGAGTACGGGGAAGACGATTGGCATAGGACGTGAGTCTCAAGGCCTCTATCACCTCACCTCAGATTCATCTCCTGCAGTTTGCATTTCCACTGATGCTCCTCTCCTCATTCACAATCGTCTGGGCCACCCTAGTTTCTCCAAGTTCCAGAAGATGGTCCCTCGTTTTTCCACTTTGTCGTCGCTTCCATGTGAGTCATGTCAGCTTGGGAAACATACTCGTATCTCGTTCCCAAAGCGTTTGAATAATCGGGCAAAGTCTCCTTTTGAGCTTGTCCACACTGATGTTTGGGGTCCTTGTCGGACTGCGTCTACTTTAGGATTTCAGTATTTTGTCACTTTCATTGATGACTATTCTCGATATACTTGGTTATTTTTAATGAAAAATCGAGCTGAGTTATTTTCTATTTTCCAAAAATTTGATGCTGAAATCCAAACCCAGTTCAATATTTCTATTCGTGTGTTACGCAGTGACAATGCCAGGGAATATTTTTCAACCCCATTTACTTCGTTTATGTCTCATCATGGGATTCTTCATCAGTCTTCTTGTGCTCATACTCCTCAACAAAATGGGGTAGCTGAACGCAAGAATCGACATCTTGTTGAGACAGCTCGTACTATCCTCCTCCATAGTAATGTTCCTTTTCGTTTTTGGGGGGACGCTGTTCTTACTGCTTGTTATTTGATTAATCGTATGCCCTCCTCTGTCTTACACAATCAGATTCCTCACACCCTTCTCTTCCCTGACCAACCGCTTTATCTCCTTCCTCCTCGTGTCTTTGGTTGTACTTGCTTTGTTCATATTCTCACTCCTGGACAGGACAAGCTTTCCGCCAAAGCCATGAAGTGCCTCTTCGTGGGATATTCCAGACTTCAGAAGGGTTATCGTTGTTATTCCCTTGAGACTCATCGATACTTTATCTCCGCTGATGTCACCTTCTTTGAGGACTCACCATTCTTTTCCACCACTTCTGAGTCTCTTCCTGTTTCTGAAGTCTTGCCCATTCCCATTGTCTCCTCACCTGATGCTATGCCTCCTCGACCACTTCAGGTTTATCATCGTCGCCCTCGTGTCGTTGCTCCTCTCCCTTTTGCTGAGGCACCTACTGACTCACTTCCTATCCCTTCGGCTTCACCTGCCCCGGCTCTGCCTTCTCCTAATGACTTACCCATTGCTGTTCGGAAAGGTATTCGCTCTACTCGTAATCCTCATCCTATTTACAATTTTTTGAGTTATCATCGATTATCTTCACCCTATTCTGCTTTTGTTTCTGCTATATCCTCTGTTTTTCTTCCAAAGAGCACCCATGAAGCTCTTTCTCATCCAGGCTGGCGACAGGCAATGGTGGATGAAATGGCTGCTCTGCACTCTAATGGCACTTGGGATCTTGTTGTTTTACCCTCTGGTAAATCTACCGTTGGCTGTCGTTGGGTCTACGCAGTTAAGGTTGGTCCTGATGGTCAGGTTGATCGCCTTAAGACTCGTTTAGTTGCTAAAGGCTATACTCAGGTTTATGGTTCTGATTATGGTGACACATTCTCCCCTGTTGCCAAGATTGCTTCTGTCCGTCTGCTTCTCTCCATGGCTGCTATGTGTTCTTGGCCTCTGTATCAGTTGGATATTAAAAATGCCTTCCTTCATGGTGATCTTGCCGAGGAAGTTTATATGGAGCAACCTCCTGGTTTTGTTGCTCAGGGGGAGTCTGGTTTAGTGTGCAGGTTACGCCGTTCTCTATATGGCTTGAAACAATCTCCTCGAGCATGGTTTGGCCGTTTTAGTTCTGTTGTTCAAGAGTTTGGCATGCTTCACAGTACAGCAGACCATTCAGTTTTCTATCATCATAACTCCTTGGGGCAGTGTATTTATCTGGTTGTTTATGTGGACGACATCGTCATTACAGGCAGTGATCAGGATGGTATTCAGAAACTAAAGCAACATCTTTTTACCCACTTTCAGACCAAAGACTTGGGGAAACTCAAGTATTTCTTGGGAATTGAGATAGCTCAATCCAGTTCTGGTGTGGTCCTTTCCCAAAGGAAGTATGCTTTAGACATCCTGGAAGAAACCGGTATGTTAGACTGTAAACCGGTAGACACACCTATGGATCCGAATGTCAAACTTGTACCAGGACAGGGGGAGCCTTTAGGAAACCCCGGGAGATATCGACGGCTCGTAGGTAAATTGAACTATCTCACCATTACTCGTCCAGACATTTCTTTTCCTGTGAGTGTTGTTAGTCAATTCCTACAGTCACCATGTGATAGACATTGGGATGTCGTAATCCGCATTCTTCGATATATCAAAAGTACACCAGGCCAAGGTGTGTTGTACGAGAACAGAGGTCATACTCAAGTTGTTGGTTACACAGATGCAGATTGGGCTGGCTCACCCACAGATAGACGTTCCACTTCAGGGTACTGTGTTTTTATTGGAGGTAATCTAATATCTTGGAAGAGTAAGAAACAAGATGTAGTGGACAGATCTAGCGCTGAAGCCGAGTATCGAGCTATGGCTTTGGCAACATGTGAACTCATATGGTTGAGACATCTTCTTCGAGAGTTGAGATTTGGAAAGGATGAACAGATGAAACTCATCTGTGATAACCAGGCTGCATTACATATTGCATCCAATCCCGTCTTTCATGAAAGGACCAAGCATATTGAAGTTGACTGTCATTTCATTAGAGAGAAGATCGCATCAGGGTGTGTTGCTACAAGTTTTGTTAATTCAAATGATCAACTAGCAGACATCTTCACTAAATTTCTCAGAGGTCCTAGGATTAAATATATTTGTAACAAGCTTGGTGCATATGACGTATATGCTCCAGCTTGAGGGGGAGTGTTGAATATAATGTATTTATAGTATATAATCTTTCCTTGTTAATATAGGTCACATGTATGGTAGTTAGGACTCCTAGCCTTGTATATATATATTTCTCAATTGTAAGTAGACAACATATGAATGAGAATTAAGGTTTTTCTTCTTTCTCTCTCTCTCAACAATAGGTGTTACTAAACTGCTGAATACATGAGTAGAAAGGATAAAGGGGGAACCAGGACACAGATTTCCTAGCTTTAGGAGCTGCATACTCAGAATGTTTTCTCCGGGATCACATTCCTTGTCTAGAATTCTTGTTCGGGGGGTTTTGTGGTGGTGAACTTTGGTTTCTCTAGGTTGGGTCTTGTCTTTTATTGAAAGATTCCTCATCCTTCTTGTCTCCTTCAATTCTTTCATTCTTTTAGCAAAATACTTTTGGTTACAAGATAAATCTATTGCATTATTCATTTTAACATTGTATACAACTAATATATATTTTGTTTTTTGATCCAAACTAATCTATAATTTTTTATTGAACTCAAGTAACTTGTATGTCAATGATTAAACCAACTATAGACATTTTATTTTAATAAATTTAAATACATATATGCTTTTGGTTAAATAACATATTATGTGACCTCAACTTATTAAAAAATAGTGAAGATTTTTAATCATAATTTATAATCATCAATCTACTAAATAAATATAAATAAATAAAACCTTTTTAGAAAGTCTAAAAACATAAATTAACTGATAAAATAGTTTTTTTTTTTTTTTTTTTGATAGGAAACGATAAAGATATGTATTGATAAAAAGGAAGTACAAGAGAAGGATGAGATATCCTCCCACCAAAGAAAAAAAAACCTACAAGGAAATACAAAGTCAAAACAAGCAACCACTTTATGTTAGGCCAATCCCGTGAAGTTACACACCGCTAACCAATCAAGATGTATCACATCAAGGGGAATCCCCTTGAAAGCCCTAGAACAAAAAGCCCAAAGAGAAGCAAAGAAATGAATCATATCCCAAAGGTTCTCTGAATTCCTTGCTTTATCCTCAAAAATCCTTGCATTCCTTTCCCGCCATACCACCCATATTAAAGCAATGCACGCAGCTTGCCATAAGACAATCCCTCTCTTAGAAGATCCAAAACCATTAAAATTCATAGATAACATGTCAAAGATGCTCCTAGGGGGAACCCAAACTATTTTTGCTAGCTGAAATAATTTGTGTCACAACCCCATCGTCAAAGAGCAATGAAGAAAAAGATGATCTACTGTTTCTCCATGCTTCATGCACATCATGCAAATGTCGGGACTAAGTGCTTTGTAGAGTCTCCTCAACTGTAGCAAGTCATTAGTATTTACCTTCTTGTGTACCACTAACCAGAGAAAGGACTTGATTTTGAAAGGGACTTGAGAATTCCAGACTATCCTGGTAGGGAAAACTGAAGGCAAACCTTGAAATTGGGATAAGGCAAGAAAGAAAGATTTGACTGTGAACAATCCTAAAGAAGATAAAGACCAAGATCTCATATCTGGAACCGAAGGTGATAAATGAAGACGATCAAGAGACCGCATGAAACTTTCTAAATCTTCTATTTCGGGATCGAAAAGGTTACGGCGAAAGTTAAAGTTCCATGAGAAGGGATGATTGGAGCCGAGAATTGAAGAAATAGGAATGATGCATGAACATCTAAGATTGATACACAAGCATTTAAGAGGTCAGGTGGTACACATCTCTATAACCTTTTAAGACAAAAGGAAGCTCCCATTTCTAAACCTACTTCCTCATCCAGTGATTCTTCCCCATGGAACCTTGATCTCTATGAAAACATCAATGATTGAAAAAGTGATAAGTTTTCCTACCTCCTTTTTGGGTAAACACCTCTCTCCTTCTACTTGGAATGAGAGATGTTCATCATTGGATAGAGGCCATTTCTCCTCCAAGCTCTTTTTCCAACTTCTCTTCAAGAATGAGAACTCAGCCCCATGAGCTATTGATTTTCCATCCAATGATGAAGATTTAGTTTCTCTTGAAGTGAAGGAAAAGATTCATAGAGGATCATCAACAAAGAAACTATGAGACATGTAGGATTGGAATTCATAAGCATGTTTCCCAGAGCTTCTGTTTTCTAGGAGTCTTCATTATCTTGAACTTCCTAGTTATGGCTTCTATTCCAAATCTAATTATATTTAAAAAGTCATTTTTCCTAAAAGTTCATTTTGTTAGAAGCTTCCTTTTAAACATTTTATGTTCTATACTCTATTTCTCTATGCTTTGATTTTTGCTTCCCCAACAAATTTTCCATACCAATATAGACAACTTCCTAACATAAAATGAAAATGGAGCTCGAGTTTGGATAATGGACCTTTTTCTTTTTTTTTCTGTGACCAAGGAACCTTCCATGACCAAGCCCTTAGGACTCTTCATAGGGCTCCAAATCTTGGGGTGCTAACCGCGCCCATAACAACTAGCATCAGGTAAATCAAGGTATTCAATTAGCGACAAGATTCGAACTTGGGACCATGCGCATCTACCACACATCCTAGCATTCACCCAAACCAATTAGGCAACCCTGCCGGGCTTGGATAATGGACTTTAAGAGGGATAGCTTGATTATTTAGCTTTGAATGTATGCTTTCTTATGGCTTGTTTGGCAATTATTTTGAAAACAGCTCCCAAAAAACAGTTTTTAAAAACAATTGAGAACTCAAATATGAAAAATAGTTTTCTTAATTTATTATCAATGAAGATACTGTGCAAATTATTTACAATAAAAAACTTCCCAAAGTATTCTCTATATTTTCAATTGTTTCTCAAAATACTCTGCAAAAAAAAACACCTCAAATTTGTTTCTAAAAATAATTTATTATCAAAACAAATTCTCAGAAAACTTTTTTCAACAAAAATTCTGCCAAACATATTTTTTGAGTTAGAAAACTGTTTTATATTCTAAGAATAAAAAACTATTTTGAGGAACAGTTTCCAAAAAAAACCCTTGGAAGGTTCATATGATATATATATCATATGTACACATACTTATGAAAATATATAGAAAATTGATGATATTTAAGGTTCTTAAAATGGTACTTGACATTTTTTATCACTATTTTAAGAAGAAAAAAAAGCTTTCAAAAACTCCTTTAATTGACAATGAGTTATGGTAATCATTTTATTTTTTAATTAGAAACAAAAGATGCATTAATTGTGAAGAAAAAGTACACAAGAAGGATGAGGGTCCTCACCACAAAATACAAGAAATAGATCAAAGTATGACTAAATAAAAGAATTTCTCTTCAAGTAAAATTTTTTTAAAAAGGATTAATTTAAAAAAGTTTGTTTTAAAAGTAATTCAATTTTACTGTAATAAATATTCAATAGTAAAATGTTTTATTTTAAAACAAGAGATCAAATTAATGTTTTATTTCAAAAAAAAATTAATGTTTTATTTTAAAACAAGAGGTTTTTTTTTTTTTTTTTCTAATAGGTAAAAGGCAAAATATATTAAAAAGCACTTGGAATAGGCGCATCAAGTACACATGAAGTACACAAAACGCACTGAAAGCCAAGCAAAAGGAAAAGAAACAAACACTGCCCAATAAAAGAACCATGCCCTAAAGATCAAGAACAAAAGGAACTCTTCCCAGCACCCATTCAACCAGCATGCTGCCAAACCAAAACTAATAACACCTGACTAAACACTGCCTACCCATAACCCAACCTTCAACTCCTAAAACAAGACATAAAATTCGAATTAAAAAGTAAGAAAATTTCAGAAATCATTAACCATGTTTTTCTTTAAGTGATTGACCATATCTCAATTACTTAATGCATTAAGCGGTTTTTAGATGGTTTTTAGTTTTAAGTGGTTTGTGATTTTTGTCATCAAACACACTTAATTAGGGGGACTCACTAATTTTAAAATCAGCACTTATTTTGGTTATCAAACACCCCCTTACTGTCCAGAAAACTAAGAAACCATTTGAAATTTTAGTAATTTTTTTTCACTAAGCATCATCCTACTTTATCCATAATCCATCTAGAACCTAAAACCACTTCTCCAACCATGCAAGCATTATATCAATCAACTACTGAGGCCATACCTTAGGGACATTTTTTACTCTCTTCCTCCATCAGGCAACACAGTTGCATATTGCAAAATTCAAATACGATTGTCAATAAACCGAGGTTTTAGAATCTCAATAAAATATCGATATCAGCATTTGGATCTTAGGCCTCATTCTGCTAACACAGGTTCTGATTTCTTTTATATCATATGTCATCTTGTTTATCAATTATTTGGTGCTTTTTATCCCTTTTTCACCTATTTATAAGAAAAAAATATTAAAGTGCCCCCAAATGCATAGCGAAAATGTTGGTCATCTCGTTCCAACATTACAGGAGCAGCCCAAAAAGGAGGACACCGTGGAAGGTCATTCTAGCTATCTTGGGGGGTTTTAGGCTTTAGCGAAAAGCTAGAATCTTTGAGGACAGGAGGTGGCCTGTGGTTGACTTAGGGGAGAGTATTTCCTACTTATAAAGGGGGATGATCATCAAGGTTGAACGGTCTCCTTCACCTCATGGAAATCTTAAGCTCAAGTTTGATTAGCGTTCTTCAAATGAATTTTGGTGGCATCTTCAAAAATTATATGGTGGGATTATCAAGACTTTCTCGAATCCATCTGGTTTTGATTGGCCCTTGAGTTGAAAGTTCTAACTTCACAAGAATGCTAGAAAGAGGCAACATCATAGAGCATTCTAACATTATGGTCGTGGGAGGATCCTATAAAACTTTCTTAGATGTCTCATGGTATGACAGGGACATGGAAATGTAACCATTAGTTGCAGAGAATATGGCCACTTTCTAGATTTGTAGGTCACTCATTTGCTAGGAATCCAGAGCAGTAAACTAGGAAGCTTGGTCAAAAATGTATTCATCTCCTTGGATGACTTTTTGAGGAACATTTTATCCCCTTGAGAAGTTCCAGTTTTGCCTTTGCCTTGGCTCTTCTTAGAAATTGCTATATCATAGTCATTTTAAAGAGAAGCTAACGAGTATAAAAGCAAAACAAAAGAAAGGCCTTGACTCCAGGTCTCAGATTCCATCATGACAGTTTCAAGATGGCATGCTGCCACTCAGGTGGTTTCAAACCTTCTTAATTTCTTTCTTTGAAGTTATATTATTACTAGCAATTATTTACTTATAGTTTTATGCTTCTTTTTATCCCTACAGGGACTCAAAACAGAAACTTCCCACATTCCCACTCCAGAACCTTATCACTTGAGTCAGACCTCAAGGCATTTATAACTTTTATGTTTGAAATAAGGTACAAATCAAGTTACCTTAATGTTACAGTAGGAAGTTACTTTTTGTATTACTATTACTGCTACTCTACAAGTTGCTCCTCATACTACCATAGTGCAACATTGTTCCTGCCATTGTAACAGTAAAATCAAGGGTTGAAGTTCATCTGATTGAAGGGCTAGGACTAATTACTTTTAGAGTTTACAAGCTCCTAAAGGGTATATAATTCTCACTTTTTAAATTGGAATGAATAGAATTTTGCGCACTAAATCTCTATTTTAGAAGGTTCAATCATCTTCTTTTATGATCCTTATCTTGATGATAGTGACTGATTAGCTGTTTCAACATATTACACCCAATCGATAGTAATGAACTCTTAATCTAACCCTACAACTCCAATTTTCTTATCCCCAATCACCCCTGAGCCTTCATACAGCAAGCTCTAAACCTAATTTCCAGTTATAGTGCTAAGTTTTAAATATGCCTGCATGTATAATTTTTGGAGTGGGTTAAGAGTGTAGATAGGAGATTGTTCATCTTCTATGATGAATTTTATTGATTAGCTAAGTTCTAAGTAGGGCAATGGAGCCGTTTTTTGTGTAACCCTCTAATTTGTTTGGTCTTCTGGTGCCTTTGTATATTCGTGTATCTTTTTCTTGGGCCCTTTTGTTAGGCATTGTAAATATATTTGATTTTTTCTTTAAAGGAAGTTTTGTTAATAATATTTGATATTTACCTATAAAAAGAAATTCCTGTATATATGCATGAAGGCAATCAAATAGAGACTGAATAGAACAACAAAGGTGTATTGAAATAAGAGACAAAAAAACAAGAGTGAGAAGAAAGAGAGAGAGAGAGAAACCAATGCTTTTAGAACCAAGCCAATATTTGAACAATTACTGGGTCACAATTCACTGGTCAAACTGGTAATTCAACTGTGGTTGAACCATGATGTCATGATACATCTATAATTTATATATATTAAAATTAAAAATAATTATAAGAATATATATGCAATTAAAAAATTCTAAAACTGTTTCTTCTTTTTATCTTTAACATTAATAGATTAAATCCTAATAAGGATAAAATGCAACTATATTGATATTTCTAATTTTATTAATCATATAAAATTTAAATGTTAAGATATATCCAAGAAATAAAATTTTATAGTTTAAATTTATCCACATTTCAATAGCTATATATTTTATCATTCTATTATTTTAATGATTACTATGCTATGTTACCTTTAATATTTTCATGTTTACCATCTCACAAATGAATGTGGATAAATATTTATTTTTATTTTAAAGTTTTTAAATAGTATATTTAATTAACCTAAACCACAATATGTTAAGAGAGAACAACATAGCCTAGTGGCCATCATTGCTCTCATTTTTGCAAGAGGCCTAGGTTCAAATTCATGCTTGCACTTAAAAAAATAAAATAAAATAAAATAAAATAAAAAATAAAAAGAGAAAGAAGAAGAAGAAGAAGAGATTGGGCCAATTCTTCAAAAGTGGCTAGGTCAGCCAAGTTGGCAGTTTGACTGTGGGTTAGCCAGTTCAACCCAAAAAAGAGCTAAAAGTTTGTACTAAAAGAAAAAGGATTGAACTTGTTTTTGAAAACCAGTCGGTTAGTCAGATCAGTGGTTGGATCACTGGGTTGGTCGGTCCAACCCTAGAATCAAGCTAAAAGGTGAACATACTAGAAAGTATTCACATCAACAGTTCAACTTGTCAAACCAACTAGTCCAGTCCAAAGGTCAAAACAATGAGAGAAATAGAGAGACAAGGTAAGGAAGAGAGAATAAGACAAGATAGAGAGAGGAGATCTAGAAATTAAAAATAAATAAATAAGTACTTGAAACAAGCCAACTCTAACCACTGTTATTTCATCCATGCTCATGCATATAGGTTTGAAGTAAAATTACCCATATCACTTTACTAAATGGAAATGTGCAGTCCATGCAACTAAGATACAAGTATGAAATAGATTCTTTCTCTACCAGATTAGAAACTGAGTTCCGCACACATACATTATATCTCATGATATAACAACAGGAGAACCTCATAGAACATATTTATTACATAAATAAGAAAACAAATGAACAAAAAAATAATGAATTATAATCTAAAATATATCTGATAAGAAATGATAACATACTGAATTTTGCATTCATAAAATCAGATATTTGCATACACTTAAGACACTGATTAGTAATAGGGTTAAAAACACTGGAAAAATCACCTGCAATCCATGTCAAGCCTGTATGGAATTCATCCATTTCACCCAGACAGTTGCTTTTTCCATGGGCAAAATGAATTTTATCTAAAAAAACCCTAACAAAAGGAAGTGCACCCTACACAGACAGCAAGCGTACAAGAAGAGCCTAAGGTACCAATAACACATCAACCTCTTCCCAAACAGATAAAGTAATGTAATAGCCAAAGTCATAATTTAAAGCCACATTAGACCAAAAGAACAAAGTATTTAATAGATTCTTCAGTGTCATTACCGAGGTCTCCACTTCCTCAAAACATGTTTTATTATGCTCTCCAATGACCTAGAACAGGTGGCAAAGAGGGACAATCCTCCAAAACCTCTTCCTACTCTTTCCCACAAAGCATGCATGCCAACCTAACCACAACTCCTTGATAGAATGAGGGTAGCACTCAAATACTCCAAAACATAGAAAAGCCATGGATCCTAGATAGCACATGACCCTATAATGAATGAGAATATGGTGGACTGATTCCTCATTCTGCTTGGAAAGGAAACATCAACTTGCTAACAGCCAACTCAAATAGCTGGTTCAGGCTTTTGAGAGTTGAGTTTAGTCATGAACTATGTTACTTGGACATGCTCTACAAGCGACGAGAAAAAATGTTTCTAAATATTGGATTTGTCTGAACAGGGCAGCTTAGGATATATGTAGTTAGTTTGTGTAAGTTTGATTTAACAATCATAAAAAATAAAGATTATTTATAAGTTTTCACAAAGACAAACCAATGATTCATCCATTCCACAACCAACAGAAAACAAAGGAAACATTCAACCACCGAAAAAGAGCAAAATAAATTTGAAATATTGCAACATTAAATATAGGGATGAAATAACAATATAAATCATAAAAGAAAAAAATTAATCCTGAATAATGTCTTTTTCCTGCATTGGTCAGGGACAGGATTATAGCTGAAATAGTAAGGCCTTTTCTCAAATGCCTGGGAGGCTCAAACTTGAAACCTCTAGTTCATTTCTAGAAGGCACTTCTGCTAAGCTACAAGCCTACAACCCTGGAGCTTTAGTCCTGAATGCTTTCTTAAGACCCCTTAAAGTTCAAGATCTAATGCAAGGATGATATCTGAGACCATTAAGAGGAATAAGCATGTCTGAGCGTTGAACAGCTACCTTAAGCAAAATGCTGGAGATGAGGATCATCTGTCCAACACCTCCCTTTCCAAGACCCTCCCTAGAAGATGTTCACTGTGTGGTTGAAGAGCTTTTTAGATAGGTAACTGTGTAGTTGAAGAGCTTGCTAGGTTTTCAAGCTAATTATTCTGTTTAAAACTTGACTTGGACTCTAGTATCAATCACATATCATATCCTGAAAACCGCATAACTTCATGTTAAGCACAGATGTCATTTTACTGGTGAAGGATTTGGGTATCACAAGAAGTGACAAACGGTGATTATATCAACAAAAGAAGAGTAACACTTCAATTGGTCCTCAAGAAAATGGAGGAAAACAGTGGATGAAAAATTCAACTCTATAAAACTGGAGAAAGCCTCCATCCATGCAAACTATTTATTCTTTGAATTATTGTTTAGAAAAAACGGATAAGCTGGCCTCCAACCAAAGCCACTGGCCCCCAGAAAGTGGCCACTATCTCAATACAACCACCATCAGCAAGAGCGCAACACTGCTATCAGCACCCACTCCATCAACAAAACCACCAAAAGAGGGAGAACATCCACTAAACCAAACCCAACTATCTGGATTCAGTGTAACAGTGGGAAACATTTTCTTTCTCTTGACAAAATGGAGAATGTTGTAAATAGTCCAAAATTGTCACTGAAATTGGTTATTCTGTAGTCTCGTAGAAAATGAAGCCTAAACTACAATTACTAGAGACACATTCAAACACAGCTATCTCATGAATCCCTTCAAAGCAAGTATGATAAACTAACACTCAGGAAAAGAAGAGTCAATCACTCAATAACATTAATTGCTAAAAGCAAGAACAATATACCAAACTAATATCATAGTACGCATCCATTTACGAAACGGCAATCAACAAAAGCAAAATCATTATCACTAAATTGAAAAAAAAAAAAAAATCAATAAATACAACGCAAGTCGCTTCATCAATTGAGGCTCCAACAGTATAGAAAAAAAAATGAACAAGGAGAAACAGAGCCGCAGCTGAAAGAAGATAATTGGAGAAACCCTAACAAAACCTATTGCCCCGTTTGGTTGTCGAGAAAAGAGGAAAGAAAAGAAAAGGAAATTTTGAGACTACAGTTTTTCTGTATTTTTGTTTTCCCGATGAAAAAATTGCAAAACTCATATCAGTTCAACTGGATAGCTGCATGCATGCTCAGTTGAGAGGAGTCTCTTCATTTCTAGGGTTCCAAAAATAATGAAAACCTCTTTACATTCAAAATTCCGATTCCTTCCTTTTCCTGTATTTTCTCAGCAGCCAAACCGAGCGTAAATGTGCAGCATATAATTCACATCGACGTTCGTTTACACTTCCATTAAAGAGATAGAGAGGGATATCTATACCTGTGGCAAAAGAGAGATGCGAGTCGGATCTTTGGCTTGGGCGTAATCGCTGGCCGTCAGATTGCCGATCTCGACTGCATCGGTCGTTGAGGAGTTGCAGAGAGACGGCGTCACAAACAAGGATGAGGAGGGCAATAAGTCATTGCGGAGGTTAGGTTTTTCTCGAGAAAAATCAAAATTTTCCCCAGCGACACTTTCTCGAAAAC
The DNA here is from genome assembly GCA_030254885.1 of Vitis rotundifolia. Lineage (NCBI taxonomy): Eukaryota > Viridiplantae > Streptophyta > Magnoliopsida > Vitales > Vitaceae > Vitis > Vitis rotundifolia. The sequence continues at coordinate 15,692,230 of CM058163.1, read as the reverse complement.
CAAACGCGTGTAAGAAAAAAGGAGAGTTTTTACTGCGCTACGGTACACAGCTGTTTCGGTGAAGGTGTTGGAACCTCCTATGATTAAACGCCACGTACACAACAAATTGAAAAGGAATTCATATTTAAAAGGAAGATGACTCACCATTTGAAAAACACAAATGGTATATCCATAAATTCTTTGTAAAATTAAAAGCATTATTGATTGAATTCTTAAAAATAATCTAATTGTAAAAATCTATTTGAAAGTTTATCATTTCTTGATTTGGAATATACTTTGCTAATATAGAAATATAATTTTAGATTTCTTTATAAAGTAAAAAAAATAAAATTATTAAAAATACCCGTGGAAAAATATTTTTTCACAAATTCTTATGAAAAAAAAAAAACCACAAAATAAGAACTTAAATTTATAAAATATTAATTTTAAGTCTTTATCTAAAAATAATTAGCATTTCATGTATTTTTTGTCAAAGTTATTACCTTCGACAATTTCCGTATTTCCTTTTAATAATATTGGAACTACTTTTGACCATTTTAGATACCACCTTTGATTTGTAAATGCATAAAACTTGAATCATTTTTAGAGGTTCTTATTTTGTAATTATTTTTATATGAGTATGCGAAAATTCACTTTTTAAAATACCCTTTATAAATATTTTAGACTATAAAAAAAAATAAAAAATAAAAAAAAGTTATGAACGTGCATGTGAATATAAAAAAAAACAAATATAAGAGATATTTTAGAACTCAATAAATTTATCCCTTTTAATATTTTTGTTTGAAGAGTAACCATTTTTTATATAAATGTCTTTAACTATTTCAAATATTTATAATATGTTTTAAAATAAATGATTATTTTTACAAAAAAACAATAAAGTCATTTTTTTTTCGAAATTGATAAAGAGTTAGATTTTTAAATTTGGTTTTCAATGACTCTTTTAAACAAATAACCCATTATTTTATCTTTTGAGAAATGATTATTTCTTATTCATTAATATATGCACTAATTAAACATATTAAAACCCGACCTTAATTGATTATTTTATCTTTATATTATTACACTAATAACTTAGTAATAAAATTTATACTAACAAAACAAAATTAATAGAAGAAATTATTTATTTTCATTTATGTTATTTGATTTTTAAATCATTAATTGGTTACAACTATACATCTAATCAAACTAAATCAATTAGACAAAGAGAACTAAACCATGGTATAAATTGGGTGGGTTAATCGGTTTGGTTTTAAGCCCAATGTTTTTTTTTTTTAATCTATTTATTATGGTGTTTGGGATATAGAAAAAAGAACTTTAAGAAAAAAAAAATGTCAAACATAGAAATTCCAAAGCATTGACTTAAATGACAAATATGAAGTAAAATATTTTACCATGGGACCCACTATTCTAGAGTTGGTCCCACTAGGAGAAAAAAAAACGTTTTAAAATTTATTTTTTAAATTGTTTGGTTTATGAAAAGGAATTAAAAGAAAACAAATTGTAATATATAGAATTTCAAAGGCATGGGTCAAAATGAGAAATAGTAGAGATGACAATATTTTAATTCTTTCCTTGGACATTTTTTCTATGAGTTTTGGAACTTTGGGGTGGAATCACTTTGTAGACCTATTGACCTAGAATTTTAGTTGAGTTAGTGCAATGGCCTTGTTTTAGAGAGTGACTCAAATTTGAAAACAATTTATTGGATTTTGGTGATTTAATGTTGGTTTTTTTTCATAAATATATATATATATATAGTATGGAGAAAAAAAATAATATGAAATTGTCATTTGAAAGCTCATTTTCATGATTTTCTTCTTTTTATTTTTTATCAAAAATTGTCTTTATAACTAAAATAAAAAAAATATTATAAAATAATAACATAATGTTATAGAATAATAATGTGAAAGAAGAAGAAAACGAAAAAAAGAAAATAGAATGTAGAAAGAAAACTGAATGAATTTTCATTAAAGGTCTCATTTTTTATAAGAAGTTACAAAGAGATATACATCATTATAAATTATCATTTACAAGTTTCCACAATACTACAAATTCTCATATTTTATAACACTTCCCCTTGTATAATCATAAGAATATGTCTCATTAAAATCTTATTAAGAAAAACCTTATTTGGTTAATTAGATATAACATAGGATAGGATAAAAGAGATAATAACATGTTATATTCCATATTTGGTTGGTAATGGCCTAGGATAAGTTATCCTATTACTTATTCTATCTCATGTTCAGCCACAAGATAGGATAAATTGTGGGATATATAATCAACTTTCTTATTTATACCCCTTATACATAGGATATGTTAAGCCTAAACTAAGATTTGGAATATACATATCTCATGTATTATAAGTTCATTTATTTTATTTTAGATTTAAGTGACCCAAGTCCAATATAGTTTAAGTCACTTAAGCCCATGGGTTAGGTTTCACTCTAACATTCTCCCTTTTCACATTCTAGAGAGAGCCCTAGCTTTCACCTTTAGAGATTTTCACCAATTATGTGCCAAAGCGCAAAGACAAGTCATCGAGTGGAAGATCTCTATATCTTTGAGATTGTCTTCAACACTTGAAATTTAAGGTTTAAAAACATCCAAATCTAAATGTTAGTATTTTAAACCCTAAAGATCAAAATTTTCAAGAATTGGTATTTCTTTCATTGCATAGATCTAAGATGTCAACAATTGATATTAGAGCTTTATGTTATAAGCATGTTTAGATCTTTGCTTAAGATGTGCCAACCTCTTTTTTGGACTGTTAGTATTATCCCATGGTCAAAGGACGCATGCATGTTATATATACATTTTTATTATATGTGATAATTGAATGAGATAATTAGTGCATATTCAGTTAGTGTTTTTAAAAATTGTTTTTTGTGCTTGAGAACAAAAAAGACAAACAAAACATGTTTGGGAAGTGGGTGTACTACTGTTCACACCATTCTTTGTGTTTTCAAAGTTTCTATTTTTATAGAACAAAAAACATCATTTCCTTCTTTTAAATTGTTCAAAGAACACACCAAAAAAATAAATAAATAAAAATATGCTCTTTGTGTTTTTAATCCAATGTTCTTCATGTTCTCACATATGATTTCTCCTCCAGCATGTCTATAATTGAGAGTGTCTATTAGCACAAGACAAAGGTCAACTCTATCTCCACCAACATATCTCCTATTTCCATTATTTCCAAATACCTTGAAGTTGTTTTTTTCTAACTCTGAGAAATTAGTTGGGAAAAAAGTTTGATCTAGGCAAAGAAAAAATATGATAGAGGTTTTTTACTAATTTTATGTATTCTCATCTTGTTTTGTTGCTCTTTTTAGAACACAATCTGATTGTTTTTTTGGATTTTCTAATTGGTTTTGGATTTTCTATATACCTGTGATCTTTATGAATTTGAATCATGTTTTTATTCTAAAATTTAAGGAGAAATTAGTTTCACCTTCATCTCAAGTCCCCCTTTAATGGAGATATCTATATCTATATCTATGATTTTTATATTCCCCGAGCTCAGGGTTTAATGGAGATAATGGTCTCATGCTTTATATTGAGTTGGTGTCTTGGAAATCTACTACAACAAGGCATTGTTTATGGTAGGAATTGTTGGCTTAGGTATAAAAGTAGAACAGGGAGTGGTGGACCTAGAAGATTAGGGAGATTATAGAGTGAGATTTTCATAGGCAGTAACTATGAAAATTCCTTTTAACCTCCACTCATAATACCTTTTGTGCCTTAATTCTCTAAATCAGCCACATCAAACTTACCTAATTTGAATATCACTTAGGATCATATAGTTGACTGCTTCATAAGAAAACACAAGTTTCTTGTGGGATCCACCCTAGTATCCACTAGGCTATAATTGAAATCCTTATATTTGGGGAGTTGACACACTTTTGGTGTATAACCAAGTTTTATGGCATTGTTGTTGAGGAAATTTTAAGACATTGTCTTTGGCATCGGTGACACCTGTAGATATTCTTTTTCACTATTTATACCAGTTTTATTTTAATGTTTTAGTACATTTTTGTATAAAGTTCTTTTGTCTCTAGCTTATATATGATAAGGTGGATCAAGACTTCTAAAGAAAGGCTAATAGATGTCCTTAATCCCTTTATTACAACACAAACAACACAAAAAAATAAAGGAGGCACAAGCTAATGAACCTTATTTTTCAGGCCAAGACGAAGCGTCAAGCCATGGAAGTGTTGTGCCTGAAAATTTTGCACAAGAGATGCTACCTATGAGGACTTTAAGAGACTATCTTCAATCACCAAGGGATAGTCCTTTTTGTGTTATTTTTCCATATAATGCAATTGGTGTGCTAGTTAGGCCTCAAATGATTCAACTATTACCTTAGTTAGTACTAAGGTATGGAGGGAAGGAATCCTTATGACCACATGACAGAATTTAAGGAAGTATGCTCAACTTTCAGAGAGCCTAACTGCAACCCTGACCATCTGAAGCTTAAATTATTTTCCTTCTCTTTAAAAGAGAAAGCCAGAAAGTAGCTACAAAGTCTGAGGCCTAGGAGTATTGAAACCTGACAAGAGTTACAAGCTATATTTTTTAATAGATTTTTTCTACCTCAAAACACTGTTGTTTTGAATCATAAAGAAAAAGAAACTTTGTATGAATACTGGGATAGATTTAAGGAACTGTTGATGAAGTGTCCCTATAATGGATTTGAAACATGGAGGTTGGTTTCCACATTTTATGAGGGGAACTCATCTCAAATGAAATAAACCATAGAAAGCATGCGTGGAGGGAACTTTATAAATCAGCAACCAGATGAGGCATTCGAATTTTTGGCATCTGTAGCTGAAAATTCTAGGTCCTGTTCACTCAGCTTCAACATAACAAGGCCCCACTTCAAGTGGAGGCATTTTGATACTCAATCCTAAAAATAATTTACAAGCCAAAATTAGGATTGAGGAGATGGAGTCTAATAAAGGTAAGAAAATTAGGATGGTGAAGAGGTCTGAACTTCTTTTGACTATTTTACAAGATCCTAAAGTGTGGAAGCGCAATTTGAACAAGAGTAGGCTTTAGGAGAATACAAAAATCAAAATATCCCTGGGAATACGTACAACTCATCTTGGAAAAACCATCTAAATTTGAGTAGAAGGAATCAACCCCTACAGCAACCACTTGTTCAAAATGCTCTTCCATATAAGCCTATTTCTAATCAGCAACCTCATTACAATTAGCCCCAGCAACCACAATAGTACCACTAAAATTAGCAGCAATATATTCTCCTCAATAGAAGGAAATTTGAAGAAATAGTTGCTATCTTTATGCGAGAAACGTCCAATACTCTTAACTAACATGCACAACTGTTTATTGATTTAAAAACTCAATTGACCCATATAATTGAAGCTTTAACTGTGCAAGACAAAGGAAAGCTTCCATCCCAGCCTCAACCAAATCCTAAGGGGCAATGCATGTTGGAGGAAGAAATAAAAATAATGGAAGCTAAGGTTGTCACTCTTAGGAGTGGAAATGAGTTGAAAGAAAGGAAAAGAACCCAAGCTAGCCTCCAAAAATCTAGAACAACAGGAAGTTTCTAACCACGATAAAAATGATTTGAAAATACAAGGCATGAGAAGGAACCTTGCAAAGATAATGAAAACATGGGAGAATAAGGGAATTCTAAAAGAATAAATTGAACCCCTCTCTCATTTCCATTAGCACTATAACTTGAGAAAAAAGAACTTAATGAGGAAATGATGAAAGTTTTCAAACAGGTCAAGATAAGCATTTCTTTGTTGGATGCCATAAACCAAACCCCCTCATATGCCAAGCTTTTGAAAAACCTTTGTGCTATTAAGACGTTTTATGCCCAATCATTTCGGATAACGCTTGCATCTTCTATATTACCGCGGCTGCTAGCACAAAGTTGACCAATGCTTATTCCCCAAATACCATCATTGCTTCTTCTTTGGGAAAAGAAGTTCATGATCCATAGGCCTTCTACCTCCACGTGCCATTGCTTCATCATGCTTTCGCTCATTGCAGAAAATTCCCCACTGTTGCCTCCCATAGAGGAATGAATGTCCAAAAAAGAGCTTTCATGGCAGAACAAGTGAGCGTCATTTTATAGCACAAAACTTCCATGAAGTATAAAGACCCAGGCTGCCTAAAAATAATTGTTTTAATAGGCCAATACAAGGAAAGCTTTGTTAGACTTAGATGCTAATGTTAATTTATTGTCTTTTTCTCTTTATCAGAAATTGGACCTAGGTGATTTGAAGCCTACTTCAGTTACATTGTGCCTAGCTGATAGGTCAGTAAAAGTCCCTAAAGGGATTGTTGAAGATATACTTATACAAGTACAGAAATTTGTCTATATGTAGATTTCATTATTTTGGACACCTAGGAAAGGGAAGAAGAAAATTCCATTCATATCATCCTAGGGGGACCATTTTTGGCTACTTCTAATGTTGTAATCAATTGTAGAAATGGCCATATGCAACTCACAATTGGTAATATGACTCTTGAGTTGAATATTTTAAGCTTATGAAACAATAGTTTGAACTAGAAGAATTCCCTAATGATGAATGTTGTTTGATTGAATCTTTGGTACACGATCACATAAGCGATAATCTTGAAATGGTTAGTGAAATTGATGAAAGTTCTGATGACATTTGTGTTTTTTCAGGGATGGACATGGCAACTTAGATATGAAGTCTTGGAAATAGAACCAGAAGAGATCCCAGTTGCACTAACTCCTGAAAAGAAATTAGAGCTCAAACCCTTACCCGAAGGTTTAAAGTATGTGAATTTGGGTGATGGTAATGTTCATCAAGTTGTGATATCATCTGTTTTGGATATAAAGCAAGAGAAAAAGTTAGTTGCATTACTGAAAAACCATATAGAAGCACTAGGATGGACCTTGTCTGATTTTAAGAGAATAAACCCTTTGATATGCACCAATAGAATTTAACTAGATGAAGGATGTAAACCTGCATCACAACCGCTTAGAAGGGTAAATCCAACCTTGAAGGAGGTGGTGAGAAAGGAAATAAAGAGATTACTAGAGGTGGGGATTATTTATGTCATTTATGATAGTGAATGGGTAAGCCCTACTCAAGTTATCAAACTCACTATGAGCCCTACTCAAGTTATCCCTAAGAAGTCAAACTCACTGTGATTAGAAATGAACATGGTAATCTATTACACTCCAGGATCCCCTCTAGTTAGAGAGTCAGCATAGATTAGGAAACTCTATGCCTCTAGTAGAAAATACCACTTCCCCCTTCCTTTCCTAGATTAGATCTTAGAGAAACTGGCAGGTCACCCTTATTATTACTTCTTGGATGGATATTCAAGTTACTTTCAGATCCTCATTGCCTTAAAATACGAGGAAAAGACCATGTTTACTTGTCGTTTTAGAACTTTTGCCTATAGGAGAATGTCTTTTGAGTTATGTAATACTCCTGTAACTTTCCAAAGATGCATAATAAGTATTTTTTAAGGATATGATAGATAGATTCACAGAGGTCTTTACGGATAATTTAACTATGTATGGAGACTCTTTTGACGAATGCCTAAAACACCTAGAGAAGGTTTTGATCAAGTGTGAGAAGACTAACCTAGTGTTGACTTGGGAGAAATGTTAGTCTATGGTTCCATCAGGGATAGTTTTAGGACATGTCATTTCTGGGATAGGTATAGAGGTAGATAAAGATAAAGTAGATATCATTAGAAATCTGCCCGCTCCTAAAATAATTAAGAACATCAGATCATTTCTAGGCCATGAAAGATTTTATAGAAGATTTATCCAAGATTTCAGCAAGGTAGCTAAGTCACTGTGTAAGCTGCTAGCTAAAAAGAAAGAATTTATTTGGACTGAGTAATGTGAGTGTGCTTTTCAGAAGCTAAAGGAGCTTTCGACCACTGCACCTATGGTGCAGCCACCAAATTGGAGCCTTCCCCTTGATCTTATGTGTGATGCTAGTGACCAAACTGTGGGAGCAATCTTAGGCTAGAGAAAAGAAGGAACTCCTTATGTCATTTACTATGCTAGCAAAACTCTAAATGAAACACAAGTAAATTATTCAATAACAAAGAAAGAGTTGCTAGCAGTAGTTTTTGCTTTAGAGAAATTCAGAAGCTATCTAATTGGATATCTAGTAGTGGTATGCACTGATCACTCAATAGTGAAATATTTGTTTACCAAAAAGGATGCAAAAGCTGGACTTATTAGGTGGATTCTCCTTTTACAGGAATTTAATCTTCATATCAAGGACAAGAAAAGGATAGAGAATACAGTAGCAGATCATTTGTCTAGAATCACTTCTACCCTAGCGCCATGCCTATTTTGGATGTTTTCCCAAATGATCCCTTGATGACTGTAGTTACCATGCCCTAGTTTGCAGACATTGTTAATTTTGCAATGGTAGGTAGAATGCCTAGTCATTAGATATCAGTGGAAAAAAAAGAGATTTGTAAGTGAAATTAGGAATTTTTATTGGGAAGACCCTTTTCTATTTAAGTATTATCCTGACCTAATCATTAGGAAATGCGTGCCCAATGAGGCAATTGGAAATGTCTTGTCCATGTGTCACACGAATGCTTATGGAGGGCATTTTTCAACTAAGAATTCAACCCTGAAGATCCTTTACTCATGTGTATACTGGCCTGGAATTTTTAAGGATGCTTATGCTTATTGCAAAGCCTATCAGAGTTGTCAAAGAATGGATTCCATTTCTATGAAACACATGATGCCCCTAAATCCCATTATAACCATTGAAATTTTTTTACTGTTGGAGATAGATTATATGGGATCCTTTCCCTACATCTCAAGGTTTTCAATACATCCTAGTGGCGGTAGAATATGTTTCAAAATGGATAAAGGTCATACCCACCAAAACCAATGATGCAAGGATAGTGAAAAGGTTTGGTAAGTCTAACATCTTTTCAAGGTTTGGAGTGCCAAAGGTATTAATTAGTGATGATGGAGTCACTTTTATAATAAGCTCTTGAGTTCATTACTATCAAAATATGGGATAAACCACAAAGTAGTTACTCCTTATCATCCCCAAACAAGTGGACAAGCAGATCTAGCTAATAATGAGGTTAAGAGTATTTTGGACTAAGTAGTTAGGGCATCCACAAAGGACTGGTCTAGTCATCAGGATGATGCATTGTGGGCCTACAGAAATGCCTACAAAACTGTGTTGGGCATGTCACCTTTCAGGCTTGTTTATGGTAGATTTTGCCATTTACCTATGGAAATGGAGCACAAAGCTTATTAGGCAATTAGAAAGTTGAATTTTCATTTGGACAAAGTGGGAGAATTAAGGTGGTCAGACTTGAATGAACAAGATGAAATTAGAAGATATACCTACCACAACACTCAAATCTTGAAAGAAAAAGCAAAAGCCTTTCATGATAAGCATATCCTAAGGAGGGAGTTTTCACCAGGACAAAAGGTTCTGCTCTATAATCCAAAGTTGTATATTTTCCCTAGGAAGCTTAGGAGCAAGTGGTATGAACCTTTTGAGGTAGTGCAAGTCTTCCCTTATGGGACAATAGAGATTCTGAACCATTGTAAGGTTAAGGGATAAAGGCTTAAACATTTCATTGATGGAGTTCCTGCTCTAAAGAATCCTATGCCTTTGGAGTCACTCACTGATGAATGAACAAGCAGTGAATAATAGGGAAATGACCCATCTTTTGTTTGTAAATCAAGAAACTGCGATTGAAAGAATAGTGATTCTTTTTCTTATTTGAATAAAGAACCACTAGGGAAAATAACTAGAGGAGAGAACGTAATACTCTTCCTCTAATTATGGGATACAAAAAATTAAACATCCTAAACAGATTCCTCTAAAATAGGAAACAAAATAAACTAGGAAAACAAGGAATTTGGGTAATATGCTACCCAAATACTTAAGGAAAGTCAAAACATAGTAAAATCCCTTAAATCCCATGTGCCTTATTAGTACACATATTCTTGACTTTCTATACTCCTCCTCAAGCTAGATAGTATATGTTTATCAATCCCAGCTTGGAACTCTAATCTTCAAAATTTGTTCAAGGAAGAGCCTTGGTGAGAATGTTTGCAATTTGGTGACGAGTTGGAGTATGAAGAAGAGCTATGGTCCCGTTGTCTATCTTCTCCTTGATGAAGTGGCGATCTATCTCAACATGTTTGGTCCGATCATGGTGCGCAAGGTTCTTTAAGATGCTTATTGTCGCTCGATTATCACAAAGTAGATTCATTGGTCCTTTTACTGAAATAAGCAATTCACTGAGAAGTTTCTTTAGCCATATTCCTTCACAAATTCCATGGGCCATTGCTTTAAATTCAGCTTCAGCACTGCTTCAAGCAACTATAGATTACTTTTTACTGCACCAAGTTACCAAATTTCCCCACACAAACGTACAGTACCCTAAAGTAGACTTGCGATCTGTTCTTGAACCTGCCTAGTCATCATTAGTGAAACCTTAATTTTCTTGTCTAAATTCTTCTTGAAGAATAACCCTTTTCTTGGAGTCATTTTTAGGTATCTCAAGATTCGATAAACCGCCTCCAAATGTTTCTCCGTAGGACTATTCATGAATCGACTAACCACACTAACTTGAAAATCAATATCTGGTCTAGCGTGAGAGAAATAGATTAGCCTGCCAACAAGTCTCTGATATTGACCTTTATCTACCGGAGTACTATTATCTTTGATTCTGAGTGTAACAGTACAATCCATAGGAGTATCTGTCGGTTTGCACCCGAACATTCCAGTTTCTTTTAAGAGATCAAAGACATATTTGTGTCGTGAGACCGAGATACCCTTCTATGATCGAGCAACCTCCATACCTAGGAAATATTTGAGATTTCCCAAGTCTTTAATCTCAAATTCTTTGGCTAGGAGTCTCTTAAGTTTGCTCATTTCTTCTGCAAAGTCCCTTGTGAGAATAATGTCATCTACATAAACTAATAGAATAGTTGATTCACCTCCCTGTGATCTTTTGACAAAGAGTGTATGATTAGCTTGACATTGTATATACCCATATCATTTAACCACTTTTGGTGAATCTATTGAACCAAGCACATGGAGATTGCTTGAAGTCGTATAAGGACTTTTTGAGTTTGCAAACTTTGTTGGTTATAGCAGGTGTGTGAAAACTAGGAGGAATTTCCATGTAGACTTCTTCTTCAAGGTCACCATTAAGGAAAACATTCTTGACATCTAACTGGTAAAGTGGCCAGTCCAAGTTAGATGCAAGAGATAACAGTGCTCGTATGGTGTTAAGTTTTGCTACATGAGCCAATGTCTCTTGATAGTCAATTCCATAGGATTGAGTGAACCCTTTTGCCACGAGGCATGCCTTGAACCTTTCTATGCTTCCATCAGCTTTGTGTTTGATAGTGAAAATCCACTTGCAACCCACTGGTCGTTTTCCTGGTGGCAACTCAGTAAAGTTCCATGTTTTGTTATTTTCAAATGTTTGAATCTCCTCCAAGATGGTTGTTTTCCATTCGGGTATGTTGACTGCCTTGTGTATGGAATGTGGTACCTGTACCTGATTGAGATTGCTGACAAAAGCATAAAAGCTAGGAGAAAGACCCCCATAGGATACAAAATTATAGATAGGGTGATTAGTACAAGATCTCACACCCAGACAATTGGTCTATTTAGGTCCTCACTAGGCAAGCCAACATTGATGGGTTCAAAGGAGATGTTACCTTGAGAATTTTCAGAAATGCCTGAACTTAGGTTGGACTCCTAACCTTGCTCATGGTGTGTTGGGTTCTCCACTCCTTTATGAATGCTTTTCCTTCTAAAAAATAACAGCTCAGGGTTTTGAGTAGGAGAAATGGACGGACTAGGAGACAAAGTGTGCTGGTTGGGGGAATTAGCAACTTCAACTTGAGGAGTAGGAGCAGTAGGTGTTGTAACAACAGTAGTAGGTGTGCCGGTCTGACTAGGAGATAAAGTGTGCTGGTCAAGAGAAAATACAGCTTCAATTTGAGGAGTAGTAGCAGCAAGTGTTGTAACAGTTGCAGGAATAATGTCACAAAGCTTATATTCCTCAGGAAAATTCTCCCCCGGAATATCAGTTTTGGTGTAAAATGGTTCCTGCTCAAAGAAAGTAACATCCATGGAATTGTAAAAACTTTTTCTAATAGGAGAATAACACTTGTACCCTTTCTAATTGGAGGAATATCCTATGAATATGCATTTGATGGCCTTGGGATCAAGTTTACTCCTATTTTGAGAATGTATATGGACATAGGCAGAACAACCAAACACTTTCATGGGAATGGTTGAGATAATTCTAGTGTTAGGATAAAAGTTTACGAGCATATGACTTGGAGTTTGAAAGTTGAGTACTCGAGAGGGCATCGTATTTATGAGATATGCTGTTGTTAGGACTGCTTCTCCCCAAAAAATGTTAAGAACATGTTTAGTGAACATGAGTGACCTGACAACCTCAAGGAGCTGCCTAATTTTTCTTTCAGCTACTCCGTTTTGTTGCGCGGTGTCAACACAAGAGCTTTGATGAACTATCCCTTGACTCAATATATAATCACCTAGGATTGAAGCAAAATATTCTTTTGCATCGTCAGTTTTCAACACTTGTATTTTTTTTTTTTTTTTTTTAAATTGAGTTTGTTTCATAGTGTCAAAGTTTTTAAATATTTGACCTACCTCAGATTTCTCTTTCATAAGGAATATCCATGTGACTAGTGTGATCATCTATGAATGAAATGAACCAAGGAGTTCCTGTTAAATTTTTAATTTTGGATGGTCCCCCACTGTTAGAGTGAATCAAGGAAAAAGGATGTGATTTTTTATATGATAGACTTGGATAAGAATTTCTCACATGTTTCGAGAATTAACAAACTTCACATGAATTTTTTTTTTAAACTTTTATTCTTAATAATACAGGAAAGAATTTCTCAAGATAGGAAAATTTTGGATGACCTAACCAATAGTGACATAACATGATTTCATTATCTTTATTAGAATTAAAACATGACAAAGTTTTATTTTGACACTGACTTATGGACACAACCTTGCGAGCTTGAGAGTTTGTGGAATCATCAACTTTGAGGAGATAAAGCCCCAAACACACCTCAACACTGTCAATCATCTTCCCCAAGTCCTAGTCCTAAAATTCACAAAGATTAGGAAGAAATTTAGCACTGCAATTCCAATCATGGGTGAGCTTATTGATAGACAAAAGGTTGCAATCAAGTTTTGGCAAAAATAAAACTGAATTGAGGGTTAATTGGTTTGAAATGCAAACAGACCCGATTCCAACAACTTTAGATAAAGAACCATCTGCAATCCTAACAATAAGTCCCTCATTGCATGGTTTATAATTTCTTAGAATAGAGACATCACCCATCATATGATCTGAGGCACCGGAATCCACTATCCACGACCCTTGTTTTACTTGTTTCACATTTAAGGCACTAATCAGATTACCTGTTTGAGCCAAAGAACCTGTACCAATCATGTTGTTACTCTGTGATTGAGCAAACATTTTGTGGAGTAGTTCCATTTGTTCTTTGTTGAACAGGTTTGGTTCTAAAGAAGTGGTGTTGTCGTTGGTAGAAGCAAGATGTCTGCGGCTCTCTTTGTCATTGGAAAGACGTGAAAGTTTCCAATCAGCTGGTTTTCCATGGATCTTCCAGCAAGTGTCCTTGGTATGGCTAGGTCTGCGATAGTGATTGCACCAAGGTTGTCCCTTCCTTGGTCTGTTATTGTTGTTTAGGGGTTGTTAGGAACCATGAACAACCAAAGTAGATCCTTCTCCAATGGATGAGGAACTTGATGATCCCATCATCACCTTTCGACGACTTTCCTCCAAATGAACCTCTAAAAAAGCTTCTCGAACATTGGGCAGAGGCTTTGTTCCTAAAATTCTTCCACATACTTCATCAAGATCTTTGTTTAATCCCATCAGGAATTTAAACACACGCTTCTTCTCAATGATTTGTTTGTATAATGCTTCATCTTTGGGACACTTCCATTCGTGCACTTTGAACAAGTCAAGTTGTTGCCACTGACGCTTGAGGGAATTGAAGTATTGGGTGACAGAGGAATCTCCCTATCGAAGTTCATGAAGGATACTTTCGGCAAAAACTAGTTCTGATGTATTTTCAAAACTAGCATAGGTTTCTTTGGTTACATCCCAAATCTCTTTTGTAGTACCATAGAGTAGGAAATTTTCTCCTATCTCATTGGTCATAGAATTAATCAACCAAGACATTACCATATTATTTTATGATTTCTAGACTTTGAAAGTTGGATCTTCTTTCTTTGGAATGGTTATTGCTCCGATGAGATGATCATCTTTGATTTTCCCACAGATGAACATCATCACAGATTGGGACCATTGGAGGAAGTTGTGGCTATTCAATTTGTGGCCTGTGATGGGAAGAAAGCTGTTTTCAGACCCTTCATTAGATCTTTCAATGACAACTCTTAGACCAGACATGACCTCAGATGTGGAGCTCTGCCTTTCAGTGACCATCTCGTATTTTGTCATTCAAAAAAAGAGGTTTCAGAATCACGCTTTGTTACCATCAAGAAACTGCAATTGAAAGAATAGTGATTCTTTTTCTTATTTGAATAAAGAACCACTAAGAAAAATAAATAGAGGAGAGAACGTAATTCTCTTCCTTTAATTATGGGATATATATCCTATCAAAAAAAAAATTATGGGATATATAAAATTAAACATCATGAACATATTCCTCTAAAATAGGAAACAAAATAAACTAGGAAAATAAGGAATCTGGGTAATATCCTACCCAAATGCTTAAGGAAAGTCAAAACACAGTAAAATCCCTTAAATCCCATGTGCCTTATCAGTACACATATTCTTCACTTTCTACAGTAAATAGTGGTAATTTAAATTCTTAATTTTTATTTTTCTTTTAATCTGCTTTCATGTTAGTGCTTTGATTTTTTATCTCAGGTAAGAAACAAGGAAGAAATAGAGGAAACAAGGGAGGTAAATATTTTATTTCATTTTTGAGGTAATTTTTGAACTAGCAAATTTGAAGTGTGAAATCTTTGAATAACACGCTTGAATCTTAATAGAGTTTAAAATAACGACTAAAGGAGTGTGCAAATTTTCAGTGGTCAAATTTTTATATAAAAAGTGCACTCCCTTGGAGTGCATAACCTTTAAGAAAGCACAATTCTTTTTCTCTTTCCTTTGAAAAGAAAAATAGTGCACTCAAAGCTTCTCATTCGAAATCTTTACCTCAATTACCCTTTTTTCCTTTGCTTGTTTCTCTAAAAATCAATCACAAGGATAATATAAGTTTCAGATGAGTATCTAGTATGCTTTGATAACATTATGCTTTGAGGGCTAGTGAGAGAATGTTAGGATAGAGCTTTTAAAAGTATGACATGATGTAACAAATTTGGAATTCATTATTTATTTAATGGTATTCTAGTTTCACTTTTATCTATTTTTATTTCCTGCATTGTACTTTATGAGCATTCTTGCCTAGCATCTCTTGCATTGTACATAACTTGGATACATTAAGAGTTGAATGCAAAATCTAGGTCATGAGTTTCTTACAAATAGATGTTTTGTTCATAACTAGTTTATGGGCCTAGGCAACCCATTAGAAGTTGTAGTGCGCTACATCTTAATTAGAGGGATGATTGGTTTTAGCCATTCAGATGAGCTTCCCATGGTGAGTGCACTAGAGTGTATAGTTACACATTGAATAGGACCTATAGTGAGTCATGACGTAAGACTATTGAGTAGTCATGACTTTACCAAGATGTTATGTTGTATTATCTCTAAACCTTGAAAGAATACTAAACTTGTGATAAAATTAGCAGTGGCTTTGACCTATGGGTAAAATCCTTAAGTGATCATATATTCCCTATAATTGAATCACTATTAATGGAACTAGTAGTAATAAATGTTCTCGAGGCACTATGATAATTCATGAGATTAAAGTAGTATGTCCCCTTAGGTGATCCTAAGGATGTGTATTCAGGTAAAATGTGGTCATAGTAGTTCTTTAAGTGAAATTTGACATTAACTCTAGGATTTGGAACTTAAGGATGGTAGAGGTAATCTTGAGAAGCTGATAACTTTCACCTTGTTAAAATACAAACATTAGCCCATTAGGAGAATGTATACAATGGATAACATGTCATAGGCCCAAACATTCAGTGTCTCGTTATAATATACATAGGGTACTAAAAAACAATTGACTTTCTATAGTAAAATGTTGAGTCAACTTCATAATTGGATTATGAGGGAGCCAGTACATCATATGGGTCCTAATGGTCTCCATTAAGCTCATAAACCCTGTTAGCACATTTTATGAGGGTTTGATTGGCTCTAGGTTTACTTATGTACATAAAGACATTTTGATAATTACTCAATGTTGCATAGGAATTAGTGGACGACATCTTTGGATTGGGTTAATTGATTAATAGGAGCCTCATTGGGTTAATTAATTAATTAGGACTCTTTTTGTGCTAGATTAAGTGACCCAAGCCCAAAATGAGCTCAAGTCACTTAAGCCCACAAGGAACTCTATAAATACCTCTTATGGGGTTAAGGTTTCATTCTTCTATTCTCCCCCTCACATTCAAGAGAGAATCTTAGCCTCCACCTACAGAGAGTTCCACCAACCAAAGATCAAGGATGGGTCATTAAGTGGAAGATCTTTAGGTCTTCGAGGTTGTCTTCAACACTTGGTATTTAAGGTTTGGGAACATCCAAATCTAAAGGTTAGATTTTTAATCTTAAAGATTAATTTTGTTAAAAAATAGTATTACATTCGTTGCATAGATCTAAGATGTCAACAAGGAAGGCAAAGGAAGTATCAAAAATGTCTTAAACCTCAAAAATCTCATTAAATGCATCAAAATAATTCTGCACTAGCATCAACATGAAGAAATAGGGTTATCATGAGTGCCCCAAAAACTCTAAAATACACTCCTTAAAGCCATCCAAGTGTTGAGTTTGAGTTCTCATTAGTGACTCCTTCAACTTTGAGTCATAATTAAAATGGCTTTGATGATACTTCAAAGTGGACATCGATGAGAGTTCGACAATTATAGTTTAATGAGAAATATTGAAGTATGTGATTAGTGCATAGTTTTAAAAGGCTCAAGGTGCACCAAGGTGCAAAGTACTCCTAGAGCCTGAGGCGCAAAGGGCACCTAAGGCGCAGGCTTTAGTGAAGTGAGGCGCATCCTAATTTACATATATATTTTTATATAATATAATCAAATTTAACAATCATTTATTTGTCCTAAACACATAAATCATCAAAACAGGGGCTAGGGCAAAATTTGGGAGGGTTATGGTACATAAATCATCAAAACGTACATAAATCAGTTATGGTACATCTATTTTTCCTCTATTTTTCCCCCTCTTCTTTGTCTTCTTCGCTTCTCCACTGCACAACTAAGGCTAGGGCAAAATTTGGGAGGGTTGTTGGGTTGAAAACAATCAGAAAAGGGGGTTGGAATGGAAAATAGGGCCAAAGCGACGTCATTTTGGCCTATTTTTTATTTTAAAAGAACAGGCTCCAAAACGACGTCGTTTTGACATGTTCTTTTTAAAATAAAAAGGGCCAAAACAACGTCATTCTGGCCTCAAAAAATAAAAATAAAAATTAGGGCTTCTCTCTACCCTCTGCAACCTGTCGCCGAAGAAGAGAAGAAGAAGAAGGAGAAGGAGAAGGAGAAAGAGAAGAAGAAGATAGGGATCGAGGTGCACCTGTGGACTGCGCTGCGCCTTGTTGGAGGCGAGCGCCTAAGCGGTGCCTTCATGAAGGGGCGTCACCTGCTTTCAAGCGAGGCGCCGGAGGATCGCGTCACGCCACTTGGAGCCTAAGCGCGCCTTTCACAACTATGGATTAGTGAGACACTAATTATCTAGGAATTTGAAGGGTTATAATTGAATTATACAACAAAAGGATAAAAAATTGATCACAAGTCTAGGTTTTGATCATAGTGGATTTATTGATGGAGGTGGTTGATCATGGTTTTCAACCTCTTCGAAGTTTTCCATGTAAATCCATAGAACATACTTGTGCATTTGTTAGTTGAAATTTTTTTCATGAGACACTTTTGTGTTCTTGCATTGTCTATACATTGAAAATACAAACACTTCGTACCTTATAGTATTCTCTACATCATGTAGTTTATAGAACCTCAATCATTGTAACATTAAGTACTAGGTGAACAATAAATAAAAAGTGACCATTCACTTTATTTTATTGTATATTATAACAAAAAATGTCAACTCCTATTTCATATTATAAAAGGAAGACATTATAGTCTTACACTTGAAATAAACTTGAATAAAGATATCCACTCTTATTTAATACTTGTTAAAAATAGGATTTTGATTTTCAACGCTATCCATTTGATTTTCTAGTGTTATTTGGTATTGTTGAAGAAAATTATTCAAGATTTAAAATATATTCTTACCAAGTTCTAGATTGAATAGTATACACTACAACATTTGAAAGCTTCCAAGCGCAAATCTAACATGTCAATACAAAGGAGTCAACATTCAAACATCATAGAACATTCTATCTAGAAATTATGGCAAGCATAAATCAAATTGTTACTTAGATTCTACATTTCCGAATTTCCAAACCATAATATCAATGTAAAATAACAACGATAGCAATAGCTTCCAACCAACTTTGTTTTCCAGTCTCAGAATCTACAAAACAAAATGGTTAAGCAAACAGTAAGAGATAACATTTTTCCATAATAAACACCTTTTACACCTATTTCATACATAAATGATTACATTACAACCAAAATTTCAACTTTCCCCCACCAATCAATCATAATAAAATTCCAAAATTAAACTAGTGCTATTTAAGATAAGATTGAAATTACAACATCATTTCAACTTAATATGAAATTCAACTAAGAAGTTTGGATTGTTGAGCTTAAGTGTAGTTTTTACCAGTTGAAAGGGGTCAAGATTAGGTTCATTCTTAGATCTCAACCTCTAAAATTACAACATCATTCCAACTTAATTTGAAATTCAACTAAGAAGTTTGGATTGTTGAGCTTAAGTGTAGTTTTGATCAAATGAGTGAGATTTCCCAATTGAATGGGGTCAAGATTAGGTTCATTCTTAGATCTCGACCTCCATTTTAATATATGGAATGATTTGTTCTAAAACATTGGAAGGGGCATTTCAATGTCATATTTGGTATTATTGTTTTTGTTTGATTTTCATTCAGTCTATTGTAGGTGTTAGAAGGTGTTGGATCAAAGGCCATGAATATTTAACAATGAACTTTGATGATTAAGTAATGGCTCTATACTTATCTTTGTAGGAGAATGAAATCAATACGTTTCAATTTGATAGCTTAAAGCTCCATTGATATTCAAGGGCACATGCCAGCACTTAAGGTGAACGTTTAATCACTAATAGGCTTCTACCTAAAAGATTAACACTAGCCTTTGCAAGGATTTGACGAGAAGCTTAAGCCAACCAAAGAGAAATTATCTTACTCTAAATTCAAGCTCTAGATGGGTTAATAATGGAAAAAATATGAAGTATGATTAGAAATCATTGGAATTTAAAATATCAGTCTTTTGGACATAAGATACAAATCCTACTAAATTTCAGCAAGTATGGGTAGAAGAGCCTTGGAATAATCCAACTTCTATTTTGGTAAATTCTAATTAATCAAAATATTGGGAGATTGGATTTGAGAGTGCACATGGTGGGAAGTTCCAAAAGAAAATGTTGGTAGAGAGTTAGTTGTGGATGAAGATAGTCTTTTCATCATTGAAAAATTTTCATCTTGTATTTTGCAAACTTCTCTTGCCCTTATGTAACATTTAGTAACAATTTTTGTGTTTGCCTCTTCAAGGCCATGTGCAAAGGCTTTGCATTCTCTATCACAATTGAAGGTTCTCTCTCTTTCTTCTATTTCTTTAAATAGATGCTTGATGTTGACTTACCATGATAGTTTTAAAAGGCGCAAGGTGTGCTTAAAGCTCACAATCCCAAGGTGTGCTTAAGGCTCACAATCCCTAGGTACGCTTAAGGTTCACAATCCCAAGGTGCAGGCTTTAGTGAAATAATAACGGTTATAATTTTATATGATATAGGAGATTTTAACATACAAGCATTTTTCCTATACGTATAATATCAAATTTTAGCCAAAGAATTAACATTTAACAAAAAAAAAAAATTGAAAAATAAAGAGCAAGTATATGCATATATACTCAAAATGAATAAATAAATAAATAATTCAGTAACTTTAGTTATAATTTTAAATAGGTAGATTTCTAAGTAAATAAATAAGCAGATGAGTAGTGTCCAATAAATAAAGTAAAATAAAAGTATTGCATAACATAAAAATATTACCTTAGTTAAAAAAATTTTAAAAAGTGAAAAAAAATATTCATATAAACCAATACTTTCATAATTTAGAACTTCCTTTATCATTACCATTATAAATAGATAATAAATAAATAAAAATAATTTGTAGTATATTCAATTTTAAAAAATAGATAAATATGTAGTTTCAACTTTTAAAGTGTAGTTACCTAATTATCATTTAATTATTAAATTATTAAAATAAATAAAATATAAAAACATGAGTATAAATATCATAATATTAGGGCGGGTTATGAGTACACCGTGAATAAGGAATCCAATAACTATAATAACCACCAAATATGTCATGTCACTCATCCTTTTGCATCTCTTTTTCACTCTTTCCATTTTTTTTTTTTTCTTCTCTTCCATCTCCTCTTTTCTCCATTATCGAGCTTTAATTTGGCTATGTTTCTTCACTTTTAACTTTAAAATGATGAGTTTTGATGTTGGTTTTAAAAAAGTAAAAAAAAAAAAAAAATAGGGTTCACCACATCATCATTTTACAACTTTTTAGAAAAACAAAAACTAATACAAATTGACATTATTTTGGTTAAGAGAAGAAAAAAAATTAAAAAGACAAAGGTTGGCCTTTAAAGGGCCTTGCACCTAGCTCAAGGCACAACCTTTTTACACCTTAGCAGGCCTCTTCAAAAGGGTTGTGCATGACATTGTTTCACAACCATACTCATCTATGTTTCACAACCACACCCTATGTCATTATGCCCACAAGTTGTACCACACCCCATGGTATTGTGTCCATGTGTATGTTCTTAGCAATAGTCACCATCACCTCTTACTCATGTTTGAAGCCCCTATGTCATGCTCTTCACATCACATAGCTCATGCAATCCTCACCACCTTTGAGTCAACTACCTTCTCCATAAAGAACATTCTAAGCCATTTCCAAAATACTAGGACACATTATAGGTGCTTGAGTACGTATAATGAATTTTTAAAAATAAAAAAATAAAAAATCTAAAAAAATTATAATTCCTCATGGAAACCATTCTCAAGACCTCTTTGAAGGGAAATATTGACCACCTAAAATCCAACACTTGAATTTTGGCTAAGTTGAGCTGCCCTACATGCTAGCCCACATGTTATCTACTGCCTGCTTGAGCAGCCACCAAGCCTCGACATGATCTCTTATCAAACCTTGGTCCATTAACTTGCCTTGCTGAATTGACACTCATGGGTGCAAAGCATCATTAAATGCAGCCTTGGTACTGCATCATTCAAGTCAAGATGCTGGCACACAACCCGATTCCTACCCCATCCCCCCAACCCAATCCAAAGGAAAGGGGAAAACAAAGAAGCAGCAAGCTACTCCCATACCCACTCCTCCTTTGTGCTTCGAGGAGCTCAGATCATAGACGATTGCAACAATCAATTCCATACTCCTTTCCATAACCCTACCCCTCCAACACAATGGAAGGGGGAAAAAGAAGCAGCAACCAGCTTCTTCCATACCCAATTCGACACAGATTGTCCCTCCATAAATAAAGCTTAGCCACAAATTTTTTATTGCTTAACAAGAGGAATGTGTAACCATGGCAATAGAAAGAAATATACACATGTGTGTACACATACAAAACATGCATGCACGCAATAAATGTAATGCATGTCAAATGTAATTACAAAAATGGAAGAAGAATATATTGATGTGTTAGCAAAACTTCATTTGTGGCATTTCATTAAAGCAAAATTTCCATCGTTGCATTTCATAAAAGCAAAATTTCAATTGTGGCATTTCATAAAAACACATTGATAATTCATGTTGTTACCTGGATCTGCGGGATTTTTTGCCAGCAGGGGATTTTTTGCCAGCAGTGGATTTTTTGCCAGCAGCGGATTTTTTGCCAGCAGTTGATTTTTTGCCAGCAGCGGATTTCTTGCCATTAGAGGATTTTTTGTTGGGGCCAGCAGAGTTGGATGGCAGAGAATTGGTTGCAGCATTACAAGATTTTGTGTCCATTGTCAGCATCTTCAGAGATATTTTCCGGAGGTAATCAGACTGAATTAAAAATAAACATAAAAAATATATCATTTCATCAAACAATTAATGACAAACTGTGATAAGATAATATCAAGTTTTGCACTTTGATCTTTTATACTAAGGATAGATAAAAAAAAATTGCTCATAGGCCTTGAGGAATGGTTGAGTAACTACTTGCATGATGGATATACCTGGCTTATGGCAATGGAATAAATCTTTTCCTCAAACCTCACAGCAATTTTCCTTAGCTCACGCAGTCCTTCTAGTCCAGAAACAGGAAGATGTCTCTTCAACGTGTCCGTGCTAGACATAAAAAAACATTAAATTGTGATAAATTATTGTCATGTAATCATTGAAAAGTTTTAAAAACAAAAAAAAATAAAACAAAAAAATAAAACTCTTTAATAGGAAATCATGCTAGTTGTGCACTGACCATGTCACATAGATTTCCAACCAGAGAACAATATTGCATGAAACAAGGAATTTAGAGTAAATAGAATATTTTTATTAAGGAAGGGGACTATGGTCCCATAATAAGAGGGGGTTCAAGAGTAAGACAACCAGGAAGCTGGTTAATTTATAGGGTTCCATACTTGCATCCCTTCCTTTGAACAAGTCAAACGCAAAATATTGTCTCTTAAAATTTACAGCACGTTCTAATACCCTTTTTCTCCTTCCTATTTTTTAATGACCGTATTTGAACTCTCTTATGTATTGATTTTTAATGTGCCTAACATGCTCACAAGAACTTATTGTGTCTTGCTTGGCTTAAACACCCAAACACAAGAATCAATGTTTTTTTCTTTATCAGAAACAATAGATGTATTAATTGATGATAAGAAAACATAAGAAGGATGAGAAATCCTCCCCATGAAATACAAGAATCAATGTAAAAATCAATGAAATTCAATTGTATTCCCCAAACCAACTCAAGGAGTTCCAGCTTAAATTCCAATTAAACCAAGGATTACAACAAGTTCTTTGCTCACCATACTTATTTCTTACCAATAGGAGAAACCAGTTTGGAGATTAGAGGCCAAGAATATTTTTAAGCCACCTATGCAAACTAGCCCAACCTAGACTAATATTGCTTATGTTAGAATATGATATACAATATGGGTGGGTCCAATTCTTGATAACTTAAACTTTTAGGAAAATTGATGACTTAACACAATATCAGATTTTAGGTTAATTAGAGGTCTTGGGTTTAAATCACTCCCCCGTTTATTTATTTGTCTAATTATGTGTGATCACAAATGTATGATTTATTTACCACTACTATGATTTGGGAGGAGTGTGATTTGTTTGCTACAACCATGATTTATGCCTCTCATGGTAGGTATAGGGCCACATGTGTGCAATGGCAAATATGTGATTTGTTGATCATGGGTATAGAGCCACATGAGTGATAAAAATGTGTGACTTGTCTATCACTACTACTATAGTTTGTCTGTCACTCTCAAGGTAGTACAAGAACATGTTTGAGGGAGGTGTTACAACATGATATACATTTGTCTATCACTATTGCAATTTGAGAGGGAGGTGTGTGATCATACATGATCACAAATATATGATTTCTTTGTCACTATTGTGGTTTATGAGTCTCATAACGAGAATGGTCCATATGCGTGTGATCATGGTATGGGGACACACATGAAAGGGAATTTATAGCATGATATATATTATGGATGCAAATACTAACAGCTTAAACTTAACAACCAGGCTATGAACGGCCATATCATACAACTAAGCTGCTCATGATCATTTGTACATGTGTTCTAGATCACCTTCAAAGCTGAATATAGCATTTCATAAAAATGAGGACTGTTCTACAAGCACCAGAATGGTCTCATTAAGGCCCAAGTACAGAGGATAAATGCATATCAATGACATGTTCAAAATCAAATGCATGCACAAATATAGATATGGTTGCATAATCAACTCCTATGAGTCAAAGTTTCTATCAAAAATTACAGTGGGTAAGTTGTTTCAGTTCTTTCTAAATTTTTCTCCCTATCACTCTTTCTTCTGTCAAAAATCATTCAAATGATCTAAAACCACGCAAAATGAAATTGTACTCACATTTTGTTAGCAATCCTCTGGCGGGCATAAGGAGGAAGCTGAGTCCTCCAATCACCTCCATCCATGACAGGTTCAGCCTGAGCAGGTCTCTGATTATTGGTGTCCTTTAATTCCCAATTCCAAAGTAAAGAAAATAAAATAAGGAAAAAAAAAAAAAAAAAAAAGGAAGAAGAAAAACTTATCAGCTTCCTGTACTCAATCAAAAAAGAACCTGAAAAAGAAAATCATGCTATGACATTAAAAACTGAAAATGAAAGCCAGAAAGAAAACCACTCGATGATATTGAAATCCAGTGGATTATTAGCTTTCTCTTCTTTATCAAAAATAGAAAATGAAACCATAGAAAGAATGCTACGCTCTGATGTTAAAATGAATAGAAATAGTCAGTTTTCCCCAGCGAATCAAAAATGGAAAATGAAATCCAAAAAAGAAAATCACACCCTGAATCGAAATACAAAATTGGAATGAGTTAAGTCATCAATTTCACTACTGAATCAAAAGTACCAAAAATAAAAGAAAGAAAGAAAGACAGAAACGAATGGAATAATCAGCTTTCTCCAGTGAATCAACATAGGGAGAGAAATTAATAGAATAATGATCAAAAATTGAAAATGAAACCCAAGGAACGAAGAATGAATTATCATTAGTTTTCTCTACTAAATCAGAAATTGAAAAAGAAACCAGGAAAGAAGATCAGAAATTGGATAATCTGTTTTCTCTAATATGTCAAAAAATGAAAATAAAACCAAGCAAAAAAAACCACGCTTTGGTATTGAAATCAAGTTGAATTATTATTTTTCTCTTCTGTATCAAAACTGGAAAATGAAACCCTAGAAAGAATGCTACGTTCTGACATTAAAATGAATAGAAAAGAGTCAGTTTTTTTCCAAATCCGGAAAAGACAAACATGCCCTGGATCGAAATGAATTGAGCTATCGGCCTTCTCTACTGAATCAAAAATTGAAAATGAAAACCAAAAAGGAGAAAGTAAGAAGGAACCCGGGTCCGGGAGAGAGTGGGATGAGAGAATCGTTGCACTGAAACCCCTGCATTTCTGGTTGGGAGTGTCATGGCGTTGATCGCCTGGGCCAAAATTTTTTGCTTCTGTTGATGTATCCACAGCCTTGATGCTCTGAGCTTATAAAATTTTTTGCTTCGCCGCTAAGGACACCAGCCACACCGACCTATTAGTTTCCAAATGCAAAAGCCATTAGAGTTCTTTTTTGCATTTTGATTACTACTACAAAAGTTTTTTAATTTGTTGGACATGATACATTTTCCAAATCCCCTTTGGTATATATTTTAACTTTTTCCTTTCTCTATTGATTCACATGCATCAAATGATGATTTTATGATCGAGAATAATGAAAGATTAGAAATTAAGTCAAAATAGTGAAAACATGTTCGTAAAGGAAAATGTTGCAAAAAATAATTGGTTGATGGATGATTGTCGATATAAATTCTATTTTGTTACGTTCGTGTATGTTTTTGGAATGAATAGAAAAAATCAAAATATTTAGTTTTTTCTATTAAGTTAAAAGTAATCCGTTTATATCAATCAACATGACGAAAATAAACTTATTATTAATAAACTGAATTTAGTTATATTGATTGATATTAATTAATTACTTTTGGCTGAATAAAAAAAATCAAATATTTTGACTTTTTCTATTTATCCAAAAAAACAAATACCACCTAAGAGTTTTATTTTTATTTTTTTTCCTAAAGTTGTTATAACATTAAAAGATGTAGCCTATCAGCCTATGTTTGTAACTTCAATAGAATATATACCATTAAATGTAGTAACGACTTGATCTCACACCAACTTTTGATACATATTCTAAAACCTTTGATTGTAGTATGATGACCTTATAGAGCTTAGTACTTTAATTTGGATAAATTAAGATTATGATTAATGAAGATTCTACAAGTTTTAAACACAAATATAGTTACAACCAAGACATAAGAGTCCATGGTAGGCTCTAGCCGTAGTGAGTTGCTAATTAGAATTATTTCTAGAAACTTGCTTTCAATACGATTAATTATTCAAGCTACTTTTCCTTATATTGTTGTTCTTGTTAAGAATGACTAATATTGGAGGTCTAGCAAAATTATACTTTGAAGAACAAGACAAGACCATTTTTCTTTGCAACCTTTTTCATGCATATATAAATTTATGTAATGTTGGTTATGGTTACTATCTCTATCTAAGTATTTTATCCAACTAAATGTAGACTTGGCAGGTATGAAGATAGATTTCTCTCTCTCTCACACACACACACATACACACATGCACATTAATATATGTATATACACACACTATTACAAATTGTTTTGTTTTAAAAGTAACACCCTAGTGTTATAGTTGTTGAATTATTTGAATTGTGAACTTTTAGAAAATAAATTTATGTTTTTATGATGATGTATTTAACATGTAGTATACCTTATTGATGAAACCATGATTTGTATCATCCAAGATTCTCCTAAGATGCCAATGGCATTACTAAGGATAAGAATAATTAAGATCTTTTTGGAATTAATGCATATAAAAAAAGGTAATACTCACAATACTAAAGATAATACCTTATTCAATAAAAAGTAGTACCTTGATAAAAAATAGTACCCATACGAGAAAAAGATAATACTTATGTAGGTAAATGTCAATGTGTACCATTTCCCATAAGTTCTGATAAATGTGATGTTCATTTTGGTCGAATCAATTTGAATGTCTAGGGACCCTCCCCAATCACTACTTTATCTAGCATTCATTGGTTTGCAACATTTGTAGATGATTGTACTTGAATGAATTGATTATACCTATTGAAACATAAAGATGAAGTGTTCGGTGTCCTTCAGTCTTATCATGCCATGATTAAAGCTCAATTTTCATAAAAAGTTCATATTCTTCATTCAAACAATGGTGGTGAATATGATAATCAGGAATTTCGCACTTACTTTTAGATTCATGGTCTTCTCCATGAAACCTCGTGTACCAAACACCACAACAGAATGGAGTTTTCAAACGAAAGAACAAATATTTTGGAGACAACACGTGTTCTCTTTATTGGAACACATATGCCGAGTCAACATTGGGACAATATTGAAGTCACTGTAGTATGTCTACTGAATCATATGCCTTCGAAAGTGTTAAATTTTGAAACCCCATTACAAGTCCTCTCTTATTATGTCTTCTTACCAACTATTTTGCTACTTCCTCCATGAACCTTTGGTTGTAATTCCTACGTTCATATCCATAAAAATCAATGTGCTAAACTTGATCCATGTGCAATTCGTTGTATTTTTTTTAGGGTATACTACACAAAAAAAATGGTATTTTGTTAAAACCTAACAACTAAACGCACATATGTAACCATGGACGTCACCTTTGTGGAATTTGAGATTTTTTTCCTCCACCTTGATATCTAATTCTTCTCTCTAAGGGGAGATACAAGATGAAGAGCAAAATGAGAGGAATTAGCTAATTAAAGACACTCGAATATAGACAACTAGTGAACATGAGGATGAGTTTGTTGTAACATTGATTGTTGAAGAAACTAAGGCTACAACTAGAATAGTAACACCCGAAGAAAGTAATGACACTAAACTACCCAAATCTGAAATCAAAGCCCCCTACTCTTCAGTACCTAAAAACTCATCTCTTTGAGAATATTCTTGAGGTGAGCTCTACTATTACAACTTCTCCTAATAATGATTTGGATACTTCTATGGTTTACAACTTACCTTTTAGACATAATTGTGGCAAGCCACCAAATTAGTACTCATCAAATTTCCAAGAGAGAAGATCCAAATACCCAATCACAAATTATGTTATCTACTTAGAAGTTATTAAAATGTCTTAAGGAGTTCGTATATAAATAATCCTAATGCCACGTTCCAAACAAGGTCCAAGAAGCTTTAATTGACCTCCCAAAATGGGTTCAAATAATAAAAGAAAAGGAGAACCTATAAGAAAAATGAAATATAGACCCTTCTCTCATTATCAAAAGAAAATAAATAGTAGGGTATAAGTGGGTATTCTCCATCAAATATAAGATGAATGGATCTATCGAGAGACACAAAGTGAGACTGGTAGTGAAAGGATATAAATAGAAATATGGCATAGATTATCAGGAGATCTTATTACTTGTGGCAAAATTGAATACCATCAAAGTTTTGTTATCTCTTGTAGCAAATTTAGAGTGGTCATTACGTCAATTTGATGTAAAAAAAAATGCATTTCTTCATAGTAACCTTGAGAAGGAGGTTTACATGGATGTTCCACCTGGATATACTACATCACTAAGACTAGGTTGTATGTAAGTTACATTAGGCTCTGTAAGGGCTAAAACAATCACCCCACATGTGGTTCAATCATTTTAGCATGGCTATAAAAAAGTATAGGTTCCAATAAAGCAACTCAGATCATACTTTGTTCTTGAAAAGCTTATTAGGAAAATTAATAGTTAATCTATGTAGATGATATAATTATTATAGGAGATAATATGGAAAAGATCACCAAACTTCAAGAACAATTGATAGTTGAATTCGAAATAAAAAACCTTGGAGGGCTTAAGTATTTTTTGAGAGTTGAAGTGATAAGATCGAAATAAAGTATATTTCTTTCTCAAAGAAAATACATGCTAAACCTATTGTCAGAAGTTAGGCTACTAAACTACAAGTCGACAGATACTCCAATCATTCAAAATCACAAACTTAGAGAGCATACCAATCATATACCAACAAGCAAAGAAAAATGTCAAAGGCTAGTTGGTAAGTTAATCTACTTATCCTATACTTGCCTAGACATTCCTTATGTTGTAAGCATAGTAAGCTAGTTCATGCACTATCTAAGATAAGATCACATGGATGTAGTAATATGGATTCTTCACTATTTAAAGTCCTTTATGGGAAAATGACTAATGTTATTCAAGAATAATCATTGTAATATTGAAGGGTACACACGGATGCAGATTAGGTAGGAAGTGTTGATGATAGGAAGTCCATGTCGAGCTATTTTATGTTTGTAAGAGGTAATTTAGTCACATGGAGGAGCAAGCAAAAGATGGTATCCTTATCAAGTGTTCAGGTTGAGTTCAAAGAAATAGCCAAAGGTCTTTGTGAGTTTCTTTGGCTTAAAAGACTATTAACTAAAATTGGCATAGCTCCTAGTTCCGAGATGAATTCATGTTGTGACAATAAAACAACTATTGATATTACATACAACGCCATCTAGCATGATCGTACTAAACATGTTGAAGTGGACTAACATTTCATCAAACAGAATCTCAAAGCCAAGATAATTCATTTTTCGTTTGTGAAATCAAAAGGTCAACTTACCGATATTCTTACAAAGGTTGTTTTAAGCAAGGTCTTCCACAACTCACTTGACAAGTTAAGCATTAGAGATATCTATGCACCAACTTGAAGGGAAGTGTTAGCATGAGTTATCAATGGACTGTCATTGATAATTGATTGGAATGATTGTAGGCTAAGTTCAAATTATTATTAGAATCCCTTATTTCAACGGATATAAATGTTTTTTTTCCTTAGATAACTCTTTTTTTTTTTTGTTTTTTTGATAAGTAAAGGGATTGTATTAAAAAACCACCAAAGTAGTGGCTTAAATTACAAGAAAGAAAACACCCCTCACACCCTAGCTGAAACCCAAGGCTAGAGGAGCAGCCTTACCCATACCCTTAACGGGTTGCCACCCAACCAACAAAATCAACTTCGGTTGAGAGACCATCTTTGATAAACAATTTCGTCTCCGACCAAAGAAAATAAACAAAAGAAAACTAAGCCTTTGAATTGACAGCTCTTCTTCCTCAAAAGCAACTTTGTTTGTTGCCTTTCAAACTCTCTAGAAGAGACACAAAGGACTTGCTCTCCAAACACCCTTCCTCTTCTTTCCCATAAATGACCCATTCCACCCCAAAAATGTCTCCTTAACAGTGGCTGACAGTACTCACTGCACCCCGAACATAAAGTAAAGCAACGCCCAAAGAGTCCTTGCCTTTTCATAGTGGAGAAGAATGTGATCTATTGATTCTTCGTGCCTTTGATAAAGGTAACATTTGTTTGCTAGAGCCCATCCTCTCTTTTGAAGCTGATCTAAGGTAAGGGTCTTCCCCCAAGTTGCTTCCTACCCAAAAAAACTTACTCTAGGCTGCACCGAGACTTGCCATATAGCCGATGAAGGGAAGAAGGCTGGATGGCTTGATACTAATGATTTGTAAAGAGACTTAACTGAAAGCTTCCCACATTTAGTCTCTCTCCAAATCACCCTATCATCCACTACTTACTTAATTCGCTTCTCATTTAAGGCCACAAAAAATTTGTAGACCTCGTCGAACTCCTAATCATTAAACGGTCTAGAAAAAATTCCAACTTCACCCACCCTCATTGCACCTCCACACATCTTTAACCCAAGCATCCTTGAAAACAGCCAGAGCAAATAAGAAAGGAAAAGAAACACAAAGAGGTTCATCCCCACACCAAATATCTTTCCAAAACTTTACCTTTTGCCCATTCCCCACAACAAAAAATAGCCTACTTCTTACAACATCTCATTTCTTTCTAAGAGTTTTCCACAATCCCACACCATACCCTCCTCCCTTGCTTCCTTTGAACTCCAACCCCTTACTCCTCCCCATACTTTCCCCTAATCACTTGGTTCCAAAAAGTCCCTCTCTCAATAGCAAATTTCCAACTCCATTTACACAAAAGAGCCTTATTGAGGATAGAAAAGCTCTTTACCC
Source organism: Vitis rotundifolia (assembly GCA_030254885.1). Taxonomy (NCBI): domain Eukaryota; kingdom Viridiplantae; phylum Streptophyta; class Magnoliopsida; order Vitales; family Vitaceae; genus Vitis; species Vitis rotundifolia. The sequence goes on along the minus strand of CM058163.1, from coordinate 15,661,012 downwards.
TCAACCCCACATTACACTTCTCAAGACAAACCAAACCCCACCGGCCAAGATGAGGCTTCCTCTCAAGAACCCCACTTCCCCACAAAATATCTCTCTTAATCTGCTCTAACCTCAATCTGACTTTTCTGGGCATAGAGAGCATAGACATAAAGTAAATGGGCATACTCACCAGAGTACTCCGAATCAAAGTGATCCTACCTCTTTTGGAAATGTATTAGCTCTTCCATCTAGCCAATTTCTTCCTCATTCTCTCCTCCACTCCGTCCCAAATAGCCAGCGATCTATGAGGTGCACCTAATGGCAATCCCAAATAAGTGGTCGGAAGACTTCCAACCTTATATCCAATAGCTGCAACCAATTCCTTTGCATTTTCCACACTACCCATCGGAATTAGCTCACTTTTGTCTAAATTAATTCTTAAACCTGACATGGCCTCAAACCACATTAAAATCCAACTTAAATACAACAATTGCTCCTTGGAAGCCCCACAAAAAACCAAAGTGTCATCAGCGAACAGAAGGTGTGACACCTTAACTCTCTCACCACCCCTACTTTTCGCCTTACAAGCTAACACAAAACCCCCATCTACTACACTCCTTATGAGACTACTAAAAGCTTCCATAACCATCACAAAAAGGTACGGAGAGAGAGGATCCCCCTACCTTAAACCTCTAGGGCTTTGAAAGATTCCTAAGGAAGACCCATTAACCAAAACGGAAAAGCTAACTGTGGAAATACACCACTTCATCCACCTAATCCATTTCTCCCCTAAAACCCATCATGCTCATGACTAAAAACAAGAAAGATCATTACACATGATCATACGCCTTTTCAATGTTCAACTTACATATCACCGCCCCTTCCTTGCTTTTTAAAACCAAGTCTATAACTTCATTAGCCACAAGGACAACATCCAAAATTTGCCTTCCTTCCACAAAAGCATTTTGAGCCTTTGAGACCACCTTTCCCACCACCATCTTTAACCTATTGGATAAAACTTTTAGCCAACCACTTATACAACCCTCCCACCAAACTAATAGACCTGAAATCCCTTAAGTCTTATGTCCCTTCTTTCTTTGGGATCAAAACAATAAAAGTTGTATTCAGACTTTTAACAAAACGGCTATGGTTATGAAAATCCCTAAAAAACCCCATGACCTCTTCCTTCACAAAATCCCAAGAAGATTGCCAAAAAGCCATAGTAAATCCATCAGGCCCAAACGATTTATCCCCACAAAAGCCCTTAAGAGCCTCCAGCACCTCCTGCTCCGAACACGGCTCTTCTAGTCTAGTTACATCCATAACCTCCAACCTTTCAAAAGACATCCCCCTTAAGTTGGGTCTCCAACCTCCAACAGCAGACATCAATAATTTAAACTCATTCACCACCCCATCTCTAACTTCATTCTCCTCTGTTAACCAAGAACCATTTATTTTGACCTGCGATAACATGTTCCTCCTCCTGTGAGCATTAGCCATCTTGTGGATGAAACTAGTGTTCTTGTCCTCCTCTCTCAACCAGACTTTCCTTGATTTCTGTCTCCACGAAATTTCTTCCAACAAAGCCCACTTTTTAAAATCTTCATTTGCTCCTCTCCTTGCATCCACCTCCTGAACAGAAAGAGGTCTAGATAATTCTACTTTGTCACAAAAATCCACCTGATTCAAGGCCAAAGTCTTATTGACCTGCACTTTACCAAAATCCAATTTATTCCAATCTCTTAACAGCGGCTTCAGAGCTTTCAATTTAGCTGCCAACACAAAGCTCGTGGACTCACTAAAATTGAGCCCTACCTACCACGCCTACACTTTTTCCTTAAACCCATCTTCCTTCAACCACATATTTTCAAACCTAAAAGGCATTGGGCCACTTCTCACTACTCCCCCATCTAAAAGAATTGAGAAATGATCCACGATCGGCTTAGGTAGGACACACTAAACAACCCCAAAAAAATGACCTTCCCACTCATTCGAGACTAAAAACCGATCAATCCTTGAATGAGATTGATTGTTCAATCCACCATTCCAAGTGAAAGAGCCTTCGTGCAAAGGCAGGTCCCTTAACTCTAAATCCTCAATAATCTCCGAAAATCTCCTCATTGAATAAGTTAATCTGCCTCATCTGCTGTTTTCCACAGGAAACCTCACAATATTAAAATCACCTGCCACACACCAAAGACCACCCCATAGCCCTCTCATTGCACCTAATTCAACCCAAAAATCTTCCCTCTCTTTCTTCAACGTACACCCATAGACCCCAAAGAAATTCCAACACAAGTCATCCTCACAGCTTTTGAATATGCAAGACATTGAGAAGGTCCCTTTTCCACTTTCAATAAATGCAACACCCTCTTATCCCAAAACACCAGCATTCCATCAGAAGCTCCCCTTGAATTTAACACCTTCCAATCTAGACATCTTCCCACACTGAGGCTTTTGACTATCATCCTTAACATTTCCTGCATCTTAGTCTGTTGTAAACACACCAAATCCACCTTTTGACGCTTAATCAACGCCTTAATCACCTTTCTTTTCTCACAATCATTAGCCCCTCTAACATTTCATGACAAAATTCTTAATTTCATATCACCAACCTAGAAATGCCCCTCTCACCTCAAAAAACCACCAAAACCCCAACTTCAGTTAGCAATCTAAAGTAACCCCGCACTCTTCCCAGCACCACAGTAATTCATTGAACACTCAAGTTTTTTCAATTCTCTCTCTGACTTGGAAACCTTTTGAAACTTCCTTCTTTTTCCTATCGTAACACCCTTAAAATTTTTCCGCTCTTCCATTCTTCTCAATAACATTAAAATTTTCCCCTCAAATCCCTCAATAGGCATACCCAAACAACGGCAAAGTTTCACAAAATTACCGTTCATCCACGAAGCCAACACACTTTTGTTATCCTCCTTCAAAACTCTTTCCACAACTTCTATCGGCGTCTCTCTCCCCTCAAACTCCTTAAATCCCTTCTCCAGGTCAAACAGAGCTTTCCTTTCCCTCCCATCAACCCCAATAACCCTTAATGGGTCAACCGTCCCTTTCCTGTTCACAAAAGAGGGCCCCTCGAACGCCACCATGTCCTGATTAGCAGCATACCCTTCCCCCCCCCCATAAAAAGAAAAGGAAGAATGACCTCAACCCCCAAAGCTAAGAAAAGAGCAAATTTCAGGATGGGGGTGCTTGGAAACTTCCTCCAACAAGGCCTCATCTGCTCCATTCGTCTCTCCTTCTTTAACCCATGGTGCAGCACCGATGATGGCCTCGACGAGTCTTGACTCCACGCACGAAGACTGAAACTCAACAACCCTAGCTTTCTTTAAACATCCATCATGAACCATCTGGACTAAGCCCTCTTGAATAGGCTGGCCCAATCCCCTAAGTCCACCTTCTTTTAAACCCCCCAAAGAAAGGTGTTGGCCCTTTTGACTAAGGCCCCTAAGTCCCTCATGGGCCATGGGCTCTCCTAAGCCCACAGGCTGCAAATAGACCACATGGGCTCTCAAAGCCTTATTACTTCTCTTCTTACCTGACTCGGCCCAAAGCACATTAGGCCCACTTTCTTTTCTCCTTAAACCCACTCCCTCTGAACCATCACTAGACATCTCAACTACTCTCTTTCCCTTCCCATCATTTCCTTCACCTGCCTCGGTACCCTCCGTCATACCCAAACCAAACTCAATAGAATCAGCTCCTACTTACTCATCTCTGCCTACCTCAAGTGCTACTATAGTTCCTTGTACCCACGATGGCCCTACGCTGCTTCCCACGTGTGAAGCCAAGCACCCTTCATCTTTACCCTTCGGACACTCCCTTCCTTGCGTCGGCACCGTCACCAACACCCAAGGCGGCACTTCCCACCATAACTGTATAGTGAATCATAAAGAATTCACCACTAGATTTAACGACCCAGGTAAATCCTTACCATTCATCTTCACTAAAAGCCTAACCCACTGAAGTTGAGAGAAATTAGTTATGTCACCATCCATTGCAACCAACCCTCCACAGCTATCCCCCAATTTTTTAAATATCTCCTGGTTCTAGAAATTTAAAGGAAGCCCCACCACCCTCACCCAACACTGATTTGCATGAACTCCGGGCAGAAAACAACCTGCTTTCGAACCCCATCTCTCTAGATAAAGTAACCTGTCCTGAAAACGTCGGTTCCCCTTTTGTAGCACTCTTTCAACTTCTTCTGCTACCTCAAATTCTGCAAGAAAAAAGCCTCATCCCAAATATGAAAACCTCACTCTCCCTTTCAAATTTCATAACCGCATCCCCCATAACCTTAAACAATCTAAATCCAGACACTGAACAACCTCTGTTTCCCACTTTCCCACAAGACAGCGCCCTAATTGCTCCTCTCTGCTTCTCAAAACTCTGCCCTCAAGTTGAAGCCACACTGCATCCCCTATTCTTCCCGCCTTTGCCTTTGTTACTTCAATAAAAGACTAATTATTCTCCTCTTCCTTCACTTGTTCTTTACATTTCTTTCCTTCCTTGTCACCTACCATGCTTAAACCCACCTTATCTTCATATTGTAGAGAAATACCTAAAGAACACAACTTTTCAACTAGCAGAACCCACTCCCCGATTATCCCTTTACCCTCCGGAAACACCAAATTGAACTTTTTCATTTTCAAATCACGAACAGAGCAGAGAATGAACCTTCTCGCCTCATTAGCACGTCTTTCCAATCTAAATCTCCTCTCCTCCTCTTCCCAACTTTTAACGACTTTCCCGAGCTTATCCTTCCTACAGTAAGCTTCCACTCCCTCCAACAAACTCCTTAAACTATAATCTCCTAAACTAATCCAATTGGAGAAACTTTTACTTCTCTCCAAAATGGTCCCACGAAGCTTTCCTCCGGCTGAGTTGATCGATATCTCGAAAGATTTTGAATCCACAACGAACCAGCACCTGCCGCCTCCAGCTCCTCTAAGTTTCTCCATCAAAGTTATATAGTGGTGGTCTTTGCATTCATTTTGCTGCTTGTATTCTTTCTTTTGTACTGCTATGTAGAGATGCAAAATGTTGGTATGGAATACAAGCTAAAAATTCTCGAGTAAACAAATCCATCAAATTAATTATAATACAATTATTCATAGAAGACTAACACCAAAAAGTAAAATATTATATATATATATATATATTAAAAAAGAAGAACTGTATAAATGAGTATACCCAAATTAAGATGTGAAAAAGAAGTGGATACTTGTGTTTTTGCTAAGTGAGGCTAGTATTTTTACTTTCTTTAATGGTAGACTAATTTCTACATTTCCCTTTTATATGCTTATGGTATTCCATAAGACTTGAATGTGTAAAGCATGTAAGAGACACAAAGTGTTCTTCTTCCTAAGTCAAGCGAATCTTCAACTCTTCTTCCTTGCATATGGAAGGTACCATCGGGACATATCACATGTAGAAAGGGAGAATCGAAGATTCCTATTTATAGGGGAACCATGCCTTCCTTCATTTCTCGGTGTCATATTGCCAAGCTTGCAACTTTATTGAATATACTGAAAGCTGTTGCAAAAGGTGTACAAGGCCCCTCAAACCTGTTTATAAGGTTCATCGTTCAATTTAATTTTTATTCTTGTACTTGTGAGATTTGTTTGATTTGATTACACACATTGAAATTTGTTGTCAAAAGTTATTTACATTGGTTTAGATCTTGATTTACTTCCACATTTTCTTAACTTTTCTATTTCGTAATTTTATTTTATTTTGAAGCCATTTCTTTATTCTGTTAGGGGTAGATTTATTTGGTTCTTATCTAAATTTCATCCTTCAATTCCCACAAGCCACTTTTTGTGAAATTTAAATGTGGGTTTTGTAAAAGGTAGTGTGAAATCGGCAATGTGAAATCTAGTTCGTTAAAATTATCAAATGAACTTTCATTGACAAACTAATTGAATTGTGCACAAATAGTATGAAATAAAGGGGAACATAGAGGCTTTCAACAGGCTAACATGAGTGGGCAATGTGTAGTGATATGCTAATATATGTGCAAGGGTGAGAATTTTATTTGCATTTGTTTGAAAATAATCATACATAGAAGTTACATTATTATTATCAAAAACCATATTGGAAATTCAATAAATGTATTCTTATAATGAATATTAAAGTATTTTTGTTTGAATTGTTTGAATATTGATATTGATAATGATCATGATTAGTGAATAAAAACTTTTGTATAATATAATAGTTGTGTTTTATTTTTTATTTTTTGGTGAAGTAGAAAAGACGACAAACATAAAAGTTGAAACTTTTGAAAAGACAAATATATAAATAACATAACACATACAATTACATATGACTAGTTAAAATATGGAAGTAAAAATCAAATTTAAATATTTAAAAGATCTATATTTGTGGATTTTGTGATAAATTTATAGATTACAACGATAGTTTGTAAATTGAACTTTTCAAAAGTCTATGATTCAATGTTTTAATATGGTATAATAATATAATTTAACTCTTTAAATAGCACTATCTTTTGTAAAATTGGTTACAAATTACTTTATATTTCGTGTTTCTAGTATATATGCATATGTATATATATATATATTTTTTTTTTTTCTATTTATTTTCACCATATTAAAAACTTACGATACATAGATTAAATAAAAATTTATATATTTTTTAATAATTTAATCTTTATATAGAAGAAGAAAAATGAGTTTGAATTATCATATTAAAATAATATATTTATTATAATTTGTGTCACATGGAAGTCATGACTTAACAAATAAAGATACAATTTCAAAATTAAAATTATGTCTGATTCTCGTATAAGTACTAAGAAAAAAATATATTAAAGGAAAATATAAAAAAAAAATCAAATGTAAATAAAATTAAATAAAAATAATATATTTTTAAATTATTTAATTTTTATATAGAAGATGAAAAATAAATAAAATAAATTCAAATGAACATATTAAAACAATTTATTAACATTAAATCTACTTTTTTTTGTTCTCTTTTTCTTTTTTTTTTTTCCTTTTTTTTTTATTTCCCTCATATTTTCACTCAAATTTTCACAATAACCTAAATGTTCACATCTCTTATTCAATCCTATAGGACATAAAGGGCCATATTTCCCAAATATGTTATATAATAGATTGATTTTACTATAATTTTTTTTGTAAATTTATTCATTTTTGGTTTTATTATGAAAAAAAAAAAAGTCAAATAAAATTAAAATTACTAAAAAATTTATACATTTTTAAATTATTTTATTATTATATAGAAGAGTTAAATAAGTGAAATGACTTTGAAGTAATATATCAAAATAATTTAGTGATTTTGAATTTGTCTTTTCTCCATTCTTTCTTTTCTTCTATTTTTCCTCTCTATCTTCTTTCCATTGCATTTTCCGTTAAACTTTCTGGGAACAAAACATGACCTAAGATGCTGGAGAAAAAGGTATTTGCTTCAATGAATTATGTGACTGGTAAAATACATCAGTACATTTCATTACAATGCATAACAAAGAATCATGTACAGTAGGTGTAAAAGGCAGAACAAATATATAGACAATAATGTGGTCAATCTTACAACAAATTTATCAGTGTAGAAGCTGAGAAATAAATCAGTAAATGTTGGAGCTTTCAATACCTCTGGAGATGCAGCTCAATAAATTGATGATGTTTCCAAGTTGTCAAAGATCACAAAATTTGAGTGGAAACTTCATGTCAACACACCCAAATAGTTGCTACTCAGGAGTCAGGATTCTTGCAAAGACCAATTCACCAATAATCTCCACAAGAACAGGTTCCATCCTTGAAGTGATGAAAACGGCGCATATCCCTCACTATGATTTCCCGCTTGGTCACGAGTGAAATGTATTTCGTTGCGTTATGGCAGTCACCACAGACCCTGAGGTTCTTGCGTAGGTGTATGGTTGTACCTGGGCTGGTATTTAGAAGTGAAAATGCAATAGCCAGCTTCTCACTATGGCTATTGAGTAACTGCTCCTTAACAACATCTTCCACATCATGAACTGAATTGGTGTCTGGCATGTAACCAGCAGCTTTGATCCTATCTCCAAGTGTCTCGAGGAAAGCATAGATTTTTTTGGCCTGGGGATGGCTTGTAGTTCCAGAGTAGAAAGTGTGAACCTCATTTTGCAATTCTACAACACTCCACCCAGGGGTTTTCTGAATCCCTTTCTTCTCCATTGTTGTTCTCACTCTTGCAACTTTGTCCCACATTGAAGCAGTGGCATATATATTAGCAAGCAGCACATGGTACCCACCGTCATCTGGGTCTAGGTCAAATATTCTGTTTGCGGCCATCTCCCCCAACTCAACATTTTTGTGAATCCTGCAAGCCCCCAACATGGCACCAAAAACGCTAATCGCAGGCTCAATAGGCATCTTTTGAATGAAATCCCAAGCCTCATTGAGCCGGTTGGCTCGACCAAGCAGGTCAACCATGGCTCCATAGTGATCCATTGCAGGCTCCAAGCCATAATCTTTCTTCATGCTGCTCAAATAATGGAATCCCTCTTCTACCAAGCCTGAGTGACTGCAAGCTGAGAGAACACATAAAAATGTCACCTCATTTGGTTTGATGACCTCCTTTTTCATCTTTTCAAACAGTTCTAATGCAGCTTTTCCAAGCCCATGCGTCCCGTACCCATCTATCATAGCATTCCAAGTTGTGACATGCCGCTCATCCATCATGTCAAAGAGCTTCCTTGCAGTGTGAACAGCCCCACATTTTGCATACATGTCCACAAGAGCAGTAGCCACAAAAACATTCTTGTCCAAACAAGTTCTTATCACAAGACCATGGATCCACTTTGCTTGCGGTAACACCGATAACTCTGCAAGAGCAGGAATCACACTCACCATTGTGAATGAATCTGGTTTGATATTCTGCAATTGCATCTTGCAAAAATAATCTATAGCCTCATTTATGCGCCCATTTTGCGCATAACCTAATATCATTGCATTCCAAGAAACAAGGGTCTTATGCTGCAAGTTTTCAAATATCTCCGCAGCAATGTCAACTCTTTTACACTTGGAATACATGGAAATCAAAGAGTTCATCACAGAAACATCACTCCCAAGTTCCAATTGATCCAATAATTTATGAACGAACCTTCCCTGCTCAACATCACCCAAATCAGCGCAGGCATGTAAAGCGCCCATAACGGTAACATTGGTCATTTCCACCTGTTCATCCATCATCTTCTGAAAAATCTCCATAGCTGCCCCAGGATCTCCATTTTGCACATACCCATCAATCATGGAATTCCATGAAACCACAGTCTTACCAGTCATCCTATCAAAAATCAACCCAGCTGTGCCCACTGAACCACATTTTGAATACATGTCCACCAAAGCAGTAGATACATTCACAAACGACCCAAACCCAGCTCTCATACTATACCCATGAATCGACCTGCCAATTCTCAGTGATCCCATATCCGCTACAGCAGGCAGAATACTAACAATGGTGATGGAATCAGGCCTTTTTCCCTCCTCCTGCATTCGCAAAACCAATTCCAAAGCAGTTTTCCCAAACCCATTTTGCGCATAGCCGGAAATAATCGTGTTCCAGCAAACCAAGTCCCTCTCAGGCATTCTATCAAACATCTTATACGCTTCCTCAACAAGCCTACATTTGGCATACATATTCACAACACCAGTCATCGCAAACACATTCGAAGCAAAACCATTAACAATCAACTGACAGTGAATCTCCTTACCCTTTCTAAGGTCCGCATTATCGCCACAAACTTTCAACAAATAAGTAAAATTATAAACAACAGGCCTCACGCCATCGTACCTCATTCTACAGAAAAAGGACACGGCATCGTCCAATGAAGAATTCCTGGCGTACCCTTTGAGCATAGTGTGGTAAAGCTCATCGATTTTGTCCTCAATGGGTTGGAAAACTCGAGCAGCCTCATGGAGGCTACCGAATTTGCAGAACAAACTGACAAGTTTGGTCTGGAACAAATGCTCCGAATAGAGACCGTTCTTGATGATGAGGGGGATGAATTGGTGGAGTTCTTTCATGGAAGTGCAGAGCTCGAGGAGTATGGCTGAGGGGTGCTTGTACACGTGAGAAGGGATGTAGGTTCTTGAGGATGGAGTGCGGTGGAGATTGGAGGTAGGTGATGGTGGTGGTGGTAGCGGCAGTGTGTTGGTTGGGATGCGGCGAAGAGGGGTGAAGGAGAGAGGGTGTGAGCTCATTCTCCTTCTTTTGCACTCCTGGAATGGGTGGGGAAATCGATATTGCCAAATGGCTAGCGCCATTGAAGTCAGGCCTCTCATTCATATATATATATACACGTGCATTTGATTGAAACTGTTTTTCAAAACATTTTTTTATTCTTTATAAAATAAAGAAGAATATAAGCACAATGTTTTAAAAACAATTTTTTATTTTTAAAAACAGTTTCCTATTTTTTAAAATAAAAAATTATTTTAAAATTTTTTTAGCAGGTTGCTGTTATTGAAAAAAAAAAATTAAATAAAATAAAATAAAAAATAATTTTTAAAAAATAAGTAGAAATTAATTTTACCAATTTTTTAAAATAAAAAAATATATATAAAGACTATATTTTTCAAACGGACCCTAATTTTGTTTAAAAGAAATTTTAAATTTTTTTAAAAAATAATTTTATAATATTTTACTACATAAAAGGTTGATCGAGAATCTAAAATGTTGTTTACATAGGTTTTATGTTTTTGAATATGTTCCAAAAATAATTCTTTCTATTTTATTTTTAATTATTTTTTATATTTATATAATTATTTTTTAAAATATTAGAACTTTTATGGTTTTAAAAATAAAAAATTGACTTTTACATTTTTTTATACACAAGATTTTAAATATCTAGATATGCCTCAATACATTCATACATCTCGATAAGAAATTGGATAAAATATATCCATCAACTGATATTTTCGTATATTTTTTAATTCTTCAAAACTCGAATCCAATTTTTTTTTTTTTTTTTTGGATATATTCGTAAAATCAATATTCTTTAAAGTCGATCGAAATTGTTGTTTTTGTTTATTATGCAAAAGATAAGACGTGCTTTAAAAAACGGTTGTGAACAGCATCTGTCACACTGAGAAAACGGAAAAGAAAACAGTTTCTGTTACTGAAACAGAAACCACTGTTTTCTAGAGACCAGTTTGAAGGTGGATATCCATCCTTGCCGGCACTGCATTGACGAGTGCTATTGCTAGTTTACTTACCCGCGAATCGAAGAACTTTATAAGCGCAGAGCATCAACGCCATTGATAAATCGACTTGGTGATATTTGCTAGTTTCCAGTATTCCTAGTTTACTTCTGCCAGAAGCAAAAACTTTTAGCCCGGACCATCACCGCCATGGCATTCCCAACCAGAAAATTTGGGGTTTCATTACGACCATTGTCTCATCCCTTTCGCTTCCGGCCCCAGGTTCCTTCTTACTTTCTCCTCTTTTTGTGTTTTTTTTCTTCATTTCACTTCATTCAATATCATGCACTGATTTTCTTTCTCAATATTTGATTCAATAGAGAAAGATGAATATTCCATTCGTTTTCTTTCTTGGGTTTCTTTTTTTTTTCTTTTTGATTCAGTAGTGAAACTGATGATTCAGCTCATTTCGATATCATCGCCTGATTTTCTTTCTTTGATTATTTAATTCACTTAAATACCATGGCGTCATTTTCTTGTTTGGGTTTCATTTTCAACTTTCGATTCAGCAGAGAAGGCCAATAACTCGATTCATTTCGATTCAGGGCGTGATTTTCTTTTTTGTATTTCATTTTCCATTTTTGATTCGCTGGGGAAAACTGTCTATTTCTATTCATTTTAATATCAGAGCGTAGCATTCTTTCTAGGGTTTTATTTTCCATTTTTTATACAGAAGAGAAAACTAATAATTCCCTTGATTTCAATATTATGTCGTGGTTTTCTTTCTTGGATTTCATTTTCAGTTTCTAATTCACTAGAGAAAACAGATTAACCAATTTATTTAAATATCATGGCGTGATTTTCTTTCTTGGGTTTCTTTTTCCATTTCTGATTCAGTGGAGAAAACTGATAATTCAATTCATTTTAATATCATGGCATGATTTTTTTTCTTGGCTTTGTCCTCAGTTTTTTTTATTCTCTGGAGAAAACTAATGATTCAATTCATTCTTGGATTTCCTTTTGAGTTTTTGATTCATGAGAGAAAACTGATTGTTCAATTTATTTGGGTTCCAATCTCAATTTTTGATTCAGCAGAGGATATGAAAACTGATTATTCAATTGATTTTATTACCAGGGCATGATTTATTTCTTGGGCTTCATTTGAAGTTTCTGATTCAGTAGATGAAACTAATAATTTAGTTCCTTTCAATATAATGGCACGATTTTCTTTCTTGGTTTTCATTTTAAATTTTTTATTCATTAAAGAGACAAGTAATTCTGTTCATTCTAATCAGAGACCTGCTCAGGCTGAACCTGTCATGGATGGAGGTGATTGGAGGGCTCATGTTCCGCCTGATGCCCGCCAGAGGATTGTCAACTACATGTGAGTGTTTTATTTCAATTATCAAATGTAAGTGACTCGGGCATCTTTGGGAAATTTCTATTGTTGGAATTTAATTCAATATCAATTCTAGAGATTGGTTATGGTTTGAAACTACTCCTTTTTTAATACATAATGCTTGAATTAATCTTTCAATTCCAAGGGGTTATTTGTTTTTAATACATAATTCTTGAGATACAGTCAAATTTTCTGTCATTACATTCAGCTTTGAAGGTGATCTAGAACACATGTACAGATGATCATGAATAACCTAGTATGATAAGACTATTCATCTGACAATGCTAGCATGATGATTTAGTATTCCACCTTGACATGATGTGATACAAGTAGTAGAAGTAATGAAATCTACGTTACGTTTAAGCTGTTAGGATTTGAACCCACAAGATATCTCATTCTTTGACACCCTTTCACATGCGTCCTCATACTATGATGACACAAATATGAACATACCCGTTCTTAGAGGCACAAACCACAATAATGACAAAGAAATCACATATTTGTGATCATGTAAGATCACACACCTCTCAAATCGCATTAGTGATAGACAAATGTATATCATGCTGTAACACCCCCATCACACATGTCCCCATCCGCACCTTGGGAGTGATAGACAAACTATAGTGGTAGTGACAGACAAATCACACATTTTTATCACACATGTGGGCCCTATACACATGATAGACAAATCACACAAAATCGATTACACATGGGTGGCTCTATACCTGCCACGAGAGGCATAAACTGTAGTAGTAGCAAACAAATCACACATCCCAAGGTGACTTAAACTCAAGTCCTCTAATTAACCTAAAATCTAATATTGTATTAAGTTACTAATTTTCCTAAAAGTTTAAGCCAGGCAAGACACAATAAGTTCTTGTGAGCATGGATTTGGGAGTTTTTTTCTGATTAAAACTTTTCAATGATTGCATGACAATAACCCATTACAATTTAATGTTTTTTATGTCTAGCATGGACACATTGAAGAGAGTTGATCCTGTTTCTGGACCAGAGCAACTGCATCAGCTAAGGAATCTTGCTGAAAGGTTTGAGGAAAAGCATTATTCTGCTGCCACAAGCACGGTATATCCATCATACTAGTATTTACTCAACCATTCCTCATGACCTATGAGCATATCTTAGTATAAAAGATCATAATGTGAAACTTGATATTATTTTTAAATTATTTGATGAAATAATATTATTTTTATTTCTAATTCAGTATGATTACCTGCGGAGACTAGCTGCGAAGTTGCTGACATTGGAGGGTTTGGCTAAAACCAATTCTGCTGCTCAAAGCAAAAATTCCTCTGATGGCAATAGATCCTCTGATGACCAGAAATTCTCTGCTGTCAAAGAATCCCTCAGATCCAGGTAACAACATGAAGGAACAATGTGCTTTTTTGAAATGCTGCAATCAGAATTTTGCTTTTATGAAGTGCAACAATGGAAATGTTCCTTTTATGAAATGAACAATGGAAATTTTGCTTTTATGAAATGCAATAATGGAAATTTTGCTTTTATGAAATGTAATAATAGAAATTTTGCTAACTCATAAATATATCTTGTGTGTACCCTTGTATATAATTCTTTTTTCTATTATCATGATTACACTTTCCTTTTTGAGCTTCAAGTGCATTTGATAGTGTTTCTACTCGAAGTATTTTTAGGAGAATCACCTATCAAGTGTTTCTTCAGGAAATACTGCAAGTGATTTTTCAAAATTTTAAAAGTATTTTCTAAATTTTGCCAAACATCTGATATTTTTTAAAAATACTTTTTAGGTTGAAAGTATTTTTTAAATACACTGCCAAATAGACTCGTAATCTATGAAGGATAATTTGTATCAAAATGGTCTATGATTTTGAGCTCTTGGAAGCACAAAGGAGTGGGTATAAAAGCAACTTTCTACTATTTCTTTTCCCCCTTCCCTTGGGTTGGACGATAGGGTCATGGAAAGAAGTATGGAATTGATTGGAGCAATGGTCTATAATCTAAGCTCCTAGAAGTGCAAAGGAGGGGTGGGTATGGGAGTGGATTATTGCTTTTTTTTTTTTCCCTTTCCTTTGGATTGGGTTAGGGAGTAGGGATAGGGTTGTGTATCAACATCTTTACTTGGATGATGCGGTATCAAGTCCTCATCAGATGGCACTTTGCACCCATGAGTTCCTATTCAACAAGGCAAGCTGATGACCAAGGTTTGATGAGAGATCATTTCAAAGGCTTGGTGGTTGCTCAAAAGGGCAATACGCAACATGTGGGCTAGCATGTGGGGCAACTTGACTTGGCCAGGCCAAAATTTAATTATTGGATTTTACCTAGCTGGTATTTTCCTTCAAAGAGGAGGCCTTAAAAAGGGGTTCCATGTGGAATTATGATTTTTTATTTTTTTGGAAAATTTATTATGCCTATTCAAGAACCTATGATGCGTCTTTATGGTATTTTGGAAATGGCTCATAATGCTTTTTATAAAGAGGGTGGTTGGCTCAAAGGTGGTAAGGATGGCATGAGCTATGCCACATTAAGAGCAAGATGAGGGGCGAGCTTTAGACATGATCAAGGGGTGATGATGATGACCCTTGCTAAGCACACTCACATGGATGCAATACCATAGGGCGTGGTGTAACTCTTGGGCACAATGACATAGGGTGCCATTGTGGCACATAGATGAGCATGGTAGCTTCAGGTGAGACCGATCAGCATGCTTGGCACATACACGGGCCAATTTAGAAATAGGCTATGTGCCAAGAGAGAGCTTAGCACCAAGGCAATGTTGCAAGCATGTGGGCCAAGATGGGGCTTGAGACACATTGGCTGCCTAGAGACAAGTAAAAGGCTTGATGATGCGTAAGGTTTGCCTAGACACAAGGGAGGGTTGAACAACAAGCATGAGTTGACACTAAGCATGGCATAAAGAGAACCCCATGGCATTAGGACAAGCCCAAGCAAGAGGTTGTTGGCACTACATAATTGATGCTAGTGGGTTGAGATGTAGGTTGTGATGGTGCTAAACTCTTAGCACGAGCCAAACAATCTAACAAGCACCAAGTAGAAAACACTTGTACAAGGAACCAACTAAGTCCCTAAGATGGTGGAATGACAAGGGTGGCCTATTGTGCTTGGGAACATTTGCAAGCAATCAAAGGGCAAGCATTGCATGCAACCATAGGTGGTAAGATTAGAGGCAAGCATAAACATATGGCAAATGGTTGAAGCTTGAGGATAGCTTAAGACATTTGAATTAGAATTAGAATTTAAAGGTGTTTGCTCCTAGGTCGGTGGGAAGTGGTTGGTTCTAATTAGCCTATAATAGTATGCTATCAAACCATTGTAAAACTAGGAACTCACTAATAAAGAGTGTGGGAGTCTTGCTTGAGAATTGAGAGATGGTTGAGTTGTTCTTATAATTCTATGTAGAGTAACATACAAGTTAGGGAGAGTTATCCCATAAATCTATTGCTATGTGTGCTTTCTCTTGTTGGAATCTTGTGTTGTGGACATAGACTGGCTTGGAGAGCTTTTAAGCATAGCACAAATGCAAAAAAAATTTAAAGGGAAAATCACTCTTTGGACATTTTGGGAAGGAGTACAGGGGTGATGGGAGCAATGCTTTTCCTTGAGAGTTTGTGCACAACAAGCAAAGATGAAATATTATGAGTGTAAAGCACTTAGATAATATACTTGGATTATTACTATTATTATTATTATTATTACTTGTATTGCCATGTTTTGGTCTAGATAAGGCCTATGACTGTATTGAAGGAGATTGAATTTGGATAATCCCATGGTCCATGCTAAGCTAATATAGAAGCTAAGAAGCTAGAGGCAATATCTCAAAGGCGTTTTGAGCTAATGAACATATAGAAAACTTGAGTTAGGCTGCTTAATGCCATTGAACCAAAGATTTCTACAGTATTAAAGATAATATGAAATATGATCATGATAAAGAGTTGTATTAAAACATGAATTTAATACTATTGGAGGTGAATGAATGGATCATTGTTTCATCATTGTATGAATTTTTATAGATCACTATATTTGATTATTTTTATACCTTATATGACCTTTGATTATGTCATAAGGTAGAGAATTGGTGTAATGCTAAGTTAGTTTGTTGACTATGGTCATGAATGATGTGACCTACACGAAAGTTATTGGGAAAGCAACTAGATCAAAGCTAAATGGCATGAGGGTGAAGGGAAAATTGTTTAATAACACATCTTAGTAGTGTGCTTACCTATAATGATTGATATTGCATCCTAATTTGTAATATATTTGTGAGCAGACTACTAAAAGTACCCCTAATATAAATATTTTAAAATTTTCATATTGGTTAAAGACATCAATTTCCAACATTTTACGATCTCATGCTTCTATGGAGGTTGACCTTTTTTAAAGTTGTGCGGGTCATGGGCTTAGAGTGATAATGCTTCTATGGGAGAGAATATGTCATTACGATCTCTGACCTAGTATAAGAGTTTGAGTGAGTGTTTAATTGATCTCATAATTCTGTAGGACATGTTGATTGAGGACATCATACTTGCATGGAGGTGATTGTGAGGTCTCACATCAACAAATCGAAAAATAAGGTTTTGATACTTTGTGTATAGTAGGCTCCTCTTAACTATGTAAGCACATTTTATAGTCATGCAGGCCAAGGAACCAATATGAGCAAGATCTACATATGAAGGAGTGGATCATTCCAAAGGTGCTTAACTTGATGCAACTAAATATGTCTAAAGCATAACAATACATATTTTTGGAGATAAACTATGTTGGTCTATGTAAGATTTGGTGTGGTATTTCTACACCTTTCATATTTGCATCTTAGCTTATTAGCCAAAATTAATAGCCTTATAATAGAGATAACATAAGAGTTTTTTTTCATGTAACTTCATCCATTTCCCTTAGTTTCAGTTCTGATTAAATATCTTTTCATATGGCTTGGTGTTAAGAAAGAAATGTTGCATCTTCAATTTGGGATCTTAAGATGCATGAAAAATGGTATCTTTCTTCTAAATTTTGAGTGGCACTAGTGAAATTTTGGAATTTTTTTGATTGCTAATTTTTGGAGGAAAGCTGAAATTTTGGTTGTCATGTTTATGCATGAGATAGGTGTAAAAGGTGTTTACCATAGAAATGTGTCATCTCTCATTATTTGCTTAACCATTATATTTTGCAGACTTTGAGACTGGAAAATAGAGTTGGTTGGAAGTTGCTGCTATCCTTGTTATTTCATAGGTCTACTATGATCTGGAAATTTTGAAATGTAAAATGTAGAATCTAACTAACAACTCAGTCTAGGCATGATGTGATTTCTTGATAAAATGTTGATATGATGTTTGAATGTCAAATGTTAGATTTGTAGTTGAAAGCTGATATGGAATGTTGCAGTTTTTACTAATCAATCCAGAACTTGGAGAGGAAATATTCTTCAAACAATACTAAATAAAACTGGATATCGAAGGGAATAACATTGAAATTCAAATCCTAGCTTTAACAATGATTAAAACGGGAATGAATATCTTTTTCAAGTACGGGAATGATGACCTTGCTAATTTCTTTTTTGCATATATCATATTTTTACAAATTTTTTCATTCAGTAAATAAACGCCAAATTAAGTAACACTCAATATGTTGAATTCATTAATATTTGAAATTTATGCACTAAAGTTGGGGTGGAACGATTTTATTATTGCTCTTCTATTATGAATAACCATATTTTTTTTCTATTTTTTTCCCTTTTTTATTTTTATTGTTTAGATAGATGGTGGGTTTGGTGGGAGATGATGGTTTTGAGAAGATGGATATTGTTGGAGTTTCCTCCATGTGAAAACCTCAAGGGTCTGAAAATATTTGCATTTTTTTTAATAGTTTTTATTATTTCTTATTTTTCTATGGGACCAAACATAATGATGAAAATTTTATGTTCCTCAGTAAAAGCTACAAAGGCCTTCACACTACTCACCTCCTTGAACTTCTCTCAATAAATAGCTTAAATGTTAAGCTACCCCTGCCTCCTAGCCTAAAGAGAAATCAAGCTTCAAAATCTCTTGTAGTTTTGACACAAAAAGGAAGGAAAAAAAATTGATTTTCAATGACTATAAATTTTCTCATTAGAGAAATGAACTATAAATCAAGCTATACTTTGTGTAGAATCCAATAATTTGGAGGTCAAAAAATAGATCTAATCACTATAAAAAATAATAGATCAAATTATGAGTTCTAACTTTAGTGTTTCTCCTACCACACATGTGATATATGATTAATAATTTAAAATTTTAATGAACCTTTTAATTTTTAAGAATAATTTGAAATTAAAAAATTTGATCTAATTAATTGCAAATTAAATCAAAACATTCCAAAATGTTGTGCTCATAATTGAGTACTAAATGTATTCATGTGATGAAAAGCTTTGACTTACTTATATATTAATAAAGTGAAAAAATTTGACTTATTTATATATTAAAAAAGTTAAAATTTATTCGTTATTTATTTTAAATAAATATCATTAACAATTATTATTTTTAAATTATTATCATCTATTTTTGACAAAAAAAAAATTTAATTATGCTTTTATGAATATATTAACATCCATTTTTTTTTAATATATATATTTTTAATGAAAAAAAATATTATTTATGATTGTATTATAATATTATTGTTCATGGTTTACTAAAAACCATTTATTCTATAATTTATTTGTAATCACAAAACTATTTTAATTTCTAATCACTTGAATTAAATTAAATTAATATTATATAAATTGAATTTGCAACATCTTTACAAAATCAAAATAGAAGAATTATTTTTAAAAACAACTTATCTAAACATGTCTTTGTTTTTTATTTTTTAAATGCAATTGGTTGAACACCTTTATTTTTATAAAATACTAAAAAAAAAAAAACTGTTTTTTTTTTTTTAACTTAAAAAACAAAATTTGAAAATAACCATAAAAAAACATAGCCAAACCGGTCCAACATATATTTGAGAAAATTTCAACAAACATATAATAGCCTATTTGGCGGTGTGATTTAAAAATAATTTTTTTTTTTTTTTTTTTTGTATAAAATAAAATCATTTTAAAAATTCTAATGTTATAAAAAGAAGCATTAGAAAGACATGGTCAAATGAACCTGTTCGTTTGGCATATCCCAAGATACAGAACCCAAAATTTCTTTGAGAAAATTTCAACAAACACATAAGAGTCTAGTTAGCACTGTGATTTAAAAACATTTATATAAAATCCTAAATAGGCTCATAGTTTTGGAAAACTATTTTTTAATATTTTATAGAATAAGAATATATTTGGGAATATAAAATATTTTTAACCTATTTTCTATGTTTTTAAATATGTTTTAACGTAGTGCTTTATTTTTAATCATTCTCTATACTTGTATAATTATTTAAAAAAAACTCTCAAAAAATAAGTAAAAATAATTTAAAATAATTAAAAAATATTTTTTGAAAATATCTTTCATTTTTCAAGACTGTTTTTTATTTTATAGTTGTCAAATAAGGTTTTTTTTTTTTTTTTTTTTTTTTTTTAGAATAGAAAAATGTATTAAAAAATAGTTGTCAAATAAAGTCTTAGTATCTCAAAAGGCTTGAATTTCCCTCTAAAAAATTCTTTAAAAGTCGATTTCGAAATCAATATTCTAATAATAATGTACAACCTTGTATTCACAAGTTCACATGAAGATCATATAGTGTTGCCTTAAGGTTTTTGAAAATTTATTTGGATGATAAAAAAACAAATGATTGGTATTTAATCATTTTCTTCTAAAGCTTCAAGAAGAAGGCTTGTGCAAAACATGGACTTAAAGCAAGAGAAATGCTTAAGATTTTGTAAAATTAGGTTCTTTTGTAAGTTTAGATCAAGACCCATTTAATGAGATTATGTAGCCTTAAAAAACTTGGCCTTTTGAAAAATAAACTTTTGTTGAAAAAAAAAAATCACATTTTTAGAAAGCTAGTGGAAATTTGTAGTTTGCAACAAAAAATCAAACCAATCCAAGCCATTCTCATTGAAACACACATTTTTTTTATGTAGTTTGCAACTTGTGGGTCAATCAACTCCCCATGGGCTAGTTGCTCAAATAGTGGAATTTTGGCAATATCTAAGAAATGACTGGCCCATTGAGCACATAGTCTCAATCGGTTACACTGTAAAGTGCATAAATAACCTTGATTTGAGGCCTAGAATCCAACAACATGCCTTCATCCTCACAAAACCCTTTAAAGCAAGTTTAGGAAGAATTAGGGTCGAGATTTTATTAAAAACATTAAATCATCTAATTTTTTTTAAGTTCAAAGAAGGATGATTTTGAAACTTTAAGTGTGAAAATTTTAAAACTCAAGTGCACCAACAAGTAACCAACTTATAAAGAGTCCTAAGTCTTTTTAAGTCTTTAAAACAGCTCAAAGAGAACTTTCTATAAAATTTCAAAGAGAACTTGAAATGATTAACTCAATTTGAATTGTTAGTAGTCTTAACCTTATTTTGTAATCATTGAACGCTGATTAAGAAAACCTTTAGGTAACAATCTCTTTATTTTTTATGATGACAGAAGTATGTTATTTGGGGAACAACTCCCCCTCAATAAGTGCATCAATAATCAAGTTAATAAAACTTATAAATAATTAGACTAGAATACTCAAGCAAGTAGACAATGAAAGGTATACATAAATGAGAAGTCATCAATCCAACAACAATTAAACAAGGATCCAAAGTTAATATGAGTGTCATAAAATTGATTCCTAATAGGCATTTGAAGGGAAACAACAAGAAGCCTAATTTTTAGCACATATTTCATTATTCCCCACAAACATCAAGGAATGGTCTTCCTTTTATGTAAAATAGGTTTATGTCGTTAAAAAAACAACAATACTTTTTAGTGATTACTTACCTAAAGGTTCTTATGTAGGTAACCCTAGATTACTTTGTTCGTAGGCCCTAGATCATTAGGATGCATAAAATCCTATTCTAAGCTCTCTAGATTTAAGCATGGTGAAAACATCCTGAGGTATGAATCTTCTACATAGACTCTTGTTGATATAAAAAACTTCAAAATTATAGAAGATCTTGTAAACACAGTAGTCTTCCACCCAATAACTCCTCTTAAGTTTAGGTACTGAGATAATGGAAATCTGTGGGTTAGAGGCTAGGGTTCGTTCTCGAGACTAAAGGAAGAGAATGGTAAACTGTATGAAGCCTTAACCTTTAAGGAAATATTTATTGGTTTTTTAGTAGGCTTAAGTGACTTAAACTGACTTTAGGCTTAAGACACTTAATATAGCCCAAAAAGGGTCATCATTGACTAATTAGCCTAATTAGGTTTAAATTAATTAGTTAGCCCAATCCAAAGATGTCGTTTACTTACTCTATGCAACCATGTGTAATTACCAAAATGCCTTTATGCACATAAGTAAAACAAAAACCAATCCAACCCTCATAAACCATGTCATCAAGGTATATGAGTTCAAACAAGGACCAGTGGGACCCATAGAATAATACTAGTTCCCTCATAATCCAATTTTGAAGTTGACTCAGCATCCTATTATAGAGAATCAATTGCACTCTAATACCTTATATATATTATAATAAGACACTAAGTGTTTGGGTATGTAGCTTGTTATTCACTATATATAGTCTCTCCATCAATTAGTGTTCGTAATCTAACAAGGTGAAAACTATTAGCCTCTCAATATTACTTCTACTATCCATGAATTATAGATTGTTCTATTATATGGTGCCACACATTTCATGACTACATGTCCTTCTGATCACCTAGGGGGTCACACTATCTCAAAGTCTATGAGATATCATGGTACTTTTATTGATAATACCTATTAGTATCGACTTTCATCAACGATAACCCAATTCATAAAGAATATATGATCACTTTTGGATCTCACTTGTTGATCAAAGTTACTACTAATTTTGACACAAACTTTATATCCTCTCTAGGTTGGAAGACAATACAACATAATAACTTGGTGAAGTTATGATTACTTGATAGTCTTACTTCAAGACTCACCATAGATCCTGTCTAATATGTAACTGCATACGCTAGTGCACTTACCATGGGAACCTTATCTCAATAGCAAAGATTGATCATCACTTTAATCAGGAGGTGATACACTACAACGTCAAATAGATTACCTAAGTTCACAAACCGATTGTGAATGAATCATCTATTTATTATCGGTCCCTCCACGTAACCGACGACACTTTAGGGTTTTTATTTGTTTATTTATTTATTTATTAATAAAAATTCGTAGGTGCTATTCGTCCTTTCTTCTCTGCAGAGCAAAGAGCTTTTCCTAGTCTGCTTCTATCATAAGCAAAAAAATTTAGCTTAGAGCATCAAAGCCATGACATTCCGAATCAGAAAGGCTAGGGTTTCGCTGAAACTGGCCTCTCATCCCACTCATTCCCAGTCCCAGGTTCCTTCTTATTTATTTATTTTTCATTTCACTTCATTCAATATCATGCACTGATTTTCTTTCTCTATTTTGATTCAATGGAAAAAGCTGATTATTTCATTCGTTTCTGTTTTTTTTTTCTTCGATTATTTATTTATTTTAATGACTCCGTAAAGAACTGATTATTCAATTCGCGTGAATGCCATGGCGTCATTTGCCTTTTTGGGTTTCATTTTCAATTTTTGATTCAGTAGAGAAGGCAGATAATTTGATTCATTTCGACTCAGGGCGTGATTTCCTTTTTTCGATTTCATTTTCCATTCTTGATTCGATAGGGATAACTGACTATTTCTATTCGTTTTAATATCAGAGCGTAGTTTCTAGGGTTTCATTTTGCATTTTTGATAAAGAAGAGAAAAGTAATAATTCACTTGATTTCAATATCATCGCGTGGTTTTCTTTCTGGCTTTCATTTTCAGTTTTTGATATGCTAGAGAAAACAGATTATCTAATTCATTTAAATATCATGGCGTGATTTTCTTTCTTGGGTTTCTTTTTCAATTTCCGATTCAGTAGAGAAAGCCGATAATTCAATTGATTTTAACATCATGGCATGATTACCTTCTTGGATGGTTTATCCTCAGATTTTTTTTTTATTTATTATTTATTTTTATTTTTAATTCATCAGAGAAAATCAATGATTCAATTCATTGAAAGATCGTGGCACAGTCTCATTCTTGGGTTTCCTTAGGGGTTTTTTATCCATGATAAAAAACCGATTATTCAATTCATTTTTATATCATGGTGCGGTTTTCGTTTCTTTGGTTTTATTTTCAATTTTTGATTATTATTCTATTTATTTTAATATCGTTTCAGATGTCTTGGGTTTCACTTCCAATTTTTTATCCATGATAATTTTCTTTTTTGCTTTTTATTTGATTTTTTTTTCATTGGAGGAAATGGATAATTTACTTCTTTTAAATACCACGGTGTGATTCTTTGATTTTCTTCCTCAGGTTCTTTTTATTACAGGAAACTGATAAGTTCTTCTTTTTTATTTTTCCTCATTTTATTTTCTTTATTTTGGAATTGGGAATTAAAGGACAAAAATAATCAGAGACCTGCTCAGGCTGAACCTGTCATGGATGGAGGTGATTGGAGGACTCATCTTTCTCCTGATTCACGCCATAGGATTGTCAACAAAATGTGAGTGTTTTATTTCAATTACCAAATGCAAATGTTATGAGGATCTTGGGAAATTTATAGTGTTGGAACTTAAAACTGCTTTTCAATAGGAATTCTTGATATTGGTTAGGGTTTGAAACTACTGTTCTTGGATACACAAATTCCTTTTTACTTGTATTTTAGACTTTGCTTAAAGATACATGGTTCATTAATCTTTAAATTCCAAGAGGTTATTTGTTTTTAAGACAATAAAGATACAGTCAAATTTTCTTTCAGAAAGGTTACTGGGGAAGCAGATAAATTTGTCTGAGCTCTTGTTAAAATCAATATTTTTGGCTTGTGTTTGGATGCATGTACGATTTCATTTTGCATGGTTTTACATTTTGAAGTTTTGAGGACATATTTTGATTTGTGCAAGTATTCCTTTTGAAGTTTCACATTTCTCTTGGCTTGTATTTGGATGCATGTACAATTTCATTTTGCTTGTTTTTATATTTTGAAGTTTTGAGCTCAAAAATATTTTGATTTGTGCAAGTGTTCCTTTTGAAATTTCACATTTTCTCGCCTTATATTTTATTGACTATTAGCTTTCAATTTTAACTGATGAAGGTTATGTCAGTTAGAATTTCATAGGCGTAGAATATATTTTTTTTTTGATAGGCTTCATAGGCGCAGAATATAAAGAATGTACTGTAATATTGCCAAATAAGGAGGAGAGGTTGTGGCAAGAAAATGATGATGCCTGTATCTTAGCCTTGCTCTGTGTAATTACACATTATATAAAAATTATTAAATCATTTAAAAGATTCTTGACAGAAGAAAGAGTGATGATAGGGGGAAAATTTTTGGAAAGAAATGAAGCAACTTATCCCTTGTAGTTGTTGATAGAAACTTTCTCATCATAGTTGATTATGCCACCATATCTATATGTATGCATTTGATTTTGAACATGTCACTGATATGCATTTATCCTCTGCACTTGGGTCTTAATGAGACCATTCTGGTGCTTGTAGAACAGTCCTCTTTTTTTTTATAGAATGCTATATTCAGCTTTGAAGGTGATCTAGAACACATGCACAAATGATCATGAATAGCCTAGTTGTATGATGTGGCTATTCATATGGCAATGCTAGCATGATGATTTGGTATTCCGCAAGGTTCTCAAGTCATTAAGTTTAAGCTGTTAAGATTTGGATCCATAATGTATGTCATGCTCCAACATCCTTTTCATGAGGCCCCATGCTATGATCACACACAGATGGACCATTCTCGTTATGAGATTCAAAAACCACGAAAGTGGCAAAGAAATCACACATTTGTGATCATGTATGATCACACACCTCTCAAATTGCAATAGTGATAGAAAAACGTATATCATGTTGTAACACCCCCCTCAAACACGTTCCTGTACCCACCTTGGGTGTGAGAGACAAACTATAGTAGTAGTGACAGACAAATCACACATTTTTATCACGCACCTATGGCCCCTATACCCATGATTGACAAATCACACATTTGATATTGCATGCATGTGGCCCTATACCTGCCATGAGAGGCATAAATCATGGTAGTGGCAAACAAATCTCAATCCTCCCAAATCATAGTAGTGGTAGATAAATCATACATTTGTGATTACACATAATTAGACAAATAAATAAATGGGAGAGTGATTTCAACTTGAGACCTCTGAATAACCTAAAATCTGATACTGTTAAGTAATCAATTTTCCTCAAAGTTTTAAGTTATCAAGAATTGGATCCAGTTTGTATATTATATATATATATATTTTTTTTTAACAAAAGCAATATTAGTCTAGGTTAAGCTAGTTTACATAGGTGGTCTAAAAATATTCTTGGCCTCTAACCTCCAAACCAGTTTCTCCTATTGGCAAGAAATAAGTATAGTGACCAAAGAACTTGCTTTAATCCTTGGTCTAATTGAAATGTAAGCTGGAATTCCATATATTGTTTGGGGGAATATAATTGAATTTCATTGATTCTTGTATTTGGGAGTTCAAGCCAGGCAAGACACAATAAGTTCTTGTGAGCATGTTGGGTACATTAAAAATCAATACATGAGGAAGTTCAAATATGATCATTACAAAACAGGAATGAGAAAAAGGTATTAGAATCTGCAGTAAATTGCAGGAGACAATCTTTTGTGTTTGACTTGTTCAAAGGAAGGGATGCAAGCATGGAATCCTATAAATTAACTAGCTTTCTGGTTGTCTTACTCTCAAACCCCCTCTTATTATGGGATGATAGTTCCTTTCCTTTCCTTAATAAAAATATTCTATTTACTCTAAATTCCTGTTTCATGCAATATTGTTTTCTGGTTGGAAATTTATGTATCATGATCAGTGCACAGCTAACATGATTTCCTATTTAATAGTTTTTTTTTTTTTTTTTTAAATAACCAATGATTGCATGACAATAACCCATTACAACTTAATTTTTTTATGTTGTCTAGCATGGACACATTGAAGAGACATCTTCCTGTTTATGGACCAGAGGGACTGCATGAGCTAAGGAAAATTGCTGAAAGGTTCGAGGAAAAGATTTATTCTGCTGCCACAAGCCAGGTATATCCATCATGCTAGTATTTACTCAACCATTCCTCAAGGCCTATGAGCATTTTTTGTATCTATCCTTAGTATAAAAGATTAAAGCGCAAAACTTATATTATATTATCTTAGTTTGTCATTCATAATTTGATGAATTGATATATTTTTTATTTTTACTTCTAATTCAGTCTGATTACCTCCGGAAAATAGCTTTGAAGATGCTGACAATGGACACAAAATCTTTTAATGCTGCAACTAATTCTCTGCCATCCAACTCTGCTGGTCACAGCAAGAAATCCCCTAATGGCAAGAAATCCTCTGCTAGGAAAAAATCCCCCAGATCCAGGTAACAACATGAAGGAGCAACGTGTTTTTTATGAAATGCAACAAATAAAATTTTGCTTCTATGGAATGCAAAAGTGGAAATTTTGCTTTTATGAAATGAAATGATGGAAATTTTGCTTTTATGAAATGCCACAAAAGAAGTTTAGCTAACACATCAATATATTCTTCTTCCATTTGGTAGTTACACTTGACATGCATTACATTTATTGTGTGCACCCATGTATTATATGCGTACACACGTGTATAATTCTTTTTCTATTACCATGGCTACACATTCCTCTTGTTAGGCAATAAAAAATTCGTGGCTGAGATTAATTTATGTAGGACAATTTGTATTGAATTGGGTATGGAAGCAGCCAGTGGCTGCTTCTTCCCCCCCTTTCCTCTGGGTTGGAGGGTAGGGTTATGGAAAGGAGTATGGAATTAATTCGAGCAATGGTCTATGATCTGAGCTCCTGGAAGCGCAAAGGAGGGGTGTGTGTGGGAGTAGCTTGCTACTTCTTTTTTTTCCCCTTTCCTTTGGATTGGATTGGGGGCTAGGGATAGGGTTGTGTGTCAGCATCTTGACTTGGATGATGAGGTACCAAGGCCACATTGAATGACACTTTGCACCCATGAGTGCCTATTCAGCAAGCAAGCTGATGACCAAGGTTTGATGAGAGATCATGTGAAGGCTTGGGCCGCTTGGCTGCTGCTCAAGCAGGCAGCAGATGACATGTAGGCTAGCATGTGGGGCAGCTTGACTAAGCCAAAATTCAAGTGTTTGATTTTAGGTTGCCAGTATTTCCTTTCAAAGAGGAGGTTCTAAGAATGGTTTCCATGAGGAGTTATAATTTCTTCAGATTTTTCATTTTTTTTTAGAAAATTCATTATGCGTACTCAAGCACCTATGATGTGTCCCAGTATTTTGGAAATGGCTTAGAATGTTTTTTTGTGGAGAGGGTAGTTGACTCAAAGGTGGTGAGGATTGCATGAACTATGCGATGTAAAGAGCATGATGTAGGGGCTGCAGACATGAGTAAGGGGTGATGGTGACCCTTGCTAAGTACATACATGGGCACAATACCATGGAGTGTGATACAACTTGTGGGCACAATGACATGGGGTGTGGTTGTGAAGTAAAGATGAGCATGGTTGCCTTGGGTTAGACTAATCAACATGATTGGCACACACTGTGGGTCAATATACAAATGCAAGCCATATGCCAAGAGAGAGTTTAACACCAAGGTAACGTTGCATACATGTGGGCTAAGAGGGAGCTTGGCACACATGGGCTAACTAGAGACAAGGAATGAGCTTGATGATGCATAGGTCTAGACACATGAGTGGGCTTGACTACACTAATGAGCTACCTAGACAGATGGGTGGAATCAATGACAAGCATGAGTTGACACTAAGCATGGCACAAAGCTGTGCAGGTTGTGGGCTTAGAATGATAATATTTAGACAAGAGGAGCATGTCATTACAAATTATATCAGAACCAATCCCTAACTGGTATGAGATTTTGAGTGAGTGTTTAATTGGTCCCATAATCCCATAGAACAGGGTGATCAAGGACATTGTACTTGCACTGATTGTGAGATCTCACATAAACAACTTAAAAAATAATTTTTTTGACACTTTGTACGTGGTAGGCGCCTCTTAACTGTGTAAGCATGTTTTACAATTGTGTTGGCCTAGGAAACAATGTGGGAAATATCTACATATGAAGGAGCAGGTTATTACAAAGATGCTTAACTTGATGTGACTAAATATGTGTAGGGCATAACAATACACCTCTTTGGAGATAAACTATGTTGGTTTATGTAAGATTTGGTGTGGTACTTATATACCTTTCTTATTTGTATCTTGGTCTATTAGCTAGAATGAGAGCCCTAGAATAGAGAAACAACTTTATTAGTGCCCCAGAGCCATTATAAGATATATTTTGAATTTATTTATAATTATCTCATGAGATAATCAGTGGTGTTTATCAAGCTCTTTAATTTTGATTTCCAAGAAACCATCCTTTATCTCATAGGCTCTATAACTAGGAGTTACTCTCCTTCTCTTAAATGTTTTGAGAAGCTGTGAGTAAATAGAATTGCTTGAGGGAGAGGGTCTCTTTTTTCATTGATCAAGAGATTTTTAGGCTATGGAAATATAGTGTACGCTCTATGGCATCACTGTTTGGGCGTTAGTATTGTGAGGAATGGCAGCACATTCAATTGAGACTTCTGCTTCAGTCATGTATGCTAATTTTATGATCCTTTAATTTTCTTTAAATGTCTTAACATAACTATGTTGTTTATGATTAAATTCCTAACAAGTGGGAAAACCGATCCCAAGAATTATTCTAATTTTTTCCCCAATAAATTTGTCTATTACTTTAACATCCGTTACATATTTGAAAGAACTAAAATCCTACCTCATAGGGCATATAGTTCTCACTAACTCCCATTTTCTGGAGGGTTACTCAATGAGTTGACCGCATGACTGTACTGACCTAAGTTTCTGAAATAACCAATTTCAAGTTATTAGGAGAACTTATGCCTCCCATGTTCCAACAACCTATATTTACCATTAAAATTGTCTTTTGTTGGACTCAATGCTGATTCCTACCTCATAGGACACCAACATCTAAATGATTCCTTGCTTTTTTCACTCACTCTACCCATTTGCCAGGAAGCCAGGAACCCATAAAAATGAGGGTGCATTATTTTTCTTATCCACTTTCTGTGGCTAACTTTGAATTTTAGGGTATTCTCCACTTTATGACCTTTATCACACCTCCTTGAAATACATTTATCACCATGGGAAGTCAACATCAAAACGTCTATTTAAAGAAACAGAAGAAAAAGAGGGAACTTAAATTGTAATGGAGAATACAATATGAAAATTTTTGAATGACCAAAAGACTATCTTCATCCACAACTAACTTTCTACTAGCATTTACCTTTGGAATTCCAACCAAATGCACTCTCAAATCCTATCTCCCAACATTGTAATTCATTATTCCAAAGTTCTTCTACCCATACTTGCTTAACTTGAGTACGATCTGTACCTTATGCCCAAAAGACTAAAATTTTTACATTACAATGGTTTCTAATCATACCCCATTTTTTTTTTTTCCCATTATTAATCCATCCAGAGCATGAAGTTAGAGTAAGATATTTTGTCTTTAGCTGGCTTAATCTTCTAGTGAAACACGTTTATTTCATTCTCCTACAAGGATAAAAGCCATAGCTTAACCATCAAAGTTCATTGTTAAATATTCATGGCCTTTGATCCAGCAACTCCTGACAGCTTTCAATAGATTGAATGAAAAAAAAAAAAAAACATGAAACCCAAGGATAACATTCAAATACCCCTTCCAACATGTTATAGCAAATCATTCCATATATTGTAACGGAGGTTGAGATCATGCCCCCATTTGAATGATAAATCTCACTCAGTTTATATATTGGCCAATAAACAACCATCTTCCCTTTAGTCATCTCAAGTTCATGGCACAAGAGAGCTAATTCTGTTGGTTAAAAGGATTAGCCAGAAAAACAATGGACTTCATGAATTTCGTGCTACATCCTTTTTAACATCTACTTCTCATAATCCCATGAACCCTTGGAAGTTGTCATCACCTATCTCAGTATGTCCTTCAAAATGCCACACACCAGGCAATTAGCCTACAGAGATCCCTGTGGTGATGTTTTACCTATCAAGAAATCCATGGCCACCGTCCCATGAATCTAGAACCTCAAACTACAGTCCTCTTTCATGTTAATCTGCAAGCAGGAATGTTCCAGACCTTGGAGATGCCTCAACATTAAAGGAATTTTTCATTTAATTATGGTAAGAGGCAAGTGGAGGAAAACAATCTCACCAGAAGATTCAGCCATTTGTGAATTGTGTAAGCACCAACATTTTTAAGAATCTAAGAGTAATTCAATCGATAACGTAGGAGTATTTTCATGCAACTTCATCCATTTTCCTTCATTTCAGTTCTCTGATTAAATCTCTTTTCATATGGCTTGGTGTTGAGAAAGAAATGTTACATTTTCAATTTGGGATCTTAAGAGGCATGCAAAATGGAATCTTACTTCAGATTTCTTCTCAAGTTCCACAGATTTGGGAGGTTAATTCGCTTCCTTCGCCCCCTTCTCCCAACCAAGATTAGAATCTTTCCCAAATTCTAAAACTCTAATTTTATCAAAACTACCCTTTTAACTCAACACTTCAAAGTTCTTAGTTGAATTTCAAATTAGGTTGAAATCACATTGCAATTTTGATCTTATTCTGAGTGGCATTAGTGAAATTTTGGCATTTTATTGATTGCTAATTGTTGGAGGAAAGTTCAAATTTTGGTTGTAATGTAGTTGTTTATGTATGAGAAAGGTGTGAAAGGTGTTTATTTGCTTAACCTTGATATATTTTGCAGACTCTGAGGCTGGAAAATGGAGTTGGTTGGAAGTTGCAGCTTCATAGGTCTACTATGATTTGGAAATTTGGAAATGTAGAATCCAAGTAACAAACTTGGTCTATATGATGTTTGTCATATAGACCACAAAGTGATTTCTGATAAACTTGGTCTAAAGTGATTTGAATAACTTGAAGGTTATTTCTGGATAAAATGTTGATATGATGTTTGAATGTCAAATCTTTTGTATTGGAATGTTAGATTTGCTGTTGGAAGCTGCTATGGAATGCTTCAGTTTTTACTGATCAATCCGGAACTTGCAGAGGGAATATTTTGAATCTTAGAATAATTTTCTTCAACAATGCTAAATAAATATGGAAATCAAAGGCAATAGCATTTGAAAATTCAAATCCTAGCTTTAACAAAGGACCAAAAATATAAAGAAATTTTTTTAAAAAAAAAGTGAAATAAAGAATAATTTTTAAAACCAAAATAAAAATATAAAGAAATTTAAAAAAAAAATCATAAAGAACAAATAAAATTCAATATGATATTATGGACTAAAATTTATTTTGAATGACTTGCTAGTTTCGTTTTTACATATATTATTATTATTATTTTTGTAAATTTTTTCAATAAGCAAATAAGCTCTATTGTGTTTTTTTTTTTTGCTGAATAGAAAAAGCCAAAATATTTAGCTTTTTCTATTCAGTTAAAAATAATCTGTTGACATCATCTAACATAACTAAACTAAACCTATTAATAACAAATTCACTTTAGTTATGTTTGATGATGTCAACATGTTATTTTTAGCTGAATAGAAAAAGCCAAATATTGGATTCATTAAAGAACCAAATGACTTTATTTTTTCTTTTCTTTTTACAACCATATTTAAAAAAAAAAATTCAAATCAAACAATACTTAATATTCGCCAATAATTTTTAAAAATTATTTGAAATTCAATAATGAATCCATTAATACAAGAAATTTATAGTTTAAATTTGATTCACAATGACTATTATTTATTTTCTAAACATAATTATATTTTTATAAATATTCTAATTAGATAAATGAACTTTTAACCAAGAGACGCTTTGAATTTATTAATAGTTTTAATAATTTTTAAAAATAATTTGAAACTCAAAAAGTAGATCTAATCACTACAAAATAATAATAATAATAATAATAATAATAAAATCAAAACCAATATATCATGAGTCATGACTGTGATGCTTTTCCTATTCATACAACTATGTTTTGTAATTTTCATCATTAGGTAGATAGATTTTAAATAAGTGAGACATGATTAATAATTTTAAAATTAATTTTTTCTTTTAATTTTGAAGAATTATTTGAAATTAAAATTTTGACCAGATTAATTACATATTAAATCAAAGTATTTCAAATAATGTGTTCATAATTGAGTATCAAATGTGTGCAAGTGATGAAGAATTTGACTAATCTACGTATTAAAAATGTTAAACTTTATTTATTATTCATCTTAGATAAAATATTATTACTAATTATTATTTTTAGTTATGTAATGAAAAACTTGATTCATTTACAAATTAAAAAAGCTACATTTATTTGTTTATAAATTTATTTTAAATAAAATATTATTAATAATATTATTATTATTAGTATTCATTTTTAACAAAAAAAAAATCAATTATGTTTTTACGAAGATGTTAATATCTATATTTTTATGATATATACTAAAATAATAATTTTTTATTTAAAAATATAATTTATGGTTTTAATAATATTACTATTTGTATTTCATTAAAAAATATTTATTTTTAAATTTATTTAATTACAAAACAATTTTCATTTTTAATAAGATTTGAATTAAATTAAATTAATATTATATAAATTAAATATTAATTTAAAAAAATCAAAATAAATAAAATTATTTTTACCAACAACTTTTCCGAACAAGCTTTTTATTTTGTGTTTTTTCTTTAAAAATTGCTTTTAAAGATTTTTTTTTTTAAAAAAAAAAGGAAGAGAGAGAGGGGATTGGTATTTGATCGTTTTCTTGTTGTGTTGGGTAGTAAACTTAAACATTGGAAGGCTAGTGTAACCCCT
Organism: Vitis rotundifolia; assembly: GCA_030254885.1. Taxonomy (NCBI): domain Eukaryota; kingdom Viridiplantae; phylum Streptophyta; class Magnoliopsida; order Vitales; family Vitaceae; genus Vitis; species Vitis rotundifolia. Next base: position 15,627,457 of record CM058163.1, on the reverse strand, counting down.
ATTTTGGGCCCTTAGGAGGCACTTTTCTCGCCAACCTTAGAAGCTTCTAGACTTCCCTTTCTTGGCCACCTTTGGCGCAGAGAGGAGTTAAGTCCAAAATAATCCATTTGTGGAAACAAATGGTAAGAATAGTACCCATTTCAAAATATTTGTTAAATTAATCTTTTGTATCCATGTAAGTATTTACATAGATTTTTCTTTTTGAAGTGTAGAAAACCACCATTGGTGACTGTAGCTTTAAAAATTTCAGAAATATCCTTTAAACCACAGTCACAAAGTGTGGTTTTACAATTTTTCTTAAAACCATAGTTAGTAACTGTGGTTTCAAAATTATTTTTAATCCACGCCTGTTTTAATAGTATTGTGATTTTAATATTATTTATAAAATATTCTTTATTATAATAACCATAAAAAAAATATTTTTTGTCATAATAATCATAGTCACAAACGGTGGTTTTACAATTTTCTTTAAAACCACAGTAAAAAATTGTTTTAAATTTTTTCATTATAAAAAAGTTCATTTCGGAGTGGGGAAATTTTTTTACAATTTTCCATTATTAGTTTAAAATTATTTTTTTGTACAAATTATCCTTAATAAATATTTTCGACTGTTTTAAAATTAGATATATATTCATCTTTATTTTTTCATATTTTTCTTGAAATTTTGAGAAAATAATTTGGCCTACATGCATTCCCATAAAAATTTATATATTTATGTTAAATAAAATATTTAATTAAGGAAATTTGTAAGAAACGAACTTTAAGGAAATTTGGTACATCTTTAAGAAATTTTGGTATATCCATAATTTATACTAAAATTAAAAATAAAAAAACAAAGTTCTAAAATCTCATATTTTTTTTAGTTATGATTACATGAGTTTTCCTCTAACTGTGGTTTTAAAGAAAATTGTAAAACCACCGTCTATGATTTTTATGATATTTTTAAAACCACTTACTAACTATGATTTTATTATTATTATGACAAAAAATATTTTTTTATGGTTATTATGATAAAAAATATTTTAAAAATAATATTAATTTATGGTTATTATGATAAAAATATTTTAAAAATAATATTAAAATCATAATACTATTAATTGTAAAATCAATGATTATGGTTTTAAGGTTATTTCTAAAACTTTTAAAACAACAATCGTATTTTTAAAACCACAATCACCAATCGTGGTTTTTTACACTTCAAAAAAAAAATCTATGTGAATGTTTAGGTAAATACAAAAGATTAATTTCACAAATATTTTGAGATGGGTTATATATATTCTTATCATTTTTTTCAACAAATGGATTATTTTGGACTTAAACTCGGAGAGAGAGAAGGTTTCGAGGTTTCTTTTGGCCCACCCGGGCTGAGACACGCGGAGGAGGAATATTTTCTAGCGTGGAGGGTTGTTTCTGCAGATTGGTTGGAGAGGGTAGGCTGTCAGAGGAGGACACGTAGAGAGAGTGAACTGGGTAGAGATTTTGGAGGAAAAACTAGGGTGAAATCTGGAGCAAGAAGAGGAGCATAGGAGAGGAAGGAGTTTTACTGGTCTGGGAGGAAGAGAAAGTACGGGAAGCTGAGTAAGCTCTACTTGAGAAGCTCAGGTGTGGCCACTATGGATTTCTTTACTTTGGATTTCTTCGCTTTCCTTCTCTGTTATTGTTGATTTTGAGTATAATTTGTTGTTGGTTTGGGTGTGGATGATCATAGGCCACACACTTCTTGTTGATCTCTTTGTTGCTGTGATTTTGTTACATATAGTTGATTCCTGTCTCATTTCCTTTACTTCTGTTTGAGCATGATTTGCCTCTGCTGTAACTTTCCTGTAGAATGTCGGAATAATACCTGTGTTCTTGTTTAAAATATGTTGGTCTCACTCACCTACATCTAAGCCCATTGATTGAAACATGAAACTTGGCTTTTGCTGGTTCATTTTATTTCGATCATTTGTGCTCTGTTTTCGATGTCTTCCTTTGTTTCTGGTCTGTTCGGAGTGCTGAGTATCTCAGCTGGGTTGGCCATCTTGGTTGGGGTGTTTGTGGGAGAGCTCCATGTGTACAAGTTTTCATACAGACGGGAATTTCTGGATGCCTGTAAGACATGTGAACCACACTCATGAAATGCTGAGAGATGCAAAAGGGAGAGCCCAGATGCGGATGGAGAAGCTACTATTGATGCTCTGGTCACAGATGAGGGTCACCATGGAGGTTGGAGCTGTTGCAGTCACAAGGCGAACAATAAGTTACTGAGTCCTAGCCAGAAGGGGAGTTGAATTTGCCCTCGGGAGAAGACATGCAGAATATGACCCAGTTCTTGGTAAATGTAACATTTGGTCAACAGCTTGTCAGGAATTGTCCCGGAAAGTATTTCCAATTGTCAGGCCTTTCAGATGGTGAATTTAGCCAACAATAATTTAACAGGTCATACACCTGAGCAGCTTGCTAGTCTCCACGAACTTCTTGCAGTAGACCTATCCTGCAATCTTTTGACTGGTCCCATACCCGAAAAGCTCAGCAATTTATCAAGCTTACTACTTATGAACGTGTTCTTCAACGATATCTCTGGTTCAATTCCTTCAGAAAAGATTTTCAGAGTGATGGGTAGCAGTGCTTTTGTTGGCAATTCAAAGCTATGTGGAGAACCTTTGAAACCATGGGCTGACTCTGAGGGAATTCAGCGTGGATTCAAACTGGAGAGCAAGAGCAAAGACAAGCTTAAATGGGTTCTTCTACTCTAAGCAGGGATGCTTTTATTTATCTCGGTTTCAGTTCTGGGAATATTTTATATCAGGAGAGGAAGTAAAGGACGATGGAAAATGGTTTCTTTTAGCGAGCTTCCTCCATTCACTGCAAATGATGTTTTGAGGAGTTTTAGTTCTACAGAATCCATGGAGACGACACCAACATTATTTTTTCAGTTTGCAAAGCAGTTCTGCCCACAGGAATAACAGTTTCAGAATGAAGATTATGTCAGAATTCATAACCCGAATGTGCAATGCAAGGCACAAGAATCTGATTAGATTGCTGGGTTCCTGCTATAACAAGCGTGTGGCATATCTCTTACATGATTACTTGCCTAATGGACATCTAGCTGAGAAGATCAGAAAGAAAGGGGTGCGAGGCAGCCGTCAATGTTAAGGGCTGCAACCTTACGTGATTATCAGCTTGTTAGGTTGCGATAGATGTAGTATCAGAATTTTTTTCAAGGCCAGTTTCCACACCTTATGTTCACTCCCTGGTCAATTCATTCACCACCTGATGTAGTATCAGTCTTTCAAGCATATCCCATCATAGTGCACGTGAAGTTTCGGTTCGGCATGGCCACCTTTTGCATGCCATGCCTTAGGCCATGTTTGGTACATTGGAGGGAAGAATGAGAATATTTTGTTTTCATTCTTATTTCTCCATGAATAGGAATGAATTTAATGATTCTAATTCTTGTTCTTGGATGCAAGCGGGAATATAGGGTTGGAATAGTTATTTGTTTTCATTCTAATATTAGATAATAATAGAAATAAGAATGAAAAAAAATAAATTGATAATAATATCTGTATACATAATTTAAAATATTTTTTTATTTTCATTAAAAAAAATTTTATAGTTTTTTTTCCTTTGCTAAAGAATAAAAGTTTGTTCATGTAATTTAAAAATAATGTTCTGTTTTTACAAACAAAAAATTATTTTTAAAAATTTATAGCATTGTATAATTGTTCTCTAGAAACAATTTTTTAACAATACGATGAAATAAAAAATGGTTTTTAGATAAAAAAATAAAAGTTGTTTTCACTTATTTTTAAAAACAACATGAAAATATAGAGAAATAAGAAAAAAAAAAAAACACAAAAAGCAAATAAAGTAGAACAAAATGTTTTTCTTTTGTCATTCGCTATTTAGCACCTAATACCAATACAAAAAAAACTTTAAATATGATTTTTTTTTTTTTCAATTGTATGTGTTTTTATGAATTCCTTTTAACTTTTCTAAATTTTTTGCTAAGCAAATAAATTTCAAATCAAGCAACACTTAATATAAAAAATTATTAATTTTTAAAAATAATTTGAATTCAAAAACCAAAAAAAAAAAAAAAAAAAAAATCATAGAACTCAAAACTGATCAAATTAACACTAGAAAGTAAGACCTTAATTCATTTTGAATGATTTGGCTAATTTTTTCTATATAATCATAAGTTTTTGAATTTATTTATTTATTTTCAAATTAAGCAAAATTTAATATGTCGGATTCGTTAACAAGTCTAATAATTTTTAAAAATAATTTAAAATTCAAATAATGACCCAATAAATATAAAAAAGTTATGGAAAAAAATTTATTTGGAATAACTCTATTATTTTTCTTTCACATAAAACCATGCTTTTCTTTTCTTTTCTTTTTTTCACTAGAGCTATGAATTTCAATTCAAACAAGTCTTTATATTGAATTTATTAATGAATTTAAGAATTTATAAATTCATTTAAAACAAAAATAAATCATTTATGCTTTTATGAGGATGTTAATATTTATATTTTCATAATATTTATAAAAATATATAATTTATAATTTTATTATAATATTAGTATTCATATTTTATAAAAAAATATTTATATTTTAATTTATTGTTAATTATAAAATTATTTTTATTTTTAGTAAGATTTGGATTACATTTAGTTTATATTATATAAATAGTATTTGCAATTTTTTATGCTCACATTCATTTTCAAGCTAGTTCTGTTTTATACTCAAGTTTATTATTTATTCCTCTTGTACAAGAGAGTTGAAATTTTGAAAGAATAAGTGCAATTGTAATAATTTATTTATATCTAGAAACCAATTGTATTTTAGAAGATCCTTGGTATAGTGTGTTGGGCGATCTAATATCCATTAGGCCTTTGGAGTGCATGCATCTAAGATCTTAAGCATAAACGGTAGTGATTAAGAACCAAAACTTTGGCTTTATGGGGTGTGTTAGAAACTATACCTGAGGTTTGAATATTCCCAAACCCAAATACTTTTTTATAGAAGATGTCTCGAAACCTTGCGATATTTCATCCAAGTTTTGAATATTTCTTTGATTTTTAAATGTTAAATTCCATATTCAATTTGATCTCTAATTAAGAATTATAATTGTTGAGTTTTTTTAACATTTTTTTTTTGCTAGATTTTTAGAGTGTAGTTTTTAATTGATTTGTATTGATTTACAGCTTAGAGGTGATTGTGAACTTAATTGTGCTAATACTAATTGAATTGAGTCTATAAGTAAGAATATCTAATTTCATTTATGTATTTGTTAAATATCTACCATGATGCATCACCTCATCATGTGGTGCTAAGTTAGTGGAAGCTATTACTTTCCCTAGTATGATCTTTGACATTGTCCACTATGCATGTTGCAGAGTTCCTTTGCATATCCAAAGTGATGTCTGCTTTACTCTCAAATTGCTTTGTTTTATTTAAGATTATTTTCTCTAGTGAAGAAATTCATTTTTGATGGAAAATTGTAGGCGATAAACTTCTCTTAGAGCTAATTGTGTCCCTGTGGCATGGTGGTTACTTTATGTGGTCTATTACTCTAATTTGATAGATACTTCCTGAAGATGTTAGCATTTGGAAATGTAAGGCTTGTTTGGTAACTGTTTTCGAAAATAATTCTGAAAAATAGCTTTTGAGAATAGTTTTTTAAAATTGTTCTTTAATATTTTATAAAACAAAAGTCTATTTGAGAACTTAAAATATTTTAAACTTATTTTTAATATTTTTAAATATATTTTAAAAATCATTTTTATATTCAGTGCTTTATTTTTAATCATTCTACATGTTTATATAATTATTTTCTAAAATAGCCCTTAGAAAACAATAAAAAACAACTAAAAAATGTTTTCTAAAAACATCACATTTTCTAGTTATGAAATGTGTTTTTTTGATTTTTTGTTCTAAAGAATAGAAAATTATTCTCGAAAAATAGTTGCCAAACATATCCTAAATTATTATTTTTTTCTTTTTTTTTTTGGTAATAGTGTTTAATGACTACTTTTAGCATTTGGCAAGCCTTCCTAGATGGGGCTTTTCTATCCTAGTGTATAAGGTATAAGTATGGTGGAAGAGGCGAGTCAAAGTCTCGCAAAATAAATGGTCATTGGGGAAGTTGGGCTCATCCAAAATCCAATTTGGTACCCAACTCCATTGAATTTTACCACTCAATGCTCCTCTCTTTGTCCTTCAAAATCAAAACTACAACTATGAACACATGAGACATTTAGCTTTATCACATTCTTCTTTCAAGTTTCTTTTCCCTTATAGCATGAAGTTCATTTTTTATTTTATGTTTATCTCCCTCTAATATAACTAGCATTCTAAGAGGTAAAATCTTGAAAAATATAACTATTACTATAATCAGTCTACTAATTTCATGGAAGAAGATGGTTGAAAATACTAAGGTCAAGAGTCAACTTGCACTCAAACAACCCTATTCAAAATTATAATAGTATGGACATATTGAGGATTATGTCCTATGAAATTATACATCAAGAACTTAAGTATTACAACCATTGCATATGGGTTTTACTAGAGGTAGGGGAGTGTTAGCCCAAGGGTTCTTTTAATCGCGTTTTCTAAAAGTTAGGTCTCTACTAAGTAAGTTGAGATAATTGTGAGGATTAACGGATTAATGGATTAATTCATGGATACAATGAACTAAATAAACACATCAACAAAATTCATCAATTTAATAAAGAAAGGCATACCTAATTTGCATTCCAAGCGCTCCTAGAAAACACAAAAGTTAAATAATGAACAATAGAATCACATTACATTTTAAACAGTCACATATTCCATATCAAGTCGAATTTAATGTCATATAATCTTAACACAATAAGCAAACATTAATAGACAATATTCAATCACAGACTTTAATTTAAATAAATGGTGAAGAAAAGGTTTGCATACCTAGTTTAGCATTTTAAAGCGCTTTCATAGAAATGAGATTAATTCACAAATAATAATAACGAGTTCAAAAAGGAATAAAAAACTAAGCTTATATTATATAATCAATGTCAAATTTATTCACAAGTGGGTTTTTTTTAATTTAACTTAGAGATGTCGTAAAATCATACAAAAATTAATACAACTAGCTTAAATATGTCTACTTTAAATGAAAAATAATACAGGGCAATATCACGCTCATAACATATCTAAAAATAAATAAACATCTCTCAACTCAAGAAAAGTGCTTGTGCAGTGGGTGCTAGAAGAAAAAAATCATATCTCTCATTTTAGGAATTATTTATTAATATTTTGTGTCAAAAGTTAAATTTGGTAAATCTAGATTAAAGGAAAAATGTTCAAAGAAATTAAAGAGGTCTTTTAGTAAATTAATTTTGCAAAACAAAACTGAGTATAAAAAACAAACTGAAAACTGAACTTTCTAAAAGATTGATTTGTATCTTCTAATTGAGAGATTATTTTTCACTTAAACAAAATTCTAAAATTAATTCCAAGGAGTCTAAAATATCGTGGAATAATTAGAAAAATTTTAAAGAGTTTTTAAATGGCTAGATTCTAATTTACAATTTCAAATATACAATGATATGTCAACAGTGCCAATCGAAATCCATGTTTTGGAAAATTTTGTATGTAGGGATCTATTAAATCCCATTTTAATTTCCATGAATATTCATAAAGAATCCATTGGTTGGAACTATGAATTTTAATTCATATATATTCCAAACCAAAATTCATTTTCAAAACTTTTCAAAGTTGCATACTGAATAAAATAAGTAGCATTGTCTTTTAGAACATTGAAGTTTCATACCTAAATGAACTAAGATGAATTTTTAATATAATTTTAGGGATTGATTAAGTAAGACAAAAAATTGGAAACAATTTTTTTATATTGAAATACATGAAATCTCAAATAATAAATTATCAAGAAAAAGTTTAAGTGTATGTGGGTGAAATAAGGAAGTGAATTGCAAATATCAAAACATAAAATCAAATTAAAACATTGATATGAAGCCAATTGTCATTTGATTATCCAATGGCTTATATAGGTAAAAGAAATTGAAGAAAAAAATGATCTAACCTCATTCCTAAGTCAATCAAGCAATAAAATTCAATCAAACAATTTTCAATATACAATTCAACAACACTCATTTCAATTTTAAATTTAAGCATCAAACAACCAATAAAATATCAGTGTATAGATATTCCTCAATTCACTTTCATAACTTCTATTCAACTCAACTATCAACTCACAATGGCTGCCACTTCTTTAAATTCTTGCTTTAATTATAAAATTCAGTAGACAAAGACTAATTTTCCATGGTTGTGTTTAAACTCTAGATTCATGTTTTCATTTTTTTAATTCAACATATACCAAAAACCCTTAACTCCAAACCAGTTGCGACTCTAAGCTATTTCATTAAAATTTAAGATTCAACTAAAAGAAACCAATAATGCCTCCATGAATATCATCACATTATGCTATTTTCATTGACTTAAAAAAATTAAACTCTAACGAGCCATTAACACCATTGAGAACCAATATGCATTACCAAGTAAATGATTAAACAATAAACATGTGTGGCCTTTCTTACATTCACACCAAGTCACTATTCCTATAATCTAATAAAATAAACATGAGAAAGTGATTTAAAATTGAATAAAATTATATGAACTTGTGTCTAGTGATGCTATGAAGTTGATGGAATGGGTATATTATAGCCAAACCTCTCATAGTGATGAAGATAACAAACAGTGGTGTGTTGATTCTCTGATAATAGTGATGAATGACTTTAGCAGTAGTGAATTCAATGATGGATCAAACTATAAGTTTCGATGGGTCGATCTCTAGTAGTGGTGAAGATGCAAACGAAAATTTGAACCCTCTTTTTAGATGAAGACGTTGGCAATGGTGAAGTTGCACGAAAAACAAAGGAACGGTATAGATGCGGTGCTCCGAAATCATGAACAAAGAAGTAGTGATGGAGACCTATGTCGAGTGCAGTGATGATTAGTGTCAGCCCTAAAACCCACTCCAAGGGCATGGCAGTCATTTCATGCCTCAAACCTAAAGGCTCAAAGTGGAAACAACACAAACATTTGTATTGTAACTAAAAATTTACCATTTACCAATTACCAAATTCCTGTTCAGAGTCATAGAACAAAAATTTTAAAATCTCTAGATAACTATTTTTGAAACTTAACACATCAAACCAAGTGTTATTATCGAAATAACTCTAAACTCAAATAATACTAATGGAAAACAAATTTTAACAGCTAAACAATGCTAAAAAATGAAGAGAGCTTTTGACACATGTCCCAACAAGCCAATTTTCCCTCCTAACCGTCACTCCTCGCTCAAACTAAGGGTACCTGGAAAGTTATCAACAAAGGGGGGATGAACTCAAAGCTGAATAAGGAATATTAACACAGTTTCATAGATCAAATATCTTCAATTATACTTATAAATAGAAGATATAACATATACTCTATTTATAAAACTTTTGAATTAAACATGCTAATGCATTTAAATAGTTCAACAAACATTTTCATATATATATAAAAATCATTCCATATCCATTTCAAATCAAATACATTTCAATGTTTTCACTCTGGTTATCAAATAACAAATAGTGCATATTTAAGTGAGACTTTACAAATAGGTGGTTAGCCTCAAATGTTCATTTTAAGGTGGACGGAACCAAACGCTACTAATACTAATAACCTCTAACCAAACCCCTAGAGGTTGGGGTCTAAATTAATTACATTCCCCATCACGAAAATGTAAAGATAAAATATTATATCCCATTGACAAGGGCTGAAAAGTCAACTATTATATCCTGTTGACAAAGACCGAACAAACCAAAGTCAAATTCTTTGTTTCATTCATTCAACTTACAAAAGCAGAATATCATATCTCCACAATTTTCATTTTTCATAAACAAAGAAAATGTTCAAACATATTTTTCATACAAAACAAATATTTTATCCATGCATAGGAATAAAAATAACATTTTTACACATTTCAAAATACAATATAAAAGAAAATTATTTCCTTTTACAAAGTCTGCATTAATTTCCATTACCTCAAAAGAAGTCCTCAAAAACTTTGGAGAAAAATAATTCCGAAAAATTTACTCTTTACCTAACAAAGCATAAGAGAAATAATCATTACTATTTATTTAAAATTATAGGTTTGATAATCCTAAAATTTTAGGTATTCAAATTAATGTTTTTAATTATGAAAGATAATTTAATCTATTCCTATTTTAGAAAAATTAATAAATTTCTAATTCATATAAAACTTAAATTTTATTTTCAATCTATTTCTTGGGACACAACATAATTTAATTAAACTACAATTAATTTCACTAATTAAATTTTATGCTACTTATTAACTTAATATTTATCATTAATCTAATTATAATACTATAAATTTAACTAATTTGTACTTCACCTTGTTTATTTGTACATAGTTTATTCTACCATGTTCATACACAACTACCATAACACTCACACAACTACCAATCTAATATATATAAATATGTATATACCATCCACCCACTCACACTCCATGTACAGTGCATGCCTCATTATTATTATTACTTTCATCATTCTTCTATCTTCCCACACGCATGCATTTTATTTTATTTTGGCCACTGTGCACACGGTTTCGAAACCTGTTTATTACTATTATACACTTTTAGAAATCACCCAATACATTGAAATCTTATAATTTTTTTTTCCTAATATTTTCCAATCCCTTAAGCCACATATAATAATATATTTATTTACTTATTTAATTTTTGAAATTTCATTGCTTAGATCTATTCATCTAAGAAAATTTTAAATTTTCCTATTTTCATTAATGGGACAACCTATATTCATAATTTAATATTTTGACCTAAAAGTTTTAAATAGATTAACCCTACCCTAAATCGAAATCTTCCAAAGAATTTTATTTTTTTCTTTTTCATCTAAAAACTTAAGATTTCCCAATTTCCAACAATAAATCAACCCATAGTCTTAAATTTCCAATATTTTGATATTAAAAAGAATTAAATAAACTAACCCGAATCTAGATTGAATTTTTCTTTTCAAAGAATATCTAGTGTGTTCAGAACTAACTAACGAATATAGAATATTAATTTTACGGTTAGAATCTTACTTGGAAGAATTTGAACTGCAAACTCTGAACCTCTAAACCTTCAGCCCTACGATCTCTAATTTTCTAATTTTGATTGATAGGGTTCTCTGAATAAAGAAGACAAGAGGAAAAATCTAATTTGTACTTAGGATTATTAATTGTAAAAGGACTCTTTCACCCTTAATGAGTTTAATTAATTAATTAATTACTTTATAATTTACTATTTTACTTATAGAGTAAATTTTGGGGTGTTACAATTAGTATGGTGTTACAAGTACTTCTTGGAGATCTTTGTTTCAAAATTGCAAGTGCGCTGGTATGATGTAGGTGTAGTGCTGATGGAGACGAGCTATGGAGATGAATTGTTGTTCAAACAAGAATGGTGATCTGTAGGTTTGATGATGATGATTGTAGCTTATCTGCAAATGATCACCCTCTAATGGTTATGATAATGACAAATGTCAGTTTTCGGCATGGTGGAAATGGTGAGTTCCAAAGGCGATGGTAACTTGTAGCAACATTGATCTTCAGTGGCGAAAATGGTAAGCTTTAACGGTGGTAGTGACTTGCAACGACGTTGATCTCTAGTGACTGTGACGACAAACTCTAATGGTAGTAAACTACATCAACAACGACGATCTCCATGAATAGAACAACAAGCTTCCACGATGGTGAACTACTCCGGTAGCAATGAACCTGCCTTTTTCAATGTAAAATTTGCGTTTTTCCAAAAAATGCCCAGAAAATGACTCCCTATGTCAGTGATGAACTCTTCTCCTCCAAAAAATGCCCCAAAAAAGATTCTCTATGTCGATGATGAACTCTCCTTTCTTAGCCTTAAAAGTCTCTAAAACTACAACTGTTACTCCTTCCTGGAGTGGTGTGCATGATCCCTGAACAGAAAGATTCCTTTTCTGAAGACTTCCCCTAAAAACCATCTCACGGAATACATGGCAATTCAAAAACGTGACTGGCAGTAGTTTCCTTGCATGGCTTGTGGTAATGCTTCCTCACCTGAGACTCTCCCAAAACTAGCATGATGTCATGTCCTAGAAAAAAATGGTGATCCTTTTCAAATGTCTCATCGTCATGCTAAATGTATGTCTCCATCTTACCTAAAGCGCATGTGTGATAGCCATCCAAAATGCACGTGTCTCTAACCTTTTGGAGTTTTCTAGATTAGGGTTCAAAAAATCGGCCGAGTCATATCCGCCTTGACGCCAACTGCAACGAGTCCGATACCAGATACAAATTTATACCCATAATCGACCTTAAATCAATTGGAATCAAATGACTCGGTTGATATTCCGAGTTAACTCGGCTAATATATATATATAAAATCTCAATCAAGAGATTCCCTCTTCTTTCCCATCACAACAAGAATAAAAGATTTTAAGAGAAATCAGAGATTCGTCTGCAAAAGAAAACACTCGTGAATTTGTGATTCACAAACCCAATCTTTCAACCACAACATTAAATGAGAAGAAAAAAAAACAAGTTTGAAACAAACCCGTGAACCTTTCAAAAGCTTTTAAAAAAAGAAAAATCAATAAAGAATGAGACACGGTTAAAGATTTACTTACTTGACTCTAAATCTACCATTGTCGGAGTGTAGATCTTTGGTGTGCCACCAATGCCGCTATGGTTACTGGACGTGGGCAAGGCAACCTTCCTCCCTTCGATTGTGGTTGTGTGGTAGCAGTCAGTGTGTTAAGGAAGGTTCAACAGTCTGCAAAACGCAGTGTGTTGGGTCCTTGGGGAAGACAAGCCAACAAAAAGGAAATATATATTGGTAAAGGTAAAATTTGATTTACCTCATTTAAATCAACACACCCACACTGCCACACATAGTCACACCACGTTGAGATTATATTTTTAATTTATTGAATTAAATTATGTAAATTGGTAAATTATATTTTGCTGGCTGATTTGATTCATAATTTGAGATTAAATTAAAAAAATTACATAATTTGAATCAATTAAAAATATATTTAAAATTTGATTTACCTTATTATGTTGAGATTATATTTTTAATTTATTAAATTATGTAATTTCTTTATCTTATAATATTAAATTGGTTCACTAAATTATTTTTGTATGGTATAGAAATTATTATTATTTTAATATAAAATACCTTTATGTGGTAAACTTTATATGGTATAGATATTGTATTTTTAATACATGTTTTTATCTTATAATATTGCAAAATTAAATTACATTAGAAAATTAATAATTATTTAAAACAAATTTTTTTTTTCAAATAATCATAACTATAAAAGTAATGATTTAATAATACGGATTGAAGGGAATGCATTTACATGGTATAGAGAAATTACATTTATATTTGAATCAATTTTACTTCATTATATCATGTAGATTTTTTATTTTATAATATTCTACAATTAAATTACAATAGGAAATCAATAATTATCAAAACAAACTTTTTAAAAATAATTTTGTTTTATAAAAATATTCATTTATTTAATTATTATTTATTTTAATTAAAAAAAACATATAAATAAGTGGAATTTATTTTAGTAGAATTTAGGTGAGATTATGTTTATTATTTTTTTAGTAGAATTTATTTTTATATGGTAACAATATGAAACATATAAATGAGTGGAAAATTGAGTATTATAATTCTTATATAAATATGCTTATATATATTTAATTTGAACAGTAAGTTATTTTCCTTTTATACATGGTTAGGTTAAAATTTCAAAACAACTTCAAAATATGATATTGGTTAAAGGCATGCAAAACCTGTTGGTGGTAGTAGAAGAACCATAAAGTGTAAATATTGTGGGAAAGTTATACATGGTGGTATAGTAAGATTAAAGCAACACATCACACATATATAAGGACAAGTGGAAGAATGTCCACATGTACCAGTAGAAGTGTCACATAGTGTTAGACAACATATGTTTGATACTTCAAAAGAAAAAAGCATAGTTAAAGAAAAAAAAAAGAACGACTTTTGAGTTCCTTAAATAAAGAAAATTTCTATGAAATTGATGAGGGTGATTCTAATGATGAAATTGAGGAAGTTGCTATGACTAATTTTGAAAAAAAATAAATGAAACAAGCAATGAAAGAAAGTTGTCGAATTTTTGAAGAAAGTAGACAAGAGCATTAGAAGGGTGCTAGTTCCTCACAACCTTCTAATGCTAGGATTAAGCATAGACTGACACATAGCTTCAATGTAAGAGAAGGAGCTAGCATACCTCCAAAAGGAATTAATCCTTACATGTTCCCATCAAAGCAACTGACAGTGGGCCTTACTATCAATCAATGATTGATACCATAGCAGAAGCAAGTCCAGGCATCAAGGGTCCCACAAGATACCAAATTGGAAATACATATTTAGAAGAGGAGGTGCAAAAGCTTGAGGTATATATAACAACATTGAAGGCTAAATGACCTATATATGGGTGCACAATCATGCGTGATGGTTGGAGTTCTAGGTCTAGAAAGTCTATCATCAATTTCATGATTTATTGTGATACAAGTATAATATACCATTCTTCAATTGACACTACCAACATACCTAAGACAACATACTACATCTTTTCCCTTGTGGATAAAGTTGTAGAGGAGATTAGGGAGGAAAATTTTGTTCAAGTAGTCATTGATAATAAGGCAAGTTTTAAAGTAGTCGATATGTTGTTGATAGAGAAGCAGAAACATTTGTTTTGGTCTTCTTATGCAACCCACGGTATTGATTTAATACTTGAAGATATTGCAAGCATGAAGCAGATTAAGGAGACATTAGATCAAGCAAAGATAATCATAGGATTTATTTATAATAGCTTGAAAGTAGTGAATTTGATGAAAGTGTTCACTAAGGATAGAGATCTGTTAAGGCCAGAAATAACCCGTTTTGCCACCGAATTCATTTCACTTGAGAGTCTTATACGTTATGAGGCTGATTTGAAGAGAATGTTTACAACAAATGAGTGACGTGAATTCAATAAAGATAGGAACAGAAAAAGTCTAAAAGATAAGGTATCCAACGTTATCTTAACTGATCGATTTTGGAAGAAGGTAGGGAAAGTTCAAACCATCATGGAATCTCTCATCAAAGAATTGAAATTGGTTTATCAAAATAAAAAGCCCACACTATCAATCATTTATGAAGCAATGGATAGAGCTAAATTGACTATCAAGGCATCAGTCAAGCAATGGGAAAAGTATTGGGAAGTCATTGATAGAAGGTAGGAAGATCAATTGCACAGACATTTGCATGCTGTAGGTAATAAAAAAATTCTTTATATATTTTTTATTTTTTTTCAAGTACAAATTATTATAAATTGATCATTATTTGACTTATAGTAGCATATTTTTTAAATCCAATGTTCTAATATTCAAAGTATTTCTCCAACCATCCGGAATTAAAATTGGATTAAAGGAGACTATCAAGATATGAGAGCCAGATTTGGATAGACAAGCAAAAGCAATTAATGAGGTATAATAATAGTTTGTGACCTTTATATAATACATTTTGTATATGTAATGTGCATTAACAAAAAACAAAAAATGTTAATGATGTAGGTGAAATTATTTGTGACGTCCAAGGAGAATTTGGAAGTACACTTATAAAGAAAGCAATAAATCAATCTCTTCTAGGTACTCAATACATTTACGTCTATTACAAATAAGAAATTATCATCATTTTTTGTTAAATATATCATAATGATCAATAAGTATGCGTTTTCTTTATTATAGCTGAATGGTGGAACAACTATGGCGACAAAGATCCACATCTACAAAAGATTGCTGTTAAAATTTCAAGTCAAACCTTTTCTTCATCAGGTTGTGAAAGAAATTGGAGCACATGGTCATTGATTCACACAAAGCTACGCAACCGTTTGGTAATGAAAAAAGTTGCATAAGTTAGTTTATGTGCACTACAATATGTGACTTTGAGTCAAAAATTTGATGCAAAAACGAAACAATGAACATTTATACAATCCAATTGATTTGAATCATATCTTTAATGATGATGATATATTAGATGAGTGGATACAAGAAGGAGATGAGCCTATTTTATCATCTGATAATTTGGATTGGTTGGATAAAGGTCTTTCCCCTAATGAAGAAGGTAGAGAAACAGTTCATGAAGATGATGGTGCCACAAATCGTAGAGTTAGTAGGCGCACAATTAATGCTACACAAGAAAGAGATATTGATTCCAGTCATAAAGGTAAGACTCCTACAACAATTTCTTCAAGTTCTAGTAGTGATGATGGTGACAATGGGGGCAGAAAGCGGGGTGGTGGCACTAGTGGGGGCAGTAGAGGAGTTGGTGGCACTAGTAAGGGTACTGGAGGAGATGGTAGCGCTAGTGACGATTATGTTAGTCAAGTAGGTCCTAGCATGTCATGGGCACAAGGAGATGAAAATTACTATGCCACACAAGATACAAATGATGGATATCGACTAAGGATATGGGAACAACAAAAGCATTTGGAAAGACTAACTACATTTCCCAACGATGATGACTATTCTAGTGGGCATGATTATCATAAATCAAATTATCACCGTATTGATAAGCACTTACAGAATTTGGGTATAGGATCAAGGTCGTATTTCAGAGGGGTAAATAATAGGTCATATCACAACTTTAGAGACTGTGATAGCTCTTCTAGTACTTTTAGTAGAAATGATTTTGATTGATTTCCAATAATGCATCCAGAGGGATATTCAAATACTGGAACACGAGCTAGGGATACCTATGGATATGATCAATCTTCTAATAGCAGTAGCATTGCTTGTTGAGGTTTTGGATATTATCAATATGGTGTTGATCCCAAATAGCCTTTGAAACCATATTTTTCTGATTATGGATCATCAAGCCAATCATCTTAGCCAACATATTTGAGTTATGAACAACTCTTTCAACCATATCCTCACTATGAGAATTACTATCCCAATTTGTATACTCGTCGTAGGACTGATGATGATGATTTTGAACCCTCTCGTCATTCAACATGGAATTGATTATTGTATTGTATGTTTGTTAGTAAAAATGTTGTTATATTTGAAATAAAATAATTTTCTTTTATTAACATTATCATAAATAACTTTGAGCGGATACTTTTATAACTATTTAAATAATGTTAAATGTGAGATAATTTTATTTCATTAATTTTTTGAGCTTATTTAATTGTATATATTTTTCTGATGATTTACATAATATTTTTATAATTTTTTGAATTAGCTTATTTTATGTATCGACCGATACCAAACCGATACACCGAAATCAATACGCCTCGGGACCCTCCGAGTCAATGATTGATACCGCGACTTTGAACCATGTTCTAGATCCCATGCATGGAGGTTATCCTTTGTTGTGTTGTAGACCCGAGAATCTGTGTGAGCGATCTCATATAACAATAGCACTATCATTCTATGCAAAATTGCAGCAGATTTTCCATCTTGAGTGGAAGAAATGTCTTTTGATGCATGCCTTGGCCATTACACGTGTTCATCCTTATCTCATCCAAGCACTAGAATAATTACACAAAGATATTTTCTCCAAATCCACGTGTCCCTATCTCATGACCTTAAAAAATAAACATGTAGCAATGATCAAATCCCAAAAAAATATGATGTAAATCCACATGCAAAAATGTAAAATCCAAATTCGTACACATGTGATACAATATTAAAAAGTTAGTATCATGCATCTTAAAGGAAAAACTATAATAAAAAAAATCATATAATAAGTAAAAAAAAAAAAAAAAAAAAAAACATTGAAATATATCTACCAAAAAAATTAAAATTCAAACTTATGAAATTAGAAAATCAAAATGTCAATCATATGCAATCAAATATCGAAATCAACCTATACAATAAATAATAATAATTAATAAATTGATCCAAAATTCCCTTAATCCTAGAATCAAACAAAGGAAAACAAGAATCACCTAAAGGCACTAAAAAAACAATCAAATAAAATCTTAAACTAAGAATCAAGGGTCACTATAATCAAAGTTGGGATCCACTTAATCTCTCCAAAATATCTTTCATAGAAAATAAAAAAACTAGTGGTTCGAAACAATCACAGTGGACCACCAATGAGAGCTCAAAGATAGCTCTGAAAATGATCACAAGTGTACAATAATGTAATAGAGAATGAATGAGGGCAAACTTGGGCATCATGTGCCAAGATGACAAAATGGAAGGTCTACACTTGTCTAAGTGTTAGAAATGAAAAGAACAAAAAAAAAAAAAAAAAAAACGTTTTCAAGCCAAAAATGGTGAACTGGTTGAGGCACTAGCCAACCTGTTCAACCGGTTAGGGTACCGATCGATCGGTTATGCCTTTCCAATCGAGGTTCGGTCGAGAGATGCAAAAAATCTTCTCTCTCTTCCAATAGCCTTGCATTCCCAATCGAGGGATATGCCTTCCTGGTCAAATTCCGATTGAAGTCTGATCAAGGACCATTCAAAGCCTAACGGTCACCTATCATGCATTTGTTACCCAATGGCCAGTCAACTAGTCGACCCCCAACTCGATCAATCGAGGTTGCTTTTTTGTATTTTGGCTTCCGAGGCTAGAAACTTATAAATTGAGAGTTCCATTTCATTTATGAAAAAAAAAGAACACTTGCATTTATTTGTCTACCTACTTGTTTTTACCTCAAAAGCTCTCATTCTTTCCTTGGTAAATTAAATCTCCATTTGCATATTCTTTAGTGCACCTTTATGATACATCTTAACATTTGAGTTGTATTTGAGTCATTGTTGAGTTAGGTTGAGAGATTTGAATTTGTTATTTGAGTGTTAGAAGATTTAAGTGAGTAGAGACTTGAAGGGACTATGTAAGAGCCCATTGGAGTCGGAATCCCAGTGTAAAGGTGTTTGAAGCTTGGTTGAAGTTTCAAGTATAGTGGAACCCTTACTTGGTTGGGAGCTTGAGAAGAGTGGACGCAGGCAAGGGGTGCCGAACCACTATAAAATCTGAGTTTGTTTCCTCTATCTTATCTCTTTATATTTGTGCTTCCTTTGTTTGAATTTGTTGTGTTTGGAAAAAAAAAAAATTAAAACCCAGTTCACCCTCCCCCCTCCCCCTCTTAGGTGTTTTCTCTATTAAGATTAGTCTTTATTTTCTCTGAGAAGTAATACAATTGACAAAGAAATTGATTTGTGCTTCATGTCATAGAAAATGATTAGATTTTGTTGTTTATATTCTTAACTATAATCATACAAGAAATTTAGTGTATGTTTGATTGTCGGAAAATTTGAGGGAAAATGTTAGGTAAAGAAAATAAAGAGGAAAACTAAACGAAAAGAAAAAATAAAGGAAAATAAAAAATGGATTTAAAATC
Source organism: Vitis rotundifolia (assembly GCA_030254885.1). NCBI lineage: Eukaryota > Viridiplantae > Streptophyta > Magnoliopsida > Vitales > Vitaceae > Vitis > Vitis rotundifolia. The sequence goes on along the minus strand of CM058163.1, from coordinate 15,607,990 downwards.
AATAAATTATTTTTATTTACTACTTCAAACTCATTTACTTATTCTAACTCATTGATATAAACATTAAATAATTTGAAAATATGTAAGATTTTTACTGGTTTTAATAATATTTGATTTTCCTTATGATAACCAAGTATGAGAAAATCATTTTCCTTTGTATTTTATTTCTTTTTTTTAGTACTTTTCAAAAACCCAACATAACCTTAGGACTTACTACAACTTCAAGGCAAGAAGTCCATTTATTTTAGTGCAGCTATAGAATGACACTCAAGTCCTAATACAAGTGTTAGTTGGTCTCGATAAAAGAGACCAGTATCTAAGCTTTGCTTGTAACATCTTAAAGTTTTGTATGTGTTCAAAGATGATGATTTAAATTAAGTTCTTCTATTTTGGTACTTGTCTCCATATTGAAATCATATATTTTTTCAAATCTTTTTTTTTTTTTTTGCACATCAAAATTTCTAAATATGAGTCCACTGTAATACTTTTTTGATAGTTTAAACCATAAATCCTTACCTCATGGCATTATCCACCAAAATTACTCTAAAAATATTTTGACCCGTTTGACCATATTTTCTTAAAGTTGTTTTTTAAAATTGCTTGTAAATTAAAGAATAAAATAAAATTTTTAAAAACAAATTTTAGAAAATATGGACAAATGGGTCCATATTTTCCTTTTATTTTTAAAACCGAGTGAAAAACAACTTCCACTTGTTTTCTAAAAATTATTTTCCATTTCACATTGTTTTTAAAAATTGTTTCCAAAGAACAATGGCCAAACAATATTAGAAATTTTTAAAAATGATTTTTTATTTTTAAAAATAGAAAATTGTTTTTAAATCATACTACCAACAGACTCTTTGATTTTGATTTTGTTTGAAATGCAACAAAATCTTTTATATTTTGAGTGTTGGTGAGTATTATTATTGTCAGAGGAATTCAAAGAATTTTATTTTTTTAAAATAAAATTCAGTTTTGTATTTGATAATCCCCACCCCACCAAAAAAAACAAAAAACAAAAAACAAAAAAACCGAAGAAAAAAAAACAAAAAACAAAAAATCAAATGACAACCTATGGTTGCGGCCAACTCTTGACTAAAAACTTAAATTTTTTAGTGGGGTCATAAGTATAAGAACACGTTTGCTGCAATTTACTTGTGCATGATTTCTATTGCAGCTATAAGATGTAGTTGCACTGCTCCACTTGGTCAATTTTGCATTTAACCAGGTTTGAAATGTTAGTAAACATAGATATTTTACGTATATATTAGAAATATAAAAATATATTATTTTTTTATAAAAAAAATTAATTTAAATTTTTTTAATATATTTATATTAATTTATTTTAAAAATTAAAAATTATTTTTATCAAAACATATTTTATTACATTTTAAATAAAAAAATTAATCGATTTACACAAAATATTTTTTTCAGATATAATTTTTAAATTTTTTTTATAAATTTGTGTTGACAATATTTTTGTTATTAACATTAATTTATTTAAATAATTAAAATTATTAAAAAATATATTAATGATTTATTTTATCAAATTAATTTTAATTTATAAACTATTAACAACTTCATTAATTTTTTTTATATATTTTAATAATTTTTGAATAAATTTATATTTTTAATATTTTAAAATACAAACATTTAAAATAAAATAAAATTAGAAGGATAAATATAAAAATAAAAATAAAGTGAAGTGATAGTAATTTTTAAAATAAGATTAATGAGATAAATGTAAAAAATAATTAAAAATAAAAGGATAATATAAAATAAAAGGATGATATAAATTTAAAATAAAAGATAAATTAGAAAAAAATAATTAAAAAAACACAGGTTTTTTTTTTTTTTTTTTTTTTTTTTTTTTTTAAAGGTTGTTTGAAAAAAATGGTAAAAAAAAACTGTCTATTTTTTGGAAAACCGCCATCCCCATGCAGGCGTCTACTGAATTTTTCAGCAAAATTTTGGGATTTTCCAAGTGATATTACCGATTTTTTTTCTTTTTTGGGTGATTTTTCGCAATTTCGTTTTGGCCAATATCTAATATTTATCTACAAATTTTTTTTATTTTTTTTATTTTTCAAACCTTGCATGCAACCATAAATATTATATTCTATTGTATATATTACAATCCTTCAAATACTCACAATACTTTCCAAAATACATATGAGCTATGAAAGGTAAACATACATTATTCCAAAGATAAAGGTTGACTGTTCACCATGCTCCTTGAATTGTGGGATCAGATTGACTCTCTCAATAGTAATCTTCATACTCATCAAAGGTGGACGTGGTGCTATTCGCCTTCTCTGCCAAGCAAAAAACTTTATATAGCCCCCGGCATCAACTTTGAGGTTAGAGCATCAAGCCCATGGCATTCCCAATCGGAAAAGCTGGGGTTTCACTGCGACTATCCTCTCATTCCACTTGCTCCCAGTTCCAGGTTCGTTTTCTCCTTTCTTTCATTCCACTTCATTCAACACCATCATGGCATGATTTCCTTCTTGGGGGTTTATCCTCTTGTTTTTTGATTCATCAGAGAAAACTAATGATTCAATTCATTGAAGGGTCGTGGCACCGCTTCATTCTTTGGTTTCCTTTTGGGCTTTTGATCCATGAGAGAAAACCGATTATTCAATTCATTTTCGTATCATGACGACGTGGTTTTCGTTTCTCTCATTTCACTTTCAAATTTTGACTATTTTTCTGTTCATTTTGATATCGTTTCTGATTTCTTGTGTTTCACTCCCGATGTTTGATTCAGCAGAGAATATGAGAACTGATTATTGATTTCATTTTACTATCATGGCGTGATTTCTTTATTGGGTTTCATTTTGAAGTTTCTGATTCAGTAGATGATACTAATAATTTAATTCCTTTCAATATCAGAGACCTGCTCAGGCTGAACTTGTCATGGATGGAAGTGATTGGGAGACTCATCTTTCTCGTGATTCACGCCTCAGGATTGTCAACAGAATGTGAGTGTTTTATTTCAATTACCAAATGTAAGTATTTTGGGGATCTTGGGAAATTTCTATTCTTGGAATTTAACTGTGTAGTTATTGATAGAAACTTCGACTCATAGGAGTTGATGATGCCACCGTATCTATATGTATGCATTTGATTTTGAGCTTTGTGTGCAACTGTGCATGTCACTGATTTGCATTTATTGTCTGTACTTGGGTCTTAATGAGACCATTCTGGTGCTTGTAGAACAGTGCTTTTTTTTTTTTTTTTTTTATAGAATGCTATATCAAGATTTGAAGGTGATCTAGAACACATCCACAAATGGTCATGAATAACATAGTCATATGATAGGGCAATTCATATGACAATGCTAGCATGATGATTTGGTATTCCACAAGGTTCTCAAATTGTTAAGTTTTTAAGCTGTTAGGATTTGGATCCATAATGTATATTATGCTCTAGTATCCCTTTCATGTGTGTCCCCTTACTATGATCACACACATATGGACCATACCCGTTGTGAGACTCACAAACCACAATAGTGACAAAGAAATCACACATTTGTAATCATGTATGATCACACACCTTTCAAATCGCAATAGTGATAGACAAATGTATATCATGATTCAAAACCCCCCAAAAACATGTTCCCGTACCCACCTTGGGAGTGATAGACAAACAATAGTAGTGACAAACAAATCATACATTTTTTATCACGCATGTGTGACCCTATACCTAGGATCGGCAAATCACACATGTGCTATTGCATGGCCCTATACTTGCCATGAGAGCCATAAACCATAGTAGTAGCAAACAAATTACACATTTGTGATCATGTATGATCACACTCCTCCCAAATCATAGTAGTGGTAGATAAATCATACATTTGTGATCACATGTAATTAGACAAAGAAATAAATGGGGGAGTGACCTAAACTTCAGACCTCTTATTAACCTAAAATCTGATAATGTGTTAAGTTATCAATTTTTCTAAAAGTTTAAGTTATTAGGAATTGGACCTTATATCATACTCTAACAAAAACAATATTAGTCTAGGTTAGGCTATTCTTAGGTGGTCTAAGAATATTCTAGGCCTTTGGCTTCGTTACTAGTTTCTCCTGTTGGTGAGGAATAAGTATAGAGACCAAAGAACTTGCTTTAATCCTAGATCTAATTGGATTGTAAGCTGGAACTCCATGAGTTGGTTGGGGGAATACAATTGAAGTTCATTGATTCAACACTGATTCTTGTATTTGGGAGTTCATCCCAGGCAAGAGAAAGTTCTTATGAGCATGTTAGGTACATTAAAAATCAATGCATGAGGGAGTTCAAATAGGATCATTAAAAACCAGGAAGGAGAAAAAGTGTATTAGAACATGCAGGAAATTTCAAGAGGCAACCTTTTGCCTTTGACTTGTTTAAAGGGAGGGGTGCAAGCATGGAGCCCTATGAATTAACCAGCTTTCTGATTGTCTTACTTTCAAACCCCCTCTTTTTATGGGATCATAGTTCCCTTCCTTTCCTTAATAATAGTATTCTGTTTACTGTAAATTCCTGTTTCATGCAATATTGTTTTCTGGTTGGAAATTTATGTGACATGCAATATTTATTTCCTATTTAAGAGTTTTTCAGTGTTCAAAAGTTTTCAATGATTTCATGACAATAACCCATTACAATTTAACGATTTTTATGTCTAGCATGGCTACATTAAGGAGACATCTTCCTGTTTCTGGACCAGAGGTACTACATGAGCTATGGAAAATTGCTGACAGGTTTGAGGAAAAGATTTATTCTGCTGCCACAAGTGAGGTATATCCATCAGGCTAGTATTTACTCACATTCCTCATGACCTATGAGCATTTTTTGTATCTATCATTTTTTATTTTTAAATTCTTAGTATAAAAGAGCAAAGTGCAAAACTCGATATTATCTTATCTTAGTTTGTCATTAATTATTTGATGAAATGATATATTTTTCATCTTTATTTCTAATTCAGTCTGATTACCTCCGGAAAATATCTTTGAAAATGCTGGCAATAGAGACAAACTGTTTTAATGCTGCAACCAACTCTCTGCCATCTAACTCTGCTGCTTACCTCAAAAAATCCTCTTATGGCAAGAAATCCCCTGCTATGAAAGAATCCCATAGATCCAGGTAACGACATGAAGGAGCAATGTGTTTTTATGAAATGCAACAATTGAAATTTTGCTTCTATGAAATGCAACAATGGAAATTTTGCTTTTACGGAATGCAGCGATAGAAATTTTGCTTTTATGAAATGCCACAATAGAAATTTTGCTGACACATCAGCATATCATGTTGCAAAACTCCCCCTAAACATGTTCCCCTAGCCACCTTGGGAGTGATAGATAAACAATAGTAGTGACAAACAAATCACACACACATGTGGCCCTATACTTGCCATGAGAGGCATAAACCATAGTAGTAGCTAACACAATACACATTTGTAATCGTGTATGATCACACTCCTCCCAAATCATAGTAGTGGTAGATAAATCATACATTTGCGATCACATGCAATTAGACAAATAAATAAATGGGGGAGTGACCTAAACTCAAGACCTCTAATTAACCTAAATCTGATAATGTGTCAAGTCACCAATTTTTCTAAAAGTTTAAGCTATTAGGAATTGGACCCTATATCATGTTCTAACAAAAACAATATTAGTCTAGGTTAGGCTAGTCTAGTTAGGTGGTCTAAAAATATTCTAGGTCTCTGGCCTCCTTACCAGTTTCTCCTTTTGGTAAGGAATAAGTGACCAAAGAACTTGCTTTAATCCAAGATCTAATGGGAATGTAAGTTGGAACTCCATGAGTTGGCTAGGGGAATACAATTGAATTTCATTGATTCAACATTGATTCTTGTATTTGGGAGTTCATCCCAGGCAAGAGTAAGTTCTTGTGAGTATGTTAGGCACATTAAAAATCAATACATGAGGGAGTTCAAATAGGATCATTAAAAAACAGGAAGGAGAAAAAGGCTATTAGAATGTGCAGTAAGAGGCAACCATTTGTGTTTGACTTGTTTAAAGGGAGGGGTTCAAGCATGGAACCCTATAATTTAATCAGCTTTCTGATTGTCTTACATTATTATGGGATCATAGTCCCCTTCCTTAATAATAATATTCTGTTTACTCTAAATTCTTGTTTCATGCAATATTGATTTCCTATTTTAGAGTTTTTTGGTGTTTTAAACTTTCCAATGATTGCATGACAATAACCCATTACAATTTAATGTTTTTTATGTCTAGCATGTACATGTTGAAGAGACATCTTCCTATTTCTAGACCAAAGGAACTGTGTGAGATAAGGAAAATTTCTGAAAGGTTTGAGGAAAAGATTTATTCTGCTGCCACAAGCGAGGTATATCCATCATGCTAGTATTTACTCAACCATTTCTCATGACCTATGAACATTTTTTGTACACATCATTTTTTATTTTTTATTTTTTAATTCTTAGTATAAAATATTAAAGTGCAAAACTTGATATTATCTTATCTTAGTTTGTCATTAACTATCTGATGAAATGATATATTTTTTATCTTTATTTCTAATTCAGTCTGATTACCTCCGGAAAATACCTCTGAAAGTGCTGGCAATGGAGACAAAATGTTTTAATCATGCAACCAATTCTCTGCCATTCAACTCTTTTGCTCACAGATCCAGGTAACAACATGAAGGAGGAATGTGTTTGTATGAAATGCCACAATCAAAATTTTGCTAACACATCAATATATTCTTCTTCTATTTTGTTGTTACACTTGACACACATTACATTTATTATGTGCACGCGTCTTGTATGTGTACACACATGCATATAATTCTTTTTTCTGTTACCATGATTACACTTTCCTCTTGATAGGCAATAAAACGTTCATAGCTGAGCTTAATTTATGCAGAACAATTTCTATTGGATTGGGTATGGAAGCAGCTCGCTGCTTCTTCTTTTTCCCTTTTCCTTTGGATTGGGTTAGGGGGTAGGGATAGGGTTGTGTGTCAGCATATTGACTTGTATCATGCAGCACCAAGGCCACATTGAATGACACTTTGCACCTATGAGTGACTATTCAACAAGGCAAGCTGATGGACCAAGGTTTGATGAGAGATCATATCAAGGCTTGGTGGCAGCTCAAGTGAGTGGTAGACAACATGTGGGCTAGCATGTGGGACAACTCGACTTAGCCAAAATTCAAGTGTAGGATTTTAGGTGGCAGGTATTTCCCTTCAAAGAGGAGGTCTTGAGACTAGTTTCCATGTGGCATTATAATTTTTTTACATTTTTTATTTTTTTAGAAAATTCATTATTCCTACTCAAGCGCAGTATTTTGGAAATGGTTTAGAATGTTCTTTATGGAGAGGTTAACTGACTCAAAGGTGATGAATATGGCATGAGCTACATCACATCAAGAGCATGATGTAGTGGCTTTAGACATGAGCAAGCGGTGATGGTAACCCTTGCTAAGCATGTACACATTGACATGATACCATGGGGTGTGGTGCAACCCATGCGCACAATGACATGGGTGTGGTTGTGACACACAAATGAGCTTGGTTCCCTCGAGTTGGAGTAATCAACATGATTGGTAGACACATGGGCCAATATACAAACACGAGCCATGTGCTAAGAGAAGTCTTAGTGTCAAGGTAACATACCATGCATGTGGGGCTAGAGGGGGCTTGGCATAAATGAGCTGACTAGAGATAAGCAACGAGCTTGATGATGCACATGGTTACTTAGACACATGAGTGGGCTTGACTACACATGAGCTGCCTAGACACATGGGTGGGTTCAACAATAAGCATGAGTTGACACTAAGCATGGCACAAAGCTATGCGAGTTGTGGGCTTAGAGTGATAATATTTATATAAGAAGAAGCATGTCATTACAAATGGTATCATAACCGATCCCTAACTCGGTATGAGAGTTTGAGTGCATATTTAGTTGGCCTCAAATCCCGTAGAACATGGTGATCAAGGACATTGTACTTGCATAGAGATGATTGTGAGATCTCACATCAACAACTCAAAAATAAGTTTTTTGACACTTTGTATATAATAGGCTCCTCTTAATCGTGTAAGCATGTTTTAGAGTCATGTTGGCCTCTAAACCAATATGGGAAATATCTAGATATGAAAGAGCAGGTTATTACAACGATGCTTAACTTGATGTGACTAAAGATGTCTAGAGCATAACAATACACCTTTATGGGCATAGACTATGTTGGTCTATGTAAGATTAGTTATGGTACCTCTACACCTTTCTTATTTGTATTATTTGTATCTTGGTCTATTAGCCATAATGAGAGCCTTAGAATAGAGAAACAACTTGATAAGTGCCCTAGAGCCACAATATGAGATATTTGCAATTTATTTAAAATTATCTTATGAGATAATTAGTGTGGTGTTTAACGAGCTCTTTAAAATTTGATTTCCAAAAACCCATCCCTTATCTCATAGGCTCTATAACCAGGAGTTACTCTCCTTTCAAATGTATGGAGAGGCTGTGAGTAAATAGAATTGCTTGAGGGAGAGGGTCTCTTTTTCCATTGATCAAGAGATTGTTAGGCTATGGAAATATGGTGTATGCTCTGTGGTATCACTGCTTGGGAGTTAGTATTGAGAGAAAAAATAGCACATTCAATTCAACCTTCTGCTTTAGTCAAGTATGCTTATTTTATGGTCATGTAAATTTTCTTTGAATGTCCAAACATAATTATGTTGTTTACGTTAAATTCCTAACAAGTGGGAAAACCAATCCCCACAATTATTCTATTTTTTTAGCCCAATAAGTAGTCGTATACTTTAACATCCATTCCCTATTCCAAAGAACTCAAATCCTACCTCATAGGGCACATCATCCTCACTAACTCCCATTGTCTAAAGATTACTCAATGAGTAGACTGCATGACTGTACTTACCTAAGTTTCCAAAATAACCAATTTCGAGTTATTTGGGGAATTTAGGCCTCTTATGTTCCAACAGCCTATATTTACCATTCAAATCATCTTTTGTAGGATTCAATGCTAATTCTCTAAATGATCCCTTGTTTTTTTCACTCTATCCATTTTCTAGGAGTGCATGAGAATTTGAGGGTGTACTTTTTCTTATCCACATTTTGTGGCAAACTTAGAATTTTAGTGTATTCTCCCATTTATGACCTTTGTCACACCACCTTGATATACATTATCACTATGGGAAGTCAACATCAAACATCTATTTAAAGTAATACAACAGAGGCAGAAACTTCAATTTTGATGGAGATACTAAGTCTCTGCACCTATCCTTGCAGAAAGAAACATTTGAAAATTATTACTAAATTTTATGCGACGGAAAGAGAAGTTTACAAAATACAAGATGAAATTTTTTGAATGACCAAAATACTATCTTCATCCACAACTAACTCTCTACTAGCATTTTCCTTTGGAATTCCGCCTAGAGAGTCTCAAACCCTGGTCCTCTTTTATGTCAATCTGCAAGCAGGAATGTTCACCAGACCTAGATGATTCAGCCATTGGTAAATTGTTTAGGTGCCCACATTTTTAAGATCTAAGAGTGATCTACTAGATAACATTAGAGTATTTCAGGTAACCTCATCCATTTTCCTTCATATAACTTTTGATTAAATCTCTTTTCGTAAGGCTTGGTGTTGAGAAAGAAATGTTGCATTTTCAATTTGGGATCTTAAGATGCATGAGAAATGGTATCTTTCTTCTAATGTTCCACAAATTTGGGATGCTAATTCTTCTCTTCCTTCTCCCTCCATCCCCAACCAAGATTGGAATATTTCCCAAATTCTATAACTCTAATTTTATCAAAACTATCCTTTACCTCAACACTTCAAAGTTCTTAGTTGAATTTCGAATTAAGTTGAAATCATGTTGTAATTTTGATCTTATTCTGAGTGGCATTAGAGAAATTTTGGTATTTTATTGATTGCTAATTGTTGGAGGAAAGCTCAAATTTTGATTGTAATGTAATTGCTTATGCATGAGATAGGTGTTTATCATGGTCTCTCATTATTTGCTTGACTGTTATATTTTGCAGAATCTGAGACTGGAAAATGGAGTTGGCTGGAAGTTGCTGCTATCATCGTTCGTTCGTATATCATCGTTCTTTCGTAGGTTACTATATCGTCGTTCTTTCATAGGTACTATATCATCTTTCGTAGGTTACTATGATTTGGAGACTTGGAAATGTAGAATGTAGGTAATAATTTGGTCTACGCATCATATGGAATGTTAGATTTGCAGTTGGAAGCTGATATGGAATGTTGCAGCTTTTACTAATCATATTTTGAATCTTGAATAATTTTCTTCAACAATACTAAACAAAGCAGGAAATCAAAGGGAATAGCATTTGAAAATTCAAATCCTAGCTTTAACAAGGATTGGAAAGGAAATGGAACACAAAAGTGCTTGAAAATTTTCAGTAAACACTAAAGAGAGTGTTTGGAGGTGTGATTCAAAAATAGTTTTTTGTTTTTAAAAACAAAAGTGTGCTTTTAAAAATTCATAATACTATTTGATTTTGAAAAACAAAGTGAATTGGAGAACAAATAAAAATTGTTTCCACTTATTTTTAAAAACAAAAACAAAATATGGAAAATAAATAAATAAATAACCCATAAAAAGCAAATAAAATTGAATATGATATATTTTTTCTTCCTTCTCTATGACCCAATACCAAAAATCTTTAAATAATCTTCAAAATGATTTTTGTGTTTTTCTGAATTTCCTTTAACCTCTCTAAAAATTTTCATTAAGCTAACAAATTCCAAACTAAACTATTTTTGTGATACATAAATTTATTAATTTTTAAAAAGAATTTGAAACTTAAAATTCGATTTAATTAGTAATAGAATATTAAAAAACTCAATAACATTAGAAAGTCTCATACTAAGATAACCTAATGCGTTGGATTCACTAATGAGTCCAATAACTTTTTAAAAAATTTTAAAATTCAAATAGTGACCCAATAAATATCTAATATTTATGGACAAAAATTAATTTGGAATGATTCTATTGTTTTTCTTTTGCATTAAACCATTTTTTTCTTAATTTTTCACTAGAGAAATGATTAGTTTAGTCTTTATATTGAATTTATTAATGAGTTTAATAATTTATAAATTCATTAAAATAAAATAATATTAGCAATTATTAAATTTAAATTATTATTATTGTTTATTTTTAACAAAATAAATCAATTATGCATTTATGAGGATGTTAATATCCATATTTTCATAATATTTATAAAAAAAAAACATAATTTATGATTTTATTATAACATTAGTATTTATATTTTATTAAAAACTATTTGTTTTTTAATTTATTTGTAATTAAAAAATCATTTTTATTTTTAAGAAGATTTGAATTAAATTTAGTTTATATTATATAAATTGAATTTACAATTTTTTTTTTTTTATAAAATTAAAATAAATAAAAATTATCCAAACAAGTTTTTATTTTTTTATTTTTTGAAAAGTGTTTTTAAAAACAACTTGCATCACAAAAATTAGAATACCTCTTATCAAAGATCAATTGAAATCCCACTATTTGAAATCATTTTTTATTTCGTTCTTATTATCACTTGAGTTATTCAAACATGAGAATGAATGAGAAAAGAAATAAAATGTTCATTCCCACTCTTCATTCCCAAGTATCAAACATGATCTTAAGATTTTGTACATTTGGTTTTCTTGTAAAGTTTTATAAAACTTAGGTTTGTTTGGTACCTATTTTCAACAATAGATCTAAAAAACAATTTTTAAGAATAGTTTTTGGAAATTGTTCCCTAATATTTTACAAAACAAAAGTCGTTTTGCGAACCTAAAATTTTTTTAACCTATTTTTAATATTTTTAAATATGTTTTAAAAATAATTTGTATATTTCATATTTTTTTTAGTTATTTTACATATTTGTATAATTATTTTTTAAAACAATCCTAATAAACCAATGAAAAACAACTAAAAAATATTATCTAGAAATACCATGTTTTCTATTCTTAAAAACAGAAAATAGAAAGCAATTTTAAATTTTTAAGCTTTTTTTTTTTTTTTTTTGAAAAACAGAAAACTACTTTCAAAAGCAATTACCAAACGGACTCTTGGTCTTTTAAAAAATAAACTTTTTGAACTAAAAAAAATTCACTTTTTTAGAAGGCTTTTAAAAATGAGCTTATCAAAAAAATTTTTAGTCATTAAAGAGGATTTTTCATGCTTAAGAATTCAAATCAAACCAATCCAAGCCATTGTCATTGAACACTTAATACATTTTTTGCGGTTTGCAAGTTTGGTGTTGGTTCCTCAAATAGTGGAATTTTGGTAGTATGTAACGAATGATCAATCAATTGAGCAAATACACCATGAACTTAAGCATTGTAACCACTACATATGGGTTTTACCTCATTGCAAAGGCAAGTGAAGTAATACAATTGATGTCAACAGGAAAGTAGTTCTCCGTCATGTAGACACCGATTTTAGAAAGTTGTAGACATAAAAAAATTAGTGGATTAAATTACCACTAATTTGGTCTTCCAAAAAAAATAATAATAAAATGTCCTCATGGATAAGTCTCTCTAATCTCCAACTATAAAAAGGATAATAATAATAATAAGAAAATTATTATTATTATTATTATTATCTTATTGGTAAAACCTACCGAAGAGGAAAATTTGCTAAAATCAAGTAAATAAATCCTTTGAATTAAGCAACTAAAATTAAGGAGTTTGAAATTCAAATTCCCTATCTTCACTTATAAATAGAGGTGTCTTGTATTTAGAAGAAAGGGGGAAGAGAGGAAAATCTCAAGGGAAAAAATCCAAAGGGCAATTTCGTACAGGAAAAGAGGCTTCACAACAAAAGAAAGAGCTTCATCAAATCTCCTTGCAAGTTCGGTAAGTGATCAAAGGCAAAAGAACTAATACACTCGTTCTTTACCATTCAACAAGGTCATTCGGAAATAAGCCACTTGTAGCCCTCAATTGATCTTCGAAATCAAGAAAACAACACATTGTCTTCCAAAGTGTGATCAAAGCAAAAGAACTAATATACTCGTTCTTTGTCATTCAATAAGGTCATTCGGCAATAAGCCACTTATGGCCCTCGATTGATCTTTGAAATCAAGAAAACGACGTCATCATCTTCCAAAACATGATCAAGGCAAAAGAACTAATATACTCGTTCTTTGCCATTCAATAAGGTCATTCGGGAATAAGCTACTTGTGGCCCTCGATTGATCTTCAAAATTCAGAAAACGTCGCCGTCGTCTTCCAAAATGTGATCAAGTCAAAAGAATTAGATTGAAAAATATTCTTTTTGGAAAAGAATATTAATTTGTTTTGAGATTGTACCCACAATATCTTAATTTCAATAAATCTTTTGTTCGCATTATTTTTCTATTTATTTTGCTAATCTTGCAGGATAAATTTTATAAAATTTGTGCGTACAAAAGTATTTTTAGTTTTTCTAATATTTAAAAAATAAAAATTTTTAAATGATAAAAAAACTAAAAACACTTTATAGAATTAATACTAAATGCACTCTAAGTCTATCTAAAAATATATTAAAAAAGAAATTAAAAAAAAAATAAATTGATTTATACTTCACGTCATACAAATTGATTAGTGTTTGTTGAAGGTGACACTAAAGCCATGCTACAACTGCTAGTTGGTTTTGATAGAAGGGGGATTGGTATCTAAGCTTTGATTGTAACATCTTCTTAAAGCTTTTGCATGTGTTCAAAGATGATGATATAAATTAAGTTCTTATATTTTGGTGTTTGTCGCGATATTAATTTGTGAATTCATGTTCTGATCGAAATTTTCAAGTGGTATTATAAATACATTGAAGGAAAATGAAAGTATTTTATTTTTTTTTTTTTGGTAGTTTAAAGCATAAATTAATTGTAACATCATGGCATTATCCATCAAAATTAGTCTGAAAATATTTGATTTTGATTTTGTTTGGAATGCAACAAATTCCTCTATTTTATAATGCATTTTGAATTTGTGATGCTAGGGCTCACGTGACAATTTTTTTCCCAATTGGGCTCTAAACCTGGATGCCCCATAAGTCAGGCAACATTTTTCCATTGCAATCCAAACGAAGCCTCCTTTTATATTTTTTTATTAAATAATTAAAAAAATTACATAATATTAATTTTATTAGGGTCTGTATTTACAGGATAAGTGAAAATTGAGTTGAAGGACATTATCTTTCAAAATTTTTTAAAATGCCCTTGGTTGTAAAAATAAAAAAATAAATAAAATAAAATAAACTAGCTTTCTTTCTTTCCCTTTCTCTCTCTCTTCATTCACCTTATCTTTTTCTCACATATTCATTGGTGGGAACCATGTAAATTCATTCCTAACTAAGAAGGTGTGACTATTTTTACCAATTATTTTTCTCCCAAAAATCATGCCTAATAAATTAAATATTGAAAATCAATTGTTAAAAATTATTATTGCTACATTTTTTAAATAAATATTTTTTAAACACCTCATAAAATATTTTTTTTTTCAAACTTACAAAATATATAATAAATATTTTTTAAACACCTTAATATATATAAACTTTTTTTATATAAATATCTTTGAGGTAATAGACAATTATTTGAATATTTTCTCTATTTTATAGACAATACAAAGTCATTATCTTAATATACTATTTTGTAATGTGAAACTAATGGTGATAATTAATTTTTAATTGAATAATGTATTATAACTTAATAATTTGAAAAATATTAAAATACCCTTTTAAATTTGAAATAGATGTAGACTTGACATGATTTAAATTATTAAAACATAATGTTATCAAGTCAAGCAAATATATTATATTAAGAGTGCATTTGGTAATGATTTTAAAAAATGTTTTTAACATTTTTAACACTTTGAATAATATAAATTTTTAAATATTAAAAAAAAAGTTAAAAACACTTCCTAAAATCACTGTCAAATGAACTCTAAGAGATGTGCATATAATTCTATCATAATTTTCTCTTTTCTTTTCTTGTACATGATATCTTTTGTATAAAGTTTTGTAAACAAAAAATGACAAAACCTTTTGTTATACAAAGAAGTATACAAACACATTAAAAATCAAAAAAAGAATATAATTGAATATAAATTAAATGAAAATTATCTTGATATAATAAAAAACATGAAAATGTGAAGAAAAAACAAGTTTACATGAAATTTAAGATAAAAAATAAATTAAAATTAATAATATAAAAATCATAAAATTTTTAAAACTATAATTACAATAAAAATATTTTTATTTTAAATTAACTCGATAATTTAAATTAATGATTTTTTAAAAAGAGAGAGAGAAAGTAATAATTGGTGGGAAGATGAGTTGATGGGGGCAGGAGTGATTGAATTTGAAGGGATCGCTGAAGGGGCATTTTTGTCCAAAATGGGTCATTTTTTAGGCTGTTAAAAGTGGAAGATTAGTTTTGCATTTTCTTGGGAATTCTCCCTTTTATTAACTAACGGTAATCGGTTATCCCTTTTATTAACTAACGGTAACGGTCGACGCGGTGCTATTGGCAGTTTCGTTTTCCCGCCAAGCAAAAAACTTTATATGGCCCGGAGCATCAACACCATGGATATACTGCGTTGGTGCTTATCAGAAAAGCTAGGGTTTCACTGCAACTGTTCTCTCATCCCCCTCACTCCCAGTCCCAGGTTCCTTCTTAATTTCTCCTTTCTTTTTTTTTTTTTTTCATTTCACTTCATTCAATATCATGCACTGATTTTCTTTCTCTGTTTTGATTCAATAGAGAAAGCTGATTATTCCATTCGTTTCTTTCTTGGGTTTCTTTTTCTATTTTTGATTCAGTAGTGAAATTGATGACAACTCATTTCAATATCATCGTCTGATTTTCCTTCTTCGTCTATTTATTTATTTTAATGACTGGGTAAAGAACTGATTATTCAATTCACTTAAGTACCATGGCGTCATTTTCCTTGTCGGGTATCATTTTCAATTTTTGATTCAAAGGCCGATGATTCAATTCATTTCGATTCAGGGCGTGATTTTTCTTTTTTGGATTGTGTTTTCCATTTTTGATTCGTTAGGGAGAACTGACTATTTCTATTCATTTTAATATAAGAGCGTAGCATTCTTTCTAGGGTTTCATTTTCCATTTTTGATACAGAAGAGAAAACTAATAATTCCCTTGATTTCAATATGATCGCCTGGTTTTCTTTCTTGGGTTTCACTTTGAAGTTTCTGATTCATTTGAACACCACTATGTGATTCTTTGATTTGGTAGAGAAGCTTTTTGAATTAAATTCACTTTATAGTGGCATGATTTTCATTCTTTCTCAGGTTCTTTTTTTATTGAGTACAGAAAACTGATAAGTTTTTCTTCTTCTTTTTTTTCCTTTTTTTATTTTCTTTGCTTTGGAATTGGGAATTGAAAGACATGAAAAATCAGAGACCTGCTCAGGCTGAACTTGTCATGGATATTTCTCCTGATTCGCACCAGCTGATGGTCAACAAAATGTGAGTGTTTTATTTCAATTACCAAGTGTAAATGCTTTGGGGATCTTGGGAAGTTTCTGTTGTTGGAATTTAACATTATAAATGTTTTTCAATACGAATTCTTGAGATTGGTTAGGGTTTGAAACTACTAGGTTCAAAGATACATGATTCATTAATCATTCAATTCCAAGTGGTTATTTGTTTTTAAGATGATAAAGATACTGTCAAATTTTCTTTCAGAAAGGTTACTGGGAAAGCAGCTAAAATTTGTTTCAGCTCTTATTAAAATCAATGTTTTTGCCTTGTATTTGGATGCATGTGCAATTTCATCTTGAGTGTCTTTATACTTTGAAGTTTCACATTTTCCTGCCTTATATTTTGTTGATGTGTGTTGCACTTTCAATTTTAACTGATGTAGGTGATGTCAGTTAGAATTTTAAGGGCACGGAATATTAAAAATGTACCATAATAATGCCAAATAAAGAGGAGAGCTTGTGGCAAGAAAATGAGGATGCCCATATGTTAGCCTTGCTCTATGTAATTACACATTAAATATAAATTATTAAATCATTTGAATGATTTTTGACAGAAGAAAGAGTGATAGGGGGGAAAATTTAGAAAGAGAGGAAACAACTTATCCCTTGTAATTGTTGATAGAAACTTCGACTCATAGGAGTTGATTATGCCACCATATCTAAATGTATGCATTTGATTTTTAAATGCATGATTGACAAATCATGCATTTAAGATCGTGTATACTTGCCATATATCCATGATTGACAAATCACACATTTTCTATTGCACACATGTGACCCTATATTTGCCATGAGAGGCATAGACCGTAGTAGTAGCAAACAAATTACACATTTATGATCGTGTATGATCACACTCTTCCCAAATCATAGTAGTGGTAGGTAAATCATACATTTGTGATCACACATGATTAGACAACTAAATAAATAGGGGAGTAGTTTAAACTCAAGACCTCTAACTAACCTAAAATCTAATACTATGTGAAGTTACCAATTTTCCTAAAAGTTTAGGCTATTAGGAATTGAACCATAATCTAACAAAAAACAATATTAGTCTAGGTTAGGCTAGTTTGCTTATGTGGTTTAAAAATATTCTTGGCCTCTGGCATCTAAACTAGTTTCTTCCATTGGTAAGAAATAAGTATAGTGACCAAAGAACTTGCTTTAATCCTAGGTCTAATTGGAATGTAAGATGGAACTCCATGAGCTGGTTGGGGGAATACAATTGAATTTCATTGATTCAAAATTGATTCTTGTATTTGGGCGTTCAAGCCAGGCAAGACTAAGCTCAACTAAGTTCTTGTGAGCATGTTAGGCACATTAAAAATCAATACATGAGGGAGTTCAAATAGGATCATTAAAACATAGGAAGGAGAAAAATGGAGTAAAATTGCAAGAGACAACCTTTTATGTTTGACTTTTTTAAAGGAAGGGATGCAAGCATGGAACCCTATAAATTAACCAGCTTTCTTATTGTCTTACTCTCGAACCCTGCTTATTATGGGCTCATAGTCCCTTCCTTTCCTTAATAAAAATATTATATTTTCTCTAAATTTCTGTTTCATGCAATATTGTTTTGTGGTTGGAAATTTATGTGACATGGTCAGTGCACAGATAGCATGATTTCTTATTTAAGAGTTTTTTGGTGTTTAAAACTTTTCAAATGATTGCTTGACAATGACACATTACAATCTAATGTTTTTTATGTCTAGCATGGACAAGTTGAAGAGACATGTTCCTGTTTCTAGACCAGTGGAACTGAATGCACTAAGGAAAGTTGCTGAAAGGTTTGAAAACAAGATTTATTCTGCTTCAAGATGGCAGGTATATCCATCATGCTAGTATTTACTCAACCATTCCTCATGACCTATGAGCATTTTTTGTATCTATCCTTTTTTATTTTTTAATTCTTAGTATAAAAGATCATAGTGCGAACCATGATATTATCTTATCGTAGTTTCTCATTAATTATGTGATGAAATGATGTATTTTTTATTTTTATTTCTAATTCAGCATGAGTATCTCCGGAAAATATCTTTGAAGATGCTGGAATTGGAGACAAAATCTTTTAATGTTGCAATCAATTCTCTGCCATCCAGCTCTGCTGCTCACAGCCGAGAACCCCTCAGACCCAGGTAACAACATGAAGGAGCAATGTGTTTTTATGAAATGCAACAATTGAAAATTTTCTTCTATGAAATTCAACGATTGAAATTTTTCTTCTATGAAATTCAACAGCAAAAATTTTGCTTTTATGAAATGCCACAATAGAAGTTCTGCTAACAAATCAATACATTCTTCTTCCACTTTGTAGATACACTTGACATATATTACATTTATTGTGTGCACACATGAATATAATTCTTTTTTCTATTACCATGATTACACTTTCCTCATGATAGGCAATTGAACATTTGTGGCTGAGCTTAGTTTATGAAGGACAATTTGTATCGGATTGGGTATAGAAGCAGCTTGCTGCTGCTTTTGTTTCCCCCTTCCTTCGGGTTGTTGGGGGTAGGGTTATGAAAAGAAGTATGGAATTGATTGAAGCAATGGTCTATAAGCTGAGCTCCTGAAAGCACAAAGGATGGGTGGGTATGGGATTAGCTTGCTACACCTTTCTTATTTTTATTATTTGTATCTTAGTCTATTAGCCAAAATGAGAGCTGTAGAATAGAGAAATAACTTGATAAGTGCCCCAAAACCACAATAGGAGATATTTTAAATTTATTTAAAATTATCTTATGAGATAATTAGTGTGGTGTTCATCAAGCTCTTTAAAATTTCATTTCCAAAACCCCATCCTTTATCTCGTAAGCTCTATAACCAGGAATTACTCTCCTTCTCTCAAATGTTTTCAGTAGCTGTGAGTAAAAAGAATTGTTTGAGGGAGACAGTCTCTTTTTCCATCAAGAGATTTTTAGACAATCGAAACATAGCATATGCTCCACAGCATCACTATTTGGGCATTAGTATCAAGAGGAAAAGCAACACATTCAATTTAGCATTCTGGTTCAATCTATCATGTTTATTTTATGGTCATTTAATTTTTTTTGAATGTCTTAACATAATGATGCTACTCATGTTTAAATTCTTAACAAGTGGGAAAACTAATCCCAAGAATTATTCTAATTTTTTTCCCCAATAAATACTCGTATTTTATTTGTCCATTACTTTAACATTCGTTTCATATTCCTAAGAACTCAAATACTACCTCATAGAGCACATCATTCTCACTAACTCCCATTATCTAAAGATTACTCAAATGAGGAGACTGGATGATTATACTGACCTAAGTTTCTGAAATAACCAATTTTGAGCTATTAGGAGAACTTAGGCTTCCAATGTTCCAACAACCTACATTTACCATTAAAATTGTCTTTTGTAGGACTCAAAGCTGATTTCCCTAATGATCCATTGCTTTTTTCACTCACTCACTCTATCTATCCACTTGCCAAGAACTCATGAGAATTTGAGGGTGTATTCTTTCTTATCCACATTTTGTGGCAAACTTAGAATTTTAGGGTATTCTCCAGTTTATGACTTTATCACACCTCCTTGAAATACATTTATCACCATGGGAAGTCAACATCAATCATCTATTTAAAGGAACAGAAGAAAGAGAGGGAGACTTCAATTGTGAAGGAGAATACAAAGCCTTTGCAACTGGCCATGAAGAAACAAACATTTGAGAATTGTTACTAAATTTTATGTAAGTGCAAGAAAAATTTGCAAAATACAAGATGAAAATTTTTGAATGACCAAAAACTATCTTCATCCACAATTAACTCTCTACTAGCATTTTCCTTTTTCCAATCATTTGCAATCTCAAATCCAATCTCCCAACATTTTGATTGATTATTCCAAGGTTCTTCTACCCATACTTGCTTAACTTTAGTACAATTTGTATCTTAAGCCCAAAAGACCAAAATTTTTACACTAAAATGGTTTCTAATTATACACCATTTTTTTCCATTATTAACCCATCCAGAGCCTGAATTTAGAGGAAGATAATTTCTCTTGAGCTGGCTTAAGCTTCTTGTGAAACACATTTATTTCATTCTCCTACCAAGATAATTCTAGAGTCATCATAGATTAATCATCAAAGTATTCAAGTATCTAAAACTGGTAACATGAGTATTTTCAGCTAACTTCATCCATTTTCCTCATTTTAGTTCCGATTAAATGTCTTTTCATATGGTTTGGTGTTGAGAAGGAAATGTTGCATTTTCAATTTGGGATCTCAAGAAGCATAAAAAATGGTATCTTTCTTCAGATTTCTTCTAAAATTTGACAGATTTGGGAGGTTAATTCTCTTCCTTCTCCCTCCCACCCCCAACCAAGATTGGAATATTCCTCAAATTCTTAAACTCTAATTTTATCACAACTATCCTTCTTGTTGACCCTCCAAAGTTCTGAGCTGAATTTCAAATTAAGTTGAAATCATTTTGTAATTTTGGTATTTCATTGATCGCTGGTTGTTGGAGGAAGGTTGAAATTTTGGTTGTAATGTACTTGTTTATGTATGAGAGAGGTGTAAAAGGTGTTTACTATGGAAATCTGCCATCTCTCATTATTTGCGTAACCATTATATTTTGCAGACTCTGAGGCTGGAAAATGGAGTTGGTTGGAAGTTGCTGCTATCATCATTCTTTCATAGGTCTACTATGATTTGGAAATTTGCAAATGTAGAATCTAAGTAACAACTCGGTCTATGCATGATGTGATTTCTGGATAAAATGTTGATATGATGTTTGAATTTCAAATCTTTTGTATTGGAATGTTAGATTTGTAGTTGGAAGGTGATATGGAATGTTACAGTTTTGACTAATCAATCCAGAACCTGGAGAGGAAATATTTTGAATCTTTGAATAATGTTCTTCAAACAATACTAAATAAAACTAAAAATAAAAGGGAATAGCATTGAAAATTCAAATCCTAGCTTTAACAATGATCAAAAAGGAAATGGTTATGTCTTTTTTACAGGTTTATTTCAAGTATGAGATTAGAATGCCTTCCCTTTATAATATGAAATAGGATAAAATAAAAGTAAAGTGATTAGTAACTTTTTATTTATTACATTATTTCATACTTTGCAAATATATTATTAAAATTCAAACCCACTACCTAATGTTACAGTATTTGAGGTTCTACAAACTATATCATGCAAAGATTATTGTAAGATATGAAGTGCTTATATTTGCAATGAATAGTGTCACTAGAAGTCTAGAAATAGTTTTAAGGACAAATAAGGTCCTATAAACTCCCTCTCTCTTAAAACCTTGTTTCAAGAGGTATGTAGCACCTACATAGAACTTCATGTCCACGATGCAGGATGCAGCACAACACGTGCTCCCAATGGATCTTACTTGAATGCCTAAGGGAATGCTAATCTCCTTCTCAACTCAACAAATATAAGAACAAACGTTTTTTAGGGTTTCAGGGAGGGGAAGGCACATTAGGTTTTTTCCAATGTTTGCATCAAAGAGGAAATCCTTTTAGACAAGGTATTTATAGTGCAAAAAACCTGGTGGATGTGATCTAGAATTTACCCAAAATAAAACCTTTAAAAAAAAAAAGAAAAATAGTGTTCAAAAATTCTTTAGAAGTCTTCCATAAGAGATTGAGCGCCCTTAGAGCACTTGAGTGCTTTCTAACACTTGCACACTCTAGAGAGCATTTGAGTGCTCAATGAGTTCTCTAAACCTATTTTAAAACATTTTAGCTTTCTTTAAAAAACCTATTGTCCATACCATGCTTTAACTAAATTCAATTTTCCATTCTTAGACTTATCTATACTTACCTGTATCATCTCAGTTGATCATTCAACAACCTTAAGTCTTCAGTAGAGAGTAAGACACACTCTAAAAAAGATTTAAGCCAAAATGTTTAAAATAGAATTACCACCTTTAAAAATACATAGCCTAATGTACCAATAGGAATGATTAGTGTTAATGTTTTAATGGTTGAAATAATTGATTAAACTAATAGTAGGTAGGACACTAAGATTAAGTTGATTATATGTGGGTATTTTAAGAAAAAAGTTTACAAATCATAGCATAACTAATTTTTTAAAATAGGACCATTAAAAATTAAATTTAAAATTGAGTATTATTTACAAGAATATCAAGATGCACGACAAATGATGAAGATAATAATGACAATTGTCCCATAAAGAACTTAAGACGAAGAGTAGGGATACTAAGAATATCACTTTTGTGACATCCCACATCGGATAGGGGGGAAAGTTTCTGACACTATATAAGTATGGACTCCTCTTAACCAAAATAGATGCGTTTCAAAGCTGTGAGGACCCCTTTAAGCCTAGAGCAGACAATATTTATATGGTTGGGTGTGAGTGGTTACACCATATATCTAAAACACCCTTGAAAGAGATGAGAGTTAATTTTTTAATGATTAAAATAATTTATTAAACCAATAACCAATAGTCGGTTGGATATTAAGGTAAAATCAGTTATATATGAGTATTTTAATAAATAAAAAGTTTACTAGTTATGGCATAGCTCATTTTTTAGATATGAGCATGATATTGAGTATCATTTACAAGAATACCCAAACGAGGGATGATGAAGATAATAACTATAATTGTCCTATTACAGGGGGATAAGTCAACATAATTAAAGTAAAAATAGTACAACTTAATATTACAACTTAAAGTAAAAACAATATAACTTTAAATATTAAGTCAACATAATAACTTATTCTTAATCTTAAATCTCTTTTTACCTGATTACCCATGTTTAGTGAGAGTATATTTTACAATTATGATTATACGTTACTCATCTTTTATAATAAATATTTTTGTAATTATCTTATGTATTTACAATAGTTTAAGTATGAATATTTAACAAATAAATTTATTGCTAAAAATGAGTAAGAATATAAATATTAATTAAAATCAACAATATTAAATATGTCAATTTGATGATTTAGAATAAATTTTTAATTTAATTTTAGCAAACAACCTTAATGCTTAAAATAAATAAAAAATAACAAATACGTGATAATCTGAATATTACAATTGAGGTTATAATATTAGCATAAACTTTGACAACTCTAATGTATCTTGGTTTGTCCCAACCTTACCAATTTTGATAAACCATTTCAAGCAAAGGAAATAATGTCTCTTAAAGACATCATTTTAACAATAGAATCAAATTGTCAGTAGACAATTTGAATTCTCTTTTTAGTATTGAATTATGAACTTAACTTTTATAGATTGAACAATAGTTGATAGTGTTTCTACTTGGATTTTATATATTATAATAATAGTTATAAGATTGTCGCGGTTTCAAAGTTATTTAGTTTATGTTTGGTTTTGGAAATTTTGAGAGAAAATACAATGGAAAAGTAGAAGGAAAGAAAAAGTGAAAATAAAATAAAAAATAGATTAAAACTTAATAAATTATTTTTATTTGCTACTACAAACTTTTATTTATTTATTTTAACACATCAATATAATGATTAAATAATTTTAAAATGCATAAGTTTTTAACTAGTTTTAATTATATTTTATTTTCTTTAACATTTTTTATAGGACAACCAAACATGAGAAAATTATTTTTCCTTAGGCGATGTGTAGACCCCCATATGGGGCTCGGTTTTTGTCATACCCCAGCAACTCATTCTTACCAGGTGGAGGCCTCTCAATGAGCCACTTGTCGACTCGTGGATGGCTGCTGGGAATTAGAATAGTGGAGTTGGAGGGCCAATTGGAGCGTGACACCTGGAAAGGCCATTCTGGGGAAAAGCCTGCAGGCCGTTAAGCTGCAGGAGGAGCGTAGGAGAGAGAAAGGCTGGGAGACCGTTATCGGCAGGGGTGAGGAAGCTTCCTAGGGGGCAAGAAAGGCAGAGGAGAAGATATTTTTCGGGAGAGGTTCTTTTTGGCTGGGGAGAATGAGGAAACGGGGGGAGGAGAGTTTTTGCTGGAGGAGGAAAATGGAGATTTGAGAGGGTGTTCTTGAACTGGGGAAGGAAGCCAGAGGGAAAGGAGAGATTCGTTTGGAGAGGAGGGGAGAAGATTTTTTTTGGTAGGAAGGAAACTGAGAGAAAACGGAGAAAGCAGCTTAGAAAGAAGGGGAAGCAGAGGAGTGTTGTACAGAGGACGCCCAGGTGAAGCTACTTTCAGCTCGGGTATATTTCTATTTCGCTATGTTTTACTCCATTTTCTGCTGATCTATGCACATTGTTTTGCTGCTTGCTGTGGACGTTATGGGCCACAGGATTGTTTTGTGTTTTACATTATCATTTGCATATAATGCCCTGTTTTGTTTGCCTTTGAGATTTTTTATTTTTTTCTTTTAAATGGTCGGACTCTTCCTTGGGCTTGACGGTTGATAGATGTATTGAGGCCTTCCAGTTTGACCTACCAGCTTGGAGCCTGTTTCACTTTCGTGAAACTAGGCTTTGCTTAATAAATCCTCGGGTCTCCCATCTTTACTCTGTTTTTAGCCATTTCTTTCTTGGTGTTTCCCTACTCCTGAGTACCTAGCTGTGGAATACCTTGGTCCGTGTATCATCATCTGAGAGAACGTTGGGTGCTCCCGACCTGGCGAATGGTTATTACTTGAACTTACTGGCCTGGGGTTATCAGCAACGTTCTGGCTGTTGCTCTTAGAGGCACCGTATATCCATGGAATGCTACATATGATTCCATTTCAGAACTTGTCGTGCTTGAAGAAACAGAGTTTGAGGTTGCATTACCTCAAGTAGCTCCAGTGGAAAAGCAAGAAGTAGAGTTTGGTTGATCGAGGAATTGAGAAAGAAATAAAACAAACAAAGCTGTCCTTGAACGACGCCGGCGGCTTGCCGCCGGAGGCGAAACGCCTCCACCATCACCACAGCACACTTGCTGTCCATCTTCGTTTCCCCCACCCATGCCATCATACCCATGCATATACCCATTCGTCAACCCTCATGCACGCATGATCCTCATCATACCCATTCTTTTTACTCACCACCTTTCTCTCTCTAGACTTTCATACCCGTTCTTCAATATTCTCGATACCCATTATACCCATCCTTCATGCTTCATTCTCCAACCTTCAATGCCCAGTATCTCCATTGTCAAATCTATGTCTCCAGCCAACCTCCTTTATATCCAAACTACCCAAAGCTTTCTACTATGGCGCGGAAATGGCAGCTGCGGCAGCGCACCCAGATGGCTTCACCACTCTCAAGCATGACGTCCTTCATTGCATGGTGTCCTGATACATTAAGGGTCAGACGTAAGATGATTCATGCAGGCCAAATGGCTGATTTAAGAGAGGGTTTGATGGGATTCGGGTGGAGTTGCAAGCAACTGATCCAACTGAGAGGGGCCTTGATGTTATTGGAAGCCATGCCCGTTGAATATGAACTGCAGCCATTGTGACTGTACATGGCCACCCTCCATCAAAACCATCCAAGACCAATAAGGAGATTCCACGTGCCCCCGAAATCATGCCAGTTTTTGGGATGGGCGTATTCAGATTCTGGTTGCCGTAGCTAACAGCGTCGGATCCCAACAGTTGGAGAATGTTCGCAGTGGTTTGCATGGATATTCAGGGGTACTCATGAATAAAAGTACATGTCGAAGTGCCTCATCATCTTTCATGCTGTGAAGACTGCAACCTGGCTTTCCTTCATTCTGTTCCTCTGCTCATTTGCACCATATATCTGGTTTTTATGATGAGTGAGTAGGCCGCTTAGTATAAGTTTTAGGGCCCGAGGTGTTTGAATATTATGAAAGAGGATCTCGTTGAGGGGTTGGCAGTTGGTGTACCTTACAGAAATTCTGATGTTCCGCTTGCGTGCATGAATATGGCCATACCAGATGTCTTGTCTTGGATGAAAGTTCAGAATGCTATAGTGCTAATGGTAGGTATGATGCTCGATCCCGACAAGATTCTGGCACTGTAATGTTGACGTGTACAGGTCCATAGGCCAAAATTCTCCATGGACCGATATGATTTGTAAGTACCGAAGCCTCCGTAATGAGAAAGGAAAGTACCATTACACTTTCGAGCAAGAAATAAACTGATCTCGTGAGCATTTGTCTGGGGTATGAAGCTTTTCAATATGATGTATTAAAACCAATTTGGTGACTAGTAATGGGAATAATTTCTGGGTAGGTTCCGAATGTTTAAAGATGAGGTTTCAGAAATCATTTTTAGATAAAGAAGAGGGAAATGGCGACTGCTTCAGCGATTTCAATGAGGAGTCTGCCATCGTTTGAGGGACCTAGACCTTCAACTGACAGAATCTCATCCATGGGCCACTGTACGGAGTCCGTATTCAGGCAGCAGTAGTGATATAATTTTCCATCTGAGCCCTCGACCTTTTCCGGCCATGGCGACGTCCGTCACAGCCGCTCGTCTTCAGAGATCCCAGGATTCAGCTTCAGATCCAAACTCAGTCATCAGAGCTGTTACCAGTGTCAGGCGGCATCCTGGGTCCCGGTTCTACAACATTCTCTGTTAGTGATTTTCTCGGGGATAGAGAGTCCAAGAAGCGGCCATCTTCTACTGGTCTAATGGAGAGCGAAGCTTCAGGCCCTACTCCGAAATACCATTTTCATGAGTATGGAAGAGGACATCTAGAGGATCGGGCATCTCTCTGGGCAGATATTCAAAATGTTAAGCCGACACATGTTCTTTAATGTTGCTGGCGTGACTGGCAGGTCCATTGTTGATTGGTGTGAATCTCATAAAACAGAAACAATCCGCACCAATGCTACTGGAACTCTGATCTTGGCGGATGTTTGCAGAGAACATAGACTCCTAATGATGATTTTTGCTAGTTCGGAACCAATAGCTAGCTTGACGTCAGGCAAGGCAAGACCAGAGATATCTTGGGTCTACTCCTACAGAGCCGTGCAGGGCTATCATTCTCAGGCTCATCCTTTGGGCCACATGTCCTTCTATCATTTCATCATCTTTAATTTTAAAATAAATTCCTAATTTCCGGTCTTCAAACAGATTTCGAATTTCAAGATTTCCAAATAATTTCCATTTTTCAAATCTTCATCTTTAGAGTTTTTAGGTCTCCAAAACCCATTTTCTAATAAAATTTGCTACCATTTTTCTCCGGCATGCGATTTTCATCAACTTCAATGATTTTAAAAATGTTTTAAAATAAATATGAATTTATTCCCGTAATTCTGAATAGTGGAAATTCATGAGATTAATTCATGTAAAAATAAATGGGCTTGGTGGGGGCCCAACATAAGAGAGAATTTAAAAATGAGTTTGAGTGGGGTGCAATGTGATATTTGATGATTTCTTTGTCTTGTTAGTGATATGAGTGACATATTTTATGTTCATTACTATGCGTTAACCCCATTTCATGATAGCACGTTGCCGTTTGCTGCTAAGGTACGCACCCGCTCTCATTCTGATTATTTCTCATTACATGTTTTGGCTTTTAGTATGTGATCATGTTGGTATTTATTGATTTTTTTTGTCGATTGCCACATCAGCTTCATGTTATCAGTAGAGACCCAACTTTAGGGACTTAGAGGGGTGCTACGGTCTTTACCGTACCTTCCCGATAAGTAACCTGACCCTCGGACCCAACTCGGTTTTTCACAGACCTACATTTTCTAAATAAGGAGTCACACTTAGGGTTTTTCTTTCTTATTTTGTTTACCCTTTAAAATAAAACAAAAATAAGTGGCGACTCCAAGTCTTTTTCTAAAAATCAAATTTTCACCAAACAAAATAAAAAATCGAGTTAGCCATGGAGTGGGAAACGCATTGAGCCGAAATGCGGGGTCCACACTATGTTTGGCTCTTGGAAAATATAAAGAAATAATAAAAAATGTTAAGGAAATGATTTTTCCATATTTGGTTGTTCTATGAAAAATAAAAAAGAAAATCAAATATAATAAAAATTAGTTAAAAACTTATGTATTTTACAGTTATTTTATTTTTATATCAATGAGTGAAAATAAGTAAAATGCTAAATTTCATCATAAAAATTTTGTAATTTTATATTTTGTTTTTGTAGTTTTAGCAATGTTATTTCTTTCCACCATTTTTTTTTTTTTTTTTTGAAATTTTATTCAAATGAATCTATATTTAAAAATCTAATTTAAAATTATAATCTATTGTAAAACAAAGTGGAAGAGGAAGAAGAAAACAAGAAATAGATAATAGAATGCACGAAGACAAATTGAATTGATTTTCACTAGGAGTCTTTCTCTTTTATAGGGAGTCACAAAGAGATAAACATCATTATGGATGATCATCCGTAAGTTTCAACAATACTACAAATTCCCAAAGTTTATAACACTTCCTTTGGGTGATCATTAGAATATAGTAACCACTTCGTTAAAAACCTTGCCAATAAAACTTAGTGGGACAAAACCTGGACGAAGGAAAAAAAAGGGCAGTATATCCATATTAGTATTCTCTCCCTCATGTAGACATGATTATGATTTCTTCAATATTTCAATTAGTATATCTCTTAATCTTCGCATTCAAATGTCATACCTTAACTTTTTCAATGTGGTCGAAGGTATAACCTTTGTAAATAAATTTGCTATATTATTACATGATCGAATCTGTTGAACATCAATCTCACATTTCTCATGGAGCTCTTGAGTATAAAAGAATTTAGGGGAGATATGCTTAGTTATATCACCTTTTATGAATCCTCATTTAATTTATGCAATACAAGCAATATTATCTTCATGTAACTTGGTTGCATTGCCTCTAATGGAAGGTAGTCCACATGTTTCTTGAATATGTTGAATCATTGACCTTAGCCATACACATTCACGACTTGCTTCATGAATTGTAAGAATTTCTGAATGCATTGATTGCACTGAGATATGGTACTTTTTGACCAAACAATTCTTCATTTTCTTCTTTAGGACGAAATGGGTCTTTGTTCACTTCAAGTGAACAAACAACCATGGGGGAATTGAGTGGATGTGATTTGTCCATATAAAATCATTTTAATACTTTATATATGTCAATTGATGGACTAATATGCCATTTGAACAATGTTTGATCTATAGGCCGAGACAATATCTTGTTTTCCACAAATATTTCATTTAAAATTCCTTCTTTAAATAATTGGTTGTTTTTTGTGAGCTCCTCAGGAGTCTCTATAAGGTTCAAATCATCCAGATAAGCTGCAATTATTATAAGCCCAATTTCCGATTTCTTAATAAAAACACATGGGCAAATTGGATTATTCACATATATTTCTTTTAACAAATACTCACTCAAACGATTATACCACATGCGTCCAAATTGCTTTAATTCGTATAGAGATCTTTATAGTTTGATTGGGTACATGTTTCAAGGTTTTAGATTAGTTGCTTCAGGCAATTTGAATCATTCACGGATTTTCATATATATGTCAGTATATATAAACCCATATAAATAGGTTGTAACAACATTCATGAGACACATATCTAGTCCTTCAAAGATTGTTAAACTTATCAAGTATCGAAATTTGATTGTGTCCATTACAGGGGAATAAGTTTCCTCATAGTCTATACTAGGTCTTTGAGAGAAATCTTGAGCAGCAAGTCGTGCTTTATATCTTATGATTTCATCATTCTCATTTCGTTTTCTCATAAAGACCCATTTATATCCAACAGACTTTATGTTTCCAAGTGTTTGAACTATAAGTCCAAATACCTCTCGTTTTGTTAACGAGTTTAGCTCTATTTGGATTGTTTCTTTCCATTTTGGCCAATCATTCTTTTTTTCGACATTCATCCACAATTTGTGGTTCTTGATCTTCATCATTTCTCATGATGTCTATAGCCACTTGGAATGCAAATATATTGTCTATGATAATGTCACTACGGTTCCTTGTTTCTACCATGTGACTCATTGAAATCTCTTCAATTCTAGATATCGGTATTTGATCAATTTGTGCCTCTTCATGGACTAACTATTTATCTAGTTGGGTTTCATCATTTGACCATTGCATATTTGTGAACTTTTCAAGAGTACCAAGCTTTTCATATGTTATTCCTTTTCTATTTTATACGAATTGAATCATTTAAGCCAATAGGTCTACCACGCTTCAAGTGTGTCCTAGATTCACTTCTTATGACATTCTCCAATTGTCTTTCAGGGACATCAATATGTGTCAAGGTATTCACATCCAGCACATGTGACTTTGTTATTTTCTTTATATCTGTAAAAGCATTAGGTAACTAATTTGAAAGTCCTTACAAATGAATAATCCTTTGAACTTCTAGTTCACATTGCCTTGTACGGTAATAAAGATAAGACAAGGAGGGTACATACCATGTAATGTCTCGTCATTCTTATGGAATTGACTTGCCTCGCCTAATGGCGGGAAAATCGTCTCTTTAAACTAGAAATTTGCATAACATCTAATAATATCCTTCGACGGTTCAAACATACTACTCACTAGTTGAATAATCTTATGGTTCTTTAATGAATATCCATTTGACATTTCAAGGAGTTGATGCATCATTGTTCACCCTGGGGGAACAAGTTGGTCATCTCAAATTCTTCTAGATTTGATAGAATGTCAAGTATCATTCATATGGATTCATGTGCCACTAGTGACATAGTATGAGCTCATCTGGAGCTTTCAATCAGTTTTCATAAATTCATATATGTAGTAATGACATCATTCAACTAGTGACGTTGTATGAGCTCTTCAAGAGCTTTCAATGAAGTTTCCATAAGTTGACATGTCAATTATTACATATTGTACAATTAATGAGACAAACATCTTAGAATATACTTATTAAGCAATCAATATTATGTGTAAATAAAATATAAACATGTATTAGCAAATATGATATGTACTATATTATATAAAAAGACACAACATAAGAAAGTAAAGATCTTACATGAGAATAAACATTTTTTCATCACCAATCAATCAATAAATTTTATCATTAGGATTTCTAAAGAAAGTTATAATAATCTAGGTTAGATATGTTAACCTTCTATTTACTAATCTTTTTCTTCTAATTCTGGTAAAAGTCAATGAAATGTTTCATCGTATGACTAGTATGCATCAACAATCATTTCCTGTTCAACTATGGTAGGTTTATTCTACAAACCTAACCTTTTTTTTTTCATTTCACCACTTATGGTGGTAAGGTATGAATTTCTTCTTAGGAAAACAATGACCCTCATAGATTAAGAAGTTATTGTATACTGAATTTAGATCATATTGTATTCTTAATCGGTTACATTCACTTCAGGGATCAATTCCAATCTAATTAGAAAATATTGATGATTAAAAATTAAAAAGCTAAAAGGATATATATATATATATATAAAATAAGAGTGAAGTAACAGTCAAATTTTTATTTTATTTTTTAAAATATGGTTACTGTGGAAAATATAGAAAATAATTAAAAATAAGAAAAATAAATAAAAGGGTAATATAAATTTAAAATAAAAAATAAAAATTAAACTAAAAGATAAAAAAAATATTTGGATGAGAAATCTTAAAATTATTGTCTTTGCTTATAATAAGAGTAAAATAATTCAATATCTTAAAAAACAAAAAGAAAAAAAAATTATTGTTTTTTATTTGACATGAAATAAAATATAGATTGTAAGAAAAGAAAAATAAAAAACAGAAAGTTAGAAATAGGGAGCAAGTAATAGGGAATAGAAAAGGAAAAAAATATGTGAAAAAAATAAAATAAAATTCACACTCACTTTGCTCTCTAGGGGCTTAATCGTATTTTAGGAATTAATGGACGATAATGCCCTTGAGCTTAATTTTTACGCTGGATAGTGCGTGATATAAGGAGGATGATAGGTAAATTTTTGGCCCATCTCACCTCAAAGCACAATTCTTCCTTCTTTTCGTATCAGGTGAAAATTTTGGGGTTTCAACCCCCCGAACCCTCTCTTTTCATCTCCTTTACTTCTCGATCTTCCTATTTTTCATATCCAGTCTTCTATCTTGGTCTTGTTTCTTTCAATCCCATGCTTTGTTTTGGTGTTTCTAGTGTTGAATTCAGGAGGCGGAGCTGAAGCTAGCCGAGCTTTTTGATTTGTGTGTGTTGTTTGGTGGATTCGTTTTGGGACAGTTGGATTTTGATGGGTACCAATAATTGGAGGCCTGCTCAGGCTGACCCGGCCATGGATGGGGGCGATTGGAGGACCCAGTTGCCCCCCGATTCACGCCAGACGATTGTCAACAACATGTGAGTATTGTTTGTTTACCGATATTGATTTTTTTTTCCTCCTTGGAGATGTCTTGGGAGTGTTTTTCAGTTCATGCATGTGTGAATTTTGAGAATGTTTTTGGTGGTGTGTGATGATTTTCGTGGACGGTTTTTTATTGAATTCTTGAGAGTTGGTTTGTGGAGTTGCGTGAGACTACCTTGGTTGGACCAGAATTGAGTAATTAAGAAAAAATTTGAAAGCAGGCTTGGATCTGGCTTAGGGTTTGAAAGTAGTGTGTTGGGCTACTTGATTTAGATGGATACATATCTTGAATTGTTATTTTTATTCCAAAGAGTTCATTTTTCCCTGATAAAATAGTTGAAATTAAAGATATTATTGGCTGGATAGTTGATGAGGTTATCGGAAATGCAGCTTCCTTTGAGCTCTTGCTAAAATGGATTTTTGCAACTTCCATTCTGGTTCAGTTGCCATATTGTTTTGTCGTGTGTACACTGTTCCGCCCTTTCTTAGGGCTTTTAATATATTAGCAGAATTTATCCATCAAAAATAAGTTGCCATATTGTTTTGAGGGTCCTATGTTTTGAATTTTCGCGCCAAAAGTCGTTTGGGCTGGCACATGCTTCTTTTGAAGTTTCACATTCTCACATTCTCTCCCTTCATATTTAGTTGGCACCTGTCGCTCTATCAATGTTGACTGGTGCAGTGCTGTCAATCTTAGTGTGGTTCTTATGCAAATAAATGAACTGTGATAATTCTAAAGAAAGTGGACAGCTTGTAGCATAAAAGTGAGGACCCTGATGATTGCCTGGCTCTTCTCAGTTATCCGTTTATATAAGCCATCAAATTAATTGAACAATTTTTGACAGATGAACAAATGATTGAGAAAAAGCTCTGAATAGATGAAACAGCGTTACCTTTTATAATTGTTAGGAGCAAATTCCCTAGGGATTACAGAACTCATTTAAGTTGTTTATGCTACATCATCTTTGACATTGAAATTGGTTCTGGGATGAGGAGTATGCACATGGCTTGTCTAGTGGCATGCTTTTGTGTATTTTGCCATATTCAGCTAGGTGGGTGATGTAAATCACATGTGCAATGGAACAAAGAGGAGGGTTAGTACTGCATTAGTATCAGAGGATACCATGGATAAGCTAGTCAACAGGGTTGGGAAAGGAAACTGAGTTGTATCCTTTGTTATCGTACGCTGAACTTGGCCTAGAGTGGCTTGTTAAAAAATCTGTTTCACTGAGGTCATGGCTTAGGAAGTCTAAAACAATAGTAATCTATGTTAGGCTAGTCTGCTTAGGTAGTTTAAAGACGATCCTGGTTTCTAGCCACCGAACCAGTTTCTTCTGTTAATGTCCAGAAGAACCTGCTTGAATCCCGGGTTCAGTTGGAATATATGTTGGGATTTCATGAATTGGTAGGGAGGCAAGGCATAAGTGATACATGGCTCCATTGAATCCACTGAATATTGGTTCCCATGGGTTGAAAGTTCAAGCTAGGCAAGGCATAATAAAGATTTGTGAACATTTTAGGCACATTAAAAATTGATAGATGAGCGAGTTCTCACATAAACACACAAGAACAGGAAAGAGGCTGGAGGCAGCAAAAGTGATCAAATGTGCAGTAAATGTCAAAGGATGACCGCAAATCCTGTAAACTAGGCATCTGTCTGATTTACTTAGAACTGTAGAAATGTTAAATACTGGTATAGGCTTTCAGCCTCAAGAAAATTCTGAATGAAGCTTCTTGTTTGTGGGTTTAAGAAATAAGGTTTGAATGATCATTTTCTATCTGCTTCTTCTTTTTCTGTGTATTCTAAATTTGAGTTTCATGCAATGCTGTTTCTGGGTTGGATATCTACTGGACATGGTTTACCCATTGCTGATGTGATTTACTAATTGAGTGTTAAGAACTCTGTGACTACATTTCAGTAACCCATTTAAACCTGTTGTTTGTTTCTTACCACTAGAATGGACACTTTGAAGAGGAGTTTTCATGTTTCTGGACAAGAGGGTCTGCATGAGCTTAGGACAATGGCTGTAAGGTTTGAAGAAAAGATTTATACGGCCGCCACGAGCCAGGTACATCCATCATGCAAAAGTCGTATAAATTTGGTAACCTGCATGAGGTAGTTTATTCTATTAAGTTTCTGCCGTTGATTCCTTTTCTCTGTTGTCTGGTCATCTAAGCTGTGTATGTCCTGTGTATTCCAGTTACCTTTATGGCCCATTTTTATAAAAATGATAATAATTTTGTTGTGTATGCTTTATCTATCAAAATATTTACTTAACCGTTCATCTCTTCATCAATCTAGGAACATTATTTGGTATTTGATATTTATATATATTTGTCTATTCAAAATATTAAAACGCATATGTTGGTTGAGTTTTTAATCTGTGATTCATTGATGTGTGTATATATATATATATATATATATATATATAATTTTTTTCTTTTCAATTTCAGCCTGACTACCTGCAGACGATATCACTGCAGATGCAGCAGGTGATGGTAACGAATTTTCAGAATGCAATGCCTGGTAATCCGCCAGATCCAGGTAACAGAATGGAGAAGCAATTTGCTCTCATGAAATGCCACAGTAGAAATTTTGCTGGCATTATAACATACCCTGTCCTTCCATTTCCATATTTACACTGGACTTATAGTATGATGTTCTTACTTTTTCTTTATTTTCCTATTTTCATATTTCAAGCACACATGCATGCACTCACATGCAAATGTACTATTATACATGTATATACCATTCCTTTTCTATTAAAATTACCCTCTGCCCTTCTATAGGCATGAAATTGTCTCAATTTGTTTCCTCTGCATTGAAGCCAAATTCATCCTTATGAGTGGATTTTACAGAGAACAGAGCTATCATAAAACTAATGCTTAGTTTTTTTTTTGACAGGCAAAGAGAAAATATATCAATAGTGCCTAAAAAGAGGGCGCACCAAAGTACACATGATAAAAACTAATGCTTAGTTGTAAAAAATTTAAGACACCCCAAAACAATACCTTTTTTTATACAAAAAAAAAAATGCTACTATCACTTGTATAGATCTCATCTTATATGTATCTTGTGATGTGCATGTTATAGATAGGATATATGCTAGTAAGACATAAACACCTTTGACCATTCTATTAGTTTCTAAGAATTTCTTTTCAGGATAAAATTCCTAGATTAGTCACTAGGAATGGATTTTATGGTTACAACTGGATGGCTAAAAGGAAAGGAAGAGAGACAATGGTCCTATTCGAGAACACCACACCCATGTTGTCCAAGGCATACCTGAAAGATTGAAGCTTAAGCATAATTTTGTTGCAACGAGTATTAGGGTAGTTTATTTGAATAATTGAAATTTTGGCCTTGAAGATGATGATGAATGAAAACTTTTACTTAGTGTATTGGTTTTTTATATTACTTAGTATATTGGTTTTTCTTTTTAGGAATGAGACTCGATTTGCTTAATTAGTTTTCCTTTTCTTTTTTACTCCCTTTATGATAGGGGATAAAGATAGATTTGGGAAGTTAGAAGCTTATTAGAATTGACAACTATGCTAATACTATAGAAAGATAATATCTTCTGCAGATTGGTTTCCAAAGCAAGGAGCTTCCTTATTAGGAGTTTATGTAGGAGCCTTCCTTCCTCTTGAGTGATTGTGAGGTGTCTTAGGCCTTTTGGAGTCCCTTAATACTTGGTTTGGTTCTTTTTGTTTGGCTTGAGGGATAGCTCATCCTTCCTTGCATTTCCTTTGTTTTGTTATATACTAACTAATTGTTTTTTTTTTTCCATCTGAAATAAGATAACCTATTTTCTTAAAATGGTTACATGATCAGTGTATTGGTTCCGTTACTATTTGCTGCATTTCAGGTACGGGGTTGGTTCTAGCTGCAAAATTGAAAGATACCTCCATTCTTTGTCCCCACGAAAATTCAAACTCATTTTGGATTGTTCTAGCTGAATGGCAAACATTTCAATGCCCTGGCCGATTTCTAGGGATTTGGGTTGATTCTTCCATGTCTAAGAGAGAGAGATGACAATGGCCTTTTCAGTATCAGATTTCAACATTAAAGTGGGTCTGTGATCTAAAACAACATTAAGATAGGTTACTTATGATCTCTCATAAAGAAAAGATAGGTACTTATGATCACAAAACTGCAGGCTAGGACTTCAATTCCTTAGGATTTATGGAGGGGATTGACAAATTTCAGCAACAAAGAAAGAAATGAAATCAACAAAAGAAGGAGAAAAAGATAAATGTTCAACCTTAAGAGTCTTGCTAAATCCTTTTAGGAATCTCCCCAGGAGAGAATTATTATTATTGTTATTCATTTTATTTCTATTTTAATGCAATTAGTTTTATTTATAGAATTTAGAGAACTTTAAAACTCCACAACACCATAAAAGAAAAACCTAACATAATAGTGACCTATTAGAATTCTAATTCTTTTCCTAGGACTTCTAAACCTTCCAAATAATAGAGCAGAAATATAAAGAGAACCTTCAGTTGAATCAATTGACAAATTAAAAGTGAATGAGCACTTTTAGAAAATAGGAAGTTTATAGGAACCTATTATAAGAAAGTTCTAGAAAAGAAGATATTAGAAATTCTAATTAGGACTCAAATAACCAAGTATCCTACAGATTGGAGTAAAGTCTCTTGCTAAATACTTTTTAAAAAAATTTCGAACATAGTTTGTTTTTTCAGAAATTTTCAAACATATTTTTGTCTTTTGTTTTCTCTTTTTTCCCCCTGTTTTGCAAACCTTAGGAGCACATTACTCTTCTTGATCCTTCTAAATGATTAAGAATATTCTATATGATATCAATGAAAATGATTAGAAATGTCAATTATTTTTTTCTTCAAAATGATAAATTTTCACCAAGTTACCAGTAATAGATTAGTGTGTGTGTTTTTCAAATTGATATGTGATATATATACCATAGATTTTCTTGGTGATGTTTAGTGAAAGTTTGAGAAAAAAATTGTTCCTCTATATCTTTGAAGTTTAGGATTACAACATATATATATATATAGGACTACTTTTGAGTACATGCAAAAGGAAAAAAATAAAAAGATACAACTTTGCAAACAATCACTACCTTGAGAACAGAAAAAAATAAAAACTAAATTAGAAACATTGACTCAATTGATTCTATCCTATAATTTACTCTACTAAATCAAATCACAACACCCCATTTACCGCACTAAATCAAATCACAACACCCCATTTACCACACTAAATCAAATCTCCCACATATTTTATGTTTTCCCATGTTTAGCATTTATTTATTCTTTTATGAGTAGATTAATTAAAGTACCTTGAAGGGGGTGAACCATTGGACCATGGTCTATGCAAGGAATCAACCAAGATAAGAGAAACAGAAAAAGCTAGACAACACTAAGCTCTTAGTGACCATGATATATGTGCTAGAGATTTACTTTGTGATTTGTTGCATTCCAATAACCTTTTGTTTCTTTAATACACAAATATGAGTAGACTAATAAAGCATCATGAAAGGGGGCACACCCTAGTGCAAGGGTTTATGAGGAAATCCAAGAAAAAAGATAGAGAATTTTGGCCAACATAAACGTAAGCTCGTAATTAACTTAAGAAAAGACAAAGTCCTCGCCTCCTCTCCCATGGAGGTCTAGATCATGTGAATAATGATTTTAAGCGTCTTTAAGCTGAAAAACCATTATCACTTTCTCTTCAAAAGCCTGCTTGTTGCTCTCCTTCCATCTGCACAAAAAAAAAAAAAAAAAATAAAAAAAAGGTAAATGATACCGCTACTGTCATCTTTCTCTTACAAACAAGTGATCATATCAACAAGCCGGGACGTCCTTTTCACCAAATGAGGTATACCCATGAAATGCCAAACATGGAGAAAAAGCGGCATCCACAAAGATCCAACCACCTCTCAATGGAGGAGAATGTGATTTGCAGACTCAACTTGGTAACTCAAGTAGCAACAATTCGCCATGGTCCATCTCCTTCGTATTAGTTGAGCTATGTTAAAAACCTTCTCACAAGCAGCTTCCTAAGTGGAAAAACCTACCTTGGATAGGGCACCAGGTGCCAAATGCTTCTCACCAACAATGAAGGGAGAGGTTTAGGTTTGGTTGCAGTTTGTGCTGGGTTTTTTTGTTTACATGAAGATCTTAAGTTGGAATACAAGAGGATTAGGTTCCAAGAAGAAAAGGAGGATTGTCAGAAGGTTTTTAAGTTTTCAAAATCCAAATGTTGTGATGCTTTAGGAAACAAAGAGAGAAATTTGGGATAGGAGGTTTGTGAGTAGTGTTTGGAAAGGTAGAAGCGTGGAGTGAGCTGCTTTTCTTGCTTGTGGGGCTTCAAGGGGGATTGTGATTACGCGGGATTCAAATAAGTTCAAGTGTACAGAGAAGGTGTTAGGATCTTTCTCTGTAACTGTAAAGTTGATTTTTGGTGAGGAAGGGTCTTTTTGGTTAACTTCAGTGTATGACCCGAATAAGCCTTTGTGGAGGAAGGATTTTTGGTTGGAGCTTTAAGACCCGTATGGTATGACTTTCCCAATGTGGTGTGTAGGAGGGGATTTTAATGTAATCAGGAGGATCTCTGAGAAACTGGGTGATTCTAGGTTAACATTCAACATGAGGTGTTTTGACGAGTTTATTAGGGAGAGTGGTTTGTTGGATCCCCCTCTAAGAAATGCGGCTTTTACTTGGTCAAACATACAAGTTGCTTTTATTTGCAAGAGATTGGATAGGTTTTTGTTTTCTTCTAAGTGGGATTCCTTTTTCTCTCAAAGTCTTCAAGAGGTGCTTCCTAGATGGACCTCAAATCATTTAGCCCAATTTGTTTGGAAACTAATCCTTTAAAATAAGGTCCAACTCCTTTCAGGTTTGAGAATATGTGGTTGCTCCATCTTGAGTTTAAGGAGAAGTTTAGTGATTGGTGGCAAGAGTGTACGGTTGAAGGTTGTGAAGGTCACAAGTTCATGAGGAAATTAAAGTTTGTTAAATCAAAGTTGAAAGAGTGGAATAAAGTGGCCTTTGGAGATTTAAGAGAGGAAAAATTTCATTCTTTCGGACTTAGGTAGAATTGATCTAATTGAACGAGAAGGGAATTTGAATCTTGATTTGGTATCAGAAAGGACCTTAAGAAGAAGGGAGCTAGAGGATTTGTTATTAAAGGAAGAGGTTCATTGGAGACAAAAATCTAGGGTCAAGTGGATAAAAGAAGGGGATTGCAATTCTAAGTTCTTTCATAGAACGGCCAATGGAAGGCGAAGCAGGAAGTTCATTAAGTCTGATTTCTGAGAGGGGGGGTGACTTTAAGCAACATTGAGGTTATCTCTGAGGAGATTGTAAATTTCTTTGGGAAACTCTATTCCAAACTCGAAGGTGCTTCTTGGAGGCTGGAAAGGTTAGATTGGGTCCCTGTTTCTAGAGAGAGTGCGGTTTGGCTGGACAGGCCTTTTTCTGAAGAGGAGGTACGACTGGCAGTTTTCCAATTGAATAAGGAAAAGGCCCCTGGTCCTGATGGTTTTACTATTGTAGTATATCAAGAGTGTTGGGATGTGATCAAAGAGGATCTCATGAGGGTGTTTCTCGAGTTCCACACCAATGGGATAATAAATCAAAGTACAAATGCGACCTTCATTGCTCTGGTGCCTAAGAAAAGCCAAACTTTTAAAATTTCAGATTATAGACCTATTAGCTTGGTTACAAGTTTATATAAGATAATTGTCAAGGTCTTATCAGGCCGTTTACGCAAAGTCCTCCATGAAACAATCTTTGGCTCTCAATGAGCCTTTGTTGAAGGGAGACACATTTTGGATGCTGTTTTGATAGCCAATGAAGTGGTGGATGGGAAAAAAAGGTCAGGGGAGGAAGGGGTAGTCTTCAAAATGGATTTTGAGAAGGCCTATGATCATGTGGATTGGGGCTTTTTAGATCTTGTGCTAGAAAGGAAGGGGTTCAGCCCGAAATGGAGATCTTGGATAAGGGGTTGTTTGTCTTCATCAAGTTTTGCAATCCTAGTTAATGGGAATGCAAAGGGTTGGGTTAAGGCCTCTAGAGGCTTGAGACAAGGAGACCCCCTTTCTCCTTTCCTTTTTACTTTAGTAGCAGATGTTCTAAGTAGGTTGATGATCAGAGCAGAGGAAACTGGGCTAACTGAGGGTTTCTTTGTGGGAAGGGATAGGACTAGAGTGTCTTTACTACAGTTTGCAGATGACACCAACTTTTTTCTTTAAAGCCTTTTGGAACATCTTCAAAATGTCAAGATTATCCTTTTGGTTTTTGGGCAAGTATTAGGATTAAAAATCAGCTTAGAAAAAAGCACCATTTCAGGTATTAATACAAGGCAGGAGTTGTTGTCTAGTTTGGCCTCGGTTTTTTATTGCAGAGTGTCAGAGTGACCTTTGTCTTATTTAGGTCTTCCATTGGGAGGGAACCCAAAGACAATAGGCTTTTGGGATCCGGTGGTTGAGAGAATTTCAAGAAGGCTAGATGGTTGGAAAAAGGTCATTTTGTTTTTGGGAGGGAGGGTTACTTTAATTCATTCAAGTCTGTTTCACATCCCCAGCTACTTCCTCTCCCTCTTCAAAATCCTAGTTTCAATAGCCTTAAAGATTGAGAAGCTGCGAAGGGATTTTCTTTGGTCTGGGGCGGGGGAAGGGAAGAAAGATCATCTTATCAAATGGGATGTTGTTAGTAGCCCAAAGGAGTTGGGAGGTTTGGGTTTTGGGAAGACTTCTTTGAGAAATATTGCTCTCTTAGGGAAATGGCTTTGGAGATTCCCTAGAGAAAGGAATGGTCTTTGGCATAAGGTTATTGCGAGTATTTATGGGACACATCCTAATGGATGAGACGCCAACATGGTGGTTAGATGGTCACACAGATGTCCTTGGAAGGCTATTGCTCAAGTTTTCCAGGATTTTTCCCCTTTTGTCCTCCTAGTGGTGGAGAGAATTCGTTTTTGGGAAGATCTTTGGTGGGGTAACCAAACTTTGTGCTTTCAATTTGCTGGTCTTTGTAGAGTTATTTATGTGAAAAACCTCACTGTCTCGAATGTCCTTGGCAATTCCTTTCCATTATCTTGAAATTTTAATTTTTGTCGCAATCTTACTGATTTAGAAATTGATCTCCTTCAGAGATTAATGTCCTCCCTTAGTTCAGTGCTTTTCTCTCCTTCTTTGGCAAATTCAAGAGCGTGGTCTTTGTCATCTTCAGGCTTGTTTTCAATGAAATCTTTTTTTTTGGCCTTGTCAAAAGTCTCAAATCCTATCTTGTTCCTTCCAACCAAGTTTTTGTGGAGTTCAAAAGCCCCTTCAAAGGTTAAGGCCCACGCTTGGTTAGTAGTACATGGGAAGGTAAACACCAATGACAAGTTGCAATTGAGAAGACCCTACAAATCCCTCTATCCTCAATGGTGCATTCTTTGCAAAGGAAATGGAGAATCGATCGACCACCTTTTTCTTCATTGTCTTGTTACCATTGGACTCTAGCACAAGTTGTTCAATCTAGCAGGGTTGGCTTGGGTCCCTCCAAGGAGTATTGAGGACATGATGGTTATTGCTTTTAAAGGTTTGGGGAATTCATTAAGAGGCAAGACACTTTGACAAATCGCTTGCCTTACTTTGTTATGGATGGTGTGGCAAGAGAGAAACAATATGATTTTTGAGGATAAGGGGAGAACGGAAGAGATGTTATGGGACTTGCTTTTTTCTATTCCTCTCTTTGGGCCTCTTGTACTGCAACTTTTAGAGGAGTTCCTCTAAGTGTTTTCCAACTCAACTGGAATGCGGTTTGCGCTTCAAAAGTTTGAGAGTGTTGGGGTTTTTCTTTGTTTTTAGTTTTCTAACGTTGGGTGTTTCCTCTTTTGTGCAGTTTTTGTTTTTGTGGGAAGGACCTCTCATCCTTCTCTTGTTTTCTTCTCTCTCTCTTGTATTTCTTCTTTCTCTTGTATCTTTTCTTCTATTAATATAATTTTCTTCGTTTCTGATCAAAAAAAAAAAAAAACAATGAAGGGAATGAAGACGCGATAATAGGAGGGACCACCCTATAAAAAATTTCATCCAAGAAGCCCCTCTTTCTAAGATATCTTGGAAACCAATGATGCTGTTAGAACTCCAATGAGATGACCATACTTTTGAGTGCCAACAACCTGCAACAGAGGCCTCTTTGTTGGATGCTGAAACCAAAAGACCGGAAAAAGATCCTCAATTGATTGATCCCTGCATCAGCCATAAAGTAAAAAATTTAATCCTCAGCCTATTCCCTGCCCGTATACTAGTGAAAGAATGGAGTATATGGCTATCTTTTCATATAGCTTGCCACATGCCACGATCAATCTGCCCTAACCCTCCCTCATGCTCCATTGCCCCTATATCGTTGTTCTTTTAGTTTTGCTGTCTTCATTTTTTGGAATGGGAGTGCTATGAAAGAAAACTAGGCTATTATTCTCAATCCTTTTTCCCATTGATAATTAACTTGGGCTTTACTTTGATATTAATAGCTTTGTAGATTGTGAAAATTCCATGTCAGAAAGTTTTAATATACCTTTTCTTTACATCCTTTTTGACTGTTGGAGAAAATGATGCACCTTGAATCCTTCCTTCAATTGACTAATATACAAGTTTTTTAGTGAAGCTTTTGTAGGTTGCTTTTCTTCCACTACTGAATCATATTCCTCGGGCCTGATATTTTCAGTTTATACATTTGCATATGATTACACAATCTGCATTTAATATGCCTATTATGAGTCTTTCTCATTTTGGCCCCTGGAACTTTTGGTTTTGTCCTTAAAATTTTACTTAATTCCATTTGGAAGAATGTTGCTTGGCATGTGCATTTGTAAGGTTTGTGTGTGGGAATTTTTTTCCCTTTTCTAGTAACATTTCTCTGAGTTGTGCTTCTTTCAGTTTTTTCCTTATTTTCTCCCCCTCTCTGACAGACATCTATTAAGTGCACATATTCTATATTTGTTTTGTAGCTTCTTTGGATTCCACAGCCCAGACGGGGACTACTAATGTGGGTGATTGGCAAGAGGAGGTGTATCAAAAGGTAATATGTTCTTTTTTTGCTCATCTGATTGCACCCACCAGTGGAGGACTTAAAGGGGGAAATTAAAGGGTGTGGTGCATGGTTTATTATTATTATTATTTTTAATAAAAATAGTGTCGGGTTGGGAACCAACTAGGATTTATTATAACCAAATTTAGTTGCTAGAATAACAAAAGAGAGTAAGAAACTATAGGAAACCTGCAAAGGGATGATGACAATGGGAAAAAGATTACTGCTGTCACACTACGTAGGTTTTAGAATAAATTCCTTCAAAGAGGAAAGATTGACCCCTTTTTAGGGATTGACAAAGATCTCAAGTTCAGTAGCAAAATAATAGAAAATCTTATATTTATTCTTGAAAGAAGATATTACAATTCTTATAGAGAACTGCCCACAACTTGTTCTGCTAACAATCAATCTTGATCCTTAAACACATACTAGTCTTGACATACTTTCATAACTTAATAGAAGTTTCATAGAAAAACTTAAAATACATCCTGTTTGATGCTAAGGTAGCATGAATAATGCTGAAATAGAAATGTGAATAGTGCTGCAATACAGCCCTAAGCTGTAATTCTATTTTTCATCCAAATAGTAATACTATATGTTAGTATTTTAAAAACCGGACTGAACCAGCCGGTGCGACTGTCAACTGTCGACCGGTCACCAGTTTGGTTCGGTTCAATCATTTTTGCCGGTTAGCTATTGAATTGGCGTTGAACTATCGAAACCGACGGTCGGACCGGTGAATTGGATGACCCGACTGGTTTTGGGTGAACCGAACGGTTCAAAAA
Source organism: Vitis rotundifolia (assembly GCA_030254885.1). Classification (NCBI taxonomy): domain Eukaryota; kingdom Viridiplantae; phylum Streptophyta; class Magnoliopsida; order Vitales; family Vitaceae; genus Vitis; species Vitis rotundifolia. The sequence continues at coordinate 15,563,459 of CM058163.1, read as the reverse complement.
ACCCCTCCCTCCTTCTGGCTCCCGCCTCAGCCGTCATCACCCCCTTCTTCCCAGATTTGTAACTGCACTTCCACCCTCCCTCTCTTCCCAATCACCCCTCTCTTCCCCCCTTACGGCTCCCGCCTCAGCCGTCATTGCCCCCTTCCTTTTTCCCAGATCTGCAAGTGTGTCTCCATCCTCCCTCTCTTTCTAGTTCCCAGCGTGCGCCCCTCACCCTCCCTCTTTTTCCAGTTCCCAGCGTGCGCCCCTCACCCTCCCTCTTTTTCCAGTTCCCAGCATGTGCCCCTCACTCTCCCTCTCTTCCCAGTCCTAGTGTGCGCTCCCCCTCCCCCCCCCCCCCCCCCCCCACCCTAAAACCTTTCCCTTTTCTTTTTCAGTTAAACTCTCTTCTGCCTTCCCACCTCCAGCACGAACACCTCCCATTTCATTTCGAGGTTTTTTTTAAATATATATTTTTTATTCTCATTTGCCTTTTTAGTTCATCTCGGATTGTGAGAATCATTTATTTTATTTTATATTTGTAATTTTTTTAACTTTATGATTTTTAAAACTTGTGATTTTTATTTAAATGAATGAAAACATCATAATTTTAAATAAATTTTTTATTTTAAAATAAGTTTTTGATTTAAAAATAAATTTAAAAATTTTTAATTTTAAATTAAAATTTTGATTTTAATTTTAATTTCTATTTTGAAACTAATTTTCTGATTTTCAAATATTATTATGATTTTCAAATAAAATTTTAATTTTTAAATAATATATAAATTTTTATTTTTAATTTTATAATTATTTTAATTTAATAATATATAAATTGTATATTTATAATGTTACCGATTCGACCACCGGTCTGACCAATGAACCTTGAACCGATAACTTTTCCAGTTCAGTAACCAGTCCAGTTCTGAAAACATTGCTACATATCCATGAATGTTGACATTGCTAGGAAAAACTGCTTAGGTTTTAGATCTGCCTAAGACCAAATTCATGGGACATGGGACACAAGTTTTTGCTAGTTGAAGTGGTCAAATTTTCTTGTGCACCACATGGTAAAACCACAAAATGAAATATCAATGTGGTATGGAAGTATAGGTCAATATTAAGAGAGTATCCTTGAGAACTTGGATTAGATATGTGTTTATTTATTTATTGGACTTTGAGATGCTTGTTTAGTATGACATTATTATTGGACTTGTACCTATACCACTTAGTTTCACACATAGTTGCTTGAGAATGTGGATTTTTGGAATATTTTTATAGTTGTATATGCACTTGATTGTCATTTTAGTTGCAACAAGTTTTTACACGTGTGCATACTAATTGTTAGTTGTAATTTCTCTCTAAAAAAGTTGCTTCTCTCTAATTGATATAATAAGAAGAATAAGAAAAGGAAGGAGGGATGGACTTCTAGATGCCATCAAACCTAAGTGTTTCATTCTCTTACTAGCTTCTTCATGGGTAATGGGTGTAGAATGGGGTTTGAATTGAATTTTGATGTAAAAATCTTCTTTATGTATCAATTCTCGAATCTTTTCAGCATATCCTTCAACAAAGAAAGGGTGATGGCTAATTAAAGTGGGGGAAGATTGGGTTATTAATTGAAAAGGCCTATGACCATGTCACTTTGTTCCTAGGCGCTGGATCAGTTAGGTACATGCAAAAATCTTCCCAAGCCTATCTAGATCCTAGTGAGGGAAGCAAAACATCATTTAAAACAAAAACCAAATCTAGATCTGTAGTTTAGAAGTGCTTACCAAGATTTGAATGTTCGTAGATCGATTTTTGTTGGTGAAGATTGTTGCAAATTCGTAAATGGTTTTGAAAACTCAGCAATCTTCCACTTGGTGACTTCTCCTTAAGTCTTGGAACTTAGATGGTGGAGATCTGGGAGGGTGGAGGCTATGACTCTGTCTCTAGAACGTATGAGAGAACAAATGAATAACAGAAGTTTGAAACCCTAACCCCTAAAGGAGTATTTATTGTCTTTTACATGAGCTTAAGTGACTTGAGCCTACCTTAGGCTTGTGTCACTTAATCTAACCCAAAGAGGACCTACATTATTAATTAACTTAATAGGGTTCCAATTAATCAATTAACTCAATTTAGAGATACAGTTCATCAACTCTTGTGCAACATTGAGAAGGGGACAACCGATGAAAGTCTTAGAAGGCAAATGCTGGTTTACTGTAGAGTTGAAGTCCTTGTGATGGCGGATCAACCTTTGGGTTCTCGATTTCATATTCTTTATAGAGTTACATTAGTTAAAAATTCTCCTATATCATCTGAACTATGGGTGTTTTTTCCCTTTTACTTGGAACTCTAATTTTCATGTGAACCTTATGACTTAGAGATAGAGGGTCTCAAAAGCCTCTTGTCCATTCGCTCGTGTGACCCGATCCTTGCCTTCCCAAATGAGAGAGTTTGGTCATTATCGTTCTTCAGTTCTTCTTAGCCTTATGTAATCAATCAACTCTAGTTCTCCTCTCTTCATCAAAATTTATATGGAAATCAAGAGTTCCATCAAAGGTTAAGGCATTTGCTTGGTTAGCGGTCAATAAGGGGATCAATACCAATGACTTGTTTTAAGTGAGAGGACCTTTCAAAGGCCTTAGTCTAGTTCATTGCACTTTGCATATAGGAAAGTGGAGAATCCATTAATCACTTTTTTTTTACATTGTCCGATCACTTTGGAGTTGTGACAAAAGTTATTTAGATTAACCAGATTGGATTGGATTCCTCTCGGAAGTATCAATCATATAATGACCATTGATTTTAAGGGTTTGAGGAGCACTTTGAGAGGCAAAATTTTGTGGCGGATCACTTGTCTTATGCTGATTTGGATAGTATGGTGGGAAAAAAATGCAATGACCTTTTACTGTTGTTGTTCTTTTTATGTTATTTTAATATTTTCTTATTTTAAATTATTATTATTGTTTTGGGTTTTGGTTTTGCTTTGAAACTACATTGATGCATAGAACTGATACATCTGGGAATTTGAAAAAAATGAGTTTATCTTTCTTCTTCTTGTTTTTGGTCTTGTTTTCAAACTATATTGATGTATAGAACTGATAGATTTGTGAATTTGACAAAAATGAGTTTATCTTTCTTCTTCTGTTGGTCAGCTTATTTTTGTGAACTAATAGATGCGTCCATGTGATTCTATAAATATTAGCTACTGAAAACATGGAGTTTTAACCATTTATATCTTGCTGACTATATTTGCAGATAAAAATAATGAAGGAGATGTACTTACCTGATTTAAATGAGATACACCAGAAAATTGCAGCTAAATTGCAGCAGGTGCGTTATCGATTTAAATCTTTCTTTCTGGCATTCATTGCCTAATGTTAAGCCACAAACCAGACATCATTGTCTTAGTTCTTTGGTAAAGCATCCGTAATCCCTTGTTGATAGGTGGTGATGGGTGGGGTGGGGGCCTGCCATTCCAAATATTGCAGCCTATTCCTGGGGAATGGTAATAGTTGTAATACCGGAAGAAAAGAAAAAAGAAAGAAACTTCTAACAATTACTTTTATAGATTATTCTTTTGCCTTGTGTTGTGATCTTATTATGTTTGCTTTTATTATTGTTTTCCAGCATGATTCTCTTCCTCAGCAACCGAAGACAGAGCAGCTCGAGAAGCTCAAAATATTTAAAGCAATGTTGGAGAGGATGATTGCAGTCTTGCAGGTTTCCAAGAATAGTATTACACCTCATTTCAAGGAGAAGCTGAGCGGCTATGAAAAGCAGATAGTTAGCTTTATTAACATTCATAGGCCCCGGAAGCCTGTTCCTCCACTGCAGCATGGACAATTGCCTCTGCCTCTTGTGCACTCCATGCAGCAGCCACAGCAGTCACAATCTCAACTTACTCAAGGTCAGCCACATGAAAATCAAATGAACCCTCAGTTGCAACCAATGAATTTACAGGGTTCTGTAGCAACAATGCAGCAGAACAATTTGCCATGCTTACAGCCTAGTTCTATGTCTTCTTTATCTGGCCTGCCAAATGCACAGCAGAATATAATGAATTCACTACAATCCAGTGCCAATTTGGATCCAGGACAAGGAAATGCACTGACTTCATTGCAGCAGGCTGCTGTAGGAGCTCTACAACAATGCCCTGTGAGTGCTCCCCAACAGGCAAACATTAACAACTTGTCATCACAAAATGGGGTTAATGTGCTACAGCAGAACATTAATCAATTTCAGAGATCGAATTTAGAGTAAGATGATTTCTCTTTAGCTGGCTTAAGCTTCTCGTGAAACACGTTTATTTCATTCTCCCACAAAGATAATTCTAGAGTCATAGACTAATTCTTGAAGTATTTAAGTATCTAAAACTGATAACATAAGAGTATTTTCAGCTAACTTTATCCATTTTCCTCATTTTAGTTCTGATTAAATATCTTTTCATATGGCTTGGTGTTGAGAAAGAAATGTTGCATTTTCAATTTGGGATCTTAAGAAGCATAAAAAATAGTGTCTTTCTTCAGATTTCTTCTAAAATTCGACAGATTTGGGAGGTTAATTCTCTTCCTTCTCCCTCCCACCCCCAACCAAGATTGGAATATTCCCCAAATTCTACAACTCTAATTTTATCACAAAAATCCTTTTCGACCCTCCAAAGTTCTGAGTTGAATTTCAAATTAAGTTGAAATCATGTGTAATCTTGGTATTGCATTGATCTCTGGTTGTTGGAGGAAGGTTGAAATTTCCATAGGTGTTTACTATGGAAATCTGTCATCTCATTATTTGCGTAACCATTATATTTTGCAGACTCTGAGGCTGGAAAATGGAGTTGGTTGGAAGTTGCTGCTTCATAGGTCTACCATGATTTGGAAATTTGCAAATGTAGAATCTAAGTAACAACTCGGTCTACGCATGATGTGATTTCTGGATAAAATATTGATATGATGTTTGAATTTCAAAACTTTTGTATTGGAATGTTAGATTTGTAGTTGGAAGGTGATATGGAATGTTACAGTTTTGACTAATCAATCCAGAACCTGGAGAGGAAATATTTTGAATCTTTGAATAATGTTCTTCAAACAATACTAAATAAAACTGAAAATAAAAGGGAATAGCATTGAAAATTCTAATCCTAGCTTTAACAATGATTAAAAAGGAAATGGATATGTCTTTTTTACAGGTTTATTTCAAGTATGAGATTAGAATTCCTTCCCTTTATAATGTGAAATGGGATAAAATAAAAGTAAAGTTATTAGTAACTTTTTATTTATTACGTTATGTCATATATTGCAAATATATTATTAAAATTCAAACCCACTACCTAATGTTACAGTATTTGAGGTTCTACAAACTATATCATGTAAAGAATATTTTAAGATATGAAGTGCTTATATTCGCAATGAGTAGTGTCATTAGAAGTCTAGAAATACAGTCCCAAGGACAAATAAGGTCGTATAAACTCCCTTCTCTCAAAACCTTGTTTCAAGAGGTATGTAGCACCTACGTAGAACTTCATGTCCGCGATACAGGATGCAGCACAACACGTGCTTTCAATGGATCTTACCTGAATGCCTAAGGGAATGCAAATCTCCTTCTCAACTCAACAAATATAAGAACAAACGCTTTTTAGGGTTTCAGGAAGGGGAAGACACATTAGGTTTTTTTCAATGTTTGCATCAAAGAGGAAATCCTTTTAGACAAGGTATTTATAGTGCAAAAAACCTGGTGGATGTGATCTAGAATTTATCCAAAATAAAACCTCTAAAAAAAAAAAATAGTGTTAAAAAATCTTTAGAATTCTCCCATAAGAGATTGAGCGCCCTTAGAGCACTTGAGTGCTTTCTAACACGCGCACTCTAGAGAGTATTTGAGTGCTCAAGGAGTTCTTTAAACCTATTTTAAAACATTTTAGCTCTCTTTAAAAAACCTATTGTCCATACCATGCTTTAACTAAATCCAATTTTCCATTCTTAGACTTATCTATACTTATCTGTATCATCTCAGTTGATCATTCAACAACCTTAACTCTTCAATCGAGAGTAAGACACAATCTAAAAAAAACTTAAGCCAAAATGTTTAAAATAGAATTACCACCTTTAAAAATACATAACCTATTATACCAATAGGAATGATTACTGTTAATGTTTTAATGGTTGAAATAATTGATTAAACTAATAGTAGGTAGGACATTAAGATTAAGTTGATTATATATGGGTATTTTAATAAAAAAAAGTTTACAAATCATAGCATAACTAATTTTTTAAAATAGGACCATTAAAAATTAAATTTAAAATTGAGTATTATTTACAAGAATATCAAGATGCACGACAAATGATGAAGATAATAATGACAATTGTCCCATAAAGAACTTAAGACGAAGAGTAGGGACACTAAGAATATCACTTTTGTGACATCCCACATCGAATAGGGGGGAAAGTTTCTAACACTATATAAGTATGGATTCCTCTTAATCAAAATAGACGGGTTTCAAAGCTGTGAGAACCCCTTTAGGCCTAGAGCAGACAATATTTATATGGTTGGGTGTGAGTGGTTACACTATATATCTAAAACACCCTTGAAAGAGATGAGAGTTAATTTTTTAATGATTAAAATAATTTATTAAACCAATAACCAATAGTCGGTTGGATATTAAGGTAAAATCAGTTATATATGAGTATTTTAATAAATAAATAAAAAGTTTAGTAGTTATGGCATAGCTCATTTTTTAGATATGAGCATGATATTGAGTATCATTTACAAGAATACCCAAACGAGGGATGATGAAGGTAATAACTATAATTGTCCTATTATAGGAGGATTAAGTCAACATAATTAAAGTAAAAATAGTATAACTTAATATTACAATTTAAAGTAAAAACAATATAACTTTAAATATTAAGTCAACATAATAACTTATTCTTAATCTTAAATATCTTTTTACCTGATTACCCATGTTTAGTGAGAGTATATTTTACAATTATGATTATACATTACTCATCTTTTATAATAAATATTTTTGTAATTATCTTATGTATTTACAATACTTTAAGTATAAATATTTAACAAATAAATTTATTGTTAAAAAAAATTAAGAATATAAATATTAATTAAAATCAACAATATTAAATATGTCAATTTGATGATTTAGAATAAATTTTTAATTTAATTTTAGCAAACAACCTTAATGCTTAAAATAAAATAAAAATAACAAATACGTAATAGTCTTAATATTACAATTAAGGTTATAATATTAGCATAAACTTTGACAACTCTAATGTATCTTGGTTTGTCCCAACCTTACCAATTTTGATAAACCATTTCGAGCAAAGGAAATAATGTCTCTTAAAGACTTCATTTTAACAATAGAATCAAATCTTAAGTAGACAATTTGAATTCTCTTTTTAGTATTGAATTATGAACTTAACTGTTATAGATTGAACAATAGTTGGTAGTGCTTCTACTTGGATTTTATATATTATAATAATAGTTATAAGATTGTCGTGGTTTCAAAGTCATTTAGTTTATGTTTGGTTTCGGCAAATATGAGGGAAAATACAACAGAAAAGTAGAAGGAAAGAAAAAGTGAAAAAAAAAAAAAAAAAGATTAAAATTTAATAAATTATTTTTATTTGATACTTTAAACTTTTTTTATTTATTTTGACACATCGATATAATGATTAAATAATTTTAAAATGCATAAGTTTTTAATTAGTTTTAATTATATTTTATTTTCTTTTACATTTTTTATAAGACAACCAAATATGAGAAAATCATTTTTCCTTAGGCTATGTTTGGCTCCCGAAAAGTATTAAGGAAAGAAAAAAAAATGTTAGGGCAAATTATTTTTTCGTATTTGGTTGTTCTATGAAAAATAAAAAATAAAATCAAATATAATAAAAATTACTTAAAAATTTATGTATTTTACAATTATTTTATTTTTATATCGATGAGTGAAAATAAGTAAAATGTTAAATTTCATCATAAAAATTTTGTAATTGTATATTTTGTTTTTGTATTTTTAACAATGTTATTTCTTTCCACCATTTTTTTTTTTTTTTTTGTGAAATTTTATTCAAATGAATCTATATTTAAAAATCTAATTTAAAATTATAATCTATTGTAAAACAAAGTGGAAGAGGAAAAAGAAAATAAGAAAGAGATAATAGAATGCACGAAGAGAAATTGAATTGATTTTCATTAGGGGTCTCTCCCTTTTATAGGGAGTCATAAAGAGATAAACATCATTACGAATGATCGTCCATAAGTTCCAACAATGCTACAAATTCCCATATTTTATAACACTCCCTTTGGATGATCATAAGAATATGGTAACTATTTCATTAAAAACCTTGCTAGTAAAACCCAATGAGACAAAACCTGGATGAAGGAAAAAAAAAAGTGCAGTATATCCATATTAGTATTATCTCCCTCATGTAGACATGATTATGATTTATTCAATATTTCAATTGGTAGATCTCTTAATCTTCGCATTCTAATGTCATACCTTAACTTTTTTAATGTGGTTGAAGGTAAAGCCTTTGTGAATAAATCTACTAGATTATTGCATGATCCAATCTGTTGAACATCAATCTCATATTTCTCTTAGAGCTCGTGAGTATAGAAGAATTTAAGGGAGATATGCTTAGTTTTATCACCTTTTATGAATCCTCATTTAATTTGTGCAATACGAGTAGCATTATCTTCATGTAACTTGGTTGCATTGCCTCTGATGGAAGGTAGTCACATGTTTCTTGAATATGTTGAATCATTGACCTTAACCATACACATTCACGACTTGCTTCATGAATTGTAAGAATTTCTGAATGATTTGAAGATGTGACTCTTAACTGATCTCTAAGATATTGTTGTATCACCATAAGTAAAGATATATCCCATTGAGATCGAGTTTTACAAAATCTGAAAAATATCCTACATTTGCATACCCAATCAATTGTGATTTTGATTTTTTTGAAAAATATAAGTTCATGTCACTTGTTCTATGAAGGTATCGCAATATATGTTTAATCTCATTTCAATACCTTCTAGTTGAGACAGAACTATATCTTACTAGCAAGTTGATAGAGAATGCTATGTCTAGTCTAATACAATTTGCAAGATACATTAGTACATTAATTGCACTGAGATATAAGTCTTTGTTCACTTCAAGTGAACGAACATTCATGGGGGAATTGAGTGGATGTGATGTGTCCATATAAAATCGTTTTAATACTTTCTCTATATATGTCGATTGATGGATTAATATGTCATTTGAACAATGCTTGATCTACAGGCCGAGACAATATCTTGTTTTCCACAAATATTTCATTTCAAATTGTATACTAGATTTAGATCATATCCTATTCTATGATCGTATTCCTAATCGATTACATTCACTTCAGAGAACAATTCCAATCTGATTAGAAAATATTGGTGGTTATTAATGAAAAACTCACTATTTTCAATTACATCTAGTTATACTAAACTTAAAGAAGGATCATATTCTTTTAGTGGGTATACTTTTTTTTTATATTATTCTTAAGAACTATAGGGCTATCATATTTTAATGACATAGAAATTACCTACAATAACAAACTAAATAGAAAACTAAAAATATTTAAATAAATTTATAAATGTGAAACATGACGACTATTTTAAAAATGGATCATGAAAATTATAGATCTAGAATTTAAACCTCCATATCTAATAGAAAGAATACTAATAATACATTCAAATCCAAAACATAGAAAATTAAGGATTTCAATAATTGAATTCTTAAAAAAAAAAGAATTCATATTTCATAATTTCAGGCTATAAAATTCTTACAGCTCTAGGCTATAAGTGAAACAACCCTACTTATTTCATAATACTTACAATAATCTCTATTTAATTTATACATAACATATATTTTGTTTTACATATATGACTTCAGATCATAAATTTTCTATATGGCTTCTAGCCATAAAAGATTATAAAATTAATTATTCAATATAGATCTTAGCTATGAGAAATTATATAATATTAACATTTTTTTTTTGTATGGCTTTTAGCTATAATAACATATAAAATAATAATCTCTATAGTTTTCATTCATAGGAAATACCTATTTTCTTTCATAGAACTTCATACTATCAAAATATTTTACATTTTTTTTTTCAAAATATAAAATATATACAAAAAAATTTCATATAGTTTCAGGCTTTGGATTACAAAAATATATAAAAGCTTTTCATATAGTTTGGGACTATAAGAATATGCAAATTAATTATTCATATAACTTTTGGCTTTAACGATATATAAATTATTTTTCATGTAGCTTCAGGCCACCAAATACAAAATATTATATAAATTCTAACTATAAGAATATATAGAAATATATACCTTCCTTCTTTACATAGGTTGATAATGATAAACAATATTTTTCATATTATCATAAAGGAAAATAATTACTATGAATTCAAGAAACTAGCTAATAAGGCAATATTAACTAAAGAATAAATTTGTCAAAACTTCTTATTATAATTTTATTACAATAAAATGAAAACTTTTGCATAGCATCAAACTATAAGATATTCTCCATATAACTTCTAGCTATAAAATTTCCTAAAATTATTAATTGGCAATTTAGTTTGTATGACTTCTAGCTATACCATAGTTAGAAAATATATAGCTTTTGGCCATGAAAATATTGATATAAGGAGGATGACAGCTCAATTTTTAGCCCATCTCAACTCAAAGCACAATTCTTCCTTTTCGAATCAGGTGAAAATTTTGGGGTTTCAACCCACCGAACCCTCTCTTTTCATCTCCTTTACTTCTCGATCTTCCTATTTTTCATTTCCAGTCTTCTATCTTCGTCTTGTTTCCTTCAATCTTATGCTTTGTTTTGGTGTTTCTTGGGTTGAATTCAGGAGACGGAGCTGAAGCTAGCCGAGCTTTTTGATCTGTGTGTGTTGTTTGGTGGATTCGTTTTGGGACAGTTGGATTTTGATGGATACCAATAATTGGAGGCCTGCTCAGGCTGAGCCGGCCATGGATGGGGGAGATTGGAGGACCCAGTTGGCCCCCGATTCACGCCAAAGGATTGTCAACAAGATGTGAGTGTTGTTTGTTTACCGATATTGACTTTTTTTTTTTTTTCCCTCTTTGGAGATGTCTTGGGAGTGTTTTTCAGTTCATGCATGTGTGAATTTTGAGAATGTTTTTGGTGGTGTGTGATGATTTTCGTGGACGGTTTTTTATTGAATTCTTGAGAGTTGGTTTTTGGAGTTGCGTGAGACTACCGGTTGGACCAGAATTGAGTAATTAAGAAAAAATTTGAAAGCAGGCTTGGACCTGGCTTAGGGTTTGAAAGTAGTGTGTTGGGCTACTTGATTTAGATGGATACATATCTTGAATTATTATTTTTATTCCAAAGAATTCATTTTTCCCTGATAAAATAGTTGAAATTAAAGATACTTTTGGCTGGATAGTTGATGAGGTTATCGGAAATGCAGCTTCCTTTGAGCTCTTGCTAAAATGGATATTTGCAGCTTCCATTCTGATTCAGTTGCCATATTGTTTTGTCGTGTGTACGCTGTTGCGCCCTTTCTTAGGGATTTTAATATATTAGCAGAATTTATGTATCAAAAATAAGTTGCCATATTGTTTTGTGGGTCCTATGTTTTGAATTTTGGCACCAAAACTCGTTCAGGTTGGCACCTGCTTCTTTTGAAGTTTCACATTCTCACATTCTCTCCCTTCATATTTAGTTGGCATGTGTTGCCCTATCAATGTTGACTGGTGCAGTGCCGTCAATCGTAGTGTGGTTCTTATGCAAATAAATGAACTGTGATAATTCTAAAGAAAGCGGACAGCTTGTAGCATAAAAGTGAGGACCCTGATGATTGCCTAGCTCTTCTCAGTTATCTGTTTATATAAGCCATCAAATTAATTGAACAATTTTTGACAGACGAAAAAGCTCTGAATAGATGAAACAACATTACCTTTTATAATTGTTAGGAGCAAATTCCCTAGGGCTTACAGAGCTCATTTAAGTTGTTTATGTCACATCATCTTTGACATTGAAGTTGGTTCTGGGATGAGGAGTATGCACATGGCTTGTCTAGAGGCATGCTTTTGTGTATTTTGCCATATTCAGCTAGGTCGGTGATGTAAAACATATGTACAATGGAACAAAGAGGAGGGTTAGTATTGCATTGGTATCAGAAGATACCATGGATAAGCTAGTCAACAGGGTTGGGAAAGGAAACTGAGTTGTATACTTTGTTATCATATGCTGAACTTTGCCTAGAGTGGCTTGTTAAAAAATCTGTTTCACTGAGGTCATGGCTTAGGCAGTCTAAGACAATAGTAATCTATGTTAGACTAGTCTGTTAGGTAGTTTAAAGACGTTCCTGGTTTCTAGCCACCGAACCAATTTCTTCTATTAATGTCCAGAAGAACCTGCTTGAATCCTGGGTTCAATTGGAATATATGTTGGGATTTCATGAATTGGTAGGGAGGCAAGGCATAGTTGATGCATGGCTCTATCAAATCCACTGAATATTGGTTCCCATGGGTTGAAAGTTCAAGCCAGGTAAGGCATAATAAAGATTTGTGAACATTTTAGGCACATTAAAAATTGATTGATGAGTGAGTTCTCACATAAACATACCAGAACAGGAAAGAGGCTGGAGGCAGCAAAAGTAATAAAATGTGCAGTAAATGTCAAAGGATGACCACAAATCCTGTAAACTAGGCATCTTTCTGATTTACTTAGAACTGTAGAAATGTTATATACTGGTATAGGCTTTCAGCCTTAAGAAAATTCTGAATGAAGTTTCTTGTTTACGTATTGCTGATGTGATTTACTAATCGAGTGTTAAGAAATTCTCTGTGGCTGCATTTCAGTAACCCATTTAAACCTGTTGTTTGTTTCTTACCTCTAGAATGGACACTTTTAAGAGGAATCTTCGTTTTTCTGGACAAGAGGGTCTGCATGAGCTTAGGAAAATCGCTGTAAGGTTTGAAGAAAAGATTTATACAACCGCCACAAGCCAGGTATATCCATCATGCAAAAGTCTTGTAAATTTGGTAATCTGCATGAGGTAGTTTATTCTATTAAGTTTCTGCTGTTGATTCTTTTTCTCTGTTGTCTGGTCATCTAAGCTGTGTATATCCTGTGTGTTTCGGTTACCTTTATGGCTCATTTTTATAAAAATAATAATAATTTTGTTGTATATGCTTTATTTGTCAAAATATTTACTTAACCATTCATCTCTTCATCAATCTAGGAACATTATTTGGTATTTGATATATATATATATATATTTTTGTCTATTCAAAATATTAAAACGCATATGTTGGTTGAGTTTTTAATCTGTGATTCATTGATGTGTATATATATATAATTTTTTTCTTTTAAATTTCAGTCTGACTACCTGCGGAAGATATCACTGAAGATGCTGACAATGGAAACGAAATCTCAGACTGCAATGCCTAGTAATCTGCCATCCAACTCTGCTGGCAATAGCAAAAATCCCCCAGATCCAGGTAACAGAATGGAGAAGCAATTTGCTCTCATGAAATGCCACAGTAGAAATTTTGCAGGCATTATGACATACTCTATCCTTCCATTTCCATATTTACGCTTGACTTATAGTATGATGTTCTTACTTTTTCTTTATTTTCCTATTTTCATATTTCAATCACACATGCATGCACTCACATGCAAATGTACTATTATACATGTATATACCATTCCTTTTCTATTAAAATTACCCTCTACCCCTTTATAGGCATGAAATTGTCTCAATTTGTTTCCTGTGCATTGAAGCCAAATTCATCCTTATGAGTGGATTTTACAGAGAACAGAGCTATCATAAAACTAATGCTTAGTTTTCTTTTTTTTTTTTTTGATATGCAAATAAAAAATATACCAATAGTGCCTAAAAAGAGGGCGCACCAAAGTACACATGATGAAAACTAATGCTTAGTTGTAAAAAATTTAAGACACCACAAAACAATACCTTTTTTTTATATATAAAAAATGCTACTATCACTTGTATAGATCTCATCTTATATGTATCTTGTGATGTGCATGTTATAGATAGGATATATGCTAGTAAGACATAAACACCTTTGATCATTCTAGTAGTTTCTAAGAATTTCTTTTCAGGATAAAATTCCTAGATTAGTCACTCGGAATGGATTTTATGGTTACAACTGGATGGCTGAAAAGGAAAGGAAGAGAGACAATGGTCCTATTTGAGAACACCACACCCATGTTGTCAAAGGCATACCTGAAAGATTGAAGCTTAAGCATAATTTTGTTGCAATGAGTATTAGGGCAGTTTATTTGAATAATTTAAATTTTGGCCTTGAAGATGATGATGAATGAAAACTTTACTTAGGTGGTATTTGTTTCTTGGCTTAATAGAAAAAAGCAAAATATTTGGTCTTTTCCATTCATCTAAAAGTAACCTGTTGACATCGGTCCAACACAACTAAAATGAACTTGTTATCAATAGGTTTAGTTTAGTCATGTTGGACGATGTCAACAAATTACTTGTAACTTAATAGAAAAAGTCAAATATTTTGGCTTTTTTTATTCAGCCAAAAAAACAAACACCACCTTAGTGTATTGGTTTTTTATTTTACTTAGTATATTGGTTTTTCTTTTTAGGAATGAGACTTGATTTGCTTAATTAGTTTTCCTTTTCTTTTTTACTCCCTTTATGATAGGGGATAAAGATAGATTTGGAAGGTTAGAAGCTTATTAGAATTGACAACTATGCTAATACTATAGAAAGATAATATCTTCTGCAGATTGGTTGCCAAAGCAAGGAGCTTCCTTATTAGGAGTTTATGTAGGAACCTTCCTTCCTCTTGAGTGATTGCTCTTAGGCCTTTTGGAGTCCCTTAATTCTTGGTTTGGTTCTTTTTGTTTGGCTTGAGGGATAGCTCATCCTTCCTTGCATTTCCTTTGTTTTGTTATATACTAACTATTTGTTTTTTTCTTCCATCTGAAATAAGATAACTTATTTTCTTAAAATGGTTACATGACCAATGTATTGGTTCCATTACTATTTGCTGCATTTCAGGTATGGGGTTGGTTCTAGTTGCAAAATTGCAAGATACCTCCATTCTTTGTCCCCACTAAAATTCCAACTCATTTTGGATTGTTCTAGCTGAATGGCAAACATTTCAATGCCCTGGCCGATTTCTAGGGATTTGGGTTGATTCTTCCATGTCTAAGAGAGAGAGATGACAATGGCCTTTCAGTATCAGATTTCAACATTAAAGTGGGTCTGTGATCTAAAACAACGTTAAGATAGGTTACTTGTGATCTCTCATACAAAAAGGATAGGTACTTATGATCACAAAACTGCAGGCTAGGACTTCAATTCCTTAGGATTTATGGAGGGGATTGACAAATTTCAGCAACAAAGAAAGAAATGAAATCAACAAAGGAAAAAGGAGAAAAAGATAAATGTTCAACCTTAAGAGTCTTGCTAAATCCTTTTAGGAATCTCCCCAGGAGAGAATTATTATTATTATTATTCATTTTATTTCTATTTTACTGCAATTAGTTTTATTTATAGAATTTAGAGAACTTTAAAACTCCACAACACCATGAAAGAAAAACCTAACATAATAGTGACCTATTAGAATTCTAATTCTTTTCCTAGGACTTCTAAACCTTCCAAATAATAGAGCAGAAATATAAAGAGAACCTTTAGTTGAATCAATTGACAAATTAAAAGCAAATAATCACTTTTAGAAAATAGGAAGTTTATAGGAACCTATTATAAGAAAGTTCTAGAAAAGAAGATATTACAAATTCTAATTAGGACTCAAATAACCAAGTATCCTACAGATAGGACTAAAGTCTCTTGCTAAATTCTTTTAAAAAAAATTTCAAACATATTTTGTTTTTCAGAAATTTTCAAACATATTTTTGTCTTTTGTTCTCTCTTTTTTCCCCCTCTTCTGCAAACCTAGGAGCACATTACTCTTCTTGATCCTTCCAAATGATGAAGAATATTATATATGATATCAGTGAAAATGATTAGAAATGTCAATTATGTTTTTCCTCAAAATGATAAATTTTCACCAAGTTACCAGTAATAGATTAGTGTGTATGTTTTTCAAATTGATATGTGATATGTATACCATAGATTTTCTTGGTGATGTTTAGTGAAAGTTTGAGGAAAAAATTGTTCCCATAGATATTTGAAGTTTAGGATTACAACATATGTATATATATATGTATATTGCACTACTTTTGAGTACATGCAAAAGGAAAAAAAAATAAAAGGATATAGCTTTGCAAATAATGACTACCCCGAAAACAGAAAAAAAAAAAAAAAAAAAAAAAAACTAAATTACAAACATTGACTCAGTTGATTCTATCCCGTAATTTACTCCACTAAATCAAATCACAACATCCCATTTACAACACTAAATTAAATCTCCCACATATTTTATGATTTCCCACATTTAGCATTTATTTTTTCTTTTATGAGTAGATTAATTAAAGTACCTTGAAGGGGGCGAACCATTGGGCCATCGGTCTATGCAAGGAATCAACCAAGATAAGAGAAATAGAAAAACCTTTTTTTTGGATAGGTAAAGAAAAGACATATATAAAGAAAAGAGGAAACACAAAAAACAATGCCCTCAAAGTATACATGAAGTATACAGTAAAAGTCTAAAGGCTCAACCCAAAGGGAAAGGGAAAGGGAAAGAAGTAAAAACCATCACTTGTCCTTACTTAGAGCCTAACCAATCAATGAAGCTAACAAGAGAAATAGGGCTCGTATCTACAGACACCCTAGACCAAGACCACATTACATACAAAAGAATTTTTCAATCTTTGAATTGATAACTTCTCATTGTCAAATGCTAACATGTTTCTTTCTTCCACACTGTCCAAAATATGCATAACAGGGTCGTTTGCCAAGCCTTTTTAGGAGCTTTACTCACAAATAACCCATGCCACCCAAGAAGAGAAATAGAAAAACCTAGACAAAACTAAGCTCTTAGTGACCATGATATATGTGCTAGAGATTTACTTTGTGATCTGTTGCATTCCTATATCCTTTTGTTTCTTTAATACACAAATATGAGTAGACTAATAAAGCATCATGAAAAGCGGCACACCCTAGTACAAGGGGGTTTATGAGGAAATCTAAGAAAAAAGATAGAGAAAATTTTTGGCCAACATAAACATAAGCTCTTAATTAACTTAAGAAATGACAAAGTCCTCTCCTCCTCTCCCATGGAAGGTCTAGACCATGTGAATAAGGATTTTAAGTGTCTTTAAGCTGAAAAACCATTCTCTCTTTCTCTTCAAAGGCTCGCTTGTTGCTCTCCTTCCATCTACATACTACTACTTTCATCCTTCTCTTACAAACAAATGATCATATCAACAAGCTGGGGCGCCCTTTTCACTAAATGAGGTATACCCATGAAATGCCAGACATGGAGAAAAAGTAACATCCACAGAGATCCAACCACCTCTCAATGGAGGAGAATGTGATTTGCAAACTTAACTTGGTAACTGAAGTAGCAACAAGTGACCATGGTCCATCTCCTCCTTATTAGTTGAGCTATGTTAACAACCTCCTCCCAAGCTGCTTCCTAAGTGGAAAAATCTACCTTGGATAGGGCACCAGAATGCCAAATGCTTCTCACCAACAATGAAGGGAATGAAGACGCAATAATAGGAGGGACAACCCAATAAAAAAAAAATTAATCAAGGAAGCACCGCTTTCTAGGTGCCTTTCATCAAAATAAATCTTTTATTTCTACTGGAATGGTAAAGCTGTGAATTCAAGCCATGAAAGTCACCACCATCTTGGAATTTAAAATAAAAGCAGAAAATAAGGCTTGACTGAGTCCTATTATTCTGGACTGTTTAGTTTAGATAAGTCTTAGTGTGCTTAAATTTGTTTTTATCTCTGGTTTGAATTAGAGAGAATATCAAATGATATTCTATGGGGATTGCTTTGTTGATTTAAGTTCTGGATGTAAACCAATTTTTTTTTTATATAGAGTATCATTCAGTTTCTCTTCCAAATTCAATGTGTAGCAACAATGCAACAGAACAATGTGCCAAGCTTACAAAGATAATTCTAGAAACACGTTTATTTCATTCTCCTACAAAGATTATTTTAGAGTGATAGATTAATCCTTGAAGTATTTAAGTATCTAAAACTGATAACATAAGAGTATTTTCAGCTAACTTCGTCCATTTTCCTCATTTTAGTTCTGATTAAATATCTTTTCATATGGCTTGGTGTTGGGAAAGAAATGTTGCATTTTCAATTTGGGATCTTAAGAAGCATAAAAAATAGTGTCTTTCTTCAGATTTCTTCTAAAATTCGACAGATTTGGGAGGTTAATTCTCTTCCTTCTCCCTCTCACCCCCAACCAAGATTGGAATATTCCCCAAATTCGAAAACTCTAATTTTATCACAAATATCCTTTTCGACCCTCTAAAGTTCTGAGTTGAATTTCAAATTAAGTTGAAATCATGTTGTAAATTTGGTATTGCATTGATCTCTGGTTGTTGGAGGAAGGTTGAAATTTTGGTTGTAATGTAATTGTTTATGTATGAGATACGGTGTTTACTATGGAAATCTGTCATCTCTCATTATTTGTGTAACCATTATATTTTGCAGACTCTTGAGGCTGGAAAATGGAGTTGGTTGGAAGTTGCTGCTTCATAGGTCTACTATGATTTGGAAATTTGTAAATGTAGAATCTAAGTAACAACTCGGTCTAAGCATGATGTGATTTCTAAATAAAAGGTTGATATGATGTTTGAATGTCAAATGTTAGATTTGTAGTCGAAGCTGATATGGAATGTTGCAGTTTTTACCAATGGTTTTAAAATCAGACCGAACTGTCCGGTCCAACCGATTCAATCGTCGACTGGTAGCATTTACGGTTCGGTTCACCCTATTGAACCGTTCAAGTATTGGACCAGCCACGAACCGCCTAAACCAGCGGTCGGACCTGTGAACCAGTTGAACCGGACGATTCTAAACGAACCGAATGGTTCAAATTATCCCTTAATTCCATAGGCATGGAAGGGTCAAATTGGATTGAAATGGTTTTTACTAGGGCCCACGTTGGGCCTGTCTTATTACAAAGCCCACACGCCCACCCCAACCATTTTGAGGGCTGAGGCTTGAGCCCACAAGTCTATGTTATGCCTTTGCCTACAGTGAGGATGGCTTTTATAGGAGTCCTTTGCAGCCTTATTCCTCTCATTTTCCGATGTGGGATTGCTAACTAATATGAATGAAAAAAACATGGCAAAGCTCATCAAGAGGGCTTGAATCTAGGACCTCCGATTTTGTGGTCTACCTTGGACACCACTTAGCTACATCCATTTTGCTATCTAATATTCCAAACAAAAAAATATATATTAGATTTTAAATTTTTTTATAATATTAAATAAAAATAATATAATATTTTAAAAATTATAAAATTAGTTTAAATTTTTATTTTTAATATATTCACATTTAAATATTATACATATTTCATTTAATAAAATTTAAAAAATAAATATGATTTAATTTGATTATATCAAAGACATAAAATAATATTATTGATTTTTAATTTATTCATATATATTTTAAATTTTTTATAATTATTTTTAATTTTAATAATATATAAATTACATATTTATGACGTCACCGGTTCGATAGCGGTTCGACCAGTGAACCGTGAACTAGTAACTTTTCCGATTCGATAATCGGTCCGATTCTGAAAACATTGGTTTTTACTAATCAATCATCAACCTGAAGAGGAAATATTATGAATCTTGAATCATGTTCTTCAAACAACACTAAATAAAACTAGAAATCAAAGGAAGCATTATTGAAATTCAAATCCTAGCTTTAACAATGATTAAAAAGGAAATGTATTTCTTTTTTCCAGGTTTATTTCAAGTATGAGATTAGAAGTGAATGGTAAATTTTTATTTATTACTTTATTTCATATTTTGTAAGTATATTATTAAAATTCAAACCCACTACCTAATGTTACAGTATTTGAGGTTCTACAGAATATTGTAAGATATGGAGTGCTTTTATTTGCAATGAATAGTGTGCCACTAGAAGTATGGAAATAGTCCTAAGGACAAATAAGGTCCTATAAACTCCCTCTCTCTTAAAACCTTGTTTCAGTAGGTATGTAGCACCTACACAAAACTTCATCTCCCCATGTGCTCCCAATGGATCTTACCTGAATTCCTAAGGGAATGCAAATCTCCTTCTCAACTCAATAAATATAAACGTTTTTTTAGAGTTTCAGGAATGGGAAGGCACATTAGGTTTTTTTCCAATGTTTGCATCAAAGAGGAAATTCTTTTAGACAAGGTATTAATAGTGCAAAAAACCTAGTGGATGGGATCTAGAATTTACCCAAAATAAATAAAACCTTTAAATAATAAAAAAGAAAAATAATGTTTCTAAATTCTTTAGAATTCTTTGATAAGATATTGAGCGCCTTAGAGCATTTGAGTGCTTTCTAACGCTTGCACGCTCTAGAGAGCACTCGAGTGCTCAAGTGGTTCTTCAAACCTATTTTAAAACATTTTAGCTCTCTCTAAAAAACCTATTATCCATACCATACTTAAACTAAATCCAATTTTCTATTCTTAGACTTGTTTATACTTAACTGTATCATCTCGGTTGATCATTCAACAACCGTAAGTCTTCATTGAGAGTAAGACACAATCTAAAAAAGACTTGAGCCAAAATGTTTAAAATAGAATTGCCAACTTTAAAAATATATAGCCTAATGTACCAATAGGAATGATTAGTGTTAATGTTTTAATGGTTGAAATAATTTATTAAACTAATGGTAGGTAGGACATTAAGATTAAGTCGATTATATGTGGGTATTTTAAGAAAAAAGTTTACAAATCATAGCATAGCTAATTTTCTAAAGTAGAAGCATTAAAAATTAAATTTAAAATTGAGCATTATTTACAAAAATATCAAGATGTATAGTGACACTTGTCTCATAAAGAACTCAAGACAGAGAGTAGGGATACTAAGAATCTCACTTTTGGGACATCCCATATGGGATAGAGGGAAAATTTTCTGACGTTATATAAGTATGACTCCTTTTAACCATATAGATGCACTTTAAAGTCATGAGGATCCTTTTAGGCTTAGAGCAGATAATATCTACGTGGTTGAGTGTGAGTTGTTATACCATGTATCTAAAATACCCTTAAAAGAGAAGACAAAAGTTTTTAAAGGTTTAAAAAAACTTCAAAAAAAAAAAAACAATGCAAAATGAATGAAATGATATAATTGGAAGAAAAATAATGATGAGTGTTAATTTTTAATGATTAAAATAATTTATTAAACTAATAGTAGGTTGGATATTAAGGTAAAATAAGTTATACATGGGTATTTTAAGAAAAAAAAAATGGTTTACTAATCATGGCATAGCTAATTTTTGAGATATGAGCATGACATTGAGTATCATTTACAAGGGATGATGAAGATAATAGCTATAATTGTCCTATTATAGGAGGATTTAATGACTTCAGTTAAGTCATTAAATCATTAAGTCATCAAGTTGATTTAGTAAATACCATCTTAGTATCCTTACATTAAGCATATTTGGTAAAATAACTTAATATTATAACTTAAAAAATATATAACTTTAATTATTAAGTCAACATAATTAACTTATTTTTAATTTCAAATCTTTTTTTACTTGATTACTCATGTTTAGTGAGAATATATTTTACAATTATGATTATATATTACTTATTTTTTATAGTAAATATGTTAGTAGTTATCTTATGTATTTATAATACTTTAAGTATAATATTTAACAAATAAATTTATTGCTAAAAATGAGTAAAAATATAAATATTAATTAAAATCAACAATATTAAATATGTCAATTTGATGATTTAGAATAGATTTTTAATTTAATTTTAGCAAACAACCTTAATGCTAAAAATAAAAAATAAGTAATAGTCCAAATATTACAATTAAGGTTATAATATTAGCATAAACTTTGACAACTCTAATGTATCTTGGATTGTCCCAACCTTACCAATTTTGATAAGCCATTTTGAGCAAAGGAAATAATGTCCCTTAAAGACTTCATTTTAACGATAGAATCATATTGTTAGTAGACAATTTGAATTCTCCTTTTAGTATTGAATTATGAACTTAACTTTTATAGATTGAACAATAGTTGGTAGTGCTTCTACTTGGATTTTATGTATCATATAATAGTTATCAGATTCTTGTGGTTTCAAAGTTATTTAGTTTATGTTTGTGAGAAAATAAAAGTTAATCTTAATAGAGAAAACATCCAAGAGCCTGGTGAATTGAGTTTTAAAAAATCTTTCTCAAACTCCACAAATTCAAGCAAAAAAAGCATAAATATAAAGAGAGAGGGTTAGAGGTAGCAAACTCAAAATTCATAGTGGTTTAACACTCGTTGCATACATCTACTCTCCTTAAGCTCCTAACCATGGTTTGAAATATGTTTTTTATCATCAAATGTTCAGCAAAATTTCGAATATTGGAGGTGGCCAAAACGATTTTTGCCACCAATTATTGATCTGTAAGAATATCATAAAAAAATCAAGAAAATCACTTAAATATTGGTTGAAGGGCAATAAATCGGTGAAAAAAATCATGTTGTTATGTTGGTGATTTTTTTGATAATAACAAACATGTGAAGTGTATGACTAACCCAATAACAAAAGTTTCATAAGGGGACTGGAGCAAGCTAGCATGAGACAAAAGATCTTCTTTCTAAAGGGATTCGATTCGAAACTATTATATGTCCAAGGTCCATTATTGAAATAATTTTAGAAGTTTTCCCTGACTTTGTCCGTGTCAATAAACAATTAGAAATGCCTCGACTTTTTTAGAACAGGTCCGAGTCAAATAGCAATGATTCGAAGCACTTTTTTTTACACTATTTCGAAAACCCAAGGACTCAATCGTATGGATATGTAAAATACAAGATTTCCAATCCTAGTAGGAAAAGGAGGGAAATATATACTCAATGTAAAGTGAGTAAACAGAATTCCACACTCGATCTCATGGATACATATAAAATTCTTATTTTTATTTGTTAATTTAAATTATTTTTTTTATTTTAACTCATCGATATAATGATTAAATAAT
Source organism: Vitis rotundifolia (assembly GCA_030254885.1). Taxonomy (NCBI): domain Eukaryota; kingdom Viridiplantae; phylum Streptophyta; class Magnoliopsida; order Vitales; family Vitaceae; genus Vitis; species Vitis rotundifolia. The sequence goes on along the minus strand of CM058163.1, from coordinate 15,540,321 downwards.
TTTAAAATGTATAAGTTTTTAACTAATTTTAATTATATTTTATTTTATTTAGCATTTCTTATAGGACAACCAAACATGAGAAAAATTATTTTTCCTTAGACTTTGTTTGGCTCCTAGAAAATACTAAGGAAAGAAAAAAAAAATGTTAAGGAAAATTATTTGTTGTTCTATGCAAAATAAAAATGAAAATCAAATATAATAAAAACTAGTTAAAAACTTATGTAGTTTAAAGTTATTTAATTTTTATATCGATGAGTAAGAAATAAGTAAAATGAGTTTGAAGTAGCAAATAAAAACAATTTATTAATTTTAATCTATTTAATTTTTATTTTCCTTCATTTTTTTCCCTTCTACTTTTCTTTTGTATTTTATTTCCCTTACATTTTCTCTCATTTTTTTTCAAGAACCAAACATAACCTTAATATTTTTTTTTCTTTTCTTACCAAAAGTCAGAAGCTCCTTTTTGTATTCAATAAAAGATTTTGTATATATTTAGCTTATTTCATTAAAAGGGCTCATAATGTAGTTTTTTTTTAAAAAGCCTTATCGAAGCCAAAAAATGGTACTTCCTCTAATAATTGTTATAAGATTCTTGTAGTTTCAAAGTTGTTTAAGGTTTTAAATAGCACATAGTGTAATTTAAAAAAAAAAATTATTAAAGCTAGAAAATGGTAGTTTCTATAAGAAGTCAATTGATGTTTAATGAAACTTTAACAAATAAAAACCATTTTTTAGAATTATTTTCGAAAATAATTACCGAGCAAAACTTTATATTCTCATTGTTATTTGAGAAAAAAAAAATCATTAAAAAGACCTAAAACCAAATAAAGTACTTCATCTTTCAAAGCACTTGGTGGCCCTTACAATGGAGCTTGGAGAATGTAAGTAAAAAAGAAAGGACAACATGAGTTATATTACTTGCATAAAAAAAAAAAAAATTATTAAAAACATTTTCATTCTAAAATATTGAAAATAATGAAAATGTTTTGTTTTTAATTACTTGGATTACAAAAGTGTTTTCAAGGGCAGAGCTGGCCAAGGCCGAGGCAGGTGCCCCCTGAAAAGCTCCACTTCTCATATTGACTTCTGCCCCCTCTGAAATTCGCCATTGGTGCTTTGATTTTTAGAAAATTACATTGTAATATCATAACATTTTCAAATGATTTATTTTTTAGTAAATAATTTTTTATTTTTAAATCAAAAGAAAATTTTCATTTTTCTTTATCCTTTATATATATATATATTTAAAATACATCTCATTGAACTTTTGATGAAAAACTACATGGTTTGGTATTGAGCTAGTTAGGTACACTCTTTCCTTATGGTAATTTCTCAAAAATAAATTAGTGAATGTCATTTATATATATTTTTTATTTTTTTATTTTTTAAATTATAAATTTGATAGATTAAAATATTTTTTAATACCTTAATCATTTTTAAAACAAATTTTAAAATCATTATTGTTTTTAATATAAGCTTCTAAAAATTTTATTATTAATTTTATATAAGAGAAAATGTATTTAAACAAATACTCAATTATTTTAAGTAGGCAAAATGGAGGAAAACATTTTTTATTAAGAATCTATTTGACAGTGATTTTATGAAGCGTTTTTAGCTTAAAAAGTTTTTTTTTAAAAAAATATTTAACAAATTTTAAGAAACACTTTTAAAAATTTAAAAAATCACTTATAATGTTCAAAACTATTAAATTTATATACTATTACTAAAACTACTATTATTAGAAAAAACTTTTTTTTATCTTTTTTCTTCTTCTAAATAAAATATTAGAAAGATATTAAGAACGGTATCAACCCAAAAATCATATAGCAATATATATATATATATATATATATATATATATATATATATATATATATATATATTTCGATCGAGTTTGTCCATTTTGCCTCATGTGGTAAAAACATTTTTTTTTCTAATAATAGAAAATATTTGAAAATCATACAATAAGTGGTATATAAATTGTGATTTATATAGTAAATTTATAATGAAAATTATTTAATTAAGAGTAGTGGTGTATAAATCTAGTAGAGTTGGACACAATCCACGTTTGAAATTGTATAAAATCTCAAATAAAAAGAAAAAAAAAAAAAAAAAAGAAGATAAATGAGAGAGCAGGCAAGAAATTAGAGGAGGTGAGACCGTGAGAAAACGAGTCACCCACGCAGGGATAGCAGTCAAGAGTGGCAGACTTTCAACCTTTTTATCACATCAACCAATAGGGGAAAGCCACGTGTCCTATCGCCGCTCTGTCCCAGACTTTCCAAAAGTTCATTTGAGTGTCTTAAACGGACCAGAGCGGAGCCAAAAAGCAATAAAAGAAACAGGACAACAAAAAGAAAAGATTCTGGGCAATGAGTTTCCGAATCAGGTGAAAATCTTGGGGTTTCATCCCACCCAACCCTCTCTTTTCATCTCCTTTACTTCTCGATCGTCCTATTTTTCATTTCCAGTCTTCTATCTTCGTCTTGTTTCCTTCAATCTTATGCTTTGTTTTGGTGTTTCTAGGGTTGAATTCAGGAGACGGAGCTGAAGCTAGCCGAGCTTTTTGATCTCTGTGTGTGTGTTGTTTGGTGGATTCGTTTTGGGACAGCTGGATTTTGATGGATACCAATAATTGGAGGCCTGCTCAGGCTGAGCCAGCCATGGATGGGGGCGATTGGAGGACCCAGTTGCCCCCCGATTCACGCCAAAGGATTGTCAACAAGATGTGAGTGTTGTTTGTTTACGGATATAGATATTTTTTTCCCCTCTCTGGAGATATCTTGGACTGTTTTCAGTGCATGCATGTGTGAATTTTGAGAATGTTTTTGGTGGTGTGTGATGATTTTTGTGGACTGTTTTTTTATTGAATTCTTGAGAGTTGGTTTGTGGAGTTGGGTTCCTCAGCTCACAGAACGGATACTACCAGTTGGACCAGAATTGAGTAATTAAGAAAAAATTTGAAAGCAGGCTTGGGCCTGGCTTAGGGTTTGAAAGTAGCCCCCGATTCACGCCAAAGGATTGTCAACAAGATGTGAGTGTTGTTTGTTTACGGATATAGATATTTTTTTTCCCTCTCTGGAGATTCTTGGACTGTTTTCAGTTCATGCATGTGTGAATTTTGATAAAGTTTTTCGTGGTGTGTGATGATTTTTGTGGACCGTTTTTTATTGAATTCTTGAGAGTTGGTTTGTGGAGTTGGGTGCCTCAGCTCACAGAACGGAGACTACCAGTTGGACCAGAATTGAGTAATTAAGAAAAAATTTGAAAGCAGGCTTGGACCTGGCTTAGGGTTTGAAAGTAGTGTGTCGGGCTACTTGATTTAGATGGATACATATCTTGAATTATTATTTTTATTCCAAAGAGTTCATTTTTCCCTGATAAAATAGTTGAAATTAAAGATATTATTGGATGGATAGTTGATGAGGTTATGAGAAATGCAGCTTCCTTTGAGCTCCTGCTAAAATGGATATTTGCAGCTTCCATTCTGATTCAGTTGCCTTATTGTTTTGTCGTGTGTACGCTGTTGTGCCCTTTCTTAGGGCTTTTAATATATTAGCGGAATTTATGTATCAAAAATAAGTTGCCATATTGTTTTGTGGGTCCTATGTTTTGAATTTTCGCACCAAAACTCGTTTGGGGTTGGCACGTGCTTCTTTTGAAGTTTCACATTCTCACATTCTCTCCCTTCATATTTAGTTGGCATGTGTTGCTCTATCAATGTTGACTGGTGCAGTGCCGTCAATTGTAGTGTGGTTCTTATGCAAATAAATGAACTGTGATAATTCTAAATAAAGTGGACAGCTTGTAGCATAAAAGTGAGGACCCTGATGATTGCCTAGCTCTTCTCAGTTATCCGTTTATATAGGCCATCAAATTAATTGAAGAATTTTTGACAGACGAACAAATGATTGAGAAAGAGCTCTGAATAGATGAAACAACGTTACCTTCTATAATTGTTAGGAGCAAATTCCCTAGGGCTTACAGAACTCATTTAAGTTGCTTATGCCACGTCATCTTTCACGTTGAAGTTGGTTCTGGGATGAGGAGTATGCACATGGCTTGTCTAGCGGCATGCTTTTGTGTATTTTGCCATATTCAGCTTGGTGGGTGATGTAAAACACGTGTACAATGGAACAAAGAGGAGGGTTAGTGCTGCATTAGTATCAGAAGATACCATGGATAAGCTAGTCAACAGGGTTGGGAAAGGAAACTGAGTTGTATCCTTTGTTATCATACGCTGAACTTGGCCTAGAGTGGCTTGTTAAAAAATCTGTTTCACTGAGGTCATGGCTTAGGCAGTCTAAGACAATAGTAATCTATGTTAGACTAGTCTGTTAGGTAGTTTAAAGACGTTCCTGGTTTCTAGCCACCGAATCAGTTTCTTCTATTAATGTCCAGAAGAACCTGCTTGAATCCTGGGTTCAATTGGAATATATGTTAAATGGAAGTGATTAACATCACAACATGAACAGGATTCAAGACAGAAAGTTCAGTCAAATATGGGCAAGAGGTTTTCAACAAGTTAAAAACAGTTGACATTAAGCTAGAATTAAATTCATTAATTTAATGGGGCGGTGTTGGTTTGCAGTGGAGTCCAAGTCCTTTGACATCTTTGTTGAGGAGCTTGGAGGGAGACTGAGAGGGGTCATCGTGGAGCGTGGAAGAGGTTTTTCCAGGTGGGTCAGGTTCGGGGAGCTTAGTCTAGGTTGCCTTTTGGTAGTGGTGGAAGCTTGTTGTAGAGATGTTGGGTTGTCGAGGTGGAGTAAAGGGTGGAAGGAGGGAGGAAGGTTATTCATGCTGGAATGTCGAGAGAATGGGGCTGGGAGGTTCTTATTCTGCAAGGTGGTCACCGTAGAATCAAAGAGTTTCTCTCTGGTTTTCCGGGAAGGAAATGGAAACCATGGGGGTTGGTTCATTTTGGCTGAGAAATTACGTTCGCTTGGGGTTGTTCCTTTTTTCGAGGAAAAGGTGGATCCTTCGATTGAGAATGGGGGCAGTTGGAAGGCTGGAAGTGGGAGTATGTCTTATGCGAGTGTAGTAAGAAAGAATGAGGGATTGGCGGAGGAGACTGCTTGGCTCTAGATTGGAGAGGTAGTTGTGCAAGACAAAGAGGAAAAACTTAGGAGGTGCCTGGTTGGGAAGTTTGGTGAGGGACCCTTTTCGGTCTCAAAGATTCAGCCAATGAAAATGTGGGCAAGGGGTACATGGCAATTGAGATATGGGTTGCAGTTGTCTATTTTTGCGGGGTCTTTAATTCTGTTTGAGTTTGAGGATCGAATGGAGGCATAAAGGGTGTTGGCTAGAGGTTCTAGGAGGTTCAGGGAGAGACTTCTCAATTTGGAAAGACGGCGACATGAGATTGGGTGTGAGGTGAAGGAGGGGTCTTGCAATGAGGCGTGGGTGAGAGTGTTGGGTCTTCCTTTGCATTTGTGGAACCGTGAAGTCTTTATTGAAGTTGGGGACAGTTGTGGAGGTTTCGTCGCAATGGATGAAGGCTCGGTAAACTCGTTTCAATTGCAGTGGGCTAGGCACTAGTGAGGTTGAATGGGAGAAGTCTACCCGCTTCATTGTAGCTAGTGGTCAGGTCTTCGAGCTATTCGATCCAGTTGTGGTGGGAAGTCCCCTCGAAATTTTCCATGGTTGTTCCGAGAAGTTGTAGCAATGGGTTGCTAGAGTTGAAGGTCAGGGGTGATGACGGTGGTGGGTCACGCGTGGGAACAGGTGTGGAGAAAGATATAGTTTTGTTGCAGTCTGGTAGGGAAGACGTGTCGAACTCTGGAGGGAAGAGTGGCCGTTTTGGCGAAAGTTTGGACTGCTGTGTTCAAAAAGTAGTTGCAGGTGGGGAAGATTTTGGAGGCGGTGGCAGGGGGAGTTTAGTTGGCAGGAGGGACTGTTTGGAGGAGATCGTGGGCTCATAGGGGGAAAGTGAGCCGATGTGGGAAGGCCGATCTTTGTTGCAAAAAGCCCAGAGGGTAAATGGGTTGGTTGTTGGAGAAGATGGTGGGTTGGGTCGGGCCCAAGGGTGTGGCCCTTCCTTTATTAAGGAGAAGGTTAGCCCTTTAGGGCTTCTCGTCAGGGGCGATAGAGCAGCAGAGACTGTCTTGACGAAGTTGATCGAGTCGCCTTTGGCTTGGATTTCAGGCACCAATGAGGCTCTCCAGGCTGAAGTGACAAGGTACTCCTCTCATTCCTTTCCTTTGGTGTTTTGGGGGGGTACGAGCTTTCTCTTCTTCTTCTCCTTCTTGTCGGAAAAGGGCTACGAAAGGGGTTTGCAATCGTGTTTGTGGCTTGGGGACGGAGGTGGTTGAAGCGGATGTGAGTATTCGTCCTCTGAGTATGGTTTTGGCTAACGGGAGTGTTGTGGCGACCTCTTCTGGGGAGGAAAGGGCTCTGGTTGTGGTAGGAGAGACGAGCCCTGAGGAAAGCAACTTCATGAGGCGACTTGAGTGGGGAGCGGAGTTAGCTGAGGAGCGGAAATCCTTTTGCCTTGCTCAATTTAGTGACTTTCTGGGCATGCCAACCATGGGATTTGAGGAGGAAATTCTAGCTTTGCTTAAGAAATGGTTATGAGGAAAGAACAAAAGAATCGATGGTCTGGGGTTAAAAGGGTTAAGGTTGAATCCTCAAGGTTTGAAAGGGAACTTAGAAAGTTGGAGTGTTCCGTTAATTTTAAAAGTTCAGTAAGTGGAAGAGCTCTCTCCCGAGAGAGTGGGGGTTCAGTCTTTGAGGGTAAATGAAGTTAAGAATCCTCTCTTGGAACGTGAGAGGGGTAAATGATATCGATAAAAGAAGGATCATCAAATTTATAGTCAAGGCTCAAAAAGTGGATTTGGTTTGTCCTTAGGAAACCAAAATCCAAAGTCTGTCGTGTAGTTTGGTTTGGTCGTTGGGGGTGGGTAGGTTCCTGGAGTGGGGTGCTCTTAATTCTTGGGGTATAGCAAAAAGGGGGAAGGGGAAAAAAGAGAGAGGGAGGGAGGGGGGGGGGGGGGTGTTGGTCTTTTGGGATAGTAGGGTTTTAGAGCTGACTGGGATGGAATTGGTGATTTTTTGGTTTCCTGTCGATTTAAGAATGTGGAGGATGGTTCTGTTGAGTTTTTACAAGGGTGTATGGCCCTTTTGTTGGGAGGCTTAGGGAAGATTTCTAGGAGGAGTTGGGGACTATCAGGGGTTTGTGGCAAGTTCCGTGGTGCATAGGAGGAGATTTTAATGTTATTAGATTTTTGAGAGAATGGAATAGTCTTTCAAGACTGTCTTTAGCAATGAGAAGATTCTTGGAAGTCATTGAGGATTTGGAATTATGGGAGCTCCCATTGTAGGGGGGTCTTTTACGTGGAAGGGCGGTTTGAATAATCAATTACAGTCAAGGTTGGATAGATTTCTAGTTTCCGAGGATTGGGGGTGCTATTTTAGTGGGACAGTTCAGAGTCTTCTCCCCAGACTTGTTTCTGACCACTGTCCAATCTTGTTGGACGGTGGAGGAGCGAGGAAGGGTCCTTCCCCGTTTAGATTCGAGAATATGTGGCTGAAGGAAGAAAGTTTTAAGGATTTGTTAAGGAGTTGGTGGATGAGTTTCTAGTTCAGAGGCTCTTTCAATTTCACTTAGTTTGAAAAACTTAAAAGTGCTTAAGGCCAGCTTGAAGATTTGGAACGGAGAAGTGTTTGGAAATATCACTGCTAGAAAAGAATCAGCCTTAAAGGAGATGGTGTTTTGGGATTCTGTAGAAGGGGACATGGTGTTATCTACAGAAGTGCAAAATCTCAGAAAGCAGGCTTTGGAGGAGTATAAGAAGTGGGTGATAATGGAAGAGAAATCTTGGAGGCAAAAGTCTAGAGAGTTATGGCTGAGGAAGGGAGACAGAAATATTGGCTTTTTCCACAAAATGGCCAATGCATATAAGAGGGTCAACTCCTTGGTGAAGATCAAGATAAATGGGTCTTGGGTAACAAAAGAGCGTGACATCAAAGATGGAGTGGTTCAGGTTTTCCACTCTTTTTTGTCAGAAACAGAGGAGTGGAGGCCCAAATGCGATGGGCTGTAGGTTGAGGTCGTTGAAGGGGAAGATGTAGCAATGCTAGAGCCTCCCTTCTTTGAGGAAGAGATTTTTGGTGCTTTCTCGGACCTCAATGGAGATAAAGCTCCTGGTCCTGATGGTTTCTCAATGGCGTTTTGGCAATTTAGCTGAAGTTTTTTGAAGGAGGAAGTTATGGGGTTCTTTAAGGATTTTCATGATTAGGGCAGGTTTGTCAAGAGCATTAATGCCTCTTTTTTGGTTTTAATTCCTAAGATAGGGGGAGTTGAAGATCTCAAGGACTTTAGGCCTATAAGCTTGGTGGACAGTCTTTACAAGTTGTTAGCAAAGGTGCTGGTTAATAGGCTTAAAAAGGTGATGGGTAAGATAGTGTCCAAGTCCCAAAATGCTTTTGTGGAGGGAAGGCAAATCCTGGATGCCTTGCTGATTACGAATGAGACTATTGATTCGATGTAGAAAAGCGGGGGTGGTGGCATCCTTTGTAAGCTAGATATTGAGAAGTCATACGACCATGTAAATTGGAGTTTTCTTCTTTGGTTGTTGGAAAGGATTGGTTTTGGAGTTAAGTGGATTAGCTTGATCCAGTGATGTATTGGTACTGTCAACTTTTCCGCCCTTATTAATGAAACCCCCTCCGGTTTCTTCCAAAGTTCTCGGGGCTTTAGACAAGGGGATCCTTTATCCCTTTATCTTTTCGTGATTGTCATGGAGGCTCTCAGTTGCTTGTTGAAGAGAGTAAGGGAGGGAGGGTTTTTGCTAGGGTGAAGATTAGTGGTAGAGGAGGAGGGGGAGTGGAGATCACTCACTTGTTCGCAGATGACACTTTAGTATTCTGTGAGCCTTCTCTTGATCAGGTGTCCTACTTGAGTTGGCTTCTTATGTGGTTCGAAGCCATGTCAGGGTTGAAGGTGAATTTGGACAAAAGTGAGATCATCTTTGTGGGGAGAGTGGAGAATGTAGAGGATTTAGCTCTTGAGGTTGGTTGCAAGGTTAGCACGCTCCCGACTTCTTACTTGAGTCTTCCTTTGGGTGCTCGTTTCAAGGAGGTGGCAATTTGGGATGGGGTTGAGGAAAGGCTGAGGAAGAGACTTTCCTTTTGGAAAAGGCTGTATATCTCCAAAGGGGACAAACTGACTTTGATCCGGAGCACTTTGTTCAGTATGCCTCTCTACCGTATGTCCCTGTTTAATATGCCAAGGAGTGTGAGTTTGAGATTGGAGCGGGTCCAAAGGGATTTTCTTTGGGGTGGTGGGGCCTTGGAGAGGAAGCCCCAGTTAGTAGATTGGTCTATTGTTTTCTCAAATAAATGAAAGGGTGGTTTGGGTGCGAGGAATTTGGCGTTGTTGAATAAGGCTCTCTTATGTAAGTGGAGTTGGCGTTTTGCGGTGGAGAGGGAAGCTTTGTGGAGGCAAGTTATTTATGCGAAGTATGGGGAAGAAGAGGGCGGATGGAGGTCTTGTGTTGTGAGAGGTAGTTTTAGGGTTGGTATGTGGAAAGCGATTAGGAGAGTTTGGGATGTGATAGGCGATAATATGGTTTATTTTGTGGGGAATGGTAGGAGGGTTAGATTTTGGAAGGACAAGTGGTGTGGAGATGATCCTTTGTGTATTTCTTTTCCATCTTTATTTGCTATATCCTTGGCTAAGGAGGCTTGGGTGGAGGATGTGTGGAGCCATTCTAGAGGGGGAGTGTGCGCTCCTAGGTTCTCTAGGCGGCTTAATGATTGGGAAGTGTTAGATGTGGAGCATTTTCTCTTAAGGCTGCAAGAGAGGAGGGTTTATAGTGATGTGAAAGATCAAGTAGTTTGGACAAAGGCAAAGGACAGAAGTTTTTCTATCAAGTCTCTATATAAGGTTTTGGAACCGGAAAGACTAGGGGATTTTCCTGCAAGAGTTATTTGGAACTCCTTGGTGCCTCCGAGGGTGAGTTTTTTTGCTTGGGAGGCTACGTGGAAAAAGGTCTTAACCTTGGATCGTATTCAGAGGAGAGGGTTCCTTTGGCTAACAGATGTTATTTGTGCCTGTCAGAGGAAGAGTCTATTGGTCACATCCTCTTGCATTGTGTGCTGGCAAGAAGTTTATGGAACTTACTTTTTTCCCTTTTTGGGGTTTCGTGGGTGCTCCCCTATTCAGTAAGAGAGGCGTTATTGGGGTGGCTTGGGCCTTGTGTGGGAAAGGAGAGGAAGAAAGTGTGGTTTTCAGCTCCCTTGTGTCTTTTTTGGATTGTTTGGAAGGAAAGAAACAGTAGGGCTTTTGAAAATGAGGGGCATTCGGTTCAAGGGTGTAAATCGTTTTTCCTTTGTAATCTTTGGGCATGGACTAATGGGTTTTTTGACTCTGGCCCCCCTTCCTTTGTGGATTTTGTAGATTGGTTAGGCTCTGGTTAAGGGGTTCTTTTTTCTCTCTCTTGTATGCTACCTGTATACTTTGGGGCGCGTCCTTGATGTGCCTTTTTCTTTTAATATATTGCTTTTTATTCATAAAAAAAAATTGGAATATATGTTGGGATTTCATGAATTGGTAGGGAGGCAAGGCATAATTGATACATGGCTCCATCAAATCCATTGGATATTGGTTCCCATGGGTTGAAAGTTCAAGCCAGGCAAGGCATAATAAAGATTTGTGAACACTTTAGGCACATTAAAAATTGATTGATGAGGGAGTTCTCACATAAACATACAAGAAGAGGAAAGAGGCTGGAGGCAGCAAAAGTAATAAAATGTGCAGTAAATGTCAAAGGATGACCACAAATCCTGTAAACTAGGCATCTTTCTGATTTACTTAGGACTGTAGAAATGTTATATACTGGTATAGGCTTTCAGCCTCAAGAAAATTCTGAATGAAGTTTCTTGATTGTGGGTTTAAGAAATAAGGTTTGAATTATCATTTTCTATCTGCTTCTTCTTTTTCTGTGTATTCTAAATTTGAGTTTCATGCAATGCTATTTCTGGGTTGGATATCTACTGGACATGGTTTACGTATTGCTGATGTGATTTACTAATCGAGTGTTAAGAACTTCTCTGTGACTGCATTTCAGTAACCCATTTAAACCTGTTGTTTGTTTCTTACCTCTAGAATGGACACTTTGAAGAGGCATCTTCCTGTTTATGTACCAGAGGGTCTGCATGAGCTTAGGAAAATCGCTGTAAGGTTTGAAGAAAAGATTTATACAGCCGCCACAAGCCAGGTATATCCATCATGCAAAAGTCTTGTAAATTTAGTAATCTGCATGAGGTAGTTTATTCTATTAAGTTTCTGCTGTTGATTCCTTTTCTCTGTTGTCTAGTCATCTAAGCTGTGTATATCCTGTGTATTCCGGTTACCTTTATGGCTCATTTTTATAAAAATAATAATAATTTTGTTGTGTATGCTTTATCAATCAAAATATTTACTTAACCATTCATCTCTTCATCAATCTAGGAACATTATTTGGTATTTGATATATATATATATATATATATATATATATATATATATATATATTTTGTCTATTCAAAATATTAAAACGCATATGTTGGTTGAGTTTTTAATCTGTGATTCATTGATGTGTATATATATATAATTTTTTTCTTTTAAATTTCAGTCTGACTACCTGCGGAAGATATCACTGAAGATGCTGACAATGGAAACGAAATCTCAGACTGCAATGCCTAGTAATCTGCCATCCAACTCTGCTGGCAATAGCAAAAATCCCCCAGATCCAGGTAACAGAATGGAGAAGCAATTTGCTCTCATGAAATGCCACAGTAGAAATTTTATGGGCATTATAACATACTCTGTCCTTCCATTTCCATATTTACGCTTGACTTATAGTATGATGTTCTTACTTTTTCTTTATTTTCCTATTTTCATATTTCAATCACACATGCATGCACTCACATGCAAATGTACTATTATACATGTTTATACCATTCCTTTTCTATTAGAATTACCCTCTACCCCTTTATAGGCATGAAATTGTCTCAATTTGTTTCCTGTGCATTGAAGCCAAATTCATCATTATGAGTGGATTTTACAGAGAACAGAGCTATCATAAAATTAATGCTTAGTTTTTTTTTTTTGATAGGCAAAGAGAAAATATATCAATAGTGCCTAAAAAGAGGGTGCACCAAAGTACACATGATGAAAACTAATGCTTAGTTGTAAAAAATTTAAGACACCGCAAAACAATACCTTTTTTTATACATAAAAAATGATACTGTCACTTGTATAAATCTCATTTATATGTATCTTGTGATGTGCATATTATAGATAGGATATATGCTAGTAAGACCTAATAACCTTTGACCATTCTAGTAGTTTCTAATAATTTCTTATCAGGATAAAATTCCTAGATTAGTCACTTGGAATGGATTTTATGGTTACAATTGGATGGCTAAAAGGAAAGGAAGAGAGACAATGGTCCTATTTGAGAACACCACACCCATGTTGTCAAAGGCATACCTGAAAGATTGAAGCTTAAGCATAATTTTGTTGCAACGAGTATTAGGGAAGTTTATTTGAATAATTGAAATTTTGGCCTTGAAGATGATGATGAATGAAAACTTTTACTTAGTGTATTGGTTTTTATTTTACTTAGTATAAGTATATTGGTTTTTCTTTTTAGGAATGAGACTTGATTTGCTTAATTAGTTTTCCGTTTCTTTTTTACTCCCTTGATGATAGGGGATAAAGATAGATTTGGAAAGTTAGAAGCTTATTAGAATTGACAACTATGCTAATACTATAGAAAGATAGTATCTTCTGCAGATTGGTTGCCAAAGCAAGGAGCTTCCTTATTAGGAGTTTATGTAGGAGCCTTCCTTCCTCTTGAGTGATTACGAGGTGTCTTAGGCTTTTTGGTGTCCCTTAATGCTTGGTTTGGTTCTTTTTGTTTGGCTTGAGGGATAGCTCATCCTTCCTTGCATTTCCTTTGTTTTGTTATATACTAACCATTTATTTCTTTCTTCCATCTGAAATAAGATAACCTATTTTCTTAAAATGGTTACATGATCAGTGTATTGGTTGCATTACTATTTGCTGCATTTCAGGTACGGGGTTGGTTCTAGTTGCAAAATTGAAAGATACCTCCATTCTTTGTCCCCACGAAAATTCCAACTCATTTTGGATTGTTCTAGCTGAATGGCCAACATTTCAATGCCCTCGCCGATTTCTAGGGATTTGGGTTGATTCTTCCATGTTTAAGAGAGAGAGATGACAATGGCCTTTTCAGTATCAGATTTATAACATTAAAGTGGGTCTGTGATCTAAAACAACGTTAAGATAGGTTACTTATGATCTTTCATAAAAAAAAAGATAGGTACTTATGATCACAAAACTGTAGGCTGGACTTCAACTCCTTAGGATTTGTGGAGGGGATTGACAAATTTCAGCAACAAAGAAAGAAATGAAATCAACAAAAGAAAAAGGAGAAAAAGATAAATGAACCTTAATAGTCTTGCTAAGACCTTTTAGGAATCTCCCTAGGAGAGAATTATTATTATTAT